>BSBN01000515.1:0-2503210 GCA_027924645.1 Cunninghamia lanceolata
TTGTAACAAACACTCCATTCTCCCAAAAGGATACAACCATTTTCTCCTTCCTCATGCATAAAACAATAATATGATGTTGTAACAAGGCTGATCTTGAGTTGGGAGACATTTGTACATCCATTATTCTACATCATACCTTCTATTTCTTCCATCACTCAAATATTTTCAAGGCCTTTCCATGGTTTCCTCTTACTGATCCAGCCAACTAGGACCTTGAAAATGGTGTAGCAGTAACATATAAGGCTAAGAAATCAGGTAAAAAATCCATGTGATCATCTATTTTTAGTTTTAACATATTTTCTATCATCATTGACCATTGTATCCATGCATGTGTAGGTATATCAGTTAGTTCAGTCAAAGAGACTCCAAATTCATCATGTTTCCACCTTGTTTCGGCCCTTCATGCCTTCATTTCACCTATTTTCACCTATACAAGAGAAAAACAATATCAAATACTTCAAAAATTAATTTTAGTGAACAATTGTTTGTCATTCTCATTCATGATCAATGGAGCCAAAATTGATTCCAAGACTCTTAATTTTTGTCCTAGGATGATATAGAAGGATTTATTCCTTAATATCCATAATGATTCATTCAATAGAACCATGCAATGGCTTGAATCTTAGACTATCCTATGCCCCCTATTATGACAATCCTACTTGTCTCTATTGATCATTTAGACATAATTGTTAGGTGTCCTTTTGATAACTTCTCCATGCATGTTTCATAGTATGAATTCTCTTGGAGAAGGTTGGAGGATGTGGAGATCTCTTTAGTGTCTTGGGCTAGGACATTCCTTATGCACCTATTCATGATGATTTGTATGCATGACATAACAATATTTCAAAATTTCCTAATTGTCCTTTGTTACTACATGATGGTGGTTACCTTGATCGACTATATACCTTTCAATACCCTAAATTATAGAGATTAGTTTAATGATTGTTATGATAGTCCTAGGTATGGCTATCCTAAAGAAGTCAAGGGTACTCTTTGACCATCTTGGATTGTAATAATCCCTCTCACTACATATGTAGTTTCCTTAAGGGTTTTAGGGCCTTTAGTAATGTTGTACCATTCTCATATAGTCCTCATTTAAGAATTTGACAACTTGGGAGACCTTTGTATATGAGTGTCCTAATGGCTTGAGTAGTCTTTGATTATTTTGGATTGTGATACTTCTTGACTTGTTCATTACTATATAATACAACAAAATACCTCTTCATCTACCCTTTCCATTACCATCAAAACATTTACTTCTTCCTATGAAATCTTCTATTGTTATGGTACCATTTGGATGACCTTATCATAACATTATCTTGACTAATAATAGCCCTTATTATGGTTGTCATGTGAATAATCCTCCATCAAACCCTCATATAACTTGTTGAAATTGTGAAGACATATTGACCTAACTTGCAACCATAGAAAGAGCCATTAGACATGTCATGAAACCATGTTAATCGAAGAAAATACATATGAAATAAGGCTCTTAAATCCTTAGGAAGACAAGGATCTTGAGGGGCATACTTAGTAATAGTCCTATGGCACTTTGCAATGCATCTAAAGGAGTCAAAATAAAGAGTCAAGTCTCCTAAGACTACTATAGCAGTAAGCCCTTGGGCATGGACAATCCTCATGGAAAAAGAGTTATATTAGTGATTGTCCAGTATATTAGTGACTGTCCAATAGTACAATCATTCTAGTGACTATCCATATTATGCTAGGGTCATATTTTAGGTTGCTAGGCAAGTTTTGAAGGATTGTCTTAATGTTATTAAAGTTACAAAGTGTGGTCATCAGTGCAAATGTGGTTATAAGCCTTTGAAATTGTCATTTCTCAATACTGATCAGTCATTTATGACTGTTATAAATAACACGGTCATGTTTTGAAATTGAAAATCATATGCTATAGATCTAGGGGATTGTCATCATGGGGGTTTTAGTATCTTCATGGGATTGATTATTGATCCAATAATTGAGAATTTTCCCAATAAGACCTAATGTGCATGTTTCTTTATATGACAATGGAAGAGGGTTTGCCATTCAACAAGAACACACATCATTCATTTTACAAAAGGACTATTATACCAAAATGTCACCTTGTTGTCCTAAGAAGACTGCCATGCCCAACTAGTCATGGACAACCATTGAACATGAAGAGTTATGCCAATTTTTGGGATGTTATAAGGTATGTGAAGGTGGTTTGAAGCTTAAAAACAGTCATCACAACATCTACCATGGTCCAAGAAGGTAAACTCCATGCCCAATTTGAAACTACTCACAAAGGGCTTCATTCAAGTCATGATTTTTGTCTTCACATGTCTTCCTCTAGACTTTGGGACATCGGTTATAACTTTTTCCATGAGTTAATATAATGAACAATAGATTGATTTTTTAGAAGTGATGAACCTTATGCATGTCTAGGACAACTTGGGCATCATAAAAATGATTTTTATCAAACCTACAACATCCACGAACATGAAGAACAAGTAGTTGATTTGGTTGAGAAAATGGGTATAAATCAATCTAGTCTTTCACCACAAGGGGAGGGCATGATATTTGTGCATTTGGATGAGTTCAAAAGTATTTTAGAGACCTCCATGATACTACCCTAGCTTAGGAAATGCTCACACATGAACATAAGCAATAATTAGGGGAGTTTTCTCATGATCTTGATGTTGTCAATTCAAGGAATTTGAGTGCTTTTTGGGACAATGTTTTGGTCTAACATATCTTAATCAATCCCATGCATAATAAAACCATGGAGACTGATTTAGAGAATTTAGGATAGTCATAGTATGAGTGACCTCACTAATCATGAGGAAAATGTGCTCCATACATGAGAATTTCTGCCCTCAATTTCTGCACCTTGTTATTCTACCTAAATTTTTGCACCTTCTTATTCTTCCCTAACCCTAACTCTGCTAAAAATTAGAAGTTTGTAGAACCATGTATGAAGACAATTGATAAATCATTGTGACCATTATTCATTATGAAAATCAAAAGTTTGTAGAACCTTGTTGTTCATTGTGAAAATCAGAAGTTTGTAGAACCTTGTTATTCATTGTGACCATTATTCATTGTCATTATAAAATTTCTAATTATCATTGTCTTATTCATCATGCTTGTACAAATCATCATCATGTTGAGGAAATGAGCAAATAATCTAACACTAGAAGAGTGTGAAGCTGAGAATGAGAGGAAAAGAGAAAGAATGAGGCGAATTCGAGAAAGTAGGAAATTGTCAACCATACAAGAAGACATTCCACCATTGCCAATTGAAGAGGAACATGACACATCTAATGAATCTAAGAGAGAGATGGAATTGGCAGCACAAAGGGAATGAATGCAAAACCTTTTTGCAATGAGGAAAGTGAATCTCCAAGTTGGAGGCACTCCATCGTCCACATGCTCCAAGTTAGAATTGGTGGCACAAAGGGAATGAATGTAAAACCTTTTTGCAATGAGGAAAGTGAATCTCCAAGTTGGAGGCACTCCATCATCCACAGGTGAAGTAGAAGGTACATCTTCATTTTCTTCTCAACTTGGTGGCACAGCATCATTCACTCGTCAAGTTGAAGGTACACCATCTTCTCCATCTCAACTTCAAGCCTTTTCATCTTTTTCATCTCCAATTGAAGGTACGTCATCTATCCCATCTCAAGTAAATATTGAAGAAATTCCTAATGTTGAGTCAACTTTACCAATTAAAACGCCTCCTAGAATTTTGCATCTAGGAAGCCTAAGTTTCTAATCGATATCGATGAGAATGTGTTGAAGACCATGCAGGATAAGATTCCCATGCGCACTTGCCAGAGATATGTGAATAAGATATGGAAATCATTCTTTGAGAATTTAAATGAAACTGGAAGATGTCAACTATTTGTTGAATTGATGAGAAATCTAAAATTTAGGCCCACTATGAAGATTCTTGGCGTAAGAACATTGGATGCCTCAAGTGAAAAATCAATTGTCAAGAATCTAATGAGTGCATATGAGAGTGTGGGTTCCACCTCATGAACCAAGGATAGTAATGTCACACGACGTGTCATTACATCGACAATAGTAAGCCAACAAACAAAGAAAGCTTGTCTCATTAGAAAGACAAGTCAAGCATTGAAAATAAGTAGAAAAACTCTAATGAGAGCCATTGGAAGACGTGAAAGAGTTGATGACACAAACACCAATGAATTATGGGCATTCTCTAGGAGACTCCCACAGAAAGACAAAGTTGTTGTTGAAGCCTTGAGATCCCTCATTGAAGAATTTTGGAAAAACAATACAAGGGTATATCCTAATGCAAGAGATGTTGTGAGAAGGAGAATTGGTTGTCAAAACCGTGAGCCACATCCAAACCATTTTTTGGATGTGACTCAAACACAATTTTTCAAGAAATTTCAAGAGATGTAATCCTCAAATTAAAATTTGTCAAAGATATTTTGAAATGCTAAAACCTTTCTATGTCAAAATAAATCACACACACACTACTTGTTGTTGTAGATTACATATTGAATTTTCTAACCATTTTGATGTTTATCAGCCTATATGTTTAGATTTGCATACTAACAATGTTTTGCAGGATTGTGGCATACGTGCCCCACCAACATCTTCAAGAGACTTCATATCAACAATTTTATGTGAAAGAGAGGAAGGTCAAATATTCTATAGGAAATTATGCTTGGATGGCACATGTCAACATTGCAGTGGCTTGTAACATATGCCAATATGTGAACATATGGAAAGCACACATGCAGTTGGAAATGAAATAGTAGAGTTTGGCAAGTATAAAATAGTGGCCTACAATACAAAAGATGGTAAAGAAGCAAAGAGGTGTGATTTGGTTATTTAAAAGATTCCAGTGTATCAGTTTATGTCTACATTTTGTGACAGTATAGTGTACGAATATACAAGGCACACCCATAGAGCTTGATGGTTGGACATGCAATTCAAGTTATGCAAGGACATGTTTCCACTTGGTACCATCATTTCAATTGTTGACTTTGTAGAGAACTACACACTGTAGCCATAGAATGAGGTGCAATCATAGTATTACAACTCTACATAGGTTGCTATAGTTGTGCAAATAACATTCATGCATGTAGAAGATAGTACAGAGCATGACATGAAGATCTTGAGGGAATATCATTTTTATATTGGTGATGATCACACACATTCTATGGAGTTTGTGCAAGGTTGCTTTCAAATGTTCTACAGTTATTTGGCCAACAGGAGCATATCATTTTGTCAGCATATCATATGGTCAGATAATTGTGCATCACAATTTAAGAATGCGCAGATGTTCTTATGGATGAGCAAGATGCATACAATGATTGGTGTTAAACATATGTGAAATTTTTGTGAGGCCGGGCATGGAAAGGGAGAGCATGATGGTGTAGGAGCGTGTATCAAAAGAGCATTGGCACGAGAAGAGTTGAAGTACAAAGACAATGCAAAGTTGACAGATGCGAGATCTATTATCGAATGGTGTAATACTACAATGGGTCCAAGTAATGAAGGTAAGTCTACAATTCGTAGATATTTTTGATTGGTTGATGATACTAACATTGCAAAATATGAGGATTGTTGTACATTGGCAGGATCGAGTGAGCTACACTCTTTTAGAAGCTCTAATGCAGGTTCATAGAGTATCATACATGTCATATGGCATGCTTTTGTTCTTCATGTACATATGAAGCTTGGTATGATTGTGAGTCAAACCAGTGAGTTGATGAATGGTGTACAAGAGACCTAAGCCCAGTTGACATGTATCAACTACCAATAGCACTACAAATGACAGAAGATTGAAACATTGGTTGATTTTGACCATGTTTCAGATCTAGTACAACCAGGTATTATTCGCATTCAAATTTAATAAAATTTAATATGGCATCTTATTTTGTATTTTTTCTTGTATTGTTGAAGTTATATTCATCGAATTGTATCAATGTAGGGCATGTTTATGCAGTTATTACAACTGAAGACAATGAAGAAGGAACAAATTATTATTTGTATCGTTGTGTTGAGGAAAAAAAGAAATTAGATTCCTCTATTATAGATGGAGAAAATATCGAGTACCCTATAGGATCAGTGGTTGTTACTAGAACATGGCTTAGAAGGTACCCATTGAAGAAGTCTGATGTGTCAGTGTTCAAGGACTTTGAGCCACATAGCAAGATTCTTCATTTATTCTAACCTTGTTGTGGCTTCAAACGTTCATTTGATCAAATGTGGGGGTAGACCATTGAACATGACCTTGTGGAAGGTTCGTGAGTCTGATCATGAGGCAATACTTGACATAATAAAGAGTAGAGCAAACCTTGATGGTTCATTGGACTGAAGTAGTGGAATGATAGAAAGGTATGTTAATTTTGTTGCTATCCTCATTTCACCTTGTATATTTTAGCTAATCATTTGAGCTAAATAGTGCAATTGCATTTGCAATCAGGATTTTAGTATGATGGAGGTGGGCATAATCCTTATGAAGTTGCCTTTGGACAGAAAGTAAGGTAGGTTTTCATGATTATTTCAAGATGATATGTCCTTTACTTTCTATTTCAGATTGAGTTTTAATGATGTTACTATGAGTTTTAATGATGTTACTATTTCATAATGAGTGTTAATGAGTTTTAATGACAAACAATTGATGGTAGCGGTAAGGGCAGCCTCAATTGATGCCCTATAAGACATTGGATCAAGTGAGAACACCTTTATAGTATTGAATTTCCAGCTACCAGAAAGGTATTATGACTAATTTTTTAGGATAGACATCTCCTGGGGCCAAACAAATGGCGCCAACACATCTAGGTGGGCGGGTAAATGCTAGGGGGGATGTCTTTTTGGTGGAAAAGCCTCATGGTCGTTCTTGGTTATATCAAACTCAGACAATCTCTCAAGAGCCCTAAAAAAAATGTGACACCTAGGAACATCTTCTTTGTATGTATAGGTGGATGTCAGGTCCACCTACCTCAATTTTGCAAGAACCAATTTCGTTTGCCTATGGTGGCAAGGAACACACGCTTCCAAAATGCTTCAGTTTCATGCAGTGGAAAGGTGCTAGGAGTGACATTTTGCATTCCATAGGTCGTGGGGTCGAACGGACTTTGCCAACACGTCAGGGTGGGCAGGTCAATGCCAGGGGAGGTATTGTTTCATGTGCGAAGTGCCCCAGTCATTCGGGGCAACAGGCTACCGACAAAGTCCCTTAAGATCCCTAAGACGAAAAAACTACCAAACTTTGACGGAGCAGTTCTCAGAATTCATGGAAGATGGGAATGTTCTGTTTAGACCTATAGGTGCACGTGGGGTCTATCCACAATAACCTCTCTTAGTTTCAGTCAACTCTAGTCTGTTTGACCGTGTCAAAATCAAACGAATTCTTGCAAAATACTTTAGTTTCATGCAGTGGAAAGGTGCTAGGAATGACATTTTGCATTCCATAGGTCGTGGGGCTAAACAGACTTCGCCAACGCATCAAGGTGGGTGGGTAAATGCCAGGGGAGGTCTTGTTTCATGTGTAAAGTGCCTCAATCGTTCAGGGCAACAGGCTACCAAGAAAGTCCCTTAAGCTCCCTAAGATGAAAACACTGCCAAACTTTGACAGAGCAATTATTGGTATTTGTGGTAGATGGGAATGTTCTGTTTGGACCTACAAGTGCATGTGGGGTACATCCACAATAACCTCTCTTAGTTTCGGTCAACTCCAGTTTGTTTTACCATACCGAAATCAAACACATTCTTGCAAAATGCTTCAGTTTCATTCAATGGAAAGATGCTAGGAGTGACATTTTGCATTCCATAGCTTGTGGGTCTGAATGGACTTTGCTAATGCATCAGGTTGGGTGGGTAAATGCTAGTGGAGGTCTCGTTTCATGTGCCAAGCATCCCAGTCGTTTCAGGTTTTAAGCTACTGACAAAGTAAAAAGTTGCTAACACTGAAATTTTGCATTCCACAGGCCTTGGGGGCAAAATGACTATGCCAACACATCTGAGTGGGCGGGTAAATGCTAGGGGAGGTCTCGTTTTGTGCGCCAAGTATCTCAGTCATTCCGGGCTGCAAGCTACCGACAAAGTAGTATGGTGCTAGGAGGGACATTTTTTATTTCATAGTCATAGGGTCGAACGGAATTCGCCAATGCATCGGGGTGGGTGGGTAAATACCAGGGGAGGTCTTGTTTCATGTGCAAAGTGCCCCAATCATTTGGGGCAGCAGGCTACCGACAAAGTCCCTGAAGCATTTTACAAGAATGTATTTGATTTTGACACGGTCAAATGGATTGGAGTTGACCAAAACTAATAGAGTTTATTGCCGACGGACCCCACATGCACCTGTTGGTCCAAACAAAATGTTCCCATCTGCCATGAATTCCAAGAACTGCTCCATCAAAGTTTGGTAATTTTTGCTCTTAGGATCTTAAGGGACTTTGCTGGTAGCTTGCTGCCCCGAACGACTGGGGTGCTTGGCACATGAAACGAGACCTCCCCTAGCATTTACCTGTCCACCTTGATGTGTTGGCTAAGTCCATTTGGCCCGATGACCTATGGAATGCAAAATATCACTCATAACACCTTTCCACTGCATGAAACTGAAGCATTTTGTAAGAATGAGTTTGATATTGGCACGATCAACCGGACTGGAGTTGACCAAAACTGAGAGAGGTTATTGTGGATGGACCCCACATGCACCTGTAGGTCCAAACAGAACATTCCCAGTTGCCATGAATTCTGAGAACTGCTCTGTCAAAGTTTGATAGTTTTTTCATCTTAGGGATCTTAAGGGACTTTGCCAGTACCCTGCTGCCTCAAATGACTGGGACACTTCACACATGAAATGAGACCTCCCCTGGTATTTACCCACCCACCCCCAATGCATTGGAAAAGTCTATTCGACCCCACAACCTATGGAATGGAAAATGTTACTCCTAGCACCTTTCCACTACATGAAACTGAAGCATTTTGCAAGAATGCATTTGATATCAACATGGTCAAATGGACTGGAGTTGACCAAAACTAAGAGAGATTATTGTGGATGGACCCCACATGCACATGTAGGTCCAAACGGAATGTTTCCAGCTGCCATGAATTCCAAGAACTACTCTGTCAAAGTTTGGCACTTTTTGCTCTTACGATCTTAAGGGACTTTGTCGGTAGCCTGCTACCCCGAACGACTGGGGTGCTTGGCACACAAAACGAGACCTTTCTTGGCATTTACCCACCCACTCTGATACATTGGCAAAGTCCATTCAACCCCACAACCTATGGAATGAAAAATATCACTCCTAACACCTTTCCACTGCATGAAACTAAAGCATTTTGCAAGAATGCGTTTGATATCGGCACGGTCAAATGGATTGGAGTTGACCGAAACTAAGAGAGGTTATTGTGGACGGACCCCACGTGCACCTATAGGTCCAAATGGAACATTCCCAGTTGCCATGAATTCTGAGAACTGCTCCATCAAAGTTTGGTAGTTTTTTCATCTTAGGGATCTTAAGGGACTTTGTTAGTAGCCTGCTGCCCCGAACGACTGGGGCACTTCGCACATAAAATGAGACCTCCACTGGCATTTACCCATCCACCCCAACACGTTGGCAAAGTTTGTTCGACCCCACGACCTATGGAATGCAAAATGTCACTCCTAGCACCTTTCCACTGCATGAAACTGAAGCATTTTGCAAGAATGCATTTGATATCGGCACAGTCAAACAGACTGGAGTTGACTGAAACCGAGAGAGGTTATTGTGGATGGACCCCACGTGCACCTGTAGGTCCAAACGAAATGTTCCCAGCTAATATGAATTCTGAGAATTGCTACATCAAAGTTTGGTAGTTTTTTCATCTTAGGGATCTTAAGGGACTTTGTTGGTAGCCTGCTGCTTTGGGGCACTTCACACATGAAATGAGACCTCCCTTGGCATTTAATCACCCACCCCAACGTGTTGGTGAAGTTCCTTTAGCCCCACAACCTATGGAATGCAAAATGTCACTCCTAGCCCTAAGGATTCAGTCAAGTAGTCCTTAGGTTGATATGACCATTCTAAGCTTGACATATGACTGCTACGATTTGCATATAATTTTACATTTATAACATGAGTGTTCAAAGTTTTTTATAACAACCTTCTCTGTTTTGCTGGGACAACACTATCCTAATATGTGTTGACAGTACTAAAATGTGAATAATTGTATGATGATTAGTAAATACTCTTAGGACCTTGATGAATGTCCTAACAATCATATGACTAGTTTTTTAATTACTAAATCCCCCCCAAATGGAAGCTTTTCTCATCAAATGGATATATGGTTGTCTATATATTGCATGCTAATTCATGATTTCATGCTTGTCCATACTTGTGTACTGTGTCATAGTTGGTCTATTGGTCTTGCTAGGATTGTCTTTATGTGGGAATGACATGATTGACTTGATGGGGTTGTCTTCCCTTCTTAATTTAGGATTTCTACTCTCTGATTACCAACACAACTGTCTCTTCATTATGACAGTCCTCTTCTTTCTCTCTTCTACACTCCCTACTTGCATACTTCACATTCATAATGCTAGAGTACAAGTATCCTCTAGGAAGACAATAATGCCTTTGATACATGATAGTCAACCTAGGGTTGTCTTTGATCTTTGTATGACAAACACCTAATTAATTCTAGCTACTTGTAGTACCTCTAAGCATCTCCTATAATATCACCTAGAAAATTTTGATTTTCTCCCAATTCCACCATTCAAATCCTATAAAACTTGGTGGACACCATATGTAGGTATATACAAAGCTACAAGAAAGATTTCATAGGTTGGGCACACATGCAAGTTCCATTTTGAGAAAGCCCTACTCTTTTTGGCCTAAAAAGACCCTATTTTAGTGTATTTTTGAGATATCTTGTGTTGGGTGAGTGATATCTACAAGGGGACTATTTAGACATGTTAGATATGTCCACTTACACCTTGCCTATCAATATTAGTTCCTGATTAATCTATTTGGTCTCTACTGTTACAAAACAGTCCCTAAAATATACCTGATTTAACTGTAATAGTCCAAGTTTTATCCATTCATTACAAAAAAAGCCTACCTAAGTTTTGCATATGCTTAATAAGGGCCAAAAGGGTATCCAAATCAAGTCTCAGATCTCAATTATCAGGTGTATTAAGGTAGTTATTACATAAAAGGTCTTTGAGAAGGGCTACAAGCTCCTAGACCACTTACAAAGCAAGTACATGTTATACTGATCACAAAGCTTTGCCCATGCATGGATAAGGTTGGTATAGTGAATTTAAGAATGTATGAGTGTTTTCAAACCATGGTGAATTTCTATAAGTCTTCCAATCAAGATTTGGTTTTGTTCTAGACCTAGAGTGAAGCTAGTGTGAGCTAGTGGGAGATTGAATTGCTCAGTTCATTGCATGAACATATCAAGTTGAGATCATATATTCTATTGCATGAATCTAGACAAGATATATGTCATATTAAAGGACCATGAAGGTTATAATTCATGAGAATAATGAAGGCATGATATGTTGTAAGCAATTGTTCAAGGTAAAGAGCCAAATTGATGTGAGTATGGTTGAGCTAGGATGGCATCAAAAACATAAAGGATATAGCAATTTTGTCAAAAGTTGTAGTTGCAACTACCCTACGAGACATGTATGCAAAGTGTGGAAGCATAGACAAGGCACGTGGACTGTTTGATACTTGACACCACAAAGAGATGTCCTCTCATGGGATGCAATGATTGCAAGATATGCAAAAAATGGATTTCTTGAAAAGATTTTAGAAACTTTCAAGTAAATGCAATTGGCACGTGTAAAGTCAAATTCCACAACATTTGCTAGTATCCTCCCTATCTGTACACCAAAATATGATGTTTGGAACATCGTATGAACATCCATCAAAGCATAAAGGATATAGAAAATTTGTCACATGCTATAATTGCAGCTGCCCTTGTAGACATGTATGCAAAGTGTGGAAGCATAGATAAGATACGTGAACTATTTGGGATGATTCCCCAAAGAAATGTCACCTCATGGAATGCAATGATTGCAAGATATGAACAAAATGGATTTTTTGATAAGGCTTTAGAAACTTTCAAGCAAATGCAATTGGCGGGTGTAAAGCCAAATTCCAAAACCTTCGAAATGGTATCTTTGGAACACAGTATAGACATCCATCAAAGCATAAAAGATATAGCAATTTTGTCAAAAGTTGTAGTTGCAACTACCCTACGAGACATGTATGCAAAGTGTGGAAGCATAGACAAGGCACATGTACTGTTTGATACAACACCACAAAGAGATGTCCTCTCATGGGATGCAATGAAATTGCAAGATATGCAAAAAATGGATTTGTTGAAAAGACTTTAGAAACTTTCAAGTAAATGCAATTGGCACGTGTAAAGCCAAATTCCACAACCTTTTCCAGCGTCCTCCCTATCTGTACACCAAAATAGAATGTTTGGAAAAACGTATGGACAACCATCAAAGCATAAAGGATATATGAAATTTGTCACATGATGTAATTGCAGCTGCCCTTGTAGACATGTATGCAAAGTGTGGAAACATAGACAAGGCACGTGAACTGTTTGGCATGATGCCCCAAAGAAATGTCACCTCATTGAATGCAATGATTGCAAGATATGAACAAAACGAATTTTTTGATAAGGCTTTAGAAACTTTCAAGCAAATGTGATTAGTAGGTGTAAAGCAAAATTCCACAACCTTAGCCAATATCCTTCTTGCCTATGCCAAAATGGACATCCATCAAACGATAAAAGATATGGGAATTTTGTTATATGTTGTAGTTGCAACTGCCCTCAGAGACATGTATGCAAAGTGTGGAAGCATAGACAAGGCACGTGAATTGTTTGGCATGATGCCTCAAAGAAATGTCGCCTCATAGAATGCAATGATTGCAAGATATGAACAAAATGGATTTTTTGATAAGCCTTTAGAAAGTTTCAAGAAAATGCAATTGGCGAGTGTAAAGCCAAATTCCAAAAACCTTAGAAATGGTATCTTTGGAACACGGTATAGACATCCATCAAAGCATAAAGGATATAGGAATTTTGTTAAATGTTGTAGTTATAAGTACCTTGCAAGACATGTATGCAAAGTGTGGAAGCATATACAACAAACGTGAACTGTTTGACATGATGCCTCTGTTGGATCTAGGGCATACAACTGAGAGGGGGGGGTGAATCAGTTGTATAAAACTTCTTCTTCTTTCAAACACTTGATTCTTATTGTTAGTTAGCAGCATATCAAATAATCATCCATGGAAGCATAATACATAAACACAAGAGCAGATGAGCATCAACACATTGAACACCAAGATTTTGACGTGGAAAACCCGGTTAAGGGAAAAACCACGGGGTGATTAACCCAAGAATTATTCTCTGTTAGAAGAATAAAGAAGAATGAATGGCACATGCCAATAAGGGCTCACTGCCCGAGCACACTGCTCACAAAGAGGCCCACTGCCTACAAGGAGACACACTGTCTACAAAGTGATAAAAATCACAGTCTTGAACTGGAGAATGACATCTCTATCATGTCCGGATCAGTTCCAATTAAGCCCAACAATCTCTGCTCTGCCTTTCGCACGTTTCTTCGCTATGCCACACTCATCCACACACCACACCTTGAAATGAACTCACAAACCATTATTTATACAAGACATCGACTTAGGAACAAACATCTAAGTCGGCAAACAACCATAGGAGTATCCGCAAAATGAATAACACATCCGGTCGGCCATCATAAGAACATTCGCAGGATGAACAACTCATCCGGTCGGCTAAACAGAGCAAGAACTTCATCCGGAAGAATAACTTCAATTCCGGGCTCTACCATCAATGCGGACCAACATCACAACCTAAACATGATCCAAGAACCTTCACAAGCCTGTCTGAATGTCCGGATACATCCGCACTTCCTCTACTTACTGGGATCTCTTGTCTTCCTCATCCGGAACTTCAAGAACACAGTCTGTCGCCACTGTCATAATGCAAGAGGTACTTCCGGACCTCCAACTCATACACAAATCAGGATGACACATCACAAGGACATCCCAAACACTCTGTCCAATCCGCAGATTAGGATAATACAATTCTAGACCTCACCGGACCTTTTTGTGATCCTCTGTCACCTCTGGATACTTGCCAGAACCGGTTCTATATCGACAGCCACAACTCCTTCAGATCTTCATGCGGACCTCTGAAATCTTAACTGAAGCATCTCAAGACTCATATCTACTAACCCTTTAATCCGCATCCTCCGATTCTCATCCTATACAGTTCATTTGCCTTCTTCTCATCACTGTTCTTCACTGTTCCTGACTGAGGCTAATTTTCTCAATATCCTCAGTACACAGCTCATCAAATCCTTCTTGTCAATGCAATATGAGTATGTTGACATCAATGACAACACTGGCTCACCTCATACTTGCAACAATCTCCCCCTTTGTCATTGATGGCAACATATGATGTGAAAAACTATTAAGACAAGAACTTCAACTTTTCATATGTCTTCTCTTCCTTTACTGCTCCCCCTTTGATCAATGTCTTCTCTTCCTTTACTGCTCCCCCTTTGATCATCGACCAATTGTTTTTCACATGTCTTCTCTCCCCCTTTGACATCAATGGCAAAGGGCTCATACTTGCAATTCTCATACATCAGAATCATACCAGCTGCTCCCCCTTAGTTGCAGCTCCCCATTAGTCCGGATCACAAGATATGACTGTGATAGCCACCGGACTGATGCACATCAGTGCATCTTAGTTCATCACCGGAGGGGCCATGACCCCTAACTTCTCCCGGAGATATTCAAAAGAGTCTTTGGGAAGAGGTTTTGTAAAGATATCTGCAATCTGATCCTTGGAGGGAACATACTCCAATCTGACTTCTTCCTTGTTTACTTGTTCTCTCAAAAAGTGAAATTTAATAGATATGTGCTTAGTCTTAGAATGCAATACCGGATTCTTGGAGATATTAATTGCACTTGAATTATCACAGAAAATTGTGATAGGCTTCTCATATTCAACTTTGATGTCTCTTAGCATCTGCTTCATCCATAAGATTTGAGTGCAACTACCTGCTGCTGCAATGTATTCTGCTTCAGTTGTAGACAGAGATATTGCATCTTGTTTCTTGCTTAGCCAAGAAACCAATCTCTTCCCCAAAAAGAATGCTCCACCACTAGTGCTTTTCCGGTCATCCACATCTCCTACCCAATCTGCATCTGTGTAAGCATGAAGAGAGAAATCCGGATCTCTAGGGTACCATAGACCATACTCAACTGTTCCTTTCAAGTACCTAAAAATTCTTTTGATTGCCATAACATGAGATTCTCTAGGATCAGCCTGGAATCTTGCCACAAGACCAACAGCCTGCATTATATCTGGTCTAGTTTGAGTGAGATACAACAATCCACCAATCATTGATCTATACTTTGTCTGATCTGCTTTTGGAGAATCATCATCTTTGCTTAGCTTACATCCGGTTGCCATAGGAGTGTTCATTGGCTTTGAGTCTTCCATACCAAATTTCCTTAACAATTCTTTCACATATTTGGTCTGAGAAATGAAGATCCCTTCTTTTGTTTGAGTAATTTGCAGACCCAAGAAGAAATTCATTTCACCAAGCATAGACATTTCAAACTCACTTTTCATCTGATTAGCAAAAGTTTTGCACATACTATCTCTTCCTCCAAAAATGATATCATCCACAAACACTTCAACAATCAAAATGTTTTCATGATCAATTTTGAAATATAAGTTACTGTCAGCAGTACCTTTGTTGAATCCAATCTGCACAAGATGCTTATCCAACCTTTCATACCATGCTCTTGGGGCTTGCTTCAATCCATACAAAGCTTTCTTCAACTTGCAGACCATATCATTATTATCAGACAATTGAAATCCATCCGGTTGTTCAATGTAGACTTCTTCTTCCAGATCACCATTTAGGAAGGCAGACTTGACATCCATCTGATATACCTTGAAGTCTTTGAAGGCAGCAAAAGCAAGAAGTAATCTGACTGCTTCAATTCTTGCCACCGGAGCAAAAGTCTCTTCAAAGTCAATTCCTTCTATTTGAGAGTAGCCTTTGCAGACCAATCTAGCTTTGTTTCTGATTACTTCACCAGCTTCATTTAGTTTGTTCCGGAAGACCCACTTGGTTCCAATTACATTCCTGTCTCTAGGTCTGGGAACAAGATCCCAAGTATGATTTTTCTCAATTTGCATCAATTCATCTTCCATTGCTTTGGTCCAGTTTTCATCATTGCAGGCTTCATTTATTGTTTTAGGTTCAATTTTTGGAATCAGACAGCATTCATCCTGATTTTGAGCAATATTCCTTCTAGTTTGTACACCTTTGCTTCTGTCACCTATGATCTGATCTTCAGAGTGGTTCAGTCTTACATACCTTGGAATTTTGGGAGTATCCTGCACTGCTGCTTCTTGATCAGGCTCATTCAGACCCATCTCTTCTTCCTGATTTACCGGATCAGGCTGACTCTGTCTCACCAGAGAGGATTGAGGTCCTTGAACACTGTCTTGGTCATCTTCATCAAACTCATAAAATCTTGAAGGCTTCTCAATTCCTTCATCAACCTTTACATTGGTGCTTTCTATCATCTTCCTCAATCTCTTATTGTAACACCGGTATGCTTTGCTTTGAGTGGAGTAACCCAAGAAAATTCCTTCATCACTTCTAGCATCAAACTTTCCTAGATCTTCATCTCTTTTAATATAACACTTGCTACCAAATACTCTGAAATATTTCACAGTAGGAGTGATGCCAAACCAGAGTTCATAGGGGGTCTTACCGGTGTTGTTTCTGATTTGAACTCGATTGAGAGTGTAGACTGCGGTGCTGATAGCTTCTTTCCAAAACATTTGAGGAACATTTGCTTCCAACATCATTGTCCTAGCAGCTTCCTGGATGGTCCGGTTCTTTCTCTCAACTACTCCATTCTGCTGTGGAGTCTTAGGAGCAGACAACTATCTCCTTATACCCTGTTTCTCACAAAAGTCAATGAATTCACCAGATGTAAATTCACCACCTCTATCAGACCTTAGACACTTTAGTTTCAATCCGGTTTGATTCTCCACCATAGCTTTGAAGATTTTGAACTTCTCAAAAGCTTCTGATTTTTCTTTTAGAAAGGTAACTCACATCATCCGGGAATGATCATCAATTAACAACATGAAATATCTATCACCCTGCAGACTCTTGATTCTTGTCGGACCACATAGATCAGTATGTACTAATTCCAACAATCCGGTAGAAGACTGATCTTTGCTTTTGAAAGAGACTCTGCTTTGTTTACCTAACTGACATTCTTTACACACACTATTTGTAGGTTTCATTAATTTTGGAAGATCTCTCACAGCCTGAGTGTTGCTTATCTTGATGATGTTATCAAAATTTACATGACACATTCTTCTATGCCATAACCAACTCTGATCAATTTGAACAAACAAACAACTTTTATTTGAACCAACCAGATGAAAGATATTACCTTTTGTCTGAGTACCGGATGCAATTTCAGTTCCGGAGCTTGTAAAGATTCTGCATTTTCCATTCTTGAACCGGAGATCATAGCCTTTGTCCACTAACTGACCAACACTGAGAAGATTGTGCTTCAATCCTTCAACATACAGTACATTACCTGTTTTGCTCTTACCATCAAAGGAAATAGTTCCCCTACCTCTGATTCTGCCAGCAGAATTGTCACCAAACTTTACCATTCCTCCTTCATATCTTTCCAAGTCTAAGAACTTATTCTTGTCACCAGTCATATGGTGAGAACATCCACTGTCAATAACCCAATCATCCTTTTCTTCCACTTGAGCAGCCAAGGCTTTTTCAACAACTTTGTGATTGACAGATTCAGAGAGTATTGAATCTTCTTCCTTGATGGCTATAAACACCCACTCATTTCCGGATTTGCTTCCTAGTTCTGATTCATCATCTGTTACTCCTTCATTGTCATCTTCTTCATGAACATAATAGCAATTCTTTTGAAACCTTTGTCTGTGAGTATTAGATCTTGCAGATCTCTCCGGACATCTTGAGGCAAAATGACCAATCTTATTGCAGTTGAAACACTTAAAGGGTAGTTTTCCTTCATACTTACCGGATCCTCTTGGCAGTCTTTTTGCAATGAGGGCTTCAAGTTGAGCTGTTTCTGCTTCTTCTTCTTCCATGTCTCTTCTTGCTTGATCATACCATGACATTTTCCTTGATGAGTTTTCACCCGGATCAAATCTCTGTTTGCCTTTCACATAGGCACTGGCTTTGAAAGCAGATTCAGTCTTGGGAGGATCATCTCCAAACTTGGTCATTTCAAATGCAGCTAGTTTGCCAGCCAGTTGTTCTCTTGTGACAGTTGTGTGGGCTCTGAATTCATCAATGGCAGCAACTTTGATTTTGTAGGCAGCAGGAAGGGATCTTAGGATTTTGCAGACAATCTCATTTTCATCTAAAGTTCCACCAGCATTTCTGATTCCACATACCAGCTCATTTACTCTTGGCATAAAGGTAGTGATGTTTTCATCATCTCTCATTTTCAATCTTTCAAATTTCCCTTTCAGACTTTGCAACCTTGCACTTTTGACAAACTCATCTCCTTCATACAAAAGTTCTAGTTTAGTTAGGATCTCATATGCAGTTGGTAGGTCAATGACATTTGAGAGATCTGAGTCATTCAATGCGCTTAGAAGAGCTTCCTTGGTCCGCAGATTGTTTTCAGCTTCTGTGATTTCATTCAGAGTTGTCGGACCACCTTGTGGAGGTATATATGGTTTTGAAATCATAGCCAAGTATGCTTTTCCCATACATTCCAAGTGACACTTCATGCGACCTTTCCAGAGAGTGAAGTTGGTTCCATCGAACTTCGGACTATCCTTCTTGTATGACGACATCCTGGATCTCCTCAAGCGGTTAAGCTCCTATCAGAGGAACTTAGCTCTGATACCAATTGTTGGATCTAGGGCATACAACTGAGAGGGGGGGGTGAATCAGTTGTATAAAACTTCTTCTTCTTTCAAACACTTGATTCTTATTGTTAGTTAGCAGCATATCAAATAATCATCCATGGAAGCATAATACATAAACACAAGAGCAGATGAGCATCAACACATTGAACACCAAGATTTTGACGTGGAAAACCCGGTTAAGGGAAAAACCACGGGGTGATTAACCCAAGAATTATTCTCTGTTAGAAGAATAAAGAAGAATGAATGGCACATGCCAATAAGGGCTCACTGCCCGAGCACACTGCTCACAAAGAGGCCCACTGCCTACAAGGAGACACACTGTCTACAAAGTGATAAAAATCACAGTCTTGAACTGGAGAATGACATCTCTATCATGTTCGGATCAGTTCCAATTAAGCCCAACAATCTCTGCTCTGCCTTTCGCACGTTTCTTCGCTATGCCACACTCATCCACACACCACACCTTGAAATGAACTCACAAACCGTTATTTATACAAGACATAGACTTAGGAACAAACATCTAAGTCGGCAAACAACCATAGGAGTATCCGCAAAATGAATAACACATCCGGTCGGCCATCATAAGAACATTCGCAGGATGAACAACTCATCCGGTCGGCTAAACAGAGCAAGAACTTCATCCGGAAGAATAACTTCAATTCTGGGCTCTACCATCAATGCGGACCAACATCACAACCTAAACATGATCCAAGAACCTTCACAAGCCTGTCTGAATGTCCGGATACATCCGCACTTCCTCTACTTACTGGGATCTCTTGTCTTCCTCATCCGGAACTTCAAGAACACAGTCTGTCGCCACTGTCATAATGCAAGAGGTACTTCCGGACCTCCAACTCATACACAAATCAGGATGACACATCACAAGGACATCCCAAACACTCTGTCCAATCCACAGATTAGGATAATACAATTCCGGACCTCACCGGACCTTTTTGTGATCCTCTGTCACCTCTGGATACTTGCCAGAACCGGTTCTATACCGACAGCCACAACTCCTTCAGATCTTCATGCGGACCTCTGAAATCTTAACTGAAGCATCTCAAGACTCATATCTACTAACCCTTTAATCCGCATCCTCCGGTTCTCATCCTATACAGTTCATTTGCCTTCTTCTCATCACTGTTCTTCACTGTTCCTGACTGAGGCTAATTTTCTCAATATCCTCAGCACACAGCTCATCAAATCCTTCTTGTCAATGCAATATGAGTATGTTGACATCAATGACAACACTGGCTCACCTCATACTTGCAACAGCCTCAAAGAAATTTTGTCTCATGGAATGCAATGATTGCAAGATATGCACGAAATGGATTTTTCATAAGGCTTTAAAAACTCTCAAGAAAATGGCAAAAAGTAAATTTCAACCAAACGTAAATTTTGGCACGTCTAAAACCAAATTGCACAACCTTATCCACCTTCCTCCTTGCCTATGCCAGAATGGGATTTGGGGAACATGGTGTGGACAACCATCAAAGCATAAATGATATAGGAATTTTGTCACATGTATTGTATTTGCAGCTACCCTTGTAGACATGTATGGAAAGTGTGGAAACATAGACAAGGCGCATGAACTATTTGAAATGATGCCTCAAAGAAATGCATAGTCCCATAGAATGCAATGATTGCAAGATATGCACAAAATGGATTATTTGAAAATGATTTATAAACTTTCAAGCAAATGTAATTGGCACATGTAAAACCAAATTCCTGTAACGATAATTGATCATCATATTAAATATTTAATATAAACTATCATATACATAATGTCATGAACATAACATCTAGTTTATATACAAAGCCATATAGGCATGTCCAAACAAATCCATACAGGCATATATACAAAAATATACATCAGTAACATACAAAAGTATGTATACAAAGCCATCTAGGCATACAAAAAATGTCCCAAAAACTAGTTTCCTATGGACTTTTATGAAATAATCGGCGGCCCTTGCTTGACCGTGAAGATGGAGAGCCAATCCATGACTCATCTTCTCTCTGCCATCGAGTAGACCTCTTTGACATAAGTTCATCTAGCTCCACATGTTAATACAATCAAACAATATGCACATTACTATAGAAAATGTACATGAAATATATAACATCACATATGTAATCGATCACGTACTACCATCCAATGATCACTCTCCATCATCTTGTCTCGAGCTTCCTTGTCCATAGTTGGATGGGCTAGAGTTGTGACCTCCTGTGAGAAGCATCAAGAAGTAAAATTTACTAAACATAAATATCATTTATGTACAAAAAATGACATGAGATAAAACAAGAAATATAAAATTATGACATTTTCATGTTATTGGCTCATAACTCGGTCAAAGGATTTGAAGACATCATGGCTGCAGCAATGCCTATCTGCGCTAACTCACGAATATGAGGAGTCTCCACTTTCAGCATATGAAAATCAAGTTCAAGATTATTTGACCAAAATAAATACATATTATTTTAAAAATGCATAATGATTAGAAATGGTTAAATTTACCTCCGTAAAAGTGGTGGATTTGCGTCCAGGGGACCAAGGAAACCGTGGAGGTGTCGGTGACTGTTGAAATCATCAAATTGTCACAAAATAATATTACCATTGACATATCTACAATAATTACGATCATGTGATAAATTACATACCTGCTAACTTGACCTCCTCTCATAACTTGTCAATGGACAGCTAATGGAGGCAGGATGAAGACTCTGACCCTAGAATTTCATTGCACAGACAATTACATACATTATTTTTGACTTATAATATAGATAGTCATATAAATTTAATTACAAATTTCAAATAACAATACTAAATCAAGATGAAACTTGTAAAAATTACCTAAGAGTCAATACCAAATGTATGTTGTAAGACATCATCGGTGAGAACAATCTCATCTAATATGGATGCCTCCATCAATGGATGCTGCCCTTGCATCGCAACATCTTGCCGAGAGTCCTACCATGTGTCCTACGTCCCATAATCATATAGGTTCCCACATGAACTACACAAATGTGGGGATAAATGACACCTACTTCTCTCACCCTCATCGGCCTGGGTAAGATCATCGGCATGCTATGATAGAGACTGCGTAAGAGTAGTCAATGAATGTAATGTCTCCACCTCAACACTCTCCTTCAAAGTCGAAGGGAGTGAACTATGTTCTAGCCTCAACAAGGATCTAGGTACACGGTTTTCATCTCATTGAGCCCCCTCTCTATCTTGGGTAGAGCCACCACCTCTACCCTCGAACTCATGAATGTCAAAATAATTGGGAATCTTCTTGAGGACAAACTCGCAATGGAGTTTCCTCAAGAAATATTGTGGCACCTCATCATTGTTGCATGGGTACTCATCGAAGACCATGTTCCATCTATCCCAAAAGTTTTGGGATATTTATTCATTCCTACACCAATGAATAGGGAACCGTTTGTAAGTTTCGTCTAATCTTTGGCCAGTTTTGGGATTAATAAAGTGTGCACATAATTGAGATTTTGTGATTTTTTCATTCTTCACTTGTTCATATAACAATTTGTCAGCATAGTATTGCCGACACCTCTCCCTTTAGTCTTGAAATTCGGTGATTTATTTTGTCACTGAATCAGTGTGGGAAACAATCTCCTCTAGTGACTTTGCAAGCACTCTCCTATGATCAGTGCTTGCAATTGGATTGTTTACCATTTGAATAAGAGTTTGAAGATGTTTCTTGTCTTCTTCTATTATCTGTAGGTAGTTTTCTTGACTATCCCTTACATTGTGAGGACGTGAACGTGGGTTTTGAGGGTATTGGGGGTTGTTTTCACCCTCCTCAACTGGATTTGGGTTTTCTCTTGCCTCAATAATTGTAAATTCAATATAAAAACAAATCAAACATTGCAAAACTCAAAAATTCTTCTCAAACTAACAAAAATCAGTCAAACCCTACTTTCTTCAGTTGCTAGACCCTCTAAATTTGCTTGATGACGTCTTTGGCGACAAGGTGGCATTGTGAATTTGTCATTTTCTGTCTTGCACTTGCTTGGAGAGACTTCCCTTCAATGCGATCACGCTTTGAACTCCTTTTTTTGCTAGTTAACTCCTTTGGCCATGGCTGAATGGCAACAAAATGAGTTTTTTTTACTTTTAAGTGAAACAAAACGCAAGTGCGTTATAACACGCTCACATTTTTTTCTATTTTGGACCAAAAAGTCCCATGTTGGTGACTTTTTGGTCCCCCATCTCTTTGTATATACCCTACATATAGACCTACAAGACCTCCAATAAATAGATGATAATCCACTCTCAGCCTGCACCAAAGGATGACAGCTACAATGCATTGTTACCCAGTAAATGAATCCACTTAACATTGCATACACATAGGTAAGAGGGAGAGACATACCAACATGATTCTCTAATGTAGTTTTAGTTTTAAGATTGCATAGAATATGACATAGTCTGAAATACTAAATCATGTAGGCACGGTGAAACCCAACCTACTCCTACAACTAACAAGAGAGGGATGATTAAAATAAAATGTGTTGGCCCTTCACCAATCAGACCGGTGCCTACTTCATTGAGCAACAAAGTCATGGACTATGAAGAAGAGGGAAAGACACTTGTAAAACATGACATGAACTAGATGTGCATATGCATACAAATTACAGGTACACTACATGAAAATAGACATACTTAATTATCCAAAACATAGTTGGAATGACCCATATGAAACAAAGGAGAGACCATCACAAAATATTTGTAATGAATTAAAATTCTATCATACCTTTATGTAACCTCGGTTACATTCATAAAAAAAAAAGTGGCAAGAGAGGATGAAAAATTAGGTTTGAGCATCCCCTTGAATCATTACAAATTACCATGGAGACATACCATTTACAAGAGATGTGCATTGAATACCCTTCTCATGGATTAAAAGATGCATTCCATCCTCTTACAACACAAATGTGTAATGTTTGATGCCCTAGAATCAACTCAAAGCACTTGTAGTCAAGAAATTGGCTCATTAACCAACCCTTTTTACACCTTTTTACATGTATATATAGCATTAAATTATTATTCTTGTTGCTTAGATGTTAATTTGGAGTGGTTGATGTGTTTTCTAGTCACCCATGCTCATTACATCATCTTAATGTGGATTTGCACTTGGATCCATACCAAATCAGACTAAAAACCCATGCCTTTGTACAAAATTTTGTCCATGCAGGGTCTACAGGTTCCTGGAGATGTTTTAAAGTCTTCATTCATATTATCACATCCATTTGGGACCATTAATGGTAGTCCTAGATCGTGTAGGGGAGTTTTTGGAACAAGGGACATTTTCTATGAAGTTGCAAGAATTCAATGTGGGACCGAATGTGGGAGCAAAGAAAACTTTGTAGAAAAACCATGTGGAATAGTAGGCGGGAAGTGGATGTGGGAATTGGAGGAATCGAATGGAGTGAAAGTAGAAAAAGGAGATAGGACTAGATGTGGGAAGTGGAGAAATAAATCTAGAAGCCTATTGGGTTTTTGTAAAGGAAGAAATGAATGATTGATGAAAAGAAGAAAGTGGGTTTTGAATGTAGAATTGGACAACAAAATGAGATATGGGGTGAAAGGAATGATATCTTTAAGTCCATGAAAAGTTTTCAAAGAGGAGGGAGGTGATCAGTTAGACCAAGGGAACTTCATGAAAATTCAACAAGGAACTAGATGTGGTAAGTGGAGCTACCAAATGGATGAGATCCAAAGGTTGGAAAAGTTCCACAAAAAGGGATTGTGAGGAATGTAGGAAAGGAAAGGGGAACCAGAGGTGGATGGGAGAAGTTTGGAGAAAGAATGTCGATTAGGAAGCTATGATGGGATATAGGATAGGAGGTAAATATATCCGATTTGAAAGTGAAATTCCACAAAATAGAAATAAAGGTGAGCGGGAAAGGAAATCTTGAATGAGATTTTTGTGGAAAGAGGATGGAGAATCCTATATGGAACTAGATGTTATCATATCTAGTCCAAGAGGGAATTACCATAAAAAGCAAAGGAAAGCGAATTGAAGGAAAGTAGGAAAATGATGAAGGTTAGGATGAATGTAGAAAAAAGAGATAGGACTACATTTGGACATTGAAACTTGAAATATGAAGTCTGATAGTCTATCAAAAATCTGTAAAATGGAAGAAATGAATAGAATGAAAATGCTAAGGGCTGAAAGAGTTTTTCAAAACTTTTAGACAGAAAAGGAAGTGGATACAAGATATGGAATGAAGGAATGTCTAGAATCTGGTCAAGATTCAACAAAGTAGGGAAAATGAAGAAAATGAAGGAAGTTAAGAGCTCAATGAAATCTATAGGTATTTCATGTGGGACCAGATGTCAAGACCAGATGGGAGGTGAAAAATGAAATGTTTAGTAGTCCACTAAACTTCTACAATTTTGTAGAAAACACAAAAATAACTTAGAAACTCCCCACAATTAGATGTTTTTTTGGATTTTTTGGACACCCCAACACATGGTAGGAACATGGGGAAGGCAAAGCACCACTCCAAGATAAAATATGACCAAGGTACACCCCATTGAAGGAAATCTCAGATTGGTTATCAATGATGGGAAAATAGGTCCAAGGCAACAAAGGGGCACCAAACTTAATTTTTTTTTGCAAAATTTGAGACCATATAGAATGGGATCCAACATTGAATCTAGTTGGGGATGCATGCCTCTTGCAGACACAATGAGAATCAAAGGAGGGAGGGGAGACAAAAATAGGCCAATATGTACAAGGCAAGGCACAACAAGGGGACTATATACAAGACAGTTCCACTACAACCAATGACATGGAAGCACAAAGAAGTTTTAGTATGGCTATAAATAAAACATGTGAACATTTGTAGGTTAGACTTTGCAAAAAAGATCCATATCACAAGCCCACAAATAAACTACTGAAGACCATTTTCCTCTATCAAAGAGAAGTTTGAAAAAGGAGTTGAGCATCCTCAAGGTAAATGTGCATCCATGCTTTAGCTACAAAAAATGGTATTTCTTGCATACATGCACATGCAAACTAGTAATGTTAAAATCATCATGTTGGAACTAGAGGTGACTATCATTTGGACATGACAACCATAAGCTGTAATGATCATTATCATGCTCATCTACATGATAACATATACCTTCAAAATTCTTGGTAGGATGATGCACATCCAGATTTGCATACAAATTAACAGCATGAAGGAAAAATTTACCTTGAACCTCACTCTAAAATACATTTTGTTCAAGTGCAACTTGAAGCAGGGCAATATCATGTGACTGCTCAATTTCATCCAAATCTTGCAACCCAACTGCACCACAAATGTTGATGTACTCTTCCATGATTGAATCATAAACTTGATTCAAATCCAATTCTGCATCATCATCATATAGATCAGAAATTTGAGGCACTTGACATGAAGACTCATAATCTTCAACTTGCCTCTCCATAACCTTCTTCTTTATATAGTCATATTGTTTCATCATTTCCCTATCAAACTCCTTTCACTACCAACTTCCATGTGGTAGGAAACACATATAACACTCAGTGAAAGCAACAAGCTAATCCTGTGTCTATTTCTTTTGCTTCATCAAATATAATTCTTCCTTTAGCTTCTCATGTTCCTCCTAAGACTACTAAGGAATATGACCTTATTGAATAGCTTCAATCTGCACAAACTAAGATTTCCCTTTGGGATCTTATTCAAACTTCTCCTACTTATCATGAGTTACTTCAAAAATCCTTATAGAAGATTCCCATTTCCTTTTCTACAAATCTAATTGACATAGTTGCTTTGATTGATTTCATTTATACTAATACAATCGATATTACTTTTCTTCCTTCTAAAATTCCTTCCTATGAAATCCAACAATGGATTCTTCCCCTTCTTATTCTTTTTTCTTTTTTGATCCGTAAGTTGTGGGATAAGGGCCCACTCCCATATTAAATACAAATTGGAAAATAAAAGAATAACTTTAGACCCAAAATAGGGGAGCTCAAAGGGTTAAAGAGTCAACTTAGGAAACTACTGGAACTGAAGAAAATAGCTTGAGACAAAAAGGAGTCTACTAAAAAAATCTCTACACAAAGCACAAAGAGATGCCATCTAAAAATAGCCAATCACCCACTATATTAGTGGACCAACTTAGGTCCATTTAGCTAAAATTTTCTTTTTGCTTCTAATGAGGAGAGCATCCATGGTCCACTGAGTACCCTCCTCAACAACATCCCTTCCTTCTAGCCACAGTTTCTCCACTTCAGATTTCTGCCCTTTCTTCTTCCCAAGTTTACTAATATTTGGTTTTGAAATGTGGCTCGTTATTTGGGCAATGGAGTACGTCTTGAAAGGAACCATCATATGATCATGGTCAAGAAAATCAAGAAAATCTTCATCTAGAGGTCTTCCATAAAAGGAAAAGTGCCCTCATCATCAGAACTGTCTTTCTTCATTTTCGTACGTTGACTAATGACACATAGTTCATTTCTGGGGGAACTGTGAGTAGTAACGGGATCAACATGATTTGAAGCTTGAATAGGCGTCACTGGATCAACCCTAGTTTCATTTTGAAGGTCCATGAACTTACCATGATTTTGCCATATGAAATCAACATCTAGTGATCCAGATTTCTTGATCCATTTTTTGAAATTGATTACCTTAGATCTAGATGATTTTTTTTCTATACATCCAACAATCATGTGCCCAACCTTATTGCAGTGAAAACATTTAAAAGGTAACCCTTTATGTAATTTAAGAATTGAACCCAAGATCCAAGAGAGGAGTGGATTTTGACTGAATGATGCAACGATTTGGAGATGTCTATCAAGGAACATACCTGTGTAAATCTGGTTGAAGAGTCAGAGTCCCGCTTAACAAAGGATCCAACTTGATCAATCATCTTCCTGATAAGATCCGCCTCGCGCATAATCAAGGGAGATTATACAAATGGATCCAAATAGGTATAGAGGTGATTTTAGTGGCAGATGGATCAAGAAAAGGGTTCCAGGGAGCAATGAACATGCCTGATTGTTGGTAGAACCAGGGACCATTTAGTTTCACAAAATTGCAGTCATTAATAGACTGAAAGCAAAGAAAGAAAAAACTGAAATCCAAGATTTTGATTTCTTGAGTAGCTAGGTTGCTCCAAGTAGATTTGGTCCATTCCACAAAATGCTCAAAGGGCAGATGTTTCCTTAGAAATTTAAGGATAAGGGATCAATTCCCTACCTCTGCAGATGCAGCGTGGATACATTCATTAGGGATATGGAAATCAAGGGGATCCCAAGTTAATACCACCTCTAAATCACCCAAAGAATAAATGTTGGGTGGAGGATCCAATTCCAAGAAGGAGTCAGGGATCTACGCACTATCCTCGAGCAGAGATCGCGCCACCTTTCGAGGAGAAGAAATTGAATTTGCCAAAATCTACTCCCTGTAGAAAGTGCCACACTCATGGAAAGGGTTTGCACGGTTTCTACATTCAAAAAATTTGGGGGTTCAAAGTCTTGCTCTTGCCTTCCATCTTCCTTGACGCCGAGAGGATCGAGTCCCATGTTATTCAATTCCATCATTGCTTCAAGAGTCGCACCATTCCTCCTTTTTGCGCTTGATTTCCCTCCATTTGATTTACTTACCTGCTCCTACTCTGTGCATCGCTCGCCTATCTTTGTTCGCATGCTAAAAAACTAATTTCCCCCCTTCTTATTATTGTTAGAATAAATTCTATGGGCATAAAATAAGCATTAACTGATGAAGGTTCTACACTCGATGTTTGGAGTTTGGGCTTTCTAAAATGAATTCATGTCGATAGTTCTAACTTAGATCCTTCAAAGGTTTCAATAAAAAGTTTTGATAATGTCAGATGAGATCCATTAGGCACTATTACTTTTCTTATCTTGTTAGGCCTTGTTACCATCCCTACCTTAGTCCATGTTATGCCAAGAAATCTTTCTTATAATCTCCTTCTAGGAAGACCATGGATTCATGTAATGGGATTTGTTCTTTCCACTCTTCATTAATCTATAAAATTCATTTGTGGTTGAAAGTCTTTTATGACCAAAGCAAATAGTGATCCATTTCACTATTGTCAGATTGTTGATTTTACCTTTTTGACACCACCTAATAATTCTTCCACTCTTTGTACTATTACACCTTTGCCTAGACGGATTCCATCTAAGGGGGTTTGATTGAAGGGGGTTAAATTAAACCCCTAATGGAGTCTCCTTCACACCTATCAAAATGCTAACAAAAAATATTTTTGCTTCAGCTTTTGGAGGAACAAATGAAGTGGTTTGGAAATATCATTTTGTAAGTATGTATCCCTTAGTATTAGTTTTCCAAAAATTATAATGTGTATTATGTTTTGTTTAATACCATATTTAATTTTTTTAAATAATGAATGTAGGTCCATTATGAAAAAAACAATGACTTCTATTGAAGCCACTAGGAAAAATAACAAACATTGTTAGAAAAATCTCAAAAAAATGCATGGCACTCCACATAAATGTCCTTGTTTCAATTTAAAAAAAATTAATTTTGATATATATGCTAAGAGAAATGCATTACAAAATAATACAAGTTTGAAATTTTTGTTAGTACTAATTCAAAAATTAATAATAAATAATATATGTAACATAAATTACCAAAAAAATCCATGCACTAGACAATGGAGTTAATGGTCTAATTCTAATAAATAATGAAAAAAATTTATTTGTTGTGAAAGTTATGCATTATGGAATAGTGTCACTCAATTAAAAAAAATAGAAAAAAACAAAAAATAAAAATGATAGAAATAAATATTTAAAAAATATAAAAAATTATAGCTTGAATCCAAATAAAAAATTTCACAACTCATTAGTTTAGATCATCCTTAAATTCTTGACGATTTGTTCCCTATAATTGACACATTGAAAAATGCTGAAAAATGCTGATTTTGAGCGCTCCCCTTAGGCCAAAAAGCAGAACACACTATTGTGTTGTCACCCTAGTATGGAAAAGGTTTCCCTACTTGGAAGGTGGCTGGTGTCAAGAGTCTTTATTGATTGCTTTCATGGGGTTTACCAAAATATCCCAGTTCGAGAGCACTTTGGCTAGTCTATTCAAGGGGTTGCATAGGAATATCAAGAGTCATTCACATTAAAAAGAGGTTTACTTAGTGTAATACAACCACTATTAGCTGGCATAGAATTTCTAATTCACCTTTAAACATGTTCATGATTTTCATCTCAGTTTATTAGACTTCCCGCAAGTGATCTTCAATATTAGTTTTGAATGAAAATGATTTGAAACTTTAAAACAATGGTACATCCTTTAAAATTAGAATTCCTATCATGGAATTTGAAGGATCATTTGTATAATTTCATTCCCATTTTAATTACATGCAATTTTAAATTTTAGGACAACCAAAGATATGTAAAAATACCAATTTTCATAACACAAAAGTTGAAGTCACTTGTAATTTTTTGCCTTGTATGAATGAAAATTAATCATCAAAATCATAGAACTAACCCCTCTAACATTGATATCAAAAAATACAAAAAGGAAAGAGGAAGAAGAAAAGGGTGAAAGAATCTAAACCTATTTCCAAACACTCCATACACTATTCGACAAGTGGACAAATTTGATGTAAAACTAATCCTCACTCAAGACCCATTATCCACAATCACAATGTAGGATGGTACAATCTTCAAAGGAACAAAAGTCATGTGCATGATTGATGTCAAAATTTTGCTTGCACGAATATGTTCAAGTTAATCACATAGAACACCTCATCATCAACAAGACATCAGTGGTATGAAACACATATCAAGTTTATTTGACATTCACTAAATTAAATGCATGATACATGGAAAGAAAATAGATTCAAAGTTTGGAAAAGATGATTAAAAGTGAAAACCTAGAAAAAAATGGAGAATAGTTTGATATATGATATTTCAAAGATGAGTTTCCAAAGGTTTCCAACCCTTTACAATTTACTTTACAAATGAGTATATATTGGTCATTTGGAAAGGGGAAGATGAAAAACCACCCCCTCCAAAACCTTTAAAAGAGACAAAATATAATAAAATACCAAAAGACACTTGTCCTTCTGCACCAGTTACCCTATTCCCCTGTTACATTCAAGTCAAAATTTGACTTGTGAATACTTGTCATGTTTTTTGTGTGCACCTTTTGCTAAGTGTCCTTGTACACCCTCTTAAAACTTTTATTGTAAATCTTCAGCAAAATTATCTAACATGATCTTAACAAGGTTCGGACTAGGCCCATCTGAATGATAAAACTTGACATTGACTTCATTTTGACAGAGATCCAAACATAATCACATTTCCTAACAACATTCATGTACCCTATCTTGTTATAAATTTCAAAGAACAATAGTGGCCTTCTATCTAGGAGTGTCGAAATCCATTACATTGTCAACTTTGAGGAATTTTGGATCCATACCATTTTTATCCAATCTTGGAAAAATATTTATCGTTTCTACCACCATTGCCGCCTGCACATTGTTCCCACTTGCCTTTTTAATTTCAATGTTCACACCTTCACAAGTCTCTCATCTTCTCTAGTTTGATTTTACCATTCTTCAAGTAGTTTCCCCTTTATGCAGGCATCTAGGCATTTAAGAAACACAACCAGCTCTCAACTAAACCCCCCACCGTGGAGTATGTAATGGATCACACCCATTCTTTTATACTTTTGTGACTAAACAAGGATTAACAATTGTCCTTGATTCTGATTTCATGGCAGTATTGAATCATGGCAGTATCGGTTTCAATGTCAGTTGATTCATTATGCAGCTGAAATTCTTTTGAGACACCTCCAAGTTTACAACTTTTAGAAACAATAGTAGTAGACATATCTTGATTCACTTCCTTTTCGACATTGAGAGAATGCGCATGTGTGCTTGAATTTTCCGAATTGTTTACATATGAACTCCCTCTAGCTTAGGAAAATTCTCCAGGTCTTGAACTTTAGAGTAACTTCCTTGCATGTGACATGGATGGATAATCATTATGTTTGGCCATAAATTTCTAGGTATTAGTAGCAACTGCAAACACTTTTCACAAAGAACAAAGGGTGCACCACCTGCAAAAGGTGAACATGGGAATGTCCTCTATTTTTTAGCACGTGGTCCCATGCATATTTCTTTTCTTGATAAACAATTTGTTCAGACTTTTGTTACTTAGACCTCTGTATATCTAAAATTTCATAATATGAGCAGGATGCTTATAAGTTAAAGTGTCTCGTGCTTGAACATGAGTTGGATATGAATTATTGAAGTGCATGTGATTAGCTGCAGTCTGCAACTGCTGATGGCAGAAAACAGTTGATGACGTGTAATGGCACATGGCATGTATTTCTATCATGATAAACATGGGAACAACAACCTCCTGACTGCTACAAAGAAAACCTTGAACAAAAACCACAATACTTGTCTGGTTTTTGTTCACAGATTGATGAGAGAAACGATAATTCTGGTGTTGTGGGTTTAGACCCTGTTCCCCAGGATATGATGGTTGTGGGATTTTGTCAGAAGTGGCATTTCTTTTCTCAACATATAATCCATGGAACATCCTGTGCCCAAAATTCTAAGCGTTTTATATGCTTTGATGCAAATCTATTTAATATGTCTTCTTCATCCATCATTCCATGAAATGACTCATTCTCAATATGCATTCAGGATTGTTTCCCCAGGGAATAGACTGCATCTTTGAAGAATACATCAACTTCCCTAAAATTTTCTGTGATCCATTTCAAGATAGTTGTCTCTCCACCACTATTGGCCTAGATCCAGGGGTCATAACCATCCTGCCAATGTTGTGTTGAGCTTGCACAGTTGAAGAATAGGGTACCTGACATGACCTACTAAAGTGGTCTCTCAATTCATCTAGTTTATTTAGTAGTTCCATCCATTTTTTAAGATTTGAAATTCAATTTCATGCATTTGTGGTAAGTTTACGTTATAATCAAATTCTCCATAGTCATAGTTTTCATTGAACTATGATGAGGTTTTGAAATTCAAGTAAAATTTTGGTCTTTTTGATTTTGTAACTTGACAAGTGTAATCTGACAAGTGAGGCCATTTATCTCTAACTTCTTAGTTCTGTTGAACATGTCATGTTGGGCTATTCTTAAATATCACCCACTTCAATAGTCAAAGGTCAATTTTGACCAATAAAAATAGGACAAATATTTAATACATTTTGTTGTGATTGAAGTGTAAAATTACTATTAACTGTTTGACCATTGAAGTGGATGATATTTAAATAGAATATATCATGAAAGCTGAAGGATGTCAATAATCTATTTATAGTGCATTTTATTTGGTCAAGCACTTTATTCCAAGCTCTTTTCCCTTACTTGAGAATGCAACTTGTGGTTGTTATACTTTTGCCAGTCCATGCCCATTTCTCTTCTTTGTAATTTCTACTCATGTTGAGTAGATTTTGATTGACCTCATCTGACGAACTCGAACCTGCATTGTTCACCAATCTATTCCTATGTGGCGGGTAAAGTTTGTCTAATGACCCACCTGATATTTCTTCTACCTTACTTTACTGCGCATTGAATTTACCTTGGAGCTTCCAAAGCCCTTTCAACGAATCCATTTTGTGCATATCTCGTGATTCATAGATTTCAGTGAGACCACATTTCTGTGAGGTATTCTATCAAATAGTTCACGTGCCATGTCTGTGGTTCCACATTTTTTATACATGTCTACGAGGCAATTACAACTATATCCTCTAACAAAAGTCCCCCTTCCATTATGCTTTGATGGACGCCTATACCCTTATCAAAAGCTCCCATTTTGGCACCGACATAGAGGATGCTGGCAAAGGTTGCAGAATTTGGCTTTACATCTGCGATATGCATTCAAGTGCAAACTTCTAAAACTTCTTCAGTGAATCTATCCTGTGGTCCTGCCTCTTATGGCATCTCCCATTTCATAGCAGTGACACTTCAGTATAATTGGATGTGGCTTTAAACAATCTATAATTTTATTCGGAAGTCCCCAAAAAAATTAGACCTTGGGGTAAAATTGAATTTTAGAATTTGCAAGTTAAATGTAAAATAAAAAATAGTCTGAAGTCTAATTTTCTAGTTGTTCTTAAACATCATCCAATTCAATAGTCAAAAGTTAATTTTGGCCAGTAAAAATAGGACAAATATTTACCACTTTTTGGTGTGGATGAGGTGCAAAATTGCTATTTGCTGTTTGACCATTGAATCGGATGATGTTTAAGTAGAGTGGTCAAATCTTGGGCTTTGGCATTTATTTTCCCTTCGTACTTTGATTTGCATTTTGTAATCCCATGCCAAAGTATGAGACTTGGACTACCTCTTTTATGTTTTGAATTCTTGCTTGAGACGTTTTTGTGTACATCTACATTTTCCACTTCAATTTGCACCTTACCAGTGAAGCCCAAGTCCCAACTTTAAGGAGCTTGGGGTTTGGAAAGTTTTTATATTTGTGACTTTGAATTACATACTTCATTCCTTCACCAAAATTTGAGACACCCTAAATTTAAACTACCTACAACATGAAAACAAATGAAACATTAAACTTTTAATATTTAAACTTTAATCGCAAATTAAAATGCTTTAATCAATTTAAAATTTAGATTTTAAATGTTAGATTTAAATGTTTAATATTTAAACTTTAAATCATAAATTTAAATATGTATATTTTACGATTGCGAATTTTTATGCAAAATATAAACATAGCCTCAAAATGATCAATTTAAATTCACAATGGTGGATATTCAAGTTTGGACCATGAATGTGTTTTGTTTTAAAACTTTGCATCATCTAAGTTTGACCTATTTTATGATTTGGACTTCAAAGGGAATTTTGAAGGGCTAAATGGATTAAGAAATTATTTGACTTTGAAGTTTGATCCAACCAAACTTGGGAGCTTGACATTTTGGGTTATCAGTATTTCAAAGTTACAAACATTACGAAAGTTGTGTCCAGGTTTTATAATGATAAAACTTAGATTTTGAGATTTATTAATCATTTTGGATGCTTGTTATTTTGTTCAAAATCATGAGTTGATAGAGTATCGAGACTTTGAATAACATGCCCAATTTGCAAATGATTAAACCCTAGAATCCTGACTCCTAGAACAAACTTTCAAGTGCACAAAATTCAAGATTGGGGTCTCATGACACATTTGCATATATGTATTTCAATGACCCAAAAAGATAGTGTTTCAAAATCTCAAGACCTATTAGCATGTTTATTTATGTGTCATAAGGCTTGGGACACCAATTAAATGGACCTTTGGGTGGGATTAGAGATGTGTTCGTATGATTTTGAAATGTTTTCTTATGCAAGTGCCCTCTACTAGAGATTTCTTCCGAATTGAAACAAAATACCATTATATTACCTATCAAAATCAATGGAACCGTGAAATACAAAAATGAACTAAAACCCTGATACCCTGCTCAAGTCTCGATTGCAAAAGCATGAAAAGTACAAAAGGATGATTTCAAGGACACTTGGAGAATGACATGAATAAATGCCACAAGAATAGCATAAATGAGACATTAATCACATAAACAAATAAGTTTTAGGTGGGATGCAAATAGTTTCAAAGTGATCACATATGCACTATCCTTCAACTAACCTTGGATAATTGAAAGGACACAAGACTTAGTCATAACCCTAAACAATTTGCAACAATCGCCTAGGATAACTAGCAAATGAGTGTAAACAAAGAGACATGTAGTTGAAGGACTCCAAGAAAATGATGAGATATGCATGACACCCTCGAGGAGATAACTAAGTATACACAAATGCAATGGTTTCCTTAAAACCCTGAGGAAGATGATAACTATATGTGTACAAATATCTACAATGAACTTTCAAGGAACCTATACAAAATATGACCTCCACTATAGTGAGTAAACTAGATTGCATGAACATGCTTTCCCTCTGACAACATGACATGCATAACACCAAAATGTGTCAATTACTATTCAAACTCTTAAGAGAATAACCTATACACCGATGAATGCAACACCATGAAAGAAAAGAATAAAAATAACTCAAGCCACTGAATCCATAATGTGAAACTCAACCTAAAGGACAACATTGGCTCAGGGTCAAACAATGCAACAACAACACAGCTCAAATTTGCCCCTCCCAAACCAAAAATATGAAAGATGAACATAAGCCAAGACTGAAAAGAAAAAAAACAAGGCCCCCAATCTAAAAAAGATAGGGGCATGTTTTGGATGCCATAACACACTACTACCATCTTCTATTACTAATGATGTATTTTGTCATAACTATTCTTCCTCTAATGCATGGCTTGGTAATGATTGGGGCTCCTTGGATTTCTTCCCTTCTCATTTTGGTGAATACAAGGTTGATCCCATGTAGTTCAACATCCCTAATATGGATTCAACTACTTATGATACCCATAATACATAATATTCTACATATCCTCCTTTTATTTCTTAAACATGTGATCATACCACACGTTTTGACCATGCTAGCGACTAGGATCCTCATTTTTTTAAATTGGAAAATCATTATGCCTTGGTTTCAAGATGTTGTCTAAGAGTGGATATAAAGGAAATGGCCTAGGACGAATGGAACAAGGCATTAAGGTAGACCCTTGGATCCTACACTACATCTTTCTATTGTAGGCCTCAATTACCAGCGTCCTCATCCATGAGCTAAATCCTCTTAAATCGTAATTTTGTCAATTTCTCTATGATTTCTTTCTCAGATTCTTATATCTCCTTACAATAGCTTGATATAGAATTTCTAATTCATCTCCTTTGGCTCCATCCTCTTTGGACTTCTTTTCTATTAAAGAGGCCTTGCCAAATTTTTGGGTTTCTACCCTCTTTTCATCATGATCACGGATTCCCTTACCATCTAAATGCACAAGATTATTTTAGTGAATTCATTGTGTTGATTGATGATCTGACTCTCTATCCTAAACTTCGTGATACGATTCCTACCATCCTTGAGATAATCAATACTAAGGATCATAGTACCCTTGTAGTTGGTGATATTATTGACATTTCTATGGACCTTAGTGATTTTGATAAAATTCTTAAAATTGGTGAGTTCCTTTCACATCATATAATACATTATTCCCTTCTCTTCCTATTCTTGCCTCTCACTTTATCCATGTTACAAGAAGAGGGGGCATACATTCCCCTTAATTATTTACATTGTCAACATGCTTTTCCAATCAAAACACAAGCATGGTAATCAATCAATGAGGTGTGTATGATCAACCACTATATGTCTTTGATCATCTAGCAATAGAGTACGCTAGTCCAAGTGATCCTAAATTTATCAAATATTTGAATCACCTAGCACTAGTATACACTAGTACAAGTGATTCATTTTGCTAACTAGTTCTCATGATTCCTAGTGACAAAGTACTTGCTAGACCTTGAATCATGTACTTTCTCCTCGTATTGATTTTATTCTTCTCTTCGTATACATTAGCTTATTCTTTCTAAAACAAATATTCTACTTGTTACACTCTTCTCACTATATAAGATTTCCTCTCCAATATTTTCATTATGATTGGAGATGGATTGACACATTTATTTTGTAGGATTATTATGCCTAACATATTTATTTTGTAGGATTGTCTTGTTTAACATATTAGTTTTGTAGATTCTTGGCTAGGTGCATGAGCTTTTTTGATCAAGAATGTTGTTGTGTATCCTTTTATGTATCCTCAAAATAGTTGTTATTTTCTGTATTTTCATTTATGTACTTTAGTGTAGCTTTATCACCTAGTGGCACAAGCTTGCTAAAGTGGGGGCAAAAAATAAGGTTAAAAATTGCATACCTTACAATTTTGACACTACAAATTGTCTCAATTTTAGTGTCCATCCCTTTAGAATATTCTAGGGCACATTGAACTAATGAACCTAGCCTTTTCTCCTTCACCAATTTGCTAAATTTTTATGTATTTTGTTATGTTTTGTTATCACTGTTATGTCGGAAAATGTCCCCTTAGAACTTTTCCCTCTTAAGATTTAGCTCGTGGGTCCTTTAGAAAGCATTTTTATCATCTTGCATATTCATATTGACTCCCGATGAGAAAACTCCAAAGTTTTATGGCAAAGAGGACCTAGGGGTGCTATGGTGACAAGTCATGACTGAAATAGCAAGGGAGGACTTGGGCGCCTGTGCCCTAGCCCTGCCCTATTTTAGGCATGACCTAAATTCAAGTGTTGGTTATGTGACCGTTAATTAGGTCCTATGCAAACACCATAAGTTTGAATTACGAAATTCTTAGCGAGAATGTGTTTAGTTGCATATATAAGCATGTTTAGGGATTCATTTGTAAACTAGAAGATGATTATGAACTTTTGGCACACTTGTGATTTTAGAGCATTCAAGATATTCATTGTTACAGAGTAGACTTATCTTGTTATTGTGTTTGTTATGCAGATTTGGCTTCATCTTCTCATGATGTGAAGGATTATCATCTATATGCGAGCTACACCTCTGAGGTGACATTTCCTTGTGTTTTCAATCATTTATCATTTGCATTTTACCTCTATCCCGCAGGGATACACACTTTTTATCTGACAACGGTGCTCATAAGACTTGAATGTCTCTCTGGGGCTTGACCGAGACAAGCCTCTAAACACCACAAGCCCCAACCCCTTTTCTGTGATTGCAAGTTACAAGTGGTGGAAGCGAAAGAAGTGGAGTTGCAGGGAAGTAGAAAAAAGTGTCGAAAGTGCAAAGGAAAGTGGAAAATCAGGACTTGGACTAGGGCGCCTGCTCATTAGTCCTTCGGATCTTGAAGCAGTAAAATCTCTGGAACAACAAAATTGAGTTGTAGACATTCTTCAGAGATCCCGACAGAAACTGGTATATTGGACTCTGGTGCCCGCTCATTAGTCCCCAACTTTTTCAAACACCAAATCTTGAAATCTTGTATGTATCTAATTGTCATTTGATATCTCTGTGTGCGAGCATTTGTTGAGATTTGTCTATTTGTTTACAATTTTACGAAATTAGGGTTTTAAGCATAATTGGACTTTAATTAATCAATTAGTTAGCAAATTCCAAGTTTCCTCTTTGTTCTAAAGGACACTAAATCTATAACAAAGCCCTCTTGAAAGAGATTGTGGCTTCACTCAAATTATGTTCTTGAATGTTGGAGTGAAAGGAGGATTTACCCTTGAAATTGAATCCCCTCTTTTTCCTCCTAAACATTTTGGTGAACCCATGTTTTAATGAATTTTGCACCTTACTGAGTGTTGTTCTTTATATTTCCATTCATTTTCATTCATTCATTTAGTTTTCATCTTATTGCAATTGAAAAATTACAAAAAGATTGAAAATTTTGAAAAAAAATTGCATTCTAGGGTTTGAATTTTGACATAGTTTGCATTAATTTAATTGAATTTAATTAAATTTCTGATTTTTACATTAGATATGATATAAATTACAGAAAATTAACATCTTACAATCTTTGACATTGCATTTTCATCATAAAATTGCTAGGGTTTTGCTAGAAATTTTAAATTTTTCATATAACCTAGTAATTTCAAAAACTAGGGTTTGTAGGTAAAATCTTGTTTTAGATTTTTCTACTCATCTTAGGCACTCATTCAAATCTTATTTTTTCTTTAGTGTGGCATTTTTGTGTAATTTTGCATTCATATTTCAAAAATTTGCATTTTTACATAGAAAATTTCAATAAAAACTAGCATTTTTCATTGGTTTTTCATAAAAATTGCACTTGCATTTGGCATTATAGGGTTTGAAAATCATTTTCAGATCTGATATCAATTAATTTGCATCATAAATCTCATTAGAAGACATTCATCCATCATTTTGCATGTATTTAGGCTTTAATTTCATGTCTAGGGTTTTAAAAAACTTGCATTTTCCACTAGATTTTGACTTGTCATCACTCTAGAGTTGCAATATAGGCGTGTTGTAAAGAATTTTGTTACATTATTTGACTGATATCAGAGATATTATTTTCTGTCCCTCATCAATTTCCTTACAACACCTCTTCTTTTAGTGATTTACATTAAAAATTTGAGAAAAAGGTGAAAAATCAAGCATTTTTAAGTCATAAACTTGCACAATTTTGCACTTGCTCCTTGCATAAATTTTGAAAACCTTTTGAAATATGATTTTACATTTATTTGAAAGCATATACACATGGCTTCTAATCGTAACAATAACACTAGGTTCCCTCCTAGGTCTTATGTGAAAAGAAAGGTCCCTAAACCTGTAACGCCCCGCCAAGGAACCCAGAGGATAACACATCTAAGCTTACAAAAAGGTCATTTTTTTTTAAACGAAAGAAATACCAATAATCATATATTTATTGATAACATTTAAATTAAGCTTTATCCTCTAGGGTTCTGCGGCTGCATTACTAACGAACTAAAACAAGATCTAACCAACATTATGAATTAACTAACAAACACAGTTCATTCTAAGTCTAATTGCATCAGATAAATAAACACATACAATTGCATATTATTGTTACTAATTTTTTGTTCACCCTTAAAATTAGTTGGACCTAAGTGTGATTGTTCAAAAGGAATAAAAGAAAACTTCAAAGTTATGCATTTATTGAACAAGTTGATATCTTGACAAGAGTAGAGAAAGAGATTCAGTTGACAGGATAACCCATTAGTCTAATCAAGACTGATGAGTTATCATGACAAGAGAATAGGATTCCAAAGGTACCAGTCATTCAATCAATACAATTATTTTTGCATCATGTTATCTTTCAAGAGTTATAAGTTAGATTGATTATTCAGTTAATCAGTTTTGAATAAAAGAAAGAAAGATATTTGTATTGAACTGATATTTCATGTCATGTTTTGAACATACATTCAAGTATTTGTTACTTTATCTCATGCATTGATTGAAAAGGAAATACATATACATCATATGCATAAGAGAAATTAACTGATCATGTATAAAAGAAGTGCTCAAATGTGTCCCACACAAGCCGTGGGAGTAACTAGACTAAGCAATTGCAGACATGCAAGCTATGCATCTATTTGATAAAAAGAATATAAATGAACACATGATAAATTGAAACATCCATCATTACCTGAGCAAGAAGGTTGTTTGTTGATGTCGGCCTTCAAGTCTTCAGTCTTCAGTCTTTACTTCAGCTCCATCATCAGTTGAACCTGCAAAATTTTGGGGACAACCCTATTAGTGCTCTGGATGTTTAAAGTTATCACATGCTTTTATCAAATAGAAACATCTACTTATCACATCATGCATTTAGATGAGAGATTAGATCAGATATATGACATAAATCAGGAAGAAACCATGAAGAAGATCAATCAATGCTATCAAGTACATTTTTATGCTAACTTGTTTGTTCATTGTGTAGGTATAGGACAAGTTTTGTTGTTAATTTTAAGACATTTAAACATGTGGATTAAATGTGGCTCCCACAAGGGTTTGAACCCAACATGTTTCTTTTCATTTTTGAAAAGAGTATTAGAAAAGACAAGATGCATCATTCCAAGCTATACCATGCATCATCTAATCAACTTACAGAAAAGTTATGTCATCATGACATTATTACAGTTGATTGGAGCAAATCAGATTAACATGACTGAGTCAAGTTAACAAAGACAAAGTGCAGAAATCATATTATAGTTACAAAAGAATATCTAGGCTACAGGAGCCATTTGAAGTATAGAATCATTGTGAATACTTGTATTTATTTCATCACAAGTAATAAGAATAGCTGACAGAGTGCATTCATAGTACAAGGACATGATACAAGTGTTCAGATTAATGTGCCTGATGAAGAGAAAAGAAATAGAATAAAGCTTCCAAGATGCAGAGCTTGTGTATCATTTGAGCAAGTTACAGGATAGATCATGTAAAGGTATCATCTCATTATGATAAAAGAGCAAGAAGTAAAATGGCATGTTACAGGTACTCAAAGTGATCAGCCAGTCGAGATAAATGATACAGGTTATGCCTTTAAAAAGACAAAATCAAAACAACAAGGCATCAATAACTCTAGCTGACATATGCCATAATGAGGAAACATGATGATCAAGAAAATGAAATAGTATATGTGGAACAACTATGTCATAGCTTTCAAGATGAAACAACCAAGTCAAAATTTCATATGTTTAGGTCATCAAAAGAGAGCCTATATTCCCAGGTAGCTGCCACAGTCCCAATATAATCAAATGTTTAAACATTCAAACATTCAAGTGACACATGGAGGTCAAAGCATATTCCCAATCTAATCACTATACTGGAGAAACAAGCCTTATCTCACATGCCTTGAAATAGTGAAAAGACATGCTACAGTCAGCAAATGTTAGAAAGATAGATACCTTGCAAGAACAAAGACAAGTGCAGTCACATTTATCATAAGTAGTTATGACAGTGATCATGAAGTGGCTTGTAGAAGCAAATACAGTCAGAATAGATCATAGCTTCCATGTCCATCAATAGGTATAGAATGTTCTGTGGAAGAGAATACCACATCAATGATGAAGGAGAAGTAGTAGAAGGCACATGATATGCCAAATGCTACAGTGATGATGATTGACAGAGGCACAAAGTAAGTAGTCTTTTTCCTCATATGCCATTGTTCTAGATGACACAGTCATAATAAACATTTGCCATGATAAAGGACTTAAGGAGAAGAGAAAGCATGATATGTATGCTACTATAAGATCCAAATGAATAAGATAAGCAGTGAGCATGCACAGAGGCAGCTAGAAGGAGTATCTAAAAGATGCCACAGACATATGTAAATGAAGAAAATAGTGATTCCACAATCATATACATAAGGCAATATTTCCCATGGTGCTAACCAAGGTTAAAGAAGCAGATGCTGATGGATAGTCAAATAAATAGATACAAACAGAGGAGCCTCAACTTTCAGAAAACAGTTGAAGATAAAATCTATATGCTATAGAATTTTAGACTTGTTTCCACATTGATCAAACATTCATACCTTGTAATGAGAAAGGAGCTAACATCATATGAATTCAGATGGATCAAGAAATACAGACGGCCAAGGAGAGATCAGAACATGATATGTATGCTACAGTAGGATCACACAAAGGCAATCAGGAGATGATCCCATAGTCACACATGATAAATGATCAATCATCCTACAGTTAGCAAGCAAAGGAGATATATGACATGCAAACAGGCTAAAAGAGCCATTTGAAACTTCATGTTTTTCTCTTTTAAATGCATGTATTTATCCTATCAAGTGATTAAGTAGCATGAACAATTTAAAATGTTGCAACAGGAGAACCTTCACTGCTCAGCAATATCAGATAATGATACAAGAGAATGTGCCAGTCAAGTTCCTGGAGCAGGACAAGTGAGAATGGATAGTTGATAGGAGTTTTTATAGAGTGTGTGCTACAGGAGTATCAAAGTTAAGTTACAAGATGGAGATAAAGAAACAATGATCATACTTTTTGAATGTCAAAATCTTGTTATCATATGATGCCTTGGAGCTACAGTTGGAGACAGATAAGGTAAATGCATCATCATCAATAGCTATGACAGTCACAATGAAAAGGAGGAGAAAGTTCTATGCAAGAGAAAAGTGAAATTTCATTTATTGATACTTTCAAACCCTAGTGCCTCTTTACCTACAGATAAAATACAATCAAGGGAGTTGCTAGAAAGAGGAAGGCCTTTTTAGGAAATTTCAAACCCTAGTGCCATCTTGCACTTATAGCCAAAGGAAGGTGATAAAATATATCTACTACCATAGCCATGCCAGAAGAAGGGTTTTCATGCAAAGAAGATTGAAACCCTTGTTTCATTTTTAGAAACCCTCAGCAGTTTTTCATATTTTTGGTGTCTACATACAAATGGAGCACAACTGTAGCAAAATGGAGGCTTTGTAGGTGCAAAAAAGACAAAACCCTTGACATAAAATCAAAAAACCCTCAAAGTTTCTGCACTTACAGACAAACAAAAGATGAAAAAGGGATGTATACATGCATAACTCAAAGAGGTATATCATTTTCCACAAGAAAATGCAATACCCATTTCAATAAAACTTACAAACCCTTATCATTTTTAACTTACAAAAAGACAAATGAAGCTATAGAAGAGACAAGAAACAAGTGCTTACCTTATTTTTCTGGCAAGAGGAGACACCTATCCGCAGCCTCTTTTTAGTATCAAACTCTCAAATACAGGTCACAGTGGCAAAGATAAAGATGCAGAGACAAGAAAGGTTGTTGTCAAAGAAAGAGTAATGTATTAAGATAGTCATGAAAGGAGAAAGAAGCCGCAGCCATGAAAGATAAAGAAACTACATATACCAACAAAGATGCCAGTATACTCAAAAACAAATGTTACCTTCTTTCTTGCATGCAGAGTTTTGAAGATTCGACCAAGAGAAGACCAAAGGGTAAAAGCCAGAGAGTATGCTTGAGTCCTTCAAACCCTAACCGAATGCAGTTGCAGAGCAAATGAAGGAGAATGCCAAATGAGGAACAAAGACAACTTTTAGGGTTCTCTATTGCTTTTGTTCAAAGGTTCTTTCTCTCAAGTTTGTTTTTTGACTTCACAAAAGACAAAAATCAATTACCTTATCCAAAATGCCCATGGTCAAGACTTTAGTCTTGAAGATTTCCTAGCCATCATGATATGGAGTGGTCGACCAACATTGTTGAAGCTTGATTTTTTTATTAAGTCAAAAGGGTCAGTATGATGAGAAGGCAAGGCTTCATGCCTTATGAATTATTTAACTCCTTTGTGGTCGACAAAATAGCATGGTCAAGGCTGCCTCATGTGAAACTCATGCTCAAAGATTCTTTGTCATTTTTACAAATTTTTAAAGGTCAAAGATCCTTCCTTATTATGCATGGTGGCCGACAAGGTCAAAGGAACATTGTTTTAGAACATAATATGCATGAAGACAGAGCATGGAGTTTATAAGGTGGCAGACAGGGTGAGCATATATAATGGTGCAATGTTTGATGCATGGAGTCATGCAGTTATAAGGTTTTCTTGATATTGAAATGGCACAAGGAGATATAAGGTGACTTCAAAATATAAAGATAAATGTATACACTAAGGCATCAAAGGGAGTCATAAGGATATTAATGCATACTATTTTGTGCATGAAGATATTAAAATACATAGGATGACTTAAGGATTTTATCTTGCAGAGAGAGGATTAATGTTTTCTCCTTGGTGCATGTGGAGTGATAAGGGTAAAATTTTTGCCTTAATGTATATGTATCATGCAAACTAGGGGTTTTTTCTCACATGGAGGTAGAAGGAGATTTTTTATTTTCTTCTAAAGTACTATTTGTGCTCAAACGATGCAAATTAGGCAACTGTAAATTGGAGAGATAAGGAGTGATATTTTTCTTCTCATCATGCATGATTTTACAAAGATATTAATTGTAAATAAATAATAAAGTAATATTTTCTAAATTACTTTATTATTTTCCACAAATTGTAAAATCAAAATTAGAACAAGTTGTAACTAATAATAAAGTAATTATTTTTATTACTTTATTATTTACTCACAATCAATTTCGCTCATGCAAAATCATGCAAATTGATTAGTTGAGTTAACTAGGCCACCTAGGAGGTTTTTGCATGATTTTAGGAGTATTTTTAGGGTTCTTGGTCAACTTTTTGGTCAAGCATATAGAGAGGCCCAAATTAGAGCTATTTTTGCTCAATTTGTGACAGTTTTAGACCCTATTTTTGAGGATTTTGGAGGTTGCTCAAGAGTGATTATTTTTAGAGGTAGTTATCTGCAAGTTCATATTTCGCATGCCTCTTTGAGAGAGCAAACCTATATATTGTAAACCAAAAGTTTTTTTTTGGTAGTTATTGATTCTCATTCTGATTCTGACAAATTGGAGAATTCTTGTAGCTCATTTTTTACAGTTTTATTGAGAGATCGACATGTTACAGGTTCTATTTTTGTCTTCTTTGCAGAGTTTTCCTTTGTTTCTTTGAGATCAGTTAAATTACCTTTCCATTTAGTGCTAATTATTGAAGTGATTTTGATGAAATTTTGTTGTGTTTTATCATTAAACCTTTAAAATTATTGTCTCACTTCCTTGCTTGCAGCATTGAGCATATAATCATCACAAATCTTAGGTTGTCTTAACCAGAAATATTCTTTTTGTATTGTGAACAAATCATTTCCTTCATAGAAACCCTATTTTCAAACCTTCCTTAGAATCACTTTTGTGATATTTATGCCAAGTATGGATTGAGTGAAAGTCAGATTTCTAAGTAATATTGTGGATCAGATTGCATATTTTTATCCAAGTTAGGTGCATCACCAAATTTTACCTTTTGCATTCGCATAGTTTCTTCTTCCCTTTTCCAAAATAGTAAAAACATACATCTCAATAGAACATTTGAAGGGAACCAACCCATAATCTGGAGGTCTAATTTCATTATAGGGCACCCACAACTTGAAATTAGTCCCATGTTACACAGAATTGCAGACCTTTACCAGCCTTGCATACGGGTGTAATTCCCAGTGATAACAATTATATCATCAGATAAGTAACATCAGGATCCTGCACATAGGATCACGAGTACATAGACAAGTTCCTTTATAAGAGAGTACAACATTACATTGTTTACAATATCGCTATCCAAATTACATTGGAGTTCATATATCAAGATAACAGTACATGATTCAACTGATATACAAGACTAAAACATAATCATAAGTATCTGTCTCCTCAAGCTAGAGCAAGATCTGAAATCTTCCATACAAGGTACATCCTTCTCGTGCACAATCAACAACAAGGGAAACCAATGGAGATAAAAACACAACCACCCGACCATGTGGAACCCTAAGGTGCACCCCCCGTGCTAGGAGATAACAATAAGGTCCCACTAAGAAAATAATCAAGAAAGATAGTAGAGTAATAGGTGTAAGGACTACACATGACTCTAATACAACACAGGTCAATATGAATAACACAAGTAATTCAAACATCACTTCCAGAGGCAATCACACAATAACAGGAGAAAACACACTTAGGGAATGCTAGGCTACAATAGAGAAGAGTGTCATCGCGTGGTCCTAACATGGATTATCCTGGCAGTCTCTCACTAGACGCCAGCCCCCATCCATGGGTTATCCTAGCCGTCCAGACGCCGGCCCCCTCTATGGTTATCTTGGTAGTCTCTCACTAGACACCGACCCCATAGGGTGACACATGCAGAACCAACATTCCTTTCGTGAGGACAGGGAAGTTAATCTTGCCAACCACGACCTTCTTATCCCATCCTTAGCCTCAACGAGCACTATAGGCATGGGTGAGGCATCTAATCATCTTATTTAGTGTGGAAACTACCCAACCCTCTAAATTTATTATTAAGTTATCACTAGATTAAAAACTTCCAATGGGTTTTCTTGGTAGCTACTTTGGGCACCAACTCCACATTGAAAGCCAATCCCCTACCTGCATCTAGAAGACCCTATCCATGAAGCAAGACAATTACCATCACAATGACAAGTAACATATACAATGCAAGACATTTACCTTCTTGCATACAAAACATAATCATAGGGACCAATTCTTATATGACTGTCCCAAAACATAAACCAAGCATGAACTATCACATTCTCATCATGATGCATTTACAACATAAAATACACATCATTTCACATCACATAGAGCAAGGCATTATTCATCTTGCATAGTCATCATAACCATATGAATAGGTACATTGAGCAAGGCATTATTCATCTTGCACATGTATCATACCAACATGAATAGGAGGCAACATTTTAAGAATGCATTTCATTCAACTCACATGATGCACACAGAGCCAACTCCCACACAATCACACCCTCTTAGGCCTTTGGAAACAACTTCCCCAAATGACACAACACTTGACACCATTAAAAACACAATGGTTTCACATCACATTCACTCTCAAAGCACATCATAAACTAATACCCTTCAACAATATTTTTAAAGAATATAAAATTAATCCAAGCATGATCAATCATCTAACAATTATAAAGTGAATCTATCCCAATAATACAGAACTGTAACTTTCTAATCACCAGTAGCAGTTACAATATGATCATAAGATATAAGTGTCCACGAGCAACAATATTTTAACTAATAATTCTCAAGACTTATTTTAATTTCATTTAATTAAAATGATTGCAAACAACATGCAAATAAGCCTAAGGCATACAAATTAAACACAACAATTATTTACACTAATGTAGATTTTATTAATAATCTAGACAATTTTGTGAATACTATCAAATATAACTGTATAAGTAAGACTAAAAGCCTATAATATTAGAATGTTATAAATATCTTACACTAGTTAGAATCACAAGATACAAAACCCGAAGCTACAATTAAAGAACCTTGTTCTAAGGTTAGCTTGAGAGGAAAGGAATACATAACAATAAAACATTCCTATAGATCTAATATCTTCATCAAATTTACCACACTTTTAACCACATGTAATGATAGGATCAACACAAAATAAATTTGTTGAGAAGGCTTTAGAAGCTACCAACAATGCAAAATGTGAAAGCATAGACAGGGCATGTAGACTGATTGGTAGAATGCCTCAAAGAGAATAATATGATGGAAAGCAATGATTGTAGGATATGCACAAAATGAATTTGTTGAAAAATCTCAGAGAAACCCAGTTTGAAAATATAGAGTTATTAGTGACGCAACTAACTATTTAACAGAGACGAAACAGGTGAGAGGTAGACAGTCATAAAATATTCATATCTCAAAACTGACACACTATGTAAGGCTAATTTTCAGATATGATTTATATATCCAGGCCGTACACCATATATACAAAAATTAGAGAAACCCAGTTTGTAAAAATAAAGTTATGGCTACGCAACAGACTGCTAAAACATAAACAAAATAGGTGAGAGGTAGACAGTCCCAAAATATTCATATCTCAAAAATGACAAACTGGATAAGACTGATTTTTGGATATGATTTAGATATCCAAGTCGTACACCATATATAAAAAAATTAGAGAAACCCAGTTCGTAAAAATAAAGTTATGGCTAACGCAATAGACTGCTAAAATAGAAACGAAATAGGTAAGAGGTAGACAGTCACAAAATATTCATATCTCAAAAATGACAAACTGGGTATGGCTAATTTTCTGATACGATTTAGATATCCATGCCGTGCACCATATATAAAAAAATTAGAGAAATCCAGTTCGTCAAAATAAAGTTATGGCTAACGCAACAGACTGCTAAAACAGAAACAAAATGGGTGAGAGGTAGACAGTCACAAAATATTCATATCTCAAAAATGACAAACTGGGTATGGCTGATTTTTGGATATGATTTAGATATCTAGGTCGTGCACGATATATAAAAAAATTAGAGAAACCCAATTTGCAAAACTAAAGTTATGGCTAACGCAATAGACTAGGTTCAAAAAATGTAGAAGAGAATTCACATAATATTTTACTAAATCTAATGCAACAATAAATTAGATTCATATATCAGTCCATACTTGGAATATTACTTCTATCGCATCTTCACAAAATTCCCAACTCGCATCCATTTTCCCCCAAGTCTTTTCTTCTAGAAACTATGGTTTATGGTGCCAAAAGAAAAATAAAAATTTCCTGAGAGAGGGATCCCCAAAACATAAAACATATTCTCTATTTGAAATGCACCCTCCTCCCCAAATTATGTCTTGAAATTTCAAAATAAAGTTGAGCATGCATAACCACCCCCATAATTTCTTCTAGAAGATTCTCCTTTATTACTTTCTTACAATTTGCTATTTTTAACCAAACAATAATTTCTCTTTGATTTTATTTATTTTAGAATTTGCTATTTATTTCATTTACAACCAAACAAAAATAGTTTCTTTCTACTTTTCTAAAATTAGTCTCTTACACAAAAGAAACAATTATTTCTAAGATTCCCTCTTGAGGTGCGTAACTGCCACTTCTTCCAAGTGGCCAAAATAGAAAATAATTACTCAAGGCAATAATAATTAAAAAAAAAGAATCTTTCTCAGACATAACAATACATATTTCCACACAACTATAATTTACATAAAAGCATCTATATTTATTTGTCAAAGTGCCCTCTTGACTTAATAATTTTATTTTAATGTTCAAGCAATCAACCAAAGTATTAATCAAACAATTTCAAACAGAATAACCCAAATGCCAAACCATACATGACACAATGCACGATCGAAAGCATGACCACAATGACAATGACTAACCATTACGCCCATACAGACAACACTGACTGGGTGCAAAACTAGATACTCATCCTTTTCAAGGATGATGGCTAACTAGGGGACCACATGTTATCTCCGTTCAACAATTTCCATTGGGTTTAAGGCACGCTCAAACCTATCAATTCAGGTGGAGTCGATGCTTGGTACTTGCATCCCGCAACAAACAAATAGTCAAACAAATAGACATATATATAATCATATAGTCAAATACACCATGAAAGGAAATCACAATGTAGCAGGGTACTCATGCATGAGTAATGCGACACTGTCCCTTTCACCATTACATCAAACACATAATCACAACACACATAGCAGTCAGTTACTGAATGACTAAATAAGAACCATCATCAGATAATCGCATGATACACATAACAAGATTAATCCACACAAAATATCACAACATAACATCCTATGATACATAATCAGTCGCATAAAAATCAATTCTAACATATGATAATCATAGTAAGATCAACATCATAATCACCTGAATGTAAAACAATGTCAGAGCATATAAATTATCAGTGTCGCAACAAAGATTATCGATAAAACATACTAATTGTCATATGAAACCACACATGAGAATAATCAAGAATGTCATCAACATGAATGTAGCATCTACCAACATCATATAATGTATAACATCAACTATCTAACATACCCTAAATATTCCTATTATTTTATCTTCATCTTCATGCTCCTTAGCCAGACCATCTGCACATCCAAGATGAGAATGGAGGAGCATTACAAAAATTGAAATTGTGTTTACACCTCATGATAGAACAATTGGAGAAACTGAAGGACCTCTTTATATCACTGTGAAGATAATGGAAAATATGATGGATGGAACACATATAGATCCTAATTGCATGACTAATGTGGCAACGGAGGAATTCCTTTATTCACATGGTTTGGTACAAGATTTCTATGATCCCTCTGACATGATGATTAAGACACATAAGGGAACCTTTATAAACACTTATGGGAAGATATCTTTATTGGTCACGGTATTTGATAAATCTGTAGAACAACTATTTGATGGTGTCCTTGTATTTGACCTTTTTCGTATAAAATTAGGACACACATGGTTAAAGGCTATGAAAGCTATCCCTTCAACAATTCATAATTATGTAAAATTCCCTTTGAATGGACAAGTGCATACTATTCCTCGCAATAGATATAAGCCTTTGGTTACAAGACAAAAGTTCACCCTTGATTAGTTTTGGGAATGATCGGATAAGGAACCGGAGCCATGAACGGATTTTAACTTCTTGGGATATAGAAAATATAAAGCAAAACTATTACATCGAGTGGCCTATCCTTCTATGCAAGAAATATAAGAGATAAACAACCCGCATTAAAATAACTTCCTAGAGAGAAAGGAAAAGGACCCTATGATGAGGTTCCTCCCCTGCCATCCTTACAAGGATCAGGAGTGAGTCATCGAGAGCAAAACATTTTATCAAGACAAATGAGATTTGAATATGGTACTTCCTCCTCTAGCATGCAAAAACCTAGGGAAAAACATGACAATACTTTTGATGATATAAGCAACAAAACAAGAAGAAAGAGACAAGCAAGAGAAATAAGGAGAATGAGAAAAGCTTTTGCCCAACGAAATGCACAACAACAAGAAAACATTCCACCTAACATTCAAACAAACCAAGAAGAACTTAAGAATGAACAACCTGAAAACAAGAATAAAAGTTGGGCTATGGTACCTTATGTACCTCTTTCCTCTAACATTTAGGATTGGGAAGATGATGATGATTGCTAGTTTGGTTGTCTCTGTAGGTAAGTATTTCTAACCCTTTACCTTTGTGTTGCGTTTCCCTTGTGATATGTTATGTGTTGTTTAGGCCTCCTAGGATGAGCCTCGATACTCTTGTAAGTTCAAGGTTACCGGGAGACCACCTTTGTGGTAACCCTTCTTCTATTTGTATCATCATTCTTCTATATTGCCTCTCCTCTATTTTCATTATTGTGTGTTGTGTCCTAGGGCCATAACATTGTAGTTGGTGACTTGGGGGCACCTTCCTACGTGACGACCCTAAGGCACTTGTTTCTCCTCTCTTGATTTATTGTTTACCTTCCTCTAGTGGTTCTATCTAGCTAGCGGATGACAAAAAAAAAAATTATTGATAAGGACCACATGTCCCTTTTGTGAGTAAGTAAAAATGGACCTAGTCCATACATGACGATGGGGTTGATATATATTATCTGACACTTGACTAGTAGAATCACTTTGTGTGATATTTTGATGTTGCTTTATCATACTAACAAACCATAACAATACATCTACTCCATGCACTTTGTTTACCTTTGAATCTCGCCTTGGTTACACTCAGTTTTGAGATTTCTGTGGTATACCACATGGTTATACTCGGTCTCTAAATCCATAGTATAACCTTGGCTCTTTATGTGAATGATTACAAGCATTATTGATTATCATGATTATGTGGTTTCTAACACCTTTTCTTACAAGAAACTGTGTTTGTGGGAACATTTGGTGATCGTAAAGTACATGCCACCTCTGGGGGGCATGGGCTTTGCGAGAGCTCGTGTTCCCTTGTGTGTTTTCTTCCTACATTACTGTGCTTGATATCGGTACATGATATCAACCACCTTAAGGTGGGGGCATATATATGGTAAGTTGTCTGATGATTTTGATACTAACGAAGCATGTTTGTAAGCCCTCTACAGAGGCGGGATGTTGTATCTCTGCGCGAGTACACATATTTATTTTATATTGCAATCATTAAGCCCTTTGCAGTGGCGAGATATCATGTATATCCTTTTATTTTAAGCCCTTTGCAGAGGCGGGGATGATGTATTTATCAAGGAGAGTGCACATCCTGTCATTTCTAAACGTCCTCCAAGCAGGTGGGGTTGGTGTTTCCTCCCTTAAGTGTGTCTTTGGCGGTTGTTGTGGCAAAGCCCAACCATCAGGTGTGCCTGTAATGTGCCTAAGATGGTGGTGAACCTAGCAATAGGCTTCCTCCATCCCTTGTTTGTCCTGTTTTCTTCATGTCTTCCATGTGTGTGTAAGGCATGTCTGTTCCCAAGCATAGTCTAAAGACGTGTGGTGATGAGTCCCTCCTATGCTTTGGGATTTGTATGTCGTGTTTGTTCTCAAGTGTAGTCTAAAGACATGTGGCGATGAGTCCCTCCTACACTCTAAGATTTGTATTGCGTGTTTGTTGCCCCATATGCAGTCTAAAGACATGTGCGATGAGTCCCTCTTGCATTTTGGGTGGTGTGTTTACTTTCCATGTACTTGCATCTCCATTCATTTATATATGAGAAAATGAAAAAGAAATAATCATTGCATTCAATGTGTTTTGCGTGTCTTCAATGCTGTCTTCTCCATGTTTTGCATGCCTGTTACTATCTTCATTGTGTTTAGTGTGTTTTCTCTAATGTCTACCTGAGATTGGTGACTAGAAATAGTTCTCAATCTTTGTGTATGCATTAGCTCTAAGTGCCTCGCGTGTTTTTTGCATTTGTTGACCATATTTTAATGTATGTATGGGCCTTGCATTCATGCATACATTAAAATGGGGGCTAAAGGTTATGTCAGAAAATGTCCCCCTAGGACTTTTCCCTCTTAAGGTTTAGCTCCCGGATCCTTTAGAAATAATTCTTATCATCTTGCATATTCATGTTGACTCCCGATGAGAAAACCCCAAATTTTTATGGCAAATAGGACCTAGGGGGTGCTATGGTGACAAGTCTTGACTAAAATAGGGAGGGAGGACATGGGCACCCTAATATTGCAGAGGAAGAAAGTGAACTATATAAAATGACTATATAATATTGCCATAATAAGGTAAAATCAATTTACAATGATATATTGACCCATCTTGACCAAAATATAAGATAAAAGAATGGTTTCCTCTTAACCGGAAATAAAAGTAGTATATGAGAACTCTTGGTTACTCATACAAATAAAAAATATAATACTTATATTATCTACCTCTACGGCATAAGTCAAATAGATTCTTTTGCATGATTATCTGAATATGAAGTCTATTCGACTAAAGTCTTTTAATCAAGTCATTGATCATTCACAAGCTATAAACTTTATAATTAACAAGAGTAATGATACCTCATCATCAAACTGATACAACTCCTTTAAAAGGATACTATGACATCATAATACTATTATGTTTAGGTCTATTCAAGACATACTTGATAATAAGTAAGATATCTGTCTGCTATTGACTTAACTAGTAAGTTCTTTCCATATATAGATAGGTATAGATTGATATTCTCAAATCAACCTTACACATTTAACAACACACCAAACCATTTGACCTATATTGGATTTTATCCAATGTTCTCACAACAGATAGACTAAGGTAGTATATCACACAGTACGTTCATATAAGAAAAAAATTTATCCAAACTTAATGACCGGCCTAGTATATATATCGTTCGACCTATACACAAGTTTAACTTGCATTTAAACTATCTTTAAAAAGAATATAAATACATGACTTCCTATCGGCTATATATATCTCTGACATTTCGATCATTCTTCAGACTGAATTCTAAATGATATGAATGATATCTATATTTAGATCATAATCTACCTAGAACAACGTTCACATTTTCCAAAGGCATATAACTTCAATACTATACTGAAATAGAATACCATTTTAGGAGTATCCACATATATATTCCTATGTCAAAAGCGTATATAAATATAGAGAGCTTTATTTGTCATAGATAACAATTGATTCATATAAAAATGTAGCATCTCAAGGCTTACTTAGAAAATAGAAATGACTTTACATATAGTATGAAGCTTAATATCAACAGTTTACTATTGGTTCATTGGCATACATGCCACTTTGTTAATGTAGCTGATATTCTCTCCTATGGAGCTCATTCTACCTCGCTTCTATTCTGCCAATCCAAGATATATTGTCCTCTTTCTGCTCTCGACTTTTCTTATTGAGATCCATTATCCTCCCATCATAACCACACTCCCTATCGATTATATAATAGTTGCACATAATTATTCCCCCCTTTCTCTCACCCATCTGCGATCTAAAGAGCTTGAAAATAGGAGTATGGAGCTAATGCTCCTTTCCACTCCTCCAAGTATCTAGGGAAGAACATGATGAGAGTCTCCAAGACTTAACTTCCTTTACCACAAGCTAAATGTTAAATTTAACCATGACTCAGATTATAAATAATTTAAAATAAAAAACAATAGTACACCTAATTCATAGATGTCACTGATGCATTCTTTTGAATGCTTTAATTATGCTATTCACGAGCACAATATCGATGATGGAGTATTGCAACTTGTCGACTTAGGCCTTTACGTCAAGACTAGACTTGATTGGTTAATTACTCACATCATCTTGGCATTCAGAGATGTACACAACCTTACTAATTGTTGACGCAAAAGATTAAGTCATCGACATGACGATGACAAGTATGTACAGAATGATCACAACGTTAAAATATTACTAAGGTGACCAATAACATAAAGAATAAGACTTATTCCAAAATGGACATAACCTCTAATGTGAGTGTGTGTTTATCCAGATGGTACAATGATCATTATATTCACGTGATCTAGCACCCTCTCCACAGCGATGCTCTCTCTCCTCATCTTGGAGGGGAAAAAAACATTATTCCTGCATCCACCTCAGTCGCACAACGGTAATTAGTCCATCACATTATTTAACCATGTGCATAATAATAAAATCATAGACAATTATTCCTTGCATATAAAATAATATAAATCAAATGCATTTTCTATTCTAACACAACATTACTTTAATCATAATATTTTCATTGACTAACTATTTGTCCTCTTGAAATAAAAATGATAAGTATGTTTGTTTTAGAATAGGGTGTGACAACAGGGAAAAATCTCGTATGAATGCTTCGAAGGAGTAGGGGAAGGGCTTTAATCCTTTCAGATCATTAGTGAATGGTTTGTGAAAGGGATTTTTTCCTTTTGTTCCTTCAAAGGCTACTAGGTTTGATCCACATGTTTTTGAGGCATGCAAGAATAGAGCAAACCCTTTCCATGAAATGTGGGGCTTTCTATAGGAACTAGATCTTATTGGAAGACCCAACCTTCTCTCTCAAGAAGACGTTATAGACATTGCTTGAAGAAATCAATCAGACCCATGAGACTAGCATAGATACATAATCCATCCCAACTCCACCGGCTACTTACTCCCTGGGTGATGCAATAGTGGAGCTGGAGGATGATCCAATAGACTTTCATGTTTCTGATGATTGTTTTAATGCAACACTAGCCAATGTGGGTAGCTGATCTCTCATTCTTCTTCTTCTAGCGCGGCCTAGACAGAAAAAGGTATTCATTTTTAGACTAATAACACCACAAAGAATATCATAATTATTTTGGTGATAGAGATACAAGAGTGTAATGTTGAAGGAAAGATTAGGGGTGCACATAGAAGGGAGAGCAGCTTGAAGTGGAAGTGCTCATGACTAGAGAAGGAAGTTTAGCTCACATAGGTAAGTGATTCTTAGTTGACAATCCATTATTCTCAATGTTTTTGAATGGAAAATCTTTGGTTTTGATTAATGGTTGATTGGGTGGTAAAGAATCTTAGATTATGAATTTGTTTGAGATATCAATTCATATTGATAAGTCATTATTTTTCTTTGGTTTGTAACCAATGTAGAGATTAGACTTAGTCATTTATGTTTCATATTATTGTTGAAGTTGGTCATAAGGTTTAATGGAATTTGATCTTATTGTACCAAGCACTATAGTTATGGCACCAAGTTCACCACCTCCAGCCATGAGAGGATCGAATGGTTTTCAAGTCATCGTTGTTTATTATTATTATCATTTGTACCTTAATGTATTGTTACTGGATATAAATGGATCAATATATTGATTAATGAAAACTGTCACTATTGATAAGGATACAAACAAAGTGACAGTGTCAAATGTCTATGTACCTCTATGTAACCCATAAACATGTTGCTCTTATGACTATGCACTAAGTTAGAGTGCCTTTAAGGCATTTAATATTTTTAAGTCCAAAATGATGAATAGACTCTAACCAATGTTAACGAATTTTGTCAAGACCAATATTATTACTATGATTTGTGGTGATAGTTCATTAGGTTTTTTCAGGTCTTAGTTGGAATTCTCAATAGCTTTTTCCCCTTATTAGTCATTCTTAAGATGGCTTAATCAACCCCTCGATGAAGAGGATTACCAAGTTTAGTAATCATATAATGTCACCTTTTTATTACACTATGAGCTTATGATCATATTGTATGTGACATAATATGTTGATATCATTGCATTGATCATTATTGATCAAGGGGATTATGATAGTAATATGCATTCTCATGCAACTATATACCATTAATTATGGATATATGTATATGTATCATCATGTGGCTATATATATTTGTACTAGCAATAAATGTTTAGCATATGGATGTATTATTATGGTTGGGATTAAAGATGACCCAAACTACACATTCACCCAAGTAAATACCTATGAGTATTTGACTAATGCATGGAGTTGATGGATAAATGAAATCATCTATCTAGATTAGAAAAATGTTAGAAATAGAACCAACTCAAGGACCTAAGTGATACTAGGAGATTGGAAACAATAGTTATTAATATTAAACCAAATCAGGGTAAGGGATACTAGGTGATTGGTGAATAATGATTAACCTATACACTTGTATTATTGATCATATTGTATATTGAAGGCAAGTGAGACCATCTTAGGGTAGGTATATTGAGAGATTGGAACTCAAGAATTAATTTATATGTTGATCTATACTTATGGATATATGTCTAATATAGCATAGACTAGTAGGACCAACTCAAGGATAGGGTATGTTGAGAGTTGGGTAACTGAAGGATAATTTATATTTTGGTCTATACTTTGCATCATTACTAGTTAATAATCATCGGGAAGAATCGAGAAAGAGATAGTAGTGTTGTGACCAAATGACTTGCATTTATACAACTGGTAATTGAACGCTTTGGCCAAAGTGATGTTATAACTATATGCATTGCTAGTTCATTATATCCACATGTTTCATGTTAGTCAAAAATCATGCAAGCTAGAGGGTATCTAGGGACTGCATGATTGACTACATGTGATGGGTGTGAACATATTCATCTTTGCACTTGGTTCTTGGATTTGGTTCTACTATAGACATCCATATCTATCACCCTCATTAAAGGGTCGAGCCGCTTCCAATGAGAAAATGAGCGGGGGACCACCTAGTCTGTGGTTGGAGGTAAAATGCTTGGATGATGCTCTCCCTCTTACATCTGGAAAACCATATTTCTTGCACTCAAATGAGATGACCATGACTGATGGTCAACACAATTGTAATGAAAAGTCAAAATATATATAATTAATGTACATTGTTGGATTGGCAAGATAGTAGTCCCAATCCATATTTGTATCATTTTTTAATTTTTTTTTGCAAACATGTATCATGGTGATTTATGAAATGATGTAATACTGACATATTTATTATGGAGTGTGAAATATGTATGGTTATTGAAAAATAATTCAAAAATTGTAGCATTTGTGAGATTTTGTTTCAAAATATTCATTAAATTATTATTATTTTGGGTGGCTCATTACAAGGGTTAAGTTCTCCTAGGTTAGCCCACTTTTTGGACTAGCTTTATAGCTTTGAGAAAATGGTTGCAAATAGCATGTGCAAACTTATAGATGGCCTATGTGATTATAATATAGACATGTTCTTTTAAGCTCCAAATTGAATTTTTTTTAGAATGAACACTCCTTGTTCTCTAGATGTTCTTCTTATTTGACCATATCATTCCATATGAATTAATTTCACAAATGAATTCCTTTAAATACCATGACAAAAATAATTCATGCAAATCTATATCAAGTCAACTCATAATGGCTAATAAAAAATAGCAAGATGATTTAATTTTGAATTTAAAATTTAAATTAAGGGTCAATCCCACACCACTCAAGATTGACCCAAGACAAAAAGATGTTATATTTGAGGCATAGATTGATTGTATGGGAATGGGTATGAATATGGATACAATAAATGGCTAATACTGGCTAATGTGTAGGAATGAGTACGAACAAAGATGAGGTAAGCTTGAATGTGGAAATATATACAAGTGAGAATGAAACAAATAAGAAAAGGTGTCAAATTTTAAGCCAAACCTAACACAAAATATGTGTCACTTGTCAATATATAATTATATCAAATCTTTCTATCTAAATAATGCCAGAACTAAATAAGAATTAATATAAATATACTTATTTCACTACTATTATATTATAAAAATAATAGTTGTAACTAGTATCTTAACTAATACCATAAAAGATAGGTTGATGCTCAACTCTTGGCAAACAAACTCTTAACTCAAGAATCTATACCTCGATGTACCATTTCAAAGGAATTGTCTGTTATCCAACATGATATTATATTTACCTTATAAAAAAGTAATATCATATTTGCCTAATAGGAAAAAGGCATAAACAATGTAGGAAACAATAACATAAATAGAGATAATTGTTCTGTCTTGTAACATTATAGAGAATATTAATCATTGCCACAAGAAGAATCAATCCATTAAAATCTAAAGCAAAAGATGAAAATGCACGAGGAGACTAAAGAAATAGCAAAAGAACCCATTGAATATAACAGGAAAGTAGCATGCTTTTAGAATTACGTTGAGAGGCATCTTACAGTGGCAAGAAAGAGTTGAAAGATTTAGATTCCCGTAAACAAGTAAACAAAATTCAAAAAATTCCAAGAAATTAAATTAAAAAAATAGAATAAAAAGAAATTAAAGCACCATAATAAATGGTTGGTAGTGGGTGCCCAAAGAGGAAAACAAAGTGAAATGCCTCATTAAGAAGGCATAACCCAACTCAAAAGGAAAAGTAAAGAGAAAACGATTGAAAGTTTTATGCCTATGACAAGATTTGGGAAGTTCTAGCCCAAATCCCCCTCATATTGTTCTTGCTCAAGTGAGCAACCCTTAAATAATCTCATTAATTTTTTCTGATCCCTAACATTCAATCTTGTAATAAATATATGTATGTTATGATTAGATATATTGCATAACCTTTTGTATGTTTTCCCTTTCATCATGCATGTACTGCATTGGTGTGAGCTACCATGTTTTATTTGCATAAAATCCATGTGCCAATCATGGCTTCCTACATATATTCATCTTTAAATATTAACATAATTTTGACAACTTTGCTTGATCCATTCATATTTGCAGAACCTTTTACTTGCTGCACAAAAAAATAGTAAAATAAAATATTGGAAGTAAAATAAATCTTTTCTTGTGAGTGAAATGTTTTTTATGATTTAAATAATTAGAAGTTTCCATAATTGAAAAAAATAATTATTGCTCTATATATTCTTTATTTTTAGTTGACTTGGGATAGTTGGAATTGTTTTATTATTTGTTTTAGGAATATAATCATGTTTATTTTTTTTGACTGGTAATATAATCATGTTTATTAAATGTATGAAGTGTAATCATTAAATTAATATATAATTTTATTAAAATTTAATAATGATGTGTCTTTTATTTGACTTAACTTTAATTAAATAGTAAGTTTAAATTTTTTTTTGCCATTGAGATTTAATATTATCTAATATCAATTTTGTTTAAATTGAATTTTATGTCTAATCTTTAATTTCTTGTAATTCTAAGTTTAGTTTTAGGTTCAAATTTTAAGGAATATTTAATTAAATATATAGATAATGGAATTGGGTAATGTTCTTATTTAATTAACTTATTACTTAATTACTTTGGAGATGTGTATGAATAATTTAATGTTATTTTAATTTTATTAGGTTGCAAAATTTAATTATTTAAAGTTGTGATTGTGAGTTTGGTTAAAGTTATCAAGAAAATGGACAACTATCTATGGCCATTGAAATCAACTAAGTGTTTTTATTTATGTTATTTCCAAAATTGAAGAATCTATTATATATAATAATATAATATATTAATGTAATAATAATATAATATAATATAATAATGTAATAATATAATACAATAATAATATTATATATAATATAATAATATAATATAATATATTATAAAATAATATAATATAATATATTATAAAATAATATAATATAATATAATAATGATAAGACAAATCTTATGCGATTATTTTGTTTTATATTCACACTTCCCTTCAGCTCACATCAAATCTTACAATTTGATATGCTCACCTCAGTTATTTGCAATTCAATTGTATTGTGAAAAATTCACACAACACAACATAAAGTAAGATCCTAAAACAAGGCTAAGAGATCCAAACAAAACATGATTGATTTTTGGAACTTAAATCAAACAACCATGATATGACTGATTTATGTAGACAAATACTATTCTTATGTGTACAAGTACTAGGGTGGCAATGTACATGCATTGGAATACTTCATATTATATGTTTGTCTTATGATGTCAAATGTTGTCTTTAAACAATTACTCCATACCAAATGGTTTTATCTATTAATATAAATTTGGGAATTAATATTGCACCAATTAATGCATTTGAAATGACCCAACCCTAACCCTAACCTTAATTCTAACCCTAACCCTAACACTAACTCCAATGTTAGAATTAGGGTTAGGGTTAGGTTAGAATCATGTTTTGGTTAGAATTACAAATAGGGTTAGAACTAGGGTTGCATATAGGCTTATGATTAGGGTTAGAATAATGATTAGAGATAGAATTATGATAGAAATTCTAGGGTTAGGGTTAGAATTAGGGTTAGGTTTAGTGTTACAATTATGGATAGGGTTAGGGTTAGAATTGAGGTTAGGGTTAGAGTTAGAATTAGGGTTACTTAATTAGGGTAAACATTAGAGCTACAGTTAGGGTTAGGGTCAGGGCTAGACTTAGGGTTAGAATTTGAGTTAGGGTTAGGGTTAAAATCATAGTTACAATTAGGATGAAGGTAAGGGTTAGAATTAGGGTTATGGTTAGATTTAAAATTAGAGTTATAGTTAGGGTAGAATCAAGGTTATGTTTAGAATTAGCATTAGGGTTAGAGTTAGGATTAGGGTTCCGATTAGAATTAGGTTAGAATTAAGATGGGTTACTATTAGAATTGGAGTAAGAATTAGAGTTATAGTTAGGGTTAGAGTTTAAATTAGAGTTAGGGTTAGAGTTATAATTAGGGTTTAAGGTTAGTACTAAGGTTAGGGTTAGGGTTTGAGTTATAGTCAGGCTTAGGGTTAGAGTTAGGGTTAGGGTTAGAGTTAAAATTAGAGCTATGTTTAGGGTTGGAATAACTGTTAGGGTTAGGGTTAAAATTAGGATTAGGGTTAGGGTAAGGATTATAAATAGGGTTGGGCTTAGGGTTAGAGTTAGAATTAGGGTTACAACTATAATTAGGGTTAATGTTAGAATTAGAGTTAGGGTTAGGGTTACAATTAAGGTTAGGTTTAGTATTAGGGTTAGGGTTAGGGTTCCAATTAGGATCAGGTTTAGGGTTAAAATTAGAGCTATGTTTAGGGTTAGAATAAGGGTTAGGGTTAGAATTAGGGTTAGGGTTAGAATTGGAGTTAGGGTTAGGATTACAATTAGGTTGCGGTTAGGGTTAGAATTAGGGTTACGACTATTATTAGGGTTAATGTTAGAATTGCAATTAGAGTTATAATTAGATTTGAGGTTAGAATTGCAATTAGAATTAGGGTTATAACTACAATTAGAATTTGGATTACAGTTAGAATTAGAGTTATGATTAGGGTTAGAATTACAATTGAAATTAGGATTATAGCTTAAAAAGGGTGACAATTAGAATTAAGGTTAGGGTTAGAATTAGGGTTAGGATTAGGGTTAGAATTACAGTTGGAGTTAGGGTTATAGTTTGAAAAAGGGTGTCAATTAGAATTAAGGTTAGGGTTAGGGTTATAATTAAGGTTAGGGTTAGAGTTAGAATTAGAATTAAGGTTAGGGTTAGGGTTAGGGTTCAACATTGAGATTAAAATATTCCTTAAATATAGGTACCCTAATTCTAAATCTAACTCTAATTCTAATCTAACCTTGGTTCTGACCCTAACTTAAACCCTAATTCTAAATCTAAACCTAATTCTTACCATAATCATAAGATCACACTTAGCATTGTTTTATAAGCCTTAAAACCCTCAATCTAACCAAATTTCTAAATCTATCCCTATTTAATGTAATTCTAACCATAATTTTGGTCATAACTCTAATACTAACACTAAACCTAATGCTAACCATAATCCCAACCCTAATTTGAACCCTAATTATATTTCTAACATTAACCCTAACCTTAATCCTAACACTAATGCTAACCCTAACTCCAATTCTAACCATAATTCTAACCCTAACCCTAATTATATTCCTAACCCTAGTCCTCACCCTCACCACAATACTAACCCTTTAACCCTAATTGTAACCCTAACCCTTTTTCTAATCTTAATTATAACACTAATTGTCGCCCTAACTCTAATACTAATTGTAACCCTAATTATAACCTAAACACTAACCTTAACCCTAATTTTAACCCCTAACTCTAATCCTAAATATAATATATAATATAATATAATTTTAATAATTATATATTATAATTATTATTATTATAAATATTATATATTATTATATAATATATTATAATAATATATCTACTCTATATTATAATTAATTATAATAATTCTTATAATTGTATATATAGTTAGAAATAGGCTTGCGGCTATGAATGCTACTAGCATACCTATATTTAAAAGATATATCTAAAGTACGCCGAGAGATATCCTTCTCAAGGCGCCTAATGTTAGGATTAGTGATTAAAAATAGGCGCCTCGAGAAGGATATCTCTCGGTGTACTTTAGATAATTTTTTTAAATATAAGTATTCTAGTTTGATACTCAATATCTGTAATAAATAAGTATTAATACGCATCAACATAAACTACTAAATCTCATCTTTCACAATAAAACAATTGAGAGAATTTGAGGGAAGGGGAACTAGAATATAATAGACTGAAGTTGATCACACTTTGCCACATTAATATAAGAAAATCATCAGTTTTCTGTTAACTCTTAGGCATTCTCATGAACATAGAGGCCACCACCTTAGGCAAAATGTCCACACTTTAAAATAGTATAAACCAAAAAAGCCATATGATATAGACAAGACATCTAAAAATTCATAGAAGTCAGACAACCAATAAGTTAATTAAAAAAAAAAAAATGAAATATTTAACATTATTGCTAAAAGTTTTACTATTGAATTGTTTAAAACTAAGACGGGGCTGAATTTTAGGGTATGTTGTGACAGACACTAGAAAATGCTAGCAAATTGAGGATTCTCCTAGTATGGAGGTAGTGATGTATGGATAGATCCGCATTCTTTATGGGGCACAAAAAGAATTGCTAGTTCAATAGTAGCACTCTACTTAAACATCATCTATTTCAATGGTCAAAGAGTCAATAGCAATTTTACACCTCATCCACCACCAAAAGTTGTAAATATTTGTCCTTATTCTATTAGCTAAAATTGACCTTTGATTGTTGAAGTGGATAATGTTTAAGAATAACCCAATAATAAAACATGCACAAGAGGTCATAGATTCTAGTTCTAACCAACCCATAAAAATAACAATATGATTTCAATGAGCTATTGGCTCTTTGTTGTTCAAGTAAGATCTGCAAACTGTAAATTCATGACCCACATAAAATCCCCTTTTCAGGCCAGGCTCATGCTCCCTCCTACTCATACTGGGCTTGCCAGAATGCCTCTATTTATTTTTTATTGTATTGAAAATACAATCTGGGAACATGTGAATTTTCACTTCTGGGCTCATTATATCTCAAGCATATGCAAACGCCAACTGATCCCTATGATTGAACACTTGTATTTCATTGAAAACAAGGCATGAAAACAGCTTTGCTACAAGGTTAATATATCTCAATATCAAGGCTGTATCCCCGACATCTTCCAAGGCATGAATAAATCAGGTACATTCATATTCAAATCTATACCAACAATAAGGCCATTCAATTCTCACAGAACTTACAATACACCTGCAGTGTATGGAAGCTTTTTTGTACTCCAAGGCTGCAAACCATCGGCACAGTAGTGTTACATATGCTCTCTGTACTTCATTTTCTCCATCTCTGTGTAAAAATGGTTTCTTCCGGATATTGTAAGCATATCTTGACAGAGTCATGACAGTCTCCTGTGTGATAAGAAGATTCCCCAAAATCAGCAGTGGATCGACAGTCAGTTGTATTTTGGCGTCTGTCCAAATAGTATACATACAGATGGGAAAAAAGCTGTGATGAAGGTTGTTGGGAATCACACCATTCATAAAATATTCGTCGTCATCTGCACAGGCCACCTCACCCACACAAAGGATTATTTTGATGGTGGGAGTGGTTTTTATTTTAAACTTATAAACTTATCTAGCACATGTTTGTGTTAATTTTAGCACTATGTTGTATTTAAAGACATTCACTTATTCATTTAAAATTATTCAAGAATCTAGGAATCTATTAAGCACAACTAGAATTCAACTTACAAAAAAAAGATAAAAGGAATCTAGTAAAACTATTAGAAAACTACATCAACAATGAGATTTGGAATGCAAACTTAGGTATCTAAATATGATGGAAGAGCAAGAAAAACATGATTATTAGAATTAATACTATTATTAAAATGTATTATATTATTATGAGAAAGTTAAAGATGTCTAGTCATTAAAAATTTACCAAAGAATAACTAATAAAAGCATACAAAAAGATATAATTCCCATAGATTATAAACAATGAAAATAAAATTGTTAAACTAATCAAATTAAACAAATTAAAAAGAGAGTTTTATAATAGAGGAAAAAATAAAATAAAATAAAATTGAGACATAATAATAAGAAGAAAATGATAAAATAGAATTTATTAGGAATAAAGAGATTATATTATAATATGATAGAGATATTATATTGTAAAAATAGGGACAAATTTGTGAAAGGGGTTGTGCTTAAATGGCAAGGCCATAAGGTTCTCAAGATGGAGATCCAATTTTGAATCCCCCAAGTAACACCTATAGTTGAAACTTCAAGTTGTGGCTCTTGGACTTCCATTGTGACTTCTATGTTGATAATATATGATAAAACATGTTGAAATTGCTAAAAAAATGAAAATTATTAAAAGGATCCACATAAGGGTTGAGATCAAAGAGGGCTCTGAGATTCCTATGTGAGGTTCCTTGGGCTCTCTAAGCTTTCAAAGGCTAGGATTATTGAGAAAAGAAAGGTTGTTAGTAAGAAGGAAGGGATAGATGTGGAGGAGGTTGATAATGTTAGGTCAAAGGAGACAAAGAGGAAGAGAGTTCAAGATGTGTAGAAGTCTTCTTTAGAGGATGGTGACCAATAGGAAAATGGGAAAGAAAAGAAGCATGAAGAGGAGGGGAAAGTAGACAATGGGAGTTTAAATAAGGAGTTTGTTGGGAACCATAGATCATCTTTGATTTTCCCTAAGGGTTCTAGGTGTTGGGAAATTAGGTGTCTTAGCCTTGCAAATTTCTTGTTATTATTTATTTATCATTTAATTTGTTCTCGCATTTAGTTACATATTATTGTTATTATTTAATAATTAGCTCTAACACAAATTGGAGCATTGGAATTTGATGTGGTAGTTATGTCAAGTGTCAGTGCCTTGTAGTGGTGGAATATTAATATTTTATTTTGACATTATCTTTAACAAAATGGGACATCTTACTTTTGTGGGATCCTATGACAAATGCTATGATGCGTAAGAGCCATATGTAGAGGGAGTTATTGGGAATCTTGACCAACTATAAGATGTTGTAAGAAGCATTTGTAAGAGCCTAATTTTAGATATAAATTTTGCCTATCTTGGGCACCACACCTCATGGGAGGTTTTGCAAATTTAGTTTTGTAAATGACATATGGTTTCTAGGTTACTAGAAGTCTATAAATTGAGAGCTTGAAGAGTAGTTTGTATGATGAAAGTTTGCAGGTACACAGGTGCTGCCAGAATGCTATCAGAATTACTTCATAGTTGAATGTTGGTGTATTACTCTTGTAAAGACTTTCATTGCAAGTATATTGTAATCTTGTTTCAAATTTGATAATTACATTGTGCAAATTTTGGAGTGTGGGTTTTCTCCTAAAAGGATTTTCCTCATGCATAAATCACTATGTTATGAGGGTGAGTGCAAGATCATGATGGACCAAATGATACCCCCAAGTGGCAATGAAAATGCTAAAAACAAACTTAAGTAACTTCATGTCAAAAACTAAATGACTCGTCTACATGATGTGAAAATATGGTAGTAATAAAAGCTGTAGGAAATTAAATGTAGTTTATGGGATACTATTTTTTTAAGTTTAAAATTACTTTTGTGAATATTGGGTATTTCAATGAAGCACTACTAAAAAAATTTAGAAAACACTATAAAATAGGTGTCATTGTGGCCAACCTAAGTATGAGGAAAAGAAAATATTTTTCCTCCAACCTTTGGATTTAAGTAAAGGACACATGAGTAGATGTGATGCACATTTTTTGAAATTTTTCAATAAATAAATAATTATTTATGATTTTTTACTATGACTTTTAAAAATATTAAAAAATAATTTTTTGGCCAACCTAACTTGGTCCAAAATATATGAAATTTAAAACTTTTTTTTAAAACCTATACTCAACAAAGCCTAGAATGTGTCACATCTTTTGGATTTAAAAAAAGATAAATAGTTTGAATGTTATGAATATTTTTCCATATGTATATCAATTAGGAAATCAAACATAGTGTATGTAGAAAATTAATAATAATCACCTATTCAAATTATAATGAGGCATATACTATATTTATATAGAATCTTGATAGTTTTTTTTACAAACTCCTTTTATTTTATTAAATTTAGTTACAAAAAAGTATATCAAGTTCAAGGATGAAGTCACTGAAATTTTCATGATAACACTAAATGAGTGGTTTTGCAAGTTTCTTTGGAAAGTATTAGGACTCCCACTTGCCTAAATTTTTAGAGGGAATCCATATTTGAGATAGAAATAGTAACACCTTTTCCACCCAAATCTAAATGTCTTAGAAATGTTAGTACTTTTTCATCTAGCAAGATTTCTTTTTGACATTACCACTATTTGGCCCATCATGATCTCACACGCACCCATGATTTGTTGCATATTGCTATTTTCTATGTGTTTCTCTATTTTCTGTAATAATTTTAGATCATATTTGAAGTTATTTGCATAACACTCCTCTCATAGATTAGTGTAGGAAGTTGTTTCCACATACCTTGCTTCCTTACAAGTGGTATCAGAGTCTAGGTAGTTTTGGTTCTAGTTGTTGGGTAGACAATTTTTTGAGCTAATTTAGTTTGAGTGCCCGAGCTTTTGCAAAAAGAGAATTTTATGATCCTTATTGCAAAAAGTAAACATGGCAAGCACATTAGGGAGGATTGAGGTGGAAAAGTTTTCAAGCATAAATTTTGAGATGTGGAAATTGAAGATGGAAGATCTGTTAATAGATCATGATCTATGGGATGTTGATGCAAAAGTTCAGAGACCTATGGATGCTACTTTGGTTGCTTAGTATGATGTTATGGACCATGAAGCCAAAAGTCTAATCAGATTGTGTCTTGCAAATTCTATTCTAATTAATGTCCATGAAGAGCCCACTTCGAAGTAGTTATGGAAGAAGCTGGGTGAGGTCTATCAAGCCAAATCTTTAGTGAATATAACATCACTTTCCATAAAACTCAAGATTTAACTTAAGTATGTAACTTAATCAAGTCATAATTAAGAATGGATTACAATAATCAAAGTTTGAACATAAAGAAACATATTCTTTTCCATCATTTAGGCATGATTATCAAATCAAGATATAACATAACTTACAATCTAGTAAATCATTACAATCTTTAGTGAAGTCCATCACTAATCAAATACATTATATGCTCTTGGCATCTTAATCAAATCTTTACATTGCAGTAGACCAACTGGTCAAAATGCAAACACTGTATCTGGAACCAATGACATTTGTCTTCATAAGCCTTGACTTATCTCATGCCTGGGAAGGAGAGCATCATCCTGGTGTTTTTCCTCCAACCACTGACCTACGGTCCCCTGCTTATCTTCCTAACTGGAAGAGGCCCTACCCTTCACGAAAAGGTTAGACATTGGAACCAATTGGTTAGTCATCTGAGTAACTGGTGTTGTGTCCTTCCTAATGTTTCACGGTCACACACTATAGATCCATTCTAACTAGTATGACACTACTGGAGACACTAGTCCATCTAGATTACTGTGGACTAACAATGCATGCAGAGATGGATGCATTACTTTGGCCAAAGTTTTCATACAAGACATTACGCAATGAACATTTTCGTATGTCCACCACCCTAACTCGACTTATAAGTTGTCACGTCCTACAGTCAGTTCTTATCGACCTTGTCCTTTAGGTCTAGTATGATAATGGGATCAATTTGAATCACAGTCCAAACTTGATCATTCGACTCCCAACCAAGATTATTTATAATAAAATAGGTTACATTAGAAATACGAAATTAGTGACTCCACATCACCTCATCCCATTTAATTCATTTTAATTTCAATTTCATGACCATTGTGGTCTCTCGTGTTTAAATCAATAACATTCATCACATATGATGAAGTTGATCTCATGATACTTATGGCATTCCTTGCCTTGGTAAAAGTATGTTAGTTCCTTATGGATCAATGGCTCTTTTATTAACAATTGAGCTCATGGGTTATTCTCCAACCATATAGTCGTATTAAGTAAAAGAATTTATCACTTAATGTTATTCATTAAGTCATAATTTAGTCCCAAATAGATTTAGTTTATAACCTGTTATAAACTTATTTTCAACTCTCATATAGAGACTATAACCAAATTCCTTCATAATCGAAGGTTCATTCGACATACACAAAGGTAATAGTAGTTTTACATGCAATTTATTGTCAGCTTCTCAAGTGAGCCCGACTGGTTTTTATTTGGGTGACATGTGTACACCGATATATATATATATATATATATATATATATATATATATATATATATATATATATATATATTTGCCTTCCTGGCAAACCTTACAGTCGATGGATTGTGTTTTAAGATATCAAGTTACAATGTTATTTTTGACAGATTTGAGGATAGGTATCCCTCCGAAAGAGTATAGACCAGTTACTGCCCTAATTGCCTCTTTTGTGATCTTGCAGGGTCTATCCAACCATAGGAAGTTGTCATGCACCCTACTCAATATGTACCAGACCCATTCATTTTCTTCAAAGCAGGGAAAATGAATGAATTGATCAAAATGTTTCTTCTGGATACCCTTATACTCTGGTTTAAGCTCAAAAGCATCGTCTATCAGTGGTTTGTGATAGATATCTCTTAATTTGAATTCCCCAAACTCCTTAATATTTGCATGTACATAAACCCTAATGTCCTCTGTGTGTAAGACGCCATGTGGAACACTAGAGAATGCTCCTAAGGGATCTACCTCCAATGATTTGTATGGGTGTTTCTTAAATTCAGGTCGGGGCCTATCTGAGATCTTTACTATATTCAGAGTATCCATTTTTCAAAAGATTTGCAGTGAGATATTGAAAAATAGAAAATACCTTTTGCGCCTTTCGGTTTCACGGAGATGGCCGGATTGATTTCTGTAAAAATGTCTTCTGCAAATGATCTTCGATGAGCTTGAGGAATTTTGTTGCAGAGCTCCACTTTTCATTTCTTCTTGAATGCAGAATGAATGAGTGGTAAATGAGAAGACCCTTATATTGCTCCGCAAACCCTAATGTCAGGGGCAATAAATGCTTGACCTACATTATTCCAGTTTTGCTTTATTTAGATGACTTGAAGAACCGGATCAATCCTGAACTTTAAACAACTTACGGATCTGCCAAATCTTTAACCCTAGTTTGTTTGAATGTATTCCTTATGAATCCTTCAATCCGCAACTCTTCTTGTGCCAGTTCTGGCACCAATTGACTGGCTGGGGGAACAAGGCTTTCTTTGTGTCTCCCCCTGAGCCAGAGCTCATTTTTTAATTTCTGGAAGGAATATTAGCACCAGAGTCTGGTGCAGATCCAACCTCTACATTCTCAGTACTTTTCTTCACCCAAATCTTGCTTATCTCACTTTTAACTTCATCTACATTCATCTTTTGTTTACCCTTGTCTTGATTCTGATTATGATATACCGGACCTCTTTTGTCCTGATTCTTGCTTCTACAAACTTTTGCACTATGACCGGACCTATTACAGATTTGGCAAACAACATTTCTTTGCATATTTGACTGATATCCTTTTGTTCTGCATTGATTAGCCATATGGCCTATTCTATTGCATGCAAAGCATCTACCATTGAATGATTTGTTCATTTGCTTATTTCTGCATTCATGAGACTTGTGACCATACCTTTTGCAGTTAAAACACTGTCCGGAGAAGGATGAATTAGTCTGATTCATTCTCTTTCTGCACTGATTAGCTTTGTGACCAAAGTGATTACAGCTGTGGCAGTATCCATTGAAGGATGGATATCTTTGAGCATTGGGCTGTCTTACCGGAGGTCTTCTAGGCCTGATCCTTAGATTTTCTGATTCAAAAATCTTCTAACCGGATCCGGAGCTTTCTCCTTTCTCATATCCCAAACCACACTTGTCATCTGCCCTCTTTTGACTTCCAAGAAGAACTTCAAGTTGAGTAGAACTTATCTTGAATTTCTCTTTATATTCATTTGCTGTTTGAAGATCTCTTTTGAGAGAGACAATTTGATCCTCAAGTTTTTCTTCATTATCTTTGGCATCTTCAAGATTAGATTCAAGATGTCTGATAATTCTATCCATCTGGTGGCAATCTTCTGATTTCTCCTTGAGAGATTGTCTTAGATTGTCTTTAGTTTTTCTTTTTTCTTCAATCTCTTGGGTAAACTTTATAACTCTTGATTCCATTTCATGTCTTACCATAATGACTTCTTTTGATAACTTTTCACATAACTTGGTTTTCTCAGTCAACTCTTCATTTGCATTATTTGCTTCACTTTGTCTTGCTAATTGCTGAAGCAGTTCCTTTCTCTTTTTCATAGAGAGACTTAATTTGTCTTTCAGTTCTCTCATGAAATCATCAGCCTGTTTAAGTCTTTCCTTTAATTCATAGACCTCAGAGTTTGACTGTTCAAGATCCTCAAGGGCAGTCTTGAGTTGCTCTTTTAAACCATATGCATCCATTTGGATTCCTGGATCTTCCTCGAGCTATTAGACTCTTGTTGGGAGGAACTTGGCTCTGATACCAATTGTTGATAACTGAGAGGGGGGTGAATCAGTTATCTTAATTATTTCTTCTTTCTAAACTTTATTATTAATTAATGTAGCATTAAATCAATCAAACAAACATAACCATGAAAATAGAGATACACAAGACACAATATTTTTGACGTGGAAACCCTGTTAAGGGAGAAAACCACGGGGTGATTAACCCAAAGATTATTCTCTGTTAGAAGAATAAGGAAATACAAAATGGCACTTGCCAATTAGGGCTCACTGCCTGAGCACACTGCTCACAAGGAGGCACACTGCCTACAAAGAGACACACTATCTACAAAAGAGTGTTATACAATACTTGAACTGATTGGTAGCATCTGCAAATGCTAGAGTCCAGTTCCGATTAGGCTCAGTATACTGATCTACTGCACTTCATCTTTCCTTTTTCCCTTAAGCTTCTTTCCTTTCACATACCGGACCTTCCTTACTGCTTCTGCTCTGTACTTCTACTTTTATTTGCACATAACTAACCATTGCAACACCTCTCACAACTAAATCCATCGTGTATATATATCCGCATAGGTAATTTCATCACCTTTCTAGTCGACACCCGGAATAGTCAATCTTTTCACTAATTCTGATCAGTCGGCTGAATCCTTGCACATCAAGTAATGCGGATCAAGTATATGCTTGTATAAATCATTAATTATGTTGGCCAGACATGATTCATGCCTTCAAAACCTTTACCACAATTAGTAACTCATCCGGAAAGTAGTCTGATGTTCTGTCAATCAGTTCTTCCTCTGTTCACACAGTCACTTAGGAATCCGGTACTCAACTATCCATATCTTTTTCTTCATCTATCACCGGAGGCTAAATCCTTGGAATATACCACTCAAGGTAGTCCTCTTGACTTCCCCAAATCCGCACTACACCAAGATACTTCCTCTGAGAGATATGGACCTGTCTGTCGGACCTTGCCACATGCTTTGTTCTTGTTTACCGAACCACAACATTCTTCACTCTGACTTCCGGTAGAGACACACCATGTCCTGCAGATGTGTGGGATGAACTTTGTTGCCATCAATGACAACAATCATGAATCCATATAGTGTCTCTTGCCAACATGATAAACTTCTGGACCCAGAACTTTTCATCATGCTGATACTGTGGCACATCTTTCAGTAATCGGGTGAATTTCTCCTAGTACTCATTTACAGTCATATCAGCCTGTTTTAAGTTTTGGAAGTCTATGAGTTTCTGATCATAGAATAGTTGAGGTAACCATCTCTGCCTAAACAGTTCTATGAACTTGTCCCAAGTAAGGCTTGTAGACCTCAAGCCTAACTCCATATTTTTGTTCATCCACCATGTGGATGCTTCCCCTGATAACTAAAATGCTCCCCAGACAGCTTTAGTAACCTCATTATAATTTCTAATTTCAAAGTACTTCTCCATCTCCGTAAGCCATACCTCTGCGGCATCTCTACTTACGGATCCATCAAATTTAGGTGGCATGACCTTTTTCATGTCATGAGACAGTTCCATAGCCATAAGGCTCCTTTTATCCCCATCTTGTTTAACCATGGAGTTATTTTCTCCATGATGGCTTTAGGTGGTGTCATTATGGTGTTCCTCACCATAACCCCCATCATAATTATCTCGCATGTCTTTTGAATGGCCTCCCAGTTTATGTTCAAGGGTTTCTACCCTCACCCTAGTTTCTTTCAACAAAGTCAAGATTTGGTCTAATTTAAACTTGGATTGCCCTGAAGTTGCTCCTTCATCTCAGCTATCCTCCATTTTGGTTCCAACTCGAACCCTTACTGCAATTTACTTCTTCTTGAAGTTTGCAGATTAAACAGAGATTAGTTTTCCATGCCATATAATACAATTATTTCACAAATCTATTCACATTCATGTAATCTTTAACAAGAAAGGAAAGATTGTCAAAACTTTGCCATTGCATTATTTTTCCATTGGATTACCTATAATCCACAAAATTACAAAATTGTATTTGCATTTGCTCCTGCATATCATTTACAATTGGGATAACTTCCCATTATAAGGTTTTCTTTTTAGTCTCAGGGAGTGAGGATACACACTGCTGTTTCTTCACATCCTCCTTAGTTATAATACATTCATTATGATCATTTTTCTCAACTGGTGCTATAGGAGTAGAGGGTGATACTGATGTTCCAGTAGAGTTAAGGGCAGCCATCCGATCGGCTTTCCTCCACTCCTGCTTGATGTCTTTCACTGCATCAGCAAAAGTTTCCTCATCAGATAACCATGCACCTACCAAACATCTAGTCTTTTCAAGTATCTCCTTCATGGAGGCTCGTGCCTTCAAAATCTTTTGATGGCATAGGTAACGTCCATGTTCCATTACCTTCTTGTGAGGTATGGTTCTAATTTTTACAATTCTGGCATAGAACATCCAATCATTAGCACAATTAATGTTGGATTCATTAATCATCAAATACTGAGCTCATTAGATCTATGTGTTGAACCTGGTAGCTCTGATACCATATGTAACATCACTTTCCATAAAACTCAAGATTTAACTTAAGTATGTAACTTAATCAAGTCATAATTGAGAATGGATTACAATATTCAAAATTTGAACATAAAGAAACATATTCTTTTCCATCATTTAGGCATGTTTATCAAATCAAGATATAACATAACTTACAATCTAGTAAATCATTACAATCTTTAATGAAGTCCATCACTAATCAAATACATTATATGGTTTTGGCATCTTAATCAAATCTTTACATTACAATAGACCAACTGGTCAAAATGCAAACATTGTATCTGGAACCAATGACATTTGTCTTCATAAGCCTTAGCTTGTCTCATGCTTGGGAAGGAGAGCATCATCCTAGTGCTTTTCCTCCAACCACGGACCTGCGGTCCACCACTCATCTTCCTAATTGGAAGAGGCCCTACCCTTCACAAAAAGGTTAGACATTGGAACCAATCGGTTAGCCATCTGAGTAACTGGTGTTGTGTCCTTCCTAATGTCTCATGGTCACACACTATAGATCCATTCTAACTAGTATGACACTACTGGAAACACTAGACCATCTGGATCACTGTGTACCGACAATGCATGTAGAGATGGATGCATTACTTTGGCTAAAGTTTTCATACAAGATGTTATGCAATGAACGTTGTCGTATGTCCACCACCCTAACTTGACTTATAAGCTGTCATGTCCTATAGTTAGTTCTTATCGACCTTATCCTTTAGGTCTAGTATGAGAATGGGATCAATTCGAATCACAGTCCAAACTTGGACATTCGACTCCCAAGTTCCAAGATTATTTATAACAAAATAGGTTACATTAGAATTACAGAATTAGTGACTCCACGTCACCTCGTCCCGTTCAATTCATTTCAATTTTAATTTCATGACCATCTTGGTCTCTCATGTTTATATCAATAACATTCATCACATGTTATGATGAAGTCGATCTCATGATACTTATGGCATTCCTTGCCTTGGTAAAAGTATGTTAGTTCCTTATGGATCAATGGCTTTTTTATTAACAATTGAGCTCATGGGTTATTCTCCAACCATATAGTTGTATTAAGTAAAAGAATTTATCACTTAATGTTATTCGTTAAGTCATAATTTAGTCCCAAATAGATTTAGTTTATAACATGTTATAAACTTATTTTCAACTGTCTCATATAGAGACTATAACCAAATTCCTTCATAATCAAAGGTTCATTCAACATACACAGAGGTAATAGTAGTTTTACATGCAATTTATTGTCAGCTGCTCAAATGAGCCCGACTAGTTTTTATTTGGGTGACATATGTACACCGATATATATATATATATATATATATATATATATATATATATATATATATATATATATATATATATATATATATATATATATATATATATATATATATATATATATATATATATATATATATATATATATATATATATATATATATATTTGCCTTCCTGGCAAACCTTACAGTCGATGGATTGTGTTTTAAGATATCAAAAGTTTTAACAGTGATTATTACATTCAATGGACTACATGCCAAGCAATGGTGCTTAAATGGTTGTTATTACAGTCATAAGACTGTATACTAAGAAATGATGCCTATGCGGCCATCAATACAGTCGTATGACTGTATACAAGGAAATGATGCCTATACGGCCATCAATACAGTTGTATGACTGTATACAAGGAAATGATGCCTATACGGCCATCAATATAGTCGTATGACTGTATACATTATCAAAAAACACAAGGAATAATATATATAACTCTCTTCGAGCGCTCAAAGGCTCGACCATTGTCATCATACGACATGGGTTAAATACAAATAAAAAGAATATATGCTTAGCCACTATGGCCTTGAGCTCCAATTTTCATATGGTAATATGCAATACAGTGTGGCCAAGTCGAGAGACTCAAGGCTCACCAAGAAAGAGTCAATCTTTACAATGTTCGACTGAGCATATATCAAGAATATATATATATATATATATTTGGTTTCCTAGCTCGGCTCTCGGCTGTGAATAAGTTTTCAAAGAGTTTAAGTATGGTCTCAACTCGACTCCATGCCTTAAGCATAGTTTCACAGTTATTCTGATTAACAAACTCAGCCTAAGTGGCTTAGAGTATGAATGCAACTTAAAGATTGTATTAAGTGGGTTTGGCCAAATGGCACCCCAAACCACTGCATATAACATATTCAAAAAGAAACACAGGAATGGCTCGGCCGACTGGCCTATGCCACGACTCAGAGAAAAAATAATTCTCATGCATGGCATCACTTGTAGTATGTGTGCCTCATTATTCCATTGAATATCAAAGACTTTGAATGAATCTAAGATACCTGAGATGAGAAAAAGGTCGAATGCAGACCCAGTTCTGTGATTCCTTCCATCGCTTCTCGATTTTGTTTTAACACTGTTCTTCCTCAAACAGATATATCACCTAATAATTCCTAGAAAGCCAACCTTGGTTTCCTTCTTTTCCCCATAGTCTCTTTTCCTCCCTCTTCTACTTCAATGAGGAGAGACTAGATTCAAAACAAAAAAAACAACCCATATAACTGATTTCTCCCATGCCGATAAAGGCTAGCAACTATCTTACACTCGATAGTGCCCCTAAAAAGGTGGCCCAATCCTAGCATAATATGGGATGGTTGGGCTCGAAGTTCCCATCCATTATCACGATTGACTATTCACAAGAATATTCCACCAACTAAACTTATCAAAATAAGATAATACCAATATTATCATAAGGGTAATAATCAATTAAAAGATTTTATCTTTGATAAGGATTATCACAAGGTTTAGTATACATAAAAGAATTCATAATATTTACGTCAATTATCGGGGTCGAGTGATACTCCCCTGAAATTGACTATTCCATTAGTCGTAAGACTAGGAATAACATAATGACTCCAAGAACAATAAATAAGAGAGACCTCTTTGTCTCAAAATATTATTATCTCTCAGCTAGGGATGATGTTCCCAAAATATTATTCGGCCATCTCGACATGACTAGATAACTACATCGACCAAAGAATAAACCAAGAACATAGAAACAAAAGAGAAGAGACATGACACGGGTCAACTTACGAATGGTTAAGAAGGACATAGGAGCCAATTACTCAGATGGCTAGTCAATTTATATTTTCACAATGTCTAACCCCTTCCTCCAGGATGATACTCTCCTTCCTTCTTCAAAGGACGTTTGTTTCTCCTATCACACTCAAGACCACAAGATTACAATTAGTGGATCATTATCAAATCTCATAATCAAGAATCATTTAAAACTATTTAACATTTATTTCTACTTCATAATCAAAATTTAAATCAGATATTTCCATAATATCAAATCAATTAACTAAGACTAATCCTCCTGATTATCATTTCAAGTTATTGATTAAGTCTAGTTTGTAATTTGGGGATGTAACAGTGAACAAGATATTCTTGAGGAAGAATCTCTATTCCTTGAGGATGGAAGAAGATGGATGAATTGTAGACCACTTGGAAGCATTTAACATGTTGGTAGTTTAGTTGAAATCTATTGCTATAAAGATGGATGAGGAAGAAAGATGTCAAACTTTGTTGTTTCATTGCTAGACTCATGGGATGGTCTTGTCATGGCTATTGGGAGCACTTCTATTGTTTTGAAAGTAGAGGATGTTGTTGGTTCTTTACTTTTTAAAGAAATGAAGAGGAAGGTCTCTCTAAATGCCAAAGTGGCCTTGATTATTCGAGGAAGACCAAAATAAAGAGGCAAGAAGAACAATAAGTGCCATGATAAATCTAAATCCAATTCCAAGGGAAGATCAAAATCTCTCGATAAATCCAAGGTTATTTGTTGGAACTACAGTAAGCCTGGTCACTTCTGTAAGGGGTACAATGAAGAAAATAAAAAGAAGAAATTTTATTATGATTTTGAGTCTAAGAAGGATGGTGGTGACACATTCATTTCAACCTTGGCCACTTATGTAGGTGAGGATGCATGGTTGATTGACTTAGGTGCATCTTTTCACATGACCTCTAACAAACATTGGTTAAGTAAGTATTAAAAATACGAAGGTGGTAAGGTGTACTTGGGTAATAATTCCTATTTAAATATTGATGGTCGTGGTAGTATTCAAATAAAAAGATTGATGGTAGATTTAGAAGATTTGATGGTGTTTTGCATATCCTAGGATTAGCATGTAATCTATTCATTGTAAGCAAACTAATAGATGTGGGTGTGCAAGTTTAATTTTTTGAAGTAGGAGTTAAAATAGTGAGCTTAGTTCTATGGTGATTACTAGAGGTAGTAGAATGGGAACCTTGTTTCATCTCGATGCATGCAATGTTGAGTGCAATTACAAGTATTTCTATGAAGAGCAAGTTTGTGGATACTTTATTGGAAAAAAGTTGGTTTCCTCTTCAGCGAATTGTCATGGATTTTAGGTACCTAAGGGTGATCTTTTTACCAAATATAAACTACATGTAGAGAAGATTGTGTTATGGAACCACATATTATGCCACATAGGAGAGAAGGGCCTATGGACCTTGAAAATATAAACCTTATTGAAGGTCTTTCAAATTTTAATCTTGAATTTGATTTCTATGAGCATTGTATTTATGGAAAGTAAAACTACGTTTAATTTTACTCGAGTTCTCACAAATCTTGTGGTATTTTGGGTCTTATTGATTCTAATGTGTTTGGTCCTATTTATGTTTCTTCAATTGCAAATTTTATTTACTATGTTTCATTTATTCATGATTAGAGCATAAGGACATGGGTTTATTTTCTAAAGAGTAAATCTAAAGTTTTCAGTTAATTTAAATAATTTAATGAAATGGTAGAGTTGTAAACTAGAAATAAAATAAAATATTTAAGAAATTACAATGGTAGTGAATATTGCTCTAATGATTTTGATAGATTCTATAAAAATTGTGACATACAAAGATAGAAGACAACTCCATATTCTCCTTAGTAGAACGGAGTTGCAGAAAGAATGAAAAAGACATTGATGGAGAAGGCTAGTAGTATGCTTAGTGGTGCTGGTTTGGAACAAAAATTTTGGGATAAATATGTAGCCACTACTTGCTACATATTAAACAAGTCTCCTATATCATCTCTTGTGGCTAAAATTCCTATGGAGGGAGGCGTGGTCATCTCACAAGCCTTCATTGAGACATCTTAGAGTTTTTGTCTATGAGTCATATGCACATGTACCAAGGGAGAAGTAAACAAAGTTAGAGAACAAGGTTGTAAAATGTATCTTCATTGGTTACAATTATGGTGTGAAAGGATGCAAGCTTTGGGATCTTATTGCACAAAAGGTAATATATAGTACAAATATGATTTTTAAAGAAAATAAGTCTTTTTCTATTGTATTACAACTAGAACAAAGTGAACAAAAGGATGTGATTCAGCTTCCTTCTATGCCTGAGGCCCAAGATAGACAAGAAGCCAAAGAGAGCTCATTAAGCTTGGAGTCTTTAGAAGAGGAGGAAGAACCTCCACATTAGCTTTTTTAAAGGTCTATAAGGCATAGACAACCACCAAGAAGGTATGGGTATTCTCTTGATGATTGGAACAATATATATTTGCATTGAATACTAATATTGATGAACTGAAATATGTGCAAGATGCATTGGGTATGAATGATGCAGTCTTAGAAACTTTCTATGGATGAAGGGATGGTAGCCTTGAAAAAGAATGATACATGGGACTTGGTACCATTTCCTAAAGGATGTAAACTTGTTGGTTGCAAATAGGTGTTCAAAAAGAATATTTTCTTATATGGTAGTATTAAGAAGTACAAAGTGTGGTTGATTGCAAAAATTACTCCCAAATTGATGGGGTTGATTATGGTGATATTTTTCCTCATGTTTCAAAAATGACATCCATTAGATTCTTATTATTTATTTCTACAACTTATGACTTAGAGGTCAGGAAAATGGATGTGAAAATGACATTCCTTCATGGTGATTTCGAAGAGGATGTTTATAACATAGTAAAAGCACTATGTGGTTAAAGGTAAAAGTCATTTAGTTTGTAAATTGAAGAAATCCTTGTATGGCCTAAAATAGAGTCCTAGGATGTGATACAAGAAGTTTGATACTTATGTGTCAAGTTTAGGATTTGAACATTCTAAATCTAATCATTATGTTTATTTTAAATCTAATGGTGATTGTTTCCTTGTTATTGTTTTATACATTGATGATATGGTGTTTATGGCAAAGGGAAGAGTTTGAGTTCAAAACTAAAATCTTAACTTTCAATAAAGTTTGAAATGAAAGATCTTGGTGCTGCTAAACACATTCTTGGGATGGAGATTAGAAGAGATATAGTGAATAGAAATATATTCCTTATCCAAAGTAAATATGTCAATTCAACTTTATAGAGGTTTAACATGCAAGATTGTAGACCATTATGTGTTTTTGTGACATCAAGGGAAAAAAGTTATCTATTTCACATTGTCCTACATCTCCATCAGAGATGGAAGACATGAGAAGGGTGCCTTACTAGAGTGTAGTTGGAATCCTAATGTATGCTATGGTCTGTACAAGACTAGACTTTGCCTGAGTAGTGGGAGCTCTTAGTAGATATATGTCTAATCCTGGTAGAGTTCATTGGGATGCAATAAAAGAGTCTTCAGATATTTGCGAGATACCTCAGAGTATTCCTTGTGTTTTCATGGTATAACAGACAAGAATTATCTTGAAATTCATGGTTATGTGGATTCAGATTGGCCAAGTGATGTCGATAACAGAAGATCCAATAGCGCTTATATTTTTACTATTTTTGGTGGTGCAATAAGTTGGATGAGTAAGCGACAAGTTGTAGTCTTTTTGTCCACTATAGAGGTTGATCATATGCTAGCAACTCATTCTTGCGAGGAATCCATTTGTCTTAAGAGATTGTCAACAATGTAGTAAAGTAGTGATGTTCAAATTCCCTTCTCATCCCCCTCCATCATGTTAGACTCACGTATCACCCCTCTTTTTCCCCAACCTCTTCCCTCTACCCTTACCTCTACAAGTGCCCCTTTCCCACACTCACCCATTCCACCTAGAACCCCATCCCCTTAGCCTCTTCCAACTACTATACATGAATGTCACCCCTCTTATTATATACCTCTGACATCCTCCTTCCTCCTCTTCCTTTGGGATGGTGATTGTCCATCAATGACCTTTTGATCTAAGGGAATACACATCTATTGGAAATACTGAGGACCTTAGGTTTGTTGTCCCTTCTACATCTAACTTGGTAGCTCCTTCCCCTAATGAGCTCCTTTTCACCACTAATTTTGCCCAATCTTTTCCTATGGGATTTCTTTCTTCTCCCCTTAATGTCATTAACACCTTAGCTAACATTCTCTAATTTACTACAAAAATCCACACCATCCCCTTCCACTAGTACATTGATACTTTCCTCATGGTTTTTAGGATGAGGATGACTTACTATATGATCAATGAGATCCAAGAGCTATGTGTTTCATGTATGCTCTAGGTTGGATTGGAGAGCCCATGTTACTCTCTTAAGGACATGCAAATAAGACGAATTCCCTATTGCACATTTCTTCTATATGTTCCTCCTTATTCTTCCTATGTGTCTTTCTACTCCATTTTGGGGATGACGTAAAGCGTTTGATCTCTCATCCCACAAACCATGTTGACCCAATTGGAAACCATCATAGCTAATTTCTATTTGTTGTAATCTTTCTTCCTTTGTTATCATTGTTTTGTATGCTTAAGGGATGATGGCATGCATCACTATGTATTGTTTTCATTTCCTAGTTAAGTTCTATGTAAGTTAGGAATCTAGTGTAAATAGTACATCTTTAGTAATCTAAGGGAAAGGACAGATACATCAAAACTTAATTGGTAATGTACTTTTTTGTATTTTCTTTAAGTGAGCTCTTTTACATTAGATTAGTAGTGGAATTCTAGGATAGATAGTTGAAAAAAATTTTACCACATTTAAACTAAGTAGGTTATATTTTGGTGAACCTAACGTGAACCCCAACCTTCATCATATCTTTCTCTCAAAATTATAACAACCCTATTGTTGTACCCAAACTTAGCACTATTTTTTTTGTTTTATTTTTTTAACCAAAATTATTAAGTGTTCATTCATTTGTATACTCAGGTACTTCTATCCATATGGGATAGGCATTTCTCTCTCCATCTAGGATGGGCATCTATCCAAACAACATCTATCCAAATGGGATAGGCATTTATCCATATAGGATAGGTACATGCTCTAGCCAGAGACTTAGACTCGTCAGGATCTAATGGATCCTAAGTCCCTCACTGCAGACTACACTCCCCTAATGAGAGTGCATTGAGGTCGTCATTATTGAAGAGTATATGTATATATATTTATAAATTAATGGTTTGAGTCCCACCTCACAATTTGGCCTATAGTCTCAAGGAGTCAAGCAAGCCATTCACGATTCTTCTGAGTATACAATGAATATGTTTTATATCATGTTTATCTTAGTGATTTCATCATTAGATTTAATTGAATGATTCTCTTGGGTGAATAATTTAATTAAATCTTTAAGTTGATAAGTCCACTTTGGATACTCCCCAACCCCATACCTAAAAACATGTGTATTCGGATCCTCCTTCATTCACCAGACTACCTACATACCCACTTCCAAACGGGATAAAAGTGATATATATAGTTCTAGTTTCTAATATATGTTTGATGTGAACTAAATTAGTGTGGGTACACAACCCTTTCTAGGACCCTTTTCCCTAAACAATTCCTCTTCGATTACTACCCACTAAGGGAAGCATTTGATTCAAGAAGTATTTAGTCACCTTGACCAATACATTTGATTCAAGAAGTATTTAATCACCTTGACCAATACTTATTTACTAATTTCTCTAGATGCCTATTCCTATTAGAATAAAACTTTCTTTGAACTCTACAATGAATATTCTATTTTCTCTGTGAAACTATAAGATGATAATTATATTTCCCTTAAAAACTATATGATGATATTTCTACTTTCCTATGAAACTATATGATGACAATTTTCTCAGTATGAACTATTTTTAGTTTGTTCTTTGTTTAATCTTTTATTAGTTTATTATCTGAGGAAGATTACATGTTCCTCATATTTAAATAAACAAGGTGTCCCTTATTAATCCCTAGTCATTTATACGAACGATGCCACATACGTCATTATTGCATCTTAATTACACTATAATGCAATAGTTCAAGCGTGATGGCATTACACGTAAATGTGAACCAAAGGCATTATTGATACCGAATGCTGAGAGGTTTCAATTTTCATATGTTGTTTAAATTGTTAAAATTAAACTAGAGAATGAAACAAAATTCTAGAATGTCTAACATATACTTAAATGATATTACATTTCAAAAACTTAAAGCAAACGATTAAGGCGATCATAGGATTAATTGCATCAATTCATTGAATCTCAAATAAAATTTAACCAATATCAATTCTAATGTTATAAACTAATCTATTTGACAACTATTTGTATATTAAGTTATATTGTCCAATACTTCCTACAATTAATTGCATTTAAAAGAAACTAGATAATCAATAATCGCATTTTGAAAATAAAATTGCAAGTCATTCTAAATGTATTTTGCAACAAAAATAACTATTTGACATAACTTTCATAATTGTATTTTCAAGGTAAATTTAATGATTTATTCCATAAGTATTTACAAGTCAGCTATTAATTTATATAAAGGTTTTACGGAAATTCTAAACATAATGAATTTACCACATAAAAGAGTTTCTCCAATAGATTATTTTCCCTATTCATTGCTCAAAACAAAAAGGGTGTGTTTCTGATGAAATTTTACTTTGGCATTACAAGTAAATTTTCATAAGATCTCATTGTTATAAATCATGGTTTTGTGATTGAAATTGGTTTGTATAGTGAATCTACTTGGTTGGTTTGTTACAATTATAAATTTCATTGGCCAAAAATTACTCATTCAGTACAAGCATTACAACAATAATTAGCTCCATTGTTAACTATCATATGGGTAAATAAAGAACTAAAATATAAAAGCATGTGTTTTGGTATGAATGGACCTCTTTGATTTATCTAATGATTCTAGTAATTGAATTATAATCTAGGAGAGAGAAAATATTTCATAAGAGCTAGCAAAACAAAAAGAGCTTTGACCTAATGCACATATGTTCATGTTCTAACTTAAGAAAAGGTTTTAGAGTTTAAGATGTTCACATTATTTTGTACATTCGACTCCTTATGAGCAAGAAGATCGACTGCATTCTAAGGTAGGATATATGTGAAGCAAAAGTTTGTAAGATGCTTGGAAGCTTAATAAATACTCAAAGACCATCTAAATTTTTATACACAATATGAGAATTGTTGCTTGCCAAGGACATGGGTTCCCTCAACAAGCATGGGCATTGTTTTACCAAACACGACAATGATTGTCCAACTAACACATACCAATATGAGCACAAACTATATGACTCGTTCTACAAATTCATGGAGCTACATAAAGATTTACTTTGGCTCAATGTATCCATAGACAATTCATTCCAAGGATGACATCATATGAGCCAAGTGGAGCTACATAAAGATTTACTTCAGTGGAAAAGTTTTGAAGTTCAACTCGAGCTTCAAAGAAACATTGCTCTACCTGAGCCTTGGTGTGATTTGCATACTCTATAGACCAAGTATTTGCCATGAATCCTGCTTTTCTAGGAATCTTATTTACAATTTTGGGAGAAATGAAACATTTTCTGGCACCTGTATCAATTAAAACTAAAATAGGAACTCCTAACAAAATACATGTTGTCTCTATTGGAGTTATTTGATACTCAGCTTGACGGTTATCCAAGGCTGCATGGATACGTTGATGGAATGTCACTTGCTGGGAAGGTAGAGGATTTCCTCTTGATTACACTCCTTGTGATTTGTTGGGACATTGATTGGCGTAGTGATCTCTACCACAAGTGAAACATCCTCCAACTGGTCCTCGCATCTCCTAAGGTTTTCTAGAATTGTTCCCATTCTTCTTGGAATGGTAATTCCCCTTTTTATCTCCCTTGGATTCATTTTGTTTATTTTTAGCCCCTTTATTAGTCTTCTCAGTATAATCCTATTTCTTCCCCTTCTTCTTTGAGGGTTGAGAAGATTGAGACCAATTGTATCTCTTCCTATTCCTTTCTCTATAGGCCAATATAGTCTTCAGGTTTTGTTCTTGCCTAATGGCCTTCTCATAGACCTGTTCCATGGTTGTAGGACAGTGAACATTAACCTCGCCCCCAATTTGGGCATTCAATCCCATGATAAACTTTTGGACTTGGAACTTTTCATCATGTTGATACTGTGGCACATATTTTAGTAATCGAGTGAATTTCTCCTAGTACTCATTTACAGTCATATCAGCCTGTTTTAATTTTTGGAAGTCTATGAGTTTTTGATCATAGAATAGTTGAGGCAAGCATCTCTGCCTAAACAATTCTACGAACCTGTCCCAAGTAAGGCTTGTAGACCTCAAGCCTAACTCCATCGTTTTGTTCATCCACCATGTGGATGCTTCCCTTGATAACTGAAATGCTCCCCAGACATCTTTAGTAACCTCATTATAATTTGTAATTTCAAAGTACTTCTCCATCTCCGTAAGCCCTGCCTCTGTGACATCTTCGCTTACGGATCCATCAAATTTAGGTGGCATGACCTTTTTCATGTCATGAGACAGTTCCATAGCCATAAGTCTCCTTTTATCCCCATCCTATTTAACCACGGAGTTATTTTCTCTGTGATGGCTTTGGGTGGTGTCATTATGGTGTTCCTCGCCATCACCCCCATCATAATTATCTCGCCTATCTTCTGAATGGCCTCCCACTTTATGTTCGAGGGTTTCTACCCTCACCCTAGTTTCTTTCAACAAAGTCAATATTTGGTCTAATTTAGACTCGGATTGCCCTGAAGGTGCTCCTTCATCTCGGCTATCCTCCATTTTGGTTCCAACTCAAACCCTTACTGCAATTTACTTCTTCCTGAAGCTTGCAGATTAAACACGGATTAGTTTCCCATGCCATATAATACAATTATTTCACAAATCTATTCACATTCATGTAATCTTTAACAATAAAGGAAAGATTGTCAAAACTTTTCCATTGCATTATTTTTCCATTGGATTACCTATAATCCACAAAATTACAAAATTGTATTTACAGTTGCTCCTGCAAATCATTTACAATTGGGATCCCATTATCAAGTTTTCTTTTCAGTCTCAGGGAGTGAGGATACACACTAGTGTTCCTTCATATCCTCCTTAGTTACAATGCATTCATTATGATCATTTTTCTCAGCTGGTGCTATAGGAGTAGAGGGTGATACTGATGTTCCAGTAGAGTTAAGGGCAACCATCCGATCATCTTTCCTCAACTCCTTCTTGATGCATTTCACTGCATCAGTGAAAGTTTCCTCATCAGGTAACCATGCACCTACCAAACATCCAGTCTTTTCAAGTTTCTCCTGCATGGAGGCTCATGCCTTCAAAATCTTTTGATGGTGTAGGTACCATGTTCCGTTACCTTCTTGCGAGGTGTGGTTCTAATTTTTACCATTCTGGCATGGAACATCCAATCATTAGCACACTTAATGTTGGATTCATTAATCATCAAGTAGTGAGCTCATTAGGTCCATATGTTGAACCTGGTAGCTCTGATACCATATGTAACATCACTTTCCATAAAACTCAAGATTTAACTTAAGTATGTAACTTAATCAGGTCATAATTAAGAATGGATTACAATAATCAAAGTTTGAACATAAAGAAACATATTCTTTTCCATCATTTAGGCATGTTTATCAAATCAAGATATAACATAACTTACAATCTAGTAAATCATTACAATCTTTAGTGAAGTCCGTCACTAATCAAATACATTATATGCTCTTGGCATCTTAATCAAATCTTTACATTACAATAGACCAACTGGTCAAAATGCAAACACTGTATCTGGAACCAATGACATTTGTCTTCATAAGCCTCAGCTTGTCTCATGCTTGGGAAGGAGAGCATCATCCTGGTGCTTTTCCTCCAACCATGGACCTGTGGTCCCCCGCTCATTTTCCTAACTAGAAGAGGCCCTACCCTTCACAGAAAGGTTAGACATTGGAACCAATCGGTTAGCCATCTGAGTAACCAATGTTGTGTCCTTCCTAATGTCTCATGGTCACACACAATAGATCCATTCTAACTAGTATAACACTACCGAAGACACTAGGCCATCTGGATCACTGTGGACCGACAATGCATGCAAAGACAGATGCATTACTTTGGCCAAAGTTTTCATACAAGACGTTACGAAATGAACGTTGTCATATGTCCAGCACCCTAACTCGACTTATAAGCTATCATGTCCTACAGTTAATTCTTATCGACCTTGTCCTTTAGGTCTAGTATGAGAATGAGATCAATTCGAATCATAGTCCAAACTTGGACATTCGACTCCCAACCAACATTATTTATAACAAAATAGGTTACATTAGAAATATAGAATTAGTGACTCCACGTCACCTCGTCCCATTCAATTATTTCAATTTCAATTTCATGACCATCTTGGTCTCTCATGTTTATATCAATAACATTCATCACATGTTATGATGAAGTCGATCTCATGATACTTATGGCATTCCTTGCCTTGGTAAAAGTATGTTAGTTCCTTATGGATCATTGACTCTTTTATTAACAATTGAGCTCATGGGTTATTCTCCAACCATATAGTTGTATTAAGTAAAAGAATTTATCACTTTCTGTTATTCGTTAAGTCATAATTCAGTCCCAAATAGATTTAGTTTATAACATGTTATAAACTTATTTTCAACTGTCTCATATAGAGACTATAACCAAATTCCTTCATAATCGAAGGTAAATTTGACATACACAAAGGTAATAGTAGTTTTACATGCAATTTATTGTCAGGTGCTCAAGCGAGCCCAACTAGTTTTTATTTGGGTGACATATGTACACCGATATATATATATATATTCGCCTTCCTAGCAATCCTTATAGTCGATGGACTGCATGCCAAGCAATGGTGCTTAAATGGTTGTCATTATAGTCTTAAGACTGTATACTAAGAAATGATGCCTATGCATCCATCAATACAGTCGTATGACTGTATACAAGGAAATGATGCCTATACGGCCATCAATATAGTCATATGACTGTATACATTATCAAAAAACACAAGATATAATATATATAACTCTCTTCGAGCGCTCAAAGGCTCAACCATTGTTATCATACGACATGGGTTAAATACAAATAAAAAGAATATATGCTCGGCCATTGTGGCCTTGAGCTCTAGTTTTCATATGGTAATATGCAATACAGTGCAGCCAAGTCATGAGACTCAGGGCTCACCAAGAAAGAGTCAATCTTTACAATGCTCGACTGAGCATTTATCAAGAATATATATATTTGGTTTCCTAGCTTGGCTCTCAGCTATGAATAAGTTTTCAAAGAGTTTAATTATGGTCTCAGCTCAGCTCCACGCCTTAAGCATAGTTTCACAGTTATTATGATTAACAAACTCAGTCTAAGAAGCTTAGAGTATGAATGCAACTCAAAGATTGTATTAAGTGGGTTTGGCCAAACGACACCCCAAACCACTGCATATAACATATTAAAAAAGAAACACAGGAATGGCTTGGCTGACTGGCCTATGCCACAACTCAGAGAAAAAATAAGTATCATGCATGGCATCGCTTGTAGTATGTGTGCCTCATTATTCCATTGAATATCAAAGACTTCATGAATCTAAGATACCTGAGATGAGAAAAAGGTCGAATGCAGACCCAATTCTATGATTCCTTCCACCACTTCCTGATTTTGTTTTAACACTCTTCTTCCTCGAACAGATATATCACCTGATAATTCCCAGAAAGCCAACCTCAGTTTCCTTCTTTTCCCCATAGTCTCTTTTCTTCCCTCTTCTGCTTCAATGAGGACAGACTAGATTCAAAACAAAAAAAAACAACCCATATAATTGATTTCTCACATGCCGATAAAGGCTAGCAACTACCTTACACTCGGTAGTGCCCCTAAAAAGGTGGCCCGATCCCAGCATAATATGGGATGGTTGAGCTTGAAGCTCCCATCCATTATCACGATCGACTATTCACAAGAATATTCCACCGACTAAACTTATCAAAATAAGATAATAGCAATATTATCATAAGGTTAATAATCAATTAAAATATTTTATCCTTGATAAGGATTATCACAAGGTTTAGTATACATAAAAGAATTCACAATATTTACGTCAATTATCAGGGTCGAGTGATACTCCCCTGAAATTGACTATTCCATTAGTCAAAAGACTAGGAATAACATAATGACTTCAAGAACAATAAATAAGAGAGACCTCTTTGTCTCAAAATATTATTATCTCTCAGCTAGGGATGATGTTCCCAAAACGTTGTTCGGCCATCTCGACTTGACGAGATAACTACATCAAACAAAGAATAAACCAAGAACATAGAAACAAAAGAGAAGAGGCATGACACGTGTCAACTTACGAATGGTTAAGGACATAGGAGTCGATTACTCAGATGGCTAGTCAATTTATATTTTCACAATGTCTAACCCCTTCCTCCAGGATGATACTCTCCTTCCTTCTTTAAAGGACATTCGTTTCTCCTGTCACACTCAAGATTACAATCAGTGCATCATTATCAAATCTCATAATCAAGAATCATTTAAAACTATTTAACATTTATTTCTACTTCATAATCAAAAATTAAATAAGATATTTCCATAATATTAAATCAATTAACTAAGACTAATCCTCCTGATTATCATTTCAAGTTATTGATTAAGTCTAGTTTGTAATTTGGGGATGTAACAGTGAACAAGATATTCTTGAGGAAGAATCTCTATTCCTTGAGGATGGAAGAAGGTGGATGAATTATAGACCACTTGGAAGAATTTAACATGTTGGTAGTTTAGTTGAAATCTATTGCTATAAATATGGATTAGGAAGAAAGATGTCAAACTTTGTTGTTTCATTGCTAGACTCATGGGATGGTCTTGTCATGGCTATTGGGAGCACTTCTGTTGTTTTGAAAGTAAAGGATGTTGTTGGTTCTTTACTTTTTAAAGAAATGAGGAGGAAGGTCTCTTTAAATGCCAAAGAAGCCTTGATTATTTGAGGAAGACCAAAATAAAGAGGCAAGAAGAACAATAAGTGCCATGATAAATCTAAGTCTAAGTCCAAGGGAAGATCAAAATCTCTCGATAAATCCAAGGTTATTTGTTGGAACTACAGTAAGCCTGATCACTTTTGTAAGGGGTACAATGAAGAAAATAAAAAGAAGAAAGTTTATTATGATTTTTTGTCTAAGAAGGATGATGGCGACACATTCATTGCAACCTTGGCCACTTATGCAACTGAGGATGCATGGTTGATTGACTTAGGTGCATATTTTCACATGACCTCTAACAAACATTGGTTCAATAAGTATAAAAGATACGAAGGTGGTAAGGTGTACTTGGGTAATAACTCCTATTTAAATATTGTTGGTCGTGGTAGTATTCAAATAAAAAAATTGATGGTAGATTTAGAAGATTTGATGGTATTTTGCATATCCTAGGATTAGCATGTAATATATTCATTGTAAGCAAACTAATAGATGTGGGTGTGCAAGTTTAGTTTTATGAAGTAGGAGTTAAAATAGTGAGCTTGGTTCTATGGTGATTACTAGAGGTAGTAGAATGGGAACCTTGTTTCATCTTGATGCATGCAATGTTGGGTGCAATTACTAGTACTTCTATGAAGAGCAAGTCTGTGGATACTTTATTGGAAAAACGTTGGTTTCCTCTTCAATGAATTGTCATGGATTTTAGGTACCTAAGGGTGCTCTTTCTACCAAATATAAACTACATGTAGAGAAGATTGTGTTATGGAACCACATATTATGCCACATAGTAGAGAAGGGCCTAAGGACCTTGAAAAATATGAACCTTATTGAAGGTCTTTCAAATTTTAATCTTGAATTTGATTTCTACGAGCATTGTATTTATGGAAAGTAAAACTACATTTAATTTTACTCGAGTTCTCACAAATATTGTGGTATTTTCGGTATTATTCATTCTAATGTGTTTGGTCCTATTGATTTTTCTTCAATTGCAAAATCTATTTACTATGAACTTCATTTATTGATGATTAGAGCATAAGGACATCGGTTTACTTTCTAAAGAGTAAATCTAAAGTTTTTAGTTAATTTAAATAATTTACTGAAATGGTAGAGTTGTAAACTAGAAATAAAATAAAATATTTAAGAAATTACAATGGTAGTGAATATTGCTCTAATGATTTTGATAGATTCTATAAAAATTGTGACATACAAAGATAGAAGACAACTCCATATTCTCCTCAATAGAACGGAGTTGCAGAAAGAATGAACAAGACATTGATGGAGAAGGCTTGTTGTATGCTTAGTGGCGCTAGTTTGGAATAAAAATTTTGGGATAAATCTATAGCCACTACTTGCTACATATTAAACAAGTCTCCTATATCATCTCTTGTGGCTAAAATTCCAATGGAGGGAGGCGTGGTCATGTCACAAGCCTTCATTGAAACATCTTAGAGTTTTTGGCTATGAGTCATATGCACATGTGCCAAGGGAGAAGTAAACAAAGTTAAAGAACAAGGTTTTAAAATGTATCTTCATTAGTTACAATTATGGTGTGAAAGGATGCAAGCTTTGGGATATTATTGCACAAAAGGTAATATATAGTACAAATGTGATTTTTAAAGAAAATAAGTCTTTTTCTATTGTATTACAACTAGAACAAAGTGAACAAAAGGATGTGATTCAACTTCCTTAGAAGCCAAAGAGAGCTCATCAAGCTCAGAGTCTTTAGAAGAGGAGGAAGAACCTCCACATTAGCTTTTTTGAAGGTCTACAAGGCATAGACAACCACCAAGAAGGTATGGGTATTCTCTTGATGATTGGAACAATATATATTTACATTTAATACTAACATTGATGAATTGAAATATGTGCAAGATGCATTGGATATGAATGATGTAGTCTTAGAAACTTTCTATGGATGAAGGGATGGTAGCCTTGAAAAAGAATGATACATGGGACTTGGTACCATTTCCTAAAGGATGTAAACTTGGTTGCAAATAGGTGTTCAAAAAGAAGATTTTCTTAGATGGTAGTAGTAAGAAGTACAAAGTGTGGTTGATTGCAAAAATTACTCCCAAGTTGATGGGGTTGATTATGGTGATATTTTTCCTCATGTTTCAAAAATGACATCCATTAGATTCTTATTATTTATTTCTACAACTTATGACTTAGAGGTCAGGAAAATGGATGTGAAAATTGCATTCCTTCATGGTGATTTGGAAGAGGATGTTTATGACATAGTAAAAGTACTATGTGGTTAAAGGTAAAAGTCATTTAGTTTGTAAATTGAAGAAATCCTTGTATGGCCTAAAATAGAGTCCTAGGATGTGATACAAGAAGTGTGATACATATGTGTCGAGTTTAGGATTTGAACATTCTAAATCTAATCATTATGTTTATTTTAAATCTAATGGTGATTGTTTCCTTGTTATTGTTTTATACATTGATGATATGGTGTTTATGGCAAAGGAAAGAGTTTGATTTCAAAACTAAAATCTTAACTTTCAATAAAGTTTGAAATGAAAGATCTTGGTGCTGCTAAACACATTCTTGGGATGGAGATTAGAAGAGATATAGTGAATAGAAATATATTCCTTATCCAAAGTAAATATGTCAATTTAGCTTTATAGAGGTTTAACATGCAAGATTGTAGACCATTATGTGTTTTTGTGACATCAAGGGACAAAAGTTATCTATTTCACCTTGTCCTACATCTCCATCAGAGATGGAAGACATGAGAAGGGTGCCTTACTAGAGTGTAGTTGGAATCCTAATGTATGCTATGGTCTATACAAGACTAGACTTTACCCAAGTAGTGGGAGCTCTTAGTAGATATATGTCTAATCCTGGTAGAGTTCATTGGGATGCAATGAAAGAGTCTTCAGATATTTTCAAGATACCTCAGAGTATTACTTGTGTTTTCATGGTATAAGAGACAGGAATTATCTTGACATTCATGGATATGTGGATTCAAATTGGGCAAGTGATGTCGATAACAAAAGATCCACTAGTGCTTATGTTTTTACTATTTTTGGTGGTGCAATAAGTTGGATGAGTAGGCGACAAGTTGTAGTCACTTTGTCCACTACAGAGGTTGATCATATGGTAGCAACTCATTCTTGTGAGGAATCCATTTGTCTTAAGAGATTGTCAACAATGTAGTAAAGTAGTGATGTTCAAATTCCCTTCTCATCCCCCTCCATCATGTTAGACTCGCCTATCACCCCTCTTTTTCCCCAACCTCTTCCCTCTACCCTTACCTCTACAAGTGCCCCTTTCCCACACTCACGCCTTCCACCTAGAATCCGATGCCCTTAGCCTCTTCCAACTACTATACATGAATGTCACCCCTCTTATTCTATACCTCTGACATCCTCCTTCCTCTTCTTCCTTTGGGATGTTGATTGTCCATCAATGACCTTTTGATCTAAGGGAATGCACATCTATTGGAAATACTGAGGACCTTAGGTTTGTTGTCCCTTCTACATCTAACTTGGTAGTTCCTTCCCCTATTGATCTCCTTTTCACCACTAATTTTGGCCAATTTTTTCCTATGGGATTTCTTTCTTCTCCCCTTAATGTCATTAACACCTTAGCTAACATTCTCTAATTTACTACAAAAATCCACACCATCCCCTTCCACTAGTACATTGATACTTTCCTCATGGTTTTTAGGATGAGGATTACTTACTATATGATCAATGAGATCTAAGAGCTATGTGTTTCATGTATGCTAGGTTGGAATGGAGAGCCCATGTTACTCTCTTAAGGACATGCAAATAAGTTGAATTCCCTATTGCACATTTCTTCTATATGTTCCTCCTTATTCTTCCTATGTGTCTTTCTACTCCATTTTGGGGATGATGTAAAATGTTTGATCTCTCATCCCACAAATCATGTTGACCCAGTTGGAAACCATTGTAGCTAATTTCTATTTGTTGTAATCTTTCTTCCTTTGTGATCATTGTTTTGTATGCTTAAGGGATGATGGCATGCATCACTATGTATTGTTTTCATTTCCTAGTTAAGTTCTATGTAAGTTAGGAATCTAGTGTAAATAGTACATCTTTAGTAATCTAAGGGAAAGGACAGATACATCAAAACTTAATTGGTAATGTACTTTTTTGTATTTTCTTTAAGTGAGCTCTTTTACATTAGATTAGTAGTGGAATTCTAGGATAGATAGTTGAAAAAAAATTTACCACATTTAAACTAAGTAGGTTATATTTTGGTGAACCTAACGTGAACCCCAACCTTCATCATATCTTTCTCTCAAAATTATAACAACCCTGTTGTTGTACCCAAACTTAGCACTATTTTTTTTGTTTTATTTTTTTAACCAAAATTATTAAGTGTTCATTCATTTGTATACTCAGGTACTTCTATCCATATGGGATAGGTATTTCTCTCTCCATCTAGGATGGGCATCTATCCAAATGACATCTATCCAAATGGGATAGGCATCTATCCATATAGGATAGGTACATGCTCTAGCCAAAGACTTAGACTCATTAGGATCTAACAGATCCTAAGTCACTGCATACTACACTCCCCTAATGAGAGTGCATCGAGGTCGTCATTATTCAAGAGTATATGTACATATATTTATAAATTAATGGTTTCAGTCCCACCTCACCATTTGGCCTATAGTCTCAGGGAGTCAAGCAAGCCATTCAGGATTCTTCTGAGTATACAATGAATATGTTTTATCTCATGTTTATCTTAGTGATTTCATCATTAGATTTAATTGAATGATTCTCTTGTGTGAATAATTTAATTAAATGTTTAAGTTGATAAGTCCACTTTGGATACTCCCCAACCCCATACCTAAAAACCTGTGTATTCGAATCCTCCTTCATTCACCAGGCTACCTACATACCCACTTCCAAACAGGATAAAAGTGTTATATATATAGTTCTAGTTTCTAATCTATGTTTGATGTGAACTAAATTAGTGTGGGTACGCAAACCTTTCTAGGACCCTTTTCCCTGAACAATTCGTCTTCGACTGCTACCCACTAAGGGAAGCATTTGATTCAAGAAGTATTTAGTCACCTTGACCAATACATTTGATTCAAGAAGTATTTAATCACCTTGACCAATACTTATTTACTAATTTCTCTACATACCTATTCCTATTAGAATAAAACTTTCTTTGAACTCTACAATGAATATTCTATTTTCTCTTTGAAACTATAAGATGATAATTCTATTTCCCTTAAAAACTATATGATGATATTTCTACTTTCCTATGAAACTATATGATGATGATGATTTTCTCAGTATGAACTATCATTAGTTTGTTCTTTGTAAATAATCTTTTATTAGTTTATTATCTGAGGAAGATTACATGTTCCTCATATTTAAATAAATAAGGTGTCCCTTATTAATCCCTATTTATTTATATGAACGATGCCACAGACATCATTGTTGCATCTATATTACATTATAATGCAATAGTTCAAGCGTGATGGTATTACACATAAATGTGAACCAAAGGCACTATTGATACCGAATGTTGAGAGGTTTCAATTTTCATATCTTGTTTAAATTGTTAAAATTAAACTAGAGAATGAAAGAAAATTCTAGAATGTCTAACATATACTTAAATGATATTACATTTCAAAAACTTAAAGCAAACCATTAAGGCAATCATTAGGATTAATTGCATCAATTCATTGAATCTGAAATAAAATATAACCAATATCAATTCTAATGTTATAAACTAATCTATTTGACAACTATTTGTATATTAAGTTATATTGTCCAATACTTCCTACAATTAATTGCATTTAAAAGAAACTAGATAATCAATAATCGCATTTTGAAAATAAAATTGCAAGTCATTCTAAATGTATTTTGCAACAAAAATAACTATTTGACATAACTTTCATAATTGCATTTTCAAGGTAAATTTAATGATTTATTCCATAAGTATTTACAAGTCAACTATTAATTTATATAAAGGTTTTACGGAAATTCTAAACATAATGAATTTACCACATAAAAGAGTTTCTCCAATAGATTCTTTTCCCTACTCATTGCTCAGAACAAAAAGGGTGTGTTTCTGATGAAATTTTACTTTGGCATTACAAGTAAATTTTCGTAAGATCTCATTGTTATAAATCATGGTTTTGTGATTGAAATTGGTTTGTATAGTGAATCTACTTGGTTGGTTTGTTACAATTATAAATTTCATTGGCCAAAAATTACTCATTCAGTACAAGTATTACAACAATAATTAGCTCCATTGTTAACTATCGTATGGGTAAATAAAGAACTAAAATATAAAAGCATGTGTTTTGATATGAATGGACCTCTTTGATTTATCTAATGATTCTAGTAATTGAATTATAATCTAGGAGAGAGAAAATATTTCATAAGAGCTAGCAAAACAAAAAGAGCTTTGACCTAATGCACATATGTTCATGTTCTAACTTAAGAAAAGGTTTTAGAGTTTAAGATGTTCACATTATTTTGTACATTCGACTCCTTATGAGCAAGAAGATCGACTGCATTCTAAGGTAGGGTATATGTGAAGCGAAAGTTTGTAAGATGCTTGGAAGCTTAATAATTACTCAAAGACCATCTAAATTTTTATACACAATATGAGAATTGTTGCTTGCCTAAGGACATGGGTTCCCTCAAGAAGCATGGGCATTGTTTTACCAAACACGACAATGATTGTCCAACTAACACATACCAATATGAGCACGAACTATACAAATTCATGAAAAAATCATTAAAACTAGACGTCAACCCAGTGTGATTTTGATGAGTACTCTCATAACCAAAAGCATAATCTTACCCTTGAACGTGACAGGAATAAGAAGCGACACAATGGGTTTTTATTCTATCTGTCGGTAGTTCTAATGTCTTTTCAACGAATCCATTTTGTTTATATCCGGCAAACCTAGCGTCTATGACATTCCAACTACCTGTTTGATTATAACATTTAGGTGTCTAAAATCTCTGCACTTCTGCATATTGTCAAAATCGAGCTTTCAGGGCTACCATAACTTTTAGCTACCATAAGACTGCTCTTGCTCCTGCAATTATGAGTGCATGTTTAGCTAAAACAGAGATTCATGTAATATTAAAGGTTTAATCAAATTCCAATGATTAACATAGTGATCAACACGGGCATTGTGATGAATCACTTGTTCCACAAAAAATCACTAAGGCTGTTAGTTTGGAAAAAATGACAATGTTGTTCTGCAACAATCACACTATAATTGTAACTGAATGTAATCAATGGAATCTCCAATATCATATAATCACACTATAATTGTAACTGAATGGAATCAATGGAATCTCCAATATCATATAATGGAATGGGAGAATTACCTACAATAATTTCATGACCAGCTTACTATAATCAATTCTTAATACTTCCCCTTTATAGATTTTTAATAAATCATCCTCTATCCCAATTAATGAGTCCAGCATCTATTTAAAGTTTTTAAACTAATACTTTGAGTAAAGAAAAACAGACAATTTGTTTACACAGGCTATATGTAAGCTAGTTTCTGGTTCCCATTTCCAGCAGTGTCCTTATCAAAAAAAAAATACTCACCAATTTTTGCACGGGGAAACAAGAACTGTTTTTTATGATTTTTAACGTTTTGACAAGCAATTTGTCAAAATAGTCTCCAATTCCAAGACCAAACATTATTTAAGAATTGAAAAGTTCAATTTTGGCCAATAAAAGTAGGACAGATATTTACCACTTTTTGTTGTGAATGAGGTGTAAACTTACTATTGATTGTTTTACTTTTGAAGTGGTTAATTTTTAAGTAGAGTGAATTATTTCAAATTATGTAGTGCATGAAAGAAAACAGTGTGAGGCCTCTATGAAATGTTCCTAAAAGCATGAGATTACAACTACCGGGTGCTGCCACAATAATGGGTTACACTTTCTAGGATACCCTGATTTTTGCTGAAATCATATATTTTTAGAAAATATAATGATTTAAACCTTGAAAGGTTCCATTTAAAAGATTTTTATTGAAGAGGGTTTGATCAAACCCCCTTAGATTCAAACCCCCTTGAATAGAACCCCTCTAGTTTTAAACCATACCTATAATGGAGTCTCCTCTACACATATCAAAATGTTGATAAAAAACTAATTTTGATTTATCTTTTGAGGAATCAAATGAATTCATTTAAAATTTATACTTTTAAGTATGTAGTCCTTATTATAAGCTTCCCAAAAAATATAATTTTAAATATATTTAATTTGATTATTATATTTATTTTCTATTTCTTGTGAATGTATGTTTTTCACCGAACATCAAATTCTCTATTCTACACACATGGAAAATTAGTAAATTATTGAAAAAAAAATTCTAAAAAATATCTATACACTAGGTATTAATGTCCTTGTTTCAACAAAAAAAAAAAATTGAATTTCGATACATACAGAAAAAGTTATGTTTTACGAAATACGCCTATGTCTAAATTATAATTCGTTTGATTTCAAAAATTAATTTAAAAATATATATTCAACAAAACATTATGAAACCAAATGCATATACTATATATCGGTGTTACCAAACTAAATTAAAAAGAATCATAATTTTATCCTTTGTAGAAAAAAGTTATGTGCTATGGAATACACATCACTTTAAAAAAATGTTGTTTACTATTAAAAACCAATTATCAAAGGAGATGCAAAAAATATACAATTTAACTCCAAATTTTTTTTAAAATATATATTTAGAATCTACAAACAAAATCTCACAAATCACTTGTTCTCATCATCTTCAAATTCCTAATGGTTTAGCAACTATAGGTGTCAGAATATGAAGATTTAGTTCAAAATATTGATTTCAATGTCAAGTTCGACAAAAAAGTGTAACCCATTATTGGGGGATGAGGTGTTATATTAAACATTAAACTTCCAAACCCGTCACAAAATAGTTCAGATTTGATACAAAGAATATTGGAGATGGTTTTTGAAACCAAACACAGATTGTTGAAGTGCTTCTATGCAGTAAAGACTTTATTTACTCTTGTTAGGATAAGGTGTCATTAACCTTGCAATCCTAAGTCATTTTCATGTGTCTCCATGATCCTTGGAATGTGTTCTTGAACGCATAGAGACATGAGAGATAAAATATTTATTTATTTATCTATGACTAATTGTATCGCATTCATAGAGGTGGGATCCACTTGGATTTGCATGAATCTTGCTTGAGCCCATTGTGGGCATCCACTTTAGAGGCGGGGCCCATTTGGATTTGCATGAATTGCATGTTGTTGCATACACCTTGCATGAGTCTTTTGTAGGAGTTCACTTTGGAGGTGGGGTCCATATGGAATTACATGTATGTGAATGTTGTTGCATGTGTCTTGCATGTTATCCAAATTGGGGCACCAAGGCTTGCATGTCATTAGTAAGTAATTGAACACTCGTTGTTGTCATTATTTGATTGGCTATGGGTTGGGCGCCCATGAGAAGGCTATGAGAAGTGATTAAGGGATAAATCATAAAACACAACAACAGAAATGGCACACAGAAAATAGGATATTTCTTTATTGATCTCAAGGACAACTCATTACATTGCAGAAGCTCAATTACAATCAGAGGAATCAATCCTCCACAGGCTACAACACACTACAGCTACGCATCACCAGCCTCTGGAATCTTCTACCTTTTGTAACCCCAAATTAGCTAGGGTTTAGTTTTCTTGCCTATTCTCAACTCTACACTTTCCCCCTTAACTCTAATACTACCCAGGGTTCCCAAAAATAGTCATAAATAGCCATTTTTAGTGGCCTCTAGCTAAATTTTGAAATTTGCAACTCCCTCCAAAGGTAGGTCAACTTCGGGGAAGCATAACTTTTGATTCGGGTGTCCAATTGACGAACTATTTTAAGCACCGAAAAGCTCACGATATGAACTACCACACTAGAAATCTATAAATAGATTTCCATCAACTTTTTAGGATGTTATGGGACATTTTAGTGCCTCATATCTTGTTTCAAAAAATTTCAAGGGCTTTTTCATAAAACAAAAACTTTAATATCTTTTAGCTCACAAATGATCTTTGCCTGATTCCTTCGCCAAAGGTATTATATTTCATTTGTGAATCTTCCTATAAATTTTTGCTTCAATCCATGCCCAAATGTAAACTTTCATGAAATGGTAGTTAAACCTTCCACAAATAGCAGTTTGGAAAAACTGAAAGTCCTACATCATTATTCAAGCAATTATGGAACCAAAAATACTAATTACAGAAAGAAATGAAAACAAATTCAATGATTTTGAATCAACATATTTTTGGGTGATGCAAGATTGTCCTTACACCACTGGATGCTCCTGCATCAGACACTCAGGGTAATTTGAGAAGTGACCATGTCACGTCTCAGGTGTTTGAAGAAAACTCAAACGATCAACCTCTGCCTTAGACAACCAAGAAGAATCTTCAACAGGCCTTCCTTTCCATTTCACCAGATATTCTTCATATTACCTGTTTTGAGTACTTCTTCCCACACAGCTCTCCAAGATCTCTTCTATCTCCTCCGTTGAAGTAGATGCCAAAATACTCCACTGTTCTTGTGTCGGTCCATCATCTATGCCACCTTCATGATATTCTATTAAATCAGCAATATTGAACATGGGAAATATTGATCCCACTCAGCAGCTCTATCTCATATATATTTCCTGAATCATGTTTCTTCATAATCCTGCATGGTCTAATTTTTTTCATTTTAAACTTATTATATGTTCCAACTGGGAACCTTTCTTTTCTCAGGTGAACCATGACTTCATCTGCTACCTAGAATTCCTTATATCTTCTCTTCTGATCTGCCTTAGCCTTGTATTGAATATTCATCTTATTAATGTGCTTTCTCACCTCTTCATGCAAATTCTTCAGATGTTCTGCAAAGTCTTCGACTTCGGCACTTGTCTTTTCTCCCCTATCCATCTTCCTTAACTCTAAAACATTTCTTGGACTATTATCATATACAATCTAGAATGGTGATTTACCAGTACTTCTATTGACAGAATTATTGTAAGCAAATTCCACCTGTGGTAAAATCAAATCCCATCCCTTGGGCTTATCTCCTACTAAGCATTGTAGTAGGTTACCCAAACTCCTATTCACCACTTCTATTTGTCCATCAGTCTATGGATGGTGTGCAGAATTGAACTTCAAATATGTCTTCAACTTCTTCCATAATGTCATCTAGAAATAACCAACAAACTTGGTATCTCGATCTAAAACTATGCTCTTAGGTAGACCATGTAGTCTCACCACCTCTCTGAAAAATAACTCTACAATATCAACAGCATCATTAGTCTTCTTACAAGGAATAAAATGTGCCATCTTCGAGAATCTGTCCACCACCACAAAAATGGAATCATGTCCTCTTTGTGTCCTTGGTAAACCAAGAACAAAATCCATACTAATATCATCGCATGGATTCTCTGGTACAGGTAATGGCTGATATAGCCCTGTATTCTAACTTGTTCCTTTTGTCATCTGACACACTCTGCAACTTTGCACAAATTTTCTCACATCTTGCTGCAACTGTGGCCAATAATAATTTTCACCAACAATAGCAATGGTTTTATCTTGACCAAAGTGTCCAGTTAATTTTCCACTATGCTTCTCCTTAATCAAGTTCTTTCTCATGGAACACCTTGGAATGCACAATTGGCTTCCTCTAAACAACATGTCATCTTGGATTATGAGATCCAACCATTTTTTCATGTCCAAAGTAATAGGTTCCAAACAAGCTTTCCAAGCCTCTACAAAATCTATATCTTCTGGATACAAACTTTTGAGCTCATAAAACCCAACAACCTCTATATTTTTTTCTGTCAACAAATTTTACCTTCTACTCAAGGCATCTGCAACTATGTTGGACTTCCCACTCTTGTGCTTCAAAACAAAAGTATAACTATGCAAAAACTCAACCCATTTTTAGTGCCTCTGATTTAACTTTCCTTAACTATTAAGGTACTGCAAAGCCTGATGATCAGTATATAAAACAAACTCTTTTGGAAACAAATAATGTCTCCATTTCTTCAAAGCCTGAACTATTGCATAAAACTCTTGATCATAAGCAGAACACTTTTTCTTAGCATCATTAATCTTCTTACTAAAATAGGCAATGGGCTTACCTTCTTAGCTCAAAACAACTCCTATAGCACTGCCACTAACATCACAATCTACCTAAAATACCTTATTGAAATCTAGAAGTGCCAAAATAGGTTGCTCTGTGAATTTTTGCTTCAATGTATCAAAACTTTTGTCTGCTACTTTAGTCCATCTAAACTCGTTTCTATCTCCTCTCATTGTCTTCGTTAGAGGTGCACAAATGCTACTAAAATTCTTGATAAACTTTCTGTAAAAACTTGCCAAACCATGAAAACATTGTACCTCCATAGCACTCCTTGGCGTAGGCCATTCAATGATAGCTCTTACTTTTTCTGGGTCCATCTTAAGACCTTCCTTTGAGACAACAAATCTCAAGTATACCAACTCCTTTTTTGCAAAACTATATTTTTTCAGATTAATGAGCAACTTCTCCTCCCTCAGCTTCTCTAAAACTCTTTTGATATGCATTAGATGCTCATCCCAAGTCTTACTAAAAATTAAAATGTCATCTTGTAACGTCAGAAAATGTCCCCTTGGGGGCTTTTCCCTCATAAGGTTTAGATCCTTGGTCTTTAGCATGCATTTAGGACATCTTAGTTCATATTTTGACATCCTGATGGAATAAGACTTAGGTTCCATGGCAAATTGGACCCAGGTGGACCCTTTGAGCTGTACCCTGCCCAAAATAGGGGAGGACTTGAGCGCCCGTGCCCTAGTCCTACCCTATTTTGGGGCAGCCCTAATTTCTAGGTGTCAGTTTCTGGCCATTATTTGGTCCTCTAGCCGACATAGTAAGTTTTGATTTTTAAAATCTTGGCAGGAGTGCTTGTATTTGCATATATAAGCATGTTTAAGCATTCATTTGTAAAACTAGATTTCAATTAGATGGCAATTGTGATGTTCAAGTATTCTCAAGGTGATCCAAGGCTTTCATTGTGTTGCAAGAGTAGACTTGTGTGTTTTGTGTGTGGATATTTGTAGATTTGAGCATCAATTTCCTCATGGAATGAAGAGCATCTTCCTCCCATGAGAGCTTCACGACAAGGTGACATAATATCATGTTTTTATCATTGATTCCTTTGGTTTTTGCATCTACCTCACAAGGGCATGCACTCTTTATCTGATAATGGTATTTAGAGACTTAAGTGTCCTCTAGGGGTTGATTGAGGCAAGCCTCTAAACACCACAACCCCCAAACCAAGTCTTGTGATTGTAGGTTACAGGTGTCGTATTTGGGAAAAGTGAAGTTGCATGAAGGATTGGCAAGCATCAAGGATTTAGGATCTAAACAAAAGTAGGACACAGGAGCACTTCCAGAACTTGGGCGCTCGCTCTCGTGTCCTCCGCATTTGAGTTTCAAGAGATAGAAGTTACAAGGCTGATCAGTGTCGAAAGGAGGTCCGGATCCCGTGAAAAAACTGGTACCTTAGACTTAGGTGCCCACTCCAGTGGCCCTGACTTTTTTGCTTCGGAACCCTGAAAATGAGTACTCTATGATTTGGTAATTTACTCCTATCTGCAAGAGCTTTTTCTGTTATTCATCAATTTGTTGTCGTATTTCATAATTAAATTCCCTAATCTAAGTTTCCCTACATTTGCAAGTGACCTAGGGTATGATAGTGCTCGTCACTTGACCCTAGATCCATGAATGTATAGTGGAGAGGAGGATTTAAACATCTAAAATCTAGAACATCAATAAATCCAATTTTCCCCTAAACATTTTGGTGAACCCATGTTTTTGGACTTAAATTGCAACTTGTTGAGTATGTGTCTTCAGATTTGGATTGATTTCATTCATTCATATAGTCATTCATTTTATTGCATTGAGAAAAATTTAAAAAAATTAAAAATTTTGGAAAATACAAAAAAATTGCATTGTTTGGCTTACTAAATTACATCAATTCTTTCTAATTTTTTCTAATTCATGATTTTTCCATCAGATCTTATATAAATTACATAAAAATCTAAAAATTCAGAAATTTGCATTGTATTTTTATTAATAATTTGCTAGGTTTTTGTAGAAAATTTGACAATTTTCATATAACCTAATAATTCTAAAATCTAGGGTTTGTAGGCAAAATCCTTTATCAAATTTTTCTACTAATTTTAGAGGCTCATTCAAATTAACATTTGGCTATAGTCTTGCATTTTAGTGTAAATTTGCATTTAGATTTCAAATATTGGCATAGAAAATTTTAACAAAAACTAGCAGTTTTAATGCATTTTCATTAAATTTGCATGGGCATTTTGCATGTTCAAACTTGAAAATCATTTTCAGATCTGAGAGTATTTAATTTCCATCATAAATCAGACTTCAAAACATTCGCATAGCATTTTGTCCCAAGATCTTAAACCTAAGGCTTCAAAAATAACGATTTTCACTAAATTTGGCCTTATCGACTCTATAAACTTGCACCATAGGCGTATTGCGAAGGATATTTTCCCACTAATTTGTTGTTATCAAGGTAATCATTTTCTTCCCCTCATAAAAATCTTCACAACACCCTTTTAATAGGCTCTTGTAGTGAAAATTTGGTGAAAAACTACAAATTTTAGTTATTTTTGCCCTAGGGTTTGACCTAGTTTGCACTCCAAGCGTGTTGTGATCAATTTTATGGATTGAGGTGACTAATATTATTGATATTATTTTCTTTACCTCTTTAAATTTATTACAACAACCCTCTTGCAAGGTCTTGGAGTTGAAAAACCATGAAAAATAGCCTATTTTTGCTATGTTTTCACTAGGGTTTTACCTTAATTGGCACTAAAAGCGTGTTGTGTTGGGATATTTTTGCATCAAGTGGCTGTTATTACTGATATTATTTTATTTCCATCGTCATTTTACTCACAACACCCTTTGTTATGCTCTTTTGCATTGATTTTTGGTGAAAAATGTGCTTATTTTGACATATTTTCACTATATTTTGACTTGGCATTAACTTAAAATCGCATCAAGAATGTGTTGATAAGGATAATTTTACTGTTTTGGACTAATATTAGACATATAAGTTTCATCCCTTGATCAAAATCCTTACAACATCCTTTGTTTCATTCAATGGCATTGAAAACATATCGAAAAATCAAGCATTTTAGACTATTTTTGCTCTTATCTTTTGCACCAATTTTGAAAAGCTTTCAAAATATGATTTGGCATTGATTTGGGCATATAAACATGGCCTCTAATCACAACAGCAACAATAGGTTCCCTCCTAGACCTTACATAAAAAGAAAGGCTCCTGAACCTGAAATTGTTTTCACACCTCATGATAAAACAATCGGTGATTCTGAAGTACCTCTTTACATCACTGTGAAAATAATGGGAAACAACGTGGATGGAACTCTTATTGATCCTAATTTCATGACTAATGTTGCCACTAAAAAATTCCTCTTTTCGAATCAATTAATACAAGGTCTTTATAACCCTTCAAACTTGATGATTAAGACACATACAGGAACCTTAAAGAAACCATTGGGTAAGATATCATTGTTAGTAACCATATTTGAGAAACATGTTGAAAAATGGTTTGATATTACCCCCGATTCTAACACCTTTGACATAAAACTTGGAATCCCTTGGCTAAAGGTTATGAAAGTGGTCCCTTCAACTATTTATAAATGTGTTAAATTTCCTTTGAATGGACAAGTGCATGTCATTCATCGAAATACATACAAACCTTCAACTACACAACAACACTTCACATTGGATTACTTTTGCAACAAAAATAATGACAAATTAGAGCTACAAACAGACTTTACATTTTTGAGCTATATAAATTACAAAGTGAAACTGTTACATCCAACACCTAGTCCTCCTACAAAAGAAATGACAAAAGATAAACAACACGCATGTGAAGAGAACTTTAGACTGAAAGGACAAGGTCCCTATGCTAAGGTTCCTCCCCCGAAATCCTTATAGGGATCGAGAGGTCATTGTCAACAAGAAAGTGTTCCACCGCGACAAATGAGGTTTGATCCTGGTGCTTCATCTTCTCATTTGCACAAGCCTATGAAAGAGGATAGCCCTATCTTACAAGAGATAAGTGGTAAAAGAAAGAGAAATCAAAAATCAAGAGAAAGAAGAAAAAGAAGACAAGAATATGCTATAAACCTTGCCTCTCAACAAGAAAACATTGATCCCAACATTCAACCAAACAATAATGATCCTAACGACGAACAACATGATAAGCAAGATATGAATTTGGCTATGGTACCGTATGTCCCACTATCCTCCAACATTAGGAAGTGGGAAGATGACGACAATGATTTTCTTATAGACAACTTCTAGCCTAGCAGGGGCCCTACAGGTAAGTGTCTCTAACCCTGTATCTCTATAGTAATGTGTTTCCCCTGTGATGTGTTATGTGTTGTTTAGGCCTCCTAGGATGACCTCAAATTCTCCCATAAGGTTCGGGATACCAGGAGACTGCCTCTGTTGTGACCTTCTTCTATTTGTATAATCATTCTTCTATATTGCCTCTCTCTGATTTCATTGTTGTGTGTTGTGTCTTACAGACATAACGTCATGATTGGTGACCTAGGGGAACGCTCCTACATGATTGTCCCTATTTATCCTTTCTTATTTATTGTTTCCGTTCCTCTAGTGTTTCCACCTAGCAGGCGGATGACGACAAACATTTATACTGATGCAGACCTAGTGTCCCTTTCGAGAGCAATCAAAAAAATGGACTTAGTTCCTAATATGACGATGGGGTTGTATATTTTATCCAACACTTGATTGGTGGAAGCACTCATGCTTTCCACGTAGTGAATTTGATGATGTTTCTATCGCATTTACAAAACTTAACAATACTATTGCTCTATGCACCTTTGTTTGTCTTTGAATCTGGCCTTGGTGGTACTCGATTTGGAGAGGTTTGTGATATAGCCCTATGGTTATCCTCAAACTCTGAATTCATGGTATAACCTTGGCTCTTTGTGTGGTTAATCATATGCATTAATGTTGTTATTTATCATGATTTTGTAGACACTAACATGTTTCTTGTAGGGATGTGTTTGTGGGAATATTTGGTGACCGTAAAGTACATGTCAACTCCGGGGGGCATGGGCTTTGCAAAAGTCGGTGTTCCCTTGTGTGTTTTCTTCCTACCATAACATACTTGATATCAATAACTAATATCAACCACCTTAAGGTGGGGGCATATATAAGGTAAGTTGTTTGTTATAGATGTTAACAATGTGTTTGACCTCAGCTGCAAATACTTGCGGCCCAGTGTAGTGCATCGTGCATCTTGAGTTTGTTTTCAATCAATCATGTAAGCCCTTTGCGGAGGCGCGATATCGCATATATCCTTTTTTATCTTAAGCCCTCTGTGAAGGCGGGGATGGTGTATTTCTCGGAGCAGATTGCATCATCCTGTTATTTTCAAAAGTCCTCTATGGCAGTGGGGAGAGGTTCTGTGACTAACTCAACCCTTAAGTGTGTCTTCAGCAATTGTTGTGGCGAAGCCCAATTGTCAGTGTGTGCCTATAATGTGCCTGATATGGTGTTGGACCTAGAAATAGGTACACTCCATCTCTTGTCTGTCGTGTTTTCTCCGTGTCTTCAAGTGTGTGTGTTTTGGCATGCTTGTTTTGTGTGGCATGTTTGTTGCCCCATATGCAGAAACTAGCACCCTTGAGTAGTGCTTCCTGCATTTTGGGATGTTTTGTGTCTTGCGTGTGTGTTGCCTCATATATATAGAAACTTACACCCTAACATAGTGCATCCTGTATTATGGGAGGTTTGTTTACTTTTTAGTACTTGCATTTGCATTTCATATATTTGAGAAAAAGAAAAAGAAAAGATATCATTTATGTCTTCCATGCATTAATGTGTCTTCTATGCATTGACTGTATTCTCCGTGTTCTGCTTGACTGTAACTGTCTTCTCCGTGTTTTGTGTCTGTTACGGTTGACTATATAATTGGTGTGTCTTCTCCGTGCTTGATGTGTTTGTTGTGTTTACGATCTTACTTTAATGCATGTATTGGCCTCGTATTTATACATACATTAAAGTGGGGGCTAAATGTAACATTGGAAAATATCCCCTTGGGGGCTTTTCCCTCATAAGGTTTAGCTCCCGAGTCGTTAGCATGCATTTAGGACATCTTAGTTCATATTTTGACATCCCAATGGAATGAGACCTAGGTTCCATGGCAAATTTGACCCAAGTGGACCCCTTGAGCTATACCCTACCCAAAATAGGGGGGAGGAGGACTTGGGTGCCCGTGCCCTAGTCCTACCTTATTTCTAGGCAGCCCTAATTTTCAAGTGTCAGTTTATGACCATTATTTGGTCCTTTTGCCAACACTATAAGTTTTGATTTTTAAAATCTTGGTGGGAGTGCTTCTAGTTGCATATATAAGCATGTTTAAGCATTCATTTGTAAAAGTAGATTTCAATTAGATGGCAATTGTGATGTTCAAGTGTTCTCAAGGTGATCCAAGGCTTTCATTGTGTTGCAAGAATAGACTTGTGTGTTTTGTGTGTGGATATTTGCAGATTTGAGCATCAATTTCCTCATGGAATGAAGAGCATCTTCCTCCCATGAGAGCTTCACGACAAGGTGACATAATATCATGTTTTCATTATTGATTCCTTCGGTTTTTACCTCTACCTCACAAGGGCATGCACTCTTTATCTGATAACGGTGTTTGGAGACTTAAGTGTCCTCCGGGGCTTGACTGAAGCAAGCCTCTAAACACCACAACCCGCAAACCAAGTCTTGTGATTACAGGTTACAAGTGTCGTATTTGGGAAAAGTGAAGTTGTAGGAAGGATTGGCAGGCATCAAGGATTCAGGATCTAAAGAAAAGTAGGACATAGGAGCACTTCCAGGACTTGGGCACTCACTCTAGTGTCCTCTGCATCTAAGTTTCAAGAAGTAGAAGTTACAGGGTTGATTAGTGTCGGAAGGAGGTCTGGATCTCGCGAAGAAACTGGTACCTTAGACTTGGGCGCCTGCTCCAGTGTCCCCAACTATTCCGCTTCGGAACCCTGAAAATAGGTACTTTGTGATTTGGTATTTTACTCCTATCTACAAGAGCTTTTTCTGTTATTCATCAATTTGTTGTCGTATTTGCATAATTAGGGTTTTAATGATCAATTGGGCATAAGAGAAGGAAAATTGATAATTAAATTCCCTAATCCAATTTTCCCTACATTTGCAAGCAACCTAGGGTGTGATAGTGCTCGTCACTCGACCCTAGATCCTTGAATGTATAGTGTAGAGGAGGATTTAAACATCTAAAATCTAGAACATCAATAAATCCAATTTTCCCCTAAACACATCTAAATAAATAATAACAAAACTTCCCAAAAATTCTTTCAATACCTCGTTCATGAGCCGCATGAATGTGCTTGGTGCATTGGTTAACCCAAATGGCATGACTAACCACTCATACAAACCTTCCTTTGTCTTGAAGATTGTCTTACATTTGTATCCTTCTCTTATTTGAATCTGGTGATACCTACTCTTCAGGTCAATCTTCGTGAAGTACTTGGCTCCACTCAAACAATCTATTATATCATCCATTCTAGGTAATGGAAATCTATACTTAATCGTGATCTTATTGATGGCTCAAGAGTCTGTACACATCCTCCACTCTCCATATTTCTTTGGTGCTAGTACTACAAGTACCACACATGGACTTAGGCTCTCCCTTATCAGTCCCTTCCTCAACAACTCCTGAACTTGTTTATTCAGCTCTTCATTCTCTATTGGAGTCATTCTATGGGCTACCTTGTTTGGCAAACTAGCTCTTAGTATCAAATCTATTTGATGACTTATCTTCCGCACCAATGGTAAACCTTCTAGTACATTATCAGAGACAATGTCCTAAAATTCTTCCAACAGATCTAAGACTTATGTTGGTACATCTTCGCATTTCTCTTGACTAATCTTAGGAATCAATGCAAAACAATGACGCTCGTGCTTCATACCCTCTAAAAATTTTGTACCATCTACCAAGCAAATTCTGGCAATGCTACATATCTTTTCTTCCACCTCCTTCAAGGGCTTCAACTTATGACAAACTCCATCCTTTGTTAGGGAATAAGTGTTTGCACGGCCATCATGGATAGTGCTCCTATCATACTGCCACGACCTCCCCAATAACATATGACATGCATCCATCGGTATGATGTCACATAGCACCTCATCATGGTAGTCACCAATCTTGAACTTAACCAAACACTGCTCATTGACCAAAGCTCTATGGTCCTTCTGCAACCATGCAATCTGATATGGATGTGGATGCTTTCTTCTTGTCAACCATCTCCTCTGAAATAAGATTGTCATTGCTTCCATTGTCAATAATAATATCACAACACTTACCTTCACATTTGCACCTTATGCAGAATAAACTCTTCCTGTGATTGGGTTATTTCTCCTCATTCAACAAAGTTCTTCTAACAACTAGGGTTTCTCGCCTTTTAGCATCTTTAGAATGCTCAGACTGCGCATCTTCATTTACATGTGCAACTCGTGCATTACCTTCAGGTCTTCTATTTTTCCTTCCTTGATGTTGCAGACACTCGTATGCTCGATGCCCTTCTTCTCCACATTGGAAACAAGTTCCTCTGAAACCTCCTCTTCCAGGTCCTTGCCCAAGTCTGCCTCTTCCTCTTCCTCTTTGCTCACCATTGTTCTGGTCATGAGGACGGTAGGCATTTTCTCCTCTCTGATTTCGACTGGTGCCAGCTTCTTCACTTTTCTTTTGATCTTCATTTTTGCCTCCATAAGATCTTGCACCAGTCCTTCCACCTTGACCTCTTCCTCTTTGTTTGCTTTCAAATCTTTTATTCAACTTCTCTTCCACCTCCAGGGAAAACAGGTACGCATCTTCTATGGTGGTCATTCTGACCAAGCTTAGTCCCTCTTGAATACTTGGCCTCAACCCATTAATGTAACGGGCTACCTTCTCCTTGTTGGCCTCTGCATGGCCTATTCTAATAGTAATCTTATAAAACTCTTCTATATACTCCTTGACAGACTTGTTACCTTGCTTCAATCCTTGCAGCTTCTTTAGTAACTCCATCTCATAGTCCACAAGAATGAACTACTTTTTTAGTTTTTCCACCATCTGATCCCATCTGGTAATCTTTCCATTTCCTCTTCTATTTCTCTCCAACTAGACCTCCTTCCACCAAATACTGGCATGGCCCTTCAACTTTATTTTTGCAAACTTGACCTGATTCGGGTCCTCCATATCTTCATACTTGAAATACTCTTCCATGTCATTGATCCAATCAATAAGTTGTTCCGTATTCAAATCTCTATAATAGAGAGAAACTTTGATCCTGGGCCTCTTTCTAATCTTTGAAATGGCCCTCAACAACCTAACTTCTATAAGATCTCTTGCAGCTTCTTGTTCTTCCTCAAATAGCTCTTCTTCAGTTTCATCTTCACTTTCTTCTCTTGTTCTCAACTCAAACCCTCTCCACAGCTCCTCTTGCAATGCATTGATTTGCCTTTGTAGGGCTCTAAAACCCTTTTCCATCAAAGCATTCCTCCTAATACGATTTCTTTGTGGAGGCATCTTGATCTCTGCAACAAACTCACAACCTCAGGTCCTAATGCAAACTGCCTCACAGTCGGCGATCTATCTACACACTCAGGAACCTTTACTCTGATACCACTTAATGAAGGGGGTAAATAATAAAACACAACAATAGAAATGGCACATAGAAAATAGAATATTTCTTTATTGATTTGAACAACTCACTACATTATAGAAGCTCAATTGCAATCAGGGGAATCAATCCTCCATAGGTTGCAACACACTACAGCTACACATCACCAGGCTCTGGAATCTTCTATTTTCTGTAACCCCAAATCAGCTAGGGTTTCTATTTTCCCACCTATTCTTGACTCTACACTTTCCCCCTTAACTCTACTACTACCTAGGGTTCCCAAAAATAGTCATAAATAGCCATTTTTGGTAGCCTCCAACTAAATTTTGAAATTTGCAACTCCCTCCAAAAGTAGGTCAACTTCCAAGAAGCATAACTTTTGATCCGAGTGTCCGATTGATGAACCGTTTTAAGTGAAATATCACACCAAAAATCTGTAAACAATTTTTTGTCAAATTTTCATGGTGTTATGGGATGTTTTAGTGCCTCGTATCTTGTTTCAAAAATTTTCAGGGGCTTTTTCAGAAAACAAAAACTTTAATATCTTTGAACTCACAGATGATCTTTGTCTAATTCCTTCGCCAAAGGTTTTATATTTCATTTACGAAGCTTCCTGTAAATTTTTGCTTCAATCCATGCCCAAATGCAAACTTTCCTGAAATGGTAGTTAAACCTTTCACAAATAGCAATTTGGTATTTTTAGCAGTTTAGAAAAACTAAAAGTCCTACATCATTATTCAAGCAATTATGGAACTAGAAATACTAATTATGGAAAGAAATGAAAACAACTTCAATGATTTTGAATCAACATCTTTTTGGGTGATGCAAGATTGCCCTTACACCACTGGATGCTCCTGCATCAAGAAGACTTATTGTAATTCATTGAGTTTATTGGTTGTCCACAAAGAAGGGCATATGGTTTTTGAATGTGGTTTTGACACTTGTTTTGAGTAACCATAATGATATTCTCACATCCATCTCTTCTATATATTGGTGCCTTTAGTTGGTGGTATTCTATATATTGGTGTCTTTACTTGGTGGTATTATGACGAAGTGCTTTGAAATTCAGAGAGAAATGTTGTGTTGTTGTAAACTACTTTGATTCTATATATCGGTGCCTTTGGTTGGTGGTATTATGACGAAGTGCTACTGGAATTTAGAGAGAAATGTTGTGTTGATGTAAACTTCTTTGAAAGATTAATACAATCATTGTCTCTCTTTAAGTGTGGAGTTTGTTCTCGCAAAGGTTTCTCCACATAAACACTGTGTTATGTGTTTGATCTTGTGCTCCATTGTTACCTTGTGTTGTGAGATCTTGCATTCTTATGTTGTTGATTTATTTTTTTTTTTTGTTGTTATCTTATGATGATGTTATTATTGTTTTAAGTTCATCTAAGGTGGTTATATCAAACATCTTAAATTGGTTGATTTTAGCATCATAAAGAGGTTGAATCTCTTCATGGTAATTCCATATTAAGGTAACTTGATTTCATATTTATAAACAAATTCACATTTTTATATTGTAGTAGTCTAAGCTTGTATCTCACCAATTGATATCATATCTTGGTGATTTGATGATTAACAATTAGATTAGAGATTGGTCATTTATTCCAACCTCTCTACCCCCAATAGACTTAAAATTAGAAAGACAAAGTATAAGCTGTCACTTTTTGTACATTCCTATAATAAAATTTGATCATTCAAAATAATTATGTACTGCATATGCAATCAGATGGATATTGAAAGACTCTCTCACATATGAAACATCACAGAAAATCTGCAATCTCTACCTACTTAAGAGCATATGCTCAAACATTTGAATTGTCTACACCATAATATTGAAACAGGTGACAATAGCATTCGCCAAATTATTAAAATAATCTCTACAGAAGGATCTCAAACTCAGCTTTATAGAATAACATTAAAGATCACATGATATGCATAAAATGGATTTGTTGAAAGGTACTAGAAAACTTTATCATTGAGATGTCAATTAACCCTGCAGTGGTTGTGTGGACATGCTTTCTTGATGGTTGTAGATCACATATGAATATAAGATGAGTATTTACAACTTGACACTACTATTTGATTATGGATTCTAAAATTACTACTGATAAAAGATAGAGGAATTACATAGAACCTTAGTTGTATTGAAGGCCATAAAAGAGTACACACTTTTTGTGAAGGTGACAAATCATGTCCATAGACAGGAGATTTATGTAAATTTAGAGAAATTACCTAAGAATGGGAGTTTGGTTATTAAACAAATAATTTTTGGTTATTAAACAAATATTTTTTTTAGTGTTAAACCAAAACAAAAATCTTAAAGTCTATGCAAATTATAATATTTATATTGATATAGTATTCATATTAATGTCATTATTTAATTTTTACCATCGTATAGTTATTATATTCTTTTATGTATAAATATTAAAAATTAAAATATTGTAGTGATGTAAATATTAATGTGAAACAAACAACTAAAATTGAGGAGAAAAATCTGGACCTAAGAGTGAGGAGAAAAATCTAGTGAGAAGTGAGGAGGTGGCAATACTATCAAATTAATTTGATTAATTAAATTAAACAAAATATTAAATATTGTAGTGATCTAAATATTAATGGGAAACAAACAGTTAAAATTGAACAAATAAATTTTTATTATGCAAATATTATAACAAAAATTGTAATATTCATATTAATATAATTTTCATATTAATGTCATTATTTAATTTTGATCATTGTATAGGTATTATATTCTTTTCTGTATAAATATTAAAAATCAAAATATGTAGTGATCTAAATATTAATATATTATATTGTGTAATATTATATTCATATTAATATGATTGTTTCATTTGTATTCAATGGAATAATATAATTAATAATATATTAACAATAATATTTATATTTTTTAATTTTGACCATTGTATAGTAGTTATATTCTTTTTTGTATAAATATTAAAAATTAAAATATTGTAATGATCTAAATATTAATATATTATTAATACCTCCTTCGGCAGTACTATTGCAATGAGTTTTTTCAGAGGCATAACCTACACGGGGTGGAGTGTAATGGTGTGAGTGTGTTAACAAAAACATATTTAAAAATTAATTATATAGCTGACATATTAAAATAATAATCATAAACATTACAAAAATATAGCCCACAATTGCAAATTAATAATATATATATATATAGACAACTCTCCAATACCAAAAATAATTAGTTAATTTACATTTTACAATTTACAAACATCATAATATATATTCCCAAAAAAACATGGGACATGACACATCATAATATATACTCAAAAAATATGGCACATGACATGGGGTCAATTGAATACCCCTAAAATCTCCATTTACTTAATTCTTTTAATCCCCTTTCTTGATTATATGAATTTAGTTTTCTTTTTAAAAACATTTTATGCAAGAAGTAAGAAGGACAAAACAAAAATCAAGAAGGAGCAAAAAAAATCAAAAACAAATAACTATTGATAAAAATTTAAATAATCATCTCTCAAAATTATTTTGGCTTGTTGTTAATTTTTTTTCATTACCTTGGTGTTAATGATGTATCTATAAATCATTTTATATTAATGGAATATTTGTAACAACCCCCATGTTCATATTTTGGCTTTTGCTTGTCCTTGATGGATTCCGATCACTATGTATTTTGTATTGGATTATGCGTCATGTTATTATTATTAGCACCGGTGGTGTGCAATCTCGATACTATTATGATGTTGACATGATTATTACTTATGATGGATTTTATGCTTACATGATTTATGTTGCTTCAGCTATATGATATATGTATATGCACAGGTACCTTGATGTGTGCTTGGAGTGTTGCAGGTACTAAGTATCAACTCCGCCTAGATTCATAGGCATGAGCATACTTATTATCCCCGATGGTAATTACTAGAGATAGTCGTGGGCCCTATACCCTAGCCTAGCCCACTGTACCCTGTTAGTGGAGTGTTTACCTTCCGGTTACCCTATAGTAACGTCCAGATTACCCATTTGGTTGTATGTGGTTTACCAGTTTGTCTTGTTGAGGGATTTTGCCATGGTTTCCGTTAATCTTCTTATGTGGTCATTTTGGCATCATTATGGAAGTTTTGTTGTCATCCGACATGGGTGGGAATCAGGTTAATACACCATGTTAGATCCTTGTGTGACTAACTTAACTAGGTGGTTGTTATTTATATTGGCGAATGGATAGTGATTTTGTTCATATGTTAACATGGTTGACATTGTATTATTGTTTTATTTCTATCTCTACGCGAGTTGTTCACGCAAGTGATCTCCATTTAAATTTGAGTAACGAGCTCCAAATTTAATACAAAAATACCTAGATCCCAAGGTCTTTGCAAAATTCTAATCCCTTTCATCCTTTAAACATCACCTCATGGTGGGCTCATTACTAAAATGTTGAGAGCATTGAGCGTATAAAAGAGTAGCTGAAGATAGTTCAAGGAATTCAATACATATGACAATTTAGTAATGGTACTCCATCGCCTCTTTCCACACTTGTTGTTGATTCCTACACAGTGACTCAGAGTAACCTCCACGTAGTGGAGTCATTGAACAGTGAAAAGCATTAAATTTGATAAAGAGTGCCAGGGATTGCGTTGAGAGGAGATTGGGTTACTAGAAATGGTGGCTGAGAATGTTTAATGCGAGGAGAGATATCTTTGTAGGTTGGTGATCGAATTGATTGCTTGGGGGGTCGCCCTTCTTCGAGGCAATCAACACCTCATATCTTAGAGGCTTTTAAAAAACCAAAGAACAGAGAACAAAAAATAATAAAAAAAAGGTGTGGCATGTTGAGGTGGATGAGTTGGTTTAATGTTGCAGCCAGAAATATCTTGAGGTAGGTGAGTGAATGGATGGAGTGGGAGGATGCCACAGGGAGAAGGGATAGTCAAAGATGCCATCTTCAGGGGCTCCTAGAAAAACAAAAAAAAGAAGGAAAAGCAGGGAAAAACAGGGGAAACAAGGAAGCGCTGGAGAAACGACGACCCAGGCAAGCATATCAACTACAAGATCAGAGGTGCGCTGAAGGGGAGTGCGATTTACTAAGAGGTATTTTCCTTAGTTCTTTGCTTTTCCATTACAAAAACTAAAGTCTGCTTGCTGCAATTTCCAACCATAGAAAAACTGAAACCCCATTACTATGTCTTAAAACTTATGCCTAAAATTTATTTTAATGCAAGATATTTACACTGCCTCTTTTCCTAAATCAATTTTAAACATGCATAACTATATTATGAATTCTTTAGGTATAAGGGTTTTCAAAGAAAGATCTGTGTTTTCTGATTATAATGTTTTAGGCAAACATGGGTTTGACCCTACAGAGAATTTAGTGAGGGTTTGATTTTATAGAGAATTTAATTAAAGCAGCCATACACAAAAGCTGGGACACATGATAGAGATTGAAGAGATCTCAGTCCCATGGAACCCTTGTGATATACATTGACTCTCTGATAAGAGTTTCATTCAACTCTTCTTAAAAAATTGGGCGGCATTTTGCTTTGGTCACATAGTCATTTATTTTCTGCTAAATGGCTAGCCTTGTGAAAACTGTAGTAATTGAGTTAAAGAATGATTTAGCACTAAATTACCTTAGAAACTTTGATCTGTGTTTGTGCATTGAAAATTGTTCACATAATTTCTGATTAAGAAAATCTGTCACACAACCCAAGGATCTAAGGGAACTACTATGGGAGGGAAGATTAAGATCTCCATTGTTGTTACTCTTTTAACATTCTTTTGTTACGTTAAATATGGTAGATTTTATGCAAAATTTAGGCTGTGAGAAGACTAGCAATGCCATTTGCCATGCTTTTCTTATAATATCCTTGCATTCTTTTGTGAAGAGTGATCAAATTGGGGTCACTGGAATTATTACACAATTGATCTAACTGACAAAAACCATTTTCAATAAATTTACACTATCCTCGAAAGCTTTCGTCTTGTAGATCACATTTTTCAATTTCAAATTTAGAATTCATTATTTTGGTCAAATTTGGATTCCTCATTTGGTTAAATGAGATGAACAAGGTCTAGAAATTAGAGTGGTCATTTGGAGTGGCTCTCTATGGGCCTGGGGCCTGCAAGTGGCTGCCAAGGGAACTAGTAGCAGAGTTATAGTAATAAGTGATAACTAAATAAAAATATTGGGGTAAAAACACTAACAAGATAATGAGTCCTCATGCATGGCCTTGAGTGCTTGTAAAGGCTAAGGATGCAACAAGAAGGCCTATTCGTCTGTGGGGCATCAAGTTATCCATCTGCGGGGCATGGATTTAGGCATGATTGAGTCTCCTCAAGCACGCATGATGACACTCCATTCGATCTGCACTCTAGTATCTAGTAACTTAGTAGTCATGAGTAGTATCCGACCTATGATTGGATGAACACCTCTGTATTATGACACTGGCTTTATGCATTATTTTCTGTGTCTGCTCCGTGATTGAAGTGAGTGTTAGCCATCATGTATACCCTTGCCTTGTTACTTCTGTTTGGACCTTGTGACTACCTCCGAGCACAGTGCGGTGGTCTTGTATGAGTCCACATGGTTGGGAGGCATTGCCACCACCATTGGGGACTGGTGAACAGGTTATCAGAGCACCAGATCAGAGATGTTCTCTCTCTCTCTCTCTCTCTCTCTCTCTCTCTCTCTCTCTCTCTCTCTCTCTCTCTCTCTCTCTCTCTCTCTCTCTCTCTCTCTCTCTCTCTCTCTCCATTACTTTATCAGTTGTACTTATTTAGTCATTGTATCATATTCAAGACTATATGATTGTACTTGTATATTCTTTTGTGTAATTGTACCCTCTTAAGAGAGAAGATGTAATCATGTAATTTAATGAGAAGAAATGAGATGTTTCTTTTTGGTTTACAGATTCCAGTGTGGGTATTGGATTTGCTTGTTACTATGATGTTTTTGGATTCATGTTTATATCGGATATGGGTTATAGGAACATTTAAATTGGTGTTTAAAATGAATGTAGTTTTTACAATGTTTCTTTGGAGGGTGAATTAGTCATTTCCTTGGGATTGTACATTCGGCCATACTTGACCATGAATGTTGTCGACATATCGAATTGGCAACCGTATATGTGTATGTTATCCATTTATGTCAAAAAAATTATATTGTCCCCTTTTGGCTCTTACCCTTCGAGGGTTACATAGCAGGATGTTACATCTGGTGTCAGATCCCATGTTCACACACTGGGAGCTCTGGCGTACTTGAGCTTTCTATGTTTTGATGTGTTTGGCATGTATGGCATGAGCTTGTTATATTGTTTTACAGTTGTTGTTATGCTTTCATGCCTTCGTATGGTGTATAGGTCGTCCTTGTGATGGTCTATTTTAATGTGTTCTTTGTTTCCTTTAGGATGCCTCCTAGGGGCAGATCCAGAGGTAGAGTTAGAGGTATAGCCACTATTCTTTGACGTAGCACCCAACATAATGCCGATTAGGGTAATCGGGGTGAGCGTCAAGAGGAATTATCTGCTGAGAATCTAGCCGAAGGGCTCGGGGGTGCTCAGGTTTTAGCTTTGTTGCAACAGATTATGGACCGATTAGGACCTCATTAGGAGGTATCTCATGAGGAGGAGTCACACCCTTCTCGTCAGGATGGTCAGGATGCCGGAGCTAAGCATGAGCGTTCCCATAGTCTGGGTCATTCGAGAGCAGATGTTGTGAGGGATAGGGTGGATGAAGACAGTGTTGCTGTAGATCACATGAGGGATCTACTTAGAGCTCATCCCCTAACTTTTGATGGTTCTGGTACAGGTACCAAGGTAGAGATCTCTTGGTTGATCAATCTTGATCAATGCTTTGTTATGCATCCTTATAATAGCAATACTAGAGCTCGATGTGCCATTATGCATCTCAGAGGTTTTGCATCTACAAGGTGGAGAGTAGATGAGTAGAAGCTTCACCTAGACATTGCTTATGTTTCTTGGGGACTATTCTTAGAGAGGTTTTGTGCACGATTTCTTTCAGACTACTACCGGTAGAGATGTGTTGATGAGTTCCATGAGCTTCGTCAGTTGACTATGATGGTAGATCAATATGAGCACTATTTCTTTGAGCTTAAGCAGTATGCTAGCATTTCTGATGATAAGTCGATGTTAGTGCAACATTTCATCAGGGGCTTGAATGCCCGTATCAGTGGTGGTGTCTGTGTGTTTGAGCCGAAGACCTTAGAGATCATCGTGGAGAATGCGAGGTTGATAGAGGAGAATTTGGCTAGATGCTTTGGTGGTTAGGCAGGTGTTCATATTGGTAGTGCCCCTCCTTCAGGATCAATTGCTTGGGGTACCCAGTCTCAGGGAGCTGGACCATCTAGATCTCAGTTTGCACCTTCTAGATCTGGTCAGCGACATAGGCATAGTTCTGCTCAGTCTCAGCAGAGTGGGCAGAGTCCTGGTACTCTATTTTCTACAGATCATCCACGTCATCGTTCCTAGAGTAGGCAGCAGAATGGTCCAACACAGAGTTATCAGAGTGCACAACAGAGTTCTAGGGGTGGTGGATCCCAGCAGTCGCATGCACCATTTTCAAGCTGAGGTTTTCGCGGAGGTGGTTGTTTTACTTGTGGGCAGCATGGTCATATAGCTTCTCATTGTCCTCAAACATTAGTGGTTGGAGGTAGTCAGAGACAGGCTACTTCAGAGCCTACAGTAGGTGAGGCTGGCAGATCACATAGAGTTTTTGCGGTGGTTGATATCCGTCAGGCTGAGCATCAGGGCACCGTAGTCGAGTATTCAGTTGTGTTATGTGGTATTACCACATCTGTCTTGTTTGATTCAGGAGCTTCAGATTCTTTCATTTCTCCTTCTCTCGTAGAGCATTGTGGACTGGTGGTGGCAAGGCAAGACATTGGTTAGCAAGTTGAGTTAGCTACTGGAGCCAAGGTGGTTGTAGACTCCCTTGTTTGTGGTTGTGTGTTGGATTTGGGCACCTTCACTACCACAGTGGATCTCTGTGTGTTTCCTTTGAGGTCCTACAGGATTGTTTTAGGCATGGATTGGTTGGAGACCCATCTAGCTAGTATAGATTATCAGCGTAAGTCAGTTCAATGTGTAGACGATGTTGGAGAGTGTGTTGAGTTGGTTGGGGTTCAGAGACCCATTTCTCTCTATGTGATTTCGGCTATGTAGCTGAAGTGTGCCATGTGGCAAGGTTGTCAGATGTTTGCTATTTTAGTTAGTGATCTTGCTGAAGGTAGGATTCAGGAGGTGTCTCTTGATGATCATCATATTCTTCAGGAGTTTGCAGATGTCTTTTTGAGTGATATTCCAGGTATGCCACCTAAGAGTGACATAGACTTCCATATTGACCTCATTCCTAGTGCGGAGCCTATTTCTCAGGCACCATATCGTGTGACTACTCAGGAGTTGAGTGAGTTGTGGTTGCAGTTAGAGGAGTTACTAGAGAAGGGTTTCATTCATCCTAGTGTATCCCCTTGGGGAGTGCTGATCATCTTCATGAAGAAGAAGGATGGATCTCTTCGCTTGTGCATTGATTACCGCCAGTTGAACAAAGTGACGATGAAGAATCATTACCTGTTGCCTCGGATAGATGATTTGTTCGATCAGATGAGGGGAGCCAAGGTGTTCTCCAAGATAGATTTGAAGTTAGGATACCATCAACTTCACATTCATGAGGCAGACATTCATCGGACAACATTTTGTACACACTATGGGCATTATGAGTTCACGGTTGTCCCTTTTGGGTTGACCAATGCTCCATCAGTTTTCCATGAGTTTGATGAATGAGGTGTTTTGCACCTATCTTGACTGGTTTGTTCTCGTGTTCCTTGATGATATTTTGATATATTTGAGGACTATGGAGGAACATGAAGGCCATTTGTGGCAAGTGTTGCAGTGCTTGCAAGATAATCAGTTATTTGGCAATTTGGCCAAGTGTGAGTTCTTCTAGACTGAGGTGAGATATCTAGGCCATATCATCTCCAGAGAGGGTATCTCAGTGGATCCTTCTAAGATTCAGGCCATTGTGGATTGACCAGTGCCAACGAATGTGGCTAATGTTCACAGTTTCATGGGATTGGTGGGTTACTATCACCAATTTGTGAGAGATTTCTCTCAAGTAGCCCATCCCATCACTTCTCTTCAGCAGAAAGGGAAGAAGTTTGTGTGGTCATATCAATGTCAGTCATCTTTTCAGGCTCTTAAGGAGCAGCTGACTAGTACACCTATCCTGGTAGTGCCAGATCCTACAAGTGATTTTGTACTGTGCATCAATGCTTCGTTGGAGGGTGTGGGGGCAGTTCTTATGTAGGAGGGACAAGTGATTGCATATGAGTCCATAAGTTCAAGGATCATGAGTTGAAGTACCCCACCCATGATTTGGAGTTAGCGATTGTTGTCCATGCACTTGTGCATTGGAGACATTTCCTCTTGGGACATCGGTTTGAGTTACATAGTGATCATTACAGTTTGTAGTATATCTTCACCCAGCCGAATTTGAATACTCGACAGTGTTGTTGGATGGAGTTCCTCTATGAGTATGACTTCAAGGTTCACTACATCCAAGGTAAGGAGAATGTTGTTGTAGATACCTTGAGTAGGAGGAGACATGAGATTTTAGTTTTGTCTGTTGGAGTGGATTTGCGGAGCCGTATTTTGGAGTCACTTCCTATTGACACTTGGTATTAGGAGGTGAGAGCAAAGATTTAGTCTGGGAGAGTTCTTGAGGGAAGATTTGTGGGTTTATCTTTTGAGTCTGATTAACTTTTGCGACATCTTGGTCGTATTTATGTTCTAGATTCTAGTTATCTCCGTTCATTGGTTTTGTCAGAGGCCCATCATGCACCTTATTCAGCTCATCTGGCACAAAGATGCATGCTAATCTTCAACAGTTGTATCATTGGGCAGGTTTGCGGTGTGATATTGCCAACTTTGTGACTCGGGGTCTTGAGTGCCAATGGGTAAAGGCAAAGCATCAGCACCCAGTAGGACTGTTACAGCCTCATTCCATCCCTAGACGGAAGTGGGATATGATATCTCTTGATTTCATAGTGGGGCTACCTATGTCTTCATGTCGTCATGATGCTATTATGGTTACAGGGGACAAGTTGTCCAAGGTGCACTTCTCACCCATGAGATCTTCCTGCACTGCAGCATATGTAGGTCAAGTGTTTATGGAGGATATTGTACATCTACATGGTATTCCTCGTAGGATCATTTCCAATCATGATCTAGTGTTCACTTTAGCTTTGTGGACTTCTCTCCAGCATGCTTTTGGAGGTTAGCTGAATTTTAGCTCTGCATACCATCCTGAGACTGACGGACTGACGGAGTGGGTTAATCAAGTCTTAGAGGATATGCTTCAGATGTATGTTATGGATCAGCAGTCTCGTTGGGAGGACTACTTATACCTAGTTGAGTTTTCTTATAATAATGGGTACCACAGTTCTCTTGGCATGTCTCCCTTCTAGGCCTTGTATGGTAGGCCATGTCACACTTCGTTGAGTTGGGATCGCTTAGAGGACTAACTTCTTTTGGGTCTAGAGATGCTTCAAGATATGGAACAGCAGGTAGTGTGCATCAGAAAGTAGTTGGCTACTGCTCAGGATCGGCAGAGGAAGTATGCCTTGATGCCCATAGGTTCGATTGCCACCTCTTGGTGGGCGACCGTGTTTTTCTGAGAGTTTGTTCATGGAAGAGCCCCATCCATTATGGGTAAGGCTTGAAGTTGGCACCTCGTTTTGTTGGACCTTTTGAGATCCTTGAGAGGATTGGTCATGTTGCCTATCATCTTGCATTGCCATTGAGTCTATCGTGCATTCACGATGTTTTTCATGTTTCAGTTCTTAGGCAATATATTCCTGATGTTACCCATGTTCTTGATTGGACTGCTTTACAGGTTGAGGTGGACGGGCAGCTTTCATTGGAACCCGTACGCATCCTTTAGCGTTAAAGGTTGACCCTCACAGGTCGGGACATAGAGCAGGTAAGGGTCCAGTGGGATCCTAATGCTGAGTCCGCAGCATCTTGGGAAGATGCGGCGGGGATGAGAGACCTTTATCCATATCTTTTTGCAGGCTTCCAGGAGTAAGCCTAGTCCTAGGGGGTAGGATGTAACAACCCTCATGTTCATATTTTGGCTTTTGCTTGTCCTTGATGGATTCCGATCACTTTGTATTTTGTATTGGATTATGCATCGTGTTATTATTTTATATTGGCACCAGTGGTGTGCAATCTCGATACTATTATGATGTTTAAATGATTATTACTTATGATGGATTTTATGCTTACATAATTTATGTTGCTTCGGCTATATGATATATGTATATGCACAGGTACCTTGATGTGTGCTTGGAGTGTTGTAGGTACTAAGTATAGACTCTGCCTAGATTCACAAGCCTGAGTGTACTCTTATTATCCCCGATGGTGGTTACTGGAAATAGTCACAGGCTCTATACCCTAGCCTAGCCTGTTGTACCCTGTTAGTGCAATGTTTCCGTGATATGTGTTTACCTTCCAGTTAACCTGTGGTAACGTCCGGATTACCTATTTGGTCGTATGTGGTTTACCAGTTTGTCTTGTTAAGGGATTTTGCCATGGTTTCCATAAATCTTCTTATGTGGTCATTTTGGCATCATTATGGAAGTTTTGTTGTCATCCGATGTGGGTAGGAATCGGGTTAATACACCATGTTAGATCCTTGTGTGACTAACTTAATTAGGTGGTTGTTATTTATATTGAAAAATGGATAGTGATTTTGTTCATATGTTGACATGGTTGACATTGTCTTATTGTTTTATTTCTATCTCTACACGGGTTGTTCACACAAGTGATCTCCATTTAAATTTGAGTAATGAGCTCCAAATTTAATACAACAATACCTAGATCCCAGGGTCTTTGCAAAATTCCAATCCCTTTCATCCTTTAAACATCACCTCATGGTGGGCTCATTATTAGAATGTTGAGAGCATCAAGCGTATAAAAGAGTAGCTGAAGATATTTCAAGGAATTCAATACATATGACAATTTAGTAATGGTTCTCCATCGTCTCTTTCCACACTTTGTTGTTGATTCCTGCATGGTGAATCAAAGTAACCTCCACAAAGTGGAGTCATTGAATAGTGAAAAGCATTAAATTTGATAAAGAGTGTCAGGGACTGCGCTGAGAGAAGGAGATTGGGTTACCAGAAATGGTGGCTGAGAATGTTTAATGCGGGGAGAGATATCTTTGCAGGTTGGTGATCAAATTGATTGCCTGGGGGGTCACCCTTCTTCAGGGGAGTCAACGCCTCATATCTTGGAGGCTTTTTAAAAACCAAAGAATAGAGAACAAAAAAATAATTAAAAAAAGGTGTGGCATGGTGAGGTGGATGAGTTGGTTTAATGTTGCAGCCAGAAATGTCTTGAGGTAGGTGAGTGAATGGATAGGGTTTGGAGTGGGAGGATGCCATAGGAAGAAGGGACAGTCAAAGATGCCTCCTTGAGGGGCTCTTAGAAAAACAAAAAAAAAAGGAAAAGCAAGGGAAAACAGGGGAAACAAGGAAGCGTTGGAGAAACGACGACCCAAGCAAGCATATCAACTACAATATTAGAGGTGCACTGAAAGGGAGTGCGATTTGCTGAGAGGTATTTGCCTCAATTCTTTGCCTTTCCATTACAAAACTAAGGTCTGCTTGCTGCAATTTCCAACCACAAAAAAATTGAAACCCCATTACTACGTCTTAAAACTTATGCCTAAAATTCATTTCAATGCAAGATATTTACACCGCCTCTTTCTTTGAATTGATTTTAAACTTGCAGAACTATATTATGAATTCTTTAGATATAAGGGTTTTCAAAGAAAGATCTGTGTTTTTTGATTATAGTGTTTTAGGCAAACATGGGTTCGACCTTACAGAGAATTTAGTGAGGGTTTAATTTTATAGAGAATTTAATTAAGGCAGCCATACACAAAAGCTGGGATGCATGATAGAGATTGAAGAGATCTCGGTCCCATGGAGCCCTTGTGATATATGTTGACTCTCTGGTAAGAGTTTCATTCAACTCTTTTTAGAAAATTGGGCGGCCTTTTGCTTTGGTCACACAGTCATTTATTTTTTGCTAAACGGCTAGCCTTGTGAAAACTGTAGTAATTGAGTTAAAGAATGATTTGGCACTAAATTACCTTAGAAACTTTGATCTGTGTTTGTGCATTGAAAATTGTTCACATAATTTTTTATTAAGAAAATCTGTCACATAACCCAAGCATCTAAGGGAACTACTGTAGGAGGGAAGATTAAGATCTCCATTATTGTTAGTCTTTTAACATTCTTTTGTTACGTTAAATATGGTAGACTTTATGCAAAATTTAGGTTGTGAGAAGACTCGCAATGCCATTTTCCATGCTTTTCTTATAATATCTTTGTATTCCTTTGTTAAGACTGATCAAATTGGGGTCACTAGAGTTATTACACAACTGATCTAACTGACAAAGACCATTTTCAATAAAATGACACTATTCTCAAAAGCTTTCGTCTTGTAGATCACATTTTTCAATTTCAAATTTAGAATTCATTATTTTGGTCAATTTTGGATTCCTCATTTGGTCAAATGAGTTGAACAAGGTCTAGGCATTAGAGTGGTCATTTGGAGTGGCTCTCTACGGGCCCAGGGCCTGCAAGTGGCTGCCAGGGGAACTAGTAGCAGAGTTATAGTAATAAGTGATAATTAAATAAAAATATTGGGGTAAAAACACTAACAAGATAATGAGTCCTCGTTCATGGCCTTGAGCGCTTCTAAAGGCTAAGGATGCAATGAGAAGGCCTATCCATCTATGGGGCATCGAGTTATCCATCTACAGGGCGTGGATTCAGGCATGATTGAGTCTCCTCGTATGTATGAGAGGTGTACCTCGTTCCGTTTGGTGCCATCCCTTTGAGAATGCATGATGACACTCCATTCGATCTACACTCTAGTATCTAGTGCCTTAGTAGTCGTGAATAGTACCTGACCTATGATTGGATGAACACCTCTGTATTACGACACTGGCTTTATGCATTATTTTTTGTCTGCTCCATAATTGAAGTGAGTGTTGGCCATCATGTATACCCTTGCCTTGTTACTTCTATTTGGGCCTTGTGACTACCTCTGAGCACAGTGGGGTGGTCTCGTATGAGTCCACATGGTTGGGAAGCGTTACCAATGCCATTGGGGACTGGTGAATAGGTTATCAGAGCACCAGATCGGAGATGTTCTCTCTCTCTCTGTTACTTTATCAATTGTTGTACTTATTCAATCCTTGTATCATATTTAGGACTATATTATTGTACTTGTATATTCTTTTATGTAATTGTACCCTCTTAAGAGAGAAGATGTAATCATGCAATTTAATGAGAAGAAATGAGATGTTTCTTGGTTTACAAATTCCAGTGTGGGTATCGGATCCGTTTGTTACTACGATGCTTTTAGATTCGTGTTTATATTGGATATGGGTTATACGAACATTTAAATTGGTGTTTAAAATGAACGTAGTTTTTACAATGTTTCTCTGGAGGGTGAATTAGTCTTCTCCTTGGGATTGTACATTTGGCCATACTTGGCCATGAATGTTGTTGACATATCGAATCGGCAACCGTATCTGTGTATGTTATGCACTTATGTCAAAAAAATTATCTTGTCCCCTTTTGGCTCTTACCCTTTAGGGGTCACCTAGAGGGATGTTACAATATTATAAATAAATTAATTAAATAATTTTTCATAATATGGAACTTAGCATTACCTAAGTTATTTTATTTATTTTTTATAATTTATAAACATCATAATATATATTTCAAAAAAACATGGCACGTGACTTGAGGTCAATTGAACTAAATATATAAAGTAAAAATGTCTATGATGTAAAAACTAAATATATAAAACTAATAAATTGCATTATTCATGGGCCTTTATAATAACTACTACAACCACTTTTGGAAAAAAAAACTAAATATATGTAATGTATATATAGTATTGGGTATGTGCAGGATCATCACAGGCCAAACAGTGGCAATATAAAAAAATCACATCTTTACTTAGCCAAATTCGCGAATTGGCCAACTTTGACTTTCATAGGCATGTTAAGAATATCCATTTTGGTTTGGATACCAAACCAAAATGGATATCTATTTTTGGAACTATACAAATGGTATTTTCTGTTATTCTTTTCATTGGTTTATGCTTAGAACTTATAGAACTTACAATTCAACTAGAAAATTTCTATTGTTACATGGTTTGTTAGAGAGATTGAGAGGTTTAGGTTTGCTTGGGTTTAGGGGCATTATTAAGGGTTTAGGGTTTATGGTTTTGGGGTTAGGGGTTAAGGTTTAGAGGTTTAGGGTTTAGGGTTTAGAGAGAGATATAAGACCAATAGGGAGATTTAGAGGAGACCGAGGGGAGAGATAGGGAGATAGAGAGTGAGGGACATGGCCAGAGACATAGGGAGAGAGATTGAGAGGTAGAGGGACAAAGGTGATAGGGAGATAGGGGAGAGATAGGGAGATAGAGGTTTAGGGCTACTTGGGTTTAGGGTTTAGGGATTTGGGGTTTAGGGTTTAGGGGTTTAGTGTTTCTCAGGTTTAGGGGCATTATTTAGGGTTTAGGTTTTCTTATTTAGGGGTTAGGGGTTCAGGTTTAGATGTTTAGGGTTTAGGGTTTATAGAGAGAGAGGAATGATAGGGAGATATAGAGGAGACTGAGGAGAGAGATAGGGAGATAGAGAGTCAGGCACATGGCCAGGGACATAGGGAGAGGGATTGAGAGGTAGAGGGATGATAGAGATAGGAGACAGGAGAGAGATAGGGAGATAGAGGTTTAGAGTTGCTTGGATTTAGGGTTTAGGGGTTTAGGGTTTCTCAGGTTGAGAGAGAGAGTTTAGGGGTTAAGGTTTAGGGGCATTATTTAGGGTTTATGGTTTAGGGGTTCATGTTTAGAGGTTTAGGGTTTAGTGTTTAGAGAGAGAGGACCAATAGAGATATAGAGAGTGAGCGACATGACTAGAGACATAGGGAGAGAGATTGAGAGGTAGAGGAATGATAGAGATAGGGAGATAGGGAGATAAAGGTTTAGGGTTTCTTGGGTTTAGTGTTTAGGGTTTAGGGGTTTAGGGTTTAGGCCTTAAGGCTTAGGGGCATTATTTATGGTTTAGGGTTTAGGGGTTAGGGTTTAAGGTTTAGGGGAATTATTTAAGGTTTAGAGGTTTAGCCTGTTGCTTAGGTTTAGAGTTTAGGAGCATTATTCAGGGTTTACGGTTGCATGTCAAAAGAAGTCTCTCTCTCTCTAAATCCCTCAACCCTAAATAATGCCCCTAATCCCTAACTCGTAACCTCTAAACCCTAAACTTGAGCAACCATAAACCTCTATCTCCCTATCTCTCCCTTATCTCCCTCTCTCTGTCATCCCTCTACCTCTCAATCTCTCTCCCTATCTCTTTGAACATCTCACTCACTCTCTATCTCCCTATCTCTCGAGGTTTGTCTCCTCTATCTCTCCCAATATATCTCCTCTCTCTCTCTCTCTACCTATCTATCTCTCCCTATCTCTTGCCTCTCTCTCTCCCTTATCATTCCTCTATCTCCCTATCTCTCTGGACATCTCACTCACTCTCTATCTCCCTATCTCTCCCCTTTGTCTCCTCTCTCTCCCTATCTATCTCCTCTCTATCTCTCTCTACCTAGCTATCTCTCCCTATCTGTCTATCTCTTACCTCTCCCCCCTATCATTCCTCTATCTCCCTATCTCTCTCCTCTATCTCTCCCTCTCCCTTATCAGGGAATGAAATGAAAACAAGAAAAACTCTCTCTCTCTCTCTCTCTCTCTCTCTCTCTCTCTCTCTCTCTCTCTCTCTCTCTCTCTCTCTCTCTCTCTCTCTCTCTCTCTCTCTCTCTCTCTCTCTCTCTCTCTCTCTCTCTCTCTCTCTCTCTCTCTCTCTCTCTCTCTCTCTCTCTCTCTCTCTCTCTCTCTCTCTCTCTCTCTCTCTCTCTCTCTCTCTCTCTCTCTCTCTCTCTCTCTCTCTCTCTCTCTCTCTCTCTCTCTCTCTCTCTCTCTCTCTCTGACAAAGCAAATGGAAACAAGAAAACTAGGACATGCAAAGAGGGATGAGGATATAAATTAAGAGGATGAAATTGAAACAAGATAAAACTAAAGTTCAATGGATGGGAAGAATGATGAGAGGAGAGGTGGAAAATAGTAAAATAGGGAAAAATTGGTGGGATCTAAAGGGAAATTGGAAAGGAAAATGAAAGCTAGGAAAAGGATTTAACTAGGAGGTAGATACGTCAGAGAGAGAGAAACATATAGGGAGAGGGGAGATGGAGATATATATATATAGAGAGAGAGAGAGAAGGAGATATAAAGAAGGATAGAGATAGGAAGGGGGGATATTGAGAGATATAGATAGAGAGAGAGAGAGGTAGAGATAGAGAGAGCGGATATAGAGATGGAGAGATATACATATAGAGGGGTAGAGAGAGATATTTCTATAGTTCTAGAAATGGATATCCATTTCTAGGCTCCCCAAAATGGATATCTATTATTTAAATAACAGATATTTGTTTTGCTTCAGTTTTGCCTTGTATTTAGGCTCGGTATTGTTGTAGTTGACTTTCCCTAAATTTTAACGTGTTTACTAGTTTCACTCTCTTCTTCGAACTTCACCCTTCATGTTGACGACCTTTTTTATGCAAAATTGATAAAATGAAAAGGGTTTATAGAATAAATTGTCATCTTTCTAAAAAATATAAGATTTGTTTGGTTATCATTTTATTAAATAATTATTAATAATTTTCTATATAGTGTGTGTCTGAAATCCTCATGGACACACTGATTGAAAAATATCCATAACTTTCAAGCCGTTTCACCTTTTTGAGATCCAAAAGTTACGTCACACTCTATGCTTTTCTGGCTATAGGTTAAAAAAAAATGAATTCCAATTTTTTTATCGAGTTAGGTTGGCTGGAAAATTACTTTTTAGTTTTAAAAAAAGTCACAGTAAAAAATCATAACTAATTATTTTATTGGAAAAAAATTTCAAAAAAATACGCATCACATCTGGGCATGAGTCCTCTACTTATTTTGAAAGTTTCAAAAAACAATATTTCTTTTGCTCATAGTTAGGTTGGCTGGAACGACACCCACTTTTTTTTTGAAAAATTTAATAGTTGTTCATTGAAATATTAATTTTTCACTAAGTAAATTTAGTTTTTTTTTTTAAATAGTAGCCCATAAACTAGATTCAATTCTTTACAAATTCTGTTCTTACATATTTTTCAAATTGTGTAGATAATCTATTCAAATTTTCACATGAACTTGATTAAGTCTATTTTTCATATTTCCATTGCCACTTAGAGGTATAGTTTGGCCCATCATGATCCTGCACATACCCTATTATTACTTTTATTAGTAACATATAACCTATAAGGATGTGATGTCCGAGAGCAAGAAGGAACTGCAGAAGTTCTTGAATGATGATTGGAAGGATCTGCTTCATTAGTTTTTACCTTTGTTCTTGTTTCTGGCCCTTGTTATATTTTGATATTGTTATGAACTCTTGTTGTTATTCTGTTGTTTTTGTGTTGTTTGTGGCCTTTGGCCTATTTGGATGCCCTTTGGGTTTTTGTTATAGGGATTTGCACCCTTGCTTGCAGCTTATTAATATCAAAAACATATAACCTATATTAGTAATTAGGGTTAGAATTAGGGTTACCATCTTTGGAAGACATTGTTTGGAAAATATTAAATGCACGATCCTCCAAAAAGTAAAATTTTCTAACTACTATATTAATTGTTCTATTTCTATCAACTCTATATACATATAAAACATTCAGTTGAATTATTTTGACAAACATCATACTACGTAAAAAGAGCTTAGAATCATACAATTCTCCAATATTATATAATTATGTCAATTGTTGGCATTCTATCTCCCGTGGTTGCATGAAAGATTATCAAGGTGAACAAATATGAAGAATAAACACCATTAAATGTGTTTAACAATCTACATACCAAATCATTTCAACAACAACTAACATTTCCAAGGTTGCATTGAAAATATAACTATTACGAAATTGGGTTAATTGGGTTTTGGTATGAAATTCAATTGTATTGTGAAAAATTCACACAACACAATATAAAATAGATTACAAATTGGAAAGAAATGCACCCAGATTATGGAAATATTTACTACAAGCTTATTAGAATAGTTACTAAAAATTTTAATATATGATTTTTTTTGGCTTTAAATAAGCAAATTTTGAACTAAAAGAGTGTAATTTTGGGGTTAAAAAGGTAAGATCCTAAAATAAGGCTAAGAGATCCAAACAAAACATGAGTTATTTGTGAAATTCAAATCAAACAATCATGAGATGAATGATTTGTGTAATTTTGAAAGGTAAGAGTATTTGCAAAGAAATAGATAACAATATTATGTTGACAAATACTATTTTTATGTGTACAAGTACTAGGGTAGCAATGTACATTCTTTGGAATACTTCATATTATATGTTTTTCTTATGATGTCAAATGATGTATTTAAACAATTACTCCATACCAAATGGTTTTATCTATTAATATAAATTTGGGAATTAATATTGCACCAATGAAATCATTTGAAATCTTTTAGAATTAGTGGTATATATTAGATATGAAAATGGAAACCTAATGGGATTGGTAAGGGCAGTTAGGCACTTGGGTAAAGGATAGATCTCAACATAGCACAAAACTCTAAAAGAAAAGATATAATAATGGAATAATGATAAGTAAGAATACAAAAACAATCCCTCAAAAGATCTAAAAAATGATAATGCCATCATAAATCACATATCTAAGACCCTAAAAGTGATATATCAAACAAATTATGTACCAAGTCAGCTCATGGTGGGAAAGAAATGGGCAAGAGTCAAGAAAATTATACGTTTTAAATTTCAAAATTGATAGGTCAAATCCATGTGATGCAATTTGACTTTTAAATATGGATGTGGGACAATGGAACACTAATATTGAGGTGAGGAATGAGTTTTATGACATGGGTTAGAGTTAGAATTAGGGTTAGACTTAAGGATAGAATTAAGCTTAGTGATAGAATGAGGATTGGGGTTAGGGTTAGAATTAGAGTTAGGGATATAGCATTACTATTAGAATTAAGGTTAGGGTTAGTGTTATAGTTATAATTTGGGTTTGAATTAGTAATATAAGTAGTATTGGGGTGAGAATTAAGGTTAGGGATAAAGTCAAGATTGGAATTATAATTAGATTTAGGGTTACAATTACAATTAGGGTTAGGTATTACCATTAGAATTAGTGTTACAATTAGGGTTAGGGTTAGGGTAAGGGTTATAGTTACAATAAAACAACAAAGGTCATTTACATTTATATCTATATATAGAACTTTTGTTAGAATTAGGGTTGGGATTAGGGTTCCATAATTAGGAATAGAATTAGGGTTAAGTAGATCTAAGGGTAAAATTAAGGTTAGAATTATTGTCAAGATAACGTTAGGGTTAGGGTTATAGTTACAAATTGGGTTCAAATTAGAAGTTAGGCCTACAATTAGGGTTAGGGTTAGGGTTCAAGTTCAAGTTAGATTTAGAGTTATAGATATGGTTACTATTAGGGTTGGGGATAGAATTAGGCTTCATATTAGAATTACTCTTAGGGTTAATGTTAAGCTTATATTATATATAATTCTAGCATACCTATTATATTATATAGGGACAAATATAAGGGTAGAAATAGGGTCAGGGTTACAATTAGGGTTAGGGTTACAACTAGAGTTAGGGTTAGCATTACTATCAGGATTAAGGTTAGGGTTAGGGTTATAGTTATAATTTGGATTTGAATTAGGGTTTGAATTAGTATTAGGGTAAGAATTAGGGTTAGGGATAAAATCAAGATTAGAATTATAATTGGATTTAGGGTTAGGGTTAAAATTATGGTTAGATTTACAGTTAGAATTAGGGTTAGGGTTTAGGTTAGAATTAGGGTTAAAACTATGATTAGAATCAGGGTTAGGGTGTCATGTCCCCATATCAAGACACTGTTAAAGTAAATATTTGAACATGATAAAGATGGTTTGTAAAATATTATTTGGGATAATAGAAATAATTACATACATTATATATTATTTAATAAATAATATTATTGTATGAATATTTTATTATAATTAAAATATAATATCCATATTATAAATAATAATATATATAAATATATCTAATAATATAAATACGAATATTCTTATAATTATCTTACATTATAATATAAATACAAATAATATAATATAAATCATATATCATTTATTATGATATAAATGATATAGTATAAATAATATAAAATATATCATATATCATTTATTATAATATAAATGATATAATGTAAATATAAATAAAATAAATAAACATCTGTTAACCTATCCTCTTATGATAACGGAGTTAGGTATGGTTAGAACTAGTTTTACCACAAAAGGGAATTAATATAAAGTAATAAAAATAATAAGAGACATACCTCTTCAAACATATCCCTTGAAAGGGAAATAAATAAAGGTTGTGAGATAGAAGGAAATCATCATAGGAAGAAAGAAGTAATAAAAAGAAATAAATAAATAGCTATGAAGCAACAACATTAGAATTCATCAAAGATGCAGCAAGAACATATCACAAGGAAGACACAGGGGCAGCCAAGGCAAGTCTACAACTATCACAGGTATGATGTTCATTAAGTAATTAAATATATAGTATAATATATGTTAGTAATATTTTAGTATATATTGTATAAGGTAAATAATGAACTTAGAAAGCAATGAAATTAAATAAATAAAGATATGTCAATAGGTAAATAGCATTTCATGATTATGAATGAGAAATATAATGCTAGAATAATATAATTATGGCAGAAATAAATGAATTATGATTAGCAGTGAAATAAGGTATTGGTTAATTGTCATATGCTTGAAAGTAAATATGAATGATATAAACTATATGATAATAATGTGAATCTAAGGCAATGAAACCATTTATATGTGAAAAATAAGCATAAAATGAATTATCAATGAAGCCTAGTATGAGGCTATCAATAAGAATAAATTGAGGTTCCATGAAAGAACAAGAATAGAGATGTAAAGATCTCAAATTGATAAAATTGTGGCTCACTAACTCATGATGTAATCAAAAGGATGTTCAAGCCTCATCCTTAATCACTTTAATCAACCCATGAGTATGAGGTTAAGTTAAGGATGTAAAATTGGACCTAGCTGACCCTCAAGTGGATGAAGAACACCGGGTGTGTGTGAAGTCCCTTGAGCCAAGAGACGAAGAACTCTGAATGTGAGTGAAGCTCTTGGGCCTATGGTATTATGAGATCATAATAAATGTGCCCGACAGTTGGTGACTCTCAATGGGATGAAGAATGCCGGGTGTTGCGTGAAGTTCCATTGAGCCAAATGGTGAAGGACCCCGGGTGTTGGGAGAAACCTTTGGGCCTCCGTGTGGGATGGTTAATGCCTTAACAAACCATGGTCATGTGGAAGACAAGGTTGATTAATGATAGGGCTAACCAAGAACTCTCTTTAGATTATGCATGGGAATGATGAGAAATAATCTGAATATGAAATGTATGAACTTCATATGAATCATAACTATAAGTATAGAGATGAAATGTATGTGATTATAATTAAAGATTATAAGCCTTAAATACAATTGTGGAAAATATATGAGTTTGATACTTAGTTATTAACTCTAAATATGAAAAGAAGAATTGAATATTAATGTTCTCTTTTGTAAGCTAAAATTTTGTGCAAGGTTAAGGAAAATTTTGACTTACTAGAAGGGGACATTACATAGGGTTGGGGTTACAATTAGGGTTAGGGTTATAGTTACAATGAAACACCAAAAGTCATTTACATTTATATCTATATATAGAACTATGGTTAGAATTAAGGTTGGGATAAGGGTTGGAATTAGGAATAGATTTAGGTTTAAGTAGATATAAAGGTAGAATTCTAGGGTTAGGGTTAGAATTACTATTAGGATTAACGTTTGTGTTAGCGTTATATTATATAATAATATATCTATATTATAAATTATATTATATAATTATAATAATTCTAAAAATATATAATATAGTTAGAATTAAGCTTGTCGCTCTCAATCCTACTAGCATATCTATATTTAAAAATATATATCTAAAGTACGTTGAGAGATATCTTAATAGGCGCCTCAAGAAGGATATCTCTCGGCATACCTTCGATATATTTTTTAAATATAGAAATTCTAGTTTAATTTTGATTCAATATATATAATTTATAAATTTGATATTTTTTTTTAAAAAGGGGGTAAAAAATTATTGATCAGCAAAGAGAGAATACAAAATAAGACGCTTTAGGCCCACCTAGAAATAGCTAAAGGTCCACTAGGAACTCCAAGACAACCACCTAAGGTCTATTTATATCCTTAATAATTAACTAATCTAAAGCTAGAGCATACTCTGGTGACAGAAGATCCCAATCTCTAACATCCCAGCCCTCCTGATGCTCAGAGGCCCACTTGGCCAAACAATCTACCACTCTATTCCACTCACGGGGAATATGGCAGAAGGAAACATACTCCAAATAGCCACAAAGCTCCAAAATCTGCTTGACCACCAAAGCCAACTGCCAATTAGCTCTATCCACCCTCTGTTGCAGCAGCATATCAACCACAATCTGTGAATCAGATTCATAGATGATTTTTTCCCAACCAAGGGAGTAGGCCCTTTCCACAAAACTAAGAACAGCAAGGGCCTCCATAAAATTGTTAGTAGGCAGCCCTATATAAGTGGAGAAGAAAAACACATCCCCCTCACTATCTCTGCCAACACCCCCAATCCTCGCTTGTCCAGGATTCCCTCTGGACATTCTATTAATGTTGACCTTCAAAATACCTTAGGGAGGAGGGGACCACTGACCATCCCGCTAAAGTTTTTTGTTTGGCCTGTCGAGGCTGCCTATCACTAGAGAAACCCAAACCAATGTCAACCAAATTTAGATTCTTAACAATAGCCAAGTCATTAGGATCCATATTGACCGAGAGATCACATTTTGTTGAGGTAGTCTCCTGGGTTCTGCTATAGATCTTTTGCCATAACTGGCCCACCCCCAGCCTCACATCTTGAAAAAGCCTCCTATTCCTTTCTAGCCAAAGGTGCCAAATAATAAAAGTAGGCCCAATAGTCCAAACAATTTGGAGAAAGGGATCTAAGCTAAAGGCCTACCCAAGCTCTCCCAGAAATCAACCAAGGAAGTGGCATGAATGCAAGCATGGTTCCACACCCCCCACTAGAGACGCCAAAGTTCTTGAGAGAAAGGACATTGGAAGAAGAGATGAGAAACACATTCTTCACTATTGTGACAAAGCACACAGAGAAAAGGGCCTTGGAAACCTCTCTTCCTCAAATTCTCCCAGGTTAGGCATCTATTTTGAACAACCAACCAAGCAAAGAAATTGCACTTGGACCATGAGAACCTATTCCAAACCTTTTTCCACCAAGGAATACCAACCTGCCCGTATAACTTTCTATCCAACTCCAAGTATCCTAAGGCAACCGAGAATTTTCCTTTCGATTCAAGGCCCCAAGCTAAAAGATCCCTCCCTTTGAGAGAATTGCACATTCTCCCAGTCAGAATGCTAGCAAGTTCCTAATGATCATCCTCACTACCGCCTAGCGGCCACTCATGAGACTCTTTCCACTGCATTACCTCCACCTAACCTATCACCTGAATAGTCTTAAAGTCTGCCACCCTGCTCCACCCAGCCTCAAGCATACTATTGCAGAGGGTATGCAAATGAGGAAACATATAAATTATTGGGGGTGACCATCCCAAGATTCATGCCAAAAGAGAGCCTCGAAGCCACCATTACAAATCTAGAAAAGGTCATCCTTAATAAGCTTTGCCCATCTTTTGAGGGTATCCCAAATCATAGATCCCTTCCCTAAAAGGCTATATCAGGGTACATTTGAGGGGTCCGCCCCCCGGATGTACTTGTGAGTGAGAATCTACGCCCAATCCTGATCCTGGCAAGTGCACCATCGCCAATATAATTTGGCAGCTAAGACCTGACCATTCAACCCTGTTGGCTTGAGCCAAAGGCCTCCTTCCTACTTAGGCCTACAAATAGAATCCCACTTAACCAAACTCCACTTCAAGAAGGACAAATTGCCAGCCTAAAGAAATTGTCATCCAAGGGCATCAAATTCCTTAATAAAACTTGAGGGAACAACCTGAACAAAGCACTTGTAAATAGGGAGGGCTTAAACCACCGACTTCAGCAGTGTCACTCGTCCAGCTGTCGAGAGCCATCTATGAGTCCAATGACTAACCCTCCTACAAAACTTATCCAAAATATCCTACCATATCTTCCTGCATTGAGACCCCACAACAATGGGAATCCCAAGATACTACAAAGGAAGAGATCCAATTTGAAAGCAAAGAATCTGAGCAATCCTTCTTTGGATAAGTTGAGGGGTATTAAAGAAGAAGATGGAAGACTTATCCTCATTAATCTTCTATCAAGAAGTAGCCAAGTAGGTGTCCAAATTTTTCCTTAAATTCATAGCTTCATTAATTCTAGCCAAGCCCATCAAAGTAGTATCATCCACAAACTAGAGATAAGAGTGGGGGAGCAGACTATTGTCCCAATTCTATCCCTGATTCAACCCTTGTCTAACCTGAGACTTGAGAAATCATCCAAGTCCTTCTGCTATAATGATAAATAGATAAGGAGATAAGGGGTCCCCTTGGCGGAGGCCTCTAGAAGCTCCAAATAACTCTGAAGGCTCCCATTGATAAGAACGAAAAAGGAACTAGAGGTCACACAACTCATCACCCAATCCACCCACTCCCTACTAAATCCAAAAGATAGAACTTTCTATAAGAAGGCCCATTTGACTCTATCATAAGCTTTTGCCATATCAAGCTTGATGAACATAGCTTTTTCCTTACAATTCGTCATGGAATGAATTGCCTCAGTAGTTATCACAACCCCATCAAGAATTTGTCTGCTAGCAACAAACCCCCTTTGTTCTTCTAATATCAACGAGCTGAGCCGAGGCTTAAGCCTTTTTGCAATCAATTTGGTAATAATTTCATAGATCACATTATAGAGAGCAATGGGCCTAAACTGGTCCAGACAATTAGCACCTTCCCTTTTAGGGATAAGATCTAGAAAAGTGGAAGTCAAAGCCTTTAACATTTGCTTATTTCCTTGAGATTCCTACACCACCTTTAAAAGATCTAACTTGATAATTTTCCAAAACTCCTGAAAGAATTCAATAGGAAAACCATCAGGGCTCGGAGCTTTACCTTTCTTCATTTGGAACACCACCACCTCTAATTCCCGCAGCGAGATGGGAAGCATGAGGGATGCATTCATCTCATTGGAAACAAGTGAGGGGATACAATCAAGAATACAAATTTCATCTTCTCTAGCCGGAGGAGAGTCTTCTCGAAAAAGAGCCGCAAAGAATTGGGAAGCCTCACCAGAAATTGCAACCTGAGAAAAGAGTTGAGTTCCCTCTGAGGACACAAGAGAGGTAATAAGATTACCATTCCTTCTAACATTAACAATATTGAGGAAAAATGCAATATTCTTATCGCCCTCCTGTAGCCAATCAATGCAAGATTTTTGCTTCTAGAAAATCTCCTCCCGCAACTCTGATTCCTTCAACCCCTTAGCAGAAAAAGTATCCTCCCTACTCAAATCCTCAGAAAGACCTTGATCCTGGATTTGGCAGGTGATGAAGTCCAAACAAGCTTGAACTACCAATTTATTATGGTGCAGATTGCCAAAGCATTGCCTATTCCACTTCTTGAGCTTGTATTTGACATACTTGAGCCTTTTGGCAAAAGAAAACATAGCTCTTCCATGAGCAAGCCTCCCCTGTGCCACCAATCACACATTAAGTCCTTGAGATATGGGTCCCTCAACCACAAGTTGAAACTTAAAAGAGGGGTTCCTCAGAGGACTGAAGGGAACTGCTAAAAATTTGATCGGCTAATGGTCTGAACCTTTCCAATCTAAAATCTCTAAGTTGGCATTCCACCTATCCCCAAGCCAATAACAAGGCTCTAAGAATCTATCCAGTCACTCAAAAATAGCATCTTCACCACATCTTCTATTACTCCAAGTGAAGATACCATTACTCAGCTTCACATCAATCAAATGCAAAAGCTCTATGGTATCCCTTAGGAGAAAAGCAGAAGGATCTAGCCTAGCAGTGCCACCTCTTTTTTCTTCCAAGTAGTTAACCGCATTAAAGTCACCTACCACAATCCGTGGCAGCAAGGGAGCTAGTGACTGAACATACTTAACATGAGATCAAAGTTGTGATTTACCTAGAAGATTAGAAGGAGCATAGACATTAGTGAAAAGACAGATTTCACCAGACTCTAAGCTAGAGGCAACCAAAGAAATAGAAGAGCGACTCGAGAACCACCAAAGATGAACGGCCTTCCTTGGATTCCAAAAATAAGCAACCCCACCTGAACTACCATGGGCCCCAACACACTGACACAAGCCATGCGCCTAGATACTAGGAGCTCTATTCAACAAGCCATCCACCGTTAACTTAGTTTCTTGAAGAAAGACAATATCAGGAGAATGGATACCAATAATCTCTCAAATAGCCTTTTGTCTAAGGATGCTATTCATACCCCTTACATTCCATGAGATAACTATCATTTAATAGACTAGGGGAAATGAGAGTCAATGGTCTTCACCAACCCAGCATCCACAAGATTCTCCCCAAGTAATTTAACCTTCTCATGGTCCTTCTTGTGACCCACCTTGGTCAGTTTCTCTGGGGGGGATTTTTAAGGGCCTTTGGCTAAATACCCAAGGTACACATGGATCCACCACCCTTACCCAAGTTGGAAGTCTCCTTCACTTGTGAAGGAACTGGATCAGTCGAAACAACCACATCTTTTGTAACTAAATCCCCATCTGAATCAGGGCCAGCCAGCAATCAGGGGATAAATTTGTACCCAATGGACCCTCCTACATAGCCACTAAAGGAAAATCTCATATACCTATTTCTCTATCTTTCGGGAAGACTGATTCCATGGATCTAACCCCAGATGGTAGGTCCACTAGAACTTTCTCCTCCTAAACGAAGTCCCCAAAGCATCAAACTGATTAAAGACCCCTTCAGTTTACCTATCCTTGAAGGTTCTCTTTAGACCTCTCTCCCTGTTATGAGGCTTAACCAAAATAAATCCCTCCTTATCAACACCCCCATCATCCATAGGAGCCTTCCCTTTGTCCTTCTTAGGGCTAGAATCAGAGGGGCCATTAGCTACAGTAGTTGCCCATACTCATAACAAAACTGACATCTAAAAGGAAGGGTTTCATAGTCGAGCTATTGGATCCAAGAAGAGGACCCTAGACAAATTTCCATAGAGTCTGGCAAGGGGTTATTTAAATTAGTTTCCACACAAATATGGGCAAAAGAAATTACCTTCTGGTAAAGAGTTTGTTGAGCCGAGCCGAACGGTTTGCCAAGCAGGAGGGCAATCATATGAAGAATGTCATTCCTCCAAAATTTAAGAGGAAGCCTAGGAAGCCGAACCCAAATGGAGACCTTTGTAGGGAGCTCCTCAACCGAGTTGAACCCCACATGCTAGGGTTTCATGAAAAGCCCAACTTGATTGAAGAAATAAGGGCAACCTTCAAAAGCCCTATTTCTATCTGCCATGTACAAAAACACAACCAACAAGTAATTATTCGCAGCCATCATTAACTCCATATCTCCTTCTGGGTTCCAAACCTTCCAAGTCCAAGATTCCAGAGCTAGCAACGAAAGACGAAGACCCACAAACTTACAAATAAGTGCATGTTTATACAGATTTTCCACATCTTCTGAGACTGAGTCTAGTTGGATCATCAAGACAGGACACTCCTAACAACGCTTCATACAACCATTAACTTTTTTGAGTCAGGGTAATCCCTCCTAGACCCAAAGTCTGCATCAACCAAAGACTTCCCAAGGAACTCCAAGGACCTTGCATGCACAGAAGGAGATGGATCAGCAATATTCATGTCTTCGGAGATCTCCAAAGAAGGGACTACTTATTTTTCCATCTAAAACCCTAGCCAAAAGAAATGAACTCATAGGCACATGGGGATCACAACCTCCCCACTTCTAATCACAAGAACAAAGGAAGATCATCGATCTTCACAGAGCTAGCTACAACCCTTAGCATAGCCAAGAGAGGGATCACCACAACGAGGCAACCAGAAACAAAACCACCAGTCAAATCCACACTAAACACAACCATCGTCCCCTAGGCACTAGCAGCAATCTCCCTCCCCCGATGGACATTAACGTAGTAGCAAAAAGCAGATGAGTGCAGCTAGGGTTTCCCCTAGCCCCCGTAGCAAAAACAACTAACAATTGTTGCTATCTCCATTCCATAACACTCTATACATTAACACAACTTGACTATTGGAATTTCCCATGATCATAAATTTGATATTTTAAATATTAATGAAATAGCATAATTAATTATATATTAATAATAGAATGTAAATTAAATTATTGATTATACAAATTAGTAGAATTATCATTATAATATATAGATATATATATATATATATATATATATATATATATATTTGTGTATAAATATTAAATATTGAAATATTATACTGATCTAAATATTAATATATTATATTTAGTAATATTCATATTAATATTTAATTTTTATTCATTGTATAAATTATTACAAAATTCTTATTTTAAATATTAATAGAATAATATAATTAAAATAGTATTAATAATAATATTTATATTAAATTATTGATTATACAAATAAATAGAACTATCTATTTATATTTATGTTATATTATAGTAAAAAAACTATTTAAAGTAAGTTAATTAAGTTAGTTTTTTTTGACATTATGAGATTATTTAGAACAAATTGTTATGAACCAAGAGCTAAGAATTCAAGTGTAGAAGCACCACATACTTTGTGATTGTGGCTTTATTTTTCCACAAATGTCACATGAAAAAAAAAAATGAAACAGGTGCTACTATTTGCATGTGAGTTATGTTTTCAAGGAGGAAAAAATTTTAGAATGAAGATACATGAATAACTAGTAAAACAATTTAGTGGAAGTTCACAAGGCATACATTATTGTGTTCCTTTTGCAACATTGGATGATAGACTTCATAATATACTTATCCCATTTTTCTCACATATTCTTTCATGGCATAAATATTTCATATTTCTTCTCATGGCCAGTTGGTGGTGGCAAGATGGAAGAATCTTGATGAGTGGCATGTTGTTGGTATGGAGGAGTGTGCTGAGCTTCATAGTATCCTTTCTCATAGATGTTGTAGCTCCCTCTAGGAAGGGGATGTTCTTTCTTGGTCTCCTAATCCTAAGGGTGTCTATATTGTTGCTTCTGGATATCAGGTGTTGTTATCTAACCGGCTGGATGGGGTGGAGGTTCACTGGTGGAAGAAAGTGTGGAATAAGCTTTCTTGGCCAAAGTGTAATTGTTTTATTTGGACTTTGGCTTGGAATAGGTGCTTGACTTGGGATAATATTCAGAAGCGGGGTTTTCAAGGTCCTTCTATGTGTGTTCTGTGTGTATGTGGAGAGGAGGACTCCTCTCACTTGTTTTTCTGTTGTCCCTTGACTTTGCATCTTTGGCATTTTTGGTGGGAAGTTTGGAAAAGCCCATGTGTTCATGCTTCCTCCCTGGTGGATTTTTGGAGTAGTCTGGGTAGACCTCCTTCTATGGCCTCTTTCTTGTAAGATGTGTGGTATGTTGGGCCTTCCTTCATACTATGGTAGATTTGGTTGGAACAGAATCGCATAATATTTCAAGGTGAGAAGCTATTGCTTCAACAAGTTTGGCACAAAATTATGAGTATGATTCGGGAGATGGTGGAAGCTAAGTGTGATGTGGTGTTCCCTTTGGAGAAAGGAGATGCTAAGCTAGTGGATAGATTGGGTATTCAGGGGTTGTCTCCAGCTTCTGCTTGTGTCAGGAGAGGAAGGCGAATGAAAAAGAAAGTTCAAAGGGTGGGGAGTTGGCTTCCCCCTCCGGCTGGCATTCTAAAGCTCAATATTGATGGTTCTTCAAGGGGCAATCCTGGGCCTGCTGGGATTGGTGGGACTAGCAGGGATTTTTCAAGATCGGTGGTTTTTTTCTATTATGTTCATGAAGGATTGTAAACTATCAACCTTATGGAAGGTTTGGCGATCCTCTACGCTTTGGAGAGGGGTTTTGCTTCGGGATGGCGCAAGGTTATCTGTGAGTCTGATTCACAGGTTTTGATTAATTTGCTGAATAAACAGAAGGTTTCTCATGTTAGTTGGCAGTTGGCTATGATGGTGCAGTAGATTCTATAGATAAGTTCTTTGATGGAGATGGTGTCTTTTGTCCATATTCCAAGGGAGTGGAATAGGGCAGAAGATTGTTTGGCTAAGTGGGCTTCTAAGCATTTAGATGGCTAGAAGATTGATGAATGGGAGCAGGTTCCTCATGAGCTCCGACATGACTTGGAGAAGATTCTTGTCGAGGATGGGAATGGTATTGGTGAAGGATGATGTTGTTTCATGCTTTGTATGGCTGTCTCTTATGGATTCCTGGGGCCTTGGCCCTTTGATGTTTTTTAATGTTCTTTTCTGAATTTCAATAAAGTTTTTACCCCTTTTTTTTAAAAAAAAAAAGCATGCATGCCCTTCAATGCAATAAAACTACCCTATGTTGAAATTAGTATATCGAATGCATAAAAGTATGGGGCGTATCATCATTTTGAAGTTCATGTTGGGTTTCTCATTTAATGCCAATTAATTTTTCTACTACATAAACCCAGAAATATTATGGGTTTGATTATATATATGAATATTTCATTTACTATGCTATAATAAATTTTATTATTTTCTTTCATTGTAATTATAATATTGATATTTTAAATATGTATTGGGATTTTTAGCCTAGTCTAACCCTAGAGACCCTTACCAGGGATCTCTTCCCATGGCTTTATCATTGAGACCAGTCCCCAAGGCATGACCAACCCTTATCTAGGAAATATTGATATATATTAATATGAATATTACATAATAAAATAAATTAATATTTAGATGTGATCTAAATATTAATTTATTTTATTGTGTAATATTTATATTAATATAATATTCAACATTATGAAAATTATTTAATATTTTTTTTTAAAAAGATAATGCGCCTGTAAACTTTTTAACGTGACCGGCGACGTCGGTGAGGCCACAACTGGGGGACCTCATCCCCTAGGAAGAACACTTCAAACCCGCGAGCTCATTGGCCCAGCGAAGGCGTATAGCCTTGCGAGCTCGTTGGCCCAGCGGGGGTTTGAACTCTGGTGGCCGCCACTACATCCTAAGCGACTTAACCACTGAACCATGCCATCATCGGCAAAAATTATTTAATATTTTATTCATTATATATTATTACTAATAAAATTATATTAAATTGTTTATTATACAAATTTATAATGTATTTATATTTATGTTATGTTAAAATAAAAAATTTGGCACTTGAATAACAAAAAATATATATTAAGTATCAATTAATATAAATTTTATTATTAATATATACAAAAAGAAATGTGAGATATTGGAGTGCAAAAGAAGATATCTTTCTAAATTCTGTACTTATAGTTTACTTTTTATTATTAAAAAAGCCTAAAAATATATATTAAATATCAATTAATATAAATTTTATTATTAATATATACAAAAAGAAATGTGAGATATTAGAGTGCAAAACAAGATATCTTTTTAAATTCCCTACTTTTAATTTACTTATTTTATGTAATTTCATTGTTTATTGTTAAAAAAGCCTAATATAGGTTTTGAAGGGATCCTAAAACCCTTTAAATGCACATAAGAATATTAAAAAATATATTAAATATGAATTAATATACATTTTATTATTAAATATTGAAATATTATACTGATTTAAATATTAATATATTTGTATATATTAATTATAAAATTCTTATATTAAATTATTGATTATACAAACAAATAGAATTATCATTATAATATATTTATATTTATGTTATATTATAGTAAAATGAAATATTTATATATATTTGTGTATAAGTTTTAAATATTAATATATTTTTAATAATCTAAATAGTAATATATTATATTGTGTAATATTCATATTTAATTTTTCTTCATTGTAATTATAATATTATAATTAATATATATACAATGAAGGACAATATAAATATCAATATTATATTAATATGAATATTACACAACATAAATTGAAATAAATCTACAAAGAAATGATAGATATTGGAGTGGAAAATAAAATCTCTCTAAATTCCCTACTTGATAGTTCATACGGCACTTCAATAATGGATATTCTTATGACATGTTATGTTAAGGCTAGGGATATGTCTTCTATGGAGGTGTTATTTTATCATTTCTTATCTTTTCCTTCCTTCATGGAGTTGAGTAGTGCTCATCCATACCTATGAGATACACTTACGTAATTTATGCATGAACATAATGATGATCATATAGATTGCACGATAGTTGTGAGTACATAACTAGTGAGGATATACATTATGGCACACCTTGTAGGAGGGCCATAGAAAATATAGTTTTACCTCCTTCACCTATGCATTAAATGATTACAACTTTTAATAATACATCTCTTATATTTTGAATGCTAGATTGTCTCCATAGATTCATATTCTTTGGATGCATTAACTTCTTTTATACTAGATAGTGTGTATAATGATAATTTTTCTCTCATTTTAAACCTATGGATATATGATATAGATACACATCATACCTTCACCCACATATGATGATGATCCACCTTCACTCATCCCTAGTGATATACTTGTTGCTTTTAGAATATTTATTTGTAATGTTTATCTGAGATTTATGATGATTGTACTTCTTCTATCACTAGTAAAGGTATGTTTTATTCACCTTCACATGAGGTCACTAACCCACTTTACTCATGATGAATATTAGGCAATATAATAAATTAATATTTGGATCACTATAATATATTATTATTTAATATTTATAGACAAATATATATCAATATTTCATTTTACTATGTTATAATAATTGATATTATAATTCATATATATACAATGAAGGGAAAAAATAAAAAAATCATATTAATATAAATATTACACAACATAGATTGAATTAAATCTACAAAGAAATGTGAGATATTGGAGTGCAAAACAAGATATCTCTCTAAATTCCCTACTTGATAGTTTACTTATATGTAATTTCATTCTTTTTTATTAAAAAGGCATAATATAGGTTTTGACGGGATCCTAAAACCCTTTTAATGCACATAAGAATATCAAAAAAAATATTAAGTAATTGATATTATAATTAATATATATACAATGAAGGAAAAAAATAAAAAATCATATTAATATCAATATTATATTAATATGCTTATTACACAACATAAATTGAATTAAACCTACAAAGAAATGTGAGATATTGGAGTGCAAAACAAGATATCTCTCTAAATTCCCTACTTGATAGTTTACTTTATGTATTTTTCATTTTTTTATTAAAAAGGCATAATATAGGTTTTGAACATTTAATTATTAATATATATAATGAATAAAATTCAATAATCATATTAATATGACTATTATATTAATACGTATAATACACAATATAATAACATGATAATTAATATATATAGAATGAAGAAAAAATAATCATATTAATATGAATATTACAAAACATAAATTGAATTAAATGTAAAAAAAAGTAAGATATTGGAGTGCAAAACAAGATACGTCTCTAAATTCTCTACTTGATAGTTTACTTATTTTATGTAATTTCATTGTTTTTTTATTAAAAAGGGGTAAAATAGGTTTTGAAGGGATCCTAAAACCCTTTACATGTAGATAAGAATCAACAAGTGCCACGTAGTATGTCTTGTAGTGTTGTAATTATAGTATGTGTTTAGTTGTAATTTTCTTCTTAGATTAAATATTTGTTGTATAAACAAATTGCATTCCAACAATGTTAAACAAATAATTTTTTTTAGGCCTACATAAATATAATAACAAAATTGTAATATTTATACTATATTTAATTTTGATTCAATATATATAGTTTTCAAATTTGATAATTTAAATCTTAATGAAATTGTATAATTTTAATATATGAACAAGGTTTACTAATAAATATAATTAATATTATTATTAATATTATAACTATAAATAATAATTATAAATGAAATATTTAATTAAAATATAAGACTATTTATTTAATACGTAAATAAAAAATCAATGTAGAAAACCAAATTATATTTGAATAACATTTTGTTTGAAACAAACTATGCCTTGTTATGGGCAAGTGGGGATATTTTAACCCTAATTCTAATAGGAATCCTAATCCTAACTCTTACCCTAGCCCTAATTCTAATCATAACATTGATTGTACTCTGACTATATCCCTAATTTTAAGTCTAACAATAATCCTAATTCTAACCCTTAATCCTAATTCTAACTATGATTTTAACCCTAACCCTAACCTTAACTCTAGCCCTAACCCTAACCCTAACCCTAACCCTAAAGCTTACCCTAAGTCTAATTCTTACCCTAATTCTAATAGTAACCTAATTAAAAGAATTTTGAACATTTCGAACCATATATTTTTTTTGTATTTTTTTAACTCATTCTTTTAATTTACAAATTAATTCTAACTATGATTTAAACCTAACACTAATTGAATTATAACCCTAACTCTAGCCCTCACCCTAACCATAATTATAAAAGTTTAAAATTTCAAATTTCAAATTTGTGGTAAATTGTTAATTATAAAAGTTTGAAATTTTATATTACATTAAATTTGTAATATAAAATTTCATACTTTTATAATTAGCAATTTACCCCCTTACACCAAGCATAGGAGACCAAACCCTAACAATTCACCTTAATTTTGAATTCAAAGTTTAAGCAACTTTAATTTTTTTTACTTTGACATTTTTTAAAGGCCACTTATAATTAGCAATTTACCACAAATTTGTAATATAAAATTTCAAACTTTGAAATAGTATTTGTATATTTTACATTAAATTTGTAATAATTCAAACTTTTAGAATTAGCAATTTACTACAAATTTGTAATATAAAATTTCTTCTTTATTTTCACCTCAGTACTTTTTGGCTTGATTATTTCTAAGAATGTTTATCAAGTTTTTCTTTCTTAACCTACATACCATACATATAAAATCTTATAATATTTAATATTTGATAATCTTATTATTTTTGTTAGACTTGGGATATAATTTCTTTCTAAGTACTTTTAATTATATTACTAAACAGTTTTTAAATATAAATATAAATAAATACTATGGTTGGCCTTAATCAAGGTTTGTAACCTCCTCAAACTTCAAGACTTACATAATATAACACCATTTTATTGGCAAGGTAGTTAAAATGATTTCTCCCAGAGAAGATTTGAACACAAGTTTATGTTGGAAGCTCAGTATATAAGGTAGTAAGAACTTTGCCAGCCACACTCCAATGGATCTGTTCATTACATGAACTTGATATGCACCACAATTTACTATTCTGCTGAGACACTGGAAGACACAAGTAAGGTTTTGCAGTAACCCATAACAACATATTATTTGTGGCAGGAGATGAGTCTAACAATTACCAAGACCCTTATTTTTATATTATTTGAAAAGGGCTCAAGCTAAAAAGCATGCATTACGTCATGGTAGATGGGTTTATTTCCAAGTTTGCTTTTTTGCACCAAAGCACAAGTTTAACTAATTTATCATTATCAAAATAGATTACAGTAGAATTTCATGCCAAACAATTATGGTACAAAATGTTCTATACATGGAATGCATGAACTGTAACGGTGACTAGATTTACTCCAAAGATAGATAAAATTTTACATTTTGCCTCAGTTTAAAGAAAGTGTAATGTTTTCAATTATTGCACTTGCAATCCAAGGTCACTGTACAAGCAAACTGTGTCCTTTAAGAACAGTTCAAGAAATGAAAGCCTTTCAAATGATTCTTAGAAGTGGGATGGGGATTTGATTCTGCTGATGAAGAATCTCTTTTTGAAATTTACATTTGTAAATGAAATCTTACATTTAAGTCCTCTGTCAATGGGTACATGACCTAAATAAATTAAAGAATGATGGCATAATTGGCAACACCCCATTCATCAATTTTTTTGCATGACATAAAGGTGGTTGATATTCACTAAATCATTCTAATATTTCATTCAGCCACAACTGCTTCCAAGTTAAAATTTCCTCTTTTGAATGTAACTTCCTAATAGCTCCATAAAACCCTCCAATCTCGTTACCTTCTTCACGATGATTCTTTCTATTAATTATTGCATGCCTCCATTGTGATCTAGGCGTATACTAATTGAACTCAAGGATGACAGTATCTGCAAGTGTAAAATAAGCAACTTAAGAATCATATGGAATTATGTGCTTCTTATTGCTTTACAATATATAATATTGATATCTAAGAGTGGAGTTTAGGTTGGATTTTCTTGTTAAGGTTAAAATCATTTTCATGTGTAAAGATCTTCAGTCATTGCCTCTAGGGGAATAGGCTCATATGTTAGCTTTATTGGCCTTCTGAGAAAAAGATTGTCAACTATACAGATAATAGGAGTCTTATCCTTACAGAAATTAATGATTCTAAAGAAAATAGTGGGCAATCAAATGTTTAATTTCAAAACTATGCAATACAAGGCTTGCCCCTATATGTCTTCAAAATGTTTAGCCCTTCATCAAATTGAGGTAGAGGATAAAGCATATTCAAAAAAAGTTGCTACTAAACAGTATTTAGTAATTTCTAGAAACAAATGTATTCAAACATTTTAATATAGAAAATGCCCAAACTGAAAGAAACTAAAGTCACTGTCCATGGGTAGAGAAAATTTAACCTAGGCACAACAGTGGGATTTCCAGTAGACGGGTAAAGAAAATTAAACTGAAGTTCAACGGTGGGATTTCCTGTAACATATGATAAAGACTTCCCTTGCATTTTGAAATCACAAATAGCAACTTTTCTTCATCAATATGGAGAATTAAGTGCACTCAATAGAGCAAGCAATATGTTGTCGTGTCTTTCCTTGTTTCTAATAATATGACATTTATGTTTATAGAAATAGGCTTCAAGATGTCATATATCTATGCCTTTGAGACAAACTGGTTCGTAGTATAACATTTTCCACACTAGTTGGTTAAGGTTAGCAGTAGCCTACTACTAAGGACATTATCAATAGATTGAAGTGGTTGGTTAACATTAAATTCACATTATGGTCGCAAAATAAAATGATAACAAAGATGACTGAATCATGGCAAACTAAAGTTTCTAAACTGTTAATTTAAGATGTATACATTTCAAATACTAATTTTGTTTCATCTACAAAAGGTGTCCTGTATAATTTATACTTTTACTTCAAACAATTTGATTACCAGTTTTGTCAAATACAGCAAGAAATTGAGTAATGGAAAATTTCATTTATGAGAATCATTGAATTGTAGTTAGCCTACACATCTACAGGAAAACAAAGACATATTTCGATGTTTCTGATAGCCAGATAAGCCCACATCGAAGACACCTTCACACATCGAAGGGAGACAATTATAAGTCCCTTCGAAATCCTGAAAAGGGCAGTACACTGTTAATAGAGCATCCATGGGAAGTATACATATCAATAGGACAACAATGGAATTCTCATCAATGGATTTGATGAGAACAAAAGGGGAGTTCGTCAGTATTTATTAACTCATATCAAAGTAACAATTAAATATCGAGAGGAAAATAACTGAAACACAGCCAAGGATAATTTTGAAGGAACTCAGAGATATCGAAGTGACACAATTTTGAGTCTCGTCGATCACATCGGGATTTAGGAATATACGCTCTTGATTGATGTACGTATTCAAAATCTAGCTGAAATTTTTCTAAAATACTTGAATTGTCAAGATGTAAGGGTTTTAAATCAATGGAGAATACATCGGAAACACCAAAACCTAAGAGACAGAAACTAGAGTCCAGACCATTGAACTAGGATCTAATTGACCAGTATCCTGGCTCTGCACCAAGGTCCCAGAGAACTACCCATTTAAACCCCTGACTTGAAAAATTACAAGATAAACACCATGTAAAGACATATTTTAATGTTCCTAATAGCCAGAGAAGGTGACATCGAAGACACGTTGACACATCGAAGGCAAACAATCATAAGTTCCTTCGAAGTCTGGAAAAGGAGAGTACACCGTTATTAGAGCATCAACAGGAAGTATAGATATCGAAAGCACAAGAATGGAACTCTCATTGATGGCTTCGATGACAACAAAAAGGAGACTTTGTCAGTATTAATTAATTCATATCGAATTAACAATGAAATATCACGAGGACAATTTACAAAACACGACCAAGGATAATTTCAAAGGAACTCTGAGATATCAAAGTGAAACAATCTCAAGTCTCTTCGATGACTGCGATAAATAAATAAAAGAAAATTATTTAAATGGATATCGAAGGAAGATATAGATATCAATGACAGCAAAGTCACATTCTCTTCGATAGAGCAAAAATCATTCTCTGCCTCGTGGATATAACACCTACATTTTTTAACAAATAGTTGACATTTATAAGTCCCTCCGAAGTCCCCAAAAGGGCAGTACACCGTTAATACAGCATCGATAGGAAGTATACATATCGATAGGACAAGAATGGAACTCTCCTCAATGGCTTTGATGACAACAAATAGTGGACTTTGTCGGTATTAAATAACTCATATCGAAGTAACAATGAAAAATTAGGACATTTTTAAAATCATGGCTGAATTATTAAGAACCACTTACCTACTGGTATCATAAGTTGTATAAACTTGACATCCAACCCACCAATCTCTACCAAGTCATTCAATAATAAGAAGTACCAAGCTATTTACCTAAAAAAGTAACGGAAACCAAAAGTAAGAATACCTTTGCAACAGCGAAATTGATCATTCAAGTTTCATTATATCTCATTAATAGTTTTCAACCGCATGCATCTCTAGGAATTGCCTTCTAAATTTATCATAAGAACGCATAAGTTTATTACAAAAATTAACAATAGAATTAAAACAGCAATCTTGAGAAATTCATGTACAAACATGCTAAACTCGAGAACCTGAAGGTATCCATTCTAGAGGTCAATCTATTTCTCTTGAAAACCCTGATGATGATCATTGCTACTCAATTTATTTGTGTGCCCGTCTATGTTTTTGAATCAACTAGGATTAAACAGTCTCAATCAATCATGAAACAATTAAAACAAGGACAAGGACTCAAATTGGACAGAAATATTCTCATTATTATTTATTCCAATACCTAAACCTTGTCATCTTGTAACATACTCCAGAGGGGACTTCCTTTGTAAGTATATTGTTGTGGCTTCGTTATATATTCTAACGCCCTAATCAAAAGTGTAAAAATGTGTACAAGAAAAATGCTTTTAAATCCAACATGATTCAAACCTCAGGCGGGATGTTCTTGCTCCATGGGAAAAGATGACTCTATATGTGGGCAAGAACCACTACATATACTCATATCAGATTTTTGTCATAGAACTGATTATTTGTTATCCTTCTATAACCAATATTGACCTAGTCATTGTTGCTTGATATAATTCACAAAATAATCCCAATAGTCTATCATGTTGTCAAACATAATCAAGTAAACCGATTTCCATCTCTACTCATAGTCTATGCTAATAAATTTATCTTTTCTCAATGTCTAATATAATCCCAGTGCACTTCTTGAGGAAGAGGGAGGTCTGAAACAGGGGTTGTAGATGAAGCTACACAAAATACAAAAAATTAACAATGATTAAAGTTTGATCCAGAGTGTGATTCAAAATTTTGATAAAAAAATCTAATACAATTATATTCCAAGTGAGATGAGAGGGAGCGTTGAATCCTGTCAACGCCCATATCGGAGAATGAATTAAGCCAAATACATGTTTCTACTAAAGAGAGCATACTAGGAGTGGCAATCATAGAAGTGGTAGGACTAGCTATATTTAACAGAGCAAAAACCCTTGTTAAAACCCAAAACAAAGCCAACTAATTTAAAATAGAGTAGAGGCTAAAACAAATTTGATCGCCCACAAAACATAAAATATTCTAGAGTACTAAATTCCTTGCTGGATTCACTAAACAAGGATTAGTATATATTTTTAGATGAGGTACAGACTGCAACTGGAGAGGCTGAGAGGCCTCTTTGTTTTCCTCCATTGGGAGCCACTCATACCAGCGGTGGCAAACAAGATCATTTCTGATAAAAACATAATTGTCCAATATGAAGAAGGTGATGGAAATATGAAGATGGCGATGGAAATTGGTGTGTGTTACCCCAAATTATGGTTATTAACAAACTATATGAAGCAAAAAAATAAATTTAAAAAAACTAATGATTTTTCCCTCTTATAATTATCGCCATCCATTTAGGCATGACTTAACTAGTGGGAGACAAGATTTGTTTCATAATTTGTTTACTTGCCACATCCTCCCCTCAAACCAAAATTCTCTCCACATTTATAGCTTTTCGTTGCACTCTCCGACAATCCACAGAGAAGAGGTCATTTTTTTTAGCCAATGACAATACAGATAAATCATTTTTCAATGATTTTTTGTCAAAAAATTATCATTTTGACATAGGAAAAGTATAAATTTAAATCAAATTTGCCCGACAAGAAAATAATCATGTCTTTTTATTGGTTTACAATCAATAAATTAATAACTAGATAAGTGTGAACTCATTGTAAAAGTACTGGCCGAAATAAAACTATAGCAAAATAATAGCCATACTACAAAGAAAACCAAATACAATGAAGAAAAAATAAATAATCATATTACTATCAATATTATATTAATATGAGTATTACACAACATAAATTGAATTAAATCTACAAAGGGATGTGAGATATTGGATTGCAAAATAAGATATCTCTCTAAACTCACAACTTGCTAGTTTAGTTATTTTCTGTAGCTAGTAAAATGATCTAATAAATGAAAAAGAGACTCAAAAATTGGCAATATTAGACTAAAATTCATATTTTCTAACATTTTCCAATACAAACTCCATTCTAGTGTATGCTAACCAAACAAATATTAAATCAAATTCAAAATCAACTAGTCAATTCATGAAAAGTATTTACCAATAAATGAGTTCCACATCAATATTAAACAAATATTTAATCTAAGTTACAACACTACAAGGCAAATACTTGCCACTAAGTGACACTTGTTTAATTTTGATTCTATATATATAATTTATAAATTTGATATTTTAAATATTAATCAAATAGTATAATTAATTATATATTAATAATAGAATGTAAATTAAATTATTGATTATACAAATTAGTAGAATTATCATTATAATGTATTTGTATTTATGTTATATTATAGTAAAATGAAATATTAATATATATATTGAAATATTATACTATCTAAATATTAATATATTATATTTAGTAATATTCATATTAATATTTAATTTTTATTCATTGTATAAATTGATTACAAAATTATTATTTTAGATATCAATAGAATAATATAATTAAAATAATATTAATAATAATATTTATATTAAGTTATTGATTATATAAATAAATAGAATTATCATTATAATGTATTTATATTTATGTTATATTATAGTAAAAATAAAATGGTTTAAAGTTAGTTATTTTTTGACATTACCAGATTATTTAAAACAATTTGTTATGAATAGAGAGAACAAATTGTTATGAACATAGAGCTAAGAATTCAAGTGTAGAAGCATGTAAAATCAATAATCCCATCGAATTATAGCGAAAAAACGTAGAGGAGCAAAAGGGGCGACAATTAAGGTTTCAGCCGAGAGTAGAGACAAGGTTTCCAAGCGGAGCAATGTGAGTCAGGGAGAAGGAATCCATCAGAGCAGAACGAAGGCAATGGATTGACTTTGTGGGCACATGATGTGGAAAGTGAAATCCCTATGGAATTCCTTCATGAAAGAGCCCGTAAAGAAGAATGGAGAAATCATTTCGAAGATGAAAGATTCAGAAGTCATGGCAATTGGAGGAATGGGGACAGAAACCCTCAAAACCAAAATAATCAGAGGTTTCAAAGACCAGATCAATTCTTCAAGAGGAGAAATACAAATCATAGGAGGAACCTAGGTTCCCAGGAAAGGGTAGTTTTGGTAAGAAAAATCCTACAGAGCAAAGAAATATCTGGAATCAAGGTAACAAAATTTCTATGGTAATGCCCTCAAAATTACTAGGTCCCTCAATAAAGCGTCTGGACAAACTAGGGTTGATTGGAAAATGGTTTGGGCCTAATTTAGATTGGAAGTGTTTAGTACAATGGTGGCAAGATCGTTGGGGGCAGGATCTAAAAATGAAAGCATTATCAAATGGTTTCTTTGTGATTATTTGTCCCTCACTCAAAATCAAGACAAAAATTTTGGAAGGAATTTAGCTTTTGGATGGCTATAGTTTTGACCTGAAAAATTGGGCGATAGGGTTCAATCCTCGCAATCATCTGATGGATTATGTGTAGGATTGGTATAAATTGCCAAATCTGCCTCTGGAATTTTGGCAATCCGAGATCTTGGAAGTAATGGGGAATTTTCTAGGGAAATTTATTTGTGCTAAAGAATAGTCTGAGGAGGATGGAAAGGGTACTTTTGTTAGGCTATGCATGGAGAATAAGCCCGATGCCTCTCGTTGGAGGGAAATTAAAATCTTCACCAATTGGGGGACTCTGAAATAGGAGTTAATCTTTGATCCTAGGCCCAAAGGAACTCTAGTACAAGTCTTGGGTTGGCACTCATCAGATATCTCCCCTGAAAAGAAAGAGGAATTCAAAAACCCTGATCACATCAAATCTAAAGAAACTAGGGCTCCCGTGTGTTCCAACAATTCGATGGTGAATCTCTCTGAAGGCGATCAAGAGGGACCAGAACCCACAAAGGTGCATGCAAGGAGAGAAGTTAATCAAGAGGTGGAGAAGAAGGATTCCATTTATATTTTGGAGAAAGTTGGTTCAGTAAAGACCTCATGGGCTCAAGTAGAAAATTTGGACAAGAAAATCTTGGCCACTTTAAATCTGCTTCATCCAGAAGTGCAGAAAGTAGATCTAAACTCTATCATAGAAGTAGGAAAGGAATTGATAGTTCTGGATGAGGTAGCAAAGGAAGGTTCCATCCCATTATTTAAGGGAGCAATGGGGAATGTTTGGTTTGGAGATGGAGAAGAAGAAGAGCAAGAGATGGACTTGGAGGTTGATACTCCCTCTGTTTTGCAAATAGGGTTCCTAGCTCATACAAATGAGAAAGATAAGGGTGGTTCCCCTCTCAAAGGGACATTGGGGCTAGGTCAGAGGGACCCAATTAAAATAGTACATGATTGTGGAGAATCTAAAGGAAGAGGTCAAACTCCAAACATAGAGAAACTAAAACTGGATGGAGAAGCTAGAGGGAAGCTACAGATTGAAGATTTATTGAAAGTAGGGAAGGGGGAGGCCCTGTTGAGTACATGTGTCTCAGATTTATAGTGTTCAGCAAGAGTCACAGTGATCTCAGTGTTCATACTGGGTTGTTCTTTGTATCGGGTTGACTGATCTCCATCGGTAGACCTTGTTTGTGTTACACCGACCGCATATGTTTCTCTGATGGTAGTGATCATCGGCTTGACTTTCACTATCGACGGGAGTTTGGAATCTTATGCCGATCTCCAAGGTCTTACCGATGTGAGAAGCCCATCGGCATAAGGTTGGACGTCGGGGAAGGTTGTGGTAGTCACTCCGATGGAAGGCCATCGGAGTGAGTAGCTTTATCAGCCAAGCCTTGAGAACTCGCTCCGATACTCTTGTGTCTCTCCGATGAAGCGTTGACGTCGATGTGAAGCCCATCGGTGTGAGTCTCTCCGATGAAGCATTGGCATCGGTGTGAAGACCATCGGTGTGAGAACAACTGTCGGTCCAGCGAAGAGAAGTTCCTTCGATGTAATATCTCACTCCAATGGAACTATGAAGTCTTTGGTATCAGTGGGACGTGAAACCGTCGGAGTGAACGATGGAGTGTTGGCCAATAGTTTTGGTTGTGCCGATGGGGATAGACTGGAGTCATCAGCAGCAAAAGCGCCGATGATAGTCTTACTAAGCCTTCAAGTATATAAACTAGAAATCGTCCAACGCTGGGTGCATGTGGGACTAAAGGTCCTCACGAATATGTGAATAGTTTGGTAGTTTTGCAACGGTTGAAAAAGAGTGATGCCGGTTGGAACGAACTATGAGTTGCATGTGTCGATTGGATTGCTAAAGCAATGATAAAATTGATAGACCAAAAGTGAGTGAGATCCTTTTTTCGGTAGAGATCGATAGTGTGTGGCTGGAGAGTACTTTCCAGTGTGCTTTATTTTTCTTCTTCAGTGAAGTCTTTTGCTGTATGTGAACGGCATGTGAAGGGACTCAGAAGAGAATGAAAACAGAGTTCAGGTGAAAGGGTTCTGGCCGAGAAGGTAAAGTTCTGTACTGTGTACTATTTGTGGCATGATAACAGTATGAAGAACCAACCGAGTGCTGGAGAACTTTGTGCAGGGTTATACCGTCAGCTATTCTTCAGAAGGAACAAGATGTTAATCTCCTGTAAAGGCTGTGAGCCTATAAATGTATTGTAACTATTTGGTTGTTGAATAATACAATGGCTCGGTGATTTGGAGTGTGGGGTTTTTTACTCGTAAGGGTTTTCCCCACGTAAATCTGTGTTCTTATTATGTCTTTCATGATTAATTGTTCTACTGTTGAAACTAGATGTTCGCTTGTGCTTTCCTCTAAGGGTCAATGTTGGAAATGTTCTATGTCTGTTTTCGCTTTAATGGCATAGTTGTGTGTGTTTTTGAAGCAATTGAAAAGAATTTAAATCTGTCAAAGGCACCACTGTTCTCAAAAATACGTTCTGAGATGCTCTCATTTCCTTACAGGCCCTTCCTAAAAAGAAATGAAGATCACCTCCTAGAACATTAGGGGCTTAAATGCCCCTTGTAGACACCCAAATTTGTCCCAAACTTGTTCATGACTAGCAACACCTTGTTAAACCATTATCCTAAACATCATAAGCTAATTAATTAAATAAATTTTATTTATTTAATTAAAATCCCATTCAATCCCATCCTCATCCTACTTAGCCAATTAATTAAATAAATTTTATTTATTTAATTAATTTCACATGCATAATCCCATTTATCCTATCCTCATCCCAATTAATTAAATAAATTTTATTTATTTAATTAATTTTCACATCATATCTTATCCCATCCTATTCATCTATCTAATTAATTAAATAAATTTTATTCATTTAATTAATATCCAACTCATATCCCAACTAATTCAAATATTTTATTTGAATTAAATACTCATCTTTCATCACATTCCAACACTTATCCAGTCAATCATGTGTTGTAAGACAACTTTCACTCATATCCTTCACATGCACAACTAACGGAACCTAAATTTAGTATCTTTCAATCCTAGCCATTCACATAGCCTCTGAATCTCCATCGTTGATTGATCTTGGTTGAGTCCTATATAAACACCCTCTCATTCCATATGAGAGGGGGGATCCAGCAATCGTATAGCACCTACATTATCATCTTGAGCATCTTGAGCATCTGAGCATTCATATCAAGCTTTCATCTTCCATCATGGCAGCTTTCAGCTTTGCAATTGTTCATTGTTGAAGAAGCAGTCCACATCCCTCAAACAAGGAATCGCACGGTCTAGGTGATGTTATGCTTGAATTGCATTGTTCTTTGATTTCATTTAGATTAGATTCCTTGATGATGGTAGGGTTAGGGTTTCATGACTATGTCTGATCTTCCACACCTGACTTTCACCTATCATACACCCCTAACAAAAGAAGCCTACTAAGGCTTCACTTAAGGTCGCATCAATTAGACATTTGGTTAATTCAGGAGTCAAAGCTGAGTCAGGATGAGAGAGAGAAATTTGGTAGGAAATTAGGCTAGTGGAAATCTACGAGGGTCAACTCCTCTGGTGCCTCAGGAGGCCTCGTTACTCTTTGGAGACCCCAAATGGTCTTGGTGGATATAGTGGAAAATAGCAATTTCGGGATCGCTAGTAAGGTAAGGAGCCTAGCCTCTAGTATTTGTTTTTTGTCAATCAACATTTTTGGTCCCAATTCATGTTTGGAGAAAAAGGAACTGTGGAAAGAGATAGACATCCTCTACAATAGTCATGCTTTTGATTTTTATATTCTGGGTGGGGATTTTAATGCAATTCTAAGAGTTGAAGACAAAAAAGGAGGTGTGGGGAGAAAACTTCAATCTCAGGTGGACTTTGAGGATTTTGTTGAAAGAAATCAACTATTTGAGATCCCTTTGGGAAATGGAGGTTTTACGTGGACCAATAGGAGGCTTGGCTTCAGCAACATAGTGGAGAAATTAGATAGATTTCTCTTCAAAGGAGATTTGAGCAAATTTCCTTTCTGCCTGGAAGGCAAGATTTTGTCGTTGTCAAGATCTGACCACTATCCTATTTGTTTAGATATAATTGGGGAAAAGAGACCAGTGAGGAGCCCTTTCAAGTTTGAAAACATGTGGCTAAGGACCCCAATTTCTTGGAGTTGGTTAAGCTGTGGTGGATTGATTCCAAGCCTGAAGGAACAAAATTTTACATCATTGCAACAAAACTCAAAATTATCAAGCAAAACTTTAAAGAATGGAATAGGGAGCACTTTAAGAACATTTTTGAAGAAAAAAAGCTAGTCGAAGAAGAGCTTGCTTCACTGAATGAAAAAAATTTTAAGGAATGGATGGCAATAGTTTTCTATTAGAAAAGGATCTGCTTGGCAAGTTTGTTGATTTGATCTCCAAGGAAGAGATTTATTGGTGTCAGAAGTCCAGGGAAGTTTGGCTAAGGGTTGGAGACAAAAATACAAAATTCTTTCATAATTCTACAAAAGCCAAAAGAGAAATCATTAGGATCTCTTCAATCAAATTAGCAGATGGATCCATCATTGACAAGATTGAAGACATCAACAAAGAGGCAGTCAATTTTTTTTAGAATTTACTAAATGAGGGAGAGGGCTCAAACTTGGGTAGCCACTAGCAGTTTCTTAGATGCATCCCTAGACTTGTCACAAAAGAGCACAACAACTTTTGACTGCTAAGTTTATAGAGGCAGAAATTAAAGAGGCAATTTTTGATCTTCATCCGGATAAAGCCCTTGGACCTGATGGGTTCCCGGCAGCCTTCTTCCAAAAATGTTGGGACTTCATGGGGAAGGAGATTAATGAAGCAATCGAGGACTCTAGGAGCTCATACATGGTCTTAAAGGAGGTCAATAACACCTTTTTAGCTCTTATTCCTAAAAAGGAGAAACCAGAATCTTTGGAGGAATTTCAGCCCATTGCTTTATGCAATACCTTATACAAAATCTTGGCAAAAGCAGTAGCAAACAGATTGAAGCTCATTTTGCCTGATTTAATTGTTGAAGAGCAGACTGATTTTGTTCCAAGCAAGTCAATTTTAGATGGAGTTATCATCACTCAAGAAGCCATTCATTCTATTCAAAATTCTAGGAAACCAGCAATGTTCATTAAGTTGGATATAAAGAAGGCCTACGACAAGGTAAACTAGAGATTCGTGTTCAAAGTTTCAGAAGCCTTTGGCTTTGACAAGTCCTGGATCAATTGGATTTTCGAATAGGTGGATTGCCCAAAGTTTCCAGTCCTCATTAATGGTTCTCTCGAAGGCTTTTTCAATGCCTCCAAAGGTCTCAGACAGGGAGATTCAATGTCTCCATTCCTATTCATCTTAATGGCTGAGGCCCTTGGAAGATCTCTTCTTCTAGCCAAACAAGAAGGGCAGATTCAAGGTATTCAGATCTCTCAGGGAGTGCAGGAAGTCAGCCATCAGCAATTCATTGATGATACCATTCTCTTTGGAGTGGCAAAAGAAAGAGAAGCCAATGGCTTAAATGAATCAGTAGTCTTCGGCCTCAGGTCAGGAAGTAAGTCTTGCAAAATCAAAAGTATTTTTCTTCAATTCAAATAGTATAAAAGAAAATAGCATTCTTAGGCTCTTGAGGTTCAAAAGAGGGTAACTACCCTGCAAATACTTGGGTTTGCCTCTAGCAAAGGGGGTTAGGCCTAGGAATCTTTGGGAGGCAATGATTGAAAGAGTTAAAAACAGACTTGCTTCCTGGAAGAGAAAATGCATCTCATGGGCTGGCTAGCTAACGATGCTCAAGGCATCCTGACCTACATGATGTCCTATTTCCCTCTTTCAAAAGAAGCTTTAAGATATTTGAATCAGAAAGTGAAAACTTTCTTTTGGCAGGGAAATTCGAAACAACATAAATTTCCTCTGATCAAATGGAATCAGGTCTGTGAGAAAAAAGAGGCAAATGGCACTAATTTGAAGAATCTATAATTGCAAAATCTTTCCTTAGGAGAAAATGGGTGTGGGCCATTCACGAGAAGCCGAACTCAAATGGGTCAAGATAGTCAAGGCCAAATATCTGGAAGATGAGGAAAATATCATCTTCACTATGAGAGTCCTGCCAAAAGGCTCAAGGATTTAGAACTTCATAAGCAATTGCAGATTTCTAATCCAAGATCATTTCACGTGGGAAATTAGAGATGGAAGTAAGGCCCTTTTTTGGGAAGACTCCTGGAACGGGCATTCCAAACTTTCTGAGAAGACTGATCTAGACCAAGTCAGAATGATCACAAAGTTAAGTTAGGGAGATAAAGTTAAAGACTGCATCAATCCTGCCTCTCTTAGTGCAGGTGCTTTGGCCTCTTGGAAAAATGTCAGAACCCTTGGTGTGGATCACAGGCTAGTGGCAGCCTTTGAGGAGGCATTGCTGACTCGCAAGCTAAGCTTAAGAATAGGTCCAAATGAATTAAGGTGGACGGCCTCCCCATCAAGGCAGTACAGTGTAAGAGATGGCTACAAAGCTCTTAAAGACATTCCAGAAGTAGAGGCAAGTCTTCCTATCAAGTTGTGTTGGAACAAATTTTGCCTTCCCAAAGTAGGAATCTTCACCTGGGTTGCTTCTAGAGGGAGGGTTCTCACAGGGGACAGATTTAAAAAGCTGGAGATTGCAGGCCCTTTTAGATATGTACTCTGTAAGCAAGAAGAAGAATCGGGTGATCACCTTTTCCTCAATTGTGATTTTTCCTCCAGGTATTGGTCCTGGTTGTGTGACAAGCTACAATGGTCTTCAGCCCTGCCTTCAAAACTCTTAGATCTACTTCTGTCTTGGCCTTCCCTCTACAAGGATTCAATTTTTGGAAGTTTATGGATTTCCAGCCCCTCCCTACTCCTATGGGAACTCTTGAAGGAGAGAAACCAGAGGATCTTCCAAGATAAGGAAATCCCTTTTTCCACCTTTATCAATAAATTAGAAGTAAACATTGTTGAAGTTGTGAATGCTAGACTAGTACAAGGGGGGTCTGGTAATAATAAATTCATTCTGTGGGATGTAGCTATAAGGAAGAATTGGCAAGGGCTCCGCTTTCCAACCATAGACCTTTCCAATTAGGATCTTTCGAGAGCCCAAAGGAGCTCGGTGCAATGGACCCCTCTAGAAGTTGGTTGGTTTAAACTAAACTTCGATGGGGCGGCTAGAGGAAATCCAAGAGTTTCTGGTGTTGGATGCATAGTGCAAGATTGGAATTGCAGGACTAGTGCAAGACTAGCAGAAAACCTCTAGGATGGAACGAACAACTTGGCAAAAATGCAAGCTTTAATTCTGGGTCTCAGACTATGTCAAGAACTTAATATTAAAAAATTAGAAGTAGAAGGGGATTCCCTGTTGGTCATAAATGGCCTTAGGACCAAGAGGATGGTGAATTAGAGATTGAATGCATTGCTTGAGCAGGAAATCTCCCTCCTATATTTCTTTGATTTGATCATGATAAAGCATGTCTTCAGGGAAGGAAATTCAGAGGCGGATGCTCTTTCAAACTTGGGAGCAAATGGTAGAAACTTCAAAGAGATCTCAGATCCAGCCATGCTCCTTAGTCAAACTTGACTGAGCCTGTGGAAGGACTGGGGCTCAGAGGTGGAGGGCTAGGTCAGTTTCTTCTTGACATGGTGGCATAGTCTTCTCATCTCACTCGATCTTGGATGGGACCCAGTAATTATAAGATCTCTTCTTAGACGTTAGTCCTTTTTACAATGTCATCCTTTGATGACGGGACAAAGCACCCAGCAGATGACGAAAGCTTGCGGTGATAAGGTGAAGTTAAGAAAATGATTCTGGCATCGATGGATATTAGTACCTCATTCCATTTTGGCACAAGAGAACTGCACCTTCATTCCATTCAAGAGGAGGAAAAATCATTGCCATGTATGGGGATTTGCCAAGCTTCCTTGGCACGCAATCCGGCACATACTCCTCATAAATGTTTGAGGCATCCCAATGGTTTTTTAACCATCTTTGGTAGAAGATAATCCCTCATTCCCTTGGTGTGCATTGCAGAGAGAATCTATGGATACCACAATAAGATTAGTAGGCAAGAAGAGCCAAATGGCTTTCCTTGGCATGGTTTCTGACCTCCGGCTCATGAGGATCATGAAAACCAGTCATCCCTTGGCAGTTGTAGTGACCAAAAGGATTTGGGGCAAAGATTTCTTGCAGCCTAGGGACTGTTATAGAGTTAATACTAACATTTCCTCCCACTTCATCACCTTGCTGCTAGACCTAGGTGAGGAGAAATCTATGGTCATCCATCTTGTAAGGGAGCTCTTCAAGGCCGAGCTATTAGTCAGTTTGGAGGAGGCTGTCAAGATGGCCAAGTTCGGGGTAGGTTTCCTGCACATCTGTGACTATGAAAAGTGTTTGGCAGGAGTGGCAGATATTCTATGGATTTCATTTTTGGGCAACTTTGTCGAGACCACTCTGATTGAACACTGCAAGAGGGCAAAGGAGGGGTGCAGCTTCCTGAAGCACTTCTGCAACCTTTTGGAGTGTAGTGGTTATATGAATTTGTAGACCTAGTTTGAGCGGAAGAAGAGGTGGTGGATCTAGACTAAATCCCAGATTCAATCAGGTTCTTTTTTGTAGTTTCAAAATCTATGGCGGCCATGTTACTTTTACTTTTTTGCTTATGCTAATGGAAGGTAAATATTGTTAAATAGTCTAGGTGTCTGGTTCAGGGGCTTGGTCTCCATTGAAATTTGATATAGTAATGGGATGTCTATGAAATGATATTGGCCCTACGTGGCTTTTTGGTATCAGACCCTATGCGACCATTATGAATTATTACTAGTCTGGGTAGGGAAATGCAAATCTAAAAAGCCATGGTGGCTCATACATTGTAATCTTTTTTGATACTTCTATATAATCCAATATATCTTACTAATAAAAAAAAAAAGAATTCAAGTGTAGAAGTACCACATACTTTGTGATTGTGGCTTTATTTAATCTTCAATAAAAAATCATATTTCCAGGTGAGTTATGTTTTCAAGGAGGAAAAAAATTAGAATGAAGATAGATCAATAACAAGTAAAACGAGGAAAAAATTTAGAATGAAGATAGTTGAATAACAAGTAAAACAATTTAGTGGAAGTTCACAGGGCATACATTATTGTGTTCCTTTTCCAACATTGGGCGATAGACTTCATAATATACTTATCCCATTTTTCTCACATATTCTTTCATGGCATAAATCTTCCATACGATTCAAGATTTAAAGATTTCATGGCATAAATATTCCATATTGTTCAAGAATTAAAGGTTTCATTAGAAAAAGTAATTTTTTGGTATGATAATAAGCATGCATGCCCTTCAGTGCAACAAAACTCCCCTGTGTTAAAGTTACTATATTGAATGCATAAAGTATGGGGCATATCATCATTTTGAAGTTCAGTTTCTCAATTTGAGTGTCCATTAATTTTTCTACTACATAAACCCAAAAACATTATGGGTTTGATTATATATGAATATTTCATTTACTATGGTATAATAAATTTTATTATTTTCTTTCGTTGTAACTATAATATTGATATTTTAAATATGTACCAAGGTTTTTAGCTTGGTCCAAGCCTAGAGACATCCTTATTACACAATAAAATAAATTAATTTTTAGATGTGATCTAAATATTAATTAATTTTTCTGTGTAATATTTATATTAATATAATATTTAGCCTTATGAAAATTATTTAATATTTTATTTGTTATATATTATTACTAATCAAATCTATATTAAATTGTTTATTATACAAATTTATAATGTATTTATATTTATGTTACATTATAGTAAAAACTTTTGCACTTTAATAACAAAAAATATATATTAAATATCAATTAATATAATTTTTATTATTAATATATACAAAAAGAAATGAGAGATATTCGAGTGCAAAACAAGATATCTTTCTAAATTCCCTACTTGATAGTTTACTTATTTTATGTAATTTCATTGTTTATTATTAAAAAAGCCTAATATAGGTTTTGAAGGGATCGTAAAACCCTTTAAATACACATAAGAATATTAAAAAATATATTAAATATGAATTAATATACATTTTATTATTAATTAAATATTAAATATTGAAACATTATAATGATTTAAATATTAATATATTTGTATATATTAATTATAAAAATTTTATTTTAAATATCAATAGAATAATATAATTCATAATATATTAATGATAATATTTATATTAAATTATTGATTAGATAAACAAACAAAACCATTTTAATCAGCGCCTTGACTTTGATCTCCATGGCTGAGAGGTGAGCCTTGACTTCCACCAGTTCCATCTCCAACTTCTTGTTACCCACCTCCACTCTGGCACTCATCACTTTCTTACCTAGAGTTTTTTGAATTTTAGTTTCCCCAAGGTCGGTGTCATAAAAAGAATTATTCATTGACTCAAAATGACTCGTGCCATCATGTTCCTACATGAGAGTTGTTTTAACTTCCTTTATTTCAAACACCTGCTCCATATCATCTTGTTTGGAAATAGACGAGTAGTCAACAATTTTCAGCACTTGAGGCCTTTCCCAGCCAACTTGGAAGACCTCCTTAAACTCGGCCTTCTCACAATGTTATCTTTTCCCACAGTTTTCTCCTTAACAATCTCAACCTCTTCTTATAGTAAAATGAAATATTGATATATATTTGTGTATAAGTTTTAAATATTAATACATTTTTAATAATCTAAATAGTAATATATTATATTGTGTAATATTCATATTTATTTTTTCTTCATTGTAATTATAATATTATAATTAATATATACAATGAAGGACAACATAAATAATCATATAAATATCAATATTATATTAATATGAATATTACACAACATAAATTGAAATAAATCTACAAATAAATGCAAAATATTGGAGTGGATAATAAAATCTCTCTAAATTCCCTACTTAGTAGTTCAGTTATTTTATGGCACTTCAATAATGGATATTCTTATGACATGTTATGTTAATGCTAGGGATATGTCTTCTATGGAGGTGTTATTTTATAATTTCTTATCTTTTCCTTCCTTCATGGAGTTGATTAGTGCTCACCCATAGTAATGTATGCATGAACATAATGATGATCATATGGATTGTGATAGTTGTGAATACATAACTAATGAGGATATACATTATGGCACCTTGTAGGAGGGTTGTAGAAAACATAGTTTTACCTCTTTCACCTATGCATTAAATGATTACAACTTTTAATGATACATCTCTTATATGTCATGCTAGATTGTCTCCATAGATTCATGTTCTTTGAATGCATTAACTTCTTTTATACTTGATAGTGTGTATAATGATAGTTTTTCTCTCATTTTAAACCTATGGACATATGATATAGATAGACATCATACCTTCACCCACATATGATGATGATCCACCTTCACTCATCCCTACTGATATACTTGTTGTTTTTAGAATATTTATTTGTAATGTTTATGCTAGCAATGAGATTTATGATGATTGCACTTCTTCTATCACTAGTAATAGGTATGTTTTAGTCACCTTCACATGAGGTCACTAACCCACTTTACTCATGATGAATATTAGGTAATATAATAAATTAATATTTGGATCACTATAATATATTAATATTTAATATTTATAGACAAATATATATCAATATTTCATTTTACTATGTTATAATAAGATTAATATGAATATTACACAACATAAATTGAATTAAATCTACAAACAAATGTGAGATATTGGAGCGCAAAAATAGATATCTCTCCAAATTCCCTACTTGATAGTTTACTTTATGTAATTTCATTATTTTTTATAAAAAGGCATAATATAGGTTTTGAAGGGATCCTAAAATGCTTTAAATGCACATAAGAATATCAAAAAATATATTAATTATGAATTAATATACATTTAATTATTAATATATATAATGAATAAAATTTAATAATCATATTACTATGAATATTATATTAATACAAATAATAGACAATATAATAACTTAATATTTGGATCACTATAATATATTAATATTTAATGTTTATAGACAAATATATATCAATATTTTATTTAACTATGTTATAATAATTAATATTATAATTAATATATATAGAATGTTGAAACAAAAATCATATTAATATCAATATTATATTAATATGAATATTACAAAACATAAATTGAATTAAATGTAAAAAAAAGTAAGATATTGGAGTCCAAAACAAGATATGTCTCTAACTTCCCTACTTGATAGTTTACTTGTTTTATGTACTTTCATTGTTTTTTATTAAAAAGGGGTAAAATAGGTTTTGAAGGGAGCCTAAAACTCTTTACATGCATATAAGAATCAACAAAACAATAGCAAAATAGTAGCCATACTACAAAGAAAACCAAATATAATGAAGAAAAAATAAATAATCATATTTATATTAATATGAGTATTACACAACATAAATTGAATTAAATCTACAAAGGGATGTGAGATATTGGATTGCAAAATAAGATATCTCTCTAAATTCTCAACTTGATAGTTTAGTTATTTTATGTAGCAAGTAGTAAAATGCTATAATAAATGAAAAAGAGACTCAAGAAATAGCAATACTAGACAGCATTCACATTTTCTAACATTCTCCAATGCAAACTCCTTTCTAGTGTATGCTAATCAAACAAATATTAAATCAAACTCAAAATCAACTAATCAATTCATGAAGAGTATTTACCAATAAAAGAGTTCCACATCAATATTAAAAACATATTTAATTTAAAAAAAAATCAACTACAAAACACATACTATTATTACAACACTACAAGGCAGGTACTTAGCCACTATGTGGCACTTGTGAAAGAGGTGACATCCAAAAAATCTATCTAATTTCCACTAGAAACCTAATAGAACAATATCTCATTCAAGCACAATTCATAACCATACCAGAAAGTCATACCAAATAAAGAAATTGTATAGAGATATCAAAAATTTAGGGAAGTTAAGATCACATACCCAGTTTCCAACTTGTCTCTCAAGCTCCCATTTTCTTTCTACCTTCTCCCTTATTTACAACCTTTTTTTCCTATTTTTCTTTATTTTTCAATGAATATTATTTTACTTTAGATTTATTAATATGCATTAAGAGGAGAAATTATCATGCACCAATTAAGTTTAGTAACTAGTTGAAAATAAATAATTTAAAATAAGTAAAAATCATTTTCTCCACATTGGCTCAAGATCAAGACTCAATCAAGAAGGTTAACTTTTATTTAATTAGCTACAAAGAAGTAGTTATCTTCCTCATGCAACTCATTAATTTGTTGAGGATAATTTCATAAAAATAAAAGAAATTATTTTCCATACAAACACCTTTATTAACTTGAGCTAACAAATTTTAATTTATTTTGTATGAATAAAATTTATTTATTATTATCTAATATCAATTATTTGTTTATTTATTTAATTCCCATTTTATCTTACTAATATTTAATAATTGAATTGATTTAACAATTGCTTTCCCTTAGTTAACTATTATCATCAAATAATTATTTTTCCCTGTTTAATGGATAAAGTTTAATTTGTCAAGGAGAGGGTCGTAACAAAAATATTCATTCTATAATTCCATTTGTACCAAATACTACTATAAATTACAAGAATATATCATCCCTTAGAAAAATCTACTTTTGGGTAAAACATGCACAGTCATAACATACAAACTTCAACGTGATTGCACTAGAGTCCTTCTACACTAGTGTCCCAACCTCTATTTTTATACTAGAAAGTTTGTTGTTCTCTTATTAGTTCTCTATAATCCAGTAACCTATTTTCTTTGTAACACTCTACTAAAATCCATGAGCATTCCTCCTCAAGTACTCCTTCCTCTTATATTATCCCTCATAGGGGTCCCCACCTAAATCCAACCATATCTATGTCTACTTCCTCTTTCTTTATTTCTTCTTCTTCCATTATTTTTGTTATTCCCTTGCCATCCAACCCACTAGACATACCACCTTGCATGTTTTCTAATGATGACCACTTTGATCATCGGACTACATTAGAGAAGGTTGATCTTGCTACCTACAAGAGGATCAAATCAACACTTATTCCTCCTCCAAAGCAACTTACTTGATGATATCATGTTTTATTCAACCTCTTCCATCATAGATTCTCTAAGGAACCTCCTTGTCACCCATTCTAAGGGGTTAGAAATCATATAGGATATCAAACACATTTTCCATGCTCATGCCCCTCTATAGTCGAGTTCCCTTACCTTCATCCCTCCATCCCAACCTACTTCTTTTCCTTTTCCTACCACCAAACCTTCTGTCACCCAAATTTCTAGGTTGATTCCTTCTCATCCTACCTATATCCCTAGCATTCTTATCTTTCCTATTCCTCCCTTTTGTGACCACATTCCTTGACCAATCCCTTTGCCTCTTACTCTTATGTGCCACCCTCTCAATCCTTACCTTTCTCTTATCCTACCAACTCCTCTCTTGCCACCATATCTACTCCATCCCTTAGCTTAAACTTAACCTTGCAACCCTTAGTAAACTTGCATCTTACCTTGATGACATCAACATCTCCTACCCTCAATATCCCAACTCCCTATAGTAGACCATGTCCTTCACTAGCTAGTTCAAGACATAGGAGTGATGCAATGGTAATTGGCCACTCTCCCATTGTATTCTACCCTAGAGGAGGAAACAATAGACCTTCTCCATACCCCCCCCTATTCTTTGGTTTCCATAGGTCACCTTCTCCCACCACATTTCACCGTGCCAAACTTTGAAATATAAAATGGAATGTAAACAATCCTAAGACCCATGTTTAATTCCTTATATCTATGTATATTGATCACTATTCTAATGATCATTTGATATCTAATATTTTCATTCATTTCCTTAATAAAAATGCATTTGAGTGGTTCTACTCTTTATCTATCCATTTTATTGACTCATTTGTCTAGCTGACTCACCTTTTCATGACACACTTTCAAGTCAACATAGGCCTCTAGGCTAGTTTCAATAACCTTGTACATTACAAGTAGGGTCCAAATGAACAAATGACAAATTTTATCCTACATTACCAATCCATTCTCCCTCAAATCTCTTATCATATTCCTAATTTTGATATCTATCATGATATTTATTGGGAACTTTGTCTCAAAGATCTGTGACCAGATTTGCTTGCATAAATATCCCTCCTCTTCTCTCTACATTAACCTACATGATTATCTATAGATAATGGTGCATTTAAAGGCTATTTCCTCTTTGACCCCTAATGCCTCAACTTCTTCATCAACCCCATCCTCTTCTCAATCATCCAAGAATCCTACATTTAGAAGAACACCAATAACTTCTTCACTCATAAACCCAAATCTAAGCCAGCTGCTAACTAAGTTGACCCAAACTCTCCTACCTCTTCATTCTCTAATCTTGTTATTTCTCTTCATTCACAATATAACCATTGGTGGCCAAAGATTATCAATCCCCTCCATTCCATTCTTCATTAGTTTCTTTCCCATAACCTTATTTAACTTCCTCTATCTAACCCTTAGACTCTAACCTCCCCTTACCCCAATCCTATGATCTCAAAGCCTATTTCTAATACCATTATGTCAATGTACATGATACTAAAAAGTGTATGCACCTATGATACTTAATCTAATATCTTATTGATAACAATATGATATAGCTACAAGGGATGAATGATCAAAGAAATAAGTTAGTGAGACCTCCTAATGCCAACTTGCAAATTCTCACCAAACCCTTTCATCAGCACTCAACTACCAATTATGTTGTAGTGGTATCTTCCTCACCTAGGCCCACCTTGACCTTTTTTTTCACAATATAACCATTTCTTATATCTAGAAGTCCTAGATTCACAAATAACCCCTGATTAACTCAACCAAGGTTAAGAATACTATAGGTCTTAAATAAATAATATCTCCTATACAAAGGAATGTAGAATAACTTTGGTAATGTGTTATAAACAAAACATGCCCTGAATATATATCCCTACAAGGTCATTCTCTAGTAGACTTAGCCTACTCCATTGCATTAGATCTCTTCAAGGATAACGTGAATAATAAAGACAAATAGTCTTTAATGGGATTCTCATAGAAATCCTATTTCAACTCCCATAGTATCTCTTAGTTACTCTCATTTGATGTGATACAATAGTTTACTAAAGATTCCTATGAATCTAGTTCTCATGGGTAGATAACATTATCCGTTATACATATTTATAGCTTATACAAGACAATATGTTAAATCCTTTTAACCTCAATACTATACGGTTCAAGTTGAGAGTATGAAAACAAGGTTCATTCATTTCTTTAATATTCAAGAGCCTATTGTTTGGTTAACTCGCAATCATTCCATTGACTTGCTACAAACTTATTCGATAGGTGAACTATTTTCAAAGCCAAAGACAGCTATGATAATCTTTCTCTATGAAGGTCATTTATTCACCATTCTTTGCATTGCTATGATAATCTGTTTCTAAAGAAAAGGCAAATGGTTGAATCAGTAACTGTAACAAAGCACTCACTTGCTTGATCACCAAGTGTCAACCATATGATTTGCATTCTCAATCTCATTGTTTACAGAGATAGATCAATATAGTTTTCTCAGAGAGTTATCTGCATTTTCCTACATCAAACTTTAGTAGTTATCAACTATTACACTATAAAATCAAAAGATTTAACTCCACTGGTGAACTCATACTATCACCATAAGACTACGATGTATTCACTAAAGATATGATAATCGATCTCTTCTTACATAATTGAAGAATACCTGAAAATGATCAATTTAGGAGTTGACAGAGATTTGTAAACCAGTCATAGGGTCGACGTCCTTCTATCTACGTATTCGCTCTATTCTCCATCCACTTTACTTCTCTCTACAACTGTTTGATCCTCCTTTCTATCATTCCCTGCTCTCATGTTTTTAACCTTATTAATATATGGATACCACTGCTCAACTGAGTCGTTCAAAGTTATCACCCAGGCACAACTCCTAAAGAGTTGCCTGATTTCACACCTCAACAGTGATTCAATTGCAAACTTAATGACATCTTAACAGTCCTAAGTGACTTAGTCTTTAACTGAAATCAATTTTTAAGTAAAAGTCCACATGTCGATTGTGGAAGGCCGCCATATGGTTCATTCAATTGGGTAGTTTGAAAACACAGTCATCCCCATAAGGCTGAGGCCGACACTTATTAAATATATAACTGATCTTTTAATGATCAAAACATGTGGTTCAATCCACCACTTACACTAATGAAGGCTCTACTATATTTTAGCCTATGGCTCCTACAATACCATTGACTCATTAAGAGGTATTATCCTCTTACGATGCTAAGGCATTTATATATTTGATTACATCAAATATACTTCTTATAACATCGCCACTATATTAGATAATCACAATTTAATCAATACAAATAATATTTAAACAAGGAATTACAGATAATGTGGTTGGGTTGAGCTTGTCTCCCCATCACAATCTGTCGGCAATAATCACATATTCTTAACTCGATGAAAATGTCTTAACGTTAAGAATCATTTATAACACCTCAAGGGTCTTAATAATAATATGACAACCATTTTATGACAATAACGTCGTAATATTTACATTAAACATAAATAGTCGCAAATCAAACTCAAATGACGTTGTTAACATTATTAATGACTAAGACAACTTACTACGACCTAGAAAGATTTGAAAATAATATTGACTATCTGTAGATTAGGTTCAGAAGTAAATTGATAAGACAAGGCTTACCTCTTATGACACATTGGTTCACATTTTCGTTAAACACTTATACCCGATTTGGCAAATAAACCACTCGTAACCTGAGGTCTATATCTCTCTCCTGGAAAGATACTCTCTCTCTTTTCTCTGAGAGTCACCTGAAAACCTATAGTCTTGTATCAAACTTGTTACCAAAGAAATTATGATCAGTGCATCATTATTCAAATAACAGATCAAATCTCATAATGCAAATATTAAATCGATAATAACATAATCATTCCCATAATTTCATAAATGACATTCAATATAATCCATGTTTTTCCTTGTCATTAATCTAAACATCATAATAAATTTACTTATGTCCAAGTAAAAAGTAAAAGTATAGCAAGACAAAAATTGGGGATTTAACATATCCTACCCCTAAAGATTCATCGTCCTCGATGATATAAAGTATTAAAAAGTAACTAAAAGCAAGTTCATTGTTTGCAACTGGTAAAATTATTAAATAAATGAGGAAACTTTTGATAAAAGTCATGGTAATCCTCCCATGTAGCATTTTCCTCAGCATATTGGTCCCATTGGACCTTGCATTGAAAGACCTCTCTATTATGCAAGCAGAGCTTACGCGTTTCTAACACCTTGAGTGGCTCGGTCATGACCACCCCTGGGTCTTGCATCTATAAAGAATTCCAAGTCAAAATATGATTATTACCTGCAATATATTTCTTCAAATAAGACACATGAAAAACACTGTGCATTCTAGATAAGGCTGGTGGTAGAGTAATTCTGTAAGCAACCGGATTGACTACTTCAAGCACTTCAAAAGGTCCCACATATCGAGGGGCTAGCTTAGAAGACTTCCCAAACTTAATAGAACTTTTCTTAGGTTTGACCCTCAAAAGAACTTTTTCTCCAATGGTGAATTGCCTTGGAACACGTTTTGCATCCGCATAGCTCTTTTGCCTATCATTGGCTTTTGCCAATCTTTTTCTGATCAGCTTAACTTTCTCTTCCATTTTAGCTAGCATTTCTGGCCCGATACTAATCCTATCCTCTAGCTTATCCCAGCTTATAGGAGTTCAACATCTTCTTCCATACAATGCTTTGAATGGCTCCATCTTAATAGTGGAATGATAGGAATTGTTGTAAGCAAATTCCACAAGTGGTAAGTATTCTTCCCACTTATATTACTAATCCTTGCAATACATTCGTAACAAGTCTTCCAAGACTTGGTTAACTCTCTTAGTTTTCCCACCAATTTCAGGATGGTAAGTTGTACTCATATTGAGCTTAGTCCCTAGTGCATAAAACAAAGACCTTGACATTACACCCGCATCTCTATCTAAGATAATCTTTTCAGGGAAGCCATGCAATCTAAACACCTCTTGCACAAATTTGCAAGCTAACACAGGTGCTCCATCAGTCAAATTCCCTGGTATGAAATGTGCTACCTTTGTGAATTTATTGACCACCACTAAAATGGCATCATGTCTATTCCTTGACATAGGAAGACCTTGAACAAAATCCATGCTAATAACTTGTCATTTCCACTATGGCACATCATGTGGGTACAACAATCCTACAGGGTGTTGATGCTCTACTTTTACCCTTTGACATTCTAAATAGCTTGCTACAAATCTTGCAGCATCATTCTTCATTCCTTTCCAGAAATAAAGAGGCTTAACATCTGCTAGAAGTTTGGTCACTCCTGGATGTCCCGAATACGGTGCAATATGAACTTATTTCCATACTAGATCCCTTAATCTAGCTAAATCAGGAACATAAATTCTATCTTTGTACCTCAATAGTCCATCTGACTCAAATAGAAAACCATCATACCTTGGATCTCTAGGATTATCTTTTAGAGTTTGCTTAACCTACTCATAAAACTCATCACTAGACATATTTTGCAACACCAAATCCTTGAAATTTCTACGAATAGGAATAATAGAAGCTATATGTCTTCTATGACTCAAAGCATTAGCTACTCTATTCTCTTTTCCTTTGATGTAGTTTATCTCAAAGTCATAGTCAGATATCAATTCTAACCATCTCCTTTGTCGAGCATTCAAATGCGGTTGAGAGAAAATATACTTAAGACTTTGATGGTCTGATTTAAGTACAAAAGTCTTCCCCAACAAATAATGTCTCCACATATGTAAGGCATGAGTTACTGCTACTAATTCCAGATCATGCAGTGCATAATTTTTCTCATAGGATTTCAATTTCCTTGACTCATGCTATAACTCTTCCATCTTGCATAAGCACTCCTCCTAATCCTTCTCCTGAGGTATCTGTAATTACCTCAAATTGTCCTTCGGGGTCAGGAACTTTCAAGATTGGAGCTATAGTTAACTTTTCCTTTAAGAGATCAAATGCTTCCTGATATTTGTCTATCCATTCAAATCTCTTTCCTTTCCTCTGCAGGGAAGTGATTGGACTAGCAACACTGGAGAAATTTAGAACAAACTTTCTATAATAGTCTGTCAGGCCCATGAAACTATGCACCTCATGCACATTTGTTGGTACAAGCCAGTCTAGAATAGCTGTGATTTTTACAGGATCAATAGATTTTCCATTAGCTAATATAGTATGCCCTAAGTATTGAATCTCCTTCTGGAAGAATGTACACTTTGATAGTTTCCCATATAACTTATGTTCTCTTAACCTTTGCAAAACTATTTGCAGGTGCCATTGATGTTCTTCTTCATTCTTAGAATAAATGAGTATATCATCCAGAAAGACTAAAACAAGCTTGTCCAAACAATTTCTAAATATACTATTCATGAGATTCATGAATGCAGCAGGTGCATTTGTCAAACCAAATGGCAACACTGTGAACTCATAGGGTCCATATCTGGTTCTAAAAGTTGTCTTATGAATATCTTCATCCTTCAGTCTTAATTGATGATATCCTAATTGCAAATCAATCTTTGAAAACACAGTAGCTTCATGCATCTGATCACAAAGATCATCAATTTGTGGGAAAGGATATTTGTTCTTTACCGTTGCTTTATTAAGCATACGATAATCTATACACAATCGAAGGGTTCCATCCTTATTCTTAACAAAAATAACTGGACCACCCCAAAGTGAAACACTGGGTCTGATCATACAGGTTTTGCCAACAATTCTTGTAATTGTGCTTTCAATTCCATTAACTCCATTGTTGTCATACGGTAGGGTGCTTTTGATATAGGCTCAGATCCTGGTTTAATGTCAATAGAAAAATCAAAAATCCTCTTGGGAGGCAATCTTGGAAGTTCTTGTGGAAACACATCCTGAAATTCCTGAAGAAAATGATACTTTTCTTCAAAAGATAAACTAGGGTTTCTATCCCTTCCTCCACTTGTTCCATTTTGACTGCAAACAACTAACAACCTTTCCTTCTAGACCTTTTTAATTGCTTGGCAGAAATAGGTCTGATTTTAACTTGTCTTTGAATCCCTTGGAATTGGGTCAAATTTCTCAAATCATCTAAGCATTCAACTATTTTTGAAAAACAATCAACCTTAGCTCTATGTTTCCATAACCAACTTATTCCTAGGATTACATCATAGGAACCTAGGGGAGCTACATACAGATTTACTTCAGTTGAGAAACTAGGGAGGTTAATTTTGGCTTCAAACAAACATTACTCTACCTGAGCCTTAGATTGGTATTCTACCAACCAAGGTTTGGACATGTAACCAGCTTTTCTAGAAAATTAATTCAAAATTCTAGGAGAAACAATGGCTCCTGTATCAATCAAAATAGATATAGGGACTTCAAACAAAGTACCTGTTATCTCAATGGGTGTGATTTGATACTCTGCTTGACAATTGTCAAGAGATGCATGAATCCTTTGCTAGAATTCTTCTTGCTAAGTTGGTAGTGCAGTACCTCTTTGTTAACCATTTTGATTCTTGTTAGGGAAACAATTTGCATAATGGTCGCCCCCACAAGTAAAGCATCCTCCAATGGGTCCTTTCTTATCTAAAGTCTTCCCATTTTTATCCTCATTTCTTTTGTAGTTACCATTTTCTTCTCATTACCATATCCACCTTTGTTCTTCTGAGGTCCTTTATCTTTTCTCTTGTTATTGTAGCTCTTTTTATATCTTTTCTTGTAGGGTTGATTGTTAGGAGTTCCATTAAACCTCTTGCGGCTTCTATCATGATAAGTCGAGATGGATTTCATCTTTTGCTCTTGCTTGATCGCCTTCTCGTACACTTGATCCATTATTGTGGGACCATGCACGTCCACTTCACCACCAATTTGAGCATTTAAGCCCATGATGAATTTTCTAATCCTAAATCTCTCATCCTTTTGATACTGTGGAACATATTTTAGGAGTCAAGTGATTTTTTCTCCATATTCCACCACTGTCATATCTCCTTGTCAAAGATTCTGAAAATCAGTCAATTTCTGATCAAAATAGAGTTATGGTAACAATCTCTTGCGAAAGAGTTCCACGAATTCATCCCAAGTTACCCTTAGAGAGCTTAAATTCAATTCCATTTTCTTATTCATCCACCAAGTGGATGCTTCTTCTGCCAGTTGGAATGCTCCCCATACTACCTTAGTCACCTCTGAGTAATTTCTTATCTTGAAGTACTTTTCCATCTCTATTAACCAAGCTTCTGCAGCATCTCCGGTCTCTGTCCCATCAAATTTTGGTGGAGTAACCTTCTTCATATCCTTTGAGAGCTCCAAGGTCAATGTATCCCTTGCCTCTTTATGAGGTTCAGTACTCTTTCTTTGATCTTCACGATTTTCTCCACTTTCACCATGAGAGTTTTCACCTCCTCCCTCAATATTCCCTTTATCATCCACCTTATTTTCCAAATCATCCAATCTTTTCTTGGTTTCCTCAAGCATGTTTATGATTTGGTCCAGCTTATTATTTGGCGAGTGGTTTTCCTCTTCACTTTCTCCTTGGTTAGTTCTTGTCCGCACCATGTTTATCGATTTCTCACACTTGAGAATATTGAGTTGTCCATTAGTTCAAGATTATAATGTATCCCATTAAATCTAAACATAATACTCAATTTAAACAATAGTTTGGCACAAAAACAACTCTTTTTTATTTATTTCATTTCAAAAGTAAAGAGTATTCTTCTTTTATACAAGAAATGACTTCAAAAGTCATGCTCAAGAGGAGTATATCCTTCATACTCATTTTTAGATACATAATCTCGAGGTATATAACCCTCTGACTCACTATCGGACCTAACTTCTATGATCTCAACAGTTGGGGGTATGTGGGGATCTCGCCTAACCATAGTTGTTTCCTCATCTGCCATATACTCTATGATTTTGGCATTGATCTTAACTCTTTCCTTGTTTTCCCTTCTCACTCGCTTGATTTGAGTTAAGGAAGTCACCAAAGTTTTAGTATCACTTAACCTAATGTCACTCTCATCATTGGTTCCCTCAAAGGTTTTGATAATGGCCTCAGTTCTCTTTTTGCTTTAAAGAAACGTTGACTCAAATTAACAGACTTTCTTATTGTCTTCTTAAAATGTACCATCTTGGCACAGAAATTTTCAAACATTAGCTAACCTCATAATGTTGACTACAGGCAAGCATAGTGGTCTCATAAGCCCTAGTGTTGAACGTGGTAGCTCTAATACCATATGTAACATCCACGTTCTAAAAACATAGTAAAACCAGAAATTTACCATAGAATAAATCAACAAGGTAAAAATGAGATAGAGAAATTTTTTCTTTTATTCAACATATAATCAAGTAACTATAATTACAAGATTTCTTTTTACAAAATACAATAACCCATATTGTCTTTCTCATTTACAATGTTTACAAATGTAAATCCATTACATATACAAATTTTGGGAATAAATACTGTTTTGAATATGTGACATCTTTATCACAAGTCCTGGCATGTTTCCAGCTTGCAGAGAGAGTATCTTTCTAGTGATTTACCTCCATCCACAGACCGGCGGTCTCCCACACATCTTCCACATAGGAAGTGGCCCTACCCTTCATGAGAAATATAGACCTTAGGTGACCAGTGGTAAGTTGCCTTTCCCGAATACATAGTGTTGTATTCTACTGAACTCTATCAACCATACAACCCTAGATACCCTCTAGCTAAGTATGATTTCCGATAGGATGAGAAATTTTGAATACAGTGAACCAACAATGCATGCAGAAAACAAATGCATTACTTTGGCCAAAGTTTTTAATATCAATATCGTTCATAATGAACGTAGTCATTGTGTTCACCCACCCTTACTCAACTTGGATACTATCGTATTCTCACAGTTTAATTCTCTTACCAACCCTAATCATCTATGAATCATAATAATAATACCTTTTGACTTAAATAAGTCTATATGACATAACCATTCAATTGGTTTGTAATCGACTCTAGGGTTTTCTTAATATCCTTTGTTAATATGATATAACAATATAACCATTTCTTATATCTAGGAGTCCTAGATTCAAAAATAACCCCTGATTAACTCAACCAAGGTTAAGAATACTATAGGTCTTAAATAAATAATATCTCCTATACAAAGGAACATAGAATAACTTTGGTAATGTGTTATAAACAAAACATACCCTAAATATATATCCCTACAAGGTCATTCTCTAGTAGACTTAGCCTACTCCATTGCATTGGATATTTTCAAGGATAACATGAATAATAAAGACAAATAGTCTTTAATGGGATTCTCATAGAAATCCTATTTCAACTACCATAGTATCTCTTAGTTTCTCTCATTTGATGTGATACAATAGTTTACTACAGATTCGTATGAATCTAGTTCTCATGGGTAGATAACATTATCCATTATACATATTTATAGCCTATGCAAGACAATATGTTAAATCCTTTTAACCTCAATACTATACGGTTCAAGTTGAGAGTATGAAAACAAGGTTCATTCATTTCTTTAATATTCAAGAGCCTATTGTTTGGTTAACTCACAATCATTCCATTGACTTGCTACAAACTTATTCGATAGGTGAACTATTTTCAAAGCCAAAGACAGCTATGATAATCTTTCTCTATGAAGGTCATTTATTCACCATTCTTTGCATTGATATGATAATCAATTTCTAAAGAATAGGCAAATGGTCAAATCAGTAACTGTAACAAAGCACTCACTTGCTTGATCACCAAGTGTCAACCATACGATTTGCATTCTTAATCTCATTGTGTATAGAGATAGATTAATATAGTTTTCTCAGAGAGTTATCTACATTTTCCTGCGTCAAACTTTACTAGTTATCGACTGTTACACTATAAAATCAGAAGATTTAACTTCACTGGTGAACTCATACAGTCACCATAAGACTACGGTGTATTCACTAAAGATATGATAATCGATCTCTTCTTACATAATTGAAGAATACCTGAAAATGATCGATTTAGGAGTTGACAAAGATTTGTAAACTAGTCACAGGGTCGACATCCTTCTATCTGTGTATTCCCTCTCTTCTCCAGCCACTTTACTTCTCTCTGCAACTATTCGTTCCTCCTTCCTATCTTTTCCTCCTCTCAAGTTTTTAACCTTATTAATATATGGATACCACCGCTCAACTGAGTCGTTCAAAGTTATCACCCTGGCACGACTCCTAAAGAGTTGCCTTATTTTGTACCTCAACAGTGATTCAGTTGCAAACTTAATGACATCTTAACAGTCCTAAGTGACTTAGTCTTTAATTGAAATCAAGTTTTAAGCAAAAGTCCACATGTCAATTGTGGAAGGTCGCCATATGGTTCATTTGGTTGGGCAGTTTGAAAACACAGTCATCCCCATAAGGATGAGACTGACACTTATTAAAATATATAACTAATCTTTTAATGATCAAAACATGTGGTTCGATCCACCACTTACACTAATGAAGGCTCTACTATATTTTAGCCTATGGCTCCTACAATACCATCAACTCATTAAGAGGTTTATCCTCTTACGATGCTAAGGCATTTATATATTTGATTACATCAAATATACTTCTTATAACATCGCCACTATATTAGATAATCACAATTTAATCAATACAAATAATATTTAAACAAGGAATTACGGATAATGTGGTTGGGCTGAGCTTGTCTCCCCATCACAATCTGTCGGCAATAATCACGTATTCTTAACTCGACGAAAATGTTTTAACATTAAGAATCGTTTATAAAACCTCAAGGGTCTTAATAATAATATGACAACCATTTTATGACAATAACATCGTAATATTTACATTAAACGTAAATAGTCACAAATCAAACTCAAATGACATCTTTAACATTATTAATGACTAAGACGACTTACTACAACTTAGAAAGATTTGAAAACAATATCGACTATCTGTCAATTAGGTTCAGAAGTAAACTGACAAGACAAGGCTTACCTCTTATGACACATTGGTTCACATTTTTGTTAAACACTTATACCTGATTTGGCAAATAAACCACTTGTAACCCAAGGTCTATATCTCTCTCCTGGAAAGATACTCTCTCTATTTTCTCCGAGAGTCATCTAGAAACTTGTAATCCTGTATCAAACGTGTTACCAAAGAAATTATGATCATTCCATCATTATTCAAATAACAAATCAAATCTCATAATGCAAATATTAAATCGATAATAACATAATCATTCCCATAATTTCATAAATGACATTCAATATAATCCATGTTTTTCCTTGTCATTAATCCAAACATCATAATAAATTTACTTATGTCCAAGTAAAAAGTAAAAGTATAGCAAGACAAAAATTGGGGATGTAACAAGGTCAAATATGCTATCAATTATTATTTTTATTTTGGGTGTAGGAGTTACATATGCTATATATGCCTTCTTGAGACTTACCGTTGACCTTGCATGATTACAGAAGTTACATTTACTAGTCTAGGAGGTTGCCCATGTGAAGTGAGGTGTTGGACTTTTGCATGAGGTTCTTTGGTACCTAGTTCTAGCCCATGGTATTTACCTCTTGTTTGTAAACTACTTATGGTTTCTTAGTTATGTATTCTTTATGTATTGGAGCCTTGGGATAGAGGTTTAAGTATGTTGTTTTATAGGAATATGGGTGTTGTTAGAATGTCATAAAATTAAAGAGAGGAATTTTGTTGTATCCATGTAATTGTTCATTGAAGATTAATATAGACTTGTGCCCTCTTTAAGGGTGGAGTTTTTTTCTCAAAAGGGTTTCTACATGTACATACAGTGTTACACATTACATTTTTATGGTTTGTTTATTTTATATGCTTTCACTATTTCCATTACATTGGCTAGTACATGAACATAAGAAAATGTGTACAATTAGTTTGATGTTATTGCTGCAATAGTTCATCTTTTTAACATTTGGTATCAAATCTTTGGTTTGATCACAAGAGTATGCCTTTTTGAAAGTGTTGTAAGTTTTTTTTGTTATAGCAGGAGCATGTTGCTTTGTGTGTTTGCAAATCCATGTGTGTATTGGAAGCCATGGAAAGTAGATCTTGATCAGAGATTGAGAAATTTAATGGTACCAGTTATGAGATTCAAAAACTTAAAATGGAGTATCTCCTTGAAGAGAGAGATCAGTGGAGAGTTTTTTAAAGGATAAACCAAAAAGTTTGTATGATGGTGATTGGATGAAACTAGATAAAAAGGCACAAGGCACCAATTGGCTATGTGTTGTAGATTCTATCCTATTAAATATCTTTAAGGAGGCTGCTGCATACCTCCTACGGAGAAGAATAGATGAGATCTACCAAACAAAGAATCTGGTAAATAAACTTTATTTGAAAATAAAATTATACTCATTAAAAATGAAAGAGGGGAACTTTATTGCAGAGCATTTGAATACATTTAATTTGATTTTGAGTCAATTAGGATCTATTGATGTTAATCTTAATTAGGAGGATAAGTGTATTTTTCTACTTTTAATACTTGTTTCCTTAATCATGGGAAAATCTAATCATTGCTATGAATGGTTCAATGACAAATCCTAGATTGGATGCCCTTGTTGTTTCCTTGCTTATCGAGGAAATGAGAAGAAAATCTAGGATGAGGGCTCAAAAGATGCATTGCATGCTTGAGGAAGCTTGGGGATAAAGGAGGGTCTAAAGGGGATTGGAAAAAGTCTACTGAGTGATAGAAGTCTCAAGGCCATTCAAATACCCTAGGAAAGAGTAGAGTGAAGTGTTGGAACTATGAAAAATGGGGCATGTTAAAGATTGTAGAAATAATAAAAAGACATGACACTTCCACTAAAAAATTCTCTAATGATGGTGAATCTAAAGCTTTGTTTATTTCTACTAATGTTGTTTCTAATGAATCCTAGTTAATTGACTTAGGTTGCTCATATCATGTGACTCCTCACAAGGAGTGGCTTTCTTCCTACCATGCTTATGATGGAGGAGAAGTGTATCTAGGTGACAAGAGCTTGCATCAAATTATTGGTTGCGGGAAGATGCAATTATGTTTCAGTGATGGGAGGGTAAAAACCCTTACTGGTGGTTTGCATATTATAGGACTTGTGAGAAATTTCATTTTTTATCTAAGTAGAATGATTCTAGATAAATGTGGCATTTAACAAGTTTGGTTGCATGTTGGTGAGAGGAAATTTGGTGGTTTCTAAAGGATCTTGGGTTGAGACTTTGTTTAGGCTGAATGCCTTCACATTTTATAACTCTATCAATTATTGATAATAAGATTGTTGATGGTTTTTTGTTTACTCTTATAATCATTTTGATTACTATGAACATTGTGTGTTTGGAAAATAGAATAGAGTATATTTTCCCTTTGTAAGTTATAAAGCAAAGAGAATATTAAAAATCATTCATTCATATGTGTTTGGTCTAGTGGATGTTGACTTCTATGGGCAAATCTCAATACTATGTTAGCTTTATTTATGGTTGTTTTGGATACACCTAGGTTTATTTTTTACATTCTAAATTTGAGGTTTTCTCCAAGTTTAAATAATTTAAAGCACTTTTTGAGAAATAAATTGTAAGAAAATAAAGGTGTTGAGATCTGATAATGGTGGTGAATATTGTTCTAGGGAATCTGATTATTTTTGTAAGCATGCAAGTTTTTCTCGGTAGAATACTATCTCTCATTGACAACAACAAAATGGGATTTAAACATTGATGGAAAGAGCCAAGTGTATGTTGAGTGGTACATAGTTGGAATGGTTCTTTTGGGTAGAGGTTGTGAGTAATACTTCTTACATGGTAAATCAATATCCTTGTTCATCTCTTGTTGACAAAACTCCTTATGAAGTGTGGATAGGTAAGAAACCTTCTATTTCACATCTAAGGGTATTTATTTGTGAGTCTTTCATTCATGTGCCAAAATAAAAGTGATCTAAATTAGATCAAAAAGCATATAAATGCATCTTTATTAGTTACTGTAATAATGTAAAAGGTTATAATATTTGGAATCCACAAACCCAGAAAATGATCTATTCTAGAGATGTGATTTTCAAGGAGTTTAGAGCATCCTCAAATCCTATACAACCAAAAGAAAAATAAGGAAAATAGTGCATTTTGAGACTAAGGTCAAAAAGTGAGAAGATGCACATGTTGAATAGAATGATGGATTAGATAATGGTGAGGAAGAAGAGGGTTTAGATGAGGGTTTTGAGTAGGATGAGTAGGTTGAGCATGTAGAAGAACAATAAAATCCCCTTACTCAAATCTTAAGATGATCCACAAAACAGTGGAACCCAGTTGATAGGTATAACCCACCAGATATCTATTGTGTATTTGCTTTGTTATGTATTGGTGATCAACCAAGATCTTTCAAGGAGGCTCTTTCTTTAGAGGATAATGGGTCTTGGATGTAGGCCATGTAGGAGATGATGCCCTTGGATAAATGTGACACCTAGGATCTAGTTAGTTTCCTTGAGGGAAAAAACCCATTATTTACAAATGAGTGTATAAAAAGAAAATAGAGTATATGGATGGTTAGAGAGGTACAAGGCTAGACTGGGGACCAAGGGTTAATCACAAAGAGGAGTTGATTTTAGTGAAATTTTATCTCTTGTTAAATTATCTTCCATTAGATTCCTATTATCTATTGTTTCATATTGTGATTTTGAGATTGAGCAAATGATGTTAAAACTACTTTCTTGCATGGAGATCTTGAAGAATAAATTTATATGTGACAACCTAATGGTTTTATGGTAAAAGGAAAGGAATATTTCGTTTGTAGGTTAAAATAGTCATTGTATGGTATAAAATAGTCACCCTACATGTGGTATTAGAGGTTTGTTGTGTTTGCATTGAAATTGGGTTTTGTTAGGAGTGAATAAGATCGCGATGTTTATGCTAAAATTATTGATGATCATATTCTAATTTGTCTTGTATGTGATGATATGTTTATTGGTAACAACAAGGGGATGATTAGGAAGCTCAAAACATAGCTTTCTAGCATGTTCAATATGAAGTATTAGGGGTTGCAAAATGTATTCTTGGTATGGAGATCAATAAGGACCGAGTACATAGAAAGCTTTGGCTAAGTCAAAGTAAGTATGTTGATACTATTTTGTAGAAATTTATTATGTAAGATTGTAAACTAATTAGTATTCCTGTACCAATTGACACTAATCTTTCTTTAGATATGTGTCCTAAATTGGATGATGATTTTAGGATATATCTAACATGCATTATGCTAGTGTTGTTGATATCGTAGTGTATGCAATGGTTTACACTAGACCCAATATTGCCCGAGCAGTGGGATTTTTTAGCAAGTTTATGTCGAAGCTTGGTAAGAAGCATTAGACCTATGTTAAAAGGGTGTTTATATATTTGTGAGGAAAATTTTATTATTTCTTATGTTATCATGGTATTAATAATGAGGGTAAGACATTGGACACACAGGGTTTTGTTGATGCAAATTGGGCAGGTGACTTGGATAGCTAAAGATCCACTAGTGGCTATGTGTTGTTTTTTCTTGGTAGTGCAATTAATTGGATGAGTAAGAGGAAGCCCATGGTTTCTTTTTCCACCACATCAGAAGAGTTTGTGGCTGCTATGCATGCCTCTAAGGAGGTAGTATGGTTACAAAGACTATGTTCAAGTATTAGTTTTGATCGCAGGGTGGCTAAAGTTAGATGTGACAGTTAGAGTACTATTTGTTTGGCCAAGAATCCCATGTACCATGCTTTTACTAAACATTTTAATTGTACAATGTCATTTAATTAATGCTCAAGATGGTAGAGAATGGTAATGTAGTGTTACAAAAGGTTGATACTCAAGATAATGTGCAGATTCACTTACAAAACTAGTGAGCATGGAAAAGTTCTCTTGGTGCAAGGAGGCCATGGGCCTTGGATCCTATACTTGACTTATGTTTAAATTTTGTGTCTGTTGGTGCCTGAATTGACTGTCAGTTCTCGAGCAATTTTCATGCAGGCACCTTCCCAAAAAATCCAAAGAAATCTAAGTTTTGGCACCCCCTCAGTGTTTTTCAACATCTGCATCATAGTTCTTGAGGAGGTGGTCTTCATGTTTTCTCCATCGGCATGAGTTTGTATTTGTATTGGCGATTATGATGGTAGCAGTCATATCTTCTTCCATCGCCAAGACTTTGTGCTATCAGCGAAGGAAATTTTTGTTCCACCGAAGGAGTTGGTCAGGCCGATGAGGTTTGAACCTCGCCGATGAACCTCAGTGTTGAACCTCACCATTGAACCATCGGGTTGAACCGGTTCAGCGGTTCAAGGTTCAATGGTTCAAAGTTTTATGATTTTTGGTCTTGTCGGAGTGAGCGGTATCATCGGCGAGGGAAATTCATGCTGGGCCGACAGTTGAAGGTCTGGCCGACGATGATATTAGTGTTCAACTTGTCGGGGTGACAATGGTGCAGGTCTCCCCGACGGAGTATGTTTTGAGCCTTCGTCGATGTGACATGGAGTATCGGCCAGTGTTTTTTTAGTTGCTTCGACGGTGTGTGTCTAGCCGATGGGAGCGAGGAGTTTGGCCATCAGGAAGACTTCGTGTTATCGGTGGGGGTCTGGAGAGTTGGCCCAATGGTTCATCTCTGGTCGATGGAGGGGAGTGTAGTTTGTGGTCATCGGTGAGACTGTTGAGATCGGCAGGAGATTTATGGGCTTGGCCAATGGCTTAGGTTTGGGCGATGGGCTTTGGGCGAAGGAGTGTGTGTCGAGCGTGGCAAAAGCGCTCGACACCTATTATACATGCAGCCCCATTTTTAAAATACTAAAGTGGTCTCAGCAGCATGCATGTGGGACTATTCTTCCTGCATATTTTAAACCTGCAGCGAAACGCGTTTTGGCGGGAAGTTCTTTTTGGATGCTGCGACTGTTTTCTCGGTGGCTGCAGGTGGTTGAGCCATAAATGGCGACTGTGCTGAGGCATGGGCGAGTTGTCGAATAGTCATGTACCTGATTTTTGGCATGAAGACTCCCGGATGGTGGCACAGGGCTCAAGGCCACCCTTGTCTACTCTCTTGTCTGTTGCAGCAATAACTTTTGAGCGCCATTCCTTCTGAGGACTGTATCTGGCGGTTTTTTGTCAAACCATGTAATTAATTGATGTGGGTACACTTTCTGGCCGATATAGGCAGACTGTGTTACCATTGTTTAGGTTGTTGAAAACTGGACATTTTGGCTTTGTAATAAGATACAACTCGTTTTGGTTGCTCTGTACAGGAGGTCTTGTGAGTTTATGTATCACTTGTTGTATGTCTCATGCATGAATCTACTAATTTCATGATTGGTTTTATATGAGTAATGCTATATTTGCATGTGTTATGTTAATTCTGTCTCCAGTATTGCATGTGTTCTTCTTCTGAATCTAGATATCTAAGGGGTGTCTAGTATTCTAGAATATAGAATTCCTGTATTGAATGCTTAATCTTTCAACTTCTACTCAAAGGGTAGATTAAAGTGTTTTCAGATTAAGTATTGGGAAGGGTATACTGCAATAGGGATGCTATAAGTAGAGATAACTTAACACTCTGTATTGGGAGATATCTATAAGGCAGATATCATATGTGTCCCCCTGAAATCCAGTTTTAGTTGTTCATGCTGATCATTCACAGGTGTATGTCTACTGACTCCAAGCCCTGGATAGGCACCAATCTAGCTCTGTGTTGAGGTTATACACCAGGTCCAGGTTTGCATCCAAACATCAAATCAACTCATTTCATATCTTCCACCTGTTAGTTGTAGGAGTAGGATTAGGAACCCCCTGCATGCTCTCATACCCAACCAGACATATATGTCCAAGAATGTTGCCCACCTTGTGATCTATCATGCAGATCTTGGTCCATACATGAGAGTATTTTGCCTGTTGTTGTCAAGTTATATCTTTCTGTCATTGAGCTAGTCAAGGTCATACTTTTCTCAAATAGGGACACCCCCCTTGGTGTGGCAGAACCAGAAGTGAAGGGGAGGAGCTCACGCAACCTCCTGTATTTAGTCAGCTGAATCTGCCTGTGCATTAGAACTGGCAAACCCTAATGCTGATTCAGAAGAAAAAACCAACAAAATGGTGACTCCGCTGGGGAGAGAGTCAAATGATCTGAAGGCTGGAAAATCTAGTTTCTAGTAAAGTTGTTGCAGCAAAATAAAAAAAAGGTAACCATATGGTGCTCTGCTGGCGTGGTGAATCCAGAATTATAAGTGTGCCTTGTTGATTTTCTGTCCTCTCTGTGAGAGGTGGCGACTCTGTTGATTGAACCTATCATGCTGCAACATATTTCCAGGTATTTCATCTTTGATTCAAAATGTTAAGTTTAAAACAACAGGCCTGGTTGTGCTCTCAAAGAAGACCATTTTTTATTGAAAGGTATAAAGCCCTAAATTTTGAAGGAATATATGGTTACCCAAATGTTATTCCCAATAAAATTAGGAAATGTTTGCCAAAATATAGTGGATCAGATTTTGAATCGGTAAACAAACATCTGCAAAAATTTTGTAATTTAATAGAAGATTATGAGGTAGAGGATGAAGATGTAGTAATGAGACTCTTTGTTCAGTCATTGGAAGATGATGCTAGGATTTGGTTTTTAGACCTGCCTGTTTGTTCAGTTTCTTCATGGATTGATTTAGAAGTTGCATTCCTAGGGCAGTTTGATGAAAGGTTTGATGTGGCCTCACTGATCATACAGTTTATGAATATCCAAAGGGGAGATGAAGAATTGGTTCCAGCCTTTAATCTCATATTTATTAAGTTGCTCAGGCAAATTCCTGAATATATGAGACCCAACAATGCATTATGCTTGACAATTTATTTGGTTGCATTTGATGAAGAAATGAGTTATCTATTGAGAGATAAAGAACCAGTCACACTTCACCAAGCTTTCCAATTTGCTATGGATATAGAAAACAATGAGAAATATGGAATGCCAGTAGGTTTTATGGCTGCAAGTTGTCAAAACAGTTACCAAAGTGAATATATTTCAGCTCTCCCAGCATGTGCATTGAGAGATGATTGTATAGAGGGAAATATATTTCAGAATAATGTGTGCAGCCATGATGTGATACATGAAGAAAAATGTTGTAGAAAATGTAAGCACATCTTGTAATAATGAAAACAAAGATTGTTATCAGCCTTTAGAAGACAAGCCTGCAGACACAAGGTGCCCTCCAATTGATCAAATGAGAGACATACATGAAGTTGTGTCCTGCAGCAGTGTGCATATCCCAGTTATGCCTGATTATTTATATGAAGTGGATATGCAGAGCTTCACTCTGAATATAGAAAACATTAATTCAGGGGATGGCAGTGAATATGCTAGTGATTGCCAGCATTCAGATGCATATGTGAGCCTTTCAGATGATGAAATATATTTGGATGTTGATTATGAATGTTTCCTTGAAGATTTTGGCCACCTTCATAGTGCAGAGGTTGAAAACTTTGCTTTTGATTATCAGGGCACTGGTGAAGATAAAAAACAAGGTCACTGTTCAGAGGTGGATGGGAAAATTGCAGATGTGTGTGCTCATACAGTTGGGGATAGTGTTGATTGCAGGGGTGACTATGAAGCTTTTAGTGTAGGGCTACATTCTGAGTTATTTCTGCCTTCTCTTGAGACATTTTAGGTGGACATTAATGACAAAACTGTCGTGCATGATGATGATGAATGTCTGTATGTTCATCAAGATAAATTTGATCATGAGATGTTGCTTGTGCCTGAATATTGCATGTTTGATACAGAGGAGCTCTTATTTTTTGAGGAAGGGCAAAATTCTGATGTGGATTCATTTGTTTCATGTGAGTCTGTCATTTTTCCAAGAAACATCAGTGACTCATATGATGATAACATTCTACAACTGATAATAATATATGCTGATGAAGCTAGTTGTAGATTTGTTGAAGAAAAAGAAATGAGCAGCAGCACAAATAATTGCCAAGGGGCTTGCTGCAGACAGTTAAATGCTTTTAGGCTTCATTTGAAGAAATCAAAAGAAAATCAGGTGTTTAACAAAGGAAAAGTCTGGTTTTTCCTTTTTGGTGGCCCTGGGCCACCATGTTTATTTTGAAATAATGTGTTTGGTGATGCAGATTGGTGCAAGTTTGACTCTGTGCCCAATGGATAGGGGACTGGTCTACATCCCAGAGTTCTGTGGTTCTTGCCATGCCTGCAAGAAGCATGCATCCTCAGACAGAGCCACTGTTGGTGTCTGAATTGACTGTCAGTTCCCGAGCAATTTTCATGCAGGCACCTTCCCAAAAAATCCAAACAAATCTAAGTTTTGGCACCCCCTCAGTGTTTTTCAGCATCTGCATCATAGTTCTTGAGGAGGTGGTCTTCATGTTTTCTCCATCAGCATGAGTTTGTATTTGTCTTGGCGATTATGATGGTAGCAGTCATATCTTCTTCCATCGCCAAGACTTTGTGCTATTGACGAAGGAAATTTTTGTTCCACCGAAGGAGTTGGTCAGGCCGATGAGGTTTGAACCTTGCCGGCGAACCTCAGTGTTGAACCTCGCCATTGAACCATCGGGTTGAACCAGTTCAGCGGTTCAAGGTTCAATGGTTCAAAGTTTTATGATTTTTGGTCTTGTCGGAGTGAGCCGTATCATCGGCGAGGGAAATTCATGCTAGGCCGACAGTTGAAGGTCTGGCCGACGGCGATATTAGTGTTCGACTTGTCGGGGTGACAATGGTGCAGGTCTCCCTGACGGAGTATGTTTTGAGCCTTCATCGATGTGACATGGAGTATCGACCAGTGTTTTTTCAATTGCTCCGACGGTGTGTGTCTGGCCGATGGGAGTGAGGAGTTTGGCCATCGGGAAGACTTCGTGTTATCGGTGGGGGTCTGGAGAGTTGGCCCAATGGTTCATCTCTGGCCGATGGAGGGGAGTGTAGTTTGTGGTCATCGGTGAGACTATTGAGATCGGCAGGAGATTTATGGGCTTGGCCGATGGCTTAGGTTTGGGCGATGGGCTTTGGGCGAAGGAGCGTGTGTCGAGCGTGGCAAAAGCGCTCGACACCTATTATACATGCGGCCCCGTTTTTAAAATACTAAAGTGGTCTCGGCAGCATGCATGTGGGACTATTCTTCCTGCATATTTTAAACCTGCAGCGAAACGCGTTTTGGTGGGAAGTTCTTTTTGGATGCTGCGACTATTTTCTCGGTGGCTACGGGTGGTTGAGCCATAAATGGCGACTATGCTGAGGCGTGGGCGAGTTGTTGAACAGTCATGTACCCAATTTTTGGCATGAAGACTCCCGGATGGTGGCACAGGGCTCGAGGCCACCCTTGTCTACTCTCTTATCTGTTGCAGCAATAACTTCTGAGCGCCATTCCTTCTGAGGACTGTATCTGGCAGTTTTTTGTCAAACCATGTAATTAATTACTATGGGTACACTTTATGGCCGATATAGGTAGACTGTGTTACCATTGTTTAGGTTGTTGAAAACTGGACATTTTGGCTCTGTAATAAGATACAACTCATTTTGGTTGCTCTGTATAGGAGGTCTTGTGAGTTTATGTATCACTTGTTGTATGTCTCATGCATGAATCTACTGATTTCATGATTGGTTTTATATGAGTAATACTATATTTGCATGTGTTATGTTAATTCTGTCTCCAGTATTGCATGTGTTCTTCTTCTAAATCTAGATATCTAAGGGGTGTCTGGTATTCTAGAATATAGAATTCCTGTATTGAATGCTTAATCTTTCAACTTCTGCTCAAGGGGTAGATTAAAGTGTTTTCAGATTAAGTATTGGGAAGGGTGTACTGCAATAGGGATGCCATAAGTAGAGATAACTTAACACTCTGTATTGGGAGATATCTGTAAGGCAGATATCATATGTGTCCCCCTGAAATCTAGTTTTAGTTGTTCATGCTGATCATTCACAGGTGTATGTCTACTGACTCCAAGCCCTAGATAGGCACCAATCTAGCTCTGTGTTGAGGTTATACACCAGATCCAGGTTTGCATCCAAACATCAAATCAACTCATTTCATATCTTCCACCTGTTAGTTGTAGGAGTAGGATTAGGAACCCCCTGCATGCTCTCATACCCAACCAGACATATATGTCCAAGAATGTTGCCCACCTTGTGATCTATCATGCAGATCTTGGTCCATACATGAGAGCATTCTGCCTGTTGTTGTCAAGTTATATCTTTCTGTCATTGAGCTAGTCAAGGTCATATTTTTCTCAAATAGGGACACCCCCTTGGTGCGGCAGAACCAGAAGTGAAGGGGAGGAGCTCACGCAACCTCCTGTATTTAGTTGGCTGAATCTGCCTGTGCATTAGAACTGGCAAACCCTAATGCTGATTCAGAAGAAAAAACCAACAGTGTCTATGTCATTGCAATGTATAATATCAAGTGGGAGAATGTTAGGATTAAGGTGATATTAACCTTGCAAATCTAATGTATTTTCATGTGTCTCCAACATCTTGGGAATGGGTACTTAGACACACATGTAGGTGGTTGAGGGATAATATGTTATCATGATTTTTTTGATTCTTAGAATATTATTTGTAATGGCATTTACCAAAGGGTTTACATTATGGCAGTGGTGGTTACAAATTGATGACAAGTCATTTATTGCACTTTCCCAATCCTAGGCATTGAGTAGGTATGTGGAGTATCTTGTCTATTGTTGATGGGGTACACATGCATTATAGAGACAAAATGGTATGCCCACTTTGGGATTTGTGCCTACCAAGAGTTACAAGTCAAAGATATTGTCAATAATGATGTTTATTCTGGGTATAGGAGTTACATATGTTATTAAGCATTCATAGGACTTATAGTTGACCTTGCATGATTACAAGAGTTACATTTACAATTCCATGAGGTTTCGCATGTGAAGTGGGAAGTTAGATTTTGCATGAGGTTATTGGGTGCCTAGTTTGGGCCCATGGTATTTGCTCTTTTTTGTTAACCACTCGTGGTTTCTTATTTCCGTATGTGCTACATATTGGAGCCTTGGGATAGAGGTTTTAGTATGTTATTTTATAGGTGCACAAGTGTTTATAAAATGCTATCAAATTAAAGAGATGAATTTAGTTGTATCCATGTAATTATTCATTGAATATTAATACAAACTTGTGCCCTATTTGATGGTGGAGTTTTTTCCCAAAAGGGTTTCTTCACATATATACAATGTTATGTGTTGCACTTTTATGGTTTGCTAATTTTATATGCTTTCTCTATTTCCATTGCATTTGTTAATACATGAACATAAGAAAATCTATATGCTTAGTTTGATGTTACTATTGTGATAGTTCATTCTATTTTTCAACACCATTCACCATACCTCTTATCATCCTATATCTAACCTTGGGCACATTACCATTGACTATTTCTCTCTCACCCATCCCTTACCTAAAACTACCACAACATCAAACCAACCCTATTCAAGATCCCAAAATTATCCCCAATCCAAACCCCCACCCAAACTGAAACCTAAATCTCCAATACCACCACTTCCTCAGCCTCAACCTAAATCTATCCCTACCACTCCAGGATCCTTACCTTCTTCTCCCTCCTTCATCCACCCATCCAATGCCACCACTTCCCCAATCCTAACCTAAATCTATCCCTACCACTCCAACATCTTTACCCTCTTCTCCCTCTTCCATCCACCACATCTTCCCTCTATGGAAACCCCTTACAATAAAATACCAATGACATTAGCCTCGCATGCCACCCTTCTTTTTCCCCAACCTCTCCTCTTTACCCTTACCTCTACCAGCTCTCCTTTCCCAACCTCATTCCTTCCATCTAGAACCCCACCCCTCTTCTTCTATACCTCTGACATCCTCCACTTTCTTTAGGATAGTAATTATCCACCATCAACCTTTAGATCTAAGAGCATCCATGTCTATTTGCAATATCAAGGACATTAGACCTATTGTTCCTTCTATGTTTGACTTGGCAACTTCTTTCCCCAATGAATTTCTTTCTACCTTAGTGACAAATCTACTTTCTCTTCTTTGTCCAGTGCCACATATGTTGGTAATGTGTTGTCATTGATGTCAACTCAACTTGAGGTCATGCTTGTATAGATTTTTTATATAGAAGTTGAAGAGGTTGATTATTGATGGACAGTGGAAGATTTAAGAATGATGGTTTGACACAGAGACATGGAGTCAGCATGATTGATACAGTGGAAGATTTGAGACAGATGGTTTGACACAAAGACATGGGGTCATCTTGTTTAGGTCAAGTTAGTCTAGAAGACCTAGCAAATGGAGAGAAGTTATCTAAGTATGAGGAAAAATGGTGATAATTATGATGTTTAAGTGTGATGTGGAGGTGAGTACACTTGTTTCAATATGTTTCCAGTATCCCTACATTGATATCTCACTAGTATGGTGTACCGCACTTAGAGATAGGTTGCAGAAGTTTTGCTAAGGCATTCACAGTGTATACTAAGACTGAGCCATGGTGTTTTGGTCTACATCCTTCCACAAAGCAATATTTAGTCTTGCGGTTCATAAGATACATTGGTTAAGATGTGAAGGTGTTATATCCAAGATTTCAAGTCATTAAACCTTCTACAGTAAAAGTTGTAAGCGACAGAGTTTCGGCCTACACTCTGGTAGAATAAAGTAATGATGAAGGTTTGTTGGAATGCTCTGCATTCCTCTGGAGTGATAGATATGGATGTGTGGATTTGGGGATATGTTCAGAGTGGTGTATGGGTGCATTTGTATGGGTTTCATATGTTTTGGTATACCACAACACAAAATCCTAAGTGTTGATGGGTCACAGTCAGTCTGGGATGCTCTGTTTTCATCAGTCCAATATGTTTCTCTTCTTTGGGAAACATATATTGATCAAATCCTTCAGGAGAAGATTGTAAGGATGTTATTGATAAAGTATTTGCTCACATTTTGGTCTGCATAATGTTTTTGGTCTCTCCTCGGTGATGCAAAGATGAACAGTTAGCAGTGTTGATGATGTCTGGGCTGAGAGTCTAGTTTCCTTCATCTACAATTGATCCTAAGTGATTAGTTTTTCTTTGAAGGATGTGTTATTATGTATTTGACCTTGTTATGTCATGTGTAGTGATCTGTAACTCATTTTCTCTTCATAATATATTTGTTTTGAGCCAACCTATACAGTATCACAAGTTTCATCTAAATATCATCTTGGTGCTGACTTAATTGAAGTTTTGAGTTGTTACAAAGGGTATTTGTAGAAGAAAAAAATCATTTGTAAGGTAGTAGTGTAGAGATTGAGAAGGATGTTAAGTATGAAGTGTGTGAAGTCAGAGTGATGGAGTAGTTGTGCGAAATAAGAGACTGCAACATCAACATATATCAAATGCCTTCTTTACAGCAATTCATGTTCCTATTTTCATTTTAATTCCCATGTATCTTGCTATCAAATAGTGAGTATCTTCAACAGGTCCTTGTATCTTTCCCTAAGGTTGTATCCTTAGTCTGCAAGTCCAATAGGGAGTAGTAGCTTCTTTGGGTTGTAGCCCTAAAACAAAGGTGTAATTTTTACAGCAGTGAGCATATATTGTGAGTTAATCCTCACTGTGGTTTTTCTCTCATTGGGTTTTCTACGTAAAAATCTTGGTGTGCTTGTGTGGTGCATGATTTCCTTTATGGAACTTATTCTTTTGGTTAATGTGATTTGATGTTTAAAATTGTAAATGGAATTGATTTAAAATTTAAGAATAGACTGATTCGCCCCTCCCCCCCCCCCTCTCAGTCTCCAGATGTGTTCAACAATTTATATCAAAGCTAAGTGCCTTTGAGAAGCCTAACAGCTGAGGTACATCCTGCACTTGAACACATGGAATCTGAAACAATGCCTATTGATGTGTTTTCTCTAGAACCAGATCTAGAGTCAACGGAACCTAAAGGTTGGGACTTAAATCTAGATGATTGTGAGGTAGACTTTGAAGGAGAACTCCGGTCAGCTCTTGAAGATCTGAATGAAGCAAGAGAACTAAATCTGAAATATGAGGTCATGCTTCAAAAATCAAAGGAGACAATTGTCAAATTAAAGACACAATCTAGAGAATCAAAAGAAGAAATTGGTAGACTGAAAGCTCAAATAGAAGGAGACAAAGGATGTGAAACTAAACTCAAGGAGGTCAAAGATGTGATCTCAAATTTGAAATTTGAAGTTGAAGAAGGCAAGTGGATTGAAGATTGCTTAAATACCAAGCTCGATGAGAAAGCAGCTGAATGTTCAAAACTTGAGGAAGAAGTTGTCACTTTGAGAAAAGAACTAGAAAAAGTAAAAGAACAAATTGACAAGGGTCTAAAACTGAAAGGAGGTTCTAAAATTCTTGATGAGTTGATTAACTCTCAAAATCCATCAAAAGAAAAATCTGATCTTGGTTTTGATAAAGGGAAAAGTCTTATAACCAATGCATCTGCAAACTTATATGATAACTTCAAAGCAAAAGGAAAGTCTGAAACAAAGGAAGAAAAATCTTGCACTTAAGATCCTAAGAAGAATGCCTCTAAAGATGCAAAAGAATATGGATCCATTCCTGTCTAGAGACAAAGAAGATTCAGAGGTCCTTCCTCTGCAAGATAAGATGCTCCTACCAGGTTAAATCAATCTTTTCAAGGTCAATATTTTTCTTGCAATAATTTTGGGCATAAGGTTGTTGATTGTAGACCTAGGGAAAGAAGAAATGATTACATGAGTAGAAGACCAATTGTGCCTCAAAGATATGGTGTTGTTTCATTTCATGGTTAGTGCCATGCTTGCAAAAGTTGGTCATAAGGCTAATGAATATAGAAGCAAAGTAATGAGGAATAGTTTCATGAACAAGAATAATGCCATGACTTCTCAATCCTTCTATGGTTACTGCTACACATGCAACAAGTTTGGTCATAATCATGTTGATTGTAGATCTAATGTGAGAAGAGGTGATTATGCTCAGCAATCTAGAATCACCTGCTACAATTGCAATAAATCAGGACACATTGCAAGGTTCTGCAAGGGAAAGAATGTAAGATCTTCTACTCGAAAGAAGATTGGTATTGATCAGCAAAAGAAGGAAATGAACAAGATGCGGAAGAAGGAAGAAAGTGAAGTAAAGGAAGGATCTGTACCTCTGCCCAGTGCAGATGGATCTTCTGGTAACTAAAAGAAAGTATTGGCTCAGGGGGAGTTGCAATTGCAAATCTTTTCAAACCCCTGTAAATCATCAGATGTTGAAATATTTAGCATAATGGTTAATGGTGACATTGATATGTTTAGCAAGTGTTATTATGACATTTGCTCAAGGGGAGTTGCAATTGCAAATCTTTTCAAACCCCTATAAATCATAAGATGTTGAAATATTCAGCATAATGGTTAATGGTGACATGGATATGTTTAGCAAGTATTATTATGACATTTGCTCAAAGTTCTGGAGCAAATACACTCTCTACAAAAAAAAATTGAATGATCATGGATCCTTGTGTTCTCAGGAAGTTTGTGTCAAGAATAGAGAAATGCATTTAATGCAGAGAAATTAGGGTAGATGTGAAGCATTTTTAATCCCTACTTAATCAAAATTGATCTCATTTAAATGACATCAAGTTGTGCAAGAGCCAAGGAAGAGAAGAAAGTTTTCAGCTAATCCTGAGCGCAAACCCTAACAGCAATATTCACATGTATTTCTTAGAATTATTTGAAAAACCCTAGTTTTCAAACGGACCTATCATGGCAACACTGGTGGTAATTGACATTATGGAAAGGTTGAGGCCAAAATTCAAGAAACATTCATATAAATCCACTAAGACCGATAAGGATGGAGCGTCTTCTCACGTTCCTATTAATGTGTTGCATACAAAGGATGTCCGCATCTATATTCATTCACAGCTAGATGAGTACAATCATCTGAAGTTGGAACAATTCAAGAACAATCATCTCTTGGGTGATGATTTTCAGCTCAAACCAAAGTATGCAAATGTTGAGACAAAACGATTAGATGTATGGAGAAGGGTTTCTCCAATTTTTGCTATGAAGATGAATAGGTTAGAATTGCTTTGAGCCGGATTCATGAAGATTTCTTTTGCCTTGATCAACCTTACATGATCACAAAGGAAGCAATCAGAGTTGTGACTAGATTGTGCTCCTCCGGACCTATGCCAGCACTAAAAGTTGTGAAGAATGAAGAGTTTATGAAGCTTACAGGAGCAAAATTTGACAAGAGAACCCTAACTGTGGATGACATCAGTGACATAGGGGTTTGATATGCCACTATGGGCATTGCATACAAGGTCAATTACACAAACAGAGAGGGGTCTGCTACCGCCACCACCATCTACATTGCTCATCAGATAGTGAAGGAAGGAAAGGATTATGACCTGTGTGAGCTCTTGCGACAGTAATTGATGGATAACTTGAAGAGAACCAAGGAGACACACTACAAATTATGGTATGGTTCTTTGATCATTTGTATTATGTTCTATTTCCTAAAGGAATTGCCTGGTTTGAAGAATGTGGTTTGGAGAAGAGACATTCTTGTTGCTCATCAGATTAGGGACCACATTCATAGTTTCCCAGACACCGAACAGTGTAACACAGTGTTTTGGGGATTCTTCAAAATATTCCAAAATAATGTGCAAATGAGGGATAGAATACTAGCACACATTATGGAGAAATACAAGAATGATATCATTTTTATGGTGGACAAAGACAACTGCTACATGGAGATAGTTGAACCAAGAACTGTATGGATAACTACATTGCCCTATGAGGTCTCTGGACCTGACTGGACTGGATATGTTGAAATCCTACTCAGCAAACCTAAGGATCCCTCTATAGAGAGATTTGCACATATGATGAGATAATCAACAAAAGAGTCAAGAAGGAGGTAGAAGAAAAGGTGGAGAAGATGAATTCAAAATTGGAAAAGATATTTGACACTCCTGAGGATCTAGAGGAAGAATCATAGACCACTTTTGTCACACCTACTCCTAGAAGGACAAGTAGATCTACATCTGCCACTACCACTTCCCCTAAACCTTTTGGACCTACTCAAACACATCCAAAAGGGACTGCTACTGATGCACTGGTGCAAACCAATATCGAAGAGAAGAAGAAACCAAGGTCTAAGGTATAGACAAAGAGGGGAAAGGTAAATCCGGTGAATGTAGAAGATGATGAAGAGAATGAAGAAGAAGAAAAGGAATCCTGTGTATTGAAGAAAAGAACTAGACAAGGAGAAGAGGAAGAGGAAGGAACATCTAAAGGAAAATGTAAAGAAAAGATAAAGAAAACAAAGAAGACTCCTCCGGAAGCAGCTAAGCATCTACCTCTATAGCTTGAGGCTACTATTAATACAATTGCAGAGCATGGTGCACTGAAAGGAGTTGCAGATCTCTATGATGAGATGTCTTCTATGAGGTACGGGGGGCCCAATTCTGTGAAATAAAAGTGAAAAAATGCCACACAACTGGGAGAAAGGGGTAACCCACCCTTCACCTTCACTTCCCCAAGGTATAAATTTCTTGGGGGCTTAGCCCAAATGACAAAATTCCAACTTTCAAGAGGTGTGTCTTTCGACTCACTCCCTATTTTTTATACTCCACTGAAACACTAGAGTTGAGGTCGCCCCTTGGAGTGGTGTGTCTCCAAGTAGACCTCCTAAGAAGGGTGACAAAATAAAATCAACTGGTGCTTTTGATCTCCAAGATCACCTTGTGGTGCGAGGAGAGAGCATACACACACACACACACTTGACTCACACTCGTAATGTTGATTTTCACTTAGAAATTGAAATGTGTGTGTGAAGATGAGTGGATTAAGGGATGTTTTTTATTCTAGAGATCACACGAAGTGCATGAGAAGAGAATACATACCCTAAATCACACTCAAATCCACCAAGCAAAGGAAGTACAAATTCAGTTTTATATCCAAGCCAGCAAGAGCGAGAGGGAATGCTTGCCCCACATCCACAACTAACAATCCAAAATCAAGTCCTTGTCATGTGGAGAATAAAAGTCCACAATAAAGAAACCCCTAGCGTAAGGGAAGAACTCAATTTTCCCTTTGATAAGAGGTTGTCATGAGTCCAAAACCCATTGGTGCAAGTCTGGAAGAGAGGGCCACACATCGGTAAATCTACAAATAAAGCATGAGAAGCATAATAGTGTTCATTATCAATCACAGCCTGATCACACATAATAGGGGAGGATTGAGAGAAAGGGATGGGCTAAGATTTGTCCTATGGAAGGCGAGACAAGACCTATTGTCTAGCAATGGCCACAAAGGGCCCACAAGCCAAGCCCTTTGAATGATCATAAACATTTTTGGCAGGGGAAGCAGTAAGTTTCATGCCCCCATTACAGTCATTTTCAGCCCCCGAGATAACAAGGGCAAGCAGAACAAGGCCAACAGGAGGAGGGTTGACCACAACACCAATTGAGCCAATAGGACCATCCAAATCATCACAAACGCCCGTGCAAGAGCTAGAACCTCAACTAGGGGTGCGAAAACTAGGAACATGCATAATGTCATTAGGAATCATGGAGAGCAATGGAAATCAATAACAAAGCGCAGACTGGGTTTGTGAAATCAAAGATTTAATTTTTTTAATGTCTTGTTTATTTCCTATGTTCTCCTATGTTTTATGTTTATCTTTCCACATATTCCCTTATTATGTTCTTAGTTACATGATTTATGAAGTTCCTATGCTTCTTATTTTCCATGATTATGATGTTATCTCTATACCATGTTAATTATGCTTATTATGCTTACCTTTATCATGATCCTAACACTTTTTATGTTTACATGTTACGCTATGACACTCACATATTTATATATGGTTGTCGTGCTTATATCATATGCTCACATGCCTTACGTGTATGATCCTTATCGTGTCTAAATCTTATGATCCTATGTCTATGCTCCTTATCACATTTACATCTTATGGTTCCATATTTATTATCATGCTTATGCTTATATGTTTATTATCCTTATCATGCTTATGATTACATGTTTATGATCCTTGTCACACCCACATCGTTTACATCTTATTTGTGCCTACGCAATCCTTACCTAGCCTTCATGGCTATCCTTATCTTGTCAGCTACCTTCAATAAGGGAACACCAAGGGGGCATTCTATCTTTCATGTATTACATATCATGTCTTTCCCTTATTAAACATGCTTTCACAATTTATATATATATCTTATGTTTGTACATGCTTATCATATGATGCTACTTTTTACCAACTTTCCATTCCTTATCAGGATTTATAATTTTCTCCTCTCCTTCAATTCCTCGCATCTTTTGTGTGCAACGAATTGGACAAGGGGCATATCTATCACTAACAGTCCTTTGTGAGTTATATTTTCCAATCATAGGCTCATAATCAATTAGGAGGGTTTCACAAATTTTTTTGTATGGCCAAAGTCCTTTTATATTTATGAATAGTTGAAGCTTTACCACTTTCTGTAACAAGTAGAACCTCCTACCTTTATCTTCTTTACTTTTAGTTTTTTGAGGATAGTTCCTCGTCAAGCAAGTTGTATTTAGTGCCTATTTTAAATATGTGACAGATGTTATTCATTGCATGCTATTTTTCTATTTTACAAATTTTCAATGGAGTGCTCACTACAAGAAGAATTCATGAGTGATCTTACTTTTCACATATTTGCATCCTTTGATTGTGCATATTATTTAATGCACATGTTCACTGCCTTTTTTAATTTGACATGCATTTGCCTAGTAGTATACATGCATATCAAAGTGGCGACAAAATGTAATGGAGAATATTGCATAATTGTACCCTTTTTCCTTTTGTTTTGGGTCCAATTTGGTTAGAATGTCCTAAATGCAATAACTAGCCTACAAGGTGTGAATTCATCTCATGACATCACCATATCCCAATCTCATTATCACTCATCCCCAAATATTGGTCCAAATCCCTAGATTCATTTTTTATCACCCTCTACACAAACTTGATCCCGACCACTTCCACAATCAAAGATCTAAACCCTAAACTTTTAGAATTTAAATTTGCACATTGCCAACCATTTCACTAGTCATTCTAAGCCAACCTAGCACATGTTTGTGGTAATTTGAGAACTATGTTGTATTTAAAGATTGGCTCGTTCATTTGAAATCATGCAAGATCAACTAGGAATCTATTGACCACATCTAGTATTTGATTTGCAAAAAAATAATAAAAAGAATCTAGCAATACTATCAAAGAATTACATCAACACATCATCTTAGGTCTATTGTGTGCTTGTTTGTTTTTTATTAGAGGTAAAACAAGTTTTGAAGGGCCCTTGAAACCCTTTACAACAAATTGAAAAGCAACTCAACCAAGCACAACAAAATGTTTGCGACAACAAACCCTACCACAAAAAGAGACCCAAGAAACATCAGCTAAGCTTCCAAACACAACAGACCGAGGGAAACTAGCTACACTACCCCAAGCTTCAATCTATCATTTTGAGCACCCTTGACCCCAGGCTTCTAATCTTTGATTGTGTGCTTTGCCTTCGAAACTTTTGCTCTTGGTCATAAAGTCGTTTCAACTAGGGGCCTAAGGAAAATATGACCCTTGCAATTCAACAAATTCTCAAGGTTTTTTCTAAACATCACTAGTTTTTTACACATTCAAATATTAGAAGACTAAGGCAAACAACTTTGAATAGTTAGTATTCACCAAATTAGTCCCATCGATTACAATTCAAATCTATGTGTCACGAGTGTGCATCAGGTTTAGGTCTACATTCATAGAGATCAAGCCCACACATGTGTATATGAACTAAGACAAAACAAAGTCAATTTGTTGAAGTCCAACTTCACTTTCTTGTTATCTAACTAATTATCATTTATTACAACATTTAGTTCAATTGTTTGATATCAATCTCAACCGAAATTCAGATTTGTTTATCATTGTGATTTAATTAATTTGTCTTAAGATAGTGTGATTTTACCCTTACAATAATTTGTCGTGTACAAATACATAGATATCATCTTTGAAATCGCCATTAATGAGATAAGAGCTAAGAATATTGTTCAAGAGATCTCCTAGTGGACCAAACTGCGTATAGGATTCATGAAGCTCAACTTTGATGGTGCCTCAAAGGGCAATCTTTAAGTTGCAAGCGCAAGGATTATCATTATGAATGATAAAAAGGGGGTTTTGTGAAAGGGGGTTCTTTCTATTTACAAGTCCACTCCAACAATGAGGTAGAATTGAATGCTATAGCACAAGGCCTTAATCTTGCTTCCAAGTTTAGATGTAAAAAGTCAATTGTTGATGGTCATTCAAGGCTTGTCAAAAAGGGTTTGTTCCAGCTAGAAAGCTAAGTCACTATTGGATGAAGCTTTATTAGTGCCCATGAGTTTTGAGATCTTCTCACTATTATTGCGAGTGTAATAAAGTCATGGATCTCCTTGCCAATCATGGGGTGGACCTTGATCCCTTTTTGAGTTTGGCGGAAAACTGTGCAAAGGCATGGGATGGTTTAGATAGTATTATCTTACATGATAAGCCCCCTGTAATCACTCCATTCTTAGCTTGAGTGATTAGCAAGTCCCAATTGTCAATCAACCCTCATTAAGGCTTGATGTCTAGTTGATACCATGAAATATCTCCCCATGTTTCTATAGTAACTATGCTTAATTAAGTTGTTCACATTGTACACCATCATGAGAGTTGCCTTTTCAACAAGATGATGGCATGTTGGAAGCAATTTTAAAAGCTAACATATCTCTTCATTGGATGGTGTTGTGTTTTGGGATGCTTGTGCATTTGTGTCATGTTCCAAGCTTTTCCTACTAGTATTGGTGGTGTTTTGTGCTCTTTAGGGGCCTAACTAAAGAGAACATGACCCTTGCAATTCACCAAATTAGTCCCACCAATTACAATTGAAATCCACATATCAAGGGCTATAAGTATGTGTCGAGTTTAGTTCTACATTCATGGAGATCAAGTCTACACTTATATAGATGAACTAAGAAGAAAAACACTCAATTTGTTTGAGTCCAACATAGTCATTTATGCAAACTTTAAAATTCTAGTTGTGTCAAATTGTAAACATCTTTAACTTCACTTGTCCGTCTTCGTCATCTAGCTAACTAATATTTATTTTCAATTATATGACATCAATTAGATTTGCTTATCATTGTCATTTAATTAATTTATCTTAAAATAAAGTTATTTTACCCTTAACAATATTTTGCTATTTACAAGAACACAGATATTATCTTTGAAATCATCATTAATGAGATAAAAAGATGACAATATAGTTTGAGAATTCTAGTGGACCAAACCGCCTCTAAGATTTATGAAGCTCAACTTGATGGTGCCTCAAGAGGCAATCCTGAAGTTGCAAGCACAAGGGTTACCATTACAAACAATAAATGTGGTTTTATGAAGGGGGGTTATTTATATTTGAAGTCCACTCGAAAAGATGAGATAGAGCGGAATGCTATAGTGGAAGGCCATGACTCTTGCTTACAGCGTATGGATATAAAAAGTTAATTGTTGAAGTTGATTCCTCGATGGTAGTATAAGGCTTGTCAAAAAGGGTTTTTCCCAACTAGAAAGTTAAATCTATATTGAATTAAGCTTTGTTAGTGTACACGAATTTCAAGATATTCTGATTGTTATCACCAGTGTACTAACGCAACAGATATCTTTGCCAATCATGGGGTAGACCTTGATCCGTTTTCGAGTTTGTTGGCAGACCGAGTGGAGGCATGACATGGCTTAGAAAGTATTATCTTATATGATAAGCCCTCATAATTACGTTATTCTTAGCTTGAGCAATTCGTTGGTCCCAACTGAGTCAATCTACCCTCAATTTTTAAGACTTGGTGTCTAGTTGATATCATGAAATATCTCCTGTGTTTCTGTAGTAGTTATGCTTAATTAGGTTAGAGTTCGCATTGTGCGTCATGGTAGGAGTTGCCTTTTAGCCAAGATGGGGGGATGCGGTAGGCAGCTTTAAAAGCCAATACTTCTCTCCATTGGATGGTATTGTATTTTGGGATATGCTTGTGCATTTGTCTGATGTTTCACGCTTGTCTTGCTACTGTTGGTGGTGTTTGTGCTGTGTGTGTTTTCCCTGAGGTGGGCTTTGTTTGGGTTCCAACTCTCTCATGGCTTGTGATAGGAAGGGAACTATGGCATTTCAAACAAAAGATAAAAGGTCATCTTTGATCGTTCAGCATCCAAGTTTAGTTAAATGTTTCCTGGGCAAAAAGATGCTTGGAGACTCGAAATTACAAAATAAATACTCCATTTATGAGGAACTTCTTGTGTTGTGAGGGCAAGGTGGTTTACAAAGGGGTGAAGAACTAGGTTTACCATCGTTGATATGCCTTCCTCATCAATAGGTGTTGCTTCGCTGAAGCCAATCTTTCCACCTTAATTTGCACTCTGTTGTGCAGAGGATTCTCATAACAAACTCTAAAGGTTTCTAGTGCACTTACTCTCTCCCACAACTGTGTCAGAATGTTCTGTTTGCATCAAAGAGATGATTCACGAGGTGAATTTCCAATCAACAGGCATTGGCTGTTTGGCATCCAAAGTCGAGAACATTTGGTTGGCATCAATTACTCAAGTGGGGGGCCTCCCTTTTTGTCTACTTTTGGTTATAACTTTATTTTGGCTTTCCATAGGTTTTTTATGGGCTTGGATTTCTGGACCGTTTGGCTTCAGGTTTACTATCCTTGTTTCACATTAAGGGATTAGTGCCCCTTAATTTTGTTGGATGTCTGTATTTTGCGTGTTTTAAATATTAGTGAGGGCTCAATAGAAACTTTGGGCATGAAAAAATATTTTAAATATACCGATACTTTGGTCGAGAAAAACAAAATATCTGATTAGCCTACTCGTTAAAATTCATTAGCAACCTGCCTACCACCAGAAACTAGTAAGAGAAAAATGAAATCAATCAATTTTTCTATTAAGAATATAATCATTGGGGGCTCAAGAAATGAACAGGCTTGTGGAAGCAATCAATATGTGTATACTATGATTACAGATCTATAATTAAATATGTTACACACATTGCCTGAGTGACAAGAACAGCAATGGTTCCCCCTCAATGGAACCCTTACTCAGTGTCTAATATACAAATCACAAATCATTTTTTTATATTAAGAATATAATCATAGGACTCAAGAAATTAACAGGATTGTGGAAGCAATCAATATGTGTAGTGAAGTTCTACCGCATCCTGAAATATATTGGGACTTTGGTCAAGAGAAAAATAATATCATCTGATTAGCCTACACATGAATATTAATTAGCAACCTGACTGCCAGCAGGAACTAATAAGAGAAAAATGAAATCAATCAATTTTTTCTATTAAAAATATAATCGTGGGACTCAAGAAATGACCAGGCTTCTAGAATCAATCAATATACGTGTAGTGAAGTTCCCGACACCCTCAAAATTTCAACAACATTTCGTTCAAAAGAAATTAACAAAATGTCCATAAATTTCAGGATCGTGTGCCAGCTCTCTCAAAGAATTTTAAAAAAAAAAAAATTAAAGCCATCAACGTAAGGCAGACTTACTTCCAACCCGGAAGATTAAAAAGACGAACAAATAAAACCTAAACAATAAATGACACATGCAGGCAATTCTGGAGATGGAAATAGCTTGAAAACCTACAGAAAACATCATATCGAGAATCAAAGACAAAAAAAAAAAAAAAAAGTTACATTGGAAACCAAAGGCTCTAAGACAAAACACCTAGTTAGATTAAGAATCGGATTACGAATGAAAGACAAACCAAGATTTCCATGGCATAAGAATTCATACAACCATTGATATACAGAGTGTTCCATGATTACCGTTATTTAATGTAAAATTCTCATTAGAAGATCCGAACCATATCAGTACATTCCCATTGTTATTATAGGCAGCAAGTCAGTTTGTTATAATGCATCATTGAGCCCATACTTGAAAGACATCACACAATACAGACTATTTCAACCTGCCTCTCTCCCTCCCCAAATTAGTGTTTAAATACTCAAAATTTACAGTTGAAAACTATAATCCCATCTTATATGCATTTCAAATTTAATCTCATTTACAGAGACGTGTAATTCCAGATCACAATAAAATTGTCATTAACTCGAGCTTTCATAGACTACAATCTAGAGAGAAACAACTTCAACTACAAACCAATTTATTGGAATCTAACTAGGTATTATGATTATTCTCAACTTATAAAACACATCCTTTTAGTGATGGAACAAAAATGCACATGTAAATATGCCTATGAAACATAGAATAGAATATGAACCTAATAAAAGTAGTTTATAAATTTAACAACAATCGTACGGAAGCATCAACCCAAATTTATGGCAAAGAAAATTTTAAAATGAATTCAGTAACCTTGGTTCTATTTACCAAAAATAAAATAACTCCTCAAAATGTTGTCAAACATGATGAACCTCTGTTTTAACACCTGTATCTTAACATCTAAGACATCATAAATGACTATTTCTATTTCAAAAATCCAACTTGACAAAACCACTCAAGACCCCACAAAACCATTGCTACACAATAGCATTTGCAGCACTAGCAATCCTAGGCCATAAATCAGCACACTCTTTGCCAATAGGACCCGTGATAGCAGAACCTGTAGCAACAAAAAATAGAAAACATATAAAAGATTACCCCCGCTACACCCAATAATTATCCAAAAAAAAGTCATTATATTGACAATCACTTTAATGTTTCAGATAAACATTCAAACTTCAGAAGTAGTAAAATATCTGACCTTTCATTTCTCCCTTTGGATTCACAATAACACCAGCATTGTCTGCAAAAAAACATATGAAAACAAACTTAAAATCGATAACAATAAAAGCATAGAACAAAATTTCAAGACAGGAACTTTAACTCAAAAGTTATCCTTGCAAGCTGACCACTTAAATATGAACCTGTGATCAATTCATGTTCCAGAAACCTTTCATTTACAAGTATAAATGCCTACACGAGGGTTTGACCATACTCAGTTATGCCATTTAAAATATATAATTCAACCTAGATGTGTTTTAAAGCCATCAAACCATTGTAATCTAAACTTCAATCCTTGATTTGAGGGGAGAAATTCAGCCACATCAATCAGTGCAGTCACAGTAGTCATTGACAGTTCTGCTTGACAATAAAACTTCTGGGCAGACAAAGAAAAAAGAATCTATAGTATATAAAGCCACTTAGAGTAGAATTTCTAGTCACATGAGAAGATCAAAAATTCTGTTTGCCTAACAGTGGTGTGATTGCTAAGTAAGTTAATACAGGGGAAACTATTTAATGGTTGTCAGCGGGTGTTAGATCATAAGACAACATCATACTTATCTAGTAGATTCTTCAGTACAGTTCAAAGTTCAAAATCATTTCACACAGATATTTAAGCCAACTGAAACCTGTAGTTAACATCCAAAATCTGAAATTTAGATAGCCTACACCAGCCTGCATAGCAGCAAACTCTTGTAAAACATTGGTAAAAACTTTAAGGCCAATCCAATTGCAAAAAGTGCCGTATAGAATACAACATTTAAATCTTCCATGCACAAGCAATATTAAACTCAAATATCAATTCCCTTCTAAAAATCTTGCAAAAAAGCCTTGATTGACTTGGAGATCAATTCTTCAAGTCAAATAAATTTAGTCAATCTGAGGAATGGAGAGGCCATAGTGATGAACCAATGGACTGCCCCAAAACAGCCATGTTAACCCACGTCCATCACCACTAAAAACAATGGTCTTTTACTCCACCAAGTACTCAATGAAACATTGTTACAAAAATCGCCAAAAAATCACAATAAATTGTGAGGAAATGGAATCACTGCTAAAAAACAGTTTTTTCAACCTGAAAAACATGATTTTTCACATAAAATCACCAAAAACCTCCTTCTTAGAAGTAGATGTATATGATGGAAATGATTCTGTTAATCACAGATTTATAATTCAATACGTTACCCAGATTGCCTGAGGGAAAAGAACAGCAATGGTTCCCCCTCCATGGAACCCTTCCTCAGTGGCCAGAATTGAGACAGACCAGACTGATAAACCAAGTCGTCTTAAGAGTTGGATATGACTTAGCACCAAGAATCAATAGAATGAAAAATAATTTAATAAACAAAAGTTCACATAAGATATATTTTTTCATTTCACATGAATTTAATTTCAATGCCATCAAATAATAGAAAGAAAACTGCTTTGTTTGCCCTCAAACAGTTGCACATTTTCTTTTTTATGGTTTGAAGTTGGCCAAGTTTCTTGCCAAACTTAGCTGGATCTTGCCATACCAACCATTTTGAACTCAATTTCAGACACCAGCGGCTCAGATTAATGAATTTTTAACAGACTACCATGTCAGCAGCTGTCTAATATACAAATCACAGATCATACAACTGCACAGCAGTCTTCTAAAGGATACACCGGAGACTAAAATTAATGAGTTTTTCGACAGGCTATCATGGCAGCAGCTGTCGAATATACAAATCACAAATCATAAAACAGGACAGCAGTCTTCTAAAAGATACAAGCATATTGGTTTTTTTTAGAACAGCAACAGTAAATATAAATCGTTTAGTGTAAAATGAAAGGCATAGTTTAATTGCCCTTAAATATAAAAACAGCAGCTTTTTCTCTTTTTCTTCGCATTTTTTGGTTTCGCTTTTAATCTTGATTTTTTTAAAAAGTCTATCTTTTGGTTTGTCAATTTATTGCTAAGAAAAAAAAATTGTTACTATGCAATGAAGTTTCAGCTTATGTGAGCAATGCAGATCAAGCAGTATACAATAGTTTACTACAAATGAAGTGATTCCAGCCAACAAATCCATGAGTATATGAATAAGGATGTTCTGAGTCTTGTATACAACGACTGTTAACAAATAGATAATAGTGACTAAATGCAAACAGACATCAGACACAGTCTGCAGAGAATATGGAGAAAAATATCACTCGTAACCTTCACCTCCTCTACACCTATATTTTTTTTTTCCTTTTCAGTCAAATTAAAGGATTTCCTGATGATTGTTCAAGGGGGTACAAAAATCAAAATGTGGATGTCCACAATACATACAGAGCTTTCTCCAAAAACCTTGCACATACACTATTATGGACTGAAAATCTAATGATCTTAATGAAATAAAAGCTTTTCAAAAATCTATTGCATAATCGTAATGGAATGTGCATCGCTTTCATGATGGCGTTGCATCACTTTTGGGGGATAAGATGCAGTATATACGCCAATGTAAGAGAACAGATTAATCAGAATGAAAATTTTACTTCCAATTATTAACTAATGAAGTGGATAAAATCATCCCACATGAGGATTTGTATAAGAAAACAGAATCTTTGTTCTCAGTCATTAATCAACGGAACAGTAAAACAAAAGGGCATTAAGCAGCATGTGGCGAAGGCAGGAGGAATCGAGTGAAAGAACAGATGAATACAAGTGAATACCTTCAAAGTACATGTAAACGCCGTCCTTTCGCCTCCATGGCTTCCTCTGACGAACGACGACGGCGGGCATGACCTTCTTACGCAGATCGGGCTTGCCTTTCTTGACGGTGGCCATGACCATGTCACCCACGCAGGCTGCAGGAAGCCTGTTCAGCCGCCCCTTTATTCCCTTCACACTGATGATGTAAAGATTTTTGGCTCCTGTGTTATCGGCGCAGTTTATCGTGGCAGCCACTGGAAGACCCAGTGACATCCGAAACTTATTTCCAGCACTTCCTCCCCGACCTGCGTAGTACACATCATCCATTAAACAAATTCATTACCTTTGCATTTTCGCTTTCACTTTCAGAAATCACAAATAACCAGTCTTACCTCGTTTCGACATCTTGCCTTCCTCCTTTCGCAACTCTGCTGCCCTTTCTTCGAACACAGGGTATAGTTTTCTCTTTTTGAAACCCTAATTTAACCCCCGTCAAACCCCTGATTGAACTCAGGGGTTTGTTAAATTAGGGTTTTAGAAGCGTTTCCCGGTGGCCCCTTCACCATTTAATTAGACGATAGGCTTAGGAAGCGGGTCCCTTTAGGAATTAAAGGATTTATTTTTATTGAGCGAGAGGTTTTTCAGATGAGATTTAAAGTAGTTTTAATTTATTTATGGAAAATAGGAGTTTTTATTTTTTAGTTTTCAATTTTTATTGGTTATTTTTGTAATGGGATTGAAAAAATTCCTTACTAATATGAGATCTTTTTTGGGATTTTCAATTTTTGGATTCTTATTAATAAAATAATTTTTGAAGAACAATTTCTCTTTTTAATTATGGGATCAACACTTTTTTAAATTTTGAGTTAAAATTTTTAAAATTAATTATTGCTATAAAGATCATTTAATTGTCAAAGGCTCCTAAAAAAATTTAACAACACCTATTAAGAAATTTTAGGTAACCCCCTCCATAAAACAGTGACCTTATTATTACCCCTTAGGCTTATGAGTGCAAGCATAAAACTGAAAGATTCGTCGTTAACTCAAATTTTAAGACTTTGAAAATTGTAAAATGCTACAAACTTTTTTTTATTTTACTTTGTACTTGTAAGCACTAAAAAAGTGCATGGGCCTAAATGGTAATCCGATGATGAGTTGTAGTCCTAATCACGTATATGTAGGTGTGTAAATATGACCTCTCGGTAGTGTTCTTCTTAGTGACACATGGATTGAAGTTCTTCATCTTGTTTGTGTCTCCTCAATCCCCTAGCTAACCCTCCTAGGTCATGTGTCTTCATTATTCATCCTTTGTCGACAATTCATTTTTGTTGCTTTCTAACCCTATCGACTTGACCTCTTGGCGTCACAAGGTGGGAAATTCACTTTCCCTAAGTCCTTTTCATCCATTTCAACCTTTTAGAGGCCTCCAATTGACCTCCCAAACCATTCCCCATCATCAATTGTGTCCCTTTGTTCTTCCTTTCTGGGTCGTCCCCTTTTATTTCCAGATCCTCTTGGGCGATCTGAGATCCCCCTAGGCAACCTACCCTGTCAAATTGGGCGACCCACCCACTTGAGGTCTTTTAATCTATTTTTAGGACCTAAAGTCATCTTTAGCCCCCGAAACCACCTACATAACTCATTCAACCCTAACTAAGCCTAGTCTATTTCTAACTCCTTCACTCCCAATCACTCTATTCTTAGCTCCAACAGTTATTCTTATCTCTCCATTAATCTCATGCAAACTCCATTCCTCATTGAGTGATAAGCAATCAAGCCCAATTCACTCCCTAATCAAGCATGTTCACTCCTCAATCAATCATGTTAATTCATCAATCAATTGATTTAACTCTTCAATCAACTCAACCATTTGTGAGCTCTCCCAACCTATAAATACCCCCTCTTATATGCAATATGGGAGGTAAACTCATTGTTGCACACCAATTTCCAGCTTTGCTTTTTGCTCTCCATAGCATGCTTATGCTCTTCGTAGAACTTGTGAGCCTTTTGCTTGTATAGTATAGTTACCAAGATTTCAAAAGCTTCAGTAGTGTTGTTACACTCGCAAATAGTTTTTTTCAAAAAAGCCAAGCCATAGTGCTTCAAGAGCTTCAATAGCTCAATTCAATCATCATAGCTTCAATAGCTCATTCATTCAATCAATTGCTACTTCATCCCTATCACCAAGAGGAGTTCCCCGTTGTTGAGGAAAGAAGGTTGCCACACAAAGGATTTCTAAGGATATGCCAAGCTCATGCACCAAAGAGAATCCAAGTTTTTTTCATGCTTTCATAGTTAATTAAATCACACTTTTGCTCTTGGAGAAGTAATCTTTGCATTGCTATTTCCATGATAGGATTTGTTTCAATTTGATTAGATTAGTATAGCTTAGTGTAGACACTAAAAATTGTCTACGTCTTGTTTACACATGACCTTGTATGTCTTTGCCCTAGGTCCTAGTTACACAACACATTGTCAACATGAACTCGTATATGTCCCCTAGGTCCTAGTTCATCCTAATTCATCTAATCTCATCCCACTTAATCCCATTTATCCCTAGGTCCTAGTTCATCCTACCTTAATCGTCTTCCTGATTGATTAAATAAACCCACTTTATTTAATTAATCCCACTTGATCACATTCCAATTAACTAAATAAATCCCATTTGTTTAGTTAATAATCCCCCTTCACATGTCTCACATAATTCAAATTAAAAATTTGAATAAACCCCTCACCTCTCATCACATTGCGACACATGTTGCATGTCTCCATCTTCCACTTAATAGGTCTTCACATGTCAAACTAATTCAAAATTTAAATTAGATTCCTTTTATTCTTCATCGCACACTTGTCATGTGACTACAATCCCTCTTTGAGTGGGAAACCCTAATCCAACCCTAATCAATCTTGACCGTCCATATCCTCCAACATAACTCTCAATCACAACCGTCATTCAAATTTACCTTTTTTCTATAAAGGTAGCCTCTCTTGAGCCATTTGAAAGAAGGAATCTTCTTCTAGCATCGTTACTCTACCAAATTTTCCTCTCAATCTCTCATCCATCTATCTTGCATTCATCCAATCTTCCATCTACCAATCCCTATTCTATCGTTATGCTGTTGAATCGAGCAATCAACGTATCAATCTTGTGGGTATAGCTAGAATATTCATGGGTGTGGCATTCTCAACCCTATCAATGGATCGTGAGTCAATATGAGGTTTGCATTTGTTTGATTTACATTTGTTATCATTTCCTCCATGTTGATTTTCAATGATTTCACTTAGATTAAATTTATTGCAATTCATAGATTACTTTTTAATTCGAGTATTTCAATTCCTAGATTAGATTTGAAAATCATCTCACAAAACACCAAAAACATAAGATTAACTGCATTTGAAAAACTTGTAATTGCATTCATATTTTCCTTCATAGTTAATTAGATCACTTTTATCATTCAATTCGAAAAAGGAACCAAAAGTGTTTTGCATTCATACTAGTTACATTCATACAAAAACACAAAAAATATTAGGAAACTTAGAAAATTAAACCCTCGATCACATCATGAGGTATATGTTAAATTAAACAAGGTCAAACCCTTGATTTCATCACAAGGTACTTTTCACATTCAACATTCAAACAAAAATAAAATAAACCTTTGACCTCAAGTCAACCAAAGTCAATGAAAGTCAAACTAGGTCAACACATAGTCAACAAACTCTCTCCCAAGCATTCGATGTGCCCAAGGATTAGAGGAGATTGGATCAAACCCTGTTTTAGAAGAGATAGATGAAATCCATCCAAGACCACAACACGTACAACAAACAAAAAAAGAGCAAGAACACACTCTTAGGATCATCCAACAAAGAAACATCATATGATAGCTCATTCAAGAAAATGAAGACAAGTTACAACACTCTAGAATCATCAACAAGCAAAATAGTTTACCCACTAGGCATTGAAACTAGTGAAATCCAAAAAAAAGACATAGGACTAGTGACCCTTTGAGTCATATAATCATCTCAACTACAACTGTAATAATCCAACTACAAATTTTAGTAATAAATTTTAGATCTAAAAACTGCATAAACCAAATTACATAAGTGCTACATGAATTCAACATAAGCTAGCAAGCTAAACAACACTGAAATTGCATCAAATAAACCAAAAAGTCCTGCAACTTATATGAATACAGTTTTACATCATAATGGATTGTTATAACAATCCAACACCTACAACAACAAAAAATACAAATCTAAAACAACTACTACAAATCCACCATAAAATGCCCAAATTATACACTAGGTATTTCACCTCAAACACCGCCAGACTAAACCCCAATTGCAAGATGGATGCTTCAACTCTTGGGGAATGAACATGGACAAATAATAAATAACAACAGAAACACTCCACATAATAGTAACAACACCTACAGCGCACTAAAAACACAATTTGCAATTCTGAGCTCACAAACACAACACAACACTAAAACTCATTGAATCAACTCAAACCTTGAAGCTCCAATGCACTCCTTGGATGAGAATGCCCTCAAAAACCAAAGGGTTTCCATCCTTTGATCCCAACAACCAATGGGTTTTCATCCATAGGTCACAATCTCCTATTGGTTTCCGTCCACAGAAGAAACTAAAGAACACAAGTGTTCATATAGAAGAAATGAGAAGATAAATTATCAAAAAGATACTCTGTATGCAACTCTTGCAATATTTAAAGATATCTTAGCCAAGTTGGGTGCCAAAATCCCATGCCCTATTTGGAGGGAAAATATTAATTAAAAATTGCATCGAGATTCCCACTCTCTCTTGCAAGCCAAAATTAAATCGCCACTGATTCCATAAACCCCCAAAATAGCATTTGGGAGTTACAAAAATCTCCAAAACATAGCCATATCCCCACTTGTGCTAATAATTCCAATATTTAATATTTATTGCTCCTGTTAAAAAATAATTTCCTGAATTTGCGGAAAACAATAAAAATATTAAATAGAATATTTTCCCCAAAATTAATTATTAGTCCACGAGAAAATAGGAATGGACTAATAGTTCCACCAAATTAATTTTATTTGCAAGGGGACATTACAAGTCCTCCCTTCCCAAAATTGCTTGTCCTCGAGCAATTTAAATCTAGATGCTCTAATATTTCTAAGCTTCCCATGAAGCATCCTCAATAGGAGGATTTTTCCAACGAATGAGATACTCTGTTATATTCCTCTTCCTCAATTTCTTAACTCTGGTATCAAGTACAGCTTCAAGAATTAAGATTAGTCTTCCCTCATTGTCTAAAGGTGGTAGATCAATGGAAGGAACTACATGCATACCAATTGCTATCTTCAAACAAGAAACATGAAAAACATTATGAATTTCGCAACTTTCAAGAAGTTCCAATTCATATGCTACTTCACCTACTTTCTTGGACTGTAGGGTCCATAAAATTTGAGCTTGATTTTTTCCTTTCCACTTTTATTGATAGAAGAATGCTTGTATGGCTGCAATCTCAGATACACCATGTCTCCCACTTCAAAAGTCCTTTCAGCACGCTTCCTATCAACATAAAACTTTTGTTGGTTCTGTGCTTGCTGAAATTTATCCTTTAATGATCTCAAAATATCCTAACTTTGTTCCACCATATCATGTGTAGCAGGTACTCTACTATCTGAAAGTATCAAATCAGCAAAAGTTAATGCATCATATCCATATAATGCTTAAAATGGAGACATACCAATTGACATATGATAAGATGAATTGGATTTGAAATCCTCCAAGAAAGAATCTAGAAATGTGTTTTTGGTATGTCCAATTACACATGCATGTGATGATAAATTCTAGTACTTCATTCCACATGTCTCCCCATAGGGAATTGTTTTCACTATATGACAACTACAATAGAGGATGTCTTCTTAAGAGAAAATGTTTCACAATCATTAGACACAAGAAGGTCAAGTTGGTGTTCAAAGATGGGATTACCAAATCTCTCTTTTGGGTGTGTTACACATCCCTAGTTTGGTAAGGAACCTATTTTCTATAAGTAAAATAAATGATTAGGGTGTCTAGGTTTTCTTTAGAAAATAAGGTCACAAAATGGTTAGAGGAAATTTGGCTTTGGCTAAACAGATTCACTATAAAACCTTGTTTAAACTTGATGTTAGTACCATGAGTGGTGGATGTAATTCCTCCATTATTTTTGTAAAGGTATTACCCAAGAGATAGATTGTAACTCCAAAACCATGGTTCCTACTAAAGCTAACAATTCGTGGATCAAAGGTCATAAGGAGATACCTGAAGCTCACATATAGGAAATACCTAGGGAAGCTATTTCTCAGGTGAGACCTTGAGGTATCACCTAGGAGACACATCGAGGTATCTCTACTCAATGTATTAACTATGAGACACCTTAATCTATCTCTACAACAACACCTTCAATAGTGTGACATGAACACATGGGCCACATTAGTGAGAAAGGCCTTAACACCTTGAAAACTAAAAATATGGCTAAGGGGATTGTATACTATTCTTTAGATTTTGATTTATGTGGACATTATATATGTGGGAAATAAGATTGTGTAAGTTTAATTTGAGCTTTACTAGATTTTATGGAAGTCTAGATTTGATTCAGAATTATGTGTTTGGACCTATTGATGTTTATTTAGTAGAAAAATATTTTTATTATATACCATTTATTCATGATTTATTTAGAAAAATATGAGTATTCCTTCTTAAACAGAAATATGAATTCTTTTATAGGTTTTAAGAGTTTACAACTTTTGTGGAGAATTGGGATGAGAAGAAGATCAAACTTCTAAGAATAGACAATGGTGGAGATTTTTTCTCAACATAATCGAGTCCTATAAGTAATGTGGTATAGTTAGATAGAAGACAACTCCATACACCCTTGAGCATAATGGAGTTATAGAAAAGAACGAACAAGATGCTTGTTGGTAGGGTTCAAAATTAGAACATAATACAACAAAATTAATTAATTGGGTTGAAAATCTAATTAGGTAGCTCAATACAATCCCCTATCAAGTTGAAAACCTATAAAGGTAGTCTAATAGATACTTGTAAAAATCTACAAAGGCACCACAAGTTAAATCTATCATATACACCCCATGCATGGGAAATAATGATAAAGGCATCACGGTACCAGTAACATGTTTGTGGCACATATATCCTACCCAACAATATCAATGGAGAAAGCTAGGGGTTACCTAGTGATGCTAGTTTGGATCATAAGTTTTTGCTAGAGTGATCATTATTACCTCTTATCTTATCAATAGATCTCCTACATCAACACTTGTTGATAAAAACCCTAAAGAGGTTTAGATGGGTAAAAATCCCTTTGTTCAACATCTTCGAAGTTTTATGTTGTGACACATATGTGCATGTGCCAATTATGAATAAGTCTAAGATAGACGTAGAAGTTGAGAAGTGTATCTTCATTATATATAGTGAACCTAGGTGAGGGGATACAAACTTTGGAATCTTGAGACAAGAAAGACAACGTGTAATTAGAATGTGACATTCAAAGAGATCATAGCTTCCCCTAAGTTTGAGTAACCTATAGATGGTGAGAATATAGTGGTGCAATTTGATCCCAAGATCAGGGAAACTACACCTAAAGAAAAACCAAATGTTCAAGATGGACCTAATGAGCAGGGCAATCCAGAGGAGGGGGAAGAACCTTTTACTCCACATGTGATAAGGTCCACTCAATAAAGAAGACAACCCAAAGATATATCCCATCTAACTTTTAATTTATTTTTACATTAAATTTGTCGACGATGATAAGCCTAGAATTGCGGAGGTAGTAGAATCAAAGGAGAGTGTAATGCCCCAACTCTATGGATAATTTGTGATGTTTTTGTTACCTTGGTCCTAACCTTGATACAAGTGTTTTGTGATAAATAATACATGGAATGTTGCTTGATGTTGACATAGTTATTATGATTATTGAACTAAGGTGAACTATGGTAATGTTAGGGTTAGCCTTGTTGATACCTACAGGTTCGTATTGGTATGCATTGACCTACCTTGGGAGTATTTGGGAATTACATTGAATAGAGTGTCTTGAGGGTTTTCAACATTTATTTTGGAAGCATCTACACTTTATACTTCCTATTTGAAAATAGTAAAATAGCATACTCTTTTGCAATATAATCTTGGATAATTATACAGTTGAATTTAATGGAGACTATATGCTTAGAAACATCAAAGTTAGTTGATTTTAATTGCTCACATTTTGAATAATGGATTTGTCTACATTATGTAATGTACAATTACACTATGATTCAGTTATACATTCCCATGATGTATTTGATGTGTTGTTGATTCTAGAGAATCATAGGTTAATTCAAACTAGATATGAAAGAATAATGTATGTCAAGCTACCCAGTTCTCTTTAAACATTAAAGAGTAAATTTGAGACTTCGTAAAACCCTATAAAACAAACTAGCCACTAGGTGGCTAGAATGTTATTCCCTTACATTAAATCAAGTTAGATATGTTGTAAATGTGGTTATTTTGAGATTCCTTTAGCATCAAGTGTCAACTTATCAACCTATGTTGGCCCCTTGAGCAAATTTCTTTGTGAGAATGTTTAGTCCATATATGGGTTTTGGGTGAGTAATGTATTTAAAAGGTTAAGTTAAATGATTATTTAATTTAGAAGGTTTAATAAATGTTTGTGAGTTGAGATATTTAAGCATGTATTATTCCCATGGAAAAAGGCTTTAATGATGTTCTGCTAGCACAATTAACAAAAGAAAGAATTTTAGAGAGAAGGTGGCGAGACATTAATGTGCCTACCAACTAAGCCTTTAATGGCCCAAGCAATTATACGGAGCACTATTAATGAAGGGATGAGTGACCTTTTAGAGCATTTCATGTCAAGGGAGTGACATGAAGTAAGTGCATACAAGGAATTTATGGTGAGGGTTTTTGGTACAGAGGAGGTATGGATGAAATAATGTGGATTTGGCTTTCGTAAGGGAAAGAAGAAAAGAATTAATGGTAGTTTGGTAAGGTTGCAAACAAGGTAGGTAAAATGACTACTTATGCAGATTTATGAGAGGAGAAAGGGGACTACTTATAGGAAAAGTACAAAAATATAGAAGATTTAGGTTGAGAATTGGTTGCAAAAATAGGGATGACGAGGCCTATTTGAAAGTGTTGAAGGAGAACTGAGTGTTTACACTAATATTTTGGCAATAGGGCATGAGAGTTGAGAGGTAGGATGTTTAAAAGTGTAGCACTAGAAAGATTCGAGCACTAAAAGAGGAAAGAGGATGGAAAGGACAAAGTCTACCCATGGAGTGTGAGTTTAGCATTCTTGGGTCATCTATAAAGTATTTGTAGGTAAATTCTAAGCCCTACAAGAAATTGGAAATAAAAAATTAGTTTCAAAACAATATATGGGACAATGTAGGAGTAGAAATCTATATGCAAAAGGTTAAGGTTTAAGAAAATTGTATTTTTGTCGGTAATCCTTGACCATGTGTTTTTGTTTGTGGGTTGGGTGAGCCTTCCTTGCAAAATATTAACATAGTTATCTTAGATAATTATGCTTATGGAGTGGGTTCCTTAAGATAACCTCATCTCGTTCTTTTATGGCTACCACAATGGGTTTGAAGATTTGTGTATTGTCAGTTGTACATAACTATGGAGCCAATTCCTTAAGTTGTGCAATCCATGGAAGGGTAAAATCTTTGTCAATTGTTGCACGAGTATTTCTTTGGTGTTGAGTTCAACTATTCAATATAATATGTTTGAGCATGCAATCGCATTAATATTGCACATGTTTCATAGTGATGTGCCACATAAGAAACCTAGTGACACTATGAAAGACACCGAGAATTTCATGAGGGGTATTTTTTGGTCTTACACAAGTGGGTTTAAACACTATTGTGTGAGCTATCATGTTAGTTTCACAAGAAATTTAACACTACTACTCAAGTTGTTATAACATTCACACAAGCTATGCTAGAGACTACACAAGTTTTCCTAGTGATTGTGTAACTTGTAGCCTATTACCTAAGATAAGATGTTACACTATGTGTGGTTTATTGGGGAAACAATAATTTTACTACAGTATTGGAAATGTGTGTCTCTTATACCTTAGGAGGGTGAAAAGAGTGGTTAAGATTTATATTGAAACTTGAACCATAGCTTTGTGATCTTATGTATCATATATGCAAGTTTTGTGGGTATGCATGTTGTATTTTTGCCTAGAAGTGAACCCTTGGAAAATATCATATGGAAAAAATATTTAATCTTGTGTGTATATGCATCGTGTATTTCCTCATGATGTTTTTGAAAAGTAATATTGGGGTATGGGATTGTTGTGCCCCTCAAACTTGTGAATATTTGATAAAGATAATACTAAAGTCTAAAACATAACCTATGTATGTATGCATTGTGTGGCCTCCCACAACTATTGTTAATGTGTTATCCCTAAGTGTATGAGATTGTTTATCCTTATGGCATATAGTTAGTCCCTTGGATGGGGGATGGTTAAAGCATTGAGAAATCCAATGGAGTTTGATGATACCATACTAGTCAAGAAGTGAGCAATGGAAATAAAAGTTTTGTGTGGGCTAAGTACATATGTTTTGCTTGTGCTTGGCATAGTGGGTTCTATGAAAGTATTCTATACTTTTATGTTGTAAAGAAAAATAGATGACAAGATCTATGAAATATGATAGTTGAACAAAGGGTTATGTACTAACTATAAAGAAATTTTGAAAGTAAGACTATTGTTGGAAATTTGCATAGATATTGGTTATGTGAAAGAAAAATAAAAGAATTGTGTTGTCTCTTACCTTATAACTACAACTAATACATTAAATGTCAAGTTCTTGATATAGTACATGGTTTGAAACCATTATGGCTATGCTCTAGAAATAAATCTTGTGGAAAATGTAAATCTAGGTATGATGACAAAAATACATTTTGTATGAATTCTAATATAACAAAGCTAAAACATATCATTGTCTAACTAGTAAATGAATCTGAGTATCTTCCTTACATGTTATTAAAATTTGTTTAAAATGACTTGTGTTTAAATCTAAGGACATGCCAAAATAAGTCATATCGAATGAAATAATGAGTATTCCTTCATTGTTGTTATATTAATGTACCATGGTTATAAAAATGTTAAAATAGGTTCCAAACTTGTTATATTGGTTTTTCTCATGTTTGGCCTTGATATTATTTTCGAACTAATTGTTTTTGCTTTAGCCTTGAGAGATTAGGTTGGTTTGGATAGTTTTTGTTTTATTTGGGGATGCACTAGCCAATAGATGTTTGTTGTGCAACCCCTCTCTTTCTATGCAAGTTGATGGGCACTTATTGCATGGCTCGCCCTTTGGTTGCACAAGACCCTAACCATGTTGTGTGCAAGAAACAATAATAGTTGTGTAATGTATTATTTTGTTGCACAAGAAATAATTATAGTTACTACGAGAGCTTGTAGGTGCTTATCATGCAACCCAGTCTTTACTGGGAAAGACCCCACTTTGCACTTGTATTGGTTTTGGCAATGTAAATATTTTATTACACTAGCACAAGGGTAGTTGTTGCACAAGTTTTGTCTTGCCATTTTTCCTATGCAAACAATAATATGAGTTGTTGTGTAAGTGTCAACAAGAGTTTCTACACAACTCTATTTCTTTATATGCAAAATAAACCTTGGCACTCTATTGTTCATTGGTCTACTATTGTGCAAGGTATCTTGTCGCATGAGTTTTTACTTGTGGTTGCATAAGCCATGACTAGTTACTGTATGATCCACTCAAAGTGGATAGTCCTTATTGTAGACATAAAAAATTGACCAATTGATCATTTTCCTAAGTCATGATTTAATTAATTTTAATTAATTAATTAAATGCTCCTTAATTCCTAATCCACCTCTAATCCTAAGGTTTAATTAATTTTAATTAATTAATTAAACCTTTTCATCTTTTAACCCTCCAGTAAATAATAAATTAAAATCAATATATTTAATTTATTATTTACAAAGCAAAAACCCAAAACCTAAAACCTAAAAATCATTCGTAAAAAAAAAAACACAAAACCTGTTAAAACACCAACCTCTCACCGTTCAACCGTTAAACCAATTTACGGTTTAACTGCCTAAACCACTTTTACCCAAACTTTATAAAATGAACCCTTATCTTTCATTTACCTTCCCCAGGCAAATTCACATTGGAGTTATGCTATAATTGGAGCAACCACATTTTTAATACATCCGTAACATCTTATTTGGTTTTTGCATTTATTTTTCATCTCTCTATAGTTAACTTTAATCTTGTCTTGTGATGGAGCATTAAATATGAATTCAGGGTTCTGAAATATCTGTAATCCATTTGCAAATTCATATTTTATGTTACATTCAATGGTGAACCTGACGTGAATCTCCTTCTTAATCCATTGTTTTGCAAGTGTTTTGGTGAGCCTGTGTAGGTTGCATCCTAACATAAATCTGACGGCATCATTGATTCCAGAGTCACTCACAGGCTTGTTTTGGTGATTTACTGGTTCAATATTATAACTATTGAAATTACCTTCTAAATGTTAAAACAATGGAACAACGAAAAGCAAAAGAACGATAAACAAACACACAGTGCAAAGCTATTTAACGTGGTTCACCATATGTATGGCTACATCCACAAAGCAGGGGAAAACTCTTTTATTTATGTGTTCTCAGATATGTTTACAGCAACATATACTTATGCTTATATAGATTACAATAGAAGGAGCCGAACAATGAAGAGTCACCACAAAAGGACGAGGTGACTGTTGGGTTTCATATTCAACAATCTCCCACTTGAAACCCAATGACTGCTGCAAACTTTCAGAGCTATTCCCCTACTTTAAGCCTATTGTCAGAGTTTGACAATGCCAAGAGAAGCGCGGCAGAATTTGTTCTCTCGAGGTACAACCTTGGTCAATGCATCAGCCGGATTGATTTTGGTGTCGATCTTTTGAACTTGCAACTTGCCTTCTTCAATCATGCTATGGATGAAATGATACCTCAACTTAATGTGTTTGGTTCTGTTGTAGAATGTTGTATTCTTGGCCAAATGAATAGCACTATTACTGTCACAAAAAAGTGTGAAAGCTTGCTGTTTGGAACCCAATTCAGTAAACAAACACTGCAATCAAACCATTTCTTTTGCTCCTTCAGTGAGGGCAATGTACTTAGCCTCAGTAGTAGAAAGAGCAACTACTTGTTGCAATCTTGAGACCCAGCTGATAGCTACCTCAGCAAAAGTGAAAACATAACCTAATGTAGACCTTCTTTTATCCAAGTCACCCACCATATCAGAGTCAACGAAGCCTTGTAGCTGTGCAACTTTCCCACCAAAGCATAAGGCATAATCTGAAGTGCCTTTTAGATACCTCAATATCCACTTCACAGCTTCCCAATGAGTTTTTCCGGGATTACTCATGAACCAGCTCACAACTCCCACTGCTTGAGAAATATCAGGACGGGTGCATATCATTGCATACATAAGACTTCCCACGGCTGAAGAATATGGAATGTTCTTCATGTAGTCTTGTTCTTCTTGTGTCTTGAGGCACAATGCTGAAGATAAGTGAAAATGATCGACAAGTGGAGTGCTAACCGGCTTAGCACTTCTCATATTGAATCTGTCCAAAACTTTTTCAATATATTTTTGCTGAGACAATCTGATTTCTTTATTCTTTCTGTCCCAAATGATGGTCATGCCAAGAATCTTCTTTGTTGCTCCGAGGTCCTTCATTGCAGATTTGTTTCCCAAGAGTTGCTTTAGATCAGCAATGACTCTCATGTTAGTGTCGGTAATGAGCATGTCGTCAACATAGAGTAGCAATAAAACAAATTCACCACTTGGCAAGACCTTGTAGTATAAATATGGATCAGATTCAGAACATGTAAACTGGTTTTCCATCATGAAGTTATCAAACTTGATGTACCACTGCCTTGGGGCTTGTTTCAGCCCATACAAGCTCCTCCTTAATCTGCAAAACAGATTTTCATGCCCTTGCTTGACAAAACCTTCTAGCTGATGCATGTACAATTCCTCTTCTATATCACCGTGGAGAAAAGCGGTTTTGACATCGAGTTGCTCAAGCTCAAGGTCATAAACTGCTATCAAACCCAAAACGGCTCAAATTGTGTTCATCCCCACGACTGGTGAGAAAATCTCATTGAAGTCTACTCCCTTTTGTCGATCATATCCTTTCACAACAAGTCTGGCCCTGTAGCATTTTGTGTCGCCTTCTTCCTCTTTGATTCTATAGACCCACCGATTCTTCAAAGCTTTGCGATCAGGTGGAAGCCGGACTAGATCCCATGTATGGTTTGCCATTAGTGACTCCATTTTCTCCTTCATTGTAGCCATCCACTTCTCACTATCTCTATCATTGCAAGCCTCTCTAAATGTATTTGGTTCTGATAGATCAGCAACGAGCAATTGATAGTCATCAAATTTTGGAGGAGGTTTCCTCTCTCTGGTAGACCTCCTCAATGGAGGAATTTGTTCTTGTAGACTGCCCTGTGCAATATTCTGTTCAATCTTAACATTTTGTTGTTGAGTATCACATATCTGTTTGCCCTGTGAATCAATTTTGCCACTCTGTATTCCTAGTGTCTCCCTTACTGTTGACGTGAGAGGATGAGAGTGCTGAATTTCATTCTTTGAATATTGCAAATCTGCCAGATGAGGGGTCACGTTTTGTATAGGAATTTCCACAGTCTTTTGAATAATTTCACTTCCCTAAGGCTACGAGTAAAAGTAGAGAGGTTGCGTGGCATTTGTGACATCATTTCTTTCTAGAGGCTGTGAGGGACATTCAATAGGCTGCGTTGAACAATCATCATGCTGCGATGGAATATATGAAGGCTGTGTGATGGTTATAGGGGATGACATGTTTAAAGAAGCTTATGTAGTGTTTGTCTTATACACAACAACACCATCCTCAGCCTGCGTGGTAAAGTTTCCCTCTGTGTTTTAAGCTTCTAACGCCACTATTGTTGTAGACTGCGTCATGGTTTCTTAGCTCCATAGCAGTCAAAGGGGGAAGAAAGGGACGTTTGAGGAAAATTGCTTCACACGAAGAAGTGTTTGTTTGCAAAGGCAGCGTATGATGTGTAATGGCAGTTTCCCTGGCATCTTGTAGTGCGTTTGGCTCCCAAGCACCACGATTTGGAAAAGATGCTTGTGTTTTGAAGGTTGATCCATCTTCAGCTGGCGTGGGAAATACTCCCACCGAATGGGTATTGGCCGACGGATATGAGCCTGAGTGCTCACCAAAATTAAGTGGTGGTAGAGTAATACCTTGCAGTTGGGAAGAAATACTTCCAATATTGGCATCTGTAAATGAAAGTGGTGGATACAGGGCTCCCACTTCATCTGATATTTGAACTGTACCTTGTGTAGGTAACTGAGAAAAGCCTCCGGCTGCTAGTGACTGATGTGGAGACTGTGAATCACACCCACTGAAACTATCATCCAACGAAATATATTCTTTTGTAGATGCCTTTGTTCTTGCAAGGTAGGGAACACTTTTTCGTTGAATACCACATCACGACTACGAATGATTTGTTTTGCAATAGGATCCCACAATCTAAAACCGTATTGCTCTTCCCCATAATTGACGAAGATGCATCGTTTGGATTTGAAATCCAATTTTGTTCACTTTTCTTTTGGAATGTGAGCGAATGCCTACCCGGAGGTGATTGTAGGAGATCTTCCTTTCAAACCACTCTTCTTCTGGAATATCAAAGTCCAATTTGGTGGAAGGACTTCAGTTGATCAAATAAACCGTCGTGTTAACTGCCTCAACCCAGAATTCTTTACTCAAACCAGCATTTGAGAGCATGCTACATGCCCTCTCTAGAATCGTGTGATTAATCCTTTCGGCTGCACCATTTTCCTGAGGTGTAAATGGTACAACCTTGATGTGCTGAATGTCGTTATCTACACAGTAAGCATCAAAATCTAAAGAGCAAAACTCCCCCCCATTGTCAGTTTTAAGACATTTAATTTTGCTCCCAATTTAATTTTCAGTAACTACCTTAAAATTTTTGAATTTTGCAAACACTTCTGATTTTTTGTTGAGCATATAGACCCAAAGTTTACCGGTGCAATCATCTAAAAAAGTTACAAAATAGTTTGCTCCTCTAATGGAGGTTACCTCTGTGGGACCAAAGACATCTAAATGCACGAGTTCCAAGGGTCTTGCCTTCTTGTCGTGTCTGGTTTTGGAGAAGCTGGCCTGCCTTTGTTTCCCATAAATGCAATGCTCACATAGTTCTAAATCTGTTGATTGTAAACTAGAAAGTTGGCCTCTTTTGAGCAATACTTCCATTCCCTTTTTGCTCATGTGGCCAAGTCTCCTATGCCATAGTTCTGTCCCGCTGTCAACTATGGCCATCACCGCTCCCACTTCAGCAGTACATTCGAGCACATAAAGAGATCCTGATTTACTACCTTTTGCAACAACTAAAGTGCCTTTAGTTACTTTCCAAATGTTGGAAGAGAAAGTGATGTTGCAAACTTGCGCATCAAGTTGTCCAGCTGAGATCAAGTTCCTCTTAAGTTTAGGAACATGTCTTACATCATTTAGTAGCCACTTGCTTCCATTTTTTAGTTGTAGCAATATGTCACCTTTGCCGACAAGCTCGCACGGCTCATTATCTCCGAGATAAACTTTGCCAAATTTTCCTTCTTGATATGTTTGGAAGGCATTCTGGTTTGAAGTTGTGTGAAAGGAGGCCTGCACCAGAATCTAAAATCCATGAGTCAGCTTCAGCTTCACTTGCTGCCAAGACAAGAGCTCCTCCATCATCTTCAAGAGTCGTGTTAATCTCATTTTCTTTCAACTGTTTTTGGGCTTTCTTGTAACACCAACAATCCTTCTTGACATGTCCATCTTTTCTGCAAAACTAGCAAGCTTCTTTCCAGCCTCTTGACTTTGATCTCTCCGCTGATTTAGATCTTCTCCTATTTTGTTTTCCTCGATCTTGGGTTCTTCCCCTATTGCCTAGAACCAAGGCTTCACCGGATATTTTATTTTGTCCTCTCCTCATGTCTTCATTGAGGAGGGTGGCAACGACATCATCAAATCTTAACATTGCTTTCTTTTCCTTATCTTCGGATCCTCTTCTTCCAGGTGCTGAATTGTTGATCATCATCACGACATTATCCCAGTTGTCGGGAAGCGAGCACAAGAGTAGCATAGCCCTTATTTCATCATCAAAATTGATTTCTATAGAAACTAGTTGGCTGATTGCAATGTTAAATTCGTTCAAGTAATTTGAAAAATATTTTCCCTCTTTCATTTTTACGTTGAACAACTTCTTTAGCAAGAAGACCCTATTGGTTGGGGATGTCGTCTCATACATGTCGCAAAGCTTGTCAAAAATCTGTTTTGCCGAAGTTTTTGTTGCAACATTAAATAAGACGTTGCTGGACAACGAGAGGATAATTGTAGCGGCTACTTTTTGATCTAGCACATCCCATTCATCATCTGTCATCTTCTCCGGTTTTATTGATTTTCCTTTCAGCGTGATAGCTAGGTCTTTTTCAATTAGTAGGGCATGAATTTGCAGCTTCCAAAGTCCAAAATTCTGCCCCAAAAATTTCTCTATGCTCCACTTGTCCGCTTCTTCCATTTCTTCGAAATTCGTCACGAATTTCTCAACCAACTCCTTGACCGAACTCTGATACCAATTGTTAAAACAATGGAACAACGAAAAACAAAAGAACGATAAACAAACACACAGTGCAAAACTATTAATGTGGTTCACCATATGTATGGCTACATCCACAAAGCAGGGAAAAACTCTTTTATTTATGTGTTCTTAGATATGTTTACAACAGCATATACTTATGCTTATATAGATTACAATAGAAGGAGCCGAACAATGAAGAGTCACCACAAAAGGACGAGGTGACCATTGGGTTTCATATCCAACACTAAATAAGGGCTTGGACTGGCAGAAAGAGATTTCAATCTTAAATGCTTCATAGTAGGATTTGCAGTCATTTCGTTCAGATTTAGGGTCGTTATCATCAAACAGTTTAAAGCTTGAGGTTTTAAAAGATTTATGCCTTGAAGTTTCATGTTTGGCGGTTAACCATTGCTTATTCCTGTACGCTGATACAAACATATCTTATTGAATATTTTGATCATATCATTTATCGGCTTATGTATTTGAAAGTTTCTTATTTTAGTTTTTGTGGTTGGTAGATGGATAATAACGGTTTTCTGTTGACATTGTAGTCATTCTTTTGCAGTTCAAAACTTCAAGTTGACAATGGTTGGTGCAGTGCAATCTAATGGTGATTATGCCTTTACTTGTTTGTTATAACCGAAAGGCTTTTATTGATGAACAGTATAATGTTTGAAGCATTGTCTTCCGCCGTAAAGCAAAGTCCACGCCAGAATCTTTCTAAATAAACTCATTTTGTTTGTTCCTATGGGCGTATTTCTTGAAACTCTGATGAGTGTAAATGCTAGTTTCACACTGAGAATTTTCTAAACTCGTGCACTCTTCCTATCGGCGTATTCATTGAATCTCCTATCATATTCTACTCGCATAGTGTCGTATTCCTTGAGCCTCCTACCGGTGCAAGTGCTACATTCTAACATTGGTTGTTCCTATCAGCGCATTTCTCATGGCTGTGTCAGCTAACAGGAGGCAGATTTTTTTAAAATTCATTTAGTTGCTATCGGCATGTATCTTAATTTAAAATTGTCTCATGTAGTAAAAGTTTAAACTGCACTTTAAATCTTGATCTCATCACATTTTGTTTGCTGCTAACAGGCTTTAGGGTGACCTTCAGTGCCCAAACGATTGGATATATTGTATCACGCTGTAAAAAGATCACACCAGAAACTGTTCTACACTCGTCCGTTGTTTCTATCTATGTATTCACGTTGGAAATTTGTCTAAACACCGTAAATCAAATTTAGGCCAGAAGCTTTCTAAATTCGTCGGTTGTTCATATCAATGCATTCCTTGAAACTCCTATGCACAAGTGTGACTATTGGAGGCAACGGTTATGATATTTTCATTTTGGCCTTAATCTTGGATTTAAACTATGAAGGGTTAACTTACATAGTTTGTTAAATCATTAATGTCTCAAATTATATCTAGTAGTTAAAGCTTTGCATTTATGAGATATAGCTTCTTCCGCCCTCTTTGCTATCGGAATCAAACAATATGCATGTGAACAAAAATCTTTATTTGCCAAGCACAAAGTTAACAAACTGCCAGAGTGCTCATTTTTAGCCCTTGGAGGCTGTGTTTTTTCAAATTGACATAACTTTTTTTGTTTTTCATCGGATTTTAACAATTTTACAGGCGTCGGAAAAAGAATTCAAATAGCTTCGCAACAATACAATTAATTCCTTTAGATTCTGCCCAGTTTTGCAGGTATAATCATTTGAAATTCAGACTTTCATTCTGCAAACATCAAACATTTTTCTCTCGCAGCACATTTAATATTTTTTGGGTTTTTGCAGGTCCATTTGTCTTGTTCTAACATTTTACTTGCAACTTTACCCCTGTCAAAGACTATTTTGCAAACTACAAATTAGTGTGTTGCAGGTTCGATTGTCAGAGAATCTAATCTTAAAACATTGTGCCTTCTTTTTATAGATTAGATCACATCATAAGCAAGGGTTAAAATTAACAAGTGTTTGCCATGTCTTGTGGTTTGCATTTTAGTCATTGAATGTGTATGCTCGTCTCTGCGCCACTCGGTGATCTTGAGAATCAAAAGCATTCCTTTGACATTTTGTATAATCATCCACACATTTGGATTTGGAATTAAAATGAACCCCATGGGAGTGTGAGGCAAAGGCATTGTGTATGCTCTCTCCTTGCACTTCGTGCAATCCGGGAGATCAAAAACAATGTGCTTCCTTACTTTTGTTACCCTTTAGAGTGGGCCTACTCTTGAGACACATCTAAAAGGAGAACTCACTTGTGACCCCAAGCGGGACTTTCATCCGGCCCGCTATATAAATTGAGGATAAGGCGAAAGCCAAGTCTAACCAGTATAAGTGCTCACCATACGATGCTAACTCGAAAGGAGGCGTACCTTTGTGTATATTAAACTCCTAGTAGGGTTAGTTAGAGCCTTACGTGGCTTGTTAGATGCTAATGGGATACCAGTCCCTTGGATATTCACTAGAACCCTTTTGTATAGTGGGCAAAAAACCTCTATTTGTTGACGCAGAAGGGTAACCTTTGAAGCCATCTCGATTCTTGCGATTCTTCACCGAGATAGCAGGGACAATCCTAAGGTTTGGTGGGGGGATGAGCCTTGGGAAACCTGGAACTTGGTATGTGTGAGAAGTGAATGCCGTGGAGGGGAGCTGGTGCTACCAAGATCCTGGAGCTATCCGCTTTGAATAAGTGCAACTAGGGGATTCAACAAATATAGTCCTTGCCTAGCCTAGGATCGTACATGTTTACAAGTGTTTGCAAAACATCAAGATATCATAAAAAAACCAATCTAATTGTGTCTTATATGATTGATGTGTGTGCTTGTCTGATCTTCACCCTTGGACATTCTTTCCATCCATTCATTTCAAATCATCATATTGCGTTTTCTAATCACCACTACAACTTGTCCCCTATATCATCCTTCAGTGTCACATCTCAAGTGGAACCTTGTCACTTTGAATCCTAAGAAGCTCTTTCAATTGATCAAATCATCCAATCCATCCATTTCCCACCTAAGTCATTTATCATCATCCTAATCACATTCCATCCTTAACCTAGTCCAATCCTTATTCGTCAAAATGGTTGTGACCATCAATATATCTAGGACAAATCAAAAGCCAAAACTCATACTCCACGGAGGCCCTCCTAGATCTAATAATGATGAGAATTTAGTAGATCATGATGCATATTTTTATAGCCATGAACCATATATCTCCCCATATTCGCTTCCACCAACATCACTATCATCCCAAAAATATGAGGAAATACAAGAGCTTCAACATATCTATGATGATCATTATCCACAAGAACATTCTTATCATCTTAACACAATCCAAGATTTCCCTTCCATGCCCTCAACCTCACAAAACTATAATCCTACCCAGGTCTCAACCTCGACATCCATTAATCCCCAAGTCCTTCAGCTACAACAACAACTCGTCCAATCACAACAACAACTCGCTCAATTACTACAACAAGAGGCAGATCTTAGATTTCAATTGGCACAACTATCGCAATTGTCTTCACAATTTCAACATCCTACCACATCAACACCCCAACTCTACGAGTCATCTCCATCCACCTCATACAAATCTTTATCACAACCAATCTACCACTCATATCAACCCAACTCATCCATACCCCAAACCTATTCAACAATAACTTTACCTCAAACCTCACAGGTCCAAATCCCTGCCCATGTTTCATCTTCACACATACCAAATCCCCTCACCTTATATCTTCAACAACAAATCCAAAAAAAAAGCCCTCCTTCAACAACAACAAATCTTAGCCCAAAAACCACAACCTTCATTTAATACATCATCCACCATACCTTTATCTGTGCAACAACAACAAATTCCATCTAATTTCAATCCTAATCCATTGGTCCCTCGACCTTCTAATTCATCAATCCCTTTGTTACCTTCACCACCATCATCCACACAACATCAACAAATTCAATCCAAATTCTATGAGTCACCCTCATCATCATGCCAACCTAGTCCCTCCACATCAACCAATCTCATGAATATTCCTCAATATCCATCTCAAAATCCTCCACAACATGAGCATGAATTCGCAAGTCTTCTTAATGATACTCTTGACAAGGGAGATACTACCTCAAGTTTGGAATTATACACCAATCCATCTACTACTCCTCCTCGTCCATCCATCCCTATGGAACCTCCATCATATAATCCTTCCAACCTTCCAAATCCTAATCCATTAAGCCAATCCCCACACTTAAAGTCTAAACCATCAACTCTTCCTAAACCCAATCCAAGTCTTGATCCTACCACATCCAATCCTATCATCCCCGCACCTAACTCAAATCCCAATCCTATTATATCCAATCCTTTTGTTCATCTACCCGATCCTAATCCCACTCCTATCACACCTAATCCCATTATCCCTCCATTGCATTCTAATCCTACAACTTCCACTCTCATTATCCATCCATTATATTGTCTATTTACCCATATACTAATGAAGGATGCGATCCATTGGGTACTTGCAAGGAATCAACCACTACCCTCATTGCATCAAATCCCTATCATTGAAAATATCCAAGAACCCTTAAATGTCATGCCTATTTCTCCTATTCCATCTTATAGTCCACAAATTATCCAAGAACCTTCAAATGTTCTTGAAGATCCACCTACCATAAGCCCAATTCATTCCCCACCATACATTAAACCTATCCAAGAGACCTCCATTCCTATCCAAACTCAAGATTTATGTCAAGAGTCAACTCTAAAGCATGATCAATCTTGCTCTTTACCAAATCAAGATCAAAGCTCTTCCTTTCAACCTATTCATAACCTATATCTTTTCTATGATCAAGATATTATCTGTGATCAAGAGCTTGTCACTTCTTCCACTCACGGTCCCAATACTATCCATGTTTAAGAAACCTCCACCACTCCTATCCATCATCCCACAACATCCACTTCCCTTGATGAGACACTTGGTCCCCACAAGCACATAGATAATCAAACAAATACATTGAATCTTCATGAGCATAATCAAGATCCTATTGCTCCTTCACCATCTCATATTGATACCATTTCAAATCCACCATCATGTCCTATTGGTATTACTACCTTCTTAAATGAATGTTCTTCCCTAGGAGAGCAACAACCTATATCTGCCACCTCACATTCCTCATCCAATACGGAACTCGTGTCTTGTATCCTAAAAAATAAGCATCCCATTGCGCATCATATGTTCCAAAATATGAACTACCAAGGTAAAGGCTTAGGCCTTCATGAGCAAGGTAACTTGGAACCCATCTATTTCAAAGTCTCTCCCAAACCATATGGTATTGGTTATGTATCTCAAGGAAGTCAATCCAAAGATGTTGGTACAAAATCCCTTCCTCCTAAATCCACTCCATCTAAGCCCAAACTAGGTGTGCCTCATCGCACCCATAAAACATATGTTTCTATTCCTCCTCCATTATCCTACGAACCCAAAAAGCATGTGACCATTCATCTTCCTTCATCCACTTTATCTCCACTTCTTCCAACTCCAAACATACCTCCATGTACCTTACCTCCCCTACTTCCAACTCCTAGTATTCCTATCCTCACATCCCCTTATCACTTTAACCACAAATCCATTAATCCCTCCATTCATACATCTCGTTCCCATAAATCCCCTACAATTCCTAATCATGATCAGCAAATGCACACATCGAATAAACATGAAGCTATCCTAAACACCCCTATGGGATTCGAAAATAAAAATTTGGATGCCTCCACCTATAAAATACAAAACAAACACAAACCAATTTTTGACACTCGCACAATCCAAGCCATATCTCAAAACACTTTGAAACTCTTTGGCAAAATTGTGCAACTCGACACCTAGCAATTTGATCTTGACCACAGTAACCAAGTTGTGGATCTCTCATGCCAAGCCATCCTTTACTTACCTTATCACATCCTTGCCATATCCAGGGATATATCATTCCCACAGCAAGCACTTATCCATTTATTGTATTAATCTTTGGCTTGAGCTCTCACTGGCTTCGTCACTTATGTCATGATTACGTCTTTTGGTTCATGATTGGCTTTTTTTACTAGGGGCAACATTGTGTATGTGTGCTTTGCTTGTTTTGCTTGTGTGTTGACTCATTGTTGTTTTGCGTCTGTTATTAGTCCTTACAACATACCTGCCACAACGTCATCATGGTCTTTCATATCATGGTGCCATTAGGCATATGCTTGCTTACGACTTTACTCCTTTTTGCATTTGACACCTCGTCACCCTGGTCTTTATACCTTGGTGCATACTGTCAGGTGCTATATCAAACATCAGGTTGCTCAAAAGTTTTCTTAGCATAACTCCACCTCCTTCCCTTCATTTCCTTTTTCAAGAGCCTATCCATATCTTTCATCCCTGCATATCCTCTTGAGGGGGCATTATCTACCAATGCTTCATTTTTATGAGCCCCATGTGATCCCCAACCTACCCAAAATCTGAATCCAAAACCTATGTTTTAATCTTCTTTGAAACGACATTGCTTCGCAACATCGTCTCAAAGGGGGCAAAATGTAGACATAACAAATTAACCAATTGATCATTTTCCTAAGTCATGATTTAATTAATTTTAATTAATTAATTAAATGCTCCTTAATTCCTAATCAACCCCTAATCCTAAGGTTTAATTAATTTTAATTACTTAATTAAACCTTTTCATCTTTTAATCTCTATAGTTAACTTTAATCTTGTCTTGTGATGGAGCATTAAATATGAATTTAGGGTTTTGAAATATTTGTAATCCATTTGCAAATTCATATTTTATGTTACATTCACTTATCATCATGCTACTACATGTTGCATCAAACATCTATGTCATTATTGATCACTACATGAGAAATTTTTATTTCTACATAAAAGATATGGATGACCCTTGTGTGTGCTACTATGCATGCAGAGATGTTGTTTGACTATTGTGTAAGATAAGATCATTAGGTAGATCGGCCAATTGGGTGCTATGCAACCCACTTTTTTGTTGTTCAAGATTTGTAGTAAGTTATTGTGCAACCTAGTGTGGCTATGCGTGTGTTTTCTACACAAAACTTTTTGTTGTGCAAGTCCCTATTGTCATACAAGCCAACTTTGCCACACATGTCAACTTCCCTATGTAAGTTGGTTTTGGTTTATTGCATTCCAATTTTTGTGTATGATGTGCTTATTCATTCATAGTCTTCCAATTGTAATCTAGTGTGTTGAGTTGGGGGACTACATATGGTATCACAATAAGATTGCAACAATAGGAGCTTTGAGGTATAGTTGAGCCTTATTTCATAGAACATCTTATTATTACTTTGTATATGTGTAGGATGGTGCATCATAAGTGAATTAGGTAACCTTGCAGTTATGGACCAACTCCATCTTTTCCATCTAAGATGGAGGTAACAACCCTTGAGAGATTTCATAAGTTTTGTGAACTATACAATAGTCTGTAGGGGCAGTTTGAGACATATTACCCCTCGGAGGAGTTAGACCTACATCTTTTCCTCTTTAATCCCCACCATCATGGGTGCAAACCTACCCTAAGTGGCACATGTAAAAGCCTAATAAGACAAAGCTAGCACTAATTAATTTATCCATTTCTACATAAAAGATATGGATGTCCCCATAAAGATTCTTCGGCCAAAGAAAAAGAGATTCCTATTTCTAATTAGAAACTGGAGTCTCAAGTGGTGTCTATTTAAAATCCACCCAGTGTTCTAAGCCTTGGAAGTGAATCCTTGTTTTTATTTTATCCTAAGTAATTTTTTGTGTAAATATTATTGTAACCGAGCTCTAGAAGATGGAAAATTTGAGCATGTATACTCTAGTACAATTACTCTCTAATAGCATTATGAGTATCATTAATAAAATTGTTCATGAATTCTAGAGGAAAGGTTGTATACTTTTTTACTACACAATGAGTATTGTGTCTTGAAAATGTAATTGCTTGAGTGTTTATGTTATATTTGTTATGATAATATGCTAAATCATACAATAAAGTAATAGATAACTCTTAGGTTGTAACTTGGATCATTACTTTATATTTCCTTCCTAGCAAAGCATTGTCATTGATATTGATAAATAACCTTCATGAAAGCATATAGTGAAATCAAAATGTTGCATGGGATGACTATTGATGTGGCATACCATAATTGAGTGGTTTTTGGATAAGTGAAAATTATATCCGTGCCATATAATGTCGTATCATGCTTTATGAATGACTAGAAATGTTCTTAAATGACTTGTTGATTTAGTAAACAAGTTGCATGTCTTTAAATATGTGGTAGTGGAAAGGTGTGAATGTGAAATTATGTGTGAAATGTGGTTCTAATTATTTAACTAGAAGAATGAAAGGGCATGTGTATATATCTCTCCTTCTGTGATCCTTGTTATGGAAAAACATGTCATGGATGTAATATGTATTATGTGATTTCTCATAAGTATTTTAAAATCTCTTGTGCATGCCATATTGTTCACATATCATTAGATGTAATATCCCCAAGAAAACATTTATGTAAATATTCTCAAATCTAAAGTATCCCCAACAAATTTTAATATAAAATATATTCCCGAACTTCTAAAATGATCTCCACACAAATTTGATGCCAAAACATTGAAATTTATAGTGTTGATTTCATACAAACTATGCTAGAAAATTAATTAGTATTTGCAAACATGAGATATAACTTCACCAAAATTCTAGAGCTCATTTATATTCATGAAATGTACAACAAAAATTTGGAATAAATAAAAATTACAATGATACATCTGAATATGAAATCTGGAATAAATTATATATGTTGAAGCTCCATTCATCACAAATCTTGGAAATGCAAACTACTGAACTATGTTGAAATCCAAACAACTTTGAAATGAAAATGCAACCTTTGTATTATATTGACTACAAGAAACCAAAGGCGTTTAATCCTCTGATCTCCAAGAATCCAAGGGGTTTCATCCTCAAATCCTATGTTGAACACAAGTGATCAAGTTGTGAAGAAATTTGATAAATTCACAAAAGATACAATATGGTGAAGCTCCCTAACTTAAATAGAAGTTGGTCCACAAACCCTAATGTCCCATTAGGCCAAAATAAATATTAATTAAAAATATTTTCAAACATTATATCTCAAAATAGGCCCACATTAAGAGTTGGCATAACCTCCCTTACACCCAACTATATTTAGCTAGTCAAAGATGCTCTTCTCACATCCACTTACAATTGTCATAAATAATTATGAAGATGATTCTTAAATAAGAAAATTTATATTTCCTCACTAATTGCCTTGTCATAAAATATTTTTCCCACAAAAATAACTCCCACTTTGTCATAAAATCTAACTTATAACTCCCTCAAAATGAGTTGCCATAAAAACTGTCATAACCCTATCATATAATCTGTCATAAAAGAAGATGCCAGATGATTTGGAAGTTACATTATCATGTCTCCATGAATTTTCACACCCCTCCTTGGGAAAATATTCTAAAATAATAATATTTTATTAATTACTTGACCCCTTTTATCGAAAATGGGAAAGAATAATTAGTTTAGGTCCAAATAATCAATTTTAATTAAATTTCCGCAACAATTTCTCCTTAGCCCACAAGAAATATAGGAATGGACATTTTATCCATAAAATTAAATTAATTAAAAAAAGGACATTACATTAGATAAGAGAGTGTTGTCAATTATATATTATGCAATATAGTTTTGTGTACCCCCATTTCATTGTGTTTTTGTCTTAACCATTGGTGGTTGTGACCCCCTACCAAAAGTTACTTGTTGATATGCACTTTCAAAAGGGAATTAATAGTAGTTGATGGCCTCTTGTTGGTAATAATTGACTAATGTACACTTCAAATTTGGCAAGAACCTACTAATAACTACTAATAGTACTAGGTTGAGCTATATGCTAATAGTTACCAGTGTTTGTGTTCCATGTTTAGACCAAGTGGCATGTTATATTAAAGTGATTAGTATGGCACATGAGAGGCAATGGTCATGACATCTGGGATACATCATCATTGACTATGATGGTATCATATCTTAGTAATATATAATACTAGAAGGTAAATGGGTTGTAGCATGGGATGTGTGCTTTATTCATCATGATAGTATCATTTATTTCTAAGTTGTTTGCTTTTTGATTGTTGTGACAACACTACTTTTGTATGAATGTATTACCAAGATACTAGTATTTGGTACTAACACTTGATATTAGCATTCAATATTGGCATTTCATACTAGCACTTGATATTGACATTTGACATTGGTACCTGATATTAGTTTTGATATCAACTCTTGATGCTGGTATTGTGATAAGGTGATGATTTGGCATTATGATATGGTGATTGGAATTACGATAGTATTAACATTGAGATGTAGCGACAATCTTGGTATTATGATGTGGTGAAGGGTTTGGTACTATGATATGATGGTGATTCTGACATTGATGTTTGATATGATGATGGACTTGATATTGTGGTGCAAGGGCCTTGGTATGATAATGTGTGTGTATGGGTATAGGTGATGTGATGTTACTTTTACTTTATAATGGTGATGATATTGTTATTGTTCTATCATGGTATATTGGTAATGTGGTAATGCTCTTACCTCCAAGAGGTATTGATGAATTTATTGTTTGTTCATAAATGCATGCTTATTTGATTATCACATTTCCCCACCTCCCCTTTAGTGCCTATAATTAAGTCATTTTGTGTAGTGTTGTGAAAGGATATATGATTTTTTTTTATGTTTTATTACAAAAATAGAAATGAATTTATTGTTTCTATTTTGGATTTGATGGATTATTTAGGCATTTTATTTTCTAATTTTTCTTGATTTTTGAAGGATTTCAATAGATTTAAGTAATTTTTCCTGCTCTTCGGAACTTCTATTATTTTCCTTTGATTGGATGAGTCTATTTAGCCACTTGTTTAAAGTTTCCTTATTGATTATAGATTTGTTGTTTTTTATATGATGGTTTTGGCTGTAGTAATATGCAAATGTAAAATTACTTTATCTAGGATGGTTCCCTAGTAGGTTATATAGGGGAGTAGATGGTTCACTGAAATTATTCTATGAGAGGAAGGATTGTAAATGAGACTTGTGTAGGAAGTTAATATCCATTTCCCCTTCCCATTACTATGTGTTATGATGATTCATCTATACTAAACCCTTGGAGGCTAAACACCTTACACAAACAAGGGATAGTACTTGGTTCTTACATATGTGTGGAGGGGTCCATGGGATAGACCCTGAGATCACCATTTCTTATTATTTGTTATGTTGGCACCCAATTTAACAAATACAAATTTATCTGAGTCTAATGCCCCCTTTGTTCCCTTAGATGGATTTTTCCCATCATTTATAACTGTTCTGAAATCTTTTAATGGGCCCTCCCTTGGTCACTTTTGCCTTAATGTTGTTTAGGCCTTTAGAACTTTCATAGAACTTGTCGACACTTTCTATGGTTCTTAAAACCTACAAAAACCCTAATAGTGTTCTTCACAATGCCTTTGTTGACACTTTCTATGGTTCTTGGAACCCTTCAAACTACTGACAAAGCTCCTCATACGAGTTTTCAACACTTTTCATGGTTCGTGAAACTTTATAAAATACCAATGGGTTTCGACATCTTCTTAAGTGTTGGTGATATTGGTGGTTCTCATAACCCCCGTAGCCCTCGACAAGGCTCTAAATATTCCTTAATACCCCAATTCAAAAGGTGAAGCAAAATATATGTGCCTTTGAAAAGAGAGGAAGTTGTTGGCACTTTTCATGGTTCTCAAAACCTTCAAAACCACTAATAAGATTCAAAGGGAAGGTTTTGTCAACGATTTTGTTGGTTCTCAAAACTTCTCAAAGGCCTGACAATTTTTTTAAGAAGGCTTTGTTGACACTTTCAATGATTTCCAAAACCTCTCAAAGGCCTAAAAAATTCAAAGAACTTATTTGCAAGTTTACGAGTTTTTAGTGGACTTCTACCACTTCTCCATAGCTCCAAAAGTCTCAACCTCCCTTCCATCTCTACATTTCTTCCATATCCTGAACCACTCCTATTCCTCTATTTTTCACCCATTGCGAGATTCCTCTAGAGTTCTAGATGTCTTCCACTTCCATTTTCGCATCAAATCCTCACAAACTTCTTGTTCCTTCCTTGCCCTAGACTTTCTTCCCCTTTTCATGATCCTTGTGGAATTGTGGGTTTTAAGTAAACTTCTTCCACCTAACCTTTTCCCCAAAGTTTGAATGTCCTTCCATCCCATACACTTTAGCATCTCATTCTTTTTCCCTTCCTACCAATTTTTGACTCCCTTTGGCATGTCCATTTCTGACTTCTAGTTCCACACCAAATTCCTTTAAATATGTCAAACATCTCAACCTACCTACCTGCATGACCTAGGATGCCATTAATGGTCTCAAATGGATCTGATTAGAATGAGGAAGACTTTAAACGCATCTTAATACTGGTGGACCCTTAAGAGATATAGTTTTTGTACAAAGGCATAGAGTTGCTAATGCAAGAGACATGCTTTCAAGTGCATGGCCATGTGAAGGTGATGCAACAGACATGGGCAGCCTACAAATCCATTGACCACTCCTAGATTCCCATCCAAGCAACAAGACTGAATATAATTATATATTTACAATGTTTGTAAGATGTAAAAGTCATTGGCCATTGAGCCAAATTTTGATTACATGTGTCTCAAGCAAGTTATAGGGTACCAAATGATGAATGTCTAGCTTTGTAAATGATGAATCGTGTTTATGAATTATGGGAAGGGGTAGTCTGGTAAGGTATTATTTGTAAATGTGTGTCTCCATGATAGGCTATAGTATCTCAGGAGGGGCTTCAAACCTAGTTGTTTCTCACTTGCCACATTTGCTAGCATAATTGTAACAAGATTTGATTAATGTTTGACATGCATTCTAAAGCATTGCAAACTCTTTTATAATGATCTTCTTTTGTTGCATGTGAGATATTGTTGATTTGTTAGAGGTAACTAAGAATGTAATTTGTAGGTTTCCTTATTTCACGAGTTTGTATGTATTTGCAAGCTTTGTTCCATTGTTGATCTTTAGGCATGTGTCCATCCTCTTTCTCTACTATGGCTCTATTGCCCAATGGAGTAGGCATTGGTCTAATTGGTGAAGGGATAAATTCTTTTTATTATAATCACCTCTCTTGTTAAACCTGTAAGAGTAGATTAAGTTTCACCATGCCTCCATGATTCAATATTGTAACTTGTGTCATATCTTGTGTTTTCCCAAAACTAAAATTTTATTGGAGGATCATGCGGGTATGTTCTCCCTCTTACCCATGTGTATGCAATGTTAAGTGGATTTATTTGTTAGGGAATAATACAATTATTATCTTTTGATGTACAATAAGAATGATTTATTATCTACCTATTAGAGGTATTGTAGGTTTGTATGTAGTCAATGTTGACATGAACTTAGTGACAAATATTGGGATTCATACCATTTTGGGTATGGCTGCTTAAGGGCCTTGAGTAAATTATTTATTTATCTTTAATTATCTCATTGAGACCTCAGGGAACACCCTCCTTGGCCTTGTAGAGCCTAAAGTTGAAGGTGAATTTACCCACTCACAAGATTTGGTCTATTCATGCCACTATTTGAGCACAAGCCTTGCTAACTACCATTGTCAACATATCCTTGGACTTAGATTTGTTGCAAGGTGTGCGTCCTTGGTCTCCTTGTGTTGTGCAGCATAGCACTTGGGTTTGTGACAAGGCTTAACCACCTCCCGTGGATTTATTAACTCTGGCGGTTGTATCAAGCATTAACAGGTTGATCTTTTGGTGCAACGACAACCGTCTTTGCAACAATTGGTATCAAATCTTGGGTCATGAGTTGGAACCCCTCACTTGTGCTGGGGGGATTGTTGCAAGGTGTGCACACTTGGTCTCCTTGTGTTGTGCAACACAATGCTTGGGTTCGTGACAAGGCTTAACCACCTCCTATGGATTCATTAACTCTAGCGGTTGTATTGGGCATTAACATGTTGATCTTTTGGTGCAACGACAACCATCTTTGAAACAATATTTTGGTGTTGGTCTTTAGGATTTGTGGACATACATGTTTGAGCACCAATAGGTTCCTTGGAAATGTTATGACATGGATCTTATCATATGGTTCTTATGATGTGGACCTTGCAAGGTAATCGTTGTGATGTGTTATTGTGTCCCTTATGATTGATTATTACCATGTAGCATATTTTCTTGAAAAAGGGAGGGGAATAGTATGAATATTGTTGTTACTGCTAAATATATAAAAATAACCTATGCATTAAAATAATTTGAACGAAATCTCTATACAAATGAACATTTGAATGAAAGATAGTTATTTCTATGATACATTGTTTTAATAAATTAACTTATTACAAAAAAGGAAATAAAATCTTAATTGTATTTCATTATGAAATGACTCTTGGCTTAGTAGGAAATATCATGAATATGACTATGGAATGTTCTATTTGATTGAGCTATGTTGGAAGCTATGATAAAGAATACAAATTAATTAAATGAAGTGTTTAGGCTAGTGTAGCCAATAGTGAGTTATAAGAGGGCCTTTGATATGCACCTCTCCTATGAATTCTAGGAGGAATTCTATTTTAAGGGGTGGTGGATGTAATGCCCCAACCTTATGGATACCTTGTGATGTTTTTGATTACCTTGGGCCTAACCTCAATACAAGTGTTTTATGATAAACTATACTTGGAAAGTTACTTGATGTTAACTCAATAAGTTAGTTGTGATAATTGAACCTGTGTTGTTTAGAATTTGACTTAGATACTATGCGAGTGAGTCAGACTCCAATGTGACACATGAACCATATCCTTGATATGGGTGACCTCCTAGTCACTCCCAATCTTGTGGCAAGAGTCGATTGAGTGGAGGTAGAACCGAAGGGTTGTTATAGTTGCGAGGGAGTACAACGTTGAGGATGGCTGTTGGGTTATTTGTTTGATGTGTGTATGTGTATGTTTGATGATTGTTTTGATGGAAATGTTTGATTATTTTTGTTGTTGTGATAAAGATATGACCTAAAGGGTCACTTGTCCTAATTCTAGTGCAAAGATTATTTTATTTATTCAAGATGTAGAGGCATTCTAACCTCCTTTTTTCATTTTGAATTGCTTGTTGTATGAGTTCTTGTTGATCAATGATTTATTGTCTGTGTTCTTTGGCTTCTTTTATTTGTTCTATATCTTGATGGATTTGAATTGGATGAGGGAAGTTCCCCCTAATCTCATCTAGGATGGATTTTATCCAATCTTCCCTAATGCCTAGGCACATTGAATGCTAGACAAAAGCGGGAAATCTTTTGTTGTGTTGATTTTGAATTTGTTGAAGATGTTGACCTCATGATAGAATTGAGGGTTTGACTTAATCTTTTGTTTTGATTTTTTGTGTTTTCTAATGTTTTTTGTCTTTTGATGAATGCAAAACAATTTTGGTTTTTTCTCTAAATTTTAATGCGATCTAATTATCTTTAAAGAAATGGAAATTGAATGCAAAACTAAAGGACTTTTCAAATGTAAACTAGACCATGTTTTTGTGTTTTTATGGGTTGATTTTTTTATTTATAATCTAATGAAATTGAAAGAAACAACTAAATTAAATTTAATGAAAGGAAATCAATCTAAGGAAATTGAAACTAAATTAAGCAATTGCAATGCAAAAATTATTCTAAGAAAGCAAAATTAAGTTTCCTATCAAGAGAAAAACACTCAAATGTTAGTTTCCCAAGAGCAAAGTTTTATCTAATTATTATTAAAAAATTAAAGGAACTTATATGAATTGGGCAATAGTGTCTGATGTGAATCCTCATAAGTCCATTGGGCAACCATTCCTTCTTCTACAGCAGTGAGGTACTCCTCTTGGCAATAGGGACAAAATGATGATAAAAGCAAGTGGCAATGAGCTTAAAAGCTATGAAAATTGGAAAAAGACAATTGATTTGAGCATATGGATACTATGAAGCACAACTATCTTAAGCTATGAAGCTATGAATGAAAACAAAAGGCATGTGAAGTCCTATAGTGAGCATAAAAATGCTATGGAGACAATTGCATGCAAAGCAAAAAGCAAAGATGTAATAATGAATTTGCCTCCCCAGATGCATAGAGGAGGGGGTATTTATAGGATATAAATCCAAACCAAAGGTGGTGGTGATTGGGGAGTTAACATAATTGATTAATGAGTGATTTGGTTTTGATTTGGAGTGAACAATGGTTGGAGAGTAGATCACAAAATAAGAAATGGAGATAACACAAGATTGATTGAGAGACAAGAATAGATTGATTTAAAGTCAAGAATAGACTAATTGAGAGTCTATAAATAGTTATGGGAAGTGGACAATTAGTTGTGCACGAGGGAGCTCCATCAAGAGCAAAAATGGAGCCAAACTAGAAAACATTCATGGAAAAGACTATAGGGTCACCCCTTTTGAGAAGTGGGTTAACCCTTTTACCAAGGTAAGTCACTCCTAGAGACCACACTAAAGTTTTAGGGTCACCCAAAGAGACATTGAAGATAACAGGGGCAACCCAGGCATAGTGGTTTGAAAGTGGGAGAGTGGTATTGGAAGGCTGAAAATGGTTTCAAGGACCTGAAACAAGGAGGGGGCATTAAGATAGTGGGTCACCGCTTTTAGTAGGGAAATTCACCCCTGGAGACCACACTTTAGTTGCAAGGGTCACCCAAGGAGACCGTGAAGGCAAAAGGGGTAACCCAAATAGAATGGATTGGACATGCAAATTGAGGGCACAGAGGGCTTTAGAAGGTCAATCAGACGATCATAGAAGAATGAATGATGAAAAATCCCCTAGGGAAAATGAATTTCCCCTCTTGTAAAGTGAATTAGTTATGTCTTCAGGGTTGCCAAGCAATAGAAGTGAATTGTTGAACATGGGCAAGGAGGTTAGTAAGAAAACATGTAGTACCTTAGAAGGTTGGCTTGAAGGTTAGGGAGGCACAAACAAAGAGAAAATAATAAAAAAATGTGTCACCAAGAGAGAAGATTCTAAGAGGTCTATATATTTCATGCTTACATGTACATGATTAGGACTATAGCTCATCTTTAGATTGCCATGTAGGCATGTGCATCTTTTTCATAATTACGTATGTGTTCCCTTGGGGAGAGTAGTCTACATGAAAGGTAGGTATCATTGCAGAACTTGGATTTACCTATTGTCATTGTCCTACATTTGTGTAACATCCCAACTAGAATATTAAATAACATTAAACACAAATAATGCAAAAATCTCATTTCTCTTTGTTTTTATATATAACAAAATCTAATAATATTACATTAGCAATTTCCAAGTACAATACATAATTTCAAAAGATGGTCGCTTCACATGTGACTAGCAAATTTCACATTTTTATCATGAACATATAACAGATGGTCGCATTCCTTGCGACTTACAATATTTGTCAATTTCATTTATATAATAAGTAATGTTTCCTATTCACAAGTCTGAGAGAGAGAGAGCATATCACCTTGGTGCTTTTCCTCCAACCACAAACTGACAGTCCCTCTCACACCTTCCTTTTGGAAGTGGCCCTTCCCTTTGCGAGGGTGTAGATAATGAGAATCAACTAATTCTTTATGCCATCTAAGAACTAGTGATGTGTCCTAGCTAATAACAATTGGGATTACAACTCTAGTCTAGCTCTAGCTATGTATAATCCACTCTGACTATTCAACTATCTACTACACAGTGAACTAACAATGCAAGCAGTGACTTTTGCATTACTTTGGGCAAAGTTTCATATAAATAAAGTCGTATGTTCACTCACTCTTTTCTAGACTTGGAGACAACATTCTTATAATTCGGTATATAACATATGTATGACAACACTCTTTGACTTGTTCATACAATATCAGTCTTAAAGACATACAATATTCCCTTATCTACTAGTAAACTAGACAAGTATAGGGTGAGAGCTTAGGTAACTTATGAAACATACATTGGGTCCCTCTTTGCATCCTTGCAATCACGGGTCTATGACGTTCTGTCATCTACTCAATGGCTTGTCTACCTATTTCCGTGCTCATCATTATTCTTCTATAATAATATCCAAGATTTTGACATTTAAGTCATTCAGTTTAATGATTAAAGACTCTATCTGTCTTAATCTAGGAATGTATTCGTCTTCAACTTTATCAAAGAAAAGTAATAACTTTGTAATCTTTCATATTGGATACATATCCTCTTGTAATTCAAAAGAGAATTCTAATAATAAATAGTCTCTTTCTAAAAGAATATCTATATAAAATTTGACCTTTCAATTCAATAGTGAGTTTAATACTCGACATTCTTGTAGCTATTCTTGGTCTAGACTAAATAATATAAACCCTTTCCAAAACTAGGATAAGATAGTTTAAGATAACTCTTAGTTACATAAAGAATAACATTTATAGACAACTTATATTTCTTTTTGCATATATTCAGAAATAGAAGTCTAATATCAAGTGCTTCTACACAAAGATATCGACTAAATTTCTAGCTTTTAAGCTTTAATAACATGTTCTCTACCTTTTCAATTAGCTACTGCTTATAAGTAGAATACTATGATAGTATAATGATATTGTTTTGGTCTTTCACAAGGAGAAATGAGACTCTTGGTCTGCTACAACACTTTTAGTTTTAAACAAAATAAATTTGGATGATTTAAAATGACCTTTTCTCAGGTTTCTAATTACACCTGCCTTCGGCCTATTTCAAGTCGATTAAACCGAAGCATGGCTTATATATAACATTCAGCCTATACAGTCAACCATAAAGTTTCTACGAAGTTTGTTATACAAATATAACCTTGTATGGTTTGTTTAAGTATCATAATAGCCACCAGCTTTGACAACATAGTCATTCAATTGTTGCTCAATCGATACTCTTGTATATCATTAACAGTAATGAATAACATGTATATAATATATACGATAATCTTATCCAAGAGATATCAATATGTAATGCCATTATTAACAACAACTGTTATTTGGCATGGGATAGTTTATATCATACAAAGATAATAAGGATGCATAAAACTATCTTCCTTGTCTATTGGTTATACTGTAAGAATATACAGAGAAATACCTCTGTCAGGGTCGATTAACAACAAGATTAAACTAACACTAAGTTCTTTGATATCTTACTTGCCATTCGACGGTTAAACAATAATACTTCATTCTATCCTTGCAGATATCGACAGTTTACATAAACATTGTTTCGACATATTATATGGGATATAATACACTTACTTGTAGGGTTTAACAGGTAGAATGTATCCACAATTGCGTTCCTTCTTCCCAAAACCTAAGTTCCAATCTCTCCTCCCTTCTACGCTGTGCTTCCCAGCATGAAAGAATACTTTCTAAATCCTCCTCCTCACACTTAGTTATGCAAAACACAACTAATACATCCCACTACTCTCCCCAGTCATCTATGGCCTTGAATGCAGAAATAAGGGGAGTATGGAGCTACTACTCCTCCCCCACTTCCCAAGCATCTAGGAAGAGTACGTTGAATGATAAAGAATTTACCTTTTTTACTAGACATTATACTTAGACCAAAACTAAGTCTGAAAAGAATAATTAAAAATAAACAAAAGTACACCTGCCATACAGATGTCACTTAATGTATTCCTTCGAATGCTCTAATTATACTTATTTTCAAGCACAATTATCAACAATGGAGACTCACAAAGTCGACTTAGTCCTAATCGACAAAATTAAACTTGTTTAGTTGATTACTCATGTTGACTCAACATTCAAAAGTATACACTGCCTTACTATCTGTCGACAGAGAAGATTTAGCCATTGACTTCACGACGACAAAAATTAAAAGTATAAAATGATCTCAATGCTAAAAATATTTCTAAGATGACCAAATACATAGAGATTAATATTTAATCTGAAATTGACATATCCTCTAATGAGTGTGTGTATGTGTCTTTCTAGATGGTATAAGGATCGTTGTATTCATGCAATCTAGCATCGTCTCCATGGTGATACTCTCTCTCCTCATCTCAGAGAGGGAAAAACATTGTTCCTGCATCCACCTTAGTTGCACAACGATAGTCAGTCCATTACATCATTTAACCACATGTTTAATAATAACATCATAAACAATTATTATTTGCATATAAACTAATATAAATCAAATGCATTTTCTATCATTACTTTAATCATGATATTTTCTCTAACTAACTATCTATCTTCTCGAAAATAAAAATGATATGTATGTTTGTTTAAAAACGGGGTGTGACAATTTGCACTTGAAATAACAAGTATTAGTTCAACTTCATGATGTATTTTGAAATAAGCACTAAAATGAAAACAAGTTTCAATTGATGCATGAGTTTTGAGTGTACTCAAGTTGCCTCATTGTGAAGACCTATAAAGATGGATACACATAAAATGAGATCTGACAAGAACTACAAAAGATAATCTAAACAAACAAAGTTCTTTAATGGAAAACTAAGCTAAGAGGAGAAGAAAGAAGGAGATCAAGAGGAAGAGAGATCAAACGACGATGGAATCACATATAAGTGAATAGTCAATAGAGAGAGATCGACAAGGAGATCAATAATATCGTTGATAACCTCCCTCCTGTTGATCACTAGATACAAGAATTGAGAAAACCTTCTCTTGAAACCCTATACCTTCTTTTGTCAATTTTACTTTCATATCCTATTGTTGCATTTGTCTAGGTTTTAATTATTTGTCATTTTGTGAGTTTATGTTTGCTTGATTTCAGTCAATTTTCTTATTTTTTGGACCTTCTAAGGCATGCTAGGGTTTGGGGTAGTGTTGCCCCTTTTAGCAGGTTAGGTCACCCTTGAAGATCTTCCCTACCATCTTGGGTCACCCCTAGACATTACCCCTGGTAAAAGGGGTGACCCAACCAAAAGTTTCCTAGATGGAAATTCAGACAGTTTGATACTTTCAACACTCAATTGTCTATATTCTTTGACATTGTGTTCTCCATTTATTGCAATTTTCTATATAGTATATGATTTTTTGGGGGTTTTGAATTTTTTTTATTTTCTAAGTTTTCCAATAATCTAGCATCTTGTTCTTTGCATTTGATAAGATATGTGCATTCTATGGAGTGCTGCTCGTGAGCAATTTTGGTACATGGAGGCCCTTGAGGTATTGTTAGCTAGAGATCGTTGCATCTTGTAGAGGACAAGGTTAGATAGAGTAGCTCGAATTCCAATTGTACAATCATCATCCTGTATATGTTGTGACATCTTAAATTATTGTATGACAACTATTGTATCTTGGGAGTTCTTGTTAGAGGTGAGTGACTTGTGCTTCATGAGAGAGAATCTAAGAAATAGACTATCTTGGGATGATATCATGGGAGTTAATCATCCTAGGGATTATCTCAATATTCAACTTACTTTAGTTCCTAGTCTCATTATTCTACCCCTACAGAAGGTCTTCATTGGGATGATTGCCTCTTGCTTGTCAGTGGGCAAGAAGGCTCCTAAACTAAGGTGGTGTTGGGCACCAATCATTTAGTGACTCGAGTGAGGGACAATTTTCACTTGGAGGATTGATATTCTTGCCTTGGTTTATCAAGATTTGTATCGAATTTCATGATGAGGGGCACTTGCTTTCAGCCACCCTTTGCTTATCATGACTTGGATTCTTGAGTATGTTGCACCATTTCAATGGGACATGCACCCCTATGATCCTAGGTTACTGAGAGCTATGCGGCGGGGACATCTTGGTCACCTCAATGCCACTACCTAAGCTATTTCTACACTTACGGATGCAAGTTTCATTTATGACCCCTATATGGATATGGAGGGGTTATGTCCAGGTGATAGGATAGTTTGAGATTACTATCGAGAGGTAAGCCATTTGATTGATAGAAATAGATTAGTTGAGGCTCACCATATCACTCGAGTGCTCTAGTAGTTAGGAGAGGACTTTCCCAAAGACTTACCCCCAATACCTACTTGTTACAATTCTATGCAGGAAATGGTTGATGCTCAACATAGGGCACTTCTTTGGGTTCCACTAGTTTTTGGGGTCCCAATCATGAAACTAGTTCATGAGGTTGGTCGCAGACAAGTGAGGGCACTCAATCTCAAAGTCTTGTCATTGTTGAGGAGGAGATTGACAATTCCACATATGAGGACTATGATCTTGATGAAGAGGAGTGTGGTGAGGTGGCCTTTGGAGGAGATGCAGAGATTCCCAAGGATGAGGAGGCAGTGCTAGGGGATGCTCCACCTAGACATGGATAGGCTCTTCTCTCAGAGCTGTCAAAAGAGGATATGAGACATAGTGATCCCTCATGGCAGCTAAGCAGTCCACATGAGTACCCCACTAACCTATTCCTTTCTTTGGTACTCTCAATCTCTTCAAAAAATGGTTTGGATTTAACTCTTGAATTAACATTCTCTTATCTCTATTATTTTCTCACAGGTATTGTTGATAGATGGAGGGACCTTTTCACAATGCTTCCCTAGATGTATTAGTCCCTTTCACTAGTCAATTAAGAGAGGTTTTTCTTGTTGATGCTCACATGCCTTCTTTCATGGGTCATCACACATACATCATGGCTCTTGTTTATCATGTAGGTTAGGGGATTTCTTCTTAGAGAACTAAGATCAGTGTACTGGAGGCTAAGAATGCTTTACTTCAAGAGATGGCCCACTTAAGGGTTCACAAGCAACCTTCGTGGACTCAGACAGTAAGTCCATCTCATTCACAAGTTCCTAGCGGGATTCCTTTTTATTCCTATAAAACTCATAGAGCTTCTGATGTAGTAGACATTCATAGACCCCAAAGCAAGAACCCCAAAGGTTCCGTTGGTCAAAGTCATCCCTAAGTTCTTAGAGAGACCTAGTTGACTTGAGTTTTGACTTGCCCCCTTGCATGGGGAGATTTACACACTTGAGTGCACTATGTTTAGTCTTTTGAACTTCACTGATGGAGTAACATGTACTCAGACATTTGATATATGCACTATATATGATGAATTCAATTGATTAAGTTCCACTTATGATTATAGTTAACATCTCACTTTGTTTATCTTTCATGCACATGGATAGTTTAGGATTTTTACTATTTGTACTCTAAGATTTATATATGGATGGTAACACAATGATTATGTTATGTTTTTATTTTTCCTTTTTTGAAATGAATAAGATGTAACACAAAATGTATGGATACAAAACACATGTGAATAGAAATGTAACACATCTTCAAGTACTTTCTACTTCCACACACACAATGATCTATTACATGAGTTATTGCTTTTATTTTTTTCATAATGTGTATGCAAATGACAAACACTGTGACATCTCTTTAGTAGGATTTTTGACTTAGGGTATTACAAGTTGACCTAGTATAGGGAGACCTACTAAACTTTTAGGATGTAATTTTATTAAGGAGTCAAGTGGGAATGGGAAGGGAATGAAACAATTTCTAAATTTAGCTTTGCAAAAGACTAAATACTTATTCTTATCTAGACAAAACACTTTGACCCATTTTTAGCTTAGACAAGTAACAAATTTTATTAGTACCTTCTAGACTTAGATTAGAGATGGCCAAAAAGATAGACCTAGGGTAAAGGAAAGGCTCAAGAGTAAAAGATGGCCCTAAAGATAGCTAGACTCTTGGCTTTACCTAGCTAGTGTATGTGTGTGCTTTGTACCTCTCTTTTTTATTTTCTATGATAGATGCCACCATCATAGCTTCGAGCTTAGATTTATCTCCACCTAAGAGTATAGACATCAACAATCCTCTCTTTTCATTTTTTTCATTTTTTTTCTTTTCTTTTCTCTCTTTTTTATATTTTGCAGCATCTTTTCCTGATTCTCTCAATTTTTCTTTTTGCACTCTATTTTTTATTGCTTTGTGGAGTTTTGATCCCCTTGACATTTTTAGCCAGGAAAGATAAGGGGCTAGGCACACCAAGAGCTTTCATTATCTAGTTAGACTTCCCTTTCGCTAAGGAGGAATATGGAAGGTCTACTTGCAAGCTTCTATTGAGTACTGTAGGTTTGAATACTTTCTTCGCTTAGACTTGATATCATAATTCGTTAAGACCAAGATGAATATAAATCTAAGATCTTGACTTTATTTTGATTTTTTTTGTGAATGTAAAGGGGAATGACTGATGGTGAAGATAATTTTAGGGAATCTCAAAGGTTTGGAGGGTCTACCTATACCTATACAACCTTAAAATCCTTACCATGGAAAAATTAGAAAAGACAAAATCACTAACAAGTGTATGGAGAACAGAATGAAAATGCATATTTTTGTTCTTTTTTTATTTTGTAAAAAAAAATTGTATTTTTGATATTTTTCTTTTTTTTAAAAAAAATTTCTAGATGTAATATTTCTTCAAATAAAAGGCATTAACCATTTCACTGAATTCCTCACCCTCCATTATGCACAAAAGAAGCATTATTTCTGACATCTTCCTTAATTAGATACAGACCTTTCCAATCTTCTTGAAATTTCCCTTTTCTCCTATGCTTCTTATTTTTAGTGATACCTTTTCAGAGGACTATCTCTCCTACTATGTAAGGTCCTATTGGGTTTTCTCATTCTGATGGTATTTCTATGGTTACTTGGGGTAAGGTGAGATGGGCTAAGGATTCATAAGCTTGTTGGTGAGAAAGGGTCCATTACAAGACTCCATTGTAGTTCAATAATTCCATGAGCAAATCAAACTCATCTTGCATATAAACCTTGACTTTGGTACATTCCTGGATACTTTGTAAGAATTAAAATAACTCGAAGGGAGTTTGAGGCTCCCTTTGATTTTTCAAGGAACAAAACTTATACTTGTCGTTTGGTTCTAGTTGTAAGTCCATGGAGTACCCTATGTATTTTTGTAAATCGAGAATAACAGGGTCTTCTATCCTAATAGTTATTTTTAACCTTCATTCTTTTTGAAATTCTCCTTCACTAACCTCATCTTCAACATGAAATCTTTCAATTATCTCGATTTGGACCTACGAGGATTCCCCTGTGTCATTTGATTGTAACAAAGTTGAAAAGGAATGACATTCATGGGAGCTGGAATCTATGAAAGCTCTAGATGAGGTTTCCAAAGCATTTATAGACTCATTGTCAACTAAACAAGTATATTCATGATCTGCAACATCCACTTGTGTCAGGGGTGTCTGAGGTGTATAAGTTTCTTCAGGAAGTGAAAGTGGTACATAAGAATCACTCGTTGTTTAGGTTAGAGGTGTGTATGATTCACTTGATGAGGTTTCCCTTGGTGGTGCTAGAGAAGTATAACTCTCTAATGATTCTTCTTCAGCATTAGAAAAAGCACCTAGATCTATCTCCTTTAGATCAATTATTGTGGTCTAAAACTATTTTTAGGGTCTAGGCCATTTCATCATAGGATGAATTTCATTTATACTTCATTTTATTGTGGTGGGTTGACTAGTTTTCTCTTCCTCCACATCAGAAAACACATTGATGGTGCAAACATCTAGAGGAAATTGTATGGGACCATCTCTTTCCAATAATTCCATAATCTTAGCCATAGATTCTTTTGGAACCACTTGTCTCTATTTTGACAATTCCCCCTCTCAAGTGTTCTTAATTTTGCAATCTCGACTATTTCAATTAGCTACTCTTTCTTCTTCAAGTGTATGGGCTGAGGGGTTGGATTAGGTATGGTGATTTTGTTTGTAGACAACTCATAATCAATTGGGATGCCTATATTCTTTTTGGTTGCATCAATTTTTACTATGCTAAATGGTTTAGGATCTCCTTTTGCAACGTAAATCTTTCCCAAATATAAGAATCAAACTTCCTGAAATAAGCTTGAATGTATTGCCTTCATTTTGTGAATCCATGACCTCCCTAACAATAGGTTGTAACCAATATCTTTATCAATAACATAAATATTGTGGGAACAATCTTATATCCGAAGGAGACAGGGAGCATAATTTTTATGATTGTTGATGCTTTCAAATTATCATAACCCCTTAATGTATCTTGACATGTCATTAGTTGGTGTGTCCATATCTCATCCTTTCGAGAAGGGAAAACAAGACAATGTTCACTGCTACTCCATTATTGATTAACATCCTTTTGATACAAGTGTCATAGATCCACACATGTAAATATAGGCTTGGATCTCCTCTTTTAGTTAATTCAACCTTTGTAGGAATTTTATTTAAATAAAAAAAGAAGCCGAGATCTTGAAGTTTTGTGTCAGTTGGATTCATGTCAAGATTGACTTGATTGATTTGTTCATTTGGAGGAGTGATTCGATCCAAGTATTTTAACCCTATTTCCTATAAGAGGGCAAACCAATGTGATGGCAAATTTCTAAGAAGATCTATAAAAGAAAATTTGGTATAGGTCTTCTTGAAATCTTCAATCAAGTCATAAGGTCCAATTGGGGATGATGTAGGTTCTAACACTGAGATTGCTTTATCATGAAATTTGATTTCTTGTTCCACATTTGGTTTAATCCTTTCTTCATCATGCACTACCTCTACCAGTCCCAACATTCTTATTTCTTCTTTTGGTCCTGCTTGAACAAGGATGTTTGTCTCAGAATTTTTTGATGTGTTGGTTAATCCTAAATATGTCGTGCCTTGATTATTTGTCTTGCCACTACGACAGGCAGGAAAGGGGTCTTGAAATATTTTCATGTCCACATTTTGTGGCACAACAGATGCTTGCTTAGCATTATTGTTATTGTTTGTCATTACTTTTTGTGGATTGAGAAACATTTTGATGAATAATTATTGTTGGTCTTCCAATTGTCTTTCTATGAATCTGTTATGTTTGTGACGTGACTCAATACACTATGTCCCCTCATTCTATGGAAGGAACAAAATTGATTATACTCAAAGGGTGGATGGTATGGCTCATATCAATTTTTGTTCCAATTTTGATTCCCTGATTGTTGATTGTCTCCCTACTGATAGTTATTGTTTCGAGGGTAGTCCACAATGTTAATGTTTTGAGGGAAATAATCCCTCCCATTGTAATCATCCCTAGCCTTATTCCTCGCCGGGGGTTGATTAGTTACCACATCTGTAGACTTTGTGTTTTGATTGTTTTTAGAGTTTTAATCGCGAAAGGGTTGCTTACATTGTTGTTGTTCACTTGAGTTATTAATCATCCATTTGAACTGTAAGTCCTTCACCCACTGTTGAATATTGATTAATCAATTCTTATTGCACTTTCTAATGCTTTCTCATAGGATCGATATGGTAGTTTTTGTACTTCCTCTCTAGTATCCCTATTAAGGGCATGCAAGAAGAGGTCACACGATTCTTTATGATCCATGTTTGGGGAAATTGTTGATGAATAAATCACATGTCTCCATCATGTAACAAAGTGTGCCATCAATTTCTTTGTGTTTTGTTTCATGGTCAAGAATTTATGTATTCTAGTTTTGATTAACTTATTCATGTCGAATGCTGTTACAAACTCACTAATGATTTGACAAGAGGAATGAATTGAAGCCTCAGTTAGGCGATAATACTAGTCCAAGGTAATTCTTTCAAGAGTTTTGGGGAAGATTCTTGCTACAACTCCATCCCAAGGAAGAAGTTCTCTTATGGATGTGGTGTAAGATTTAATGTGTGAATTTGGGTCTCCCTCCCCTTTGAATTTTAGTAGATTGAGGAGAGGATGTTGTAGTAACACGTTGCATTTGTTATGATCAAGTGGCTCTTTTAGATACTCAAGATAAGTCCCTAAAAATGTGTTTTGAGACACTGGTGTTGAGAGCATGAGTCCTACAGATGGGACTTGTTGATTCGGAACATGATATTTAGGCACGGTCGAATATGTTGGTTCAACGTGTTGATAAATTTGGGGAGCCTAATAGTTATGTGTTGGATAGGCCCTGCGTGGTTGTGTAAATTATTGTATGGTGTCATTACTTCCATTGCACGAGTAAAAACTCAAATAAGGGGGGTTTTGGGTTGCCCCTGGTTTTGTTTAACCCTAGTGTTATGTGAATTCACTTGTGTTCTAATTCCTTGGTCATTTTTGTTTTGATGAGGATGTTTTGCTCCTATGACCTCTAATGTATTGATTTGTTTGACTAGAGTGGCTATGAGGTCCGAAGGGGTTGCATCTCTTGTTCATTGAGCTTCTCCAACTTGTTGTGAGCCTTCATGATTTCCTCTACTTGTTTGTCTCTTGAGGTATTTTCTAGTTTTTTAGCTTGATATGTGACATATCAAGCCTCTCGAGTATCTCTAGCTTCTTGTAGGTGCCTTTCTAAACAGTTTACCTCGTTATCTAATTGAGTGGCTATTCTTGTGTAGATTGTTGAAGGTTGATCTACTTCATGAATTTATGATCAAACAAGCACTCAGCGTGCTCTACCTTGGCTAGAGTGATTGGGTTGTATCATTATACCTTGTTCCTATATGGGATTGTCAAACATGAGAGAATGATGAGTTTCTCGCATGTCATTCTCGTAGTCTAAATCTTCATAATCAAAATAGTTTGTGATGGGTGACAAAGGATCAGGTAGCGTATACCTATCAAATGAAAGCATTTCTAGTTCTCTTGAGGGAATATTTCCTAGGTTTTCATCTTGTTCTATCATGTTCATGGGTGTCATAAACACTGCAAAATAAATAGAATGGAGAGAGAGAAGGATGACTATGAAAAGTGAAATTAAAATGAGAATGGCGAATGGAAGTGAAAATGACTATGGAAACACGAGAACAAAAAAACTCACCCTAAAAATATTTGCTCTTCATGTCAGGTTCACCAAAATATGTGTTGTTTAGAATTTGACTCAAACACTATGCGAGTGAGTTAGACTCCAACACGACGCATGAACTGTATCCTTTCTATGGGAGACCTCCTAGTCACTCTCGCTCTCATGGTAGGAGCAAGTTGAGTGGAGGTATAATCAAGGGGTTATTTTTATTCATGAGAGAGAATAACATTACAAATGGTGGTTGGGTTATTAATTTGATGTGTGTATGTGTATGTTTGACGATTGTTTCGATGAAAACATTCAATTATTATTGTTGTCATGATAAAGATATGACCCAAAGGGTCACTTGTCCTAAGTTTAGCATGAAGACTATTTTTTTTAATCAAGATGAGAAGGTGTTCTAACCTCCTTTCTTCATTTTGAATTTCTTATTGTATGAGTTCTTTTTTTATCAATGATTCATTTTCGGTGTTCTTTAGCTTCTCTTATCTATTCTATGTCTTGTTGGATTTGAATTGGATAAGGGAAGTTCTCCCTAATCTCATCTAAGATGTATTTTATACAATATTCCTTAATTCCTAGGCACATTGAATGATAGACAAGAGGGAGAAATGTTTTGTTGTGTTAATTTTGAATGTGTTGAAGATGTTGACCTCATGATAGAATCAAGGGTTTGACTTGATCTTTTGTTTTAATTTTTTGTGTTTTCTAATGTTTTTGGTCTTCTGATGAATGAAAAACTAAATGAATGCAATACAATTTTGGTTCTTTTTCTCTGAGTTTCAATGTGATCTAATTATCTAAGAAATGGAAAATGAATGCAAGACTAAATGACTTTTCAAATGCAAATTAGACTATGTTTTTGTGGGTTGATTTTCAATTTGTAATCTAATGAAATTGAAAGAAATAACTAATCTAAATGTAATGAAAGAAAAATAATATAAGGAAATTGAAATTAAATTAAGTGATTGCAATTCAAAAATTATTCTAAGAAAGCAAAACTAAGTTTCCTATCAAGAGAAAAGCATGCAAATGTTACTTTCCCAAGAGCAAAGTTTGATCTAATTACTACTAAAAACTTAAGAACCTATATGAATCAGGCGGTAGTGCCTAGCATGAATCCTCATATGTCCTTTGGGAACTATTCCTTCCTCTACAGTAATGGGGCCCTCCTCTTGACAACAGGGACAAAATGATGATAAAAGCAAGTGGAGATTAGCTTAAAAGCTAAGAAAAATGGAAAAGACAATTGATTCAAGCATATGGATGCTATGAAGTACAAATGGCTTGAGCCACGAAGCTATGAATGAAATAAAAAGGTACGTGAAGTCCTACAATGAGCATAAAAATGCTATGGAGACAACTATATGTAAAGCAAAAAGCAAATATGCAATAATGAATTTTCCTCCCCAAATGCATAGAGGAGGGGGTATTTATAGGTTGGAAATCTAGGCCAAAAGTGGTGGTGATTGGGGAGTTAACATAATTGATTGATGAGTGATCTATCTTTGATTTGGAGTGAACAATGGTTGGAGAGCATATCATAGAAGAAAAAATAGAGATAACACAAAATTGATTGAGAGATAAGAATAGATTGATTGAAAGTCAAGAATAGACTGATTGAGAGTCTATAAATAGTTAGGGGGAGTGGATAGTTAGTTGGTCATGAGAGAGCTCACCATCAAGAGAAAAAAATGAAGCCAAACTACAAGAAAAATGCATGGAAAAGATGACAGGGTCACCCATTTAGGGAAGTGGGTCACCCCTTTTACTACAGCGGGTCACTTCTGGAGACCACACTTAAGTTGTAGGGTCATCCAAGGAGACCCTAGAGACAATAGGGCCAAATCAAGCATAGTGATTTGAAATATTGATTTAAAAGTGGGAGAGTGGTCTTAGAAGGCTAAAAATGGTTTTAGGGGCTTGAAATAAGGAAGAGGACATCAAGAAAGTGGGTTGCCCCTTTTAGCAAGGTAGGTCACCCCTTGAGACTACACTTCAGTTGTAGGGTCACCCAGAGAAACCATGAAGTCAAAGGGGTGACCTAGAAAGAATGGTTTGGACATGCAAATTGAGGGCACAAAGGGCTTTAGAGGATCAATTGGATGATCATAGAAGAATGAATGATGAAAAAGACTAGGAAAAATGAATTCACCTCTTGTGAAGTGAATTAGTCATGTCATCAGGGCTGGCAAGCAATAGAAGTGATTTATTGAACATTGACTAGGTGGTTAGCAAGAAAACATGTAGGACCTTAGAAGGCTAGCTTGAAGGTTAGGGAGGCACAAACAAAGAGAAAAATAATAGAAAATGAGTCACCAAGAGAGAAGCTCCCGAGAGGTCTATATATTTCATTCTTACATGTACATGATTAGGACTATAGCTCATCATCAGACTACCATGTAGGCCTATGCATCATTTTCATACTTGCAGAACCAAGGTGAACTATGATAGTGTTGGGACTAGCCTTGTTGCTACCTACCTTATCTTGGTATGTGTTAACCTATCTTGGGAGTATTCAAGAATTGCATTGAATAGAATGCCTTGAGGGTTTTGGACATTTAATTTTTAAGCATCTGCACTTTATATTTCATATTTCAAAATAGTAAATATCATGACTCTTTTACAATATATTATTAAATAATTATATAGTTGATTTTAGTAGAGACTAGATGCTTAGAATTATCAAAGTTAGTTGATTTCAATTACTTACATTATGAATAATGGATTTTCTTACATTATGTAGTGTACAACTACTAAATGCTTTAGCTATATATTCTCATGGATGTATTTGATGTCTTCTTGAGTGTACATATCACAGGTTGAGTCAAAATAGATATGAGAGAATAACTTGTGCTAGGCCACTCGATTCTATTTAAATGTTAAGTGAAACTTTGAGCTTTTGAAAACCCTATAAAGCAAGTTGACTACATAGTGTCTAGAACATTATTCCCTTACACTAGATTAAATAAAAGATGTTGTCAATGTGATTAATTTGGAATGCCTTAAGTGTTGAGTATTGATTTGTGAACTTATATTGCTTCCTTAAGTAAGTTCTTTTGTGAAAAAATTTATTCTATGTGTGGGTTTTGGGTGTGAAATGCCTTTATAAAGCTTAAGTTAAATGATTATTTAATAAAAAAAATTTAATAATTTTTTGTGAGTCGAGATATTTGGGCATGCATTATTCCTATGGAAAAGGCTTTACTAATGTTTTTACATCCCAATTAAGAAAAGTTTGAGTTTTAGAGAAAAGGTGGTGACCCATTAATGTGCCTACCACTTGCACCTTTAATAGCCAAGCAATTATGGAGTACCATTAATGAAGGGATAGATGAATTTTGTGCACTTCATGTTAAGGGAGTGGCATGAAGTGAGAGCGGTTAAGGAAATTAGTTCAAGAGTTTTTCGATAGAGGGGAGGTGTTGGCACTGTAAAATTTTGGCAAAATTTTTAGTGCTTGTTTGGCAAAATTTTTAGTGCTTGTGATGAGCATTTTGATTGCAACTCTCAGAAAACACCCCTGTCAAATCTGCTTATGTGGCCTACTTTGGAGAATAATATCTTAATGCTAGTTGACTTTCATGCAAAAACCACCTGGGATCATACTCACATGACATAAGTGAGCCTGCTCATCATATTTCAGAATCCCAGGATGTAATTTGATAAGTTTTTGAAGTGCTAAGTTGGAGGGTTCTGGGATTGTTTTGCATATTCTCAGGCTTGCAAAGTAGCCTCCTGTTCAGATTGGTATTTCACAATTGGGTGATTGTCATGACAAGTGGGTTGATTTCCATAGTTCTCCTAGCTGTCATATGCTCCCTGGTCTAGTTTCAAAACCTTGGCTTCTCATTTGGTATTTTTCCCAGGTCCAAACCATATGCAATTTAGTTAGATTTGTTGATTGCATATTTCACAATTTTCTAGAATGGCCTTCTATTTGAATTAGTATTTCACAATTGAGAGATCATCATGATAGATGGATTGGTGTTTTGCATTCCCCTAACATTAAGTTGTTCGCACTGCTAGGAGCTACCAAGAAGGTCAACTTGGGAGGGTGATATTTTGACACCTACAGATTGTAAAGAGAAAACACTTTGCAAGAAGACTCATGCCACTTTCATATGCATGCTTGCCAATTTTTGCAGCTATTGGACATCGTTTGATATTTTTCTTAGAGCTCAGGATTTTCATGGTTTAGACTGTTTTCAGAATAGTATTTGGTCAAAACAGCTCAAGTGGTCATTTTTGGCATTGAATATCTTGCACCTTAGGATGAGTTTTGCCAAACCATTTGTTGCAATGAATTCTTGGATGAGATGTCTGCATGCTTGTCCAAATTTCAGGGTCTTTCATTGAGGTTTGATCAGTTTTTCAAGATGATTTTGGAGGCTACATGACTTGTTTTAGTCACAGTGTAGGATGTCAGAAAACAAATTCTAATGACTACCCACTTCAATTTTCATCTCAGAAGCATACATAAGTTGTTTCAGGTCAATTCAAGATAAAAATTATTTCAAAACTAAAAAAATTAGTTGGGCCCACAGGGGGACCCGACATGTGTCACACAATTATTGTTGGTGAGGCTTATAATAGAGCAATTTGTTGGTAATGATATCTTTTCAACAATATGTGTGTAAACTGTTGATAAACATTGCAAATATGCTATGGACAAATTCTTTCCTTCTTGTTGGCACAAACAGATTCTAGGAAAACAACAACATTTGTAATTCCAATTTTACATCCCTTGGTCATATTGTGGTGGCATACATGATAAGATGCAAAGTTTGGCATAAAATGCTTCTTTTTCATCAGCTTGATCCAGAAACAATTATGACATGCAAAGCCATTTTCAATGGTTATACAAAGGTTCCTCAGAGTACAATTGTTAAAGCTAATTCTGGAGAGAGGTGCTTCTTCCATGGAAATAGAGGATGTCCGGTGATATTTTGACAAATGAATCCTTGCACAGCCCATTAGTAAGTGGATGTCAACAGAAGTGAATACAATATCTGTGTATAACACCAAGAATCATTTAGGTTTCTTTGAGAATATAGCTCTAAAGAACTGGAAAAATATAAGCATGGTAATATTTGGTCCTTAGATAAGGGATTATAACCTAAACTATTAAAACTTGGATGCACAGACATAATTTCAAACATGGATTTAGTGGATGGTTTTGCTCCTCCAGTTATGCCATGAGTCCTCTAGTAAACCAAATTTAGAGACCAGGTACCAGAACTGTTTGATAGTGAGGATTGATACATGAGCAACATTCACTGCGGTCCCACAAGGAGTTAGGGCATGATGGTGCGAGCTTGTGGGAAGAAGGTCAAGCTTTCCCCACATCACCGCAGGGGCTTTCAAGTTTATGTGTGAGCTTGCAGAAAGCAGTCTGAGTGTTCACCGCATCCCCGTGAAGGAACCCTAAAGTGTGTGTGGCATTGCAGTGGAGTCAATAACTATCTCGCATTCCTAAAGCAAGTAAAATGAAATGATTCCAACATCCCCGTAGCAATTAATATGATTGTGTGCAGGACAACAGTGGTGTTGAAATAATAAGGCATAAAATATAAAATATTGCAAAACAAAAGTATTTTTACATTTGAAAAGCAAAATTTTAATTTTGGTGAAAAAGTGAGTGGGATAGGTGTTTTTGAAAGGTAAGAATATAAAAACATTTTCACCAAGAGAGATGAGGAGTGGGTCATTATTTTACCCGGGAAATATAAGTATGAATGTAAAAGAGGGAATATAATAGTCATTATGACTATTATTGCAAAAATGTATGGGCGAAATAATTGTTCACGGGGATATAAAGTGAAAGGTGATGAAATAATTATTTATGATTGCAAAAGAATATGAAAGGTTGTACCAAAAGGATATGTGAAGGGTCATAACCCTTGGAAATGAAACGTATATATGATAAAATAAAAAAAAAGGGGTTAGACAGAGGAAAGAAGGAAGGGGCAGGACATAACAGATTGGTGTACTTGTCAAAATTTGGGAAGAGAATGTACATAAATGTATTTAATCTGAAAATGGCTTTAGCTGTTCATTGATTTTAATGAAAATAAACTACGAGACCATCTACATATTATTTTCTTTGATCATATGAATTAATTTAGCAAGTTCTTATTGATTTGTCGTTGCATATTAAATGCTTCTATGTGATATGTTTAATGGGTTCTCTCAAGTAGGGATTAAATTCTTTTGAACATGTTACTGTGATTTAAAGAATTTAGTTTGGATTAGAAAGAATGGTTTTCATGGGTGAATTACTTGCACATTTATGCAAGCCATAAATAGGAAAAGTGTTGAACAGTTAGAGTTTAAGGCCATTAGATAAGCAAAACTCATTAAGACTCCATAGCCCAACAAATAAGGCACCAATCAAATGTTATGCTCCAGATCAAATAAAATCATTGTACATATTTTGATTTTCTATTTGTAGTAGGAGTAGTGGATAGAGTAGTTGAAGAAATCCATTTTCAAACTTCATGCCATTTTGAATTTGGATGAAAAGGATGCTTTAATTGGCAAAATTGTATATAATCTGCTCAATCATCACCAATCAATATCAAAGAGTTGACATTCAGTGGTGATAAAAAGGTGCACCCACCTAGGAAAAGCAGAGCTTGAAGTGCAAGGAATTCCAATCATTTTGATTAATTCTGTCAGTTGGCCAAATCAATTGCTTAACCTAATCATAAAGCTTGGCATCCATTTAGGGTTTTGCAAACTGCAAATTTAAGAACCAACAGGAGGTATGATTGAAAGGATAAGGCTATTATTGTACTAGTGGAAAGAAGAAAAGAATTCATGGTTGATGAGGGTTGTTGTAATCCTCTCCATTTAATTTATCAATCCGTGGTGGTTTCCAAAGGTCATTTGCATTAGGAACCTAAGGATTTTTTGGCAAATAGTTCTTTCTAATGGAAGCAAGAAAAACTGAATTAATCTAATGGTTGAAATTAAATTTGCACACTTGCTAGAAATGAAATCACACATGTAAAATTAAAACATGCATGCATAAATTAAATTTGCAAAATTAAAACATGTTTCCATGAATTAAAAATACAAAAACAAAACTAAGCAATTGTTGCACTACAAATCTAATTTAACACACATTAAAATAAATAGAAATGTTGAAAATAAAATTATACATAAAACTGAAATAATACAAACAAACAAATAAATACCAAATGTTGTCCTCTTCCTTGAGATGAGTGGCCTGCTCCTCCATTGGAATTGGACCATGATCATTCACTCAAATTTATGCTCAATGCTCTGTATTTTAATTGCTTTGACAAAATGTTATAAATTTTCTTCTAAAACTATTACAGCATTTTTATTCTAAAATTTGCTAAAAAAACCTCTTTTCCTTAGAGTTGGGAGGTTTATTTATACATTTAAGATCTTCACTTAATTCCCCAAATTAGTGGAAAGCATCCCACTAAAATAGGTCTACACTTGTTTTTCACACTCCTATGATAAAGGAATAACTTCATTTATTATCTACACTTCTCTCTCCTACTCCTATGTTAAAGGAAATAACTTTATTCTCTACACTTATCTCTCCTCCTATGTTAAAGGAACACATTCATTTATTCTCTCTACTACTCCTATGCTAAAGGAACAACATCCTTTATTATCTCATACAAAATGAGAACTTATCCACAACCTTTTTAAGATAAAAGGTTGCACCAACACTAGTACAGAAACAACAATATGTGACTAAAAAAATACTAAAAATTGCTTATAAATGACTAAACTTGGTCATGTGACCATTAGTAGTTTATTGCCAGTCATTTATAACGCGACCAAATTTATGACTAAACCAATTTTAGTCATTTATTTGGTCGTTTTGATTGATTGATTTGGTAGTATATTTAGTTGTTAATTTAGTCATTGATTTAGTCATATTATTCACTGAGCTTGGTCACGTGACCAATAGTTTATTGCCATTCATTTATTTGGTTGTTTTGATTGATCAATTTGTTAGTATATTTTTAGTCATTGATTTAGTCATATTTATTCACTATTTTCTGTCAATTGGTAGTATATTTATTCACTAATTTCTGTCAACTAGTAGTATATTTAGTCATATTGATTCACTGATTTCTGTCAGTTGGTAGTATATTTAGTCAATTGGTAGTTTATTTAATTGTTTTCGTTCACTGATTTCTACCTAAAAGTGCTGGAAATGAGACAATGCTTTTGAGGTTTAAACATAAAACACAGAAAAATATAATCAATCATTCATTTGCACATAATGAAACAACTATTAAGAAGGCAAAATATTGATATTTTATTGAGAAAAGGTGTTCTTACAGCAGATACAAGACAAAAATATGTGTCTTTTCTTTGAAAATGTGTTACAAAGTGTGTTTCTCAGTGCTGTGACTGAGAAAACTAAGTTATAATGCTCTATTTTTTGCTTATACAGCTCCAAACCATGAAAGAACTACTTGAAAAATGAAGCCTAAGGGTCCTAGAAAGACTCCTTTGCAGACTTCACACCATGAATACTCAGTATGGACTGTGTTTTACATATACCTTGACTAATAAGCTTTACTGAACATGATAGTGGACAAATCCAAACCGATCACAAACATTTATCAGTGGACGAGCATCTGGAAGTCTTGCTTCCATAAGAAAGTTCTTTGTCTTTTCAGCATCATAGAAGTTTGACTCTCTGGTTACACGTTCCACCTCCTTGATTTGTCTAGTTCTGGTTATTGCTTCAATGTATTTGAAGTGAATGTCGGGATCCTCATTGCCAATGACATTGAAAATACAGTTTACCATATAAGTACAAGGTTCCCAAGCTACTACAAAATTACCTCCTCAAATAGATCAACGAATATCAGTGACAAAATGATACAAGTGACAATCCAAAGTCAAATCACCTAGAGCTCAAATATGCACCCAAGAAGAAATATAGCCCTTCATAAGACTTGAACTATTCAAACAACTTGATCCATGAATCTACACCCAATACAGGCACTACAAGAAATAATCATATAACAAAACAAATTACATTGAGAGCAATAGTTTAATAGTCACCTCAACTTCAAAGTTCCATATCAAAAATCATAAGCTATTTATCAATAGGAAGAAGATATATGAATTTACAACAACTAGAAAGCAATTACCCAAAGAAAGAGATCCGTGATGACATTGTAATCAACTGGACAACCACCCTCCATTTGAGACATCATCAGTGCAAAGTTTACAGTGCCCTGCAAAATTTACTCAAGAAATAAGACCTCTCTTCAAAACATCTTCAAATTCAACATCAAAATATATTTCTATCAATTGATAGTACCTGGGGATCAAAGCACAAAATTGTCTGGAGGAGGAACAAGTAATCAGGAGTGTACTAAGAACATGGTCCATGTGATATGTTGTCAATAGCCACCCAGCCAAAAGGGAAAATTGTTGCTCAAATCAGTATTATACACACAAACCATAAAAAAATGCATGAGAACAATCACTAAATTTGAAATAAAACGCACATCCCGTTTGTTTGACATTCTTGGGTAGGATCTTTCATGAGACAAAGTCTTTTCAAGTCTATTACAAAATGTAAGAAAAAACATTAAATTCCCTACAATAAGGCAGACAATCTTCATATAACACTCTTAACCAACAGCCTCTATAATGTTACTCATGTTTGGAATCTGGAAAATTGGTTAAAGAACCAAGCATTTTGCCATTTTCTTACCTCATGTGAAGAAACGAACAAAAGCAAATCCTCGGTTGTGTTTCTTCTTGTTTGTATTTGATTCACCTATGCTTAAAGGCTTAGCAAGGCCTAGATACAACTTCCTGGAATGCCTGAGATCACGTCCAATAAGAAAATTGAACATCAATTAGAATTGGATAAAAGCAAGGTCTACATATACAACTTTAGGATAAAAGCAGTCTACCACATCAAAATTAGCTAAACCCAAAGAAACACAATTTTTTATTTTACCCAACATAGAATTTTTAATTTTACCACAAGGCCCCGCAAGAACAACATAACTCATTAGGGAGAGTTCTTCAGGGAGAGGGGCAAAAATCTCTTCAAAATCAACCGGTGGAGAGGGAATTAGCAGCATCTAAAGGCCCTCTGGCACTATTATTGTTCATGGGAATAGATTCCAATAGGCACAGGGAGCTTGTTGATTCCTTTTCACAATTGTCTAGATGACCCCTACCTTATTATAACTTGCTCAACCCCTATCTATATAACTGGGCATTCACAATAAAACTTGAGCTTTCCTGCAACTCTCCACTGCAACACCGCAAGGGTTGTTGCTGGGCCTTGCGATGATGCAGGTGTCACCCGCATCACTGCAAGGCCCATCAACAAACCTTGTAGTGTTGCGGTGGAGCTGAGCTTGCTTCCCGTTTCACAAGGCTAAAGGTTTGTGGGCCTATGATTGTGGCTTGGAACACCAATAGGGCCTTTGATCCTTTTATAGAAGGAATATATAATTATGGAATTCATCTTGCTTGCCTTTGGAGAATAAGCAAGCACCATGTGTTGTAAGAGTATACTTTGGATAGGTTTTTAGAAGAAACTTAAGATTCTCATAGAGTATCTTCACAATGAAAAGGACAGGCCCAACTTCACTCAAGGATGCACCATGTGTTGTAAGAGTGAAATGCTTGCTTAAGTGAAACTAAATCCAAAGTATATGTGTGCTCTTAGCATGGTTGTAAATGAAGAGCATATGTACAATTTATGTTTTTTTGGTTGTTGTCAAAACAACATTGATTAGTCATGGGTAGTTGGGGATGATACGGTACACTCTATTTTTGCTTGCTTCTCAGTTACAAAGTCTATAATGTAAAACACATTTCAAAAGTCCTCTTCAAGATCTCAAGAGATTGAGGATAAGGATGAACCTGTAAGTATTACATTATTACTTGATTACAACAGTGTTATCATTTTAGTTTGTCTGCTTTGAGACAACTCAAACCAGGTATCTAAATCACCCTCTCATCAAATTATAAGGGGAAGCTCCCTGATATCTAAACTATCCTTGACACTAAGTTATAGACAAAATATACAGTTATTCACACTATACAATGTTTCTTTAGGGGGTTTGTATAAATGAAACAACTATCTGCATGTTTTTTTATCTCAGGTAAAAGCACGGGATTGATAAATCTTGTCTTACAAGCAAGATTTTCAGATTTAAAGAATGAAATCAACTAATCTAGGTACACATATGACACCACTTTCCTGCTGGCTAAAACAGAAACCAATAATCTAATGCAACCAAGATTTCAAATGAATAACAATTGGATCATTAACAACACATGATCTCATGAATCAAACACCTAAGCTACAACTTACATTGATAGATATTGCCAACTTATATATTCTGTTATATATTTCAATACATAAATATATTATATATTTACTGTGTACCTGATAGGTACACTACGTATAGATTGAGTCAGAATCAATACAGTGGCTTCCAAAAAGTTTTGTTAGCATTACTGAAAAATTTGAGCTATATCTAGAGTTACAACTTTGGAAATCTATGGGTTCACTGACTAATAAACTTGTTTGTTTTATGGATGCACATGATGATCTCCTAGTAGTTGAGATGTTGTCATAATTTATTGAGTAGATTCCAAAATATTTAGTTAGCATTATAAAAGAGACTGAGCTATGATCAGGTCTACAATATTTACAGATATGGGTTTGCGAGCTGACAAACACGTCAAATGAGACACAAATACCATGATCTACATGATAAGTCGCTGCCTTCATTTGAGAACATTGAAGCCATTTGTTAATTATAAAGAGAAATAAACACTTCAAGCTATCATACCATCAGTTGGGGAACCTTCACCATTTGTGGTCTTGTTATTTTAAGTAGCAGAGCCTTTTCTTGGTTCAAAATGTCTTTAATCTTTGTTGAATATGTGCCACCATATAGAATCTGCAATATTTTCAAAGACATGCTTTCATTTGGGTCTGTAAGATGAGTTGCCATAGAATGACTTCTAGTATCATTCCATCTCATTGAATCTATTCAACATGGCCACACTTTGACTTTATCAGTGGCCTTCACTACATTGCCATGACTTGGTATGTGTTTACCAAGAAAGTACAGTTTACAAACAAGGACCATGTCCCTATCTCAGTTACCCACAATTATTTGTGACTATATATATATTATAGCCATATCCTTATTCATTTACTTATGTCTGCTAATTTTAATGGTGAACACATCCTGTACCAGTACACATGCCCTGATGTCTATAGGTATCTATGTTCAGAATGTATTAAAGGCTCCAAAATGGATTCAAAAACCTGAATCTGCTAAGTCTGGTCCATTGCTTGTGCCCAGGACTTGCTAGAAGCATATGAATACCACATACAGTTTGTTGGTCACAAAATTGTAAGCACCAAAGGTGTCAACTTCCATCAACAACAGGAGAAATTATGAACAGATAGCAATGTTGTTTGGCACCAAACATAATTTTTTGGTTGTAAATTGTAATATTATGACAACACCTTTACCCAACGTCTGGCCATCAAGGCATTTTTGGTTATAATGAAGTCCACATTTGTGACTTGAAAGCTTGGAAGATGGTATTAGGTATATCAAGAAAATTAAAGATGTATGCATAATAATTGCATAAAACAAAAACAAGACACAACAATTAAAAAATATACTACAACACAGCAAGAAAATGGAAGATATGTGGTAGTAATTGTAAAAATCTTTGGATAAAACAAGAAAATGAAAAATGTGTGCCTCTTTGTACCAAGTTGGCATTGAAGCTAACAATAAACCTTCTTATTCAGGTTTTGGGCATAATGAACTATAATGGAGAATCCAAGAATCCAAGTGGAAGTGTGGTTTCAGTTGATATATTGCACTATAGACTTTATAGTGGTGATAATATGAAAACAAAACCTAGCATAATTATTACCAACAACAGGCACCTAATTGTATGCCAAATTCAAAAAAGACTAAAATTAAAAATCTGATGATTATGATAGTTGCCTCATCCTCATACTGTTGAGTCCTTGCATTCTAGCTCAAAGAATTTAACCACACTTCCCATGGAAAGTCATTAGATAAATAGTCGTACAAAAGAAGAAAAGAATAATCCATGCAAGACAAAGAAAAACAAATGATTGACCATGTCAACTAAAGAGAAAGACTTCATTAAGATGTTTTACTTTTAACTGAACTTATCAAAAAGTTGCCTCAGATCAATGTATGTTTATAAGAAAAGCTATACTGAAGTTTCCTTATTTATAAATGGATGAAAGTTGCCTCAGATCAATGTATGTTTGTAACTATACAATAAATGTGCACACCTCAGGGCTACAACTATGAGGCCTTCTATTTTGAATATCTTTCAATTCTAATTGAAATGGTTCTGTCATTCTATGATTGCAGTGTGTAATGTTAATACAAAAAGATATGCTTATCATAGTTTGTAGTACAACCTCTGCTCTTGTCTGAGCTTCAAGGGGTGATACCATTTAAATTAAATTTCCAAAAGCGTTGTTCTTTAATGTGCATTATAGGGGAAATGAATTGAAATAACTTTGTGAACTAAAAACACATTTAAAATATACGGTTCCTTTGCCTTTCATTTTCTCTTTCTGAAGGTGCAATTGAGTTAATCTCTGGAATTTTTTTAAGAAATAAGGACAAGCAAGCTACTTTGGTTCCATTGTGGTTTTGATCCATGCATAGTGGTAGCACGGAAAACTTGGAATGAGTTAGATTAAACTTTGAAACATTCAGTTATGAAATGCATAGTGGTAGCACACAAAACTTGGAATGAGTTAGATTAAACTTCAAAACATTCAGTTATGAAATACATAGTGGTAACACACAAAACTTGGAATGAGTTAGATTAAACTTTGAAACATTCAGTTATGAAATATAAAAGTAAGGACTTGTTCTTCTGTTGACTACAACCAAGACTTTGATAGAATTCTTTTGTAATGCCCCATTCATAAATGCTCTTAACATATGCCTGAGTTCCAAACCAATTAACACCTATTTACTCTATTCATGTGTTGGAGTGCCAAATAGATTAAAATCTCTTTATTATTAAAGACCCTAAAAGTTTCACAGCATGTGTCAAAACATTAAACACCTCCTTTTAGTTCAAATTCTATTTATTCCATTAGAGCACTCTTCCTTTACTATACATTGTTTTTTGCCATGTTGGGTTATCTTACCGTGCATATAGCAAAACATGGCAGCTACTTGGTCATCTCAAAGTTTCAAGTACTAGAAAATGAGAATTCCTAGAGATATTGAAATCCAAAAAATATAGGTTGTTAAGCTTTGGAACAATATAGAAGTTGGAGAATACTTATGAGGCTTCTACTTATATCTCTTAATGTTAAATGATCAATGATCTATATGTTAGACTTAGGGCACACAACTAGGGGGGGGGGGGGTGAATCGGTTGTGCAAAACTTTCTCCAATTAAACACTTAAATCTTCTTAGTGATTAGCAGTATATTAATCATGAACCATAATACATTCAAATCAAGAGCAGAAACACATCAACACATAAGACACCAAGATTTTGACGTGGAAATTAACCCAAGATTGTATTCTCTATTAGAAGAATAGAAAGAATAAAATGGCACATGCCAATTAGGGCTCACTGCCTGAGCACACTACTCACAAGAGGCTCACTGCCTATAAGAGACACACTGTCTACAAAGAAATAAATATCACATACATGAACTGGAGAATAGCATCTTCACCATGCTTGAATCAGTTCCATTTAAGCCCAATACTTCTGCTCTACCTTTCTCTCTCCTCCTCGCTACCACACTCTCATCACCACAAGAACAACTTTGAAATGACTTTGTAACCCCTTATTTATACAAGACATCAACTTAGGAATAATCATCTAAGTTGGCAAACATCTACCAGAACATCCACAAGAAGTGTAACTTATCCGGTCGGCCAGTCTCAAGAAGAACATCATCATCCAGAGGTTATTCTTCAATAGCGAGATCCAATTCCAATGCGGACCACTAACATATGTTGGACACAATCCAAAGTCCTTCACAAGGTTTCCTGAATCACCAAGAACATCCACACTTCATCTGCATACTGAAATCCTTCTCTCTTTCATCCGGAGCCTCAAGAACACAGTCTGTCACCACTGTCACCAAAGAATGGATACTTTCGGACCTTTCATTCATGAACCAATCAAGTTGACACATCACAAGGACTTCCTTAATACTCCCTCAAATTCGCAGAGCAGGAAACTGTACTTCCAGATCTCACCAGACCTGTCTGTGTCACTCTATTACCTCTGAACACCTACTAGAACCGATTTTACTTGAGCGGCCACAACTTCTTTATATCTTCATGCGGACCTCTGAAATCTCTACTAGATTGCCTCAAGACACATATCTACAAACCCTTTAATCCGTATCCTCTGATCATTTCCTATCTTGGACTTTTACCTTATTGTCATCACTGTTCTTCACTGTTCCTGTTTGAGATTAATTTTCTTAATATCCTCACCTCAAGCCTCATCTAAACCTTATCATTAATGTAACAGGAGTATGTTGACATCAATGACAACACCAGTTAGGCCCATACTTGCAACAATCTCCCCCTTTGTCATTGATGGCAACATAAGATGTGAAAAACTATTTTAACCATCAAGTCAAGAACTTCTTACTATCACAACTCCCCCTATCAGCAACAACCATTCGCATGTCTTCTCTCCCTTTACTGCTCCCCCTTTGATCAGCAACCACTTGTTTTTCACATGTCTTCTCTCCCCCTTTGACATCAATGGCAAAGGGCACATTCTTACAATTTCCAACACTTTAGAATCATACCTGCTGCTCCCCCTAAGTAGCAGCTCCCATCAATCCAGATCACAAGATATGATTGTGATATCCACCGGACTGATGCACCTTAGTTCATCACTGGAGGGGCAATAACCCCTAACTTCTCCCTGAGATACTCAAAAGAGTCCTTAGGTAGAGGTTTAGTAAAGATGTTTGCAATCTGATCCTTGGAAGGCACAAACTCCAATCTGACTTCATTCTTGTTCACTTGCTCTCTCAAAAAGTGAAATTTTATGGATATATGTTTAGTCTTTGAATGTAACACCGGATTCTTGGATATATTTATTGCACTTGAATTATCACAGAAGATTGTGATAGGTTCCTCATACTCCACTTTGATATCTCTTAGCATTTGCTTCATCCATAAAACTTGAGTGCAACTACCTGCTGCTGCAATATATTCAGCTTTAGTTGTAGACAAAGATATTGCCTCTTATTTCTTGCTTAGCCAAGAAACCAATCTCTTCCCTAAAAAGAATGCTCCACCACTGGTACTTTTCCGATCATCCACATCTCCTGCCCAATCAGCATCTGTATATGCATGAAGAGAGAAATCATGATCTCTAGGATACCACAGACCATACTCAACCGTCCCTTTTAGATATCTAAAAATGCTCTTGATTGCCATGACATGGGATTCTCTAGGATCAGCTTGGAATCTAGCAACAAGACCAACAACTTGCATAATGTCTGGTCTAGTTTGAGTGAGATACAACAATCCTCCAATCATTGATCTGTACTTTGTCTGCTCTGCCTTAGGAGAGTCATCATCTTTGCTCAACTTACATCCAGTTGCCATGGGAGTATTCATTGGCTTTGAATCTTCCATCCCAAATTTCTTCAACAATTCTTTCACATATTTGGTCTGAGAAATAAAGATTCCTTTATTTGTTTGAGTGATTTGCAGACCCAAAAAGAAATTCATTTCACCAAGCATAGACATCTCAAACTCACTTTTCATTTGATTTGCAAAAGTTTTACACATACTATCTCTTCCTCCAAAGATGATATCATCAACAAACACTTCAACAATCAAGATGTTTTCATGATCAATTTTGAAATATAAGTTACTGTCAGCAGTACCTTTGTTGAAACCAATCTTCAAAAGATGCTTGTCCAATCTTTCATACCAGACTCTTGGGACTTGCTTCAATCCATACAGTGACTTCTTCAACTTGCAGACCATATCACCATGATCAGACAATTGAAATCCATCCGATTGCTCTATATACACTTCTTCCAAGTCACCGTTTAGGAAGGCAGACTTGACATCCATCTGATATACCTTGAAATTCTTGAAGGCAACAAAGGCAAGAAATAATCTGACTGCTTCAATTCTTACCACCGGAGCAAAAGTTTCTTCAAAATTAATTCCTTCTATTTGAGAGTAGCCCTTGCAGACCAATCTGGCTTTATTTCCTATTACTTCACCAACTTCATTTAGTTTGTTCCAGAAGACCCATTTGGTTCCAATCACATTCTTGTTTCTAGGTTTGGAAACAAGATCCCAAGTGTGATTTTTCTCAATTTGCATAAACTCTTCCTCCATTGCTTTAGTCCAATTTTCATCATTGCAAGCTTCATTTACTGTCTTAGGTTCAATTTTTGAAATCAGACAATACTTATCTGAGTTTTGAGCAATTTTCCTTCTTATTTGTACACCTTTTCTTTTATCACCTATGATCTGATCTTCAGAATGATTCAGTCTTACATACCTAGGTACTTTGGGAGTTACTTGCATTTCTGCTTCTTGATCAGGCTCATTCAAACTTATCTCTTCTTCCTGATTTTTCGGATCAATCTGGATCTGAATCTCAGAAGAGGCTTGGGCTCCTTGAGTCAGAACACCATTCTGATCATCTTCATCATATTCATAGAATCTTGAGAGTTTTTCAACTCCTTCATCAACCTTCACATTTGTACTTTCTATCATCTTTCTCAATCTCTTGTTATAACACTGGTATGCTTTTCTTTGAGTAGAGTAACCCAAGAATAAACCTTCATCACTTCTAGCATCAAACTTTCCTAGATCTTCATCTCTTTTAATGTAACATTTGCTACCAAAAACTCTGAAATACCTTATAGTAGGAGTGATACCAAACCAGAGTTCATAAGGAGTCTTACTGGTATTGTTTCTGATTTGAACTCGATTGAGAGTGTAGACTGCAGTGCTGACAACTTCTCTCCAATAGATCTGAGGAACATTTGCTTCCATCATCATGGTCATAGATGCTTCCTGGATGGTTCGGTTCTTTCTCTCCACTACTCCATTCTGTTGTGGAGTCCTAGGAGAAGACAACTGTCTCTTAATTCCATGTTTCTCACAGAACTCTCTGAACTCATCGGATGTGAATTCTCCACCTCTATCCGACCTCAGACACTTCAATTTTAATCCGGTTTCATTCTCTACCATAGCTTTGAATATTTTGAATTTCTCAAGAGCTTCTGATTTCTCTCTTAGAAAGCTTACCCACATCATCCAGGAATAGTCATCAATTAGTAGCATGAAGTATATATCACCTTGAATACTCCTGATTCTTGTTGGACCACAAAGATCAATATGAACTAAGTCCAATAATCCAGTTGAAGACAGTTCCTTACTTTTGAATGTGACTCTGCTCAGCTTACCCAACTGACATTCCTTGCACATGCTATTAGTAGGTTTCACCAATTTTGGAAGATCTCTTACAGCTTGAGTATTGTTTATCTTGATGATATTATCAAAATTCACATGACACATCCTCCTATGCCACAACCAACTTTGATCAATTTCAACAAACAAGCAACTTTTGCCAGTAACAACCAAGTGAAAGATATTACCTTTAGTTTGAGTACCAGATGTAATCTCTATTCTAAAACTTTCAGGGATCTTGCATTTTCCATTCTTGAACCGGAGATCATAGCCTTTGTCCACCAATTGTCCAACACTGAGAAGATTGTGCTTCAATCCTTCAACATACAGTACATTACCAGTTTTATTTCTTCCATCAAGAGAGATAGTTCCTCTACCTCTGATTCTACCAGCAGAATTGTCACCAAACTTTACCACTCCTCCTTCATACCTTTCCAAATCAACAAACTTATTTTTGTCACCTGTCATATGGTGAGAGCATCCACTGTCAATGACCCAATCATCCTTCTCTTCAATTTGGGCAGCCAGAGCTCTTTCCACAGTCTTATGATCGACAGATACAGAGGACATTGGATCTTCTTCCTTGATGGCAATGAACACCCATTCATTTTCGGATTTGTTTCCTGTCTCTGATTCATCATCTGTTACTCCTTCATTGTCATCATCTTCATGTACATAGTAACCGTTCTTTTGGAACCTTGGCTTGTTAGGATTTTGCCTTAAAACCCTTTCTGGACACCTTGAGGCAAAATGACCAATCTTATTGCAATTAAAACACTTAAAAGGTAATTTTCCTTCATACTTACCAGATCCTCTTGGCAGCCTTTTTGCAATAAGGGCTTCAAGTTGAGCAGTTTCTACTTCTTCTTCTTCCAGGTCTTTTCTTACTTTTTCATACCATGACAATTTCCTTGATGAGTTCTCTCCCAGATCAAACCTTTGTTTACCTTTTACAGAGGCACTGGCTTTGAATGTAGATTCAATCTTGGGGGGGTCATCTCCAAACTCTGTCATTTCAAATGCAGCCAATTTCCCAGCCAATTGATCTCTTGTTACAGTTGTATGGGCTCTGAATTCTTCAATGGCAGCAGCCTTGATTTTTTAAGAAGCAAATAGGGATCTGAGAATTTTGCCAACAATCTCATTTTCATCCAAGACTCCACCAGCATTTCTAATTTCACAAACCAGCTCATTCACTCTTGGCATAAAAGTAGTAATATTTTCATCATCTCTCATCTTCATATTTTCAAATTTCCCTTTCAGACTCTGTAACCTTGCACATTTAACATATTGGTCTCCTTCATGCAAAAGTTCCAGTTTTTTCCAAATCTCAAAAGCAGTTGGTAGGTCAATAACATTTGAGAACTTTGAATAAGATAATGTGCTTAGAACAACCTCTATAGTCTGTAGATTGTTTTTAGCATCTGTGATTTCATTTAGGGTTTTCGGACCACCCTGTGGAGGTACATATTGTATTGTAGCCATGGTCCAGTATGCCATTCCCATACACTACAAGTGACATTTCATGCGACCTTTCCAAAGAGAAAAATTGGTTCCATCAAACTTCGGACTATCCTTCTTGTAAGACGACATCCTGGATCTCCTCAAGCAATTAAGCTCCTTTTAGAGGAACTTGGCTCTGATACCAATTATTAGACTTAGGGCACACAACTGAGAGGGGGGGTGAATCAGTTGTGCAAAACTTTCTCCAATTAAACACTTAAATCTTCTTAGTGATTAGCAATATATTAATCATGAACCATAATACATTCCAATCAAGAGCAGAAACACATCAACACATAAGACACCAAGATTTTGACGTGGAAAACCCGGTTAAGGAAAAAACCACGGGGTGATTAACCCAAGATTGTATTCTCTGTTAGAAGAATAGAAAGAATAAAATGGCACATGCCAATTAGGGTGCACTGCCCGAGCACACTACTCTAATAGGCTCACTGCCTACAAGAGACACACTATCTACAAAGAAATAAATATCACATACATGAACTGGAGAATAGCATCTTCACCATGCTTGAATCAGTTCCATTTAAGCCCAATACTTCTGCTCTGCCTTTCTCTCTCCTCCTCGCTACCACACTCCCATCACCACAAGAACAACTTTGAAATGAATTCGCAACCCCTTATTTATACAAGACATCAACTTAGGAATAATCATCTAAGTTGGCAAACATCTACCAAAACATCCACAAGAAGTGTAACTTATTCGGTCGGCTAGTCTCAAGAAGAACATCATCATCCAGAGGTTATTCTTCAATAGTGAGCTCCAACTCCAATGCGGACCACTAAGATATGATGGACACAATCCAAAGTCCTTCACAAGGTTTCCTGAATCACCAAGAACATCCACACTTCATCTGCATATTGAAATCCTTCTCTCTTTCATCTGGAGCCTCAAGAACACAGTCTGTCACCACTGTCACCAAAGAATGGATACTTCCGGACCTTCCATTCATGAACCAATTGAGTTGACACATCACAAGGACTTCCTTAATACTCCCTCAAATCCACAGAGTAGGAAACTGTACTTCCAGATCTCACCAGACCTGTTTGTGTCACTCTGTTACCTCTGAACACCTACCCGAACCGGTTTTACTTGAGCGGCCACAACTTCTTCATATCTTCATGCGGACCTCTGAAATCTCTACTAGATCACCTCAAGACACATATCTACAAACCCTTTAATCCGCATCCTCTGATCATCTTCCTATCTTGGACTTTTGCCTTATTGTCATCACTGTTCTTCACTGTTCCTGTTTGAGATTAATTTTCTCAATATCCTCAACTCACGCCTCATCTAAACCTTATCATTAATGCAACAGGAGTATGTTGACATCAATGACAACACCAGTTAGACCCATACTTGCAACACTATAAGTTTTATAATACTTGTTAAAAACTTAAATAGATTTGTTTATTTTAGATGAAAACCATGTTATCGAACTAAAATTATATAAAGTTTATATGACAGTTCTGTTTAAATATTAGTATAGTGACAATGCTATGCTTTATGACATTTGTAGGAAGTAAATTTCTTATCAAAACCATAAATAGGAGATTGCTTTTGAAAGTCCTTGGATACTGAGAATATCAAAACAAGTATCTTTCTAAATTTATAGAGTATTTTAGATGCACATTTATATTGCAGCATGACCCTCATAAAGTTATACAACCAAGGTTTGGATAGGGTTTTACAGGTAGCCGATGATACTATGTTGCATTTGGGCTTGTATGGATGCAACAAAAGTTTTGCATGGGGTTTAAGGATAGCCTATGATACCTGATGTTTAGTTTTAAATTCTCCATGGTGTACAATGCAAATACACGTTGCATGCTTAACAAAAATGTTTGGATAGCATTTAGATATTATGGAAGCTTATTCACTATCTCAGATTTGTGATACTAGAAAAATTGTAGCTCCTATGCATGTTGAATTCCAACAAATGTAGGTTGTATGATATAGAATTTATAGGTCAGCTATAAAACTCTTGAATTCCTGGATGTGCACATTTATTGTATTGTATTGTTATAAGAAAATGTATACTAAAGTTTCCTTATTTATAAATGGATGAAAATAAAAATAAATTCTTTTACATGCAAACAGATGTAGTATCAAATTTGGATATGGTGAATTTTCAAGACACCCTAATAGAGAGACAATTAAATATGAGGCTATATTCAATTATTTATATATCTAAGCCTATATAACATAACTTTGAAAATACATGAACATAATTTTTGACTTTGGATTTGGAGGGAGAATATACGTGAACATCTTTCTATGTGAAGTTTCCTTGATTTTTTGACAAGACAAGGAAGGAAAGCTCTGTTTATGAAGTAAACTACAACTTTGCAATGGGAAAAAATCTACAGGTCTACATCTTTTCGAATCCTTTTTTACATGGTTTTTCCATATTGAGGGAGTTTCTCCTCTTTTATGCATGAGTTAGGGTTTGTCTTAATATGTATGAGGGGGTGCATGATGGAGAAAACAATGACTACATCCTAAGCCTGCATGTTTTATATGAATAATGCATGAATAGAAGTAGGTATTCATAATGTACCCAGTAGAAGCAGCTTTGAATAGGTAAAAGAGTTCAAGTTTTTATGGCAAGGTTATGAAGTTTTGGGATGTGAGCAAGGTTTTTGAAGAGTGATAGACTCTCACATATTGGGATCAGTTTGAGGATAATGCAGGAAATTTGAAGGTCTTGTCAAGCAATACAAATGAGAGTCTCATTCAAAGGGCGACTTGAGCATTGGCAGTCCATTTATGAATGATCTCATTGCTTTCAAATGGTTGTCTCTTCATTATGGCAATTAGAATTTTCAAGAGCAACAAACAGACCTAAACAAGACAATTACAAAGGGTATTTAAGGGTGACAGTGTTTAATAGCAATGGTAAAGAACAGTGCCAAACAAAGTGGTCAACCAAGGGTTTTCAAAGAATGACATTCAGTGTAAGAGGCAATGCATTTTTCATAGTGTAAGGCAAAGAAGTGCAGTCATGTTGTAGGGAAGTGTAGTCATGTTGTTAAAAATAATAATCGTTAATCCCGGTCTTATCTATGCTCACATTTGTTTTTCTATCTATAGGATATATCATTTAAATGGCTTTTGTGAAAGTAGTAGCTTCGAAGCCGGAGTGATTTGAAGGGAAAAAATGGAATGGAGAGACTGTTATGTGAAACACCATTTGAATAAAAGATAAATACAACCTATAAAATATAAAACCAACTACTATTAATGCTTGAATAAGGGACAAAGTATCTCCTATTTCATTGCTTTACTAGTGAAAGAACAAACAACAATAAATACTGCATTCCAAAATACGTTATTAGAGTTCACACAGGAATTTTATACATTCCTACATTTTGCATAAAATCACTTATGAAATCCTTATATAACATCACATAAACTCATTCATCTCAAGGAATAAGAGTATAAGTTGTAGAACAATATGATTTACATACCTTTCTATAGAAGATTAAAAAAAATCACAGAAGTCACACCTCTTGTTATTTTCATCTACACAGATTGAGCTACCTTGTTTTCCCTCTCCAAGCCTCAAGATTTGTTAGTTTCCTCGCTCAAATAGTCTTCTTTAACTAAGTCTGCACATGGAAGCAGCGCAGATCAAGGAAGGAGAAATGGCATGGAATGGTGTGGCAAAGAAAATATTGAGGCCGTGAATCTGTGATGCGTGAATCTCATGAAGTCAAAAATGAAACCCTCCTCCATTTCACTTTTGGCGCCCATATTTTCTTTTTAATTTTCTGCTATTTCCCCCATTTCACTTTTGGCACCCATATTTTCTTTTTTATTTTCTGCTATTTCCCCCATTTCACTTTTGGCGCCCATATTTTCTTTTTTATTTGTGTGACTAATTATTTAGTCATTTTTATTTGTGTGACTAATTAGTTAGATGTGTTTTTTATTTGACGATCAAATTAGTCATTTATAACCATGTTGCAAAACATAAGTAGAATTTAGTCATTTTTAATTGTCGTGACTAAAAGTTTGTCACGTAGTCATTTATTTGCCAAAATTCTACTAGTGCAGATATATTTATATTTATTTGCTACTTTTTTATTATTTTTTTCTATTTTAAATACAATAACAATTCATCTTCAACTTTTTAGGAGAAAAGGTTGAGAGAATGCTAAATCCATGGATTGAGACAAATCACGAAGTTGGAACATCTTAGAGTTGGTTTAAATGAAGTTGGAATGCTCTGGAGTTGGCTCCAGAGGTGATTTTGCAATAATTTAGAACTCCGAAGTTGACTAAAATAAGGTTGAAACACTTTAGGCTTGATTTTGCATCATATTCAAAACATATTGCATTCTATTTTCTAATAAATATTAGAAAATGTTAACAATTAGATTGAAATAAACTTTTAGGAAATAAACTAGTACATATTCTATATTCTATTCTAAATAAGCTATCAGTTCTTAAATTACATCTAAATCCACTTTTAATACTAATTATTGGGAGAAAACAAAAGTTATTTAATGAATTTAAATGAGACATTTTCTAGTCTCATCAATAGTGGTTTAGTAAGGCCATGGATAAAGTATGGAAAATGAATACTCATGTAGAATAGTGAGAAGAGAAAGGAGATTTTGTGGTAGAGGAAAATGTGGGGAAATAGAAAAGAATTAGGCTAGAAACTAGTTGTAGTTGTAGGGGTGTTGAGGCTTGTCTACAAGTGTGAGAAGGAAAGCCAAGGGTTTGGACCATTGATATTTTAGTGTTTGGGTATAAGGGTTAAGAGGCATGATATTTAAAGTGTGATTCCATAAATATTTGGATGTCAAAAGAAGAAAGAGGGAAGCAGGGACAAATCTAACCTTGGATTGTGAGTGCAACATTCTTGGTCATTTGCAAAGTGTTGTTAGGTAAGTTTTTAGTCTGCAAGAAACTATAAACAAGAAAATATTTCAAAATAATCTATGGGGAAAAGCATGAGTAGAACAATGTGTAGTATGGGTTAAGTTTAATAGAAAATGTATTACTATGTGTAATCCTTTAGCATGTATTTCTATGTGTCAATTAGGTAAGCCTTATTTGTAAAATGTTGGCCATAGTTATCTAAGTGCATTGTGATTATGGAGCAGGATCCTTAAGATAGCCCCATTTGGTTATTTTGTGGCTACCATAGTGGGTTTGGATAATTGTGCATTGTGGTTGTGCATAGATGTGTAACTAATTCCTTAAGCTGCACAATCCTTGGAAGAGTATAGAACTTTACTAGTCATTGCATAAATCCTTCACTAGTGTTAGATTGAGCTAAGCAAGATGTTGCATATGAGCATATAGTTACATTAATATCACGCATATTTCATGTTGAGGTGTTGTGCATGCATCCTAGTGGCACTACACAAGACACCAATAGTGCAAATCCTCACAGATGCTACATATGGGATGTTGTTTATATGAAAGAAAAATAAAATAATCATGTTGTCTCTTACCTTATCACTTTAGCTAATGAATTGACTATCAATTTTATGATATCATACATATGTAAACTATTATGGGTATGCTCCATATATGTATCATGTTGAAATGTAAATATATGATTGATGTTAAAAATATATGTATGAATTATAATATAATGAAGCTAAAAGATATCATTGTCTAGCTAGTAAATGAATATGAGTATCTTCATTGCATGTTCTTGAAATCTAATCACATGTTAAAAAAAATCATATTGAATGTAAAGATTATGGATAAATGAGTAATCCTTCATTGTTGGCGTATTCAAAGGTTGTGATTCTAGAAATGTTAAAATAGGTTCTAGACTTGTTATATTAGTTTTGCTCATGCTTAGCCTTGGTATTCCTTTCCAAGTAATCGTTGTCACTTTTACCCTTGAGAGATCAGGTTGTAATGGATACATGTTCTATTTGGGGCTCACAATCTAGTAGTTGCTTACTACATTGTTGCAATGTAATAGAAAATAGTGGTAACACTAACAATCTAGTGTCAAAGGAGATGGTTGAGAAATCAAGGCTAAAGAGGAAAGTTCACCCAAAATCTTATAAGGTATCCTAGTTATAAAAGGAGCATCACTTTCCATTGCAATAGTGCTTGGTGAGTTAATGTTGGAACACATAAGGATAAGGTGACATGCTACATCATGCCCATGGGTGTATGTTATGTATTATTGGGAAGGCCATGGAAATTTGACGAGGAAGTGCATTACAATTATTTAAACACCTACAATCTTACCAAGGATGACAAATGATGCAGGAGCATCCAAGTCCATAGGTGATCCTGCATTGCCCAAAAATATTTTCAGTTTTGTTTTGCTTTGGTTGTTTCAAGCATCTATGTACTTTAAGAAATTGCTAGTTTGACTCAAATTTGCAGAGGTATATTTTTGTCTTGATGCAATTTTAAAGTGGAGATCATTCCACACATCATGGCTAATTTTTAGGTGAAAAGGAACATACAGTTGAAAGTTACATCAAAAGTCATCTTTCACACTTCTTCAACATTCAACAATAATCTCACGAATACATACTTACATCCTTCTACCTGTGCTTCAGTAAAAGGATTGAAAAGCATACATTAAGATGAGTATCACAAGACCATGTCATGGTTTGCTTTGCCATTACCAGATACACAAGTGTTTGATGTTGATTATTTTGGACTTGAAATGCAAAAATTATTTGTGCTGATGCATATCCATTCAACATCAAAACATGGATATATCAACAACTATAAAGTCAACATATGGATTGTTTGGTAAAGAGCCATTTAAATTACCTTCAAATAATAATGATGCAGCTCAAGAAAGGAATTGCCACATTTTAAGTCTACAGTTTTAATTTGAAATATTTTCTGGGAGGAGGTATTAAAAAGGAAACAAAAGCGCCTAAATTGGGAGAGGAAGGGACACTAAAAAATGTTTTTGGGAAAATGTAGCCTGGGAGATGTAAAAGAGAAGGGATCACCAAGAGCAGAGGGGAGGCGTAGGAGATATGAGATAAGCTGCTAAAAAATTAGGAAAGAGGTTGCCCAAAGAGAGAGTGTGGTAGAGTGCCAAGAGAGGGAGAGGTGGTGAGCACCCAAAAAGGAGTTTTGGGATAGAAAACAAGAGTGTAGAAAAGAGGTAAAGGAGATGCCATAGAGGGAGAAATTGCCTAGCTAGAGATAGATTTAAAAAGCAAACAAAGATCTAACAAAATAAATAAGAGAATTATAGATTAGAAGACAATTACACAAGGAAAAACAAATGATGAAAATAAGAATATAGAGAAGAGGTCGATGTGAGAAGAGAGGTTCCTAAAAATTGAGAGGAGGTGCAACTGGCTATAGAGTGTTGATGTAGCAATTTTTTTTGTAAAACATATTGTAATCAGATTTAGAATTTAATGAATCAATATTAGGTTTGTTTGCATATATTGTATTTTCATTATGTTGTGTTTTATATTAGCTACAAGATTAGGTAGTCTGGTAAGACCCCTTGGTCTTGACTGTACCAAGTGGTATCAAAGCAAGGTTTTCTTGCTGGGAAGAGTTGTAGAAGTTGTAGAGAGTTTGAAGTGGTATAAGTGTCTCAAAGGCTCTAGAGATTTGTTGTAGGTGTGTGAGGAGGAGTCCTACAATTGTAGAGGGTTGAGGGGGACATTAAAACCATGAGAAACAATTGTGGTTATGAGTGTGAGTTTTATTGTGGGTGGAGGAGACCTGTAACTTTAGAGAATGTAGGCTCTAAATGTTTTTTGTTGAGATGGTTTTGTGCTTGTAGGTGTGTTTGCAGAGGTTACAGATTGTGAGGTTGCATGTAGTTAAAATGTCAAAGAGGAAGAGTATGAGGCTATCCTTGGGTAAGGCTTTAAAATTTGAGAAGAGAGAAAGAATGTTAGAGGAAAAGAGTTAGGAGAGATTTCAGACTAACTGTGCAGATATATCTGAGAGATTAGATGCCTTGGAGAAGAATAGAATGGAAGCAAAGAGAAAAGAAGAGAAGATGGGAGAAGATGACTCCTATGATTTTGTAACGATGATTTATCTATAGGTAACATTGTGTGTGTAGAAAAAGATGAAGGAGTTGCCTCAGAAGCATGTCTTTTGGAAGGCATGGAGGAAGAGATTGAAATTGAAGTTACAACAGAGGTTGAGGATGAGGTTGAGGATGAGGTTGAGGATGAGGTTGAGGATGCAATAGTAGTTATGAGTCCTTTAGAGGACATGAAGGTGTTGGAAGATGAGGATGTTGCAACAAATGGTGATGAAGAAGATGTTGCAGCAGCAGGGGAGAAAGAGCTAATGTTTAATTTTTCTACATTTTGTAATGAGGAAGTAGAGGCTAATTTGCATTTAGATGAAATGGTGAGAGTAGAAGAAGATGAGGAAGTTAAAGAGTATTAAGGGATGAAAATATTTAATTTACATAAAGAAGATTATATCAACTTGTGTATAGATGAATTGACATGGGAAGAAGAATTTTGGTTGAGGAGGCTGGATTATGGTGGGTTGAATCCCACGAGAGAGGAGAAGAAAGAAAAGAACATTTGGAGGAGGAGGTCGGTTAATGGTGGACAAAAGTTGACTAATGGAAGAAATGATGGTGAGCAGAATTAATAGAGGAGAATAGGCAGAGTTCCAGGGAGATGTTGGAAGAGGAGAAGGAAGAAGAATTTCAAGCTACCTATTGCAGTAATGGAGTTTGGTGTAGGTTGTTTACAACCTGGAAGGGTAGTTCTACTATCCAAATCCATTTTGTGAGACCACACAAAAATTTTCTTACCCAACATGTCTAATGCAAGAGCATCCGAGTCCACATGCAATCCTACATCACTCAAAAATACTTTTAGATTTTTTTTAGCCTTGTTGTGATTTGGTTGTTTCAAGGATCTCTACTTTAGGAAATTCCTAGTTTGACTCAAATTTGTAGAAGTAAAGATTTTTTCCTTGATGCAGTTTTAAAGTGGAGGTCATTCTGCACATCATGGCTAGTTTTCAAGTGAAAAGGAACATCCAGTTGAAAGTTACATCAAAAGTCATCTTTCATGCTTCTTTGGCGTTCAACAATAATCTCATAAATGCTATTTTACATCCTCTTGCCCGTGCTTCACTAAAAGGATTGAAAAGCATACATTAAGATGAGTATCACAAGACCATGCCATGGTTTTCTTTGTCATTAATAGATACACAAGTGTTTGATGTCAATTATTTTGGACTTGAAATGCAAAAACTATTAGTGTAGATGCATATCCATTCAGCATTGAAATATGGATATATCAACAACGATAAAGTTAGCATATGAACTATTTGGTAAAGGGACATTTAAATTACCTTAAAATAATAATGATGCAACTCAAGAAAGGATGCACCACATTTTAAGTCTACAATTTTAATTTGAAATGTTTTCTGAGAGGAGACACTGAAAAGGAAACAAAAGTGCCTAAATTATGAGAGGAAGGGGTGTTGAAAAATGTTTTTGGGAAAATGCAAGGGAGATCTAAAGGAGAAGGGAGAACCAAGAGCAAAGGAGAGGCATAGGAGATATGAGATAAGCTGCTAAAAATTAAAGGAAGAGGCCACCAAAAGAGAGAGTGTGGAAGAGCGCCAAGAGAGGGAGAGGTGGTGAGCACCCAGTAAGGAGTTTTGGGATAAAAAAAGAGTATAGAAAAGAGGTAAAGGAGATGCCATAGAGGGAGAAATCTCCCAGCCATAGATAGATTCAAAAATAAAATAGAGATATAACAAAATAAATAAGACCATTGCAGATTACAAGACAATTACACAAGGCACAACAAATGATGAAAAGAAGAATATATAGAAGAGGCAGATGCGAGAAGAGAGGTTTTTTAAAAATTGAGAGGAGGTGATAAGCGATTGGCTATAGAGTGCTGATGTAGCATATTTGTTTGTAAAACACATTATAATTAGATTTGGAATTTAATGAATCAATATTAGTTTTGTTTGCATCTATTTTATTTTCATTGTGTTGTGTTTTATATTGGTTGTGCAAGATCAAGTAGTCTGGTAAGACCCATTGATCTTGACTGCACTAGCAAGCAATATGTATTAAATCATTTGAAGAATACAAATGAAGAGTATGAGGCCAATCCATGGGTGATGAAAATTTTAAATGAGATCTTACGCAAGGAGGAAAGAAGGGAGGTGAAGGCTATAATTATTGCATGTTTTAGGGAGGAGGATGTAAGACCATGGGAGGATTTATGACAAGTGAATAGATTTATGACAAGGATTTATTGCATGTTGTTAGGTAAGTTTTTAGCTGTACAAGAAGATATAAACAAGAAAATATTTCAAATTAACTTATTGGGAAAAGCATGAGTAGAACAACGTGTAGTACTATGAGTTAAGTTTTATAGAAAATATACTACTGTGTGTAATCCTTTAGCATGTATTTCTATGTGTTTGTTAGGTAAGTCTTCTTTGCAAATGTTGGCCATAGTTATCTAAGTGCATTGTGATTATGGAGTAGGATCCTTAAGATAGCCCCATTTGGTTATTTTGTGGCTACCATAGTGGGTTTAGAGATTTATGTATTGTGGTTGTGAATAGACGTGTAACTAATTCCTTAAGCTACACAATCCTTGAAAGAGTATAGACCTTTACTAGTCACTACATAAATCCTTTATTAGTGTTAGATTGAGCTAAGCAAGATGTTACGTATGAGAATGTAGCTACACAAATATCATGCATATCATGTTGAGGTGTTGTACATGCAACCTAGTGGCACTACATAAGACACCAAGAGTGTAAAGCCTCACAAATGCTACATATGGGATGTTGCTTATGTGAAAGAAAAATAAAAGAATCACATTGTCTCTTATCTTATCACTTTAGCTAATGAATTAATTATCAATTATATGATATAATATACATGTAAGCCATTATGGGTATGCTCCATAATTACATCATGTTGAAATGTAAATATAGGATTGATGGTAAAAATATATGTATGAATTATAATATAATGAAGTTGAAAGATATCATTGTCTAGCTAGTAAATAAATATGAGTATCTTCCTTGCATGTTCTTGAAATTTGATTGAAATAACTTGTGTTAAAATCTAATCACATGTTAAAGTAAATCATATTGAATTTACATATTATGGATAAATGAGTAGTCCTTCATTGTTGGCATATTCAAAGGTTTTGAATCTAGAAATGATAAAATAGGTTTAATTAGTTTTGCTCATGTTTAGCCTTGGTATTCCTTTCCAAGTAATCATTGTCACTTTTACCCTTGAGAGATAAAGTTGGGATGCATAGATGTTCTCTTTGGGGCTACACAATCTAGTAGTTAATTTCTATATTGTTGCAATGTAATAGCTAGTAGTAACAACACTAACAATCTAGCATCAAAGGAGATGGTTGAGAAATCAAGGTTAAAGAGGATGGTTCACCTGAAATATTATAAGGTGTCCTAGTTATAAAAAGAGCATCACATTCTATTGCAATAGTGCTTGGTGAGTTTTAATTTGCCACATATAAGGATGACGTGACATGCTACATCATGCCCATGGGTGTATGTTATGTACTATCAAGTAGGTAATGAAAATTTGATAAGGGGGAAGTGTGTTACAATCAGTCAAACACCTGCAATCTTGTCAAGGATGGTAAACAATATGTATTAAATCATTTGAAGAATCCACATGAAGAGTATGAGGCCATTCCATGAGTGATGACAATTTTAAATGAGCTATTAAGAAAGTAGGAAAGAAGGGAGGTGGAGGCTATAATAATTATTACATGTTTTAGGGAGGATGATGTAGTATCATGGGAGGATTTATGACAAGGATTTATTGCATATCGTTACAAAAGTTTTTAGCCTTGTGGGAAACTATAAATAAGAAAATATTTCAAAACATTTATGGGGAAAAGCATGAGTAGAACAATGTGTACTATAGGTTAAGTTTTCTAGAAAATGTACTATGTGTAATTCTTTAGCAATTATTTCAATGTGTTGGTTAGGTAAGCCTTCTTTGTAAAATGTTGGCCATAGTTATCTAAGTGCATTGTGATTATGGAGTAGGATCCTTAAAATAACCTCATTTGGTTATTTTGTGGCTACCATAGTGGGTTTGGAGATTTGTGCATTGTAGTTTGCATGGATGTGTAACTAATTCCATAAGCTACACAATCCTTGGAAGAGTATAGAACTTTACTAGTCATTGCATAAATCCTTCATTAGTATCAGATTGATCCAAGCAAAATGTTGTGTATAAGCATGTAGCTACACAAATATCATGCATATTTCATGTTGAGGGATTGTGCATACAGTGTAGTGGCACTACACAAGACACTAAGAGTGCAAAGCCTCATGGATGCTACATATGGGATATTGCTTATGTGAAAGAAAAATAAAAGAATCATGTTGTGATCTCTTATCTTATCACTTTAGCTAATGAATTAACTATCATTTTGATGATATAATAAATGTCTAAACCATTGTGGGTATGCTCTATATATGTATCATTTTGAAATGTAAATATAGGATTGATAGTAAAAATATATGTATTTGAATTATAATATAATGAAGTTGAAAGACATCCTTGTCTAGCTAGTAAATGAATATGAGTATCTTCCTTACATGTTCTTGAAATTTGATTGAAATAACTTGTGTTAAAAGCTAATCACATGTTAAAATAAATCATATTGAATGTAAATATATTGGATAAATGAATAGTCCTTCATTGTTGGCATATCCAAAGGTTTTGATTATAGAAATGTTAAAATAGGTTCTAGACTTGTATCAATTTTGCTCATGTTTAGTGTTGGTATTCCTTTCCAAGTAATCATTGTCACTTTTACCCTTAAGAGATCAAGTTGGGATGGATAGATGTTCTCTTTGGGGCTACACAATCTAGTAGATACTTGCTACAATGTTGCAATGTAATAGCTAATAGTGGTGACACTAACAATCTATTGTCAAAGGAGATGGTTGAGAAATCAAGGCTAAAGAGGATAGTTCAACCAAAATCTTATAAGGTGTCATAGTTATAAAATAAGCATCACATTCTATTGCAATAATGCTTAGTGAGTTTAACATTGGCACATATATGGATGAGGTGACATGCTACATCATCCCCATGGGTGTATGTTATGTCCTATTGGGGAGGCCATGGAAATTTGATGAGGAAGTGCATTACAATCAGTCAAACACCTACAATATTTCCAAGGATGGAAAGCAATATGTATTAAATCATTTGAAGAATCCAAATGAAGAGTATGAGGCTAATGCATGAGTGATGACAATTTTAAATGAGATATTAGGCAAGTAGGAAAGAAGGGAGGTGAAGGCTATAATTATTGTTTGTTTTAAGTGTTGGGAAATAGGTGTTGTACACCTTGCATAACATTGTATTATTTTTTGTCTCTCTTGAAAAAATTTAGTCCTTAATACATGGGATGATCATAAGAGTGAGAATGCGTAGAGGTAGTTTTCGACAGAGGCAAGAGCTTCCATGGTTGGACTTCGCAAATAGGCGAATACAGGAGGAACAAAGTTTCAAGAGACCCTACCAAAGGGGGACAAGGAATGGAGGCCAAGCAGATAGGATCTTCAACAGAACAAGAGGTAGGGAGACAAGAAATCCAACGGGCGTCATGGCGAACAAGGCAAATGGAAGAAAAATCTGGGTTAGGAAGGATAAGAAACTCAAGGAGAATGAATTTGTTAAGGAAAACCTTTATCCGGAATGTGCGACAGGAGCAAACAAAATTCCAATCACCACCAGGGTTTTGAATAAATCCTTGCACATCAAGAATGAATATTTGGAGAATTTAATTAAGGATCTAAAGGAGAAAGCCTTTTTCTTAAAATGGACAGATTTATGGCTGTCCTGGGATAGAATAAATAATTGGTGTGCCAAGAACTGGGTAATTCGGTATCCTTGAGGAATTTGTCGAAGGGTTTCTTTCTGGTGCTTTTTGAAAATAAAGAAGTTAAAGAAAAAGTTCTAAACAACAAATCTTGGATGATGGATGGAGTGGGATTCTATATAAAGGATTGGGAACTGAATTTTGACCCAACAAAACATAAAGTCACAATTACTCTCAGATGGGTTAGATTATATAACCTCCCAACAAAATATTGGACAATGGAGATCTTGAACGAAATAGGGGATGCCTTGGGGACTGTTGTGGATCTAGATGAAACTACAATAGGTGGTGCCTTTGGAGTATATGTGAGGATATGTGTCAATGTCAATATGGCGGAGGAATTCACAGACTTTATCAACCTCATTTTAGAGAACAGGGTTTGGAAACGAAGGGAGGAATTGGAAGGTCCAGAGGAATCAACTAAAGAAGATAATATAGAAGAAACCAAGAAGGAACATGAAAGCGATACAGGAGAAGAATATCAGTTTATCTAGAAGAGTAGAAGGAGGAGGAAAGCCTATTTGACCTGAGCAATTCTGTTGGAAAAGAGGTCGTTATCGATAATTTTGAAACAAAGGAAGAGGAAGATAACAAAGACCCCAGCAACTCCAATTTTTGGGATTAGATAGTGGAAGAGGAGCGACTAGGTTTTACCTGCAGTAAGACAACCACCAACTGGAGTTGATTGGGGAACTTTTTGGAACTTTAGATAGGAATGAGAACATAGAAATTAGGAAGGAAGAAGAGAATAACAAAATTGATGGGGAGAAAGAAAATGAGGTTGTCAAGACAAAGGAGGCAGAAGGGATAGAGGATAATCCCCTTACAATGGTTGAGGTGGGGCAAACCCAAGTAGTGTGCACCCCAATGGGGAACGTCAAAACTGATGTGGAATTGGAAGGAGAGGTAGTTTCCCTGGAGAAGCTAGGTATCACACAAATAGATAATATTCGGGCTACCCCTATATGTGGCGATTCAAAGAAAAAAGGGAGAAAAACTAACTATGTAAAGTTGGCAGAGGATGGTGAGGCGGAAGGCCAATTGAAAATAACACAAATGATGTTGAGGTCTGGGAAGGGAATCTCCCTTGCCAGATAGTCATGAAGATCACTTCATGGAACGTTAGGGGCTTAAATGCCCCTAACAAAAGGCGTATGACAAAACGCCAGATGGAGATATTAGATTCCAGCATTTTCCTACTCCAGGAAATGAAGCTAATTAGAAAAGACATAGATTTTTTCAAATTAAGACTGAAGGGATGGAATGGCTCTTTTGTTGATGTGGAAGGTGCCTCAGGTGGACTTGCCATCCTATGGAGGACAAATGATGTTAAGATGCAATGTGTGAGCAATTCAAGATTTTGGATATTAACAAAGGTGATGTGCATCTCTACAAAACTGTAGTTCTTCTTGATCAATGTATATGGTCCTAACTCCCCTCTACTCAAAAAAAGAATTTGGGAGGAATTGGACACAATTTTGGAGAATTTTGGAAATGATTTCTATTTTTTGGGAGGAGATTTCAATGCTATATTGAGTGGTGAAGACAAACTGGGGGAGTCAAAAAATGTAGTTAATCCGAATTGGATTTTGTAAATTTTGTCATGAGAAATAATTTGCTAGATATCCCAATGGAGAATGAAATTTACACCTGGACCAATCAGAGACTTGGCTATAGTAATATAGTGGCGCGATTGGATAGATTCTTGTGGTTGTGAGACCTGAGGATGTTTGGAAGGGAATGCAAATGTATCTTATTACCAATTTCAGGATCAGATCATTACCCAATTCAATTACAGATAATGGAAGAAAAGAAACATGTAAAAAGCCTTTTTAAGCTTCAAACATGTGGATGCATGAGGACAATTTCACAAACCTCGTAGAATCATGGTGGAAAGAAGAAACCCAAAAAGGATCGAAGATGTTTAATCTCTTCTTGAAATTGAAAAAACTAAAAGAAAAACTAAAAGCATGGAACATAAACATTTTTGGGGATATTTTCAAAGCAAAGGAAGAAATAGAAGATTTTAAATGAGGAAATTTTCAAGAATGGGATGAATCAGGAATCATACCTAGTTGAAAAAGAGTTAATGACGAAACAAGCTAAAATATTGGCCAAAGAGGAAATCTTTTGGAGTAAAAAATCTAGGGAAGTTTGGTTGTAGGATGGGGACAAAAACACAAAGTTTTTCCATAACTCAACAAAGATCAGAAGACAGAAGAGTCGTTTGGACAAAATAGTGTTGTAGGATGGAATTGAATGTGAAGAAGAAAGTGTTATAAACACAGTAGGGGTGAAATTTTTTAAAGAACTCTTAAACAATAGAGAGGCATCAGATCTATGCACACAACAAAAAATCTTGGAATGTATTCCCAAATTGGTCAAGCCAGAACACAATGATTTGTTAAATGCACCGTTCAAGGAAGAGGAACTCAAGGTGGCCACAATGCAATTGCATCTAGACAAAGCACTAGGCCAGATGGTTTCCCAACCAGTTTTTTCCACAAGTGTTGGCATATTGTTGGCAAAGACATTTGGGCAGTGGCGAAGGAATCAAGAAAGAGGAAGACATTGCTTAAGGACCTCAATAACACTTTCATTGCTCTGCTCCCAAAGAAAGACCAGGTACTATCTTTCAAATATCTTAGGCACATTTCTTTATGCAATATAGTTTACAAATTTTTTGCCAAAGCAATTGTGAATAGGATGAAGCTTTTTTTAGATGAAATCATCTTAGAAGAACAAAGTGGTTTTGTCCCTGGACGATCAATTTTTTATGGAACCATCATAGTTCAAGAAACTATCCACTCACTCAAGTTATCAAAAGGAGTGGTATGCTGGTTAAGTTAGATATAAGGAGGGCCTACGACAAAGTGGATTAGAGATTTATGTTCAAGGTTTTGGAAGCATTTGAATTTGATAAAAGCTAGTTGGATTGTATTTTTAGTTATGTACCAAGCCCCAGATTTTCAATCTTGATAAATGAAAGCCATCAAGGCTTCTTTGAAGTATTAAGAGGCTTAAGGCAGGGGGACCCTTTGTCGCCTTTCCTTTTCATCATTATGGCAGACGCTTTGGGCTGATACATTCAAAAGGTAGTTATCGCGGGACAATGGGAAGGATTATAGATTACCAGAAACGTGCCATGTTTGACACATCAACAATTCGTTGATGACACGATCCTATATGGTAGTGCAAGAGTATATTGGATGACTACTCGGCAGCCTCTGGGCAATGTGTTAATACAAATAAATCAGAAATTTTCTTCTTTTCCATGGATGAAAGAAAACAGAGAGAGATTCTAAGAATCCGGATGTTCAAAAGAGGGGAGTTCCCAAGTAAGTATCTAGGCTTTCCTTTGTTTGATGAAGGCATCCAGTCAAAGCTATGGGAGCCATTACTAAAGCAACTAAGTAGTAGAATGGGCTCATGGAAAGGGAAGTAGATCTCTTGGGAAGGTAGGATTGTAATGCTAAAAGTTGTTATCTCAGCTATTCCAATTTTTCTGCTCTTGTGCCTCAGGTTGCCCAAATCCTCATGCAAATCCATAGAGCAAAAAATGAGAAAATGTTTTTGGCAGGGTCCTACAGAGGACAAGAAGTTTCCCTCAATATCTTGGGAAAAGGTATGCAGACCAAAATCAGAGGAAGGTGTGGGTTTGAGGAATCAGATCTCACAAAACAGAGCTTTAGGGGTGAAACTAATCTGGGCAATTCATTCCAAGCCAGACTTGAAATGGGTAAAGATTTTGAGAAATAAATATCTGGATTCAATAGAAGACAATAGAATTCTCACAATCTTGAAACCAGTTAAAGGGTTGAGACTATGGAACTTTTTGTTGTCTTGCAGGGTGATCATCACTGACTACCTAACTTGGGAAATAGGGAAAGGAGAAATAGCCATGTTCTAGGAGGATACGTGGATGGGTCTACCTAAGATTGGAGATGTGTGCCCAATGGCCAAACAAATTTTGTTGGAGCGTTGGGGTGTTAGAGTTGTTGATTACATAGAAGAAAGTTCAAACAATAGCATTAAGGAGTGGTTGTGGAAAGACTCTGGAGGGCTGGGGATCCTTGAAGGAGAACAAATTGCTTTAATAGATATTCTACATAAAAGGAGACCTCATCATTCCTTTAGAAGGGACGTCCTACACTAGAATTACTCAGCCACAGGAGACTACAACGTTAAGATAGGATATGTGGTGGCTGAAGGAGTAAAGGAACAAACTAAGTTACCGGTGCATTTGTGTTGGAATAAGGTTTGCCTTCCCAAAGCTGGAGTGTTTGCTTGGACAACCCTTCAGAAAAGAGTCTTAATAGGTGATAGGTTCAGGAAACTTGGTTTTGAAGGGCCAAGCAGATGTTTTTTATGTAGACAGGAGAGTGAATTGACAGAGCACCTCTTCTTGCAATGATCCTTTGCCCGAGAGTGCTAGAGGTGGTTGTGCACAAAGTTAGGTTGGATTGGGGCTCTGTCCGATGATATAATGACTTTATTTAAATCATGGCCAACCATTCAATGTCGCTTAGTGTATAGATGTATTTGGATAATCAACCCTTCTATTCTACTATGGGAGATGTGGAAAGAGCGGAATAGGAGAACATTCCAGGATAAAGGAATGGAGTTGATTCCCTTCCAAATCAAAGTTGAAACAATAATCACCGAGGTGGTAAATAATAGGATCCAGGCGAGAGTACGAAATAGATTCACTGCAGAAGATGACAAGCTTAGGAGAGTCTAGAATGGTTTGATCGCTCCCACCATTAATGGGGATGCGGGTGTTGAGGCCCAACAGAAGAGATTGGAGATAGAGTGGATCTCGCTGCCAAGAGGATGGGTGAAGATGAATTTCGATGGTGCCTCCAAAGGGAATCTACGTGCTTCTGGTGCAAGCTATTTGGTGTGAGATCATAAGGGTGATATTCTTGGAAAGGCAGCAAAAGTCTCCTCGAGGGCACTAAGAACGAAGCAGAGCTATAGGCCCTTATCTTGGGTCTTAATCTATGATGCTCCCTCAAGGTTAAGAACATAGAAATAGAAGGGGATTCTTTAGTAGTTATCAATGCCTTAAGAAAAGGGGATTATCTAGTTGGAAACTAAACAACTACCTATTGGAGGCTATAAATTTGGCAGACAACTTTGATAACATAGTTTTAAATCATGTGCTAAGGGAAGGCAATAGAGAAGCCGACGAGTTGGCTAACTTTGCAATCAGTTCTGAGCATGCATTTCGATGGGAAGTAATGTGTAATGAAGGTGCCAACTCTCGAGATTGACAACTAGTCTCATCCCTGCGATAGAATGATGGCAGCGGAGCGTGTGGCAAGGGCTTTATGGCAGTTGTTTGGGCATTGGCATTTGTAATTATTTTTGTGGGTTCTGAAGAATTTTGATAGCTGGTGCTCGCGTAAAATGGACACCCCAATTAGGTTCACATGCAAGAAACGACAATTGTCCTTCTTGGGGTGCATAACAGAGAAGAGGATGAGGCAAGTGTTTAAACCAAAGAGCAGTATCATGCTATTCACAATAGAATGGGTGCTAGGAGAGAGATTTATGGTGGTAGAACACAAGTACAAAGTGAATTCTGATTTGACATCAATGTTCCTTGCATTTCTTTTGGACACAGACGAAGACAAGGTTGCCATTAAAGCCCTAATGGAGGCCTTTATCGAGAAATAATTATATGGTGGATGGTTGGCAGTGATGAGCATGGCCAAACCGGGTTTGGGCATTCCTAGGGCAGATGACTTCCATAGAATCAATGTAGTTGGCAATGCAGTGTCATGGCTACCATTCATGGAGGAGGTCGGAGCCGAACACATTGCTGGGAGAAGGAAGTGAGCAGTGAGGGGGATCTCATTCCTGAAAAATCTCGCAGGTCTTGATGCTGAGGATGTCTGGATGCTGGAAGTGCTTGAGGCATACTATGCAGAGGATGACAATGCTTAGTAGGGTTTGGTTGTAGGTTTTTTATTACTGCTTATTCAGATTGTTTCTATGTCTTTTTCTATTAGATACTGGTAAAGAATGGTAGATAGGGTATATTGCTACAATGCTTTTGTCAATCCTCTACTGTAAGCTATATGGAGTTTCTATGTAATGTTCAAAACTTTGTTAAATTTTTTTGTTAATATTTTAATATAAAGGGAGCAGTCCCGAAGCCTGCAATTTACCAAGTAAAAAGAACATTGTATTATTTTATTCATGTAAAATAAATATTTATTTGTGGTGCATCTTAATCGATATGTTTAGCCACATTAAATATTTATTTGGGCGTCACTTGTAAATGTCGTATGTAACATTGGGTTAATTATTTTATGTGTGTGGGACACATAGAGTAATTAATTTATTATTTGTAATTATTTAATTGTTGGGAAAATGTAGTACCAATAATTAAATGAGGGGGTCAATAGTTTTGTGTATCCATGGTTTTGGAACACATGTTTTTTTTTTTTATTTGTAAATATGTAGATTTGTATAGATATGGAGTGGAAAATTACAAGCAGGTGCCTATAAGCTGTTTACCTGCAGACCTTCAAAAAAATGATTACCCAAGAAGATTCCAAAGGGACCTATCATAGTATATACCCAAAATTGCCATTACAGTTTTACTGGACACAGAGACATAGTCATATGTAGATTCCCTACTGCTACTTACTGTAAGGAACCGAGAATATCAAAGATCGGGCTCTTAGAGAAGGTCGAGCTCCATTGCCATTGAATGGAGTTTGCCTTCCCATTCCTTCTCCCCATTGTCCCCACCCTTGAATAGCATATTGAGAAGAAAACCATATACCTAGATCACTCATTCCTGGTGCTCAATCAAAGCCATCCCTTTCAGGTCGAGAATGAGGGGAAAAATCTTCAGCACCTCCAGAGGGTCCTTCTGTGCTAAGATATCTTTTGGGCGGGGGATTCTCGCCCCTTGAATGACTGCTCCAAGAATATGATTGAGGCCACCGAGCAATTTTGGTTTGAAGAGTTTCATCATCAATCCTTTCACAGCTTCTGTCGACACTCCTACATCTAGGATGGAAGCTAGAAACCTGGAGGAAACATGAGTATCGACCCTATAAAATTCATCAGCTGAGAGGAAAGCTTTCCCCAAAATAATCTTCACCACCGAGATTATCAAACCGTCATGCCTCCGCAGGATCCGCTTGAGTCTCTAGTCTGAAATGGCTCCTTTGAAGGCCATCTGACAGACAGTGCTCTCCAGTTGGACAGGAGTCACCATACCCAAGTTTAACAGACCATAAACTCAAATCTTAGCTATGTAGCCAGAGCCTCCCGCCATTATGTTACTCTAACAATGCCACAGCTTACTTCGTCCGATCGAATCCGGCAATTGTAGATGATTAAGGACAGCGTAACCGGATGCTTCTTTGACAGACCCCATTCGCTGTATTCAATCATTTCATCATGGGGAGAGGATGAGGAGGAGGATCCTCCATTAGATTTGGAGCGTGTGACTGGTCATTCCGAGCTCATTCGCACAGGGAGTGAATTGCCATAATGCTGGCTTATGGAGTCAACCCATCCAAGAATTCATGGATTGGGTGCCCACCCAACCACCCTAGTACCCAACCCATTTATTCGAAGGAATTTAAAAATTTAACTCTTACTCCATCCGCTCCCTGGTTTGAAAGAGAGTCTACTTCTGAGTTGGCCTCTCTAAAGATGTGATTGACTGTTGTCATCTCGAACTAATCCATTAGAGACAGAGCTATTTCCAATTTTGCAACCAATTTCCAGTTCAACAATCTCCTCGATTGAAGGCCATTGATTACCACCGGGGAGTCTCCCTCAATGGCCACTTTCCTAAGCTTAAGTTCATGGCAAAGCCCTAAGCCTAGGATTAAAGCTTCCAACTCCGCTTCATTGTTTGTTCCATCTGGCAGTGGCTCAGCCAAGCTGCCCATTGTTTTACCATCCCAATTTCTAATGATGCACCCAGCACCTGATCTGCTAGGGTTCCCTCGTGACGCGCCATCAAAATTTAGTTTGTGCCAACCATGTTCTGGCGGGAACCATTTGGAGAGTTTCCTTTTTAGAGCTGTTTGTTGACCACCTTCCATATTGATAGGTGGCATTTTAAGACCCAGCCAGCCTTGTTTTATCGATGCATCCCAAACTGTGAAAAACTGTTGTGAGGGTTTCGCTTCACTCAATTTGGAATTGAAGACCTAGACTATACTACTTTCAACTTTATTGAGAAATGAGAGAAGAGACATTTCTTTATCCTGAAAGAGTCTCCTATTTCTCTCTTTCCAAAGCTCCCAGATCAACAGTGAGGGACTAATGGACCATAGTTTGTGATATGCTACTTTTTTGTTCACACATGGCCAGCTTGTGAGCCATTCTAACAGATTCTTTGGTATTGCAGATTTCCAAAGAAGTTTATTCATTAGCCAAATCTAGCATTGATTGGAGAAAGGACAGTTTAGGAAAAGATGATCACCATCTTCTGAGGCTTCTCTGCACAAACAACATCTCAAAGGTCCCTGAATTCTGAGTTTGGCTAGTCTATCAGTAGTTAGGGCTCTACCTTGTGAAGCTATCCAAAGGAACACCCCTGCCTTTGGAAGACAATTAGGATTCCAACACAAATCCCTTGGGATTGCAGAAGCTTCCTCATGGCTTTTCGAAAGTTTTTTATAACCTTCTTTGACACTATAGACTCCGTTAGGAGCACCCGTCCATCGAAGCAAATCCTGGCCTTGCCTATAGCTGATCCTCCTTTCCCCTAGAACCCTGTCAAAAATTCCTACTTCCGCTTGACTTAAACCGAGGTTGATAGGACTCTTCCATTTGGCTATGAGCAAACCATTGTGAAAGGACAGAGTTAAATAATCTCTTACCTTATCCCTCCATGCCTGTTTTGTTATAATTTTGATATTTGCCAGATCCTCTCTGTCGGCTAGTTTAGAATAACCTTGCCATGAGTCGTCCCAAAAATTTGCAAGGTCCCCACTCCTGATTTCCCAAGAAAGATGGTCGAAGATGAGGTTTCTACAGCTGCGGATGAAATTCTAGATTCTTGAGCCGGCGGGTAGCTCCCTTGAGGTGAAAATGTTGTCTGCATCTACATCCAAATATTTGGCACGGATGATTCTTACACATTTAAGTTCTTGGCTGGAAAAGATTGTCCACACTAATTTGGCTCCAAGGGCTTTGTTTTGAAGCAATAGATTTTTTAATCCCGTTCCATTATTTTGTTTAGATTCACAAATTTACTTCCATTTGATTAGCGGGAACTTGAATTGTTCCGACGATCCCTGCCAGATAAAGGTCTTCATCTTCTTATTCAGCGCTTTGCTTGTTGTTCTTGCCAAAGGGAGGCATGACATTAAGTAAGTCGGTAGGGCGAAGATTACTGATTTGAGTTTTGTAAGCCTACCGGCCCAAGAAAGCCAATTATTTTTCTAGGAAGCCGCCTTCATTCTAACTTTCTCCAATAAACTGTTCCAAGTATTTCTTGAACAGAGACCTTTATCCAATGGAATCCCCAAATATTTGTAGGGGAGAGATCCTTTCTTGAAGCCAAGGATTCTCAAAATCTGACCTTCCGTTCTCACTGCTGTGTTGAAGAAAAAAACCTTTGATTTTTCCTGCTTGTCTTGAAGCTGTTGTATATTTTTGGAGAATTGACTTGAATCTATGGGCCTCCCTGGCTTGGGCTTCCCCAAACAACATGGTGTCATCAGCAAATTGCTAGTGGGTGATGTTCAGGACCCCACTTGTGACTTGGACGCCAACAATATCCCTTAAATCCTAGGCTCTAGATATTGATCTTCCGAGGGCTTCAGCCATTAGTATAAAAAGAAAGGGGGATATTGGATCTCCCTGTCCTAGCCCACGTGAGACATTGAAGAAACCTTCAGGAGAACCATTCACCAGGATTGAGAATCTTGGGCTTGCAATCCATGAGAAAATCCAATCTAGCCAAATCTTATTGAAGCCGAACCCTTCCAACACTTTAAACAAAAAATGCCAGTTAACATGATCATATACCTTTTTGATGTCTAGTTTTATTAGCAAAGCTTGCTTTCTCAAGGTTTGAATTGAATGAATGGCCTCCTGGGCTATTATTACCCCATCTAGGATAGATCTATTTGTGACGAAGCCCGTCTGTTCTTCTAAGATCAGATCTGGAAGAAGTCTTTTTAACCTGTTGGCCATTGTTTTGGCTAAAATTTTATAAAGGGTGTTACAAAGAGAAATCAGCCTAAAATCATCCAGAAGTTCTAGCTTTTCTTTCTTTGGGACTAAAGCTAAAAAGGTGTTGTTAATTTCCTTTAAAAGCTGTCCAGAGGTCCTGGATTCCTCTAAAGCCTCCATAATGTCTTTCCCGATTATATCCCAACATTTTTGGAAAAATCTTGCTGGGAAGCCATCTGGGCCTAGTGCCTTGTTTGGGTGGAGTTGGAAGAGTGCAGTCTTAACTTCATCTTCCGAGAATTTGCTATTTAGCATATCGTTCTGAGCATCTGTTACTAACTTGGGAATGTTTCCCACTAGCTCGTTTTGGGTTGAGAGGTTGAAGCCTTCCTCTTGGTTTAACAGGTTCTGAAAATGAACCACCACAGCTTGTTTGACTTCTTCCACGTCCTCCAGAATTTGATCGTCTTTATCCCTTACCCTTGTAATTTTGTTTGCCTCTCTCCTTGCTTTAGTTACATTATGAAAATATTTTATGTTTCTGTCACCTGCCGTCAGTTAAACTTCCCGTGACTTTTGTCTCCAAAATATTTCTTCCTTGGAGAGAATATCATTTAGTTTTGCCATCAAAGCTTTTTCTTCTAAGTAACTTTGATTATCGATTCCTTCTCTGATAATTTTCTCTGAGAGGACTTTCAACTCTGATTCATACTGTTTCTTTTCTACAAAAATATTTTTGAAGTTGTTTTTATTCCATAATTTTAGATTCTGCTTGATTACTTTCAGCTTGACTGCTATGCAAAACATTTTGGTTCCATTTGGTTGTGTCGTATTCCACCATTGTTTGATCAGATCGAAGAAATCCTTATGCTTAAACCACATATTTTCAAACTTGAAAGCACTTCTTGTTGGGCCCCTTTCGCCCTTGATTTCCAAACAAACTGGGTAATGATCTGACCCTGATAAAGGTAGTTGCTGACTATCAAGGGTGAAGGGAAATCTACTAAAATTTCCTTTAAAAAGGAATCTATCCAACTTCTCGGCTATATTGCAGAAGCCCATCCTTCTGTTAGTCCAAGTATACTGCCCGCCCCCCATCTGGATGTCGCAGAGCTCATTCCTTTCCACAAAATTTTCAAAGTCAAGCTGAGACTGGAGTTTCCTTCCTACTCCCCCTTTCTTATCTACTCTTGATAGGATAGCATTGAAATCCCCACCTATAATGCAAACCTCATCTTCCGGGAGTTTGTAGAGTATGTCCAATGCATTCCATAAAGTTCTTTTTTGAATGTGATTATTAGGCCCATAAACATTTATCAACAAAAAACTTAGATTCGAGGCTAGACTCCTTACCCTACAGACTTGCCAAAAATTGCTTGAAGCCACTTCTTCGACCAGAACTGACTGAGGTTTCCATAAAGTTAGCAAACCTCCTGAGGCACTTGCCAAGTTTACTCCACATAGTTTCCAGTTCTTCATTTTCATACCTAGGTTTATTCTTTCTTGTTCCCCTAGTTTAGATTCCTGAATCAGGCATATGTCCGATTGCTGAGCATTCAAATGTTGCCGAAGCAGGCATCTTTTGTTAGGGGCATTTAAGCCCCTAACGTTCCAGGTAATGATTTTCATTGTTGTTCAGGAAGGGGATCTCCCTTCCCTACTTTCAACAATGTTTCAATTTTTAATTGGCCTGATGCTTCCCCATCCCATTTTAACTTTTCCTTGTTTGAAATTCTTCCTTTTCCTCTGTGTTCTCCACAATCTGGCGATGTTTTAATTGGTTCCTTAGTTCTCAGCTCGAGCGCCCCTTGTTCTGCGGGTTTTAGAATAGAAACATTCAAGATTTTGCCCCCTTTATCTAGAAAGGCTTCATTTCCCTCCAGCTCTAGCTCATGTTCTGCCAACCAGTCTTCATCTTCAAAGTTATTAAAGTCAATCTCACCTTTTTTAGCCGCATTGGCAAGGTCAACCAATTCATTGCCCACGTTTATAAGAGAATCCAAATCTTCCTTACTCACCTTATTTCAAATCATCTCTATAACATGCGACAGTTGTTGATCTATGGATTTGATACTCTGGTTGTCTTCCAAACTCTGCCCTAATTTAAATTCACCTTGTGGTATTGCTTCAGGAAGAGGAGGAAGGCCTTCTTCCTCGAAGATTTGATCCTTCCCCACGAAAGGTATAGATTGTTTGTTTGAAGATTGCTCTGAGTATTCTTTTGGAAGATTATCACTTTTCCACCCAAGAATTTTAACTAATGTGTCTGTTGAGTGGGGGTTGAGGATCAGGCTTTGCGTCCACATACCTAATCCCGACGAAATCTTGATTTCTCTATGGGTTCTTCGATTTGGATTGTTCTCAATGCCTAACCTGACAAACGTGCCTGACCCTTCTGGGTTGGATCTTTCTTTAGCGCACAGAAAAGTACCTATGTCATTTCCAATTTCTTCCAAGATCCTAGGATCCCAATATTCAAGGGGAAGATTGGGCATGATATACCAGTCTTGATTTTTTTCAATTCGGTGCGATATGGGATCAAACCAAGCCTTCCAACGACATATGTAAAAGCTGCAGCCGTCCAGAATCTAAACCCCTTCCTCTATTTGCCCCCAAATGGCCACCGTGGGGCAAATGACCACAAAAAAAATCATTCTCCAACCTCTTAAATTCCAAATCCTTCCCCCATTTGCCATACCACCATGTTTCCAAACTTTGCCAATTTAAGTTCTTCCCGTGCCATTTGATTATTAATGTTGTGTCTTCCAATTTCGAGACTTGGTCTTGAATCGGATTTGCACTAAGGGTTATTATCAATTCTTCCTCTTTGTCTTCTTCCCTCCTTCTAGGTATTTGATTTCTGGGTTGCAGATTTTGCCTCTGAAAGTCCCTTCGTTGGGCGACTCCTCTAGGGTTTCTTCCTCCCCTCCAATGCACATTAGGGTTTCTTTGTTGAGGAATATCATGATGTCTTTGATTCCACTGCCTTGGCTAGCGGAATCCTCCATTTTGTTGTCACCACCTTCCATGGGGGGCCCAAACACCTTGCCTTCTCCATGGTTCTTCTTCCTGGTGAAAAACGTTTTGGCCAACACTAGTCCTTCTGTCCCAATTCTCTTGGTATCTGGCCTGCCCATTCTCCCTTTGAGGAGTCCTTCGCACAAATCCTCGCTCCTCAGCACTTCCCTCTAACTCTGCATACCGCCATTCTGAATTTTGTCACTCTGCAAATTGTCGTGCCATAGTAATAATTATCTTTACTTTCATTTTTGGAACACATGATTGTACCCAATACTACTTCTTGTATTTGTGTGAGCTTGGTCTATAAAAGGCAGCACATGGTCATTAGTTGTGGGTTGGCCGATTCATCATTGTTGGTGCACAAGAGGTTGTGTGAGAGGCTATTGTTGTATTGAGTTTTCTCTTGTGAGTGCATTTTGTGAAGCATGGCATGGGAAGTGTGGATTCATGCTTGGACACATGGAGGATGAATTGGAGGAGCTTAATGTTTTAGAGGTATTCATGGAGACTCATGAGAATGTATTGTAATATCTTATTGTTGAATAATACATTTGAGTGTGGATGCTTTTGGAGGCTAGGTTTTTCCCTCTTGAGGGTTTTCCTAGGGTATATCTCATGTTATCTTGTGCTTGTCATTTGATCTTTGCATTATGGTTACTTGTATGCATCATTTTCTCCTTATGGGTTATGTGGAATTGGTTTTATTGAACCTGCAAATTCCTAACATGTGGTATTAGAGCAATGCTTATGGTTGAGGGAGGTGTGAGCTATTTGGTTTGTTATAACCCTTGTGTGTAGATCTGATGCAAAGTGGATGCCATGGCAATGCTAGAAAGGATTTGGGACATTACAAGGTTTTGTGCAGGTTGTGTTGCACATTTGGGGTTTTGGGTATTACAGATTTGTTGTGTATTTTGTAGATCTGGTGTTTGAAAAATCATGGTTGAAGAGGTTTCTTGGATGGCTTCAATATGAGGGTTTTGAGGAGGAATTTCTGTAGATGACCTCCTAGGACAAAACGACCCTCGCTATTGAGTCCAGGAAGCCTGAGAGGTGAAGAAAAACATATCACTTCGCATATTTTGGTCACCAGGGATTCAGGCAAAACTTTTAACCTTCTAGGTCAACGATATGGTTGTACGACCATTTATAGGTACAATAGTGAAAATATTAAATAAAAATTTTAAACTATAGAAATCATTTAAAAGGATTTAAAAAAAATGATTTTTTTTTTTTGGGGGGGGGGGGGCACAGACCCCCGTATCCCAGCTTGACAAGCACAGACCTGCCAGCACAAGCTGTCCAGCGGCACCGTGGCTGACAGTGGTCTGGCTGGCGGGGTCAAAGCCTCGTCCGGTAGCTTGGTCGGCTGGCCTACCAAGCCCATTAGGGTTCGGTTGGTACTCAGGGAGGACAACCTCTGCAGGCCTTTAAACAAAAAAATATTAAAAAATTCAGACTTCAACTTTGAAAAACAAATTTAAAACCTTTGTGAATGAACACATTGGTGGGAGAAGGAAGCGTGCAGCGAGGGGGATCTCATTCCTGATAAAACTTGCAGGTCTTGATGCTGAGGATGGTTGGATGCTGGAAGTGCTCGAGGCATACTATGCAGAGGATGACAATGATTAATAGGGTTTGGTTGTAGGTTTTTTGTTACTACTTATTCGGATTGTTTCTATGTCTTTTTTTGTTAGATACTAGTAAAGAATCGTAGATAGGGTATATTGCTGCAGGGCTTTTGTCGATCCCCTACCACAAGCTATATGGGGTTTCTATGTAATGTTCAAAACTTTGTTAAACTTTTATGTTAATATTTTAATATAAAAGGAGCAGGCCCTAAGCTTGCAATTTACCAAGCAAAAAAGAACATTGTATTATTTTATTCATGTAAAATAAATATTTATTTGTGGTGCATTTTAATTGATGTGTTTAGCCACATTAAATATTTATTTGGTGCCACTTGTAAATGTTGTATGTAACATTGGGTTAATTATTTTATGTGTGTGGGACACATAGAGTAATAATTTATTATTTGTAATTATTTAATTGTTGGGAAAATGTAGTACCAATAATTAAATGAGGGGGTCAATGGTTTTGTGTATCCATGGTTTTGGAACACATGGTTTTACCCAATACTACTTCTTGTATTTGTATGAGCTTGGTCTATAAAAGCTAGCACATGGTCATTAGCTGTGGGTTGGTTGATTCATCATTGTTGGTGTACAAGAGGTTGTGTGAGAGGCTATTGTTGTATTGAGTTTTCTCTTGTGAGTGCATTTTGTGAAGCATGGCCTGGGATGTGTGGATTCATGCTTGGACATATGGAGGATGCATTGGAGGAGCTTGATGTTTCAGAGGTATTCATGGAGCCTCATGAGAACGTATTGTAATATCTTATTATTGAATAATACATTTGAGTGTGGATGCTTTTGGAGGCTGGGTTTTTCCCTCTTCAGGGTTTTCCCAGGGTATATCTCATGTTATCGTGTGTTTGTCATTTGATCTTTGCATTATGGTTACTTGTATGCATCATTTTCTCCTTATGGGTTATGTGGAATTAGATTTATTGAACCTACAAATTCCTAAAATGAGGTATCAGAGCCATGTTTATGGTTGAGGGAGGTGTGAGCTATTTGGTTTGTTATAACCCTTGTGTGTGTAGATCTGTTGGGTGAATATTTTGTCGTCAACTCACTGACGACAAAATGGTTATATCAACCACAATGTGATAAGATAAATCTCTCCTCTCAGCAAGGGGAGGTTCCCTTCTTATTGTTTATTGAAACAAAACTAAACTACTTATTTACACTAGTTCTAACCATGTAGGGGGTGTGTTACATTCATCCTTTTCTCTTCTTTCAGAAAAGTTGTTTACAATGTTTCACGATAATATTCAATAATGCTTCTACACTTATAATATTAACCTAAATAGTAATCACCAATATTCTTGTAAGTTGAAGTACAAAGTCTTTCAACTCACTTCACAAAAAGATTCATGAACCAAGTGAATAATCTCAAGCACAAAGTCTTCAAATTATCCCCAGAAAGATTTTAAAAGTAACTGTATCACCAGTTGGAGCACAAAGTCTGTCAACTAACAACACCACTGATCCATGTGAATGTGACTGAAACTCATAGCACAAAGTCTACAAGTTCTCAACATGATTCATGTACAAAGTGAACAACTACAAGCTCAAAGTCTTTATAATCCTCCACCAAGAGATGCTTTCAACATACATAGATTCAAGGAAATAATATAACACAAAGTTTATATAACTTATCTTGAACGTCCTCCAATCATAACAACCAAACACCACTTTATCTAATCAATCAACAAGAGAAATCAACAAAAATGCCATATGCACATCCTCACTAATATAGATTCAATTCAACACAAAGTTTGATATCAAAACTTGCCTTCTTTATTGATTGGAATTGATCGTACAATTTAAACACAAAGTCTCAAAGTTGAGTCTCAATTTGGGCAGCACTTTATTGCATAAGATTAAAGATACTAATTACAATAGAGGCCTTTATTTATAGGGAGAGGCCTTGACAAAATTTAGGAAAAACCTAACTACTTTGACTTATTCAAAAATAGGAGTCCTTATTGACTTGGGACTTCCTATGTTTTTACATGTAATTACATATGGGAAAAGTACATGTGAAAATGTCCAAAACTAAATGAATAGCACATATGAAAATATAGAAAATAAACAAAGTCATGACACTTTGCATCAACTTGCATCTCCATTCTTCTTCAGATGACCATCATACATAGTAAATGATGCTTACAACCCACAGCTATCAGGACCAGCAGTGTTTCTGAAGATTACTCAAGCTCTGATCACTGCATCTTTATCATACTCACCCTAAGCAATACTGAAATCCAATTCTACAATATCTTCAACAACAGGGCACATAAAAACCTTATCTATAAACTCTGCATCAAGTCTCATGATCACATTGCCGAGGGCATCTACCACTGTCTTGTGGTCTTTATTGTAGAAATGAGCAACTTGGAGAACAAACTTCATATTGTGTGCAGCAACAGGGAATGAAGATACTAGATGAATGTTGCTTTTAACAATCTTCTACATATAGGGACTAGGTTTATCTGACTTCGTTCTCTCAACAAATGCAGCCATATCCACATGGTCGATCTTTGTATCCCATATTTCATCAACATTTGATGTCACTAAAGTTACGGGAAAGACACCTTGATATTTGTATTTCATTGCTTTGGCTTTCTTTGGAGACAGATCAGTCATCTGGAAAGAAGACTCCTTTGGATGAGTTGAAGACCTCGACAACTTGTAGGAGAAACTGTAACAAAAAGTCATGATCTTGTAGTTAGGGGAAATATAGGCAATTTTGGGAAACTGCATATTGGCGATCATGACCACAGGAATGAGCTTGAAAGGGCTAAAGAGCAAGCAGGTTGAAAAACGGATGAAAGCGGGCTCAGGATAGCTTTTAGAAAATTCTCTAGAGTTAGAAAAATTTTAAGGAGTGATGCACGGGCGGCGATTTTTGCTGCCCTTGCATGTTAGGGAAATTACAGATGTCAGGGCGGCAAATATTGCTGCTCCTGTATGTAGGAGGGAACTATACAAAAGTGCATAAGCGGCAAAATTTATCGCCTGTACATGTGGGAGGATAAAGCTTGGTTATTGTGTAGAAGCGATGATTTCGACTCCTATTGCATGAGACCTTAAACTATCACCAAACTCATGTAGGGGTGGCGATTTTCACCACCCTTACATTAAGAGTAGATCACGTAAAAGAGACATGGATGGCAATTTCTACCGTCAACGTACATCTCACAAAGGAATAACAATCGTGCATCAGTGATAAAATTTACCGCCCATGCACGATGGAAAATATAAACATGTATGGGCAGCGATAATCGCCACCCTTACATGTTAAGGGAAATAATTTCTAAGTCATAAAACGCTGCCTTTACCGGTCTTCTAGGGTTTACATAATGAATAGCAAAAATTGTCATCCACCTCAAAACATAGACACAGTAAAACAAACGCATAAAAACTAAGGTAAAAACTAAATGAAAACCTAAATGAAAAAAGACATTCAAGAGTAAAAGAAAGCACAGAATCAACAGGACTAACAACAAGGTTAACAATGTTTCATTAAAGGTAAAAATGATTTGGGAAAAGAAGAATACAAAACGAAAGTATAGAGGAAAAACCTACCTGATGATAACGAACAAAAGTTGATCTTCGTGCCAACCCTCAAATCCAAAAATCATGCACCCAAAATCCAAATGGCGATCACTAGGGTTTCAACTAAACTCACACGAGTAGCAAGAACATGTAAGATTAAAATAAAAACTAAAAAACAAATAATAAAATGTATAAATGTCTTTACAATCGCTCACACAGAGCACATTAATTGCACTTGACATAACTCAAAGTTGAATGTTGGACATGCGCTAGCGGTGGAATTTATCGCTTCAACACCTAGCACAAGCAATATACATGGGTGGTAATATTCGCCGACCCTGCACTTTAACACAAACAAGAATATGCTTGGGCGGCGAATATTGCTGCCCTTGCATATTAGAAGGACTGAAACATGCATTGGCGGCAATATTTGCCGCCTCTGCATGTTTATAATTTTTTTCTCTAACTCCTTAAAATTGTGAAAACCAATTCAATAACTTACACAAATTTCAAGAAATCAAAATGAGAAGGTACTGGAATGTATATTCAGGAGTGAGATGACTACGCACGTGGATGAGATGATTCACCTCGATTTACGAGCTTAGAGTGTAGGCTACGAAATGGACAAGTTTTGTAGGGGTCATCCTACAAAATGAGCACAGCTGATTTTGAGGACAACAGCTGGCTCTAACTGGGGAACTTCCTTTGATCGTTCTTTAAAATGATCAAAGGGAGGAGAATCCAGTCTCTAAGTACCTTCATCCATGCCATTGGGCCATAGAGTCAAGCTACCAAAACAAAAAGACACAAAAAGACTAAAAATAAAAAGACACAAAAACTATACAAAAATACACAAACTTATCTGTTGCTTCACTTTGAGAAAAGATTCAAATGATGTCTGCTGTGAGGCAGCAGAAAAGATGTTCCCTTTTCTTTTCTTTTTTAACTATTGAAAGAGTAACACTTCCCAGTGTTTGCCATTCTGGGACCTTCTTCTGCATCTAGATTGAATTGTCCCATTCTTGCTAATGAATTCAGTCCCAACTATCGTCGTTGTTTGACAAAGTGATCATGCTCATCAAAAAGTTTTTTTGGAGAATCCAATCCTTTGGAAATGCTATTTCCTTTCAGCTACAAAATCCCTTCGCTTGAAGAGAATGATCCATTTGTTTCTAGACCTCCATTTGAAACACTATCCAATAACTTAGGATCTTCATTAGAGATCAAGAAGTAATTATCTATATCTAAAAACTCAAAGAGAATCTGAGCTTTTGGATCCTCAGACTTCGTCACTGTGTACTTGGTTTCCCTTTCAGAATGAACTTCCTGCATAATACCCTCAACGGCTATTTTTGCCTCAAACATTTGAATCTTTGTCTCCTCAGCATGATCTCTGATACCAACAAGTTGATATGGACTAACTACAGAAGATGAAAAACTCTCATCTTGAGGTTTTTCATTGGGGGTGCTGGTCTTAGGAACAAGGGATGAAGTATGAAGATCTGATGTACTTACTTGGTTCTCACCAGCCACATATTGATGATCAGATTGATTATGTGACTGTGTGAGAACAACATAAGATTCACCAAAAGTAACTTCTTCTTGCCCCATCTCATCTTCCGAGTTTAGGAACCCAATGGTAGAGTCGCTAGCTAACTGCTCTTCACCTTCCATGAAAATATTAGCATCATCTTCTCCATGATCATATTCTGATGGAAGAAGATCGTCTTGCTCCAATTCATAATAGAAGATTGCTGCATTCACAGGTGGTACTTCCAAAGCAAGTATACCTTGTGGTGGAGGAAACCTGTTTTGATTTTGATCCCTTGAAGCATTGCCTTGGTAATTCAGAGCATTTGAGAATGTCTTCCTCAGAATGTCCTCATAGAGGGGAATGGACAAACTCTGTGACACCTATTTTTTCAAAGCTAATAGCTCATTAGCCAACTTTTGCACCATAGGATCCATGGTGCTAGTAGAAGGTAAAGCCAAAGGGGGTTGCCCACTAGGCCTAATAGAATCCTTCTTTAACTTTCCTGCCAAGATCAAATCATCCTCCACTTCAACTGCCAAACTTTGAGCAATTGCAAGATTAGTTGGTGCTCCTCTTTGTAAAAGAAAACTTACTTTTGGCAATTGTGAATTAATGAAGGAGCATTTTAGGTTCTCAGCTATAGGTTGAGCAACAATTGGGATCCTATTCTCTAGCTTATTGAACTTTGCCGAGAACTCATGCATAGGCTCATGCAGTTCCTTTTTCATTTGAGTAAGTTGGGACAAAAAGGCGTAAGCATCTTCTGCCATCTTGAATCTGGCTTCGAACTGAGTTCGAAGTGTATTCCATCTAGTGATAATTCGTGGTACAAGATGAAAGAACCAATCATCTACAACACCTTGGAGTGTTTCTACAAACAGTCTCACAGAAACATCTTCATGTTCAACTCTGAGAACACCTCATGCAATGTAGAAAGCTGCAATGTGCTCATCTGAAAGTTGTTTACCATCCCCATAGAACTTAGGAAAGTTCTTACGCGAACCCCGAGGTAGTTCATGTAGAGGTTGAGTCAAATTTAAAGGACCAAATGCATTTCCCCATGGACCTGGGGCAGCCATAATCCTTGAAAAAACTTTAGAGAAGATATAACAAAAATATATTACAAAAAATGAGGTCGGTATGCTTCAACCAAAGGCGAGAGGTGCTTGGTTACGCGTTCGATCTCCAACTGAGTCGCCAAAAACTATTGGGTGAATATTTTGTCGTCAACTCACTGATGGCAAAATGGTTATATAAACCATAGTATGATGAGATAAATCTCTCCTCTCAGCAAGGGGAGGTTCCCTTCTTATTGTTTATTGAAACAAAACTAAACTACTTATTTACACTAGCTCTAACCATGTAGGGGATGTGTTACATTCATCCTTTTCTCTTCTTTCAAAAAAGATGTTTACAATGTTTCATGGTAATATTCAATAATGCTTCTACACTTCTAATATTAACCTAAACAGTAATCACCAATATTATTGTAAGTTGAAGCACAAAATCTTTCAACTCACTTCACAAAAAGATTCACGAACCGAGTGAATAATCTCAAGCACAAAGTCTTCAAATTATCCCAAAAAAGATTTTAAAAGTAACCATATCACCAGTTGGAGCACAAAGTCTGTCAACTAACAACACCACTGATCCACGCGAATGTGACTGAAACTCATAGCACAAAGTCTACAAGTTCTCAACACGATTCATGTACAAAGTGAACAACTACAATCTCAAAGTCTTTATAATCCTCCACCAAGAGACGGTTTCAACATACATAGATTCAAGGAAATAATATAACACAAAGTTTATATAACTTATCTTGAACGTCCTCCAATCATAATAACCAAACACCACTTTATTCAATCAATCAACAAGAGAAATCGGCAAAAATGCCATATGTACATCCTCACTAATACAAATTCAATTCAACACAAAGTTTGATATCAAAACTTGCCTTCTTTATTGATTGGAATTGATCGTGCAATTTGAACACAAAGTCTCAAAGTTGAGTCTCAATTTGGGCAGCACTTTGTTGCATAAGATTAAAGATACTAATTACAATAGAGGCACTCTTTATTTATAGGGAGAGGCCTTGACAAAATTTTGGAAAAACCTAACTACTTTGACTTATTCAAAAATAAGAGTCCGTATTGACTTGGGACTTCCTATGTTTTTACATGTAATTACATATGGGAAAAGTACATGTAAAAATGTCTAAAACTAAATGAAAAGTACATATGCAAATATAGAAAATAAACAAAGTCATGACACTTTACATCTTCAGATGAGCATCATACATAGTAAATGCTGCTTGCAACCCACAACTATCAGGACCAGTAATGTTTCTGAAGATTACTTGAGCTCTGATCACTGCATCTTTATCATACTCACCCTGAGCAATATTGAAATCCAGTTCTACAATATCTTCAGCAACAGGGCAGATAAAAACCTTATCTATAAACTCTGCATCAAGTCTCATGATCACATTATCGTGGACATCTACCACTGTCATGTTGTCTTTATTGTAGAAATGAGCAATTTGGAGAACAAACTCCGTATTGTGTGTAGCAACAGGGAATGAAGATACCATATGAATGTTGCTTTTAACAATCTTCTGCATATAGGGACTAGGTTTATCTGACTTCGTTCTCTCAACAAATTCAACCATGTCCATATGGCCGATCTCTGTATCTCGTATTTCATCAACATTTGATGTCACCAAAGTTACAGGAAAGACACCTTGATATTTGTATTTCATTGCTTTGGATTTCTTTAGAGACGGATCAGTCATCTGGAAGAAGACCTCGACAGCTTGTAGGAGAAACTATAACAAAAAGTCATGATCTTGCAGTTAGGGGAAATATAGGTAATTTTAGGAAACTGCATATTGGTGATCATGACCACAGGAATGAACTTGAAAGGGATAAAGAGCAAGCAGGTCAAAAAAATGGATGAAAGCAGGCTCAAGATAGCTTTTAGAAAATTCTCCAGAGTTAGAAAAATTTTGAGGAGTGATGCACGGGTGGCAATTTTTGCCACCCTTGCATGTTAGGGAAATTACAGATGTCAGGGTGACAAATATTGTCACTCCTGTATGTAGGAGGGAAATATACAAAAGTGCATAAGCGACAAAATTTACCACCTGTACATGTGGGAGGATAAAGCCTGGGTTTTGTGTAGGAGCGGTGATTTCTACCGCTATTGCATGAGACCTTAAACTATCACCAAACTTGTGTAGGGGCGGTGATTTTTGCCGCCCTTACATTAAGGGTAGATCACATAAAAGAGACATGGGCGGCAATTTCTACTACCAACGCATATCTCACGAAGGAATAACAATCGTGCATTAGCGATAAAATTTACCGCCCATGCACGATGGAAAATATAAACATGTATGGGTAGTGATAATCGCCACCCTTACATGTTAAGGGAAAGAATTTCTAAGTTATAAAATGTCGCCTTTACTGGTCTTCTAGGGTTTACATAATGAACAGCGAAAATCGCTATCCACCTCAAAACATAGACACAGTAAAATAAACGCATAAAAACCAAGGTAAAAACTAAATGAAACCCTAAACGAAAAAAGACGTTCAAGAGTAAAAGAAAGCACGGAATCAACAGGACTAACAACAAGGTTAACAATGTTTCATTAAAGGTAAAAATGATTTGCGAAAAGAAGAATACAAAATGAAAGTATAGAGGAAAAACCTACTTGATGATAATGAACAAAAATTGATCTTCGTGCCAACCCTCAAATCCAAAAATCATGCACCCAAAATACAAATGGCGATCATTAGGGTTTTAACCGAACTCATACGAGTGGAGATAACAGGTAAGATCAAAATAAAAACTAAAAAGCAAATAATAAAACATATAAATGTCTTTACAATCGCTCACATGGAACGCATTAATTGCACTTGATGTAACTCAAAGTTGAATGTCAGACATGCGCTAGTAGCAGAATTTACCGCTTCAACACCTAACAAAAGCAATATGTACGGGCGGCAATATTCGCTGCCCCTGCACTTTAACACAGACAAGAATATGCTTGGGCGGAAAATATTGCCACCCTTGCATATTACAAGGAATAAAACATGCACTGGCGACAATATTTGCCACCTCTGCATGTTTATAAAATTTTTCTCTAACTCCTTAAAATTGTGAAAACCAATTCAACAACTTACGCAAATTTTGAGAAATCAAAACAAGAAGGTACTCAAATGGATATTCAGGAGCGAGAGACTACGCACGAGGATGAGATGACTCACCTTGATTTGTGAGCTTAGAGTGTAGGCTACAAAACAGACAAGTTTCGTTGGGGTCATCCTACAAAATGAGCGCAGCTAATTTTGAGGACAACAAGATCTGATGCAAAGTTGATGCCATGGCAATGTTGGAAAGGATTTGGGACATTACAAGGTTTTGTGGAGGTTGTGTTACAGATTTGGGGTTTTGGGTAATGCAGATTTATTGTGTATTTTGTAGATCTGGTGTTTGAAAAATCATGGTTGAAGAGGGTTTCTTGGATGGCTTCAATATGAGGGGTTTGAGGAGGAATTTTTATTGATGACCTCATAAGACAAAATAACCCTTGCCATTGAGTCTAGGAGGCTCGAAAGGTGAAGAAAAACATATCACTTCGCATATTTTGGTCTCAGGCAAAATTTTTACCCTCCTAGGTTGACGATATGGTCATACGGTCGTTTATAGATACAACAGTGAAAAAATTAAAAAATAAAAATAATATATTTCGTGCGCTAGAAAAAAAATTCTATGGTTTTTGAAAAATTAAAATAAAAATTTAAAACTATAGAAATCATTTGAAAGGATTTTTTTTAAATTGAATTTGGGGGGGGGGATTTGCAGACCCCTGTACCCTAGCTTGACAGGTGCAGGCATGCCAACACGGGCTATCCAGAGACAATGTGGCCAATAGTGGCCTAGCCGACAAGGTCAAAGCCCCGTCTAACAGCTTGGCTAGTTGGCCTGCCAAGCCCGTCAGGGTCCGGTCGGTACTCAGGGAGGACAGCCCCCGCGAGCCTTTAAACAAAAAAAAAAATCAGACTTCAACTTTGAAAAACAAATTTGAAACCTTTGTGAAGTCTACCACCCCACCTTGATGACACCAACAGTTGACCTTGCCACATCAGTGCCACCTAAGCACAGTACGCCATGTCATATGTTGACGTAGTGATGACGTCATCAATGACATCATCTTGTACGGACAAGGTCCCGCTAGGGGTCCCCTTTAGCACTCGAAGGACATTTTCTTCCGAGAGGCATAACTTTCACCCACGGTATCAAATTTTTGAATTCTTATAGGTGTCAGAAAGATCTCTTCAATCACTATGTAGTGGTATAGGTTTGGTTATCAAATTGTGTTGTTTGTGTTAGAATTTGGTGCACGAAGCTAAGTATTGCTTCGGGACAGTTTTATGCTCATAACTTTTACATATGAAATCATATTTTCAATTTCAGATAGGTGTTGGAGAGATATTGAGTGTACTACAGATTAGATCATGTAGATTTTTAGTTTGGTGTGTAGAGAGAGATTGGTACTTGTTTGATCACTTGTGGGAGCCTGAGATTCAAGGTGCAATTGTGAGAGCATTCAAATGCATTTTTGGGCACAAACTTGTGGGAGTGCATGTTGTTATGAGACCAACAGTATGGTATAGCAGGTTTTTAGATTTGGTGCTTTCAGGTACAAGTTTACATGTGTTTTCAGAGTTTGGACTTTGATGGAGACAAGTACACAAGTTGTCTTGTGGTTTGAGGACATGGTTGATACACGTGTGAGACTAGGAGTCTCGTCGTTTTAGTGGGATTTGAGTATAGGTACAACGATGACAATGATTATGGTGTCATGGATATGTAGGTACACTTTTGCAGTGGCACAACATGATCATGTATGCGATTGACAGGTATGGGCTATGATGTTTGATTCATGATTACAAGTGGTGTTGTGGTGTAGTTTTAGGAGGTTGTTCTTATCTCCTGGATGCTTGATTAGTTCCTTGACTATGGTTACTTGTTTGTGGACTTGTTTGGCAAATTGAATCTAGGGTTTTTTTGGTGTTTGAGTCTTGGAGTCTACAGGTTGTATTCTTTGATATCTCATTTTGCATGTTACTAATGTGATGATGAGTCTGCATGTTACATTTGTTTTGGATCTTTGAGCTATGTAGTTTTGTGGATTAGCTACCCCTTGGCTATAGTGGGATGACTTAGATGTGGATTGTCTTAATCCATGAGATTGATTCAGTGTTTATGCAAATTTTGTTAGTTGGCCTTGTTTGTGGTCATTTATGCATTGGTATGAGAGGATGGATGATTAGAGTACATGGATAGTCAGTTATTGGGACTTATAGGATGTTTGTCATGATGTCATGGATAGCTTGAATACATGGTTTTATGTGAGCTTTTTACAATGATGGTTTTATCTTCTTGGTTTGGAGATCATGGTTGTACTCTACCTTTTGGAAGCTGATGTTACAACAGAATTCCTTGATTGTGTTGGGGCCATGGATAATCTTCATTTAGGAAATGGTTACTTTGTTGCCATGTATAGCCTAGTGTCACGATCCAGTGGGAGTTTTGGCAATGATGTGGATTCATCACTTATGATGGATGATCTTCTGTAGTGGTTGTGGGTGTCTTAGAGAGGCTCTTGGATTATGATTCTTGTTTCATTGAGAGTGCTTTGACATCCCGAGTTCATTGTTAGGAGATGGTTATCTTCATGTCATTGGAGTTGTTGATCCTTGGTTTAGAGATGTTGATATTGTTTCTTGATGGTCTCTTGATCACACGTTTGAGTTTTGACATGATACAGGTTCTCTTGAGACACGATGTGTGCATTGACGCATGTGATCTCCTAGGAGGAGATGTTAGATCATGATGTCATGATGGGTTCCTTAATTATGCAGATGTGCAGTTGGAGCTTTGACATTGGTCTTGTGTGATTCTCTTGGTATTGATTACATTGGTCATTTGCTTGGGAGTTTCATGATAGTGCGATGATGCATTTGGAGTTCAGCATTGATTGATCATGGAGGTACTCTTGGATACTTGGAGACTTGGGTGAGGCTAGAGTTCTCATGAGATTAGAGACACTTGTTGAGACAGTTACTCATTGGAGGTTTCAGCAGATAGTCTGAGGAGCCTACACTTGGATATGGATGTGAGTTCATTATGGACTTAGAGGAGATTATTTTTGGAGAGAGTCATTGTGGCTTGGTGTATCCTAGAGGAGCATTCTCATTCCCCACTCTTGGTCTACTCGACGGTTTATCATCTATGAGGTATTGCCCATACTTTTAGATTCATTTTGTTTCATGTTTCATCTTCTCATAGTTATGGATCTTGAGCTATGGTTATTGGTTCTGGAGGGTTCATTTGAGGGATGTTAGCATGTTTATCTTCTTGTTCGTATGGTTTGATTTATCATGTTCATTATGAGGAGTTAAGGAGATGTGACTGGGCTTATTCCTAGTCATGGAATGATTATGAGTTTGATCTACCTTGGTTAGAGAGGCTTACATCCATGTTGATTACATGATACATATGTTCATTTGATCTATGAGATTGAATGCTTGGGTGTTGTTGAGGCTTTTCACTTGGGATTTTAGAAGAGATAATACTTGACACAACTTAGCACTTTGAGGTGTTGGTAGGACATTATGATTTACATGTTTTCTCAATCTTTGTCTCATGGCTACTTCCCGGATGTTCATGTTGATATGGTTGGACTTTGGGAGAGTTATGGCGACATGTTGTGAGAGAGTATGCAGTGATTTATCTTGCATATGTGGATCATTGTGATTGTTCTTGATACTACATTGGCTTGTTGATTAGCCACACCTTGGTTTGAGTGTTGATTGGTAGACTTGGTATGCCTTTGATCTATTTTTAGATTTGACATTACCCATGCAATGGGAGTTCCTGGATTATGTATTCTTTATTGACAAGTTTTATACATGGAGCTTGTGATTGCGGTATATGGGTTGAATATGTTGTTGGCATGAGTTTATTGATGTTCTTGATACCTATGAGGTATGGATGATTGGATGTATTAGCATATGTTGTGGGTGCCAATTCCAATCATGTGCTTTTTTTACCTTTGACAACAACTTGGATCCTTTTGTTAACCTTTGACAACAACTTGGATCCTTTTGTTATCACTTGGATTTGATGCTTGTGTTCTTTGGATTGGTGCATCTTCACCTTGGCATGTTCCTTTTCTTCCATAGGTGGCATGTTGGAGGATGAGAGGAGTTCTTGCTTGAGATGGTGGTCACTTTGATTTTATTGCAGGTATCTTGATGGAGCACGAAAGCATGTTGGAGATTCATGTGATTTCATGTTTGCCTATGATGATGTATTTCATTGATTGACCCTTATGCAATACATACAACAAGTGGGAGAATGTTGGGAAATAGGTGTTGTATACCTTGCATAATATTGTATTGTTTTATTCATGTAAAATAAATATTTATTTGTGGTGCACCTTAATTGATGTGTTTAGCCACATTAAATATTTATTTTGGTGCCGCTTGTAAATTTTGTATGTAGCATCAGGTTAATTGTTTTATGTGTGTGGGACACATAGAGTAATAATTTATTATTTGTAATTATTTAATTGTTGGGAAAACGTAGTACCAATAATTAAATAAGGGGGTCAATGGTTTTGTGTACCCATGGTTTTGGAACACATGGTTTTACCCAATACTACTCCTTGTATTTGTGTGAGCTTGGTCTATAAAAGCAAGCACATGGTCATTAGTTGTAGGTTGGTTGATTCATTATTGTTGGTGTACGGGAGATTGTGTGAGGGGCTATTGTTGTATTGAGTTTTCTCTTGTGAGTGCATTTTGTGAAGCATGGCATGGGATGTGTGGATTCATGCTTGGACACATGGAGGATGCATTCGAGGAGCTTGATGTTTTAGAGGTATTCATGGTGACTCATGAGAATGTATTGTAATATCTTATTGTTGAGTAATACATTTGAGTGTGGATGCTTTTGGAGGCTAAATTTTTCCCTCTTGAGGGTTTTCCCAGGGTATATATTGTGTTTGTCATTTGATCTTTACATTATGGTTACTTGTATGCATCATTTTCTCCTTATGGGTTATGTGGAGTTAGTTTTATTAAACCTGCAAATTCCTAACATTAAGGAGGAGGATGTAGTACCATCGAAGAATTTATGACAAGTGAATGTGGTCAAACTAGAAAAGATAATGCAGACAAAACTTCCATCAAAGTTAGGGAAGTATGATCAAAAGACTTGAGGAGTGACTAAGACAAGTAAGACCAAAAAGTTTGAGATAGGCAAAGGATGCCTTTAAAAAAATGTTGGTGTAAAAAATGGGATGTCAAAAAATTGTTCAATAAATTTCTTAGTAAAGGAAAGGAGAGCAACATTTTTACATGTATTAGACAAAAAGGAGGAGAGGACACACAAGAGTGGACACTATCAAGCGCCAGTGCAGGAGCACCTTGACAATCTTATGCTTCCATGAAGAGATTTTTGAAATTTGATTCAATATTGGTGTCTCAACCTTGTAACAAAGTCATTTTCATATGATTAGGAGGTCAATGGTTAGTGTTTTGTGTCAAAATTGAAAAGAATGTCAAGGTTGTCATATAAATTATAAAATTGCAAAATTACAAAAGTGCAATGTATGGAAGGTGAAGGGTCATTTTGGCTCTAGGACATTTGAAAGTAGTTAGAAGTTGAGTTAGTTTTGGAAATGCCTATAAAAGGCCTTGTAACCATTTGGTATGTGTGGGTGATTGAAGTTATGAGTTTGAATAAAGGAAACCACTGTTTTTTTGTATTTTTCATCAGAAATTTGTTGTCTTCAATTATTGTATGGCCCTATATGGGTAGGAATTCATTTCTAACTAGTTGTGTATGAAAGTTATTTCAATCACCTTCCATTTGGAGTTTGTCTCATGCATTTTGATTGTATTTTGAGTTAGTTGTGATTTTTCAAGAAACTGTCAAAACCTTGATTTAGGGTAAACAGTAAACTAAGAAAATTGTGTTTCTTTCATTTGAACTGTTGAAGGTCTCTAATCCTTAGAGGAAAAGAATCTTGTTGACATGTATTCTCATATTAATGAAGCCTCAGACCAATTGACTAAGATTCAATGTGTGGGAAGTTAAAGTTTTATGACTGCAAGTCTATGTCACAGTCCAGAAAACAAAGTTTCAAGAGGTTAGCACCTAGGGTTTGTAAAAATACATGTGGGAATGAACCTTTGGTGGATTAATAAGCATGAGAAGGTCCAAATAAGTATGTTCCAATCATTGGTTAAGAGAAAATGAGTTTTGAGATAACCAAATCAATAAACCCTATGTCTGAAGGCCTAATTAGGCCTAATTTGGAACAGTAATAGTCATGTTTGAGCCCTATTTCCTAAAACAACCTATGTTGATCTTTTGATATATTTTAAAACCCCTTAAAGGGTACTCAAAAAGTCCATCACAATTTAAAGAGGAGACCTGTATCAAGAGTTAAGTTCTGACAGTTCATTTATGAGACCTACAAGCGTTAGGGGTCAGTTTGAGAAGGAAGTGTAATCAAGGAAGGTACCTTGAGTTCTTGGGGTGTAGGGAGTGTTGGTCATGTTGTATTTACCCTATGAAAGTTGTCTCAAAGATTGAGTCAGTTGTTTTTGTCTTGAAAGGCAAGGTAGGGGTTTGTGGTTGAAAAGTGTCATTGTTACTCATTGTAGGTAGTCTAACATAAGTGATCATAAATGAATGCATGAAGGTCCTTGAAAGGAGTTGAGTAAAGGAGTTGGAGTGTCTGAAGTGTTGAAAAAGGGTGTATAGTCTTGTTTGGGTCTGGCAGATTGAGAACTAGAAGTGTCAAGTGAATGAAAGTTGTCTAGAAGATTGATTTCCTAGAAGGGTGAAATGGGTGAAGCCCATTGTTGTGAAATATGTCTTCAAAGAGAGTGAGTTTGTTCCTTTTGCACTGCATCAATTGGTATCAGAGCCTGGAAAAGGTCTGGGCTGGTGAATTTGTAGTTTTGTGGTTTGTGTTGTGGTTGTATGCAGGTTGAGAAGATAACCTGGTTGCTACCAAGAGAAGGCAGAGAAAGTTGAGAGAAAGTAGAAGCAAGGAGAAGCTTGCTTGAGAAGATGGATTTGCAGAGAAGACATTTGTAGGCAAATGAAGAGAGGAAAAAGAGAAAGAGGCAAGAAAAACTTGACAAAGAGATAGCAGCACTAAAGCAAGAGATGAGAAGGTTGGATAAAGAGTTCCAAGAGTCTATGATGAAGATGGAATAGATGATTAAGCAGATGACAAGTTGGTACTTGAGGATTAAGAAAAGAGTTACATGGCCCATTAGAAAAATTGTCAAAAGAAGAAAGAAACTAGCAAGTGAAGCAGCTAACAGACAAGAAGAAGAAGAGATGTAGATAAAGTTGATGATGAGGCAGATTGAGGAAGAATTCCTTGAAGGAGCAGAGAACCTAATGATCAAAGGTGAAGAAAGCATAGTCACATGGCAAAAGTAAAAAGGTAAAGAAATCATTTATCAATTCTCTGTTATGCTGGTAATTCTAATGGGGTACAAGCCTAGATTGAAAGTGAAGGGAGGACAATGTACTGAGATGAAAATTGAAATGCAACCAAGCATGAAGAACCTGATTTTAGTTGACAAAACAAGGAGAAGACTGATTTGCATGGACAAGATGAAACCTAAGGTGAAGATGAAGAGAAATAAGATTTGTTTCAAGGTCAATCAGAGGTAGAGCATGCACAAGATGAAGATGTGTGGACAACTTCAAATTTAAGAGGACTTGAAATTTATTTGGTTGGGAGTATGGTGCAGGAGCACCTTGACAATCTTATGCTTCCATGAAGAAATTTTTGAAATTTGATTCAATATTGGTGTCTCAACCTTGTAACAAGGTCATTTTCATATGATTAGGAGGTCAATGGTTAGTTTTTTGTATCAAAATTGAAAAGAATGTCAAGGTTGTCATATAAATTATAAAATTGCAAAATTACAAAAGTGCAATGTATGGAAGGTGAAGGGCCATTTTGGCTCTAGGACGTTTGAAGGTAGTTAGAAGTTGATGAGTCAGTTTTGGAAATGCCTATAAAAGGCCTTGTAACCATTTGGTATGTGTGGGTGTTTGAAGTTATGAGTTTGAATAAAGGAAACCACTATTTTTCTACTTTTTTCATCAGAAATTTGTTGTCTTCAATTGTTGTACAGCCCTGTACGGGAATGAATTCATTTCTAACTGGTTGTGTATGTAAGTTCTTTCAATCAGCTTCCATTTGGAGTTTGTCTCATGCATTTTGGTTGTATTTTGAGTTAGTTGTGATTTTTCAAGAAACTGTCAAAACCCTGATTTAGGGTAAACAACAAACTAAGAAAATTGTGTTTCTTTCATTTGAACTGTTGAAGGTCTCTAATCCTCACAGGAAAAGAATCTTGTGGACATTTATTCTCATATTATTGAAGCCTCAGACCAATTGACTAAGATTCAATGTGTGGGAAGTTAAAGTTTTATGACTGCAAATCTGTGTCACAGTCCAAAAAATAGAGTTTCAAGAGGTTAGCACCTAGGGTTTGTAAAAATACATGTGGGAATGAACCTTTGGTGGATTAATAAGCATTATTAGGTCCAAATAAGTATGTTCCAAGCATTGGTTAAGATAAAACAAATTTGGAGATAACCAAATCAATAAACCCTATGTGTCCCAAGGCCTAATTAGGCCTAATTTGGAACAGTAATAGTCATGTTTGAGCCCTATTTCGTAAAACAATATATGTTGATCTTTTGATATGTTTTAAAACCCCTTAAAGGGTACTCAAAAAGTCCATCACAGTTTAAAGAGGAGACCTACATCAAGAGTTAAGTTCTGACAGTCCATTTATGAGACCTACAAGTGTTAGGGGTCAATTTGAGAAAGAAGTGCAATCAGGGAAGGTAGCCTGAGTTCTTGGGGTGTAGGGAGTGTTGGTCATGTTGTATTTACCCTATGAAAATTGTCTCAAAGGTTGAGTTAGTTGTTTTTGTCTTGAAAGGCAAGGTAGGGGTTTGTGGTTGAAAAGTGTCATTGTTACTCATTGTAGGCAGTCTAACAGAAGTGATCATAAATGAATGCATGAAGGTCCTTGAAAGGAGTTGGAGTCTCTAAAGTGTTGAAAAAGGGTGTATAGTCTTGTTTGGGTCTGGCAGATGGAGAACTAAAAGTGTCAAGTGAATGAAAGTTGTCTAGAAGATTGATTTCCTAGAAGGGTGAAATGGGTGAAGCCCGTTGTTGTGAAATATGTCTCCAAAGAGAGTGAGTTTGTTCCTTTTGCACTGCATCAAGCGCCCATCAAGATAGAAACTAGTCGAGTCTAAATGATGGTCAACTACGAAGGTAGCTAAGGACTATTGGGGAAAGTGGTGGGATACAGATCATGCTCCCAATGGCTACCATGATAGAAGGGGAAAATTAGGACTCATAAGAAAAAGGCAATTTCTCAAGGAGCACTAGCAATGGAATTTACAAAAACTTGGAGGACAAAAATGCTCCAATAACACCTAAACTTGGAGAATGCATTAAGAATGGCATGAGCATAACACATTGCAATGAAGAATAATCTAGATCCTAAGTGGTCTTGAGGATAATCCTACATATTAGTGGATAATAAACAAGATTATAGAATATGTAAATATAGAACATAAATAATTACCAAAATGCACATTCAAGGCGTAGATGTTAGGAAAACATCCCCAGAAAGCCCTTAACATCTAAACTCAAAACTCAACTTAAATACTAAATGCAAAAAGATCCACATTAACCTTGTGAGGAGAGATTTACAAATATCATATCTATGAAAATTTTTTGGAATATAAAACAACACTTAGAAAAGAACAAGAATGAGAGAAGAATAAGAAGAAGAAACCACAAAACAAGAGTAACATAGATATACCCTAGGAAAACGCTTTTAGGAAAAATGTAGCCTCCAAACCATGCACACCAAATGTACTATTTATTAGCAACAATTTTACAACACATTCATAGAGCCATTCTACTTCAATTCGATCAACACTCTTCAATACTAAAGGAAAACTAATAGTATAAATTTACAAGAAACAATGCTTAATGACCCCATGTCAATCCCTCAATATATAGACTTAAGGAGGCCTAGAAAACCACCAAAAGGTTACACCATGGGCCCAAAAATGGTCCTAAAACACCATGCTAAGAACTATCAAAACCCACTCAAGAGAATGACCTCCAAAATTAGAGTGTAACTCCTCAAATAAGCATCTTTGACCATAAAGACTATAATGGGAAAATGTAGCTCCCAAGAACTCTCCCATGAAGCACTAATTACAACACTGAACCACTAAACAAAGGTCCAAGAGCATCAGGGTGACTTTTGCATGGTCGACATTGGAAAATATTGAAAATCTATTTTTTTGGTATTTTCTACATCTCAGTAAATTGCATTTTTAGAGGCCTTCAAAGTGGAATTTGGCCTCAAAACTTTCATCAGTTGCTTAACTCAATAGCCAAAGGCATCAAGTTAAGCAACTAAAACTAGTTCTCTCTGAGACCTTTCCAACAAGGTAAAGAAGTCCATATTCTGATCAAATGGCTAGGAGTTATGACCCTACCAAGTTGGGGTACCCAAATTTCATAGTTTTTTTTTAAATTTGAATTTTGTAATTAGTTTTGTCACCTTCCAACTATCCATTTTGAATTCCAAAGACAAGGCGACCTTTCATTTTTTGTACAAATGTATATATTTTTGAATTGGAAGTGAATAAAGTTGTATTGCAGGTAGCATACAACTCCGAAAGAGTTTGTTTGATTGCAGAAACTCCTTCATACATTATTTTGTGTGTTAATTACTATACTATAGGCCCAACATTAGGTATTGTCTAGATCAGTGGTATCAGAGCTTCACTCATGTATGTCACATCGCACATGGTTAGGTTATCAAAAGTTGGGATTGAAGACACACGACCCATTCAACTATCTCCCCTTGAGACACACTTGACCGAAGATGGAAGAACAAGGTGATCAATCAGATCCTTTCAAGGTGATGATTCAAGAGGCTTTGACAAAATAACATGAGGAGATGATGAGTCAGTTTTCTCATTTTCTACAACAAAATTGAGGTAATCAACAACAAAACATAGGTGGAGTGTCGTTTGGTGGTCATACTCCTTTCAAGGTGCAGGTGAATCTTGATATTCCAAATTTTGAAGGGAAAATTGATGCAAATGTTGTTGATGATTGGTTGTCAAAACCAAAAAGATATTTTTTTGTGAATCACTTCTCTGATGGTGAAAAAATATCATTTGCCCTCCTCAAGGTTGAGCGTCATGTGAAGCAATCATGGGAGAATAGACTGTTATCTAGAGAAAACTCCGATGGTGCAGAGTTTGATGTGACAGTGGATGATAATCCTACTTGGGGAGAGTTTGTGGAACATATCAAAGAATAATACTATCCCGAGAATTCATATGAAGACAAATATATGGAGTGGTAGTTGCTTCAATAGAAGAAGAATCAATTTGTTCAAGACTACACTAATACTTTCCATGCTCTTTCGGCAAAGCTTGGCATCATTAATACAAAGAAAGATCAGGTTTTGAAGTATCGTAACGGGCTTCATTGTTATATCCAAATAGAGATAGATTTTCTAAATATTGAGACCTTGGGGACTGCCTACAAGTATGCAGTGAAGATTGAGGAAAAGTTCAAACAAAAAGGGAAGAAAGATTATTTTTCAAATAACAAATCTAAGAATGAAGGTGGTAGCAAATTCATGGGAAAGTAGACAACTAAGGATTTCTCCTCACAAGCATCATCAACAACAAACAAGTGTGTAAAGAAGATTTGTGAATTCCATAAAATCCCTAAACATAACACCAAGGACTGTCGAGCTACCAAGACGTTGATGGCGAGGTTACATCAAAAGGAGGTTGAACCTGAATCGTTGCTTGCAGACCCTTTTGAGAAAAAGGATATGATGACCAAATAATTAAAGCCAATCCATATGCCATAGTTGCCACTACCAAAATCTTGCCTCGTGAAGATGAGGAACGTTTATTCCATTCACAGATGTGGGTAAATGGAAAGGCTCTCCATTTCATTATTGATAGAGAAAGTCAAAAGAATTTGATCTATGTTGAGACTGTTAAAAGATTGAACTTGTAGACCACACCTCATCCACAGCCATATCATACGGGATGGGTAAGCCAAGGATGAAACTTTCAGTTGACTAAATAATGCCATTTACCTTATTCCATCAAACCATTCAAAGATTAAGTGATATATGATGTAGTATCTTTAGATGCCTGTGATGTATTGTTGGGGCAACCATACATGTACAAGCATCATGGTGTATGTCAATCTAGACCATGCAGTGTCATTGTCAATTTGGGCAAAAAGAAGTATCACATACCTAAGGTAAGTCTTGCAAAACCAGTATCTTGGATTACTATAAAACAATGTAAATGTCTAATTGCTCACACTGGAACATTTTTTCTATTAATGGTTCAACCTGAGCAAAAAAGGTTAGTCGTAGCCAACACCCATGACAAAATGGTCACCACTACCACTCAATAGAAACGTATGGATGAGATATTGTCAACATATGAAGATGTATTCAATTCACCAACAGGGGTACCACCACACTGTCAAGTCAAGCATCAAATTGATCTAATTCCAGGGACACCATTACCAAATGGGCCACTATACAGTGGTTAGTTTTGGAGAATGATGAAATCAAGCAGTAGATCCAAGAGTTGATTAAAAAAGGACACATTCACCCAAGTGCCTCACCATGTGGAAGCCCAATTGTTCTTGCCAAGAAAAAGGATGGGACAAGACAACTTTGCATCAATTATCAAGTTCTCAACATGATCACTATAAAGAACCGATATCCAATCCCTCACATTGATGATTTGTTGGACCAACTCAGAGGGGTTAAGTTTTTTACCAAAATTGACTTGAAGTCTGGGTACCACCAAGTGCTAATTGAGCCAGCAGATGTGTGGAAGATTGCTTTCAAATCCAAGGAGGGTTTGTTTGAGTGGCTAGTCACGCCTTTTGGTCTAACTAACGCTCCTACTACTTTCATGAGGATGATGAATGATGTTCTCAGGCCATTCACTGATTATTTTATTGTTGTATTTGGATGACATACTCATCTTCAACAAGACATGGATTGATCATTTGTAGCATGTTCAACAAGTACTCTCAACCCTATGACAACACAAACTCTATGGTAACAAAGATAAGTGTTCCTTTGGTATGGAGAGTATTCAGTAATTGGGATACATTGTAGACAGAACGGGTGTTCGTGTGGACCCTAAAAAGATACAAGTTCTTAAAGATTTGCCATCTCCCAAAACTCACATAACTTCATAGTTTTTTGGGGTTGGCTAACTTCTATTGGAGGTTCGTGCTTGGATTCTCACACTTGGCATGGCCTATGAATCATGCACTCAGGGGAGGAGCAAGAGCAAAATTCTATTGGACAGAGGCACAATAGGAATTCACTGAATTGAAAAGGAAGTTATGTTCTACACCAGTATTGGCACTTCTAGATTTGTAGCAATATTTTGAAATTGAGACAAATGCATATGATTATGCAATTGTGGCAGAGCTCATGCAACATGGGCATCCAGTTGCCTACCATAGTGAGAGTTTCTCTGATACAGTGCGCAGGTATCCCACATATGACAAGGAATTGTATGCCATTGTTCAAGCCTGCAAATAATGGAAACACTATATCTTGGGGAAGGAGACTATAATCCACACAAACCACAAACCTTTACAATTCTTGTAGATGCAAGGGAAGCTATAGAATGACAGACATCAAAGATGGGATGCCTACTTGCAACAATTTCACTTCAATATCTGCCACAAGAAGAGAAATAGTAATAAAGTTGCAAACTACTTGAGCAGACCTCTGATCCAAGCTTTAACAGTGGTATTGGATGCTTGTGATCACCAAAAAATAAAAAGCCCTCAATTATATGGCACAGATGTTGATTTTGCCGACATTTACAATAGGTTAATAGAAGGTAAACAAGTCCCTAACATCTACTTGTAGGATGGTATTCTTTGTCACATGGGACACATATGTGTTCCAACTAAGGAGTGGCAAAAGATGATATGGGATGCACACTACAACCATGTTATAGGACATTTTGGAAAGGAGAAGACCATTTTTGTACTTCAAAAGTAATTCTATTGGCCCAAATTACGAGATGATGTCACTTTGTACATCCAAGCTTGTACAACTTGTGCCATTACAAAGCTTGACAATTGTAAGCAAGGACTGTATACACCTCTTCCGATCCCTGATAAGCCTTGGCAATCAGTTTCAATAGATTTCATGTCTGGCCTACCTTCTACAAAACATGGGTATGACTGTGTGTATGGGGTGGTAGATAGATTCTCAAAAATGGCCATCATGGTAGCTTGTAAGAAGGGAGTCTCTGCACAAGAAACTGCCAAGCTTTTCTTTGAAAATGTTTGGGTCCATTTTGGTCTACCATAGAGTATCATTTCTGACAAGGACAATAGATTTATTAGCAACTTTTGGGCATCACTTTGGGACATGATGGATACCAAGTTGACAAAGTCTACTACATTCTAACCATAGACGGATGAGCAAACTGAGGTGGTGAATAGAATGATTATTCATATTTTGTGGATGTGTCATTCAAAACATCCTCGCACTTGGGATGAGAGTTTTCCATGTGTACAACATAGCTACAACTATGCCTTCAATGGTTCCACAGGGCATAGCCCATTTGAAGTGTGTCTTGGGTATCAACCATTGGTCTAATTAATGTGGCAATACCACCTATGTTAGGTGATCCATCACCACATGTCGAGAATGAAGTAGATAAGGCATCCAAGTTTGTTGAGAAGATCCGCCATATCCAACAGAAAGTTCATGAGATACTGCAAGACACTAATCAAAAGTACAAGGAAAGGCATGATCAACATTGTATACCTCATCAATTTCATGTCAGGAGACTTGTTTATGTCCAATAGGAGAGACTTCAAGGGCCACATAGGAAACTCATTAATGGGACATAATTTCCACTATGTAAACCCCTCATCAATGCCTCATTACAACAATATTTCCAAGCCCCTCAAGAATGAGAGAATAATTACACATGTCCCCACCCTCACATGGGTCTTCCATTTTGTCCTCCATGATTTGTGGAGATGCATACATAATTAACCATCTATGAACATCTAAGTTACATTAAACCTTAGGATATGCAAGGTGAGTAGCGCACCTAATCTTAGTAGTAAAACAACTCTTACAAATACATGCTTCTATTCAAAATAGGAATGAACAAGATACAAATATTTACAAAGAATTAGGATTTCTATCTTTTAGTACCTCTCTACTTGTACAAGTTATACAGTGATTATATATATACATGAATTACAAAGAGGGTTGATAAGTATGAGTAACATCCTTGGTAATATGTGTCCATGTCTCCAATGCATATGTTTTCATGGCATGCGTGGCATGAATGTTGTTAGGTGTCATCCTTGATAGGTAGCATTTTTTGTGGTATAGAATCTACCAAGTATCATATGGTGGCATTTATGATGATCCACATGCTTCCAAGTGTTGTGTGTGTAAGGTATATTGAGTGTGTTATGATGCATGATGTTAAAAATAGTGGTGCATGAAATCAACATGTGGTTGTGCATGAATTCAACATGTGGAGTAGTTGCATGCAAGAACTGCACGTGCAGAGGTTATGTAATGCCAAGTGCATTGATGAAATCACTCAAGATTATGCCTAAATCATTCATCATTTCTTGAGGAGTGATGGTCCTCACCATGTTTGTTGGTGCTCTAATTGGTTTGATATATTTCTAAATGATGTACTTATGAGATTCTTTGGCCCCAGGGTATAGAGTTAGACTAAAAGATCAACTGATATTTTATGCTAAAAAATAAGTTGATTAGGCCAATTAACAAGAGTAGGTATAACTCTTCTAACTTCAAGCTTTAAAAATCTTAGGACAGTGATCTTTGGAGATCTTGTAAATTAATTAAAGAAAGATATTATGAAATTTGTTGTAAATAAAGTTAAACCTTACAACATATATTTGAATCCTATTATATCTTTTCACCAACTCATTCTATGTTAGCTTTGTGATTTGTAGGTATATATCTATTATGTATATAAAACCAAAGGTCTACAGGCACACGAGTAAAGAACTTCTGAAATATTATTTTTCTCAATGGTTTCTTATACCCTTAAAGTCATGGTAGATATGTGAATCATATAAGTTATACATAAGAGATTTATCATTTTGATTAAAGTGTATGATCAATTAGATATTATGATTGGCACCTAATCCTTTGAGATAAGGTTAATAAAATGAATTCTAACTATAGCAAAGCACAAATGACCTTAGTTATGTATGTGCTTATTATGAATTTCAAAATTTAAACCCTCATAGATGCTCTTGAACAACCTTTGCAAACCATACATAGTAATCACACCACTCACCACAACATCCCACATACTAAGAAATAAAGATTTAACAACCATTCTTCATGGAGTAATAACTATTCTTAATACAAGATCAACAAATGTGATCCTAAAGAATTTTCATAGCCCCTAAACTGTTGAGCAAACAATGGAGACAATATGTGTAGAAATAAAGATGTGTTTTATATTGATTTTCTAAAACTAAAAGTACAACTCTACTTTTTTTGCAATAAAATTCATATTACAACAATGCTTTTGGCTTACCAAGAGCATGTTAATGGATATTTATACAAAGTCCTTATGAAAAGAGCAAATAATTAATCTATGTTACACAAGTATAACATATATACCAAAAGGAAATGCTCATCTCACATGAATGATTGACACTTTTCCCACATGCCTTATAATATTGAAATCTTAGTTATCACTCAAAATGAAACTTGCAACAAAATAAAAAGGAGAGTGTAATTGATTCGAGCATCAGGCAAAAGCAAACCTTTAAGTGTTGGACTAAATGATGCTCCCCCTCTTTTTATAAGGAAAAGTTGCCATCCCTCTATGTGCTACTATTGATTATACTACATGGTGTCTTTATTTGTTCCACCATAGGTGCAACTCGAACATTTATCCATGTTCCTTTTGTTGATTTTTAAATGAGAATAGATTTGATCATAGTCTCTTTCCATTTTACTTAACCCACTTTCTAGAAAATAAGTAGTTATTTGAAGTTTTGATTAACAATTCCTAATCATTTAAATATCCCCCGTGATCCTTGAAAGATCAAGCTCTTTGCCACTATGAAAATAAGAAGAACTTGGATCTATATTCTTTCCCAATATCTGCCAAAACAATCTCCAATAGCTCAAAGCTTGAGAAACTCGCATCTCAAAGTTCTCATTGACACTATGCAAGCTCAACTCCTCTTTTATAGATCCAAAAGCATTATATCTCGTTGCTCTATGAGGATAGATGTCTTTCCATGTCTTATCACTCTACAAATACTATGTATTATCAAATCAACACCTCTTCTAAAGTCCCAAAACTAACTTCATAATAATAAAAAATGGCAAATGCTTTGCAAAATAATCCAAAGAATACTTGTGAAATCTTAATCTAATTTGACCTTTTACTACAACCTTAAAAGTATATTTTTTTGAAAGGATACAAAACTTGGAAAATTTCTAAAAGTACATCTTGATTCATTGATCCCACTCCTAGTCATCTAGAAAATTAGCCTCATTTATTACCTTGGATTTATTAATATTGGCTTCATCCCTAACATCTAATATAACCTTACTCTCCTTGATAAAATTACTTACCCTTGTTTCTAGCAACACAATTTTGTCAAAATAGTGACTAAAAAAAATTTGATCTATCTTATCATCCATCAAAAAGGGCTTAATAAATAAGGAGACTAATCTGTTGAATTCATGTTTCTAGGCTACCAACTTTTGGTTAATCCCACCATGACCTTCTATAGCAGGTAATTAAGAATCAATAAGATGTTGAAAGTCTACCATCTCTTCTTTTACATTATTTCCTAACTTGATAAAGATAATGATATCATATACAAGATCATGGCCATTATTTGTAGCTAATATTTCAGAGATGCCACTAGGGATATATCTTAAGTTTCTACGAATTCTCCCCATTTGATATATCTTGTGAATCAACTTATTTTTTATTTCTAATAGCCTTGGTTCAATTTGCCTTATCTATCATAATGCTTTATTTATATCAAAATAACACTTCCATAAGTCATCACCCAATCTTATTAGGTCATGCACTCTATTGAAAACCCTTGATCACCTCTTTTGAATTTATTTTATGCATTTTATATTTCTCCAAGGTTTCTTCTTCTCCTTCTTGATCCTTCTTTAACATTTCCTCTAATTCATTTTTCTTTTGTTTCAAATCACGTTATCCTATGAAACACTTGCCAAAGGATTTTAGCTCTACAACTTGAATTTGAGCCTATAGTGTATCCGCCAAAGGATTTTGTAATTTCAATGCATCTTTCAACTTCAAGTTGTCATCATGTACCATACCATGATATTTATACATTTTTTTAGCAGTGGATTTGCTAAAGTAAGAAATATGTACTACCAATGCAATTGCATCAGGGACAAAGACATCTACCACTCTCTTTACTCTCAACTTGCCTTCTAGCTCTTGTGGCATGTAGTCAACATGAAGCTTGTCTTCTACCATGGCCAATGCCAAAATTACCAATGTTTGCATGATAGGGTTGAAAGTTGAACCTTGAAAAATATGTTTGTCTCATCTTCATTGTTGAATAAATCTTAACTACCTTCTCTTCTTTTGATGGTGTCAAAAGTCGTAGCATCAACAATGATCCAACTTGGTGATAAAAGAAAACCACTTTTTCTAATCAATTGTCTTCCATACTTAAGAATCATATTGTCAACATTGTAGTAAAAAATTGAAGCAAGATCAGGACTCTATAGTATCCTACTCTGCTTAATTCAACATTTCCTTTCCTTTCATGTTGTCCATAAGAATTCTCTTTTCTTTTATTTTTGACATCATGACAAATGTTTGAAACTCTTAATTGTTAATGAAGGCATCATCTATCATAAACCCATCACAAGCTATTTTCCTTGCATCCTTCATATCATTAGTATCAAAGAGTTTCTCTATCATAGTGGGAGAATTTCGGATGGTTGACTCATCCTCTTCCTCCCTTGGTGGAGACTTGATCTTAATTACCAAAGGATCCTTTGGATGAAAAAACAAATTGGTCCCTTCAATAGTAGAATAATCAACCAACAAAGGAACCTCAACTTTTGCCATTTTACCCTCTACCTTTCACTTTTCATACTAAGTCATCGATGATACTAATAGTGATACAACCATGAGAAGTAGTCTTTCTACAATCTCCATTGAAATGGATCCTACCTTTTCTACCTCTTCCCCTACTAACGAAAGGAATCTAAATAAAACTTCCATAAATAATCCAATAGGAGAGATGTGTAAATAGAAAAAGAAATACAGTTTTGAACACATAAAGAATGAACATACAACCATAACAAAGCATATACCCTGGGAAAACCCTTTTGAGAAAAAACCCAGCCTCCAAATCTCAAACCAATTGTATTATTAGCAACATAAAGAGGGTTACAATACAAATCCAATCTCAAGCCTTCTTAGGAGATTATACTAAAACATAGATCTAGAGATATTTCGGTAGCATAATAATACCCACAAAACTAAACTATGAAACCTCCATCTCAAGCACCGAATAAATAGAAGTAATACATTAAACCATCAAATGGTAAATTGGAAACAATGAGACAAACCACACAAAATGTGGCACCCAAATCCCTAGCCAAAATCTAATGCCAAAATCCCAAGACAAGTCCATAGGCTAAAAACAACATATTCCTTACACATGTCATAAACTCATCATAATCCACTCACCAGCTTGAACACTCCATTTTTGCTCCATTATCTCCATTCAAAGATGCTTTATGACATGTCATAACATGCATCATAAGTTGGTCGACAAGTGTAACTCCCTTTTACAGTTGTCTTATGGGTCATAAATGCTCTTACATTTTTGATGTGCGAGGCCCAACTTTCAAAGCCCATAACTTTTGATATGAGAAGCCAATTAAGCCCATTATTTTTAAAATTGAAGATCTTAGATATCCATGTCATTATAATTGGCTTGCTTTGATTAAAGCTCGTTTCGATAATTTTTTGGGGCCAAAATCAACCTCTATATCCTAGAAATTACATTTTTGTGCTCTTAACATTAGGATGCAATCATAGACATCAAATTTCCACAGCCCATAATATTGTAAATGAGTCCTAGATTAAACTGTGTGATAATTTTTCCCTCAACATTTTAGATCACACCCCATGATCCATCATCAGGAGAATAGAAAGCAAGAGAGGAGAATTAAAATGGATAATTTGTAGACCAAGTAGGCTAAATAGAAGGAGAGCGGGGAGAGAGGTGGCACGGGGACCAAGAGATCAGAGGGGACAAAAAAGAAACACAAAAATAAACATTTTTTGTCCAACACATGAATGTGCAAAGATGCCTCCACATGTACATGTACCAAACCATACATAAAAACTATATATATATATATATATATATATATATATATATATATATATATATATATATATATATATATATATATATATATATATATATATATATATATATATATATATATATATATATATATATATATATATAAGTTTACTAAATTATATATATTAGTTCCCTAATAATTTGTTTTAATATTTAATGACACTCTTTAATGAAATTAACAAAAAAGAGTATCATTAGATATTAAAACAAATTCAGCAGTTCGCGGATGACACACTTCTCTTTGCTTCCTCTCAAAAAAACTCAGCACTCGAAATCTCTTCGCTTCTATAGCTCTATGAGGAAGCGTCGGGGCAAGTTATCAACCAAGAAAAGTCCAGTATCTTTTTTTTCAACACGGGTGTCAGAACACAAAAGCAAATTCTGTCCATCCTCAAGTTCAGAAAGGCAGAAATCCCAAGCAAGTATCTAGGAGTTCCTTTGTTCAAAGGGGCAATCCGCACCTCACTTTGGGACAACACCATTCAAAAATGTAGCACCAAGGCGTCTTCTTGGCAAGGGAAATGGCTCACACTTTCAGGCAAAATTTAGATGATTAAGGCAGTTCTGTCAGCTATCCCTATATTTCAAATGAGCTGCAACCTGGTGACTAGGAAAGCTTGCTCCTTGGTGGAAGGAATTTCCAAGAAATTCCTTTGGGAAGGAGCCAATGATGTCAAAAGGATCCCCCTTATTGGTTGGTCGGTGGCATGTAAAAGCAAAAGGGATGGGGGCGCTGGGTTTCGCAGCATGGAAAAGTAAAGCATAGCATTAGGTGCTAAGTTAGTCTAGATGATGTTCAAAGATCCCTCAGCAAGATGGTGCCGCATTCTAAGAAAAAAGTATCTTGACTCAGATGACCCTCTCTGTATTTTGACAACACCCAATCCTCCAAGAGGCTCGCATATTTGGAATTTTATGCAACAGTGCAGATGGCTAATAACAGACCACATCTCTTGGTCTCTCCACAATGGCTTCTGGGCAAATTTTTGGGAAGACTCTTTGAAAGGTCTACCCCCGCTGGCCAAGCTCCCAGGATTGAACGACCTTTGGAGAGACTTGTCATCAGCCCATGGTAGAACGGCTTCGTGCTACATCAAAGACTTAGATTGGAATTGGGAACTCATCGCATCCTTTCAAATCAGCGTGGAAGCAAAACAAGAACTAATGAAGGCTCTCAAAGCTAGAAGAATTATCCCCTCAGGCAAAGAAGATGAAGTCTTTTAGACGGGTTCAAAATCGGGACATTACAAAGTTAAGTTTGGTTATGCTATGCAAAACCCGCAGGAAAAGAGTGACTGGCCCTCCTTCCTTTGCTGGACTAGATGGATGCTTCCCAAAGTTGGGGCTTTCGCATAGACAGCTATTCACAGACGAATCCTAACAAGTGATAGGCTCAAATCTTTGGGTATCGCAGGACCATCGAGATGTGTGTTGTGTGGTAATGCTGAAGAAACAATCGATCATCTCTTGCTTTCCTGCCCTTTCACGTCCAAATGCTGGGATTGACTAAGACAGAAGTTAGGTTGGATCAACGCCCTCCCAGATAAAATTGAGGATCTCTTTAGAGGATGGCCCAAAGGACACAAAACAACTTGGTAAGGCTTGTGGGTGGCGAGTCCCTCTCTCCTGATTTGGCATATTTGGTGTGAAAGGAATAGCAAGATTTTTTTAGATAAAGAGTCAAGCCTTGAATCTATCTTGAGAAAAGTTGAGGCAGGCATCAGTGAAGTGGTTAATGTAAGGCTGGCCAACTCTCCCCCGATACCATTCTCAAGCTGGGACGGGGAAGTGATGAAAAGCTGGCCGTCTCTTGTCCTTCCTTCCCAGAGCTTCTATCCCAAAGCAGGCGAGGAAAGAAAAAGAGCAAGGGCTCTCACGAAGTGGACTGCCCCACCAAAGGGGACGCTAAAATTAAATTTTGATGGCGCAGCCAAAGGTAATCTGGGGCCGTCAGGTGCGGGAGTTATCATAAGAAATGAGGTTGGTAACTTGGTCGTGGCAATGTCCAAAAAGCTCCCGAAAGGGACTAATAACGAGGCAGAATTTGAAGCACTGCTTCTCGGGCTCCGTCTATGCAAGGACTTCAATCTCTTGGACATCGACATCGAAGGGGATTCCCTCATCTGCATTAACGCCATCAAGTCTAAGCAAATTCACAACTAGAAGCTCAAATATATTGCAGATGCAATTTAGATGATCTTGCCGACGGCGGGGAACTGCACCCTTAATCACATTTACAGGGAAGGCAACTCAACGATGGACTTTCTAGCAAACGTGACCTGCGAACAAATAGAGGACTCTATCATAGTTGAAACATGTGATCCTTGGCCTTGCCTCCCCCTGTGATTCTCGCAAGGTATGATGGATCACTAGTTCATGTCGGACGATTCTCGATCTCTCTTGGTTCCTGAGGATTTAGTAAATCTCCACAGGATAGCTTGGCAGTACTTCCTTTGCCCCCTGTTGTGGCCTCTTAAAAAACCTCAACCGCCACCTATGTTTTTTCACGCCACAATGGAAATGATTTGCGTATGCATTTGTCAGTGCGATAAGGAAGAGTTTGATTCAGGGTCTACTGTGAACGGGGAAGAAGAAAGGGAGGCCCAGGAGAATCTTGGCATTCAGGATGAGCTGCCGCAGGAGACAAAGCTCGAGCAAATCAAGCGTCTGTTTACGGCCGACCTGAATCATATTGCGGAAGCCATCCTCAAGGTGATTGGAGATGCCAACATTCCAGAGGAACATGTCCATGACAACTACCTTTACGAAGAGTTCTTGGCCACCTGCGTACTTGTTTCTGGAAGGAAGGCCCATGGGAAAACTTTGGCTAATGCCTATATTAGAGAAGATTTGAGAGACATGGCCATGGCTGCGATCGCGACTTTTGACAAACGCCCGACTAATGGCCTCATCGGGGGAGTTTTTAATGCAACCGCTGTCAATATGGAATCTAAATCTCCAACGGTCTCCGCTAAAGCCTTAGCACTCTTTTGGCAAGGTATCAACCGCAATAACATGGAAACTTTCAAATTCTTCCTGCGCAACTATGGGGATCTCCTCTCCCCCAGTCAAATTGAGAGGGCCTCGGAGTTAGCAGAGGGTCTTAAAGTGCTGTGGCACAATTAGTCTCATCTGTTTGTTTGGTTTTCCTCCAAGTGCCATAGCACACGCTTGGCTAGTTTAGTGCCAGTTTGTATGCCTCCCTGACTGCTTAGCTTAAGCCAGTTTTTGTTTCCCGGATTAATATAATGGGAGCTACCCCTATGGTAGCACTTATTCAGCAAAAAAAAAAATATTAAAACAAATTATTAGGGAGCTGATATATATAATTTAGTAAACAAATATATATATATTGGGTGAATGAAGATGTAAACAAAAATCACAACAATAGAAGAATACGATGACCAAAAAAGGAAAAGCAAGATTATGCACATATATCTAGAACACCCAAAACAATGAAGCCTAATAAAATAAAAAAGGACTAAAAACCTATGTAAAAAAATAAGAATAAAGAAATTAGACAGAATGTAGTAAGGTGAAAGAAACAAAAGGATAAAAAAGAGAAAAAAAATTATGTATCTGTATGCATATGAATGTATATATGTACATATATAAAAGAAAAAAGATTGAAGGATGAACGGAGAAATAAACAAAGGATAAAAAGAGAAAAAATAATGTAAATGCATGTATAAGAATATATATATATATATATATATATATATATATATATATATATATATATATATATATATATATATATATATATATATATATATATATATATATATATATATATATATATATATATATATATATATATATATATGCATGTATTAGGATGCAATGTTAAGACACCTTTCCTAACAACTAATACATCCATGGGTGATATTTTTATGCAACGAGAATTTTAGGGGCTGGTTGCATCTCAAATGTTGGATGTAACCCAAACATTTGAATGTCAAGAGTGTGTTGTAATGCATGATTATATGATGGTGTAACATTTGGCTACTTTATCATCTTTCCAATTATTTTAATATAATCAAGAAGATGCTTCATTCTCTCAATTCAGTCTAAGAGAACAGGAAAAGCCTCATGATAGGTTGGGTCCATCATTTTTCTTTTCCTCTTAACTAATCCTAGTTTTAGCCTTCTCTTCCTTATGATGATTTTGCCTGAATCATTCCCACAATTCCTTATCAAATCATCAACTTCATTGCAGTTATTATCACACCCCTTCCTTCATCCCTTCTCAATTTATCAATGAATCTCTATGGGTCATATTTTCTTTGTTCGTGCAAGTGTATACCTAGGAGACCAAACATTTTAGATATCTTGCCCATTCCTTCTTTTCTTAATATTTTGAAATCGTCAATATGTATGGGTGGTGGAAGGGAACCACCTTTTGAGGCCTTTGTAAAATGACCTTGATCGATAGAGTGCATTTATCTGATACCCTTGAGATAAGCACCTCTATAAAGAACCATGTATGGTAGTTTGTACACAAAACTATAGTTGTCCCATACATCCTTATGATAGCATAGGTTTAAAAAAGCCAATCATCCAAGTTATTTGTTATCCTACCTTTAGATTGAAATTGAAGAGGTCTCATAAAGAGTCTAACTTCATAGGAGACTCTAGTCTAATAAAGAGTTTAACTTCATAGGAGACTCTAGCTCTCAAACAATTCAATGGCTTCAATAAAGGGTTTTCAAAGAAGGCCTCAAAAGTGTTGTATAGGGAATGAGGGCGATCCTTGTCAATATGAATGGAGTAGAGTTGTATTGGCTTAACCTCATCTCTCCTAGATTTAAGTGTTATGTATTTCACACCTAATATCTTGTCCCATTCCTCAATTAGAGAAAACATAAAGATGTAACATAAGATAGAATGCCTTCTAAATCTCTTCTCAATCATCCTAGAGTTTAGCCTTTTGAAATTTACAACTTCTTCATGTATGTGTCTAGCCAAGAGCTCTCCATAATCAAACAAGGTGTTGATGTGTGAGTTCTAATTGTCATTATAGAAAACCAACATTCCCTAAGATATTCTATCATTTGCATCCACTCCCATTATTTGGCATAGACCCTAATACACATTGTAAAATTATGGTTCAATTATTTTTTGCATCCAAAGGCTCCACTAGATCTTGGGGGATGGGTGTCTTCTTTGTTTCCCATGGCATCTTTAATGGGGCAACTTCACTCCTTTAAATACATAGTATTCCCTTTTATACTTTAGTTCTAGAAGCATAGGTTCAACAATTCATTTACTTCTGATCTCAATCCAAATACTTTTTGGATTAGTTGTCCGTTTAGCGTGAAGATATGGTTCCCTCAAAGTCTTTCATTACACTTGCATACCCATTCAACTATCTCTAATGTTGGGAAGTAGTTCAGAACAAAGACTTTGACAAAATCCAATAACCATGGGTTTCTTATTGGTCTCAGTGCATTCCTTTTTTCATACTTGTTCTTGGAGAAAACCTTCCAAAAATTAATGTGGTGGCATCTCTAATATTTGCCTTTTCATCCACAAAGTGTTCTATTGTGACAAGGCCCTTTCTAATGGTCTTTTAATTCCTTTTTATGGCTCAAGAGTTTGCTTCTGAGGTATATTCACTAACAATTCATTTTGGGGCCTTGTTAAATGCTTACAAGAATAATTCAAAGGTTTCTGATAGCACAACAATTATTTCCAATGTTTCTTTAACAACTAGGGCATAATAGTTTTTTAAAAATATATAATTCTTGCCCCTACTATAAATTATGAAAATAATTATAGTTCTTGTATAATTTTTGTTAAGTAATCCAAACACTTACGCTTATAAAATTATAATTTTGAGAAAACTTTTAATAGTTTCTTCACAAAATAAAAAAAACATATGAAAACTTTCAACCTACCAAAAAATGCATCCAATTTTCTTTTAAAAAATTAGGGCACACTTGATCCGATAACAATTTGCAATTGAGAGTTTGCAGTTGTCTAGAATGAGAATTTTGCTTGCATTTTAATGTTCTCCCATTAATGGTTCCTTCATATCATAAGCTTTAAAGAGCGAAGACAATCACATCACTCTTAAACCTTTTGAAAACTTGCACAAATCAATGACTAAGAAAGAGGGCTTAAAAAGACACGATAGATCAACAACTTGCAGCCAACATGCAATTGTAAATGAGTTAGCGTCTTGATTACCCTCGTGACCACATTGCCTGCTATGAACTACCTAGAAGCTACTATGTTCACCTCCGCGGGTAAAGAATCCTTTTACGTCGGCCCCACAATTTATTACGCTATCAGTTGCCGCTTGGAAACATTTGATTCATCTTTTAGAAAAAGCATTCCACGTCCTTTACCTTCGACCAACGCAAAAGAGCTGCATACTCCTTTATTAATACTTTACTACCTTCATATCTTAAGTGTGTTACAACATTAACCTCCACCTAGTTCAACAATTAGCGTTAAGTGAGATACAAAATCTATAGCTAGCGGATTGTGGGTAATTAGAACAAGCACAAAACTTGATTGTTGGTGGTGAGAAATTACCTATGGTGAACAACAGAGTGACACAGCTCTTTTGAAAACTAGCAAGTGTTTAGCTATGGGTTCACCATGTCTTACTTCAAACCAATCACTCAACTCTATCATTTCATATATTTTACAACTCTTAGCCAGGTCAATGATCAATGTTGAGCAAGACACAAGATCAAAGATTAGTAGGTGGTGGGTAATTAGAACAAGTGTGGCATTTGATTGTCCATGGTGATAAATTTATCCATGATGGACCAAAGCTTGCCAAGACACAAGATCAAAGATTAGTAGGTGGTGGGTAATTAGAACAAGTGTGACATTTGATTGTCCATGGTGATAAATTTAACATTTGATTGTCCATGGTGATAAATTTATCCATGATGGACCAAAGCTTGCCAATCGTTGATAAGTAATTTAACTTGAAGAACAAGTTTACTGCAATAACCAACAAATAGTTAACATACAATGGAAATAAATTGACTTAAGTGATCATCAATGAAAAATAAAAAGTCACCTTCAAATTAGAATAAAAGTTTAATGTCAATGTGCTAACTACAAATTGGTTTAGAATAAACATATCTATGAATCTGCCCACCATGAAAACAAGATAGAACAAGGCCAAGGTTTGCATGCCAAGATTTTTGTGCAAGGCACATGTTAAAACTTATCACATTCTTGGACTAAAAGGAGGTCTAAGCATAATTAAAGGTAATTTTCAAAATTTTCACTAAGGTGTTGATAATGGCTCTTGTTCAAGGATGTATACCTCTTGCAAGAATAGCAAGCTCACAGAATATTCGTCAAGAAATTTGACCATTAAGTGAGATAAGCCACAATGAGAATACAAAATAGATACTAGGATCCAAAAACTTACACTATGAGTAAAACTACATTCAAAGCTTCATAACGAAAATAATGGGGTTTAGAATATATGTACACATGGTTGGTTGCTCGATCAAGAGAAGTAATGCTTCAAATGTTTCCCCTAAGCAAGCAACTCCATGAATTCTCCATTTAGATTCCTCAAGTGAATTTTTTTTAGTTTAATGATTCTCAATAATGTGAAGACTAAGCCAAAGAGCATCAAACTTTATGTGTTTACCCTTATCCCCTGCTTTGACATTCCACATTAACACCATGTCCCTAAGCTGAGCATTTCTTGCCTTATTCTTTTTATCAAATAAAAGTTTGACCTTCTCTTGACTTTAGATTTTGGTGATGAGCACACCTTCTCACCTCATCCAATTTAGTCAATTGATTCATCCTCTGGCTCATAACATTATCCTTTGTTCCACTTATTTTCTACAGTAGTTTATAAGTAGGGAATTCTAGGTTTATTAGCATAACAACATTTAATCCATACACTAGCTCAAAAGAGCTCTTCCCATCTCTTTGTGTTGTAGTCCAAGGTTCTTTTTAAGATCTTCATGACATTCTCGTTGCTAGATTAAACTTGTCCATTTCCTTGGGGATGATAAGGGGACGAGTAAGTTAGGTTGATCCCATACTTTTTTCACAAGTCTATAAACTCTCATGCTCTAAAACACATAGCATTATCAGTGATGGATTTTTGTGGCGTATGAAGCTTGGTAATGATATTGTTTAATAAGAAATCCATGACGATCTTTGCAATGGCATTCTTTACAAGGATTGCTTCCACCCACTTGGTGAAGTGATCTATGGCAATGAGTATCCACTTAAATCCATTACTAGATTTCTCTATAATTTATCCAATGAATTCTATGCCCCATTGATAAAAAGGAGCTTCCATTGTTATGGTTCTAAGAGGAAGAACACTATATGCTTTTAGTCTCCATGAAAACCTTTGACACGAGTCACATTTCCTTACCAATTTAGAAATATCCCCAAATAATAATGGCCACCAATAACTAGCTCTTAAGACCTTGCGTGTAGTGTGCTTTGCCATGAAATAGACTCCACATGCTCCTTGATGGAACTCTAATGCAATTCTTTGAGATTCTTCATTAACACACCTGAGTAATATATGTTCTAGATTCCTCCACATCAGGTTATCTTCCACAAGAATGTGTTTTTGAGCAACCAATTTCAATATCATTTATTTACTCATATCTAAATTTAGGGACACGTCATATTCATTAGATAATGGACTATATTGGCATGCCAAAGATCATCTTTTAGTACACAGTTGTTAGAATACCCAATGTTACTTACCATGTTTACTTCCATAGCATATAAGTTAGTTTATATCACCAACTTTACTAGTCCTTGACCATTAACCAACTTAGTCATCTTGATCTCAAGGTTGAATTATTGTATTTTATTTATCCATCTACATCTCTTGCTTATAACCTCTTATTGGGTAAATATGTCCCTCAATGCAAAGTTAGTAACATAAGCAATAGTTGTTACCCCAACTAAGACCTAAAATTTTGATAGATTTGACAAGGGTGTATGCTTGTTTCTCCATTATAGCATACTTTAATTCAACATTTTGAAGCAACTTACTAAAAAAAGTAATAGGTTTCTTGAAATCCTTACCTTTTCTTGTATAATAAGACTTTTGCAATTGTATAAAATGAAGCAAATGAGAACAATAAAAAAGGCTTAGAGTAATTTGGTAGACAAGGCATGAGCCTATTTTATTGTGTCTTTTATGCCTAGAAAGGATTTTAAAGACTCACCCTCTCATCTTATAATCTGTCCCTTTTTCAACATTTTTGATATGGATTTTGTCTTTTCCATAAAATTAGGAATGAACCTTCTAACAAAGTGAATCTAGCTAAAAAATGATAGAATGCCTTTTAGTATTTTGGGTTGGGGAATTTTATCAATTGTTACCACCCTTTTTGGATCAATTCTAACTCCATCTTTGGACACAATATGACCCAACAATTTTGCTTCCTCAAGTTTAAATACACAATTCTTAGGGTTGAGTTAATGCCATATTCTATGCATCTTTTTAACAATTGTTCTCGATGGTCACGGTGTTTATTTCTGTCTTTGGAGTATGTAATCATATCATCCCAATAAATGGCCATAATATCATCAATTAAACTAGAAAATACAACATACATAGCCCTTTGAAATTATTGAAATGGTGAGTAGACACAGAAAGAAAAACATATATAAATTTTATTATTGCTTCAGGATTACATTCACTCAATCTCACACTTTTTACAGTACATTACATTCCATTGGCTTATAAAGCCATTATTTTCCCATATAAAACCAACTAACCTAACCTGCAAGAATGTAACTTCCCAAAACTAACTATTATCTTATTTCTAACTATTCACTAACCTTTATTTATTATTTAATCTACTAAATATGTAATATAAATCCAACATTCCCACCCTTATTACATCAATTCGAACAAAGGACAAAACACTGCATGGATTGAATAAAGCAACCCTTCTAGAAACTTTGATGAAGTGCCTCCATCAATTCTCCTTGCTCACCCAAGACACACCAAACTAAACTCATCAATGAATGTCTTAACTATCAAACCTGCAAATCCTTTACACCACATGAAAGAACACGATCCCATCCTCCATGCACAATGAGAGAACAAATCTCCTCTAATAGTCGACAACTCCTCCAAGTGTATCAAAATCCCTCCTCTAGTGCTGCATATGAGTGCCAATATCCCTCCTCCATGAAACAACTCTCCTCCAAGAGTCCACTTTCCTCTGAAAGTGTCAATATCCATCCTCTAATGCTATGGGAATCCAATCCCTTCTCTAATGTACAAAAGGGACAGAAACAATGTAGATACACTAATCCCACCCTATTTTAGGGATTACACTATCCACAGGTACTACTAAGAATTGTTGATCCCCCTTGCTCCATGAAAGGACACAAATTGAAACTGGTGCTTCTCATGCAAGATATCATCTCTGAGTAAGAAGCTAGCTCGAGACGATAAAAACTCCTCTAGCCTCCAATATGACCTTGTTACTCTTTAACTACCAGAAGTAGCATTCAAAACTTTGAAAGCCCTCTTAGGTGTAACATAGATGGCAAGAGTAGAAGCACTATATGTAGCCATGTTTAAATGTGAAAATAATAGGTGTTGGGCTCAACTGAAAATGCACCTTTTATAAAATGGCTTTGATGTGTATACAAAATGTCCTTATGACTCAAAAAGTAAATCTCCCCTTAGATGTACACTCTTCACATTAATAACCCCTTACAAAACTTCTTATGTATCCCATAAGTTACACACTTTTATAATGTTGTTTATCTCTAAACAATTTAATTTTTACATGCAACTATATGTTTGTTTCCCTTATTTCACTACAAGTAAAGATTATTTCACTTCCTCTCCTTCAATTTTATCTAACTGCAAGAAATGACTATAACTACCATTAAAGCCTTGATATCTTCAATAGATGGCCTTGATTTATTATACTTATCCACATCCTTTCTTTTAGATGAGCATAATCATAAGCATGGAGCTCATATTGCTCATTCATGTTTACATAATCACATGGAATAGGATTTCTACCTAAATCAATTTCTTGAGGATGACACAGCTCTGCATTATAAATGCAACCAAATACATATACTTCTTCAATGCCTTAAATCTTCCTTATATTCACTCTCTTCACCAAAATCATCACACTCCTCTTCTTTTGTAATTAATCTACTAGCAATAACATACTAAGTAGGTGTCTAAAGCATGTAACAAGCTTCACACCAAGGGGTGTCCTCTAAAGCATTAACCTTACTCCCCTTCAATATATTAGGGGCATATTTGCCACGAGATCTATGATCTAGGCACCTTTGGGTGATGTTATTTCCATTAGGGATAGGCTTCCTAGGTATGTTCAGATTATATGGCATATCAACTAATAACAAACTTCTTTTCTAGATCGTGAAGTCCTAATCTTTCTTGTGGAAGTCCCTTCTCATTTTGAGCCACTTTATATGCTTCCTTCAAATCACCCATCATTTTATCAATCTTGTTTTCCATGGATGGGGGTTTGCTTGACTAACCTCTCTAAGGCGAATAAATCTTTACATTATTCCTCTTAGGAACCTTGTCTGAAGCTCTTATGTTTCCCTCAATATTGATGGCCATTGGATATGCCTCTCTTAGAGTTCTATAATTTTTATTTCTTAACAAAAAAAATCTTATGATTAAAAGTTTTATAATATAGCATGGGGCATATTGATTCATTGGGTCTCATATATCATGGAACTTCCGTCATAACTCTCAAGAATTTGTTATTGAATTATGCAATTGATATATTGAGTCCTTACTTATGGTTGTGAATTCATTGATGGTCAATCTAGGATCCACTTTGTCACCATATTGTTCTTTTAAAATTCATTTAAAATCTCCCCAAGAAGACATTCTTTCACTAGATAGGCTTGCATCCCATTCTCTTGCAATGTCAACAAGGAATTACATAGAGAGTTTCATCAGTGCATCCTCATCCTTGATCTTAAATTCATAGGTTAAATTTACGAGGCTTCTTAGATGCTCTTCACCTTATAAGGCATTATTTCCCTAGAACTTAGATGATCTATGAAACATGCCATCTCATATTACTTGGAATTACACACACAATTTACTAAGAAGGTAAATAAAGATAGAAACGTGAACATTTTTTTTTTTTTTAACATTTGCATTATCACAAGAAATAAAAGCATATATTTTCTGAATATTTTTTTCAACCTTGAAATTACAATATATTCAAAGATAGAAGCATGGTGAAATCATTTCACTTTACATTTACAAATAAGTTGCACTTGGCAAAAAGAATAATTTTACATCATAAGTCATAACATAAAGTGTACTGCATCTGGAATCTTGACATTTGTCTCACAAATCTCAGCGAGTCTTCTGCTACAAAGGGAGAGCACCATCCGAGTGCTTTACCTCCAACCACAGACCGGTGGTCCCCTGCACACCTTCCTTCTTAGAAGTGGCCCTACCCTTCATAAAGAGTACAGACATAAGGAACCAACAGGTTTCCATTTGAATTATAGTGTTGTGTCTTATGTAACCCAATCAACCATACAACTCTAGACAATCTTCTAGCTAAGTATGATCATTATGACAGGTCACGCCATCTAGATACGGTGAATCGACTAATGCATACAAAGACAAATGCATCACTTTGGCCAAAGTTTCTATATAAATAGATGTTTGCAATAAACGTAGTCATGTGTTCACACACCTCTAACTTGACTTGGAAACTACGTCATCCTTCAGTTGACTTGTTTGACTAGCAAATCTAGACATGAACCATCTTGGCTAAACTCAATCCTAGTCAATTTGACTTAGAGTTAAATCTTTAATCTAGAATATTCATGCTATATATCTAATTAGGTAATTTTAACCCTTCAAAGAGCCCCTCGTTGCATTCTTGCAAAAATTAGGGTATATGACTTCTTGTCACTCTACTCAATGACTCAAATATTAAGCACTTCTTGTGCTATATGTGAAGTTTTAACTCTATCAAGAAATCGTTTAAATTTATTTAAGTACTACCTAGACTCTTTTCTAATTTATAATGTTTTAAACTATGGTTTTCTTAACCATTTACTGTCAATCATAACGCACAATAGACTAAAACAAAGTCTTAAACGACTTAAGGGTTCTAAGATTTCTAAAACCCTTTGGGTTGATTCTAGGGTTTTACTTCTCAACCCCATACATTAGTATATCAAATATTCTTGTTTTTCACAAAAGTAAGAGTTTATAATAATAAAACATAGAAACATAAATCTCTAGTCTACTCTTGACTTGGGCAATGTTTGGAATCACATTTCTCTTAACACGCAAAAATATAGCACATGAGGTATATCCTCTTCATATAAGATCTTAATGAATACTAATGTTTTCATAAATAATCTCTCGACTAAGTCTATCTTTCAACCTAGATATGTTTGAGTCTACAATAATAATAATGTTTCCAACCTCTTGGTCTTCTCGAGTCCTTCGACTCTCTACATAGGATAGATTTTGAACTCATAAAGAATATCATTTAAATATCATGATGATACTTGTCATTGTTGAAAAAATGCTAATGTGATGATATATCACTATCCTAGATATTTTGAAAGATATTTTATAACATTTCTATATATTCTACCATTGGTGTATATCTAACACAAAATCATTTGATTGAAAAATAATAAAACTTATACATTCCTACTCCTCACAACTCCTAGATTAAATTCAGAGTTCTGGTAAGGCTCGGTCTCTGCAAATACATACATAATTTTTCTAGTTATAGATTGTGAACTTAATAGGATATGGCTACAATAGCATGCATTTCAAAGTGAGAATAAATATTAGTTTATCTCTGCACGAATATACTAACTTTATACTCACCTAGGGTGTTTGTTAGCTAAAGGAAGTACTATGGTTGTTTGGTGAAAACTCAGTATAAAATGTCTTCCTACAGACCCCAAAATCCTCTGTATAACATAGAGTTATTCAAATTCATTTCTCCACAATTCGGTGTCCACTAACTATTAAGTTAACAACCTAATGACCTTATATGTTCGGTGACAAAAAGATAGCAAGAGAGGGAGAGTTATCCTCTACAGTTGTTTCTACTGAACTACAACATTGGACTACTATTGTATAAAAGACATAACATTGTTTCCTTCGAACTACATTCTCTACTAAGAATACTTTATACATATAAGTCTAAGAAAACATATTCTTGTTTTGTATACAAACGATAAAAAACTACTACATTTTAAGAATGAAAAGATAATGCTTTACTAAGACATTCTTACTTCCAAAAGCCACTGGTTTCCAATGCATGTGCAGACTCTACCTATTTGCTAGCTATCCAGGCTCGACTTCACTTATCCTTTTGAGTATCTAACTCTATATCCCTATAGTGTTCTAGATAAGAACAAGTTCTCTATGTTTTATTGAGCTCTCTATCTTATTTGGCCTTGGTTTCCTTATTCGAAGCTCTCTCTTCTACTCAGTTTTACCACACACTATCACTTATCATTGCACTAACAAAAGCCTGTTATCAACTCAAAAATATCACTCTTCTTCGATATCCTTCCTGCCTGATGATATATCCTTATAAAAGGCTTACTCTCTCCACTTTACCATGGAGCCCTAGGCATAATCTTTGCCTATTATCATGCTTCATTAGCATGCAAAATTAGTGGAGCAACTGGTCTTTAAAGACCAGTCTTAAACTCTACCTCCATAACCGACATGGAGAAAGGAGTTGAGTGCTCATGTAAAAACATGAGAGGTTTGCAATAATTGCTACTATACCACGTTACTTATGAAGCTCTTTGACATAAAAAAAGGGTTTAACTTATAAATCAGATCAATAGATATTTAACAACATAATATCGTTAAATAAAATGAATACATGTGTTGTTTCTAATACATAGCAATATATGAGAATGGGGTCGAGGTAATCTCCCCCTCTCAGATTGCTTGACATCAAAATAAATATATTATTATAACGAAAAACTTATCAAAAATCACCAATAATGAAATAGTTTAACCACTAATATTTAATTTGTTATAATAAGATAATCTATATTCATATCACATAAGAAAAATAATGACTATTGACCATATCTTGTCGATGGTCATACTATCCAGACTTGGTTTTTCGACAAAACCTACTCTAATGGATCTTGATGACAAATTGACAATTGTCAAGTCAAAACCCAAACTCAAACCTAATGGGTCAAACACAACTTACCAAACTTCACGAGGGTTCACTAAATGGTGTAAGCATGAGACTTAGATGGCAACAACCTATTCTTATCCATATGTCTATTCATTTCTCTTCGATGATGCTCCCCTCTCTTTCTCGGAGGGTGGAAACCTATTTCTTGATTACAACTTGCAATCACCAAACTAGGATTAGTGCATCGTTAGTCCATCCATAAACTTTATGAATAAATAATCATGACATCATATAATCATATGTCTAAATTCTAAACATATAAACATAAGCTCATAATATTATTGATTTATCCTGACATTTTTGTATAACATCAAATCATTAATCCATGCAAAATTATCTACTAATTACATATACAAGTAAAAAGTAAAACATAGTCAAAATTTGGGGTGTGACAACCTATTTCTAATTTCATTTGGTATAGGATTAGGATAATGGGGTATCCTAATAAAGTTCAATTGCATATATCTTTCATCTCCTAAGAGTAGTGTTCTTGGATGATGTCTTCCTTGGTTAGCTTGATTTCTAAGATGTGGGGGAGGTCTTCTATTGATCTAATGATGAGGTCTTCAATTAACAAATTGTTGGTTAGTGAACAAGGCTTATTATTGTGCAACTCTAGCCCTGGGGCGGTCAATAATATCTAACAGTTGCTCAATATGTTCATTCAAATATTCAAGACTTTTAGTATCTAGTTGAGCAAGCTCGTGATATTTATCATTTTCATATGTTTGATCAATTATCTAGCTCAATGTATTGGACAGGTGACATGGGAGTATCTGGCTTAACATTATTTATTGGGGATTGACCCTCATAATTGACTTTAGCCATATATTAATGCCTATCTAGAATAATTTGTTCTTTGATTTTGTGTTGTTTTTTATCCAACTTGAAATGGTGGTCATTTGTTTCTAATTTATTTTTACATTTCAAAGTTCTACTAATAGATCTATCAATATAATAACCTTTGTCAACGTCTACTACATGTTCATGTTGCCTAGATGAGCTAACTTCATTATAATTATGAAAAGTGATAGTAGGCTTACTTGTTTCTTTTGTTTTATAGATAGTGGGTGTTTTTTACTAAATCCAATTTCTAGCTTCATATTTGGGTCATCTTTGTAAACTAATCTACTATCATCTGTCTTTGAGTTTTGATGAAAGGGTCTTTCTTACTAGATTTGAGATAGAATTGCCACTCTTCCTAATTAAAAAAATTAAGATAGACTTTTGGTGGGAAAATAGAAAATGCTTATAGCTAGCTTGTTAATGGAACAAAAAATAATACATCTAATCTCAAAATAAATAAATCTTAAAAGGCTTTGAATTGTCTTATCAAATATTGATTATCTGAAGAACAATATTTGCAAATCTGAAGAGATAGTGAAGCATAAAATTCTCACAAAGATTGACTATAAAGATATTCAAACACACATCACAACCTGCATATTTGTTGAATTATTAGACAACCTATAGATGAATTGATCAAATTAGACAAACTTAATGGTATTTTAGGTTACACAATAATGAGTTTTGAAAATTTTCATAACAATGCCTTTTTTTGGGTGGTCCAATCTCTTTACTCTTTTTTCTAAAAGATGCACTTATGAGATCCCTTAGTGTTAACGTATATAATCAAGCTAAAAGATCAAGTGATGCTTTATGCCCAAAATATAGGTCTATTGATCTAATTAACAAGAGTAGGTACAACTCTTCTACACCACAAGCTCTGCAAAGCTTAAGAAGGTGATCCTTTGAAGATCTCACAAATTAATTAAAGAAATATGTTATGAAACTTGTTGTGGAAAAAGTTGAACCTTACAACACATCTAAATCTTATTTTATCTTGTCACTAACTCATTTTGTGTTATCTTTGTAATTTGTGGGTAAAAATTTATTATGAAAATAAACTAAAGATCTAAAGATGTATTGATAAAGAACTTGTAAAATAACAATTCTCTCAATGGTTCTTTATAGCCTTAAATTCATGGTAGATATGTGAATTATAAGTTATACACAAGAGATCTATCATTTCAATTGAGTTGTATTATCAATTAGTTATTTATGACTGATGCCTAATCCTTTGAGATAAAGAGAATAAAATGAAATTTAACTATACCAAAGAACAATTGACCTTAGTTCCACGTGGTCTTAACAACTATTTTGACTTGCAAAATTTAATCCCTCAAAGACACTTGTGAGCGACATTTACAAACCATACTAAGTAATCATGCCACTTATCACAACATCCCACATATTAAGAAAGAAATATTTTACAACCATTCTTGATGGTATACTAGCTATTCTTAATACACGATCAACAAATCCAATCCTAGAGAATTTTTAGATCTTCTAAAATGTTGAGCAAATAATGAAGACAATATACAAAGAAATAATGATGTGTTTTATATTGATGTTGAAACTGAAAGTATAACTCTACTTTGTTACAACAAAAATTAGATTATAACAATGTTTTTGGCTCACCAACATCTCATTGATGTATACTTGCATGAAGCAATTGCAAAAATAACGAAAGCTTGATCTATGTTACCCAAGTGATAACTGATATATAGAGAAAGAACAATGCTCATCTCACATAAATAATTAGCACTTGTTTCACACGCCTTACAATCATGAAATTATCTAGTTATCACTCAAAATACAACTTGGAACAAAACAAAAAGGAGAGTGCAATTGATTCCAACACTGGGGAAAAGTAAACCTTTAATCATTTCACTAGACTATGCTCCCCTCCTTTTACAAGGAATATGTTACCATCTATCTATGTGTTGTTGTGGATTCTATTGCACGTTATCTTTATTTATGCCATTACAAGTACAACCCCTAACTTTAGCCATGTTCCTTTTGCTAATTTTTGAATGAGATAAGACTTCACCGTAGTCTCTTTTCATTCTACTTAATCCACTTCCTAGAAAAGAAGTAGATATCTAAATTTTTTATGAACTTCTCCTAATCATTTGAATATCTCCCATAATCCTTGCAAGATTAGACTCCTTGCCACTATGAGAAGTAGAATAACTTGGTTCACACTCTTTCTTAATATCTCTCAAATCTTCCTCCAATAGCTCAAAGTTTGAGAAATTTGCATTTCAAAGTTCTCATTGAGATTATGCAAGATCAACTCCTCTTTTACAAATCTAGAAGCATGATATTGTATTGCTCTATGATGACACTTGTCTTTCATGTCCTATCACTTTGCAAACATCTACTATGATTGATCAAATCAACACCTTTGTGAAACTTGGATCTAACTACACAACAATAAAGAATGGCAGGATGCTTTGTAAAATAATCCAAAGAATGCTCATGACCTTTTTATTTGAGTTGACCTTTCACTTCAACCTTGAAAGAATACAATATTTTGAAAGAATACAAAACACGACAATTTTCTAGAAGTACATCTTGAGGCATTGATTCCACTCCTAGTCATCTAAAAAAATATCCTTAATTATTACCCAAGATTTATTAATATTAGCTTCATACCTGGCATCCAATATGACCTTACTCTCCTTGATAAAATTACTAACCCTTGTCTCTGGAAACATAATTTTGTTAATTTGGTAACTAAACAAAATTGGATCTATCTTGTCCTCCAACAAAAGTGGCTCAGTAAGTAAGGATACTAAACCTTTTGGATTAGTTGTCTAGAAGGTGATTGAGAATCAAAAAGATGTTGAAACTCTACCATATTTTCTTTTACATCATTTTTTAACTTGTCAATGAAGGTAGCAATATCATATAAGATCTATCACATGCATTATTTGTAGTCGATATTTTGGAGATGCTACCATGGATATATATGTTGTATTTCCATGAATTCTTCCCATCCAATATATCATGGGAATCAAGTTATTCTTGATTTCTACTATCCTTGGTTCAATTTGTCATATCTGGTGCGATGCTTCATTTCTACCAAAATAACACTTTCATAATCAATCACCCGATCTTGTTGAGTTTTATACCCTAGCATTGAAAAATCCCTTGATAATCTCTTTTGAATTTATTTTATGCATTTAAGCTTTCTCTAAGGTTTCTTCTTCTCTTTCTTGAGCCTTCTTTAACATTTCTTTCAATTCATTTACCTTTGGTTTCAAATCAATTCTCTCCTATGAAATGTTTACCAAAGGTATTATTGTTTTCAATTCTACAACTTGAAATTGAGCTTATAGTTTGTCAACCAAAGATTTTTGCAATTCAACACATCTTTCAACTTCAAATTCTCATCACCTACCATGCCATAATCTTTATGTAAATTTCTAGAAATTGCTTTGCTAAATTGAGCAACATGTATTATCAATATACCTACATCAAGGGAAAAGACATCTACCACTCTCTTTACTATTAACTTGCTTACTAGCTCATGTGTAACGTAGTCAACATGAGACTTGTCTTATGCTAGAAACAATGTCCAAATGCTAATGTATGCATGCCAGAGTTACAAAACCTTGAAAATACTTGTTTGCCTCATCTCATCTCTTAAAAAAACTTTCTTTTATGTTTACCATCATGGCAAATGTTTGTAATTCTCAAATTTTTGGCAAAGGTATCATCTACCATAAATCCAGTACAATCTCTTTGCCTTAGATCCCTCACATCAGTAGTATCAAAGAGTTTTTCTATCAAAGGCAGAGAATCCAACATGGCTAATTCATCCTCTTCTAACCACAGTGGAGATCTAATCTTACTTATTAAAGTATCCTCTAAAAAATCACCTATCCATTTGGTAGTAGAATAATCAACCAAGTGAGGAACTTTAACTCGTGACATTTTACCCTCTACCTTGTGCTTTTCATGCTTGATTGTTGTTGATGCTAACACTGATACAACCTTGGGAAGTGGTGTTTCTATAATCTCCACATAAATAGAATCTTCATTTTCCACCTCTTCCCCTATTGATACATCCATATGTGGTTTTCAAATACAACATGAATTTGAGGGATTGGTTGCATCACAGGTGCTAATTATAAGCAAGGCATTTGAATTTCAGGAGTGTGTTGTAATATAAGACTCTCTAGCATTATAATATTTGGGCTTTGACATCTTTATAATTGTTTCAATATTATTAATAAGATGCTTCATTCTCTCAACTAGGTCTAAGAGAATAGGAAAAGCCACATGATAGGTTAGGTCCATCATTTTTGTTTTCCTCTCAACTAATCTTATTTTTAGCCATATTTTCTTACTAATGATTTTGTCTTCATTTGCGTAGCTCCCTATCAAATCCTCATCTTCATTATAGGTATGATAATACCCCTTCCTTTCCTTGGCCCTTCTTAATTTATTAACAAATATCTCTAGGTCATATTTTCTTTGTTCATGCAAATATATACCCAGGAGACTAGAGATTTTAGATATTGTCCATTCTTTCTTTGCTAAATATTTTGAAATCACCAATATGTATGGAAAATGGAAGGAAACCAGTTTTATAGGCCTTATTGAAATGATCTTGATCAACAAAGTATATTTTCCTTGCAGTCTCAACATAAGAAACTCTATTAGAGATTGTCTATGGTAGTTTGCATGGAGGTATGGTTGACCCATACATCCTTATGATTGTACAGGTTTCAAAAAGAAATCAATACATACAATTATTTTTATCCTACCTTTAGGTAGAAATTAAAAAGGTATAATAAAGAGTTTAACTTCATCAGAGACCCTAGCTCTCAAACAACCCAATTTCTTTAATAATGGGTTTACATAGAAGGCCTCAAAAGCGTTGTACAAAGAGTGGGGTGATCCTTGTCCATATGAATAGACCATAGTTTTATTGGTTTACCTTCATCTCTTACAAATTTAGATGATATGTGTTTCACACCTAATCTCTTGTCCCATTCCTCGACCAAAGAAAACATAAAAATATAGCATAAAATGCTTTATAAATCTCTTCTCAATCGTCACATAATTTAGTCTTTTAAAATTTGAAAATTATTCATGTATGTGTCGTAATAGGAGCTCTCCATAATCAAATAAGGTGTTGACATGTGGGTTCTGATTGTCATCATAGAAACCATTCCTTGAGATATGTTGTCATTTACATGCAAACCCATTATTTGGCATAAACCCTGATACACATCTTGAAAATGTGGTTTAAAAGTTCTTGCATCCAAAGTCTCCACTTTATCTCAAGGGATGGGTTTGTTCTCTATTCCCCATGTCCTCTATCTATAATGGGGCAATTTCACTCCTCTATACATAGTAGTCCCTTTCATACTTTAGTGCCAAAAGCTGCAAGTTCAACACTTTGTGTGCTTCTGGTCTCAATCCAAATACCTTTTATATTAACTATCTATTCAAGGTGAAGGTGTGGTGTCCCTCAAAGTATATCATTATTCCATGTTTTCATCATAGCACTTGCATGCCCATTTAACTATCTTTGATGTTGGTAAGTAGTTTGAAACAAGCACTTCGGTGAAATCCAATTCTCATGGGTTTCTTATTGGTCTTGATGCATTTCTTTTGTCATATATGTTCTCAAACAAAAATCTCCTCATAATTGATGTAGTGGCATCTCTGATATTTTCCTTTTCATCCACAAAGTGTTCCATTAGGATCGGTCCCTTTCTAATGGTCTTTTTGTTTATTTTTGTAGTCCAACGAATTGCTTCTAAGGTATCTTCACTAACAACTCATTTTGGGGTCATGTTAAATGCTTAAAAGAATAATGCAAGGGTTTTTTATATCACAGGAATTATTTCCAAGGTTTCTCTAACAACTAGGGCACAATAGTTTTTTAAAATACATATTTCCTGCCCCATATATATATATATATATATCGTGAAAACAATTACATCTCTTGTACAATGATTCTTTGGTAACCAATCCAAACCCTTACCATTTCAAAATTACAATTTTTATAGGGATTTCAATAGTTTTTTTAGGCAATACAAGATAATATGAAAAATTTGAACTTACTAGGAAAACCCATCTAATTTTTTCTAAAGAGATTTATTAGATTTGTAGAGGGAACCTTTGAAAATTAGGCACACTTGAGAAAGATAACAAATCACAATTAAGAGTTATAATATTTTGGAATGAGAATTATGCTTGTGTTTTAATGTACTCGTTCGTTAATGGTGTCTCCCTACCTTTAACTTTGAAGAGTCAAGATTGACATGCCATTCTTAAACCTTTTGAAAACCCACGTAGATCAATAGTTGGGAAAGAAGGCTTGGAAAGACACAATAGATCAATAACTAGTGGATGGCAGGCAATTGTAAATGAGTGAGCATCTTAATTACACATAGGCCCAAATTACTTAACAGAACAAGAAGTTGTTGCATTTACCTTTGCGAGGAAAGAAACATTTTACATTGGTCCCACCATTTGTTATGTTGTTAGTTACTAGAAGGATTCATTTGGTAACACCCAATTTGTCCTTAAAAAAAAACATGTCGCACACATTCCACATCCTTTACCTTTGACCAATAGAAAAGAGCCACATACCACTTCATTAATACTTTACTTCCTTTCTGTCTTGGTTGTGTTAAAACATTAACCTCTAGCTAGATCAATGATCAGTATTGAGATCCATGGTTGGTGGATGTTGGGTAATTACCTAGAAGAGTGTAATATTTGATTACCCATGGTGAGATTACCTATGGTGAACAAGAGAATTACACATAGCCTCCTTTGAAAAGTGCAAAGTATTTAGTTGTGGTCCCACCTCGTATTGTTTCAAACCCATCATGTAGCTCAACCATTCCATTATTTGTCATTAAAGCATTGATTCCTATCAAGATCAATGATTAGTATTAAGTGAGACATAGGATTCAAAATTAGATGCTGGTGGGTAATTGGAACAAGCATGACATTTGATTGCCCACGATGGACCAAATATTGCCTCATGTACATTTTAAAAGCAATTCATAAGTAAGGTAGCTTGAAAGATAACTTTTCTACAAAAGAAACATTTTATAAATGAATAATATACAAAAATAAAGGGACTTAAGTAATCATCACCAGGAAATAACTAGTCACCTCCAAGATAGAGTAGATTTTCAATGACAAGGCGCTAGTTGCAAAAAGGTTAAGAAAAAACATATATGAATTAGCCTGCCATGAAAATAACACAAAATAAGGACATGGTTTAGGTACCAAGATTTCTATGTAAGGCACAAGTTAAAATTTACCACATTCTTAGACTAAAAAGGGGTCTAAGCATAATTAAAGGTAATTTTCAAAATTTTCACTAGGACACAATGAGCTAAGGTAAATATGCATAGAGTTGTTGAGATTATGCCACTTAGATTGATTTGGTTGACTTTGACTATACAAAACAACTAATGTGCACCATGGCCAGTATGAGTGATTGCGGTGTTAGTGATTGCATTCTTGACAACTATATTAAAAATGTGTGGGGTCTAGGTTTCAAGGATGTTGAGATGTTGTTTGCTCCAAAAGTGGAGGAAAATATGGCTCAAGAAGTTCCATATTGACTACTAGGTGCATGCCCAAGTATTATGGGAGATTGAGAACAAACATGATTGTAATAAGTGCATGTAAAATAGTGTATGAACCATAGCATAGAAGTTTTGAATCTTTTGGCATGGACTCTTGATGCGTTCCTTTTGAAGGTATAAGAAAGATTTGTCACCAACCTAAAATAATTAAGGTGTGCAGTGTGCATCATGATGCTCCTTGTATTTCAGTTGTTGGTGTGAGAGTATCTATTATACCTTTTTATATAAACTTTGAATGTGTTGCAAAAAACTTTTATGCCTCATCCACTTCTCATTCTCATGTATGTGACACTGATGTTGATGGTGTGCAATGGGACATGTTTATGGTTGTCACTAGTTGGAACCCAATACATGTCTGGAAAAGACTATTCCCCTTAGAAATGTGAAGAGCCTTGTTATAAGAACACTAGATGTAAAGTAGGTTGTCATCTCATGTGTATAGATGGGACCTTTTGTAGATGCATAAAAGGTGCATAAGTGTGCAATTAACCAAATCTTTTAGCCATATATTTATAAATGAAAAGTTGTAGACCAATCTAAATATGTATCTATTGTCCACGAGGTTTGATAAAAATGACTAACAAACATTGGGTCATAATTAGATATCTATTGACATGGGTAAGGCAAAATGGACCCAAACATGATTGAAGAAAAGGCATACAACATTCAATGTAGTGATGTTTTTCTTGCATGTGACTGTGATGGTTGTCTTTGAGAATTGTCTACCACAACAAAAAAAATAATGATGATCCTCCATTAGAGGTAGTATACCCAGTAAATCCATTTTAATTGAATCTCAATGCCTTGTTGGTATTGATAGAGGGGTGTAAAGACTAAGATTCATGCTCACAAGTTTGGTAATGAAACAAGGAATGCAAGACTTGACATGACACTTAATGTCTATGCACATACAAGGCCAATAAAAATATTGGTATAACACTGTGTTGGTAACACTAAAGAATATAGTTATTTTGGTGCAGGACACATCTCAGATGAGTCGTTGGTAGGTTTTCCTTCTAGAACATAGTGGTACTTGAGCTTGTAGATAATCTAATTGAATGAGTAGAATTTGCTAACTTATTCACCTTGCTTGATTTTGTGTAAGTTTGTGTGAAATTTGCATATGTTGGATAAAGTTTTTCCTACTTACAGAAATCATGGCTTCTTAGTTATAGCCCTATGATTAGTGCATAGATTTGTGGAAAAGTGAGACAACCCGGTGCCTTATTCTGTTTCCCAGTTTTATGCTTGATCACTAGATGAAACTGCTAGGAATATCTCATTCACTTCATGCAGTGCATATTCTCTAGCTTGCTCTATGTGTGCAAAAAATGAAGTGGCTTATAATTAGAATGTGTAATAATCTCCTTCCCTAAAATGTAGCGACACCACTACTTGATAGATTAAATAATGGTGAACACTTACTTCTAATAGGCGAAGTAGAGATAAATTATGTTGTTGAAGGTTTAAATGATATGTGATGGAGTACCCATATTGTGTAAGTATTGTGTTGAATGCATAGTTAGATTCATTGGTTTGGATTTTAAAAGATTGTGTAATGTTAGGTTTTACTAAAATTAATGCTACATGGAGGCATTGTTTGATCTCCTCGAACATATATAGTGGCATATGCATCCATGTAAATGTGGTTTTTGAGTGTATTATCTGATTAAGTGACTAAGCAATGGAAAAATCCAAGAAAAACCTATAGTAAAAATTAGTGAGTCCAATAAAGGTGTGCAAGTTAGTGATGTTGCATGGTGTCAGCCAACCTCGAATCACGTTGATCTCTTTTGAATCTACACAGATTCCAAAGTGATCAATGATGTAGCTTGGGTACTACATCCACGTGGTGCCAAAAGTTCACTTGCCAAGTTGGCTTGCAACTTTTGTTGGCACAAAGTATCTAGTATGAGTAAGATGTGCCCTATGTGCTCCTCCCAAGTCTTTCTAAAGACATGGATGTCATCTAAGTAAACAGAGACAAAGGCATTAATGAAGAGTCATAAGATTTTGTTCATCAAGTGAATGAATGTTTTTGGTACATTGTTCAAGATGAAAGGCATAATCATTCATTATATAATCCCTCCTATATTTTGAACGTGTTTTCCAAATAACTCCATCATGAACTAATACCTAGTGATATTCTAGTTTTTAAGTTGATCTTAGTTAAGTATTACATGTGATAGAGGTAATCCAAAAAGGTCATCGATGCATAACAAAGGATATCTATTTTTCACTGCGATCTTGTTAAGTGTGGGATAGTTTATGCAAAGGCACCATGTGCTATCCTTTTTTGGTGTAAGGACTATTGGGTTGCCATGTGGGAAAGAGATAGGTCTGATCTTGCCATGATTAATCAGCTCTTAGATTTGGGATAAAACTTCATCATTCTCCCAAATAGATTTGTGATACATAAGACTATTTGAATGAAGGGATCAATGAACCAATTTAATTTGATGCATTACAGAGTGTGTTGAAATACCCTCATGTTCCTCAAAGATGTCCCCGTACTATTATAGTTCCTTGTTGAGGTGTTGTTGCAATCTTGTCCACTTCTAGCACTCGCTTGCTAACCAACACAAGTACCTTTAGATGAACTATGAGAAGCATAAACTTCTACATGTGGGCAATGATCTTGTAACACAGTTTTAGAGACCAAGGCTAATTTGGAGTATAATGATGACTCACAAAGGTTGAAGTGTTAGTTGCTAAAGTGTACTATCCATTATTATGGATTTTCCTAATAAACACCATCCCTATCATACATGTATGGTCTTCCAAGTAGAATGTTATAAATTTTTAGAGGCACATTGTCACAAGTGACTAGGTCCTACATGGTTTTGATTGTATAATTGAAAGTGCATTATTAACTTACTAGAATATCATTGCCTTGTTGTAATCATTATAGATAATATGGAAGTGGATGAGCATTGGTGGAAAGATCTAGGTGCTTGACGGTATTGGGTGTGATGATGTTTTTTACTACCATTGTCAATAATGATGTGCACTATGTTTCCATTGACCCAATATTTTCTCTGGAAGAGATGCTCACATTCCCATACTGTCAGTTGTCATGACATTGGTGTTGAGATAATGTGCCTCCTAGTCAATATCCTTGACTTACTCCAAGTTTGATGTGCCTTGCACAACTAGTGATTATTTCATGCGGCATTCAATGTTGTCACAGGAATTGGTGTGATAATGATGGTGTGTTTGTGGGAATAGACCAGAGGGTGGAAGGAAGAAAAATGTTTGAAGCAAATTGTATGAATGTCTATTCATAGTTGTTGAATGATACAACACCACAAGGAGACAACTACAAGAGGTGAGACTAGTTGGAAGTAGAGTAATTAGTGGAAATGTTGGTTGAGGGTGCCAAGCTTCATTTGGAGAAGAAAGAAAAATAGTCTATTTTTAAGGACCAATTGAACTATTACCTATTCTCGCTCCTCAGCTGAAATAGTTAACAAAGGTGTATTGGAAGTGTCAATAAGTCTTTAATCCTGGCTATAAGGAGTTAGTCTTGTCTGCAAGGTAATAAAATAAAGACAAGCCTTTTGACTATTTTCTTTGGTGCATTAGAATTTTAAAACTTTGACAAAGTAAAATAAAAGCTTGCAATACGTTCATGTGACAAAGTGTTCCCTTGCAAAATGACACATTTTAGAAGTCAAGAGATGTTTTAAAACCTTAAATTCTCCAAAAACACCCCTATACACGCTTTTGGAGGGAGTTGCATTTTGAACTGTTAGAATATTGAGAAAGAGTTCGGGTCTAAGTTTAGTCTTCTAGGGTTTTGGTCAACAAAGTTTTATGGTTTCTTCGTTATGCTAAATAACAGTTTCCTGGCTCTTAGAGGAAGTATGCCATGTTTTTTTTGGACTAGAAGCCATAGAAAGGAAGAAGAATCTGTGAGAGACCCATACTCATCGCTGAAAAGCATATTTTGTTTCAACATTTGCAACACTCAAGGTTGTGTTTCTACAGGTGTTTAGGTAAGAAGGATAATGAAGGAGATAGAGCATAGTTCGAATAAGTCTGACATGTTTTCTTGAAGCTTCAAGTCCCACATAATGGTGTGAAGACCTCCAACTAAATCAAGAAGCAGATCAACTCCATTCAGCCCCTTAATAAGGGTTCCACCATCTATGCAGGGTCATGTTCTCAAATTCAAGCATATTTAGAGGATCTAGATTGCCTGAGTCAGAAGTTAATTATGACTTATCCAGAATCTTTGATTCTCTCTTGGCAACAGTAATCAGTGTCGATTTGGTTACTGTTAACACTTCATTTCATGTTGTTTTTTGCTGAAGTCAATGATACTAAGAACCAAACCTCATGGACCATAGATGCAAGATCCTTTTCAACAAAAAATAACGAGGATATATAAAAGGTTGGTCAAAAGGTTGCCATAAAATTTACTATACCCCGCAACTATGATGTTTCACATTTGATAGCAGATTTAGTTTCACACTTAAGGTTGAGGACTGTTGAGAGTGATAGTGATTCATAAATGATTTTTACGTGCATGGGAAAGTGCAGTTGCTTGACAATTATACTGTTACATCCTGATCAATATGTTAACCAAGGGGGTGGGACAGAGCCTATGGAAGCATTGGAAAGAAGTATCAACATGAAGTCAGGGTTGAAGAATCAGTGAGAACAATTTTTCACCAAGGGTGAGAAGTCATGATGAAAGGTGTAGAGCTAATGTCAGGCCTTTATGAGTCTTACAAATACCCCACACGATCTTGCACACGTACCCTAAAATTGTCAAGCAACCAGTGAAATTGCAGGTATGTGTCAAGAAGAATCATAAGGAATGATAAATGAACACTGTCAGATGATTTTATATCTCTGTGGAAATTTTTGAAGGGTTGAGCAAGCTCCATGACTGTTTTCAGAGGTTTGTCAAAATATTTTTAGGTCTGCATAACAGTGTTTAAGTCCATGAGAATGCAAAGAGAATTAATAGGTATATTATCATTTATTTCAGGTCTGTCAAAGATGTTTAAACATGTTTTCTATCCAAAACTGTCCAATACAAGTCAATGTCTGTCTATTTTGTTTGAAGAGTCTTTCAAACCTTGAAATCCCTAGCAGTATTGTATGAAGTCAGAGGTATTAGACTCTTCCAATATAGTAGGATTCTATGGAATAAGATTGGAGATCTTGAAGGTCCTAGAAACCTAAAGAGATATACCCTACGAACTGTGAGATTTGAGCAAGCCTATACAAGAAGCTTGGAAACCTATAGGGTTAATTTTAAAAGCTATATGCAAAATTGTATAGAGTTTTATGCAAAGAAATCATGAGGTTTACTGGTCATCATCATGGCCTTCTACTAGTTTTTTATTTGAAACCTATGCTTGTCTATACTTTGCCAAACAACCCTATAATCCCTATCAAAGACTAGAAAGACTTTGTCTACATTTAGAGGTCCATTAACATGGTTTAAATACCTATCCAAACTCTATGAAAATAGTGAGCACAAGGGTAGAGATGTTAGGAGAAGATAGAGATATACATATTGGACAATATGCAAGGGCTTATGAAAGATGGCATAAAGGTTATCAAGTGAAGATTTGTACGTCAAGAATGCAAAGTTACAGAAAAATAGTGATAAGCATTACAAGCACGAGGTACATTCATTTAGAAAGATACAATGGAATTTACAAATATCATCACTATTGGTGATGAGGTCATCAAGGTTATGAAGCGTCATTGAGAATCCATTCCAAGACTATCAATGTAGGAGGCATGAAACAAGTTTCTAATGAATCCAACTTAGGCTTGTCAAGCATTTAGACCTTGTCAATGTTGAAAGGTATTGTTGAATGTTTAAAGGACTGTTATTTTTGAAGACTTGTACGACTTTAAAGGTTGTGTAGATCCTTCTAAAGATTAATGAAGGGGTTAGTTAAACAGATTGTGAAAAACTCTAAAGGGAAATGTCAACAGTTACAAGGTCTCCCATTGTTGTCATAGGGGTCTATTGTCATCATGAGAGGGCAAAATAGAATTCTATAAGGCCTTACATTCATGCACAGTGATCTCCAACAATGCTTTCAAGTTAGATCTACACATGAAGTGAGATGTAAATGGTGGTAATGGTGAACAGAGGGCAATGATTATGATAAAGGCTGAAGACAGTCACAGTGCGATAGTGTGATATGAAGGTATGATGTCAATAACATGAAAACTCCAAGGTCTGCATTGTATAGGTTCAATAAGCATATCAAAACCCTTTTGGAAGGTTAAAGATAGTTCTGCAGACTGTATGAAGGTATCAAAGGCCGAGAGCAGGTTTAAAGCAGAGACCGCTAATACAAGACAATGATGAACAATCACTACTGAAGATACAATGGTCTATCAAAACACGGTGATTTTGAAGAACAATAGAGAAGTGAAAAGAGATCTTTGGATTATGAAAGAAGTCTCTATGGAGCACTATTGTGGAGGTTTGTATGACCTTTGGGGAGGATTTCCAAGTTTTGTGAGGTATAATGGTAGCAGACAACAAGAGTTTAGGGTCATCACTGTCACCAACGAGACTATGACTGTCTCCCATAGTGTCAAAGAAGTGTAATAATTTGTCTGAAATTGCTAAGAGAGCCTTGACTGAGTTGTTAGTAAAAGGTTTCCATACAAGACCTTGAGGGTGTTAAAGCTATAATAACATTGAAGATCACTAAAGAATGCATAGACACATGGTGACAATCAAGATCATTTTTTAGACTATTATTATCCCCTACAAGTGCGATTCAAGGATGTATGATTACTTTTTAGCATGGTTATGCTATAAGGTTGTAGTATATAGTCTAAAGATAGAAATGGATCATCATAACCCTTCAGGTCCAATGGATTTAGACTTGAAGTCCCTAAAAGATCAGGGTGCTCCTAATATACAACAAAGGTATGAGGTCTGCTAAATATCTGGAGTCTACAAGATACAAAGGAGTAGGATATACAGTGATCCGCATTGCATGCAAAGTTTGATAGGGGTCCATATATCATACAGAAGTGTAAGACAATAAGACTAACTTGTCAATAGTCAATCAACAAGAAGGGTATGCATTAAATAATATAATATGTATGTACGTTTTGGCAAAGTATACACCTGTAGAGATATGGGTATAAAAGAAATTGATCAAGTGTTCTATCAGAGAGTCTGGGACAACAAAATACAAAATGCATTGTGATATCATGATGAAGGAGGAGGCATGAAATAATGATTTCTAGTGCAGTTTGGAGTCCTAATAGGATTAAACTTCTCTCCCATGCCTCCAAGGAGCCCTAATCACTTGAAACTTATGAAGAACATGCCCTATTTTCATGCAAAATGGAGTTGGAAGAACTAATGATCAGTTGGAGTAACCTTGGTAGCATTATGAGCAATTTGACTATCTTGCGAGCATCTAGTGAGTATTAAGACAATTGTTGCAGTTTTCAAGGAGCAATTCCACTTTCCTAGTTGCACAACCCAACTAACCCCTATCTTCATGCCATAGTGGAGCCTTCCAAGGAGATAAACCAGCTCTATGTTCCTACAACAAAAATAAAGAAGGTTTGACCAAACCTCTTCAAGGACAAGTGTCCTTTTCTCTTTCAAAGCATGTTCTTTTTCTTCTCAAGTTGTTGGAAGATCAAAAAGGATGCCTAGGGTCAGTTTTAGGGGTTCTTCCTAGTGGTTGAAAAGAGTTCTTTCAAGTTTTAGACTTGTATTATAACTTTTTTCAATTCTTTCTACTCTAAAAGCCATGATTGTAACTCAGAACAATAATGTAATTTCTATTTTTAGAGAAGTGTGTTAGATTTTAGACATGTAACCATCTGTAAGTTACCTTTTTATCAAGAAAATAAGCATTTTTTGCTTCTCAAAAGTTGTAGTTTGTGTAGAATTGTGAGAATGATTGATGTGATCTTGTGATAGTGTGATTTATCCTTGGTTTCAGTCTCATTTTCCAATACCTTTATGCAGAAATATGTGTGCAGGTCATAGTTTATGTCTTTGAAGTTGTGAAGCTTTTAGTTGTGAGAGAATATCTATTTTCCTTCTAAAACCTTTAGAAATTCCAATTTTACTATGAAATACTTATGCACAAGTATGTTAAAATTGAGTTGTGCCTTGTTTTAGCTTGTTCATGAGATATATTATGTATGTCAAACAACAGTACATGTCATAAAGTTTGGTGTATCACCTCTTTCCTAGTTTTAACTAAGTTCATGTCACTCTCTTTTCCGTTTTCCCCAGCGAACAACAATAGAATAGATTAGTTTTAGGTGATCCATTAAGGGAACTAGCCCTCTCTAGAGATTTGTCTCACTTATGTAGGTCCCACATTGAGAGACATTTCAATGTCTCACTAAATAGCTTTAGAGCTCCTCTCTCAAGCAAGGGTGCATATTCAGATTGACAACATGAACATAGAAGATAATGAGGGCATGAAAGCAATGTAATGCCACAAAATGATTTTTTTGAAAAATGAAATGCTTGAAGGGAGATAAAAGATTGGTTAAGGGTAAGCAATATCAAAAAAGAAAGGAGTAGCGTAAGACAAAGTTGAGAGGTTTGCAGTAGTAGATAACATTGACAATGCACTTCAACATAGACCCAAGAAGGTGTGGGGATATAAAGGAGTTGCCACCAGAATCAATGAAGTTGATGCATATGTACGAGGTAGTAAAGGTGGAAGCAATGCGACAATGTAGATCAACAAAAGGATGGAGATAGCTAAAGACAAAGTTTCCCCCAAGCTCGAGTTTGGAAAAGCTTATTAGATGAAGTTGTAGTGGAACCATTAATGTTTAAACTTGAGGGTACGATAGGGTTGTGACTAGATAGATGTTGGAATGATTTCAGGGTGGGGGAATCCAAGTGCTTGGTTGGAAAGTAAAGAATGATGATTATGTAGGGGATCAAAGTTCATAGATGATATTTGGAAGAGGTGGATATGTTAGGAAGCACTTTGGTTCTTAAAGGGTGGGGAGAAGTGTAGAAGTGCCAATGCTTGGCAAAGGAGGTCAAAACATCCCTTGACTCTTAGCCTTAGAGTTGGAAGAGGTATAGGTAGAACCATCAACTTATTTCATAAATCTTATCCATGTGTTGAGGGTACGCTAAGGTTGGTTCACTAGCCGAAAGAGTGGTTCTACCACTTAAATAGACCTAGGTGTTGTCATCTAATAGTTGTGCTAGCATATGGGCTTGACATGAAATAAAAATGCTTGCTAGGACCTACACAGGGGTGAAAGGATATGCAAACAAGGTTATCGATACATCGATATTGTTGATATAATAGCTATGAAATCATTTAATAGATGCAAAATCAATACTAAATGATTGAAATGATGAGAAGGTAGAAATTGTCAAATTGTTATTTGTAATGTTGGATTTGGAGGATAGAAACTAATATACAGATATATAAATATTCTTAATCCTAATTATATTTAGGATCAAGAATGATCTAAGAATGATAGAAAATACGAGATAAAGAATATGGAGATTGACAAAGTCCCATAAATGTCAAGATTAAGAGGTATAGAGAATGATAATACAAATAAAGAAATAAAGAAATGAAGAAATTTAGATTAGAAATAAAGATAAGGATATGTTATTCTACGAATTAGAAGACTTCATAAGAAAATGAGAAGAAACTACTTGTTTTCAAAGAGATGATCTTTCAAGAAGAATGAAATAATACAAGTGAAGATTCAAAATACATGAAGATCTTATAATAACAAGAAATAAAGAGCAACGGTGCTGCTGATTGTTTAGGATTGCAAGAGACTGTTGGAAAATTCCAAGAGATTGGAAATTTTATCTAAAAACCAGTTATGGAGATTGTCAGAGCCAAAACTCCTTCAAACTTACATGCAAAAATTGCTAATCCCAGAAGAGGGAGTCACAAAGCTGGTTCTTGGAGGTGTATAGATTTAGACCCAACATCGAGTATAATAAAAGTCTGAACAACTATATTGTCAGGGGACATTAGCATAGTTGCATAGATGTCTATGTAATTATGGTTTGGTTTGAGACTAACAAAGCACAAAGGCACTAAAATGGACATGGGACATGATGACATGAATGAACATAACAAATTTGACATTTAGATTGTAGAAAAGTCTACAAAATAGTCTAAAACACATCCTAAAACACACAACAAAAGTAGGTACTAAAATGTGTACCATTTATAATGCCAAAATTATAGGGTGTGCAATTTTAGATATTACAAGTATTATGTTGCAAAAATTGAAGACATATAATTGCTAGTAATAAACATCTCGAGACATACAATTGCATGTATGCAAATTTTGCAGACATATGATCATGTGCATGGAAAATTTGTAAACATCTACAATTGCACATATGCAAAATTTGTAGATATATAATTGAATGGATGTAAAATTTGAAGACATACACTTACATGAATGAGTGAAGTGCTAGGAAAAATGTGAAATAATAATATTGATAATTAGGATCAGAGTTAAAATGTACAAGTGAAAGGGCTCGTAAGTTATTTTTTATTCTACCATCACGCTAATAAACTATGTGCCAATGTTATTTAAATGTGGGCTACTATACTCTTATTGATGAAAGAAACAATGAAACAATTTAAGCATGTATACAACCAATTTTCTAAAACAATTAAGTTGGTAGAATGAAAGTTACAAACAAACATTGCACGTATACATAAGTTGCAAACATATAGTTGTATGCATGCAAAACTTGCAGACATATACTTGTAGGCAAACAAAATTTTTAGACATGTAAGTGTATGCATGCAAGAGATAAACACCTTCATGCATGCAAAAGTTACATACACACAATTGAATGTATGCAAAAGTTGTAGACATACAATTGTACAAGTGCAAAACTTTTAATAAGCAAATAAGAAGTTGACATTTTTTGAAACAAATAAATAACTGGTAGGCAAAACTCTATTTACACATTACTAGTACAAAACATGCAAATATATAATTTGATGTATGGTTTTTTATTCGTATGTTGCAATTCTTCAAAAAAATATGTCTACAATATTTTAAGCGTGCAAATAACAAGATTTTAGTACAATCATATATACAACTCATGCACAAGAAACTTTGCCATAAGAATGCATACAAGTCATGCAGAAGAATTTTGGCATAAGCCTATATAGAACAAACATAATAAATTTGTTAAAAACTCAGTCATAATACATCAAGGTAATCATATATTTTTACAACAACTTAATCATATTTTATAGTAACACCCCAAAAATCAGAACCTTTTTACAATTCTCCATACCTAACAAGAGATCATTAAACCCAAATCATTAAAGAGATTCGATAAAAAATCAAAAGCCTTTATAAATCACCATACCCAAATAAAGTGAAATGCCAAATTTATGTACGTTTTCATTTTTTACAAGTCACACACATAAACTTTTTTTTTATGGGTAAATTGTAGTCTTGGGGACTGCTCCCTTTGAATTAAAATAATCAAAATTTAACAAACATATTTAACTTTTCAGGCACAACAAAAAATTGCTGGATCATAACATTGACCAGGTAGTGCTAGCCTAAACCTAGAAATATTCTATCTAAACCTATCGACTTATAATGCAACTGCCCATAAACAGGGGTGCAATAAATCAATTTCAACCAATCAAAGAACTTTCTAAAAATCCAAAGAACAATTCCTATTAATTGCTGCATCTCCATGATAAGTTGACTATTAAGCTCCACATTTGGTGTGGGAGCGAAGGTGCATGTTGAACAAAACCCTCTTGTTTCTTTCTTTAACTTTGCACCACTGTCCACTTTCCCTTTGAAGCTCTCACTCCCACAATCTCATCCAATTTTTCTAATTGATTTTCCTTTCCCCCAAGCGACAGAATTTCTGAGCTCTTCGTCTGAACTACCAATTCCTCATTTGACTTAGGATCCATAATAGCCTTAGCACTATCCCTCCCGTTAGGAGTAGATCCCATTGTGGCACTCGATTTGTCTTGTAAATCCTTTGGCGCATCCTTGTGGTTGCTAACCCCGCCGGTCGGAGTAGCCACCATAGATTGATCAATTTGATGAGCCTCTTCTTTTTCCACTGAATAATGACGAGGGGAGACATTTTTTCACCAAGTAGCCTCACTGTCCACCCTACGCTTTGAACAACAAGCAATAATATGACCGGTGCTGAAACATCTACGACAGCGAAAGGGTAAACCCTCATAATCTAGCATTTGACTCCAACACCTATCAACAAATTTTAGGGCGACATCTGTTGGAAGATCTTTGGTGATATCCATCTCCACTAGGATACGGGCATAGGTGGTGTGCAAATAGTTGGAAGAACCCCTATCCACCCCCCAAAACTTCCCCAACGAGTTGCCTATAGCTTCAAAATAGGAATCAAACCAAAATTGTAAAGGAAGATTCGACAGTCTTACCCAGATAGGAGTAACATCGAAAGATTCAGTGGTAGGGTTAAAAGAAGGGTGCCACAATTTCAGCACGAGGGGAAAATTCTCATGGAACCACTGGTAATCACAAAGAGTTTTAATTTTATCCCTAACATTGTCGAATGCCACCATAAAAAACCCTCACGCACAAGGATAGTTTTGGGTATCCCCCTCCAAAAGAGGGCCCCAAATGGTTTTGATCCATTAATGCAACATCGAAAGACTCGCCAAAAACCCCTAAATCTCCCAATCAAGCCCATCATAGCAAAATACGCTTCATTCTCAGCCACTTCTCTGCTAATCTCCTCTCCGAAATTCACTGATGGTGAAGATCCGAAGCATTGGAGAGGCCGAGCCTCAAAATCCATCTCACCAACCCCCCCTTTTCGCATCTGATAGGCAACCTTCCCCATTGACTCGAACAATGGCTGATCTCCACGCCCCAGGCCATCTGCATTCTTTTGAATTCCCTCATCGCAACTCTTTTGCATTTGCCACCTATTCAACATGCCGGGAGAAATCCTAGCCTCGATATTAGATCGCAACACCCATACTATGTTGCCCTTAGAAGGAGGCATTTTACCTTCAAAACCCTTTCCAAAGAAACCAGCATAGGAGGCAGAGGCCCTGATGCCTTTCCCAGCTTTACCATTTGTCCTAGCGTCCACCACATATCCTGAAACCTTGCTTTCATTCACATCCACCACATCTTTAAAAGATTTGTTAGCCACAATTTTTGAAATCACAGTGGAAGACTCGACATGAATGTTCACTGAAATGGAGGAAGTCTTCACCTGAACGTTCGGAAGGGTTTCTACCTGGCGCGAGCTTGAGAGTGACTCCATTAACTAACCTTTTAATTGTTAATTCCCTATGATCTTGTAATTAATTAATATTGTCATGCACATAAACTTTGGCGTGCGCGCACACACACACGCGCACACACACACACATATATAACTTGGAACAATTTAATCATATATACTTCAGGTAATCACACATATTTGTAACAACTTAATAATCATATGCCACATTAAGAGCTAAGAAATCAAAACCCTATACAAAACACCATACCCAACGAAAAATAACCACACCTAAATCACCAAAAATGGACAAAAAATTGAAACCCTCTACAAATCACCATACTCAAATAAAGGAAACACCAAGCTTATATATTTTTCCTTTTTTCTTACAATGGCAAAGAAGCGAAAATGTTGCTTACAAAAGTGAATTTGTTGCTTGGTGTGGGGTCATCGTGTGCTTCCTTTGGCTGGCTTTCATTGGGAAACAAAAATTTGCTTCTTTTATTAAGGCGAGGAGAACATTACTTGCTACTATGGAGTATTCAAGGTTTAAAGGATTGAAGAAACTAGTTTCAAAGTGCCATGGCAGACATTAAGCAACAATGAATGTTAAGTGAGGGCTTTGCCTCTATCAACATCCACACAAGGGCACTAGATCTAGAGTTGAGCAAGGGAGAAGTAGTGGGTCTTTACTGTGGTTCGTCATGAGTTGATTTCTCCACCTTAGTCATTGTGAAGGTTTGTGGGAGAGGGTATTCAATAACATTGAAGTGGGTGAGTAGAATGAAGTGATATATTATATTTAGGGTACAAAATTTATAACCTAATGTTTTAGGGACCACGAATTATTAGTGAAAGTATTTGGAACAATAATAATGGATGGATGAGCATTCATTACAAATTGAGGTCCTCCTTTACACATGGATTACCACTTCAAAATAATCACTCAAAAGATTATTATCTTGGTCCTACATTCATCCTTAAAAAAATCCGAAACAAATTTTAAACTCAACTTGGAGGGAGGAAGGTAGGGTGCTAGTTTTTTTCGTAAATGGTGTCTAAATTGTCGGGAGTGGACTCGAGCGTAAAACATTATTAAGTTCCATGTGATTTATAGATCGCGTGTGGGGAGGGGTAGGCGGGAGAATCGGGAATCCTTGTTTAGCACGGCAAAGGGGAAAAAGCAGGAGATTGTAAAATGCAAAGTGAGAGGCTGCAGGGGGTGTAGACAGATCGAAATTATCGAATTGTTACAGAGATGGCGAATACGATGGATCATCGAGCGAGAAGATCGAGATGGCAAGGAACCTCCATGGGATCCATTACTCTCGACCTCAAGCCTGGCCTCGCCCTTGGCCCTTTCACCCTTGGTATCTTTTCTTTTTCCTTCTGATCTTCTGTACTGTTAATGCTTCACAAGTGAAATTCGCGATGCTACTTGTAGATTTTCATGCTAAATAAACATTTCCACAACCCAGTCCATAAAAATTTAGAGCATCCATCGCGTGTAATCAAATAGATGCCAACTTAAATCCTGAAATACAAGGCGTTTGTACTTCAGGGGTTTGGTCACCATTCACACGCTACCCGACTCTTGTATATTGTGAATTTTTGGGCTGGCGACTGGTAACTATTCATACCCCAATATGTTTGATTAAATTCTTGAGGGTTCTATAGGGGCCTACGCATAAAAAGCAAAAACAATTGGATTACTAATTAAAAGTCTAGAGACGAGAGCCAACCAGGTTCTGAGCAAAAACTAGAAGAGAACCGAAAGGCCGAAACAACACCACGAATCCAGGTCAGAAAAGCATAGAACCTCAAGCCGACTCCCAACCACCAGCACCAGCACCAGCACTGCCACCTGAAACAGCCACACCATCGCACCATCCATCTTCATCCGCAGACACCCAACCAGCAGACACCTTTCGAGAGACCTTATGAAAACCAATCACCAATTTTATGGATCAGCCTGTGGGGTTTGACCCTGATTAGGCAGAGCCGAAAATTGGAATACGCAAATCTCCTCAGTACTCAACATCGACCGAATAACCTTATTCCCGTCCATATCAGGTAAGGTGAAAGAGCTGGCGACTTCAAGAATCTCATCCGTGTGAAACGCAATCTGATGATTAATAACATTCCTCAAATCCAGGCAGTAAGAAGGCAAGCTTTCTACAGAACGGTTAGCCACCGAAAGTTGCTGAGAATGCGAACTGAATTTGTTAGCAGAACCAGCTGCAGCAGCAATGGGTGGGGCTGGAAGGGGTTGTCATCTATCCCTAAGATACTCTTCACCAGTTAAAGTGACACCGAATCAGACAGTGGAAAATCTTCCTCAGATGATGGTCAGAAATCTTCCCCTGGTGATATGGGTCACGTGCCACCGCACCGATTTTTCACCATTGCGCCATGTGTCACCACAGCTACTTACCATGTAGTAGGACCACGTGTTCACCAAGAACAACGAAAAATGCCTTGCAAGGAACAGGGAAGCCAACACATTTAAAGAACCACTGCCAGCAGGAAGAAATCATGGCAAATACATTGAAAAGAAACCACATTTGGCAGGCCCAACGGACGGCCCTAATCACAAACCAATCTCACACCAACATAATTAGTGCAATACTGAGGGGAAGGAAGGCCAATGGCAGATCACGTCAAGAAACACAAAAAAACAGTGAACGAGTACCACTAGAATATTTTTCAAGACCCTGCCACATGTCAGAATGAGCGCTGACCAAGGCAGAAAAGGGTGCTTGATCGACACCCCAATTGGCAAGAAAATCAGAAACACTATTATTTATTTGGCTACAATGACTGAAAGCTAACCTCCTCAAAATTGGTGCATAGGCTTTAGCTTCACCCAATAGGCCACAAACCCGTCAATTGAGACATAAGCCACAAGAATGCCGGTCAATAACATTTTTCAAGTTGCCTTCAATCAACAACTTTTAACATTGAACCAAAGCAGCCAGAGAAAGACCATGAATCATGGCCTTCCATCCGCCTCATTATTTGTATTCACCCCAAGGAATAAAGAATCACCTTTAATTAAACCTCCCTTGGAAACTCAAATAAGAGCACCAACCTTGACAAGATCGTGATTACCACCAGGAGCTTCATTGAAATTCAACTTCAAAAAACCTTGTGAAGGAGGAGACCAACAAGCAACCCTGTGAACGCTAACTTAGGATCCATTCTCCCATTAATGAGAGGAGCATGGATAAGGGAGGAGAGCTTCCACTTGCCAAGAATTTCATTCTCCTTGTTAGAGAGAGTGTTCACAACTTTAGCCAAAGTAGGTTTCACATATTCCACAATTGAAATTTCAATCTGAGCCCAACACCAATGTGTGGGGAGCTCCATCTCCTTGAAAATTCTACAACTCCTCTCTAGCCAAAGTGCTCAAAGAGAACCGAGTAGTGTGGTCTTCCACAAAGGTGCTAACCTAGGACAGCCCAGAGGCCAACGACAGATTTGTTGGCAAATAGTAGTTGTGAAGGCCTTTTAGAGGCTGAGCTTGCTAACGAGGGAACACCAAATGACTTGGGCATAAGACTAATGAAGGAGGAGATGATCCACCAATTCAAAAGCTTGTATGTACATAACACATTGAGAAGGGCCAAAAAATCCTCGTTTGATCAGATTATCAAAAGTAAGAATTTTATTCAAAGCCACAAGCTAAACAAAAGCATTACACTTAGGAGGGAGTTCTTGACACCAAATCATTCGAATAGACCAATCCTTTAAAGGAGGAAAATGTTTATTTTGGAGAAAAGCGTAATTGGCCTTAACTTTTTATTCTCCATAAGAATCTGCTGTCCACTTGATAGTGCCTTGATGAGAAAGTTGTGCAATGTGCCTTTACATCAAGAGGGAGGAAAGGGGATTATATTGCTTAGGAAGAATGGGAACACATCAACATTCTTCCATGCTTTTACTAGAAAGCCATCTCTTTTAGAGACCTCCCAATTTTTTCTAAATTTCAAGCCCAACTATATGGAAGAAACATCTCTAGCTTTCTTTAGCTCATCATGATTACATAGAGGAGGGTTACCCATCCAAGAATCATACCAAAAGTCCACTAAATCACTACCCCCTAGACCCCAAGTGAGATGGCTAGCAATCACATCTCAAGCCAAAATCATGAAGTTCCAAACACAAGAACCTCTAGGGAGATAATCTTCAGCAAATAGAGCCAAAGTAGGATGGGCACCTAGATATTTGTGTTTCAGCAATGTGGCCCAGAGAAGGTCTTGAGACCCAAGAAAAGGCCATGCTAACTTGGCACTAAGGGCCACATTCTCCAGAGCTAGATTCTTCACCCTAGCACCTCCTTGAGACTTAGCACAACATGCTTTCTCCCAACTTAAAAGAGGAAATTTATGTTCCTCACTAGTATCTTGCCACAAAAAATTCCTACACCTACTGCTAATTTGATTTAACACACCTTTTGGTATAGAGAGAACCAAGAGGAGGTATATAGGAATAGCTTGAAGGAAAACTTTTATCATGAGGATTCGGCCAACCAAACTTAACCACTTAACAATTTGTTGTTTCTTGCCACAGAGAAGTCTAACTAATCCCCACAAATAGGGGAATACCAAAATACTTGCTCAAAAGGGAGGAGGAATGAAAGCCCAAAACATCACAAATTTTTGAGTATGCAAGGTCACAATAAAAAAGAAACTTTTGGATTTGTCCACATTAATAGACTACCCCAAAGCCTCACCATAATGATCTAAAATATAACAAAAGGTAGAAGCCTCTGCAACTGATGCCTCGCCAAATAGATCAAACATCATCCACAAACTACAAGTGAGAAATAGGATTCAAGCTTGCCACTAGAGAAATTCCTTTAAGCAAACCAAAAGAGCGATAGCTCTTAATAAAGTACCCAAGAGCCTCAACCATGATGATAAAAAGGTATGGGAAAGAGGGCCCCCTTCATGAATGTTACTAGAGTGAGAGCATAAACCAGTTAGACTTACCATTCACTAAGACTAAGAACCAGACCTTCGTGACCACATTCATTGGCCAAACAATCCAAGTTTCAAAAAATAAAAACTTGCAGAGGTTGCAAAGAAAAAGGACTAACACACCCTGTTATAGGTTTTCACAAATGTCTAACTTAATCACCATCCCGGAAGTATTTGAGTGGGTGAGATTATGAATCACCTCATGAGTAGTGATAATCCCATTTAGAATTTGCCACCCCACAACAAAGCCACCTTGCTTCAAAGAGATAATCTTAGGAAGAAGGTTCTTGAGACATTTCACAATAGCTTTAGAGACAATCTTATTAATAGTATTATAGAGAACTATGGATTTGAAATCCACAAAGGACGTAGGATTATCTTTCTTTGGGATAAGAGCCACAAAGGTACATTCGAAATCCTTAAGCAAACTACGGTTCCTCAAAGATTCATTCACAATATCCATTACGTCACAAGCTAACACATCCCATAAAACCTAGAAGAAAGCTGCCTGAAAGCCATCTAGACCAAGGGCTCAATACCATTTCATTGCCAAGACCACCCCATGGATTTCATCCAAGGAGAAAGGGGCTAATAGAGACGGGTTCTCCTCTTCTGAGATCAAAGTAGGAATGTAGTGAAGTAAATCTGCAATTTGAGCATCATTAGGGGCTTGCTTTGTAGAGACAAGGTGTTCAAAGTAGCTTGCCGCTTCCAAGGCAACTTCCTCTATTGAAGAAAGTTCATAACTCGAAGAGGACCTGATAGAAAAATATGATTGACCTATCACTTGGTAATAGTTAAAGAGGAAATACTTAGAGTTTAGGTCACCATCCTTGATCCAACGTATCTCTAGAATTTTGGTGCCAAAAATTTTCTTCCTTTTCCAAAACTTCCTCTTGATGGACAAGAAGGCAGATCTCTTCCTCCATAAGAGCATTTGTAAGGTCAGACCGTTGAAAGAAGGTGCAAATTTTTTCCAAATCCAGAGAGATTTGAACCTTTTCAACAAAAATATTGCAATAACCTCCTTATTATGGAAAAACAGAATGGTAAATAATTGAATGATCATATTAACAAAAGAGCTGAACTCTTATAGAGGATTTACAAGAGTTTTTAAATATAAAATATATAGATGTTTCTATATTAGATTAAAGTTAATCTAAAGAGTAGAATAGAAACAACCTAAATATTACAAAGATGACCATTAATATAAACTAATATTATTTTAATACCCTCCCTTAATGGTCAATCTATTAACTACACCAAGATGCCTCCTAAATTTGGCAAACTTATCCGGGCTCAGAGACTTGGTGAGGATATTTGCAGTTTGGTCCTCAGTTGGAACATACTGCAACACCACTGATCCATCTTCGACAAGTTGGCGGATGAAATGACAATGAAGGTCAACATGCTTTGTCCTTTCATGGAAGACTGGATTTTTGGCAAGTTTCAACACCCCTTAATTGTTACAATACAAGGGTGAAGGCTCTGTTGGAGACATTTTCATGTCTGAAAGCATCCTTCGAAGCCAAACTGCCTCACACGCTGCTTTAATAGCTCCCCGATATTTAGCTTTTGTCGAGGAGAGAGCCATTGCATGCTGCTTCTTGTTGGTCCATGTGACTGCACTCGTGCCCAAACTGAAAACATACCCAGAAGTAGACTTTCTGTCATCAACAGAACTTGCCCAATTTGAGTCTGTAAAACCAATCAGTTTAAGATCTTGGCACCTTCCATACAAAATGCCAAAGTCGGAAGTGCCTTTCACATATCTCAGCACACGCTTCGCTGCAACCCAATGTTCAGATTTAGGGGTTGTCATGAAGCGAGAGATGTAGCTCACTGCAAAACTAAGATCAGGTCTAGTGGTAGTGAGATAGGTGAGGCTGCCCACTAGTTGCTTGAATGCGGATTCATTCTCCACAGGGGAGTCTGAATTGGCTGATAGCTTCAGCCCTTTCTCCATAGATGTGGATGCAGGTTTGCAATCTGTCATCCGGAACTTGTCAAGCAGACTTCTAGCATACTTGGACTGAGAGATGAAGATGCTATCGGTTGTTTACCAAACCTCAACACCTAGGCAATAATGCAAAAGTCCCAAATTTGTCATGTCAAATGTTTGACTGAGATCATGTTTGATCTCCTCAATCAATTGCTCTGAGCTGCCAGTAATGATCAGATCATCAACATAGACAACGATGTAAAGACTATCATCAGCATACTGTTTGACATACAAATTGGAATCAGAAGGACTCTGCTGAAAACCATGATCCACTAGGTACTTATCAATCTTTATGTACCATGCCCGTGGAGCTTGTTTAAGGCCATAGAGAGCTTTCACTAGTTTGCACACCTGGTGTTCTTTACCAGCAACCTTGAAGCTAGGAGGTTGCGTCATGTAAACTTCTTGCAAATCTCCATTGAGGAAGGCACTCTTGACATCCATTTGATGGACTTTCCATCCAAATTGGGTTGCCATAGTGAGGACAAGTCGAATGGTACTCATTTTGGTTGTGGGAGCAAAAGTCTCCTCATAGTCAATGCCCTCTTTTTGTGAGAACCCTTTGGCTACCAATTGAGCCTTATACTTATCGAGAGTTTCGTCAGCCTTGTACTTAACTTTGTACACCCATTTGCAGCCAATGGGCTTCTTCCCAAGTGGAAGATCAGAGAGGACCCAAGTGTTGTTCTTCAGAAGGCGTTCAACTTCCATACCCTGTTCCCACTTAGGTATGCCTTTAGCCTCTGAATATGTCTGAGGCTCCGAGATGCTGTGAAGGTTGGCCATAAGAGCAAAATTGACAATATTCAGCTGCTTGCCCTTCTTCCGAGCATATCTACCCTTGATCAATTCATTATCATGAAGATCACCAATGGTTTTGGCCCACCATTTAGGTCAGAGAGTAGATGTACCAACATCGGAAACAGGGGCAACAACATCCCCTGGTGTGGCTGGAACAAGATTAGGAGGATCTAGAATATCCTAAGGAGGGGTGGGTGGTGGAACATCAGGTTGAGTTGCTTGGACAACTGCAGAATCCCTCCCATTAGGTGGAGCTAGGGGAAGGCAAACATCCACATCTGAAGCTTGCAAAGGCTGATCCTCAGGGATAACAGAAGTAGACAGAAGAAAGGGCCTAGTAGTCTCATCAACTGCTACATCACGACTGAATATGAGACGATCAGTGTCTACATCAATCAGTCTGTATACTTTATGATTTTCACTGTAACCAGTGAACATGAGTTTCTGGCTTTTGGAGTCCAGCTTGGTGCTCTTGGCATCTAGAATCCAAACATGAGCAGTAGAGCCAAAAACTTTCAGATGGTTGACCCAAGGCTTACGTCCAGACCAGGCTTCTTCAGGAGTCATCTTCTTGACAACACAGGTAGGAGACCGGTTCAGAAGATAGACAACAGTGTAGACTGCTTCAGCCCAGAACTTCTTAGGAACACTTCTATGCTCCAGCATAGAATGTGCCATCTCTGTAATGGTGTGATTGCGACGCTCAACGACACCATTCTGCTGAGGGGTGTAAGGTGTGGTAAGCTGGCGTTTGATGCCATGTGCAGCACAGAAACAAGAGAAGTTAGAAGAACAAAACTCCCCCCATTATTAGACCTAAGAGTGACTATTGGACAGCCTGACTCTTTTTCAACTAATGCTTTGAACTGCTGAAATATACCAAACACATTTGATTTGTTTTTCAAAAAATACACCCACATCTTTCTGCTGAAATCATCAACAAAAAGCAGGAAATATCTGCACCCAGTAACTGAAGGAGTGTTCATTGGGCCACATACATCAGCGTGGACCAATTGAAGCCGAAAAAGGAGTCGGATGCTGCTTTTCGGCTTGACATGCTTTGCAGACACCATGAATCTGAGTTTGAATCTTAGGAAGACCACCAACCAGACCCTCCCGAGCTAACTGAGAGAGATAGTGCATGTTCAGGTGCCCATAATGCTAATGCCAGAGTTTGCTGATGGATGTACTCCTGGCTGCCATGGCGTGCTCTTAAGAATCACCAGAATCAACGAGTCTATACAGACCATGATCCTCAAGTCCTTGGGGAATGGTGGTGTGTGTCTCACGATCCACTATGTTACATGTGTGCATGCTGAAAACAACATCCAACTGAGGAGAGTGCCGCATATTTTGACTGACTGAGAGAAGGTTCAACTCCATGCCAGGTACAAAGTATACATCGAGAAATATTAAATTTCTCCCACCAGACTGAATCTGCACGTTGCCCTTTTCGACAACAGTATACTCATCGCCTCCTCCAAATATGACTGAATCTTTGAATGGCGTGTACTGAGTGAACCAATCTCGCCAATGTGTGAAATGTCGAGAAGCACCTAAATCAATGTACCAGTCAGAAGATTTGACATGATCTGTAGGTCTCTTGGCCATAAAGGCATAGAGCGCAGACTCCTGCTCAGTGTGCTCGGCAAAAGACACCATCTTCACACTTTTTCGAGGCACGAAAAAACGAAGCAGCTTGACGGCACGAACTCCGAGATTGAAAAAGACGGAAGTGAAACCCTAGCATGGATTTGGAGGCACGAATCTTGAGGTTGACAAGACTGGCCGCTGGTTACCAAAATTACTGCAGGCTAGAATAAAGTATTTTAATCTGGTAAATACTTTAAGTTGTGTGAATTTGAGCGCAAGCGCTTGGTCAAAGGAAAGAATTGACTGGGCTGAGCGCTTCAACACAATACCCGTCGGCCTTGTCACACAACGACTAAAAAATCCTGACCACAAAAGTCGAAGCTTATCACAACAAAAAACTCCTTAAATTGTCGCACAGAATCCGTGGAAAAAAAAAAGATTCTGAAGTCACCAGTAAATGGCGACAAAAACCCACGAGATTTCTTCATGTGCCCAAAAAACGGCTATTAAAGCATGAAACGGTGATCAAACGGTAGACTGCGAGTGAAACAGATTGCCGACGACACTTCAAGAAACCCGCGGCTGAGGAAATAATCGCCGATGAAAAACTCCAGATCGTGACCAAAGAGCTGCCTCTGGAATAACAGAGAAAAAATGCCACAAAAGCAAATGCAGATCGTGAGTTTCACGGGCGCCAGTAACAGATCCGCCAAAAACAAAATTGTGATTGAGGGTTTTTTTATTTTTATTTTCACAAAACGACAACTAAGGAACAGCTATAGAACGCGATTTCAAACCCTAGGAAATAAAAAACCGCATCTCAGAACAAAGATTTCGACTGTAAATCGCCATATAATGGTGCAAAAGAGCCCAAACTTCTGCGAATAGAGAAAAACGTGACTGAAACAAGCATGCATTTTAGCAAAGAAAAGGAACCGCTGGAAGATGCAAGCAAAAGGGTTTTGAATCCGCCAAAAAAATCTGCCTCAAAAAGGAATGCGAACCAGCTGAAGGAAAACGCGACCTCAGGAATGGCGCGATTAGGCAAAAGAAACCTCAGAAGAATCACGACCTAGAATATAGTTAGAGGAACACGTGATTTTCAAGAACCGCAAAATCACGACTAGCAACAGAGAAAATCGCTACCAAAACGACCCAGAAAAACAAAAGCACGAACTTGGAGTAGAGGTTCGAATTGGTACGGTGCCGTACGGAACTGTACGGCCGGGTACAGAGCAGGGAAGAACAAAATTGAAAAATTTGTTCTCTCGCTCGTTTGATCTCTGATACTATATTATGGAAAAACAGAATGGTAAATAATCGAATGATCATATTAACAAAAGAGCTGAGCTCTTATAGAGAATTTACAAGAGTTTCTAAATATACAATATACAGATGGTTCTATATTAGATTAAAGCTAATCTAAAGAGCAGAATAGAAACAACCTAAATATTACAAAGATGACCATTAATATAAACTAATATTATTTTAATACTCCTTATTTCAAATAGAAACATATTTATTGTGTCATGTCCCCTTTTTCAGATTGAAATAATTAATAACATTATCAAAGTTGGTCCCAATAAATTCCAGTTTTAAGGTCAACTTAATAATATTGTTATAATTAAAAATAAAAGGTGTTTTTAAACACTAGCAAAAAATATATAAAAATAAAAAGAAAATTCAAGTAAAAGTATTTTTAAATACTTGGCTGGAAATTAGGACCCAAGGGCCCGAATTGAAAGGGGTATATCAATGAGCTCCAATCTTCATTTCAATCATCCAATTTCCCATTTTGATATTCTTCATTGAGTTCAAGTTGATCATGCATTCAAGGACAAGACCCCTTGACCTCAAATTCTGAGGTTTGGCGCTGGGCATTGCAGGCGAATTGCAACAATATGCAATTTGAAGTTCTTTAACATTAGGTGCGCCAATTTCCAGCTGAAACTCCTTGCCTCATTGTTGGAGCGATTTAGAGCAGCAAACATGATACAGTCCAGAGTGAATTTAGGCTTTGATCGCCCATAACCTTGTATAATGCCATGGTCATTATCATCGGCCGATTCATTTGCTAGCAAATCTTAAATCGATGTCATCTCTAGGAAGGAGGCTCGATCAACAATTTGAATGCCTAGTTTTGCCATGGATTATCATCCTTGGAGCGTTTGGAATGTCTTGGCAGGCGCAATTTAGGATCATCGCCCCACAAGTGTCATTTTCTTTCCACGCCGTTGCGCACACCAACTTCATTTCCAGATCTGTGAAATATAATTACCTGCCACAACCACCTTATAAACTCGCATCATCCAAGAGAGTCACCATTCTGGCCGCACTTAGCCCTCATACACTAGTGGCGAGGGAAGACAGAGACGAATCGAGGAGGGTATTCATTATCAGTAGCAATCAAGGTCACATATGATCCATAGGTATTGAAGCCTGTATCCATAGGAATATCCAATAAGATCCCCAGCATGTGAAGCTTGTAGAGAACTCTTAGCGCTAGAAGGAGATCCGTGGAAGGGTGACTGCAAGACAAAAGAGATACATTGGAATCCTGTAGGTTGCGGTTTACCAGTCAAAGGAAATCCTTATTGCCAACCTATCATAGGTGGGAGTCAAATCCACATTGTATATGCCGAATTGTTTATAATTAGTTGATCATTGTATGAGGAGTTTCCCGCAACAATATATTGTTGGCTTGATTTTGTAATTGGATACAGTGAATTAGACTGGTCTGTATTCAGAGTTCACTATTAATATAGCATGATTGCATAAGCTTGTTTATCCAATGATTTTGAAATGGATGTGGTAATTTATTTGACTGTTTGATGCGATGAGAAATTCCAAAATTTAGAGTTTCTAATAGTTAGATTTCCCCAGGGACATTACAATGGTATTAGATTACACAGACTCTACCAGCCTGCAGGTTAATTTGGTTTAATGAGTGCATGCAATTGAGTCAAAGGGATCTGAGAGCTTCAGAAAGGGAAAGGAAAAAGTTGGAGGCAACACAACATGACATAGGTATTGGAATAGGAGGTAGAGGTAAGAAACACATGGTAGACAAGGAAGATAAATTTGATACATTTATCAGGAAGCAAGAGCAGACAAATTAGTTATTAGTCCAGATAATGCAACAAATACAGAATATGAATGCCACGTTAAATTCCACCAGGCCAATTTAGAATCCCGCTGGTGAGGGAAGCATTTAAAATCAGAATGGACCACCCAATCACACAAATAATAACAAGATATTAGTTGGGTTAGCAGCTAGGCCATTTCAATCTACTTTCTTACCTAGAATAGAGGCACCACCTGAAGAAGAGGAGCAGAATCCAACAACATATGACATCAATGCTTGCATGGATGAGTACCTAGGTCTTGACCCAAACATCATAAATCAGATTTCATTCAAACTATTGTAATTTCAGGTCAAGGAATGGGCCAAGAAATGAGAAAAGACCTCCTACACATCAGCCCCATAGAGATTTGCAATAGAGATCGAGCAAATTGACTCTTCCTCCTTTTGATGGTTCAGGGAAAAGTACTGCACGCACTATGGTCCAAAAGTTGGATACTTATCTTTCACTCAGCCCTATGATGGAAGAAGCCATCAAATTCACAATCCTTCATTTGGAAGGCATAGCCCACGAGTGGTGGCATCATGGATTGATTACACAAGGGCATAACCATATTGTTACCTGTGCTGATTTTACACAGAGACTCATGGATAGATTTGATAGGAAGGAACCCGAGATCCATTTCAGGGAGCTGACCTAGTTGAGACAACATGATATAGTAGATGATTATGTAGTAGAATTTCAGTGAGTATTGGCCATGGTTTTGGATGTGACAGAGAGGAGACTTATTGTTTTATTTGTAGAGGGACCAGCTGAAGTTTGAACCACTTAGGGGTTTGGTTAAGGCTTTTGATCCAGTCTCTCTATAGGATGCCATCAAAAGAGCTTTGAATTTGGAGGATTCCGTGGCCAAGAACAAATTTTACTCCAAGATTCCACCAACGGGGTAACAAAATAAACTTTTTCAAAAGGGGTTCTCTCAACCCAATGCACTACCTCCAAAACCAAGCTAGATCAAAGAATCAAAGAATTAACTCTAAAGGAAGAAATTATGTTTTTCTTGTAGAGAGCCATGGGAGTTTGGACATAGATGTTTGGGAAAGGGGCAAATACACTATATAGAGGTTATTTCAAATGAGGATTTAGAGATAGAAGAATCTGAGCCTGAGGTTGTGGTTGATGAGATAGAGCACGAGTGCAAGGAAGAAGGAGAGTCCTCAGGAGGCACCCTTGCTACTCTTTTCGGAGCACCCAAGTACCATCCTTTTCAAGTTTGGGGAGTTCTGCAGGGTCACAAAGTGATAGTGTTGATTGATAGTGGGGCTACTCATAACTTCATAGATGCAGATTTACAAATCTCCTTTCTTTCCCAAATTGGAAACAAAATACGAGTCTTCAAGGCTTCTCAAGATGAAATCTTTCATGCCAAGATGGTGAGCTCCAAGCTCTAACAAGATCTCATGGCCAATGGGAGATAACTACCTCCCAACCATATGGTGGCATCAATCATTGACAACCTAGCTTGGAGGATGCCCAAGGACCCGTGTTTCACAAAACAACCACCCAAAGCCACAACACTTGGCCAATACACATGAACACACAAACAAATACACAAGGGATTAATCGAACCTATGAACCAAATATGTTGTTCTCCTTGAGGAGGAAAAATGAGAAGAACTAACCCCGGGAGAGCATGACAGCCACATGTCCCAATACCCAAATGGAACACAATGCAATCCTATCACAAAAAGAAGCTTCTCAAGCATTCACACACACATATCCACAAAAATACTTCTTGATAACAACTCTACCAAACTATTCTCCTTTCAAAACTCTTAAAAAGCCAAGGGAGTTCTTGCACAAGCATAAAATCCCAATTACTACATTTACAAAACCACATAGAAAATACAAATGACAAATAATACATTTCTTTTCACTTTGAAAATATGCAACAAATTAAAAATCAATAAGATGGTATGAGAGTCTACCTCTCAACTCCAAGCTTGCTAAAGGTGATGAAAAACTCTCTTTTCCTTTTCCAAGCTCCCAAGCCCTTACTAAAATCTCAAATGCTTTTCTCAAGCTTTTCAAATCTCATGTGCTCTCCAAAATTCCAAAATTGAAAAATTCAAAAATGAATGAGCTAACCCCTTTCCAAGCCAAGGAAAGAGTTATAAAAGGTAGTGCCATGTCACTTCTCTCCATCCAACAAGATGAAGCCACATGGCAAACCCAAAACCTATGCGCCCATTTACTTACAAATTCCATGAATGAACCTTACCCATTCCATGTGAAATCACATGGGTTCACCCCTCCAAGGCATGGAGGAGTGAAGTGCACTCCTCTCAACCTGTTTGGAAGGTAAATGGGTTGACTTGAGTACTTGCATTCAAGTTCTTATGCCATATTATATCTATGCCTTTCCCAAGAGCTCTAAAGGGTACACATACCCCTCTCACACACTCTAACAAGTTCATAAAAGTACCCTATGCCAAGGTACTATCCCTAGGGACTTGAAAACACCGTAAAAATCTATTTTTAACAAGCCTTTAGAAATCCCCAAGAGCCCAAATCTGAGTTTCTCCTTTTGAGACAAATTTAAAACATGATAATTCATCCACGTTATAATATACACCAAAATAATAACATAAAATAAAAGGGGACATTACTAGGAAACACAACATGGCTATACAAAGGGGGGGTCTTGGCCACAATTACCAAGAGGATTTGGTGTCTCTGGAAAAACACGGTCAAGGTCTTGTCATGCCATGATGTGGAGAGAGATGATGAGTGGTCCTTAATAATCCTCTTGGGTTGGCCAAATTTGTAATTCTCTACACACTCAATTACCCCTTAAGTTCATAAAGTTAATATATAGCCAAAGCACTATCTAACACATAATCAATGACATGCACACAAGTACATCTTGTAGCATATATTTCAAAACATTTAATAAAGAACACCTTGTTGATAAAATTCATTCTTCAGACGAAGTTAACTGCATCAACAAGATACGCATTTTGATTAGCATAAAAACAATATCATAAGTACTATTAAACTCTACATCTTATTCCATTTCACAATGTATTCTTTACTTAACATCTAAGCTGTCATTAATTAAATCTCGTTATCAATAGGGTAAACAATATTAAATCTATCATCCAATTTAATATCATAAACAACATTTTAACATCTAAAATAACTTCTAAATCAATCCTATCATTAACATCTAAATCAATATTATAATTAATTGTCTAATTGAATGTCATTTTAAATCAAATAATTAAAATGCATCTCCTATTAAAATTAATCACAACTTCACATGGATATTCACTCCTAAGCACACATCATCATCTAAACCTAGAACAATCAATCAATTGCAAGCCCAAGAAAGCAACAGACAGTATGATGCAACAATTGTGGATCTTTAAGAAGCATAACCACGATTAGACATTTAACAATTCTATGGTTGATCCATGTCAATGATGCAAAACTATAATAGTCTAACTATTGGTAACAACAATTTGTATGATCAAAAGACGTAGGTGACCTCTAGTTTTCATTTCTATTTCACATGCAATATTTATCCTGGCTGATACACAAATCACAAGAGTACCAAAATTTCAATCAATAGACCTCTAATTTGTCATTACAAGACTTAATTAAATTTTGCCTGATCAAAGCATTTGTAAGGAAGCATGCAAAGAACCCTAAATGCGTACATACCAAAACATACCTAACAATTCATAAATTTGCAATCATAACCACAATGATGAATCATCATCATCAAAACATAAATGCGAGTTCTAAGCACAACTTATTATTAATTAATGGAAGTCAAAACACAAGGATTCACAAATCAAATAAGCAGTCATCCATAGGATGTATTAGTAAATCAATAACATAATAAAAGTAAGCTAACTTTAAAAGAGTTACAAATGATATTGTGACCAAGGTATGTCTATTATATGCAAAATAAAATAGTTTAGGAGAGTGCAATTAGGGTCGAAAGACGATTGGGCCTTAGATTTGCCAAATGATCTTATTTGGAGGGAAGGATAAATTGTGGTTTTGGGTTAATTTACTTTTGTTTTTGAGAATGTAATTCAATATTTAAAGCAATTGAAAATATTGAAATATGGTTATCTATTATGATCTCTTGAAAGAAATATGTGCTATTATTTGTGTTAATGACTTGGAAATTGGATTTCATATATTTTCATGATACTATTCAAGTGTGGGATAGTAACGAGTGTTGTTTTTCAATTAGTAGGTAGCAATTTTTTTCCTTCTTCAATAGTTAAAATAAAAGTATGTTTGCAAATAACTTGGCTCTTGGCATTAACTTGCAGGTATTCCAATTTGTGAAGCCTTTGCTTATATTGAACAAAATCCAAGCATTTACGATGTGGTGCATGTGAAATACCATGATGAGGTGAACAACAATATCCTTTGCTTCTAATTTCGTTGCTTTTCAAACCGGAGGTTATTTATAGCTTGATAAGGACTCATGTATCTGTTTTCTAGTTGAAATTTATGTACAAAAAACAATGTTGATGCCATTGTTTGTTGAGTTTTGGGGATAGGGAGACATGGGGATGGGGTTTCTTGGGACTACAAATGTTTTCTCAGATTTTGGGGACGGTAGGGGGATGACTCTCAAAAAATTGTATAAAAATTAATATTTGAACTAAAAGAAGCTGAAGTATTATTTTTTTTAAGTAATACTAATAACTTGATCAAGATCCCATGATCAAACATCAAATGACATTGTCATGTTTTTGATCGGTAAGTTTTCCTTGTAGGGTGTCCTTCTGTTTAGATGCCATGATTGGCGTATGTCCATTGGGGTATGCCATGCCCAGAATTCGATGTGCTAATTTGCTGTATTAAACATTCAACATTTGTGCATCAAAGCATAGAGAATGTATCTTGTGGATTTGAACATGGGTAAATCACCCCATTTAGCATTGGATGACATTGTCATTTGTCACATTATGTCACATGAGTAATGATTAAAATGCATAAACTCGGAACTGTAAATACAAATGCCATATAGAAAGTGCTGAAGTAAATACACATTGAGAATCCATTTATCCAATGATCAATCTGAAACAGTGATGATATCATCAAGTAGAAGCATTAAATTTATTCATGAATTTCAAGATACAATGTACAAGTACAAATTTACAAACTGAAAATCGAAACTAAATACAATAAAAAATGCATGGTTACATTGAGCAACAAGCTTCAGTAATTGGAGTTAACATAAAATGGTAATGTCACGAACTTCTCCTTATTACTGGAACTCCTAAGCTCACATTTTTTTTGCAACTAGACCCCAACCAATCCTGGCTATACATCCTGGTCATCATCAACCTATGTTGGCTCCGTGGATTACATGTCCAGTTATGTTGTTGGACTCTCTTGAACTTAATTGTTTTGTGATCAATGAAGTTCAATGCACGCTGTACAATGACAAGCTTCTTTGCTCTCCTAGAGGTAAGCTTGTTCCTTTTAACAGAGAGGCAAATAGCAAGTGTATGTGGCAATTATGTTCCCTTTAACAGAGTGGATAAAGCTATATGTAAAGCAATTCTTTTCAACAGTAGGGAAGTAGAAACTTGTCAAAAGGAGGCAAATAGCAAGTGTATGTAGCGATGATGCAGGCCCATATACCCGCCACCATTTGTTCTGTGCCAAAAGTATTTTGTCTATCTTTGCCAAACTCTTGTGGTCATTGAGTTCAGCAAGTTTATCCATCAGGATCTGATCAATGCAGCACCCTTCACGCTATAATTTTTTGAGGGCCTTCATTAAGCCCTTCTTCACCTTGTCATCAATGGGAACAAGTTGTCTAGACCTCTCCCCAAACCCTTTGAGTTTCTCGTCATATGCAGCCATGTGTAAAGGAATATTTAGCTTGTCCCACTTTTGCTGAATGATGGATTGAATGTGTTTGTGGTAGAACTACAGTAGGGCTCTTTGATGAATCACGACCTTCATTTTGTCAGGCATGCTATCTATGCACTCAGCTCTCTCCAAATTTGTGACTCTTAGAGTCCTCAAATGTAAAAATAGGGGCTATAATAGGTGTGGTGTATCTCACATCTGACCAAAAGGAATCAACTGACTGCCACTTACTTTGCTCTCTTCCCTTCTCTGCCTTGGACTCCCCTCACCTAGTTCACCCGAGTTGTAATCATCAGTTGTAAGGGCTCCTATAACTCAACCATCCTCTTCAATAAAATGAAGCAGGATGGAAATCTAGTCTTTACTAGTTTGAGGAATTCTTTCTTGAAAAGAACTAAATTAACACCAATGAAGTGTGATGGGTGCAAATGAACATCTGCATGTCCTTTGTATCCACTTTGTTCGCCCACTTTTAAGTCAATCATTTGCTGTAAGGGCTTCTCCAACTCAACCATTCTCTTCAATAAAAGTGAAGTAGGATGCAAATCTAGTCTCTACTGGTTTGAGGATTTCTTTCCTCGAAAAGAACTAAAATAACACCAATGAGGTGTGATGGGTGCAAATGAACATCTACACCTTCTTTGTATCCACCACGACCTTTCTGACCCATTCAATTCTCCAATGTCCTTGAGTGTATTGTTCATGGCATGCACACAACACGGGTTCCAATAGAGGTCTATAGGTAGCTTTAATTAATTTTTCTTCTGCCTCTACACTCGTATGCTGCAATATCTCTTGGGATATGAAATTGAAAATTTGCATCCTCGTGCTTTACCAAAAAATTAACCACCCTAAGGAAGTAAGGCCCTTACTCATATGTGACTATGGCATTAATGAGTGTCTAGTGGCTAATGTCCATCCACCCATCTATGATGATTTTGCACCTATGTGACACTCATGTGACCGTCATATCCCCTATCAACAACTTAACCTTGGAATAGTTTTGTTCAAGAGAAGTTTCTCAATTAAGTCTTGTTAGGAGGTACATAAATTGGACTTGCTTTGCCTACATAAGCCATAGCCTTTTTGAAATAAGGAGAGCGAGCAACATGGAATGAAATGCCATTGGCAAAGAATTTTTTTCCAATGGCATCATGTGCCTCCTCTTGAGTGTAACACCCTCAAGGATGCCTTTAGATTTTTTTGACTCATTCAAACATTTAATTAGAGAATTTAGCATATACTATGTTATGAACCAACTTATGGTATACCATGCTATGAAGACTTGGTGCATGGATTGAAGGATTAGAGAGGCTATAGAAATTGAGAAACATTGATACAATATAAATCGTGATGATGGATGGAGAATGAGTTACGCATGGAAACCTTTACTACACAAATGAATCAAAACCTAAACCTCCAATATTTTGCTCACCTTATGTTGCATAATAATTAACTCCCTTTATAAGACAATCAATAGGTCATTTACTTAATTATTTAATTTTTTGCTTGTTTATTTAATTCTTTTAATTAATTAAGGAGGTAAGATACCTAATTAATCAATTAAAAGGGTCAACCCCATTAAGTTTTAATAATGATAAGTGACTCACTAAAATTCTTTTTCTTGACCTCCTTTTTTTGGTCGACCTCTTGCTCCCCCATCCCCCACTTGCCTCCTCTTTTTTCAATGTGCGATATATTTAAGAGAATTTCTGTACCCTTCTCCAAGGTTGGGTTTTGTTCCCTGATGATGAGTCCTATATGTGATTAGAAATATCAGCAATTTTTAGTTTCTATGCAGTCTTTTTTTCCAAAAGACTATCACAAAATTTCTATGTTCGTTATATATATATATATATTTGTTATTTTTAAATTAATGCTTAAAATAAATCTATTATTAAAATTGGTTTTCCATGATATATCAAGATAATTAGATGTTTTTTGTTTTTTGGTCTTTTATCATTCCTTAAAATTATCCTTTTTCCTACAGGAGGTGTCATGGCTCTAATCCTTAATTTATAGACATTTGCTTTTGTTCCTTGTGTTGTATAGGAGCCTTTGATGTTGGACCTTGTCGTCAGCTTTCCTGATCATGGATTTCATCTTCGATTTGAGTCTTCTTCACAGGTGCATTCTCTTTGCTAACAGATGGAGTTGTAGAGATTGTGCTTGTAACTTGTAAATTGTTAATTTTTTTTTGAAAAATATTTCTTTTATTTCCGTCTAAAGAAAATTAACATTATGTGGATATAATTACAAATGTGAAAATCTGAAGGGTACATGGATTTCAATAATATTCAATTCGACTCTTCTTTACAGGTGCATTTTTTGAGTTGCTTGGTCTTTGCTAATAGAGGGAGTTATAAAGATGGCATTTATAACATGTGTATTGTTCAATTTGTCTTTGAAAACTTTTCTTCTTTTCTATAGTGTAAATAACATTAACATGATTTGGTTTATAAGTTATGAGTTAAAATGTGAAATTTCGAAGGATACACGGATTTCAATAGTATCTTGGACATGAATTTCACAATTGAAGAGGCAGATTGGAAGATGTCATGGTCTAGATTGTGGGGTATAGATTTTATCTTATGATTTCAGTTTGAAGAGTTTATATTTTGTCCTTCTAACAATGCCTCAGTAAAGTTATCTTCAAATATCTAGCCTCAATTAAAACTTATTTATGTGCACCTAAAACCCCTCACAGTATCTGACAATATATGAGGGTGCCTGCATTCCTATTTTTTTATATGACATAAAAAGCTAACAAAGATATATGCTCTATAAGAGCAATCAAAATGATACCAATAAGAGTAAGTGGTAGTTCCAAAGAGCACAGTATAAAGCATAGTTGGAAAACTCGGACTTGGCAAAAACTCGCCAGGCCCAAAGAACTCTCGGCAAAAACTCGGCAAAAAACTTGGCAACTTAAAATTGCTTAAATTTCATTAGAAACACACGTTTTTTGCAAAATTCAATGACAAGATGTATCCAATGAGTCCATAAATGAGTACAAAAGTGTTTTCTATTAAATTTGATTGATTTGAATGCAAATTGAGTACAAAAACGCATCTTCATGCGGAATCCTGATGGCTGATAGCCTGATAGGCTGATACAATAGATAGCTGACAAAATGAAAATAGTAAAACTAAAAGTAAATACAACATTTTACATCTTCCTCTTCCCTAATCTACTGAAAACTAGGGGAGAGGTAGAGGTTCTAGTCCTTGGAGTCTGCTGTGGCTCCTCGCTTGGCATGGAAGGCAGTGGCTCAACTCCAATCTGGCAGTAAAATGTGGTGATAAAAGGACAATTTTTTTCAGCTTGCTAAAGTCTAAATTGGCTAGGGAATGTATAGGGCCAATTGATTTGGGGGGGAATTCAACTGATAAACCCTGAGGAAGTGAAATCTTTAATAAAAAATTGGAGACCTATAACCTTGCTGAATATGTCTTATGCCAAGGAATTTGCAGTAAGGCTTAAACACATTCTTCCTAAGATTATCTCCCCTTCAGAGACAAGTTTTGTCAAAGTCAGATACATCTTAGAGAATCTGATTTTACGTTGGGAGGGCATGGGTTGGGCAAAAAATCTGGTCAAAATGCATGTATGGCTCTGTTAAATTTTGAAAATTCTGGTCAATGCATGTACTGTTCAGGAATAAGTTCTGCAAAATTATTGAAAACATTTTTCATGATTCTCTTTCCCAGATGGAGGTAAATGGTACTTTGACTAATCCTTTTGATTCACTGAGATCAAATGTGGTGATAAGAGGACAGTTCTTCTGTGCCAAAGAGTTTGAGCCAGAAACATACTGCAAAAACTCGCCATACAGAAAAATTCGCGAGTTTTTCATGAGTATTCGGCGAGTCTTCCATCTATGGTATAAAGCATCAACTACAAAAAATCAGCATACTCTCAAAGTCAACACTCCTAAAGGATAACTGATTATGCAAAACAACTATACAAATACTTAAAACCAAAAAACCAAATATAAAGTTCAGTTAGAATGAAGCATCACTGACAGGTCCCTTGAAGGAAGTCAAGGGTCCCATTACATTGTTGTACCAGTCAGACCTCTGTACCTTAGATTCCAAATGGTCAGTTGTAGCTTGCACTTGGTTGATCATACTCTTGACATGTTTCTCTATGAGATTTTCCATCCAATCTAGGTAGATCCCACCATAACATGAAGAAGAGAGAGGAACCCCAACCAAAGAAGCTCAGATCCAATTGGAGCATCTTTTTCGTTGTAACCATTTACATCCATAGACATTTGATCAAGCATGTTTTGTGCCACCTCTTACCTATTGACAAGTCTATCAGCGTACCCTTGGAGATCATCAAGAACCCTGTCAGCAGTGTTAGTAGGAACAGGAACACCCACATTTAGCTCATCATAACCAGCACCAGTAGCTTCAACTGAGTCCACTTCTACAATCCTAGCAGTGCCAAAACCACCAAATTGTCGCCAAAGTACTGATTATTCAGCACATTCCAGCTCTCTGCATCTATCTCTTCTCATCTGGCTAATGTTGCACTTTGTCTAGACAAGAATAGAGGCAAGTCTCAGAAAGATCCAGTCTCAACCAAGTAATCTTGCTGAATGGTCAAGGATCCTGTATCCAAGAATTTTTGCAGCTCAGTAGTTAAAAGTTAGAACCTTAAGTGAAGATCAACATGCAATGCAACAATTTGGAATGTGACTTCACTAAACAAATATGTAACCTCCTATAACCTTGGTACACATCTTCATTTCTAGATTTCCAAAGAAACTGCACTATCTCAGTAGACTTTACAAGCCAAAGCTTTATATGGAACTTAGAAATGTGCCTCTCATCACTAAAAAGGCCAAATATTATATTAAACTAATTGATTTTATCCTTTCGTACGAACTAGCTCAAGCAATAATAAAGATTTACCACACAACTTGAGTAAAGGGACATTCAAAAAATACTGGAACAGTAGATTCAACTCTGTTACGAACAGAGTAAGGGCCAATGCTAATAGCTCAAGCACTAAGAGTGGAACCGACATGGTGCAGGGCACCCAAGAGCCTTTTGATTCCTAAGAGAATTTTGATAAGTTGAGTTTCTTGTTCAGTATGGTTTGTAATAAGGCTTTCTAGCCATGATTGTAAGGTCTATTTTGTATGGTCAAGAGGTTTGAGGTAACCATATAAACCTCAAATCCTTCTTAGTCCATTTGGACCCTAGTTGTGTCACTTAGGCCTAGTAGGTCTAATGGTGATTTTTTGAGTCTATTTGGTAGTTTTACTGTTTTGGCATGTTTTAGGGGGTATGGTAGTTGTTTGGGTTCCATTGGACATGTTGAACCAATCGGGATCCTTGTATGAATGCCAAATGCCATAGTGTCAAATGGTGTCAATGTTGTCATGGCACATTTGGTCGGTCCCAACCCACTTTTGATGGTTGCAATTGTTTTTGCAAGTTGCATACCGACTTGGATGGGTTGATATTGTTGACATCTTACTCCAGTATGGAGAGAAGTTTCTGTACGGAGTTCTGGGCACAAAAAACCAATAAAACTGACTGTTTTTCCCTGAATTTCTGTTGTTGTACGGATTGGCCAAGTGGATTGATGTGGTTTTTCTGAAACTAGGTTGAGTCTGGATTCCAATGCATCAAGTTTGAGGTCTTGAAGTGATTTGAGTAGGGAGATATTGCATTTTTAGTGCAGACTGGTCTAAAACCCTCATTCCTAGGGTTTGTCATACAAAACTTGCCCTAGAATGCATTCTAACCGGTGAAACTTCATGCCACTCGGTGAAATGCAGGCTAGGGTTGTATATTACATGATTCCAAAAGCATTTGGTGGGAAAAGACAGTGTTTGATTTTTGGAGTGATGCCGTAGGTCAAATATCTCTATGTATTTGACTGAAATTATGCAATTTGGTGGTGTAGGTGACAAAATCTGATAGGTGGATGAATGCATGGTGGTTTTCTGAAATGTTTGCATGTGGTGGAAGAGATCCAAATTCCTGTCCCAAGTTTATGACCCCAACTTAGACCATTTGCTTTGTAACCTAGACCTAAATTGATCAATTAGGCCTAGAGACCTAGTGGGTGTTTTGAGTTGTTGGAGTAGAGTTGGAACTGGAGGCTTGGAGGTCTGTTAGAGTTCCATAAAGGGTATTAGAATCCATCATTTGTTTGCCTGACTCTTAAGGGTTTTTGAAAGTTGTGTAGTGAAACCCGGATTAGGAGGGCTAGTAGCATCACTAGGCCAAGTAAGGGTTGGAGAGTTGTGAGAAGTTGGGGATCAAACCAACTGTGGGGAAGGAGTTTGCAGACCTGTCTTAAGGTGTGGAAGGAGTCTTGAGGATTGGCTAATAGCCTAGACAACAAATCCTTAAATTGCCTTGGATGTGACTTTGGTTGGATGAAGTAGTGAAGTGGGTGAGTGGGTAGAGAAGAGTAAAACTACAAGCTTCCCTTGTGCCACTCTGCATCAGGTGGTATCAGAGCCATCAAAGAGATGGGAGATAGAGAAGAAGAGGAGGAAATTCCTCAAAAGGTGACTAATGCCAAATTGGCAAAGATAGTCAGAGAACAAGCAGCCAAGAACAAAAGGATGGAGGCTGAGATAGAGAAGTTGAAGAAGGATAAGGATAAGAAGAAGAAACCAGAGGTCACCTTAGATTCAGATGAAGAGGATCAAGAAGAAAAAGAAGTGCCCATGGAAGAGCCACAAGGAGGCATGTCAGAAAAACAATTCCTAGATGCACTTGGAAAGTTGAGTAGGAAGAATAGTAAGGTGGATTTACCTATGTTTCCTGGCAAGATGAACCCAGAGGACTGCCTTGATTGGATAGAGGCAATGGAGAACTATTTTGAGTGTGAGGAAGTGGCAGAAAATCAGAAAGTGAGGATTGCCATATCTAGAATGAGAGGGCCAGCCTTGAGTTGGTGGAACTTCATTCAAAATGAGAGGATAGAGGATGATAGGAACCCTATCACTACATGGAGGAAGATGGTGCTTGAAATAAAGAAACAATTTGTTCCTGAAGATTATGAGGTCAACTTGCACAAAAAGTTGCAAAACTTGAGACAGAAGGACATGGATGTGAGCACATACACTGAGGAGTTTCACAAGATGTCCTTGAAAGCCAAAATGCCTGAGAATGAAAAGCAAAAGCTTGCAAGGTATCTAAATGGTCTTAAGTTCTCCATTCAAGATGAACTAAGTCTCTTTAACCCAGAGACAGTGCATAAATGTTTTCAAATGGCATTGAGGATTGAGGACAAACAAAGAAGGAAGGCACATGGAGACTATGCACTGATTCAAGGGCCATCAACAAGATTACTATCAGGTATAGATTTCCAATGCCTAGGATAGAAGATTTAATGGATTGTTTGGGTAGGGCTAAATATTTTACCAAGATGGATTTGAAAAGTGGTTATCACCAAATCAGGATAAGGGAGGGGGATGAGTGGAAAACGGCCTTCAAAACCAATGAAGGGCTATTTGAATGGGTTGTGATGCCTTTTGGCTTATCAAATGCACCAAGCACCTTCATGAGGTTGATGAATGAGGTGCTAAAACCTTTCCTTAATAAGTTCATTGTTGTTTATTTGGATGATAAATTGGTTTTTAGTGACAGCAAGGAAGATCACATAAGACATATCCATCAAGTGCTTAGGAGGCTTCAAGAGGAGAAGTTGAGAATTAACCTTGACAAGTGTGTCTTCCTACAAGAAGAATTGACATTCTTGGGGTTTGTCATCTCTAAGGGCAACCTCAAGATGGATCCAAGCAAGGTGGAAGCCATTCTTAATTGGCCCACACCTACTACAGCCTCTGAGGTAAGAAGTTTCCATGGTTTATGCAGTTTTTATAGGAAGTTCATTAGAGGGTTTAGTGCTATTTGTGCTCCACTTGTTGACACTATAAAAGGGGGTAGGAAATGTGTATTTGTGTGGACAAATGAGGCCAATCAAGCTTTTGAACTGTTAAAGAAGAAAATATCAGAACGACCGGTCCTTGCACTACCTGATTTTGACAAGGTCTTTGTTGTAGAGTGTGATGCAAGTAAGAGGGCTGTTGGGGGAGTCCTAAGTCAAGATGGGAGGCCTGTAGCCTTCTTTAGTGAGAAGTTAAATGAAGCAAAATAGAACTATTCTACCTATGACCTAGAATTATATGCAATGGTCCAATCATTGAGGAAGTGGAGACACTATTTATTACCCAAGGAGTTTATTGTCTTTACTGATAGCCATGCTTTGAGCTTCTTGAACAGGCAGCAGAAGTTAAACCACAGGCATATGAAGTGGATGGAGTACATCCAAGCATATACTTTCTCAATTAAACACAAGAAGGGAATGGCCAATAAGGTAGCTGATGCCTTAAGCCGGAGGAATCTTGTTGTTCGAACCATTCAGTTGGAGAGTACAGGTATACATGCCATTAAAGATCAGTATGAAGAAGATGAAGACTTCAAGGAACCTTACCAAGCTTGCAAAGCCATGACAGGCAGGTATAATACTGATTTTTATGATTTTCAAGGGCATTTTATTGTGTATCCCAAGAGGGTCTGTTAGAGAGAATATCATTAAGGAAAAGCATTGTGGCAGCATGGTAGGCCACTTTGGCACCCTAGACTTGGTTAGAAGAAACTACTTTTGGCCAAAGTTGCCAACTGATGTAAGAAAGTTTGTAGAAACTTGTCAAATTTGCCAAAGAGCTAAGGGGCATACATCAAATGCAGGTCTATACACTCCACTACCTATCCCTTCAAAGCCTTGGGATTCCATAAGCATGGATTTTGTACTTGGTTTGCCTAGGACCAAGAATGGACATGATAGCATCTTTGTGGTTGTTGATAGGTTCTCAAAAATGGCTCATTTCATCCAATGTAAAACCACACATGATGCCTCTGATATTGCTGGTCTTTTCTTCAAGGAAATAGTCAGATTACATGGTTTACCTTTGTCAATAATCTCTGATAGAGACCCCAAGTTCATAGGACACTTCTGGAGGACACTTTGGAAACGACTAGGTACCAATTTGTCATTATCATCAGCCTATCATCCTCAGTCTGATGGTCAGACTGAGGTGATTAACAGGGCACTTGGCAACCTTCTAAGATGCCTAACTAAGGAGCGGGGTACTAGTTGGGATTCAGTTTTGGCTCAGGTAGAATACTCCTACAATGACACTGTGAACAGGAGTACCGGCCTATCACCTTTTCAAATAGTTTATGGCACTCACCCAAGGGGTATTTTGGAACTTAGAGAGGTCAGAGGACTGGAGAAGAGCAATGCATTGGCTGAAGATTTTGTCCAAGTGATGAGAGATATCCATCAGCAAGTAAAGGAGAAATTACAATTTACCTCTGCAAAGTACAAACAGTCTGCTGACAGAAAGAGAAGGGATCTTCAGTTCAAGGAAGGGGATTTGGTCATGGTACATCTGAAAAAGGAGAGACTCCCTGCAGGTAAATACACTAAGTTGATTATGAAGAAGATTGGGCCTTGTGAAGTGCTAAGGAAATGTGGAGAAAATGCCTACAAAATCAGACTACCGGATGGTGTTGCTTTATCACCAATCTTCAATGTATCAGATCTTTATCCCTATAAGGGATCTGACCCTCAGACAACTGTTATAGAGGAACAAACTGATCAGACACTTCAGGACTTGATTCCTTCATCCCCTGATCAGATTGAATGCATTTTGGATCAAAGGATTGCTAGACAGACTAGGAGGCACACCTATTATGAGTATTTGGTGAAGTGGCTCAATAAGCCTTAGGAGGATGCCACTTGGATGAGCAGAGAAGCCATTGAGAAGGCAGGATTTACCTTTCCCAGCATTCCCAACTCAAGAGACTTGAGTTCTGTTTGACAGGGGGTGTATGGTGCAGGGCACCCAAGAGCCTTTTGATTCCTAAGAGAATTTTGATAAGTTGAGTTTCTTGTTCAGTATGGTTTGTAATAAGGCTTTCTAGCCATGATTGTAAGGTCTATTTTATATGGTCAAGAGGTTTGAGGTAACCATATAAACCTCAAATCCTTCTTAGTCCATTTGGACCCTAGTTGTGTCACTTAGGTCTAGTAGGTCTAATGATGATTTTTGAGTCTATTTGGTAGTTTTACCGTTTTGGCATGTTTTAGGGGGTATGGTAGTTGTTTGGGTTCCATTGGACATGTTGAACCAATCGGGATCCTTGTATGAATGCCAAATGCCATAGTGTCAAATGGTGTCAATGTTGTCATGGCACATTTGGTCGGTCCCAACCCACTTTTGATGGTTGCAACTGTTTTTGCAAGTTGCATATCGACTTGGATGGGTTGATATTGTTGACATCTTACTCCAGTATGGAGAGAAGTTTCTGTACGGAGTTTTGGGCACAAAAAACCAATAAAAGTGACTGTTTTTCCCTGAATTTCTGTTGTTGTACGGATTGTACGGATTGGCCAAGTGGATCGATGTGGTTTTTCTGAAACTAGGTTGAGTCTGGATTCCAATGCATCAAGTTTGAGGTCTTGAAGTGATTTGAGTAGGGAGATATTGCATTTTTAGTGCAGACTGGTCTAAAACCCTCATTCCTAGGGTTTGTCATACAAAACTTGCCCTAGAATGCATTCTAACCGGTGAAACTTCATGCCACTCGGTGAAATGCAGGCTAGGGTTGTATATTACACGATTCCAAAAGCATTTGGTGGGAAAAGACAGTCTTCGATTTTTGGAGTGATGCCGTAGGTCAAATATCTCTATGTATTTGACTGAAATTATGCAATTTGGTGGTGTAGGTGACAAAATCTGATAGGTGGATGAATGCATGGTGGTTTTCTGAGATGTTTGCATGTGGTGGAAGAGATCCAAATTCCTGTCCCAAGTTTATGACCCCAACTTAGACCATTTGCTTTGTAACCTAGACCTAAATTGATCAATTAGGCCTAGAGACCTAGTGGGTGTTTTGAGTTGCTGGAGTAGAGTTGGAACTGGAGGCTTGGAGGTCTGTTAGAGTTCCATAAAGGGTATTAGAATCCATCATTTGTTTGCCTGACTCTTAAGGGTTTTTGAAAGTTGTGTAGTGAAACCCGGATTAGGAGGGCTAGTAGCATCACTAGGCCAAGTAAGGGTTGGAGAGTTGTGAGAAGTTGGGGATCAAACCAACTGTGGGGAAGGAGTTTGCAGACCTGTCTTAAGGTGTGGAAGGAGTCTTGAGGATTGGCTAATAGCCTAGACAACAAATCCTTAAATTGCCTTGGATGTGACTTTGGTTGGATGAAGTAGTGAAGTGGGTGAGTGGGTAGAGAAGAGTAAAACTACAAGCTTCCCTTGTGCCACTCTGCATCACGACAACTAACTTTTATTGTATTAATAATCACCTTTTATGAGGATCAGCTAACCCCCACTTAAGTTTAAGTTTATTAAAGACTTTTTGGGAGAAGGAGAGCTTATCATACAACTGCTTGGATGAAATTTCTAGCAATGGAGGGCCTTTAAGTCATCTTATATTGTCCCAAACTTTTGTATCAAAACTCAAGTTGATGTTAGAAGGAAATGCTCTCAAGGCTTCAGCATGCAATGAATATGTCCTTATTTGTGAGTCAGAAACTTTAAAAACCACCTACAGATTTCCTTAAGGGATAATTTAACCACAATGCAAAATCTCAGAAAAAGACTTGATAAGTCTAGAAAATCAGTCTCTTAGTAGAGCACCCTCTAACATTAGCTTATTCTTATAAACTAAGTTTTGCCATATGGATCTAAAGGCTTGGCAATAGTATCTAAACAAGGTGAAAACATCCCCTACCACAAGGTGTTCAACAGGCTCCCATGCCTTTCTTATAGACCCAAATATAACTGACCTTGCTGGTCTGACTGCAAAAGAACTAACTACAAGATCTAAAGAATGGAGACCTTTAGAATCATGCTTGCCCTTGGGGACTCCTAAGTGGTGTTATGTTTGAGCAGCACATTCCAAGGCTTATTAGTATTACCAGTAAGATATCTCAAATTCATTTGACTTCTAAGGAAACACCTTGAACCTAAAGTTCTTTCAATCCAAGTCCCCCGATAACTTTAATTTTACAATAGAAATCCCAAGCCACGACATACCTTTTTTTGATTCCCTTCTCATCAGATCACTAAAGTCCCTTATGCTATTTGTCAACATGATAGTTACTAAAGAATCGACAAGACTTGGAGGAGCAAGAGGACTTAGAAAGAAACTGCAAAGTTTTAATCCCAACAAGATTTGTTGTATATGTGTTGCAAACTTGCATACTTTGCATACTGTATGCCTCTTATAGATGGGGTTTCAGCCCATGGTTTTATACCTATTGCATTGCAGCATAGCTTAGTAACTTCCTATATTGATGCGCCCATAAATACTTGCACACGGATTAGTGTTAAATAGAAGCACAAAATATCTTATTGTATTGCGAACGGTTGAGTTATAATGTGAGTGTTGTTTTTGTTGAGATTTTTTTTGAAAGGGTCTCCTAGGGTAAATTCTCATGTTCTATTGTGAGTGTGCCATTATCTTTGTTGCATTTAAAACTTTGTCAGCATTGCTTCTCTTGCATAGTTTTATCCATTGTTTGCAGACTTGACAAACTTGGCTCAACTTGCAAGTCTCTCTGTGGGACGCATCAAGTAAATGTGACTTGCACGTTGAGTCTTGGCTTGTCGGGGACTTGTGAGTTTCGGATGAAAATGCAGCCAAGTTTTGAGATTGACTTGCGATTTTTTGGTGTGGACTGACTTGGCAAAAATTAAAAAAAAGACCTCATGATTTGTCATTTTAGCAGTTTGTTTTTGACATTTTAGGCTTTTATTTCACCCAACAGAAGATGTCTTTAGCATCCAAGTGACAAAATGCATTTAGAGAAGGGTTTGAAAGGAGATTTTAAGGTGCCTTCAAAGATTCAAACTAGTATGTATCTTTTTTTCGAATTTGAAGTTACAAAAGTTGAAAACCTAGGGGAAATGTTGCCCATTCACTCCTCTTCCCCCCGCCCCCCCTTCATTTCCCTAATGTTTTTCTATTATATTTTTTAATTTTTAATTTTTGTTTTATCTTATAAATGTTTGTCATTGCCATAACGTTTTTTTTCGAAACCTTGCCGATTGTTATTTTCTATGTTAAAATCAACAATGTCAAGTTTAGGACAAGCAACATGTTAGCATTTTAATTCTCACCTTTCAGTGTGACACAAAATGGAACAATGTGTACAGTAAAACCATTCTTCAAATTAGAAGGGGAAGCTCCCTCTCACAGATCTTTAAGAAAAACAAACTAAAATAAATCCTATCTTTTTTGTTTTTTCAGTTAAGAGCACAAACCGTTTTCACCACTTTTGCAATGGAATAGAAGTTTTTAAATATATGAACTCTACCTAGTGCAGAAAATGAATGGCTATAACTACGACTTTTGTATGTTTCAATTAAATCTTGAGGTTGAATGATATAAATGAACAGCAGGCTTGATTGAATGAGCAAAGACAAAGACCAAAAACAACACAAATGAATTAGATGCGAACAATTGCGCACAAAGTCACAATTATTCTTCTCACAATTTTAACAATGCAAAGTTTGTTAAGATTTAATGAAAATATCTAATCCTCAATGAACAATTGATAGGAAAAGAAATAAGTGAACAACAATAGGCAGCACAAATAAGTTTGATAATTACCATTCAGAAATTAAGTGCATAGAGAGCACTTATTTATATTGCCTACAAAGAATTGCATGGAAATAAAAGGAGTTTAACTGATATTCCTTATCGAAGAGTAGACTTGCAAGCATGCAAGTTTTATTCTCAAACGAATCCTATCCTCTGAAAAGGAATCTAAACATGCAATCATCAACTAAACTATTAGTTACATTTATTACAACAATAAATAACCAGAGTTCTCAATTTGCATGACAAGAGAGATCCAAAAATAAGGTTTTCTTTAGTAAACTAAAGTTCTCAAAATAGATCCTCTAAAATATGCAAAATAGCTAAAAATAACTATTTTGTGCTTGCACTGAATTTGGCTATCTCTAGAATTTGCAAACTGTGCTGAAATTCTTCTACCTTGGCCTCTCCTGGTACTGTTACAAAATCTATGTTTACGATCTGTTGTTGAACTATTTCACCTTTTGCAACCATTTTGTTGATGTCTTCAAAATCTTTTTTTGTCTTCTCAAACTGCATTGTGATCACTGTCAGGAGATACATTTTATCAACTTGTGTGGGTTGCTGCAAAATCTCACTAATTGCCGAAATTCCCCTTGCACTTCGTCTAAGTTACAAATTAGACCATCTTCATGAAAGTACTTGCACGGAATTTGTAATACAAATTCGGAAACAAATTTGTCTACCTAGAACAACTCCTCCTTCTATTCGATGAAAATGGAGGCAACTTCGTTCAGGATCTTCATCAAGAAGGCGTATTGTTCCCTCCATGTGAACACTTTATCCTTTTGTTCCTTGGTCAAGTTTTGTGATCCTATTCTTTTCAAGTTTTTGGCAATTTTCTCATAAGAAGGCAACATCTTGATTATATATTTTTCAATATTTTCTATGCCTTGGATGACCTTTGAATCTGCAACCAACTGGAATAACTTTGCAAGTGTCTTTGTACCCTTGTCAGCAAAGTCCTAGATCTAGTCTCTCAAATGTTTACTATATGCAACTAGCCGATTTAATTGTTTTTGGTCATCTAGAGACTCTAAAACTTGTGGCAAAAACAGTGTTGTTTCTGAGGTAGAATGCTGCAGGTGGGAAATGTATTCCCTTAACTGTTTTACCTCGGCCTTCAAGGCTGTCTTATCTTTCCTGTCCTTGATGACTCTTTCCTTAAGATTTTCTGCAACGACTTTCAGTATATTGACATCTGTATGTTGAGTACTTTGGCCCAAATTAGCCCTGGTTATTTAGAAATCAACAGGCTCTACATCAAGAACAGTCTTATCCTCAGGATGAATAGCTATCTCTATGACCAAATCCCCTTCGGCTGTCTTTGACACTTTCATCTAGTGTTTAGGCTTTTTGGCTGCAGGCTCCTTGAAGACTTTATCAAGCATACCAAAGTCAATTTGATATGAAGGCTTCTTCCTCTTTTTCCCAACTACTTCTTGTAGCTAAGCAAGAACCTCTCCACGTGCCTCTATCTCTTCAACCCCCGATGAATCAAGTGGCATGGAAACATTCTGTGTAGGAGATGACGACTCAGGCTCTGATTGGCTTTGATTGTCTTGGAGTAGGCATGGTCACCTTTGGAGAAGGCTCTATCACTGGTGACGAAGGGGTCAATATGGGCTACTCATAATGAATCAGTGAAGCAATGCCAACCCTTTGTTTTTGAATCCTCCTCAAAATACTTGGCTTAGGAAGATTATCATCCTTTTCTCCTTCATCAACAACCTTTTCCTTTAGCTTGGTTATTGGCCTAGGAGGAGGAGCCAATACTTCTTGCGATGGCGGCCCTGAAGCTGGGGTCTTCTCTTTCGATACTTTTATTCTTCTACTCATCTTCAAATTTAAGAAGAATCTATTGCGTTTTTGGACTGCGTTGGCCCTCTCTTGATTTGAACTTATCTCCTTCAAAGACCAATTCACTTGTGGTAGTGGCTGTTGCTCAACCTTGTCTCTCACAAATTGAGGTGACAAGACATCTTCTTCATCATCTGATATACCTTCCACATTTTTTGATAAGTATTATGCAATCTCGAATACTATGAGCTTGCTGAAATCTCTTCTGCATACTTCAAACTCATCCACACAGTTGGCCAAGTAGTCTTTGATCCTTGAAATGTGTGCGAATTTGCTGCCAAGCCTTGACCACATAATTTCTTTGGGATCGTATGTGCGTTTCTCATGAAGAGATTTGAACTTGAACTTAGTCATCTCTTCACCAATAGACTTAGAATTTGTTGCAGACTGACATCTATAAAGCCCCAATTGAATGGAAAACCAACTCCATGCTTATGTCTACTCTGGAAAAGAAAATGTACCTCGGAAATTTGATGCAAGTATTCCATGAAAATAACTTCGTCAGTCAGATATCTCGATAGCATGTAAGGATGGGACGAGAAGCCGCATACCCGAATGTGAAAGTAGAGAATTGGATAAACCAATCCACCCATTCTGCAATGACATCTCTAGCTTCCTCTGAGATCCTTATGTGCATCTGGTGCTCCATATCCTGCACATAATGCATTAGAAATACATCGTTTACCCTTTGAAAATGCTTCTAAGACTCAGTGTACTCCAACTGCGGGAAGTGGCCATAAATGCGGGTGTGCTGAAGTGATCCTATGAAGTTAAACCTTTTGAATCTGCCATGATGTGCCATCATATAGACGAGATATGAAGACATCCTGAAGTCACGAGTTTGTGCAAATTCAGTCAATTGCTTGTGCAAGCAATTGCTTATCAAGGTTGCCCAGTCGAAGTGTTCACTGCCATTGCTTATGGAGTTGATGAGATAAAACATCCACGGTTTGAAACTCCTAGCCTCCGCTTGTTTAGTGACCTATTGAGTAATGTAATCATGATAGCAAACTCATCCTTGAATTCACCTCGTCCTACATTCTTTGGCAATGTAGTTCTCTTTTCCCTTAGCCACCTTTTAGCCATTTGTTTTCGACACTCTGTTAAATGTTTTTGCCAAACTTTTTCACATTCTTCAAGATCTACTTCAAGAGATTCTTTGTAGGGCAAGATGTACAAAACAAGCTCAATGTTGTCAGACTTAAGATTGCAAAGCGTGCGTCCATCAACCGACCTTATCTCCTTGCTTTCAGGGTTATAGTGCTTAATACAGGCTAGAATGAATTCGAGGCTTTGCACTACGATGGAAAAGGAGCTTCGCTTGAACAAGGCTATAATGTAGCAATTTCTTTGCTGTGCTATTGCCTTCCTTGATCATGACCTCAAGGTCGAATCCTTCTGGTGCGATCTGGCATAAATCTGTTTCTTTTACTTTTGAAAATTCGTGGACCAGGATGGATTGTAGCTCCAGTGAAAGCGCTGAATACCGCATCTTGAATGGCTTAATAAAAAAAAACTTTCTGAATATAAAATTTTAGGCAAAAATCTCCTTCTCTTTGAATATTTCTGACAATTTAAGAGAAAAAGCAAGAAATTGGAAGATTGATATAAATTTGTTGCTGCTGTTTTCACTTGGAAAATTTGCAACAATAATTTATTTGGCCTTCCAATAATTTTTTTTTGGAAAAATCTGCCTTCAAATGATTGATTTATTACTTCAATCTGCTGTGTAAAATATAATTTCCGCCCTTTTTCTCTTTACCTGCTGAAGAAAAATAAATTAAGAAGAAAAATTCTGCTCCTCTTTGCCTTTGAATGCTGTTGAAGAATTACTCTCTTGCTGCTAGACTTGCTTTTGATGTGAAAAATAAAAATAAAAGGACTCTTCTTCTTATAAGAAAATAATTGCTGCCTTTTTCCTCTTAAATTAGAGTTGCTTTTTTTATTTTTGCTTCTAATAATCTCAACTTCAGTTTATCTTTATAAATAGCATTCTTTTCAAATTTAAAAAGACATGATCTTTGCATGAAAGGAGGCGCCTCCTCAAATTGGAGCTAGTCAGCTGTTTTAGAGTTTAAACTGAAGCTTTTAAATCATTTAATTTTTTATATTTTTAAACTTCAAAATCTTTGCTTTATATTGGTGTGCCCAGTGTCAATGCACCTCTAGTCTCAAACTAAACTCTTTCGATTCCCTTTAGGTGCATGGTAACTCTTTGAGGTGCACTTCATCACAAAGAAAACTTAATCTTTTGGCATGCTTTTGCATTGGACGCCTTATGTTATCCTTTGATGAATGATGCGTCGGGAAGGTGAAACGCACACCTTTCCTCTATTTCCTTCTCTAGTGTTCTGGCATGCGCAAAAGGCAAAGGGCGCACTTATACACTACAAATGAATTCTTTGAATGTGCTTTGTTGAGATGTGCTTGTCAAGGGTGAATGTGATATACTTCTTCATATTGGCGTGCAGATTCTTTGTCATGCGTGCTTTTGAACTGTGCATATCCTCGCTTTTGTCGAGATGTGCTTGTTACCAGAAGGATGCGCTTTATCACAAAGAAAACTTAGTCTTTTAAACTCCGAATTCTCTGTGTTGTGGTGCGTGAGGCCTGGGGAGAGCACGCCTTTGAACTAAAACAACAAAACTTATTCTCTTTCCATGGCGCGCCTAACTGGTCTAAAGTGTGCCTCTTCCATCTGGCGTGTGAACTTTGCAATATCATCACTTTGTAGAGGCGTGTGTGGTGTGAAGGAAGCATGCTTTGGCAAAGAGATATTGAGATTTCTTTTCTTTGTTCGGCCATTTTGAATAACTTTTTGGCAAGTTAGAAAGTTCTGAAACCTTTTGAGATGTCGATGCTTCTCCTTATCATCTTTCTACTGGAGCTTTTAGAAACTTGAGAACCTTGTCAGCTTTTCAACAATTTTGCAAACTCTCGAACCAGCTCCTCTGTCTCTGGAAACACTGAAGTTGAGTTTTTCGTTTCTGCAAGCTCGTGAACTTGTGAACTAGCTGACTCCTGCTCTTTGAAATTGCTTGGGTGAAACATTTCACAAACTTATAACATTGTTGGCTTATCAACAAATTTGAAAACTTTCGATCTAGCCAACATTGAGAACTTGACCATTTTCCTTCGGAAGTTTGAACCAAAAGAGAACTTTATTGGCTTTTTCAAAGGTTCGAGAACTTTGAAAACCTTCGACATTGGGCTTTATTAGTGATTCGACAAGTTTTGAAACTTTTGAACTTAAGCTAGATGAAAGCAAAATACAACGTTGCGGGTTTTCGGGAAGTTCATGAACTTGTGAACTAAATGCCAAATAAGAAGCAAAGGAAACTTGTCGGGTTTTTGGTAAGTTCTAAAACTTTCTAACTTATTGACAAGGTTCAAGAAAACTCAAATTTGCCAACAAAGAGGTTTTGGACTTAGAATTTTTTGCTGCTACAGGTATTTGGCCCAAGACTGAACTTTTGCAAATGACTTAAAGGAAAAGATAATGATTTTAACCATCCAGATTGACTCAACAAGGAAATTCAACCGACCAAATTTTTTGAAAAGAGACTAGGGCAAAATTTGTATAGAGGATCAACCACATTTACCAACTTTTTTATTTTAGATCAAAAAAATAGCTAATTCCTGTTCCTTTGCAACTATAAACCACCAAACTTATTGTCCTTATGCTCAACCACATTAAATCCCACCAAACAATCCATGGTACTCTCTAAAGATTAGTCCCAATCAAATTTCAAAGTGCAGAATGCTCTCTAATTAAGTTCAACTCTTAAATAAAACACAAGAAGTTTAGCAACCCTATTGCAAGAAGAATGTCCTTTTTCAACTACTCTCCTAGCCCAATCCCTACTCAACAAAACCGCTGCACCCCCTTTGGCATTAGGATGGAAGTACAAACAAACAGAGAGTCAGGCCAAGTAAAAGAGCACTATCCAAGGCAAAACCAATTGACTTTACAAAACATTCTATTGGGTGTTCGTACTTACAAAACATTCTAACTACAATTTTTCTGTCACAGGCTTCAAGCCCTCTAACATTCCAAATATCTTAATAATTACTTAGGGGGTTGACTGGGAGATTTCACCCCACCCTTATAGAGCCTTTCAATGCAATTTGATATTTTCTTCCCCTTGCTCTTTTTAGAACTTCTAGAAATGTTTTGAGAAAAGTCACGAGGTTTTCATTTCTTTACCTCATCTCCATCATCCTCACAGACTCAATAGAAACAGCCTCCCCACATAGCATTGGTTTGCACCCCCATCATCACTCACTGTAATAAGGGCATCACTATTAACTTCCATCTTCAAATATTTAGAATTGCCTCTTGTACCAACAAATTAATGTTGAATTCCTGTAAGCAGACTAACAAGGTCATCTTTATCATGATTCAGTGCAAAGGCATCAAACCTAGCATCAACAAGTCTATTTTACCCAAAGGCACACCAAAAGAAATGTCATCCAACTTAGAAGGAGGATAATCACCATTGTTGCAAGGATGGGAATTCTTAGCAAGAATAACTTTATACTTAGTGGAAATAGAAGAATCAATCCTTCTCAATTGCCCCCCTATAGGACATTCTTCGTTATCATTTTTATTAGAGACCACTAATTTGAGAAATAAAATTTCCGCTTCTGGACCATTTGCAGATCTACTCCTATATTCATTTCATCTGGATATTAAAAGAATTATTGGACAATTTTCTAACAGTATTGGGAGAACCCTTTCAATACGTCTTGTTTACAGAAAAAAGCATGAATTGGGCCCCCCAAACCAACAAGATCACATTTTAAAAAATAAAAATAAAAACTAATAAATTCTGGAAACACATATGCTGGTCTAACATAGATTAAAAACCCAAGTATTGAGGTGGGGCAAAGAAACCCTTGTCTCTTCCACTTTTAGAACTTCACCTAAATTTCTTAGGGCACGGGAAAGCAAAAACCAATGATGAGGAGAAACAACATTTTTAACTTAAAGACACTGGAGGGCCGTCAAATTGGGATCCCGAGGGAGAGTGCTAAACACTGAGCTCCCCATGTTCCAAAAGGGTTTATTAACCACCTGATTTGCATGCTGCTAATTCAAAAGAAACCAAAAAGTCCTGTTTTGAATAATGAGAGAGAAGGAAACATATATACCCAGGTTTTACCCTGGAAAGAACCAATAGAGTCATCAAGAAAACCTTTTGGAAGGTAGGCATGTTGATTCAGGCAAACAAAGAAGATACCAACACTATCCGACTTCATTTTAAACAACAACAATGATTCCAACACTTTTCAACTGCCTTTTGAACAACCAGTTTCATCTCTGTGTTAAGAGAAACAGTCATATTATTCGGAAATGGGAGGTACTTGCCTTTCGGCTACTTAGTGCCCTTGGTTTTCCTCCAAACACCGGTGTTCATCTCCATGTTCATCAATTGCAGCAAAATGTACCTCTTCAGAAAAGACTGTAATCTCCCCTGCCTGTAGTGCCTGCTTGAAAGAGCACTTAAGGTTTCATATAATTTCAGCCTTTGAGGTAGATTTTTCGCACTTGGGCATTTCAATGATATCACCTTTATTTCGCAAGCCATTGCTCATAACATCCCTTTCTCTGTCTTTGGCATCAGACAAACTGTCCATCAAAATGAATACAAAGCACTTAAAGGTTAAACCAAAGATTATATCATCTCATTTGCCTAGCAGCCTTTATGGCACAGATACTAGGGAAAAGACAAAAAGACAGGCACGCTATCCAAGAAACCAGGAACCTATAACATCAACAGAAGAACAGAACATGATGGCTCAACCTAAAGACAGAAAACAAAACTAAAGATGTGACCAAGGTAACAAAAGGAACAAATGGGATGAATTGGGGAGGCTGATGGAAAACTTGGAGAAGCTCTCACGGAGGATGATCCTTTGTCTTTCACTCTCACAGGCTCAGAGCTCCAAACCATCTCCTCAATCTAGGCATTCCTCCTTAATAGACTAATGGGAGCACAATGATCATGCTTTTGCAAGGCAAGCATTAAGAGAAGAGTCCAGATCTGATAATATGTTGTGCGCATGCCTTCCTACTGAATCAATTAAGGGTGGTGCAATGACCAAGTTATTGCATTGGTTACTTGGTAAGGTTAGAGGATGGTCTATATGCCTTTAATGAAAGATACTCATTACAGTTGTCTTACACAACAACGGTTATTGTGCAACTCCAGTGACAAAATAATTTATCTGAAAAGTCAAATCCAAATTCTGATGAAAAAGCTGCTGTTCTGAAAAATTGGCAGCTGAAATCTGAAATTTGGAACAGAAACTATCTGAAGTGTCCAATCTATGTTTCTGAAAAAAATGACAGATAAATATGAAATTCTGGACCAAAATGTTGCCTGAAAGGTCCAATCTGAAATCTACTATTTGTTTTCATTCATAAATAAGATTGGCAATGGTTGTTTCCATGATGCCTGCACAAGTTCACAGACCTTGGGAAGGAGTTACAATTTGAAGATAGCACATCAAAGTGGAAGTTCTGTAAAATTCTTACAAGATTACAACACTACATTTTAGTATTTACCATATGGTGAGCAATACTGGCACTTTGACACCTAAATACTGTTTATGAAAGTGACAAAATGTATTCAAACGTCAAACCAAGCTCTTTTGTTTTGTTCATTGCTTTATGTTGAATCAAAGGTTCCCTTTTGGAGAAATTTTTCTCCAATGTTATGCTGATCCTCTCTCTAAGGCTCATAAACAATAATTGAAGTATGCCTAAGCGTTAGAATGACAGTGACTTCCTTGTAAGTGTTTAGTTCCATTACAAATGTTTCAGTAATGGTAAAATCCTATTGAATGCAGTTTTTTGTCTTCTTGGAGATTGTCATACCTCATCTTAGTTCACAAACACAAAAGCAAAATACTGCTTCCTTCTTAATCTCATCAACTTTAGATTTCATGATAAATACATTTGAATGGGACTTTATATCAGTTACGTGGGGCACCCAACTAATACATCTGTAGAAAGTTGTCTATTTCAACATCAAGTTCAATGATAAAGATTTAACTCTTGACATATTTATAGTAGGCATGAGTTTTTCACAGTCTATGAAGATGAGACTGAGTTTTTTTGCATCAATGTTTCAGATCACACTCAGTGATCCATCACCAGGATGAGGAAACATTAATGCGAAAAAAACTCACATAGTTTAGTGCAAAAGCACTCACTCATATCGACATATTATTAAATGTTTCTCCTAGTCCAAGACAATACCTGGTGCTGTATACCACTTGTTATTACAAATATGTCCCTTGCTTGCTATTATTAGAATTTATTGGTAATTTCAAGGTGTTGTTGAAAGAAAGAGTATAATTGTCCCTTTTAAATAGAATTTGAGCTTCTCTAGTTTTAGCGTGAATTTAAGATGTCTTGATAAATAACCTCAATAACTGCTAATATATTTATTCCTTCTGTACAGTGTAATTTCTGTAATTGATTCCTCACATATCTCTATAATCAATTGTCAATTGTGCATGTGGTAAGTATCTGAAATGCCGTGTTTCAGCAAAGAAATATATTATATTTTATATGTGCAGGTTTGACTAATCTCCTGGGTTTTGGTCTTTAGAATATATCTTTACCTTAAGTATAGATACTTTCTTGATTCAGAACCTTAGATGGTATCATTTTCGCATCACTTCCCTTGGAATATTTCATTATTGTATGGATATACTAGGAATTCGGTACTGGATACTTTAGTAGAGAAGCATGCCAAACATTACTGTAAAATAAACAGAGTATGCAATAGGATGCAGTTGTCCAAGGTTACTATCTTAAAGTAGTTATATTGTATTTGCAATATTGCAATTGATGAATTCTATATGCAAAAGTGCTGTATGTACAATATAAGTTTCAGCAAAGAAATGCTTTGCATGATTAGATGAAGTGTTGGGAATGTCTCATATGATACATAACATTAGACTAGTTTACACAATGAAGTTTACTGTTTTAGGATAATTGAGGATAGTTAAATATGACCATACATATGATCTACATCTCCATGTATTTACCAAGTGTTTAACGGCCCTAGAAGCAGAAATCGTGATTACTTGCTGATCAGTCATGTTGGCAATCTGATTCATATTGGATCACCAGCCTTTTCCGCTGATCACTGGCAGGATTCTCAAGGCTGGTTTAATCAGGAATAAACCATGTCTTTTTCAAAAAAATTCAATTCACATTTTTTTGAAAAAACCTGTTTTATTTGTGTGATAAAACTGGTTTTTGCAATTTGTCCGTAACATACTTGTTTTTTGAATTTTCTGTTCAAACCTCATTTTTATGTTGCAGATTTGGATATTTTGAGAGCAGATTTGGTTTCGAAGTAGCCAAATATTGGATCAATTAGGGCACACTCGAGGGTGCTCATTTTTAAGAAAATCTGTTCTATTCTCATTTAATTAGTGCCTAATCACTGCTTTATGGCCTCAACGCCTGTGTTGATTGAAGGGCTTGGAGCTTGTTTAAAAGTTATAAAATTATGAAAAATGGCATGCAGTTGCACCATCGAGGTCCCTGTAGCCTTGAGGGCCTTAATTTGGGATTGGTGGTTGGGGCTCTGCCCCTTGACGCTGGCCCCTAGACCCTGCTTTGGTTTTAGAAAGCCAAAAAAAAAAAATTGTTTTGGACTGTGCCAGATGGAAAAGCAACATTTTCTTCCTTTATCTGGCTTGAAAATACAAAAACAACCTTTTCCCTATTTTTATGAATTTTCAGCATTATTTAATTTTCAAAATTTTCCTGCATAAATCCTGACTACTTGAACTATGATATACTTTTGATTTGCTGAGTTAGTTCTGATCCTGAGTGATGCTACTATGGTTTAACCTTGGTTGATTGGGCAATGAAAAACATTTATCTATCCGATGCTTGAGCTACTTTGAGTTTATTCATTATCATTTTAATGATAAAATCCAAATTCTTGTTTTGGATTTTCTATACAAAATGTAATTTAATCACTCTGGTATGACAGCGGTTGCGTCTTATCGAAGTATTTGATGTGCAGAGGCTTCAAATGCGCTATGCAAATTCTTTCATTGGGTATGAGGCTTTGCTTTAATAGCAACTAGTAATTAAGTTCTTTGACTACCTATCAGCAATGTTTGTTTTTGCTAAACTTTTACTGCCTCTGTTTACAGGGGACCTAATACACTAGCCACATTTGTTGCTGTTTATGCTGTATGCGGACCAACTTTTCCTGGAAGTTATGACGCAGACAGGGGAATGTATACTCTTTTCTATCCAGTAAGTTTTGACACAGTGCTTTGTCCATTGCAAAAGTTAAGCTATGGTTGTCTAATTGCTTTATATTTTGTTACTATAATGAATGGCACACACTTTTTGCTTTTTCAGCTATGGTTGTCTAATTGCTTTATATTTTGTTACTATAATGAATGGCACACACTTTTTGCTTTTTCAGGGCTTGTCATTTGCGTTTCCAATTCCTCCTCTGTATAAGGACTATTTGCTGGATCGAAAAGGTAAAAATTCAATTTGTCTCATACGAAGGGAACTGTTGTTTGTTTATTAGAATTCTAGTATTTAGATTTGAAATGTGCAGTAAAAATGTTTTTTTCTTTTTTTCTTCTGTTTGGAAGCAGCGGAATTGCCTTTAGAGTTTCCAGATGGGACAACTCCAGTAACCTCCCGTGTTTGTATATATGATAAATCTAGTGGGAGTAGCATTGGTGTGGGTGTTGGAGCTTTATTGAAGAAAGCTGTACCACCCCCATTGCCTGTGGGATCTTTGTATATGGAGGTGGTTCATGCAAAGGTTTGTTCTTCTAGACGATTCTAATGTAGTAGATATACCCTACATTGTTGTTTTGGTTACTTAACTTTTGCATAGCACATGGTATGTTGCAAGTGCAGGCAGGCTGAGTCGTCAATCAGCCTCAGCTAGTACAGATGGGAATTGTTTGGTCAAGATTGTGGCACCATTTTTCTTTTGAAAAAGCCATAATTTGTGGGCCCCATATTCTGGCTTTAAATAAATTTAATGTGCATTACTATTTGAATTCTGACTATGAATCTCATTAAATTTTTCTGAGGTCTGCAATTATTTTTTCCAGCTAGATAAAGAAATTTGGTTTTCTGTTGGGGGGCAGCATATTCCTTTTGGAGCTTCGCCACAGGTTGGTTAAATTTACATGATCATGTTATCAGTTATAGATTTTGTGTATTTATCTAAAAAGTGGAGATCCAAGGTAAGTTAGCTTCTGAAGGATAAAATTTCATATAAACAGTTTGAAAATCATCGAAAGCCTATAGTTTGCTTTCTACGGCCACAAAAATCTCCAAACCTTGCTAAGAAATGCTTTGCTCTAGTGAAAAGACCTATACAAATGTGGAAATTGATAATTAAAACTATTTTTATGATGAAAAACTCGCTCGAAAAAGTGAAAATCTGTCAGACTTGATGTTCAATCACTAAAACTTGTGATTTTGATGATTAAATCATGGATTTTTTGTGATTCTTGAGAAAAAATGTGCTGACCTATTTATTGCAAAAATCACAAAATTGTTGGATAACAAACACAAAAAATGGCAGTCCGCGATTATTTCATGATTTTTGCTTCTACAGTTTTTTTACTAGCATAGGGTTTATGAATTTATGATATGAAAAGCATTGTTTTGCTTCAATTTGTAACTATTCATTAATGTTTGTAATGCATTTGAATTATATTAGTTGTTTAGGGTTTAAAGCGCTTTTTAAAAAACCATTCAAAATATTTTTTGCATTAGAACACCGCAATAAATTTTTTTATTTTTATTTTATTTTATGAACTCCAGGTATGCACTTCGCATACAATGGCATCAAAAAGTTTGAAGTTGAACTATTGGAGGGAAGGATGCTGCTTGGAAGCATGGCATATTAGGACTGACCAAGGACCATTATTTGCAAATATTGTGGGTTGAAGATGAGTAGTGACATTAATTGCATTAAGTACTACCTTGCACATGTTGTTGGCTGCAACTTTAAACTGTCTCCCAATGTGGAGCTAGAGGTAGAATGAGAGATGAAAGTGGCCTTGCATTGACTAACCAAAAGAAATTGGAGAGGATGAGGACAAACATAGCCATAGTAGCAAGAATGTAATGTCCCCTTTTAGGATATTCCTGATTTCTTTACTTGCATACAATAAGATCACTAAAAAGGGACATTAGAGATATTAAAGATCAATAAATTAAGATAACATTCAGTTCTTAGCATCATAGCATGATTAATAATGAGAACAATACTACATAACACAGAGGATGAGATCAATTCATCATAGCAAATCCACAATCAGAATTCATAACACAATTCAGTATCGACTACGTTCAAGTCTTAATCCTTACTATGTTTCTATTCCTCGACCTTGGATGAGGATTTACTTGTCTAGGGCACGATGAAACCAACTCAGGATTTACTCCGCCTCTCCCTAACAAAACCTTGCTTGTCCTAAGATCGGAGGTAATAGAAGTTAATAAGTCTTAACTTGATCATACTTAGATATACTTCAATATACTAAAGGATCACATTTATCCATAGCACATTATGTATTGGCTATGTCCAAGTCCCAATCTTATTCTTCTTCTAACCCTTAACCATAGATGAGGATTTACTTGTCTAGGGCGCGATGAAACCAACTCAGGATTTACTCCGCCTCTCCCTAACAAAACCTTGCTTGTCCTAGGTTATAGGTGATAGACATAATAAGCATTGGATTTGAACATACCGAATGTGTTGTGGATAGAATCTATATTTCATAGCAAGTTTCACAATGCTTATGATACTAATGATAACCTTATATGCATTTGTCATTATTTATCATATGGCATTTACCATAAGAGACATAGGGTTAGATACATCATACCAAGAGGATGATTCTTGCCTTTGTAACCTTGAGAACTCTTAAGGATTTCTTCCTTGCAGCCAATATACTGCTGTAACTTCATATTTCAAATCTGCTTCTAAGTATACTTTCCCAACTCAGAAAAATATACTTTTATATCTGTCTCTAAATCAGAAATCTTTTATTCTTCTATCCATCTCAGAATTATATATATTTAACTCAGAAGTATATTCCTCGTTTCATAGAATCAGATATTATTCTTATATCTTATTCCTTTGCTGTTATCCTCTGAAAATATATCAGATCCATATCTTTCCCACTCTTCTTATTCCTCCCGATGCCCTTGAATGAGGGATAAGTTTCCCTTTTAAATACCTCAAGAGATGCTTCTCTTGGTGAAGAGTTACTTCTGCTTCCTTAGACCATTCGCTGCCTTAAGGGAGTCACCTTTTGTGATCGCTGCTTTGAGATAATTGTGTCATCACTGCCTTTGACTCAAAACAGAATCGCTGATGGGTCTATGTTTCCCACACTGCCTTATAAATAATGATAATTGCTTTCTTTTTAATCATCTGCAAGATATATATATATATATATATATATATATATATAGCGATCTCCTCCGTTGGAATATTAATAAGAATCATATATATTCGCTGCTGTTAAAGTAATCGCTGCCTTTCCTTTTTATCATAAATTATATTGTGATTAGGATATATGCATCGCTATCAGCTGTCATCTTATAGTGATCGCTGCCTTTTAGGCTTATAAGTATATTTATTATTTATAAATATGATAAATATATTATATTTTGATTATATGAAAATATTTATAAAATAATATTATTTAATATTATTAATATTATATATGTTTATTAAATATTATTAGATACACGATTATCATCCAAATTGACGATGACAAACACCATATTTGACAAAAGCGACTTCTCCATCTTTATCATGATGTTTAAATCTTTAATTTAAACAATGCCTTAATATTGGGACATCACAAAGAAACAAAGGTCGATATAATAGAGATTGTGGACTCTAGTCATGATCCATAGATTTGTGGCACATTTACTTCATCTAGCTTGAGTAGAGTCCAGTCACAAGCCTTTTTCATTCCTTGAAATACACTTGGGTCATAGCCTTCAATTGCATGTATGGTGTGGAACAAAGACAAGCACTCAGAAGAAAACATGTATTTTTGGTTCTACAACCTCTCTTTTAACGTGGCGAAGAGCCCATATTAGGAGAGTTTGGTCATGACATTGGTAGTTGCAGGGAAAAGGTACAAATCACTCACTACACATAACATAAGTGGTTTGTCGTTTGAGAAGGTTGTCACAAAAGTAAAACCAATTTTGGAAAGGCAAAGGAGCCAATGGCACAAGTATGAATGCAATGTACTATTACATGGGTGGACAGATGGAAAGAACGACACTTTCATCAACTTTTTGGTGGCTTTGAATGGTGAGATTGTGTTTTTGAGGTCCAAAGACGTCCCAAATAAGGTAAATAATGTATAGAATTCAAGTATAATGCTAGAGAAGATTGTGTTAGAGGTGGGTATTGAAAATTTGGTGTAGGTTGTAACCAATAATGCAATAGCATATGTGGTAGTAGGGAGATTACTTTAGGAGAGGCACCCAACACTTTTTAGACCCTTGGTGCTTCCCATTGCCTTAACCTTTTTTTTGGAGGACATTGGCAAAATTGATTGGGTTAGATAAGTGGTTGAAGAAACCAACATCACTAAATACACTACAATCACCCTTGGGTTCTTAGTTTGATGAGAGATTGCAACGAGGGGAAATAGCTTGTGTGAGTGGGTGTGATCTGGTTCGCAACTAATTTTGTCAACTTGTGGAGCATTTGTGCTTTTCTATCTTTGAAGTAGATGTTTGTGAACCAAGCATGGCTGAATTCCTCTTATTCAAAGAAGGATGATGGAGAGAGGGTTGCAAAGATGATTTTTGATGATGTCTTTGCAAAGAGAGCTACAAAGATCATCAAGGTAATTTCACACACTTCAATTTAAATTTTAAATTATATTTTGTAAGTTCTAACTACAAGATATTCTTTAAGTTTTTAAAGTTTATTTTAATTTAAACTTTACTTCGTTTATAAGTGTTAGAGCCTTCAGTTAGGGTTTTGCACTTGGTAGATGGGGAGCAAAACCTGATGGATTACTTTTATGAGGCCATGGATAGTGCCAAGGAGACCATCCAAAATTACTACAAGGGAGACAAAGCCAAATTTGAACTTGTTTGGGAGATCATTTATTGGAGGTGGAACAATCAACTCCACCAACCCATTCATGCAGTTGAGTACTACCACAACCCTAATTTTTTTTTTAGAGGACTTTACGAATTTTAATGGAGAGGTTATGGAGGGCCCCTCAACATGCATTGAGAGGATAATGCCTAAGTAGATGCGAGGGAGTTGATAATGCCTATCCACATGGCCCGATCTTGTCAATATCTATAGGTTAGTGGATTAAGGTGGTTTGCACTTTGATGATCTACAGATTTGTTGCAATTGTTGATCTCCTAAAAGTGATAAATTTGGGCTGTTGATAAAAAATGATGATGTAGGAGCATCTGAGCATTTTCCCAGGTTGCCGTTGGGACCCACAAAATCTACTGGCAACAAACAATTACTAATTTTGCTAGTGTTAATTCTCTACTAGGACCCACAGTCCCTTTTGTCTTGTTTGATTTTTCAATCTCCAAAAAGCAAATTTCAAAGGCATGCGTGGCTTGGAAGGGGGCCCACCAATTTCATCTTTGGGCATTTTATGATAAATCTGCTAGGTGGGGAGGACAAAAGACTATTTGTTGGGACCCACGTCGTAGTCTTCAATCTTGTGCTGGCAGATTAAATAAATGGCGGCGGCTTGATTAACAAACAACGTATCATTATGGAGTGAGGCATTTTGTAATAGTTTGGCTCACGGTGGTTCCCACTTCCTAATAATTTCTTAGTGGTGACTCTCTTCACCTGTACTCACACCTACTAGTGACGACTTACCATAATGAATATCCTCTAAATTTAGTGCCTTCGATTTTCATAAATAGATAGCAAATCGTGAGATTGAGGCAGAATATGGAGAAAAGAAGAAAGGTTTAATTTTGTTTTTAGTCGCGTATTTAGAGGTCAAGTGTAAGGAAGGGAATTTGGGAGAAGTGAAGACAAAAAGAAGACGACGTAGTCTTCTTGGGGTCATGATTTTTCTTTCAGGGTGTTGGTCGTCATATTGTTGAGGGAGATTTAGTTACAGTTGTTGTGTTGAGTAGAGAATTGACTAACTTTTGTAGGAGACTAGTCACAATTGTTGAACCGAGCAGGGGACAATTTCATTGAAGGTTTGAGGAAATCATGAGGTCAAAAGTTCTAGAATTATGGTTGTTGAGTGTTGTCAACGAGATCTGTGTATGGTTCATGGGAATTATTGAAAATTGTGGCTGCTAAGTGATGTTCATAAGATATGCATATGGTTTGTAGGTCGGATATTCGTCCTTATAAGTCTATGACAGAGGGAGGTGGCTCAATTTCCTTCTTGTATTTAGAATATTAGTACCCAGTTTCAGCCGCACGTTGGCAGTTTGTGAGTTAATTTCATTCAGATGGGATACTGTTTCAAAATGTTTATCAATCTGTTGTTGTTATTAGTCGATTGCCTTTGTATGATTTTTGGTATGTCCATCAATATAGAAAGTTTTTGAGCTTATTGTTCTACTATCTTCTGTCATTGAAAAATAATTGTAAGAGAAGAGCTGCTCAGTTCTATAGTCCTTCACTGGACTCATAGAGTGAGGCTGCATCAGATGAAATTCAAAAGTATTAGCTGATAGGGTAGATTCTTGGTCATCAAATGAAAGCAACAGAGTATGGAGCCTATCAAAACAACATTTTATATGTAGGTTTGATAGAGTGGGCATCAACATTAATTACCTAGTTGAGAAGATTGGTGAGGGCTCTATGGGGTATCTTGGTGGACATTAATGCTTTGTGAAGATCGGTGAGGGCTCTATGGGGTATCATGGTGGACATTTATAGAAGTATCATTAAGAATGTTGAAGTATTATTTGAGGACATGGAAGCTTGAACTATGTTGAATAGAGCAGTGGATGATCGTATGCAGTTGTGTCGACATGCCAATATATGATTCATTTTTATACATCTGTGGAATGTCTTGGTTGCTCTCCTTTGATTTGCCAATCTTTCGAATTTATTAAAATATTAGTTGTAATATTAATGGTCCATCTTATTAGATTATTTCTATTTCTATTTTAGCATTAGGATAGCTTAGAATGTTTCTATTTTACATTGCTTTATTAGTTGTAGTTCTTTTTTAGAAACATCTTGTATTCTCTTTAAATAGAGCTTTGCTCTATGTTGTAATTATCTCATTGAATAATATCATTATGTTTTAATACCAACATGGTATTAGAGCCCGGTTGAGCGGGAAAATTAATTTTTTATCTGTGCCTGGTAATGCCTCTCTTAACTGGCATTTGTTTTACTAGGTGGATCTTTTTTCTTTTCGTGATTCTGGAGGCGTGTGTTTTCATCGGCGGTTTATAGTCGGCGACCTTCAGGGATCTGTAAGCAGCGGATTCTGGTTTCGTGTTTTCCATCCCTGAATGTTGTGCTTTTTTGGTTGTGCTAAATCGTGATTTTTTTAGGTCACAATTTTTTGCTTTTGCAAGGTTTTAAATGACGTTGGTTCTCTGGTTATGATCGCAATTTGAAAGATTTAGCTGACGGTTGCAGAAATTCCGTCGCTATTCAAAGTTTCTGATTGTGATTTTCTCTTATCGCTGGGTTTTTTGGCGGACTTATCTTTTCCTGTGGTCGTGATTTCTTGAGGTTCGCGTCTTTAGTTTGAACGACGCTTCATCCTTTTGTATCATCGGGGTGGGTTTTGGCGGCTTCTGAAAACCCGTGGTTCCTTGAATGCTCGCGATCCCTGTTTCCTTCGGCGTTTTCTGTTTAAAGATCGCGTTTTCAAGGGTTTCTGGCCGCGTTTTATGCCTGGTGTTTTATGCGTGACTTTTATCATGAGTTTTTGAAGTATTTTGTTGCTCACATTCACTTCATGAAGGTCGCCAATTAGGGTTTCAACGGACTCTGTGAAATTTCTGTGTGGTCGCTGATTTTTTTAATCCACGATTTTGCTAAGGGAGGTTTGAAAGTTGTTTTGCAACCTCGTGATTTCATGGCAGCATGAAGGGTTGATTTTTTTTTAAGCCAGTTTTGACAGAATTTTTTTGGGAAAAATAAAAATTTCCGCAAAGAGTTTTTCGAAATTTTTTCTAAAAAAATTTGCTAAAAGAGTTTTTGAAAAATTTTCTATAAAAATTTTGCTCAAGTTTTTTGAGGATTTTTTTTTTGAAAAAATCTTTACTTTTTCTGAGTTTTCGAAGGTGTTTTTGAAAAATCTTACAGTTTCTGAGCCTTTTTAGACGGTTTTTAAAAAATCATGGAGTTGTGCTAGCTGATTGTCCAGGGTTTGTGCCAGCTGATCACAGAAGTTACCTCGTTTTTCGTGCTTTGGAAAATGGGAGGGATGGCGTCTTTGTCCTGTTTTATGTTGGAAAATACGCAGAGGTTCAATATAAAGAATTACAACACGTGGAAGCAGAGGATGCTTACCATATTTGAGTATTGGTGTCTGAATAAGCTTATTCTAGGTACAGACGTTCGTCCCGCTACTGCTGGGAAGGATCGGGACAAGTATGATGAAGGTAATAGGGAGGCAGTTATGCTTCTAAAATTATTTGTCACCGATGAGATGTTACCAGAAATACCATCTGGTAAGTCTGTTGCGGAGATCTGGAAGCATTTGAAAGATCTTCATGAGACCGCAGACAAGGGAAGGGCTTTCTTTCTGAAGAATATGTTGTTTTCTATTATGATGGATGACCAAGTGTCCTTGCAGGCACACTTGACGAAAATCAAAGATATTCGCGACCAACTGGAGGCCATTGGTCGTAAGATGGATGAGGAGGATACGGTGGTGATCACTTTGAAAAGTTTGCCACATTCCTACGAGCACTTCATCGAAATGCTTAACATTACATCCACCAATGTTAAATTGTAGTTTGATGAGCTGTGCAACAAGCTCTTGCAGCAGGATAGGTGTAGGAAGCAGTTTGGGAGCAGCAGTGAGTCTCCTAGTGTTGAACAAGCATTTACTGCCAAGGAAGTTGGCAAAGGCAAGTCGACTCAGTAGAAAGGACGAGGCGATTTGGAGGAGGGCTCCAAGAAGTCAATTACTTGCCATTACTGTGGGAAGATTGGTCATATCAAGAGGTTTTGCAGAAAGCGGTTAGCCGATGAGAAGTCCAACCAGGAAGAGTCTCAACAAAGTGCTCACGTGGCGGAGTATACTGAGAAGGAGTTTGCATATTTTGCATTTTGAGGACCAGCACACCATATGGCTATGGGTTGAATTAATTTTTATTTGTACGATGTCCATTAAGGGAGGGTATTAAAATATTAGTTGTAATATTAATGGTCATCTTATTAGATTATTTCTATTTCTATTTTAGCATTAGGATAGCTTAGAAAGTTTCTTATTTACATTGCTTTATTAGCTGTAATTCTTTTTTAGAAACATCTTGTATTCTCTTTAAATAGAGCTTTGCTCTATGCTGTAATTATCTCATTGAATAATATCATTATGTTTTAATACCAACAGAATTTCACATAAGTTATTGATTTGTTTTGCACTTCTATGAACTGGATTGCCATGAAAGTAAACTAGGGAAGTTGATCAAGGCAACAAATTGTTAAGACACACACAAGGCAAGGAACAAGTTTCATGAACCAACGATATGAAAGTCAACACAAGAATTATCCAGAACCGCAACAAAGTAATCTAGACTGGTAGTTGACAGAAGAAAAGACATAATTTGCAAGTTCAAAATTATGGTTTCAACTCGAGAAATTTAGGTTTTAATTTGCCACCTCAATTACAAATGTTTAGGAACTTTAAGTTTTAATTTGCCACCTCAATTACAAATTTATTGGAAATTTAGGTTTTAATTTGCTACGTCAATTACAAATTTATGGGAAATTTAGGTTCTAATTTGTCATGTCAATTACAAATTTATAGGAAATTTAGGTTTTAATTCACCACCTCAATTACAAATTTATGGAAAATTTAGGTTTTAATTTGCCAAGTTGATGAAAACTGGCATGAATTTTGATTTCCCAAGTACACACATTTTATTTTTAAAACTATATGTAAAGTAGCCACCCACTCTACCACTTTAGGTCAATTTTGGCAAAAAGTTGCTAGGGAGATTATGCCTCTACATAGAAGATTTGCTAGGATTTCTATAGAATTTTCTATTGGTCAATGCTTAAAGTATATCCTATCACACCCAACGATTTTTGGACCAATCCTTTGCCTTTTTCCTTAAACTTTTAGGTAAAAGTAAAATAGTTTTTCTTAATCCCTAATTTTTTTTGGAGTGACTGGCATGTTTTGGTGTACTATCTAGTTTTATCTCAAAGAACTATATTTCACATGGAATAACAATATCATTTTTTTTCTCTATTTTTATGAATACTACTTCATTTTTTAATTTGTTGGGATTTTGCTGGGTTTCTCTCATTTTAAACCTAGGTAATTGAACTCCATTTACACTTTTGCCCTTAACATGTAAATGGAATGCTACTATGGCTGGCAGGGCATCAGTCTGTTTGCCATATAAATGTCAGATAGAGGTCATGTGAATGTTGTTTAATTGATTGGATTGTGTTAGTATTGGTAAAGAGTATATAGATGCACTCTATTTTTGGGAGATGCTAATTATCAACAGAATTATTTATTGGGTTCATTCACTATTTGTAATTATCACCATTTTATGTAGTAATTTACTATAACAATTCTACCAGATGAATTTAATTTTCTCAACATTTTCTTGATAGAACATCTTTGACATCTTTGCAGGATGTTTGGTCCGAGTTAGGCATTCCTTGTGGGATTCATCAAAAGCAGGTATTTGTCATTTTATGTTCACGTTTGGATTGGTTGCTACTATAGATAACCATTTTCTATTCACTGTTACAGTTCATTAATCATAAGTTTGACAATTATGATAATGATGAGAATACACAACATTTGCCTCACATCACATTGACATGCATCATCTTAATAAATGTTGATAATTCTGAAAATATATGTTGATAGGTCATCACTAATTGTGATATGAAGCCCTTGTAAGATGAGTCCATTGGGTGGGCATTTTAGACGTCTTACATACATTGACTATAAAGTTAAAAACTCTTTAAGGTGAGGCTCTTGTAGTTTCTATGCCTCATAGATGATGACAGACAACAACTGCCCATTAACATCAGTGACAATTTTAATACACAACATTAGCCTCACATCACATTGACATGCATTATCTAAATAAATGTTGATAGTTCTGAAAATATTATAATAGATGTTGATAAGTCATCACTAATTGGGATTTGAGGACCCTGTAAGATGAGTCCACTGTGTGGGCATTTTAGATGTCTTACATACATTGACTATAAAGATAAAAACTCTTAAGGTGAGGCTCTTGTAGATTCTATGCCTCATATATGATGATAGACAACAACTGCCTATTGACATCGATGACAATTTTTCATGTCATACCCATCTTATATGACTGTCCATACTCTAGGATTCAGTGTTTTATCTTTGGTGTTTGTATCATGTCATTGGTCTTTGTTTTTCATTAGTTCACTGATTCAGCAACATGTATTTTATTGAGGAAAAGTGGCTAATCTCATGGTAAATGTAAAATTGAGTCATCTTGGTACTATTTCGACATCATAGGTTAGATAATATGACTTTTTTGAAGTTTATATATGTAGATGAGTTATGACAATAACGATGTATTACTATTTGAGCATGGATAATAATCTTTATTGGGGACATTTTTTTCTTGTTATGTCATACATTCTTAGTACAATGACTGTGCTCAATGGATGTTTTCAATCTACAACGTTCTTATCAAATAGATCACATCAATATTTTGTTGAGAGATGAAGCTTGAGGACAAATACATTTTAGTATTTTACTAGTTCTTGGGAAAAGAATGGTATCATTTTAAATTGTGCATGTGAAACAGAGGATTTATGTGAGAGACAGGTATCCCTAAAAGAAAGTGCATCCTTCATTTACAATTGCAATTATATGATGGTAATGTATTGAATTCGTTTACATATAAAATGGCTCTACTAGTGTTTTTATGTATAACACCACCTTGTTTCTCATTGTGTGGCACTTAGTAAACTCTCTTTTCTAATGCTTTTCCTATATTTGCTACCCTCTTGATGGGTGATTTCTTTTTTAATATTTTTACTTCCTGCTTGGCAAGATCCTTTGTTATCTGGACAATAGATTCTATTAATTTTCTCTGGCTATTGATTGATCTCTGTTTTTCTAGTAACCATTAGTTATAGGACTTTATTTGTACCCATCCTCATTTTTGACAGCACCTGGACTCTGATGTTTATTTTTTTGCTTTCAATTTCATACAAATTGTCTTGGGCCTTAATCTGCCTTAGCTAAGTATCTTCATTCTCATTTTCGGTCCAACATTAGTTCATGTGTATTCCCGCTCTTTGTTCTCTACCCTTTATTCATTTGGACACTGGAGAATTTCTTTCTTTTCTTTGGCTGAGGATATTTCTATCCTTTTTTGTTTAGGTAAGTTTCCACTTGTTCATTATTCCCATTTGGTCCTTAGATTCTTCATGATGTTTTATATTTTTCTTGCTCCTTTGGGGCATAAATTCAAATGACCTAATTTTATAGTTGAATGCTCTCATCTATTTTGTGGACTTTACAGAAGGGCTCTAGCACATTATTTTATCACACGTACTACTGATTTTCTCCTTTATGTTGTTTCAGGAGTTTGTTCCTTGCCCTAGCCTGCAGTGGCGGTGTTAAGATTAATATTACATTTTATTAGGAGTTTGATGCTCTCATAAATGAGACAGAAGCTTGAAATTGTGTAGTGTCCTCACTGCAATTGTTTATGCTCAATCACTTGTATTGAGCCGAATATTTGTGCTTTGATTTATACAGCCAAATATTGGTGAATTTAGATTGTATTTCATAACATGAATAGGTTTATTGCCATGTTTTAGGTTGGATACTTCTGTTATGATATCCTGGATCTTGAACCACATTTTTGTCATGTTGATTATTTATATCATCCATGATTCTACCTGGAATTCTTGTTTTTAATAAGGTAAGGGATATATTTTAATTTACTAGGAATTATTATAATTGGTCACTTAGACTTCATCTTATTGTTTTATGCCATATTGAGCCCTTTTAAAGTACATTACATCCTTCTGTTCTTTGTGTATATTTGCCACAATTCATTTAACTTTAAAATTTGCTTTCAAGCTTTTCTAGTATGTTCCAATCTTACAGAATCGCTAGTGTTTGCATGTCTTGGAACCTTTGCATGTTCAAATTCATTTAATCATTCCCCCCTTTAAACCTTGCTAGTGTTTGCATGTCTTGGAATCGCTACACTTGTTAAACAGACTCTAATTTGTGGTTTTATAGTTAGCTTCATCTTTTAGCTTGTAGCATCCTTTTGGAGATTCTTTTCATCCTCTCATTTTATTTCTATTGGTTCTACTTCTACTTTCAAGTCCTGCTGACCCATTTGGCCATCCATGGATATTATTATTAATTCTTGCTTTCTTGGTAACTTGTTCATGATAGTTGTTTTTTCATGTGTCTGTAATTCACATATCCCTTCACATATATTAGCAAATGCAAATTGTAATGTAATTTTTGATATTCTTGAAATTTAAAGCATTTCTGTTGTTTACTTCCCTGTGATACAGTTGGCACTTCCTTTATACAATTCATATTGGGAAGTTATAACTTGGTTCCTTTGAGATATTAACTAGATTCTATTTCATTACATTGTTAGTTACTTAAGTCTTCAAGTATTTCACATCCATGTAAAAAATGAATTGGGTGACAAGAATATTTTTTGGTTGGATGTTTGGCTTTAGAGATAACCATAATAATTTGTGAAAGCAGGTAGACCAAATGATGATTCACTCTGCTGTAGATGCTCGTCCAAAGACAACATTGTGCAGAGACTATTTTTACAATTATTTTACTCGTGGATTAGATATATTATTTGATGGGCAGGTATTTCTTGATGAAGGATTATGAATTAGTATTCGACTAATGCATACCTAGATGTTTTTATTCACTAGCAATTGAATGTTTATTTATTATGTCCTGCAGACACATAAAATCAAGAAATTTGTGTTGCATACAAATTTTCCGGGCCATGCTGATTTTAACTCATACATCAAATGCAATTTTGTGATCCAGTGCCTACCTTGTAAGTTTTTGTGATTGAAGCATTTTTAATGCATCTGTGAATAAAACAACTGAATTTTGTAAAAAACTTTTGAAATGGTATGGATTGCAATAACTTTGCAATTTTATTCCTATTTCATTTTAAATTCCTAGTTTCTTAGTTTCTTGTTGTATTACTGCAGCATTTACTGAACAGGACGAGGCAAGCACCCGTGATCATTGTATTACATCAAATACAAAGTGGAACCAGGTTCAGGTATTTAATTTTTTATCCAACTAAATGTAGGATAGTATGTTTTCTGATAAAGTTAAAGATTGTTCTAGTGACCTTATCCTGCACCAATAAAAGCAGGGTACCAGGTCCAAAGATCAGCAAGCCAGAGATATCTAGCATGCGTCTTTGATTCCATCCTTTTTAAACCAAGACAAGAAACACCACAGTAAAAACTAGAGATTGTGAACAATCCACAAGTCAGGAAGGACCAAGGCAGCTTAAGGGTCAGCCAGATTTCTGGCATTTGTGTGAGCAATCTCAATAAATTTGAAATTTCTAAATGAGAGAGTGATCTGCACGCACTAGTCGAAAAGTTGCAAGCATAAAGTTCTTTGCAGTTTGGTAGATTTCAATTGATTTGTAGGGCATGATTCTTGCAAGTATTCATAATTAAAATTTTTATGGGACATAAAGAAATTCTTTGCCCTTTTCTGGGTCCCAACACCTAAATCTTCCTTTGACATACTTAAACATTTAATAGGTGTCAATATTGGACCTAAATTAGAAAACTGAATTTGTTCATCATCCAGGACCATTGGAGGCTTGGGATGAGTACTTTCTTTATCCGAAGGAAAGAAGAGATACTTGTAAAAATTCGATAACAAACCTACTTTATAGCTAATTTAGATATGACATATTTAGGTAGCCAATGGGGTTATTCCAAAGTTACCTCAACCTGGATAATGGCAAATTCTGGATAAATTCACCAAGCAGCAAACTTCTTAATTAATAATATCCTCCACCAAAGGTAAAGGCATCCTTGGCATGGGTTTCTCATGTGCATTGAAATAAACAATTGGATAAAATGAATCACAAATGGTGTAAATGTATTCATGGTATGTGTGTGCATGAAGTAAGTCAAAAACCACACGGATTGACCTTGGAAAGGCAAGTTCCCAATGGGGCATGCTGGGGCTGAAATTGATTAATGTGCAAGTTGCATCAATCAGGTATTCGACCATGTAAAAACTCCTTGCTTCTTGAGCTGCCCTCAATTGCTGTTGAAGATTTGAAGAAATAAACTTTTCCCAGTTTGGAACTTGGCCATGTTCAAGTATAATAAGCAGTAAAGGTACCCAGGTTGCATCTAGAATTTCAGAATCTTTACACCCAAACAACTTACTCATCAGAATCATAGCCTCTCGAATCACACGCTTAAAACTTCAGACTGTAAATTTTAGAAAATTTGCTTTCTTGGGCAAGACCTCCTTGGCATAATCCCAAAGAATTTCGAAAACATTGCTGGTATTTGCCACTATTGTGATGCTGCAACATCACACCAAAACATTGGATCAGGCCGCCTAAGCATATGCCTAAATGCAATCCCTGAAATCATGACAATTGGATTCCTAGCAGCATTCTTGATGTAATTGTTTTCAATTGTGCAATTTTTGAAACTATCTGCAAGAAGATCATTACAAGGAAAAACATTGAACTTTCCTGCATCTCTATGTAAGAAAGATGTTATTATTCTCTCTGCATATTCCACACTTTCATCCATTGTCGGAGAGTCATTTGGGTATTCCTCTTTATAATATTTGAGAAAAAAGCTTCTGAATTTCCTTGCTTGATCGTTTAGGAGCCACTTTCTGTACTCTCGGATGTTTTCTCAGCTTTTTTGAACTCTACTAAAATATCTTTCATCTTCATACTTGTGATCTTATGAGTGTTGATTTACCTTCGCTTGAAAACTTGAACAAGAATTGATCAATTTATAAAAGATCATTAAGGCAACCCTTGGTTTTCACATCCAGTTTTAAATATTTTTACTCAGTATTGAATGAAATTGTTGCCCTGCACACAAGGGAAATCAATACCGAGATTAATTTGCCTTTACCTTATCTTGGTTTTACCAAATATTGATTAAATTTCAAATTCTGTAATGATGAAATGAAATCCTTGAATTCCAAAATAAATCCTGTACTCCGTACCTTGACGGACATGAAAATGTCATAAAATCTGATTTACCTTTTTGAATTATCGATAATTGATTGCTGTTGGCAATGCAGGCACTATCGGTACTCAATTTGTTTCTGATACCATGTTTACATATGAGGATCCATCCAGACCCGAAGAAACATTATTTTTAATTGGTAATCCTAGATTCCTATCAAATCATGTTCCCTGTGGGACCCCCGGTAATGTTAACTGATTGAATCATCGAGCTTATTGGGTGAAAACCACATAAAATTGTTTACCAAAGTCGCAATATTTTACCAGATGCAATAACTCTGTACAAATTTAGTTTGGAAAATATCAATTTTCCAAGATATGACACCAACATACATACGACCCTTTACTGACTTCCTTGGAGCTTATTGGATTATCAGATACATTGGCAGTAAATAGCATTGAAACAATAAAAGCACACTCGATTTGAAACAGGACACGATAAAGAAATAACCACCATTTAATCTTCAAATCAATTCCATAACTCAATTGGGAAAACAAGGTAAATAAGAAAGACGCATGTGATAAGCTGCTGGATGCAACAGACTTTTTCAATTAACCATGAGACATTTAAAATCCAGATTATAAGCTAAAGTCCATTGGACCTTTACTAAATGAATAACCTTGGACTTGTTTTGCTTGGATCATTGGGACTATCAGAATTAAAAGCTTAAAATATGCAACATGATGCATGATATGGATCCAGAGCCGATAATCAATTGAGATTAGATTAAAGAAACACAACGGATCTGTTGGTAATCAAAACACTCCAGGTTATATATAAGGTCTGAAACCTGACATCTCACAACACCAAAGGTGAACATTATGAAGATTTAACCCTGAGAACGAAATGAAGGAAGGAGTCGAAGGACTTTTAAAACTAAAACAAACCAGAAAGCAATTGTGAAATGCCAAAATATGGTGACCCATGGTTTTTTGAAGCTAGGCTGTGTTGGGTCACAACAGTAACCGGTTCTTCTTTAATCTTTTGAATACAATATAGAACCGCAAGATTACAATTATATCATGAATTGTTTATTCTGTGCTTCATGATCATACAGAATTTCAGTGTTTGCAGCTTGAGCACGTGGGACCACAGATAGGACATTAATGGACAGGGACCTATATGGGTAATTGGGACGCTTTAATGCACTAGGCACAGATGGTTGACTTTAAGACATTGCTTTGTTGGTGGTTAAACATTGTAATTTCTGAACTATACTGAATACCTGATACGAAGACTGCAACTATGGTTCAAGCTGCAATTACCATATGGATTGTGCAGTCTTGTAAATGGTTTTATTGAAGTCTCAGAATGGCCATTGCATGAGGCTTTCCAAGTTGACATTAAATATAAAATGAGTCTCAGTATCTCAAGCTAGCACCATCTTAGGGAGTTATGGTCTTGTTAAACCTAAACAATTATTAAGTAGATCTGGCTTCATTGTCTGATTTAATCTCAACCACAGCCAATATTATGCTAATGATTTTCAAGATTTTTTTTGCATTTCATTTACTGGGTCAAGATTCTCAGTGTAACTATGCATACCTAGAACAATTTTTGTCTAGATGTAACATGCTGATGTGCAAGATATCTTTGCAATTTCAGTTGAGTTTAGGGTTTAAGACTGTTAATGTAAGTATGGTTTTTGTAGATGATTTTGTGAATGTCATAACAATATACTACCTTCAAAACTGTTTTTTACATATAAGGTTGTTTCAGATCAATGGAAAACACAGGTTAAAAACTTAATTTCTATCGTGTTTTGTCAATTTCCAAGCGTGATATTAATGTTTAGAAAATAAAACTGACTATATGGATCTTTGTTGATTTTCGGCATATTTAATATGCTTGAATATGCATAATCACTGCTTCGTAGTTCATAGTATGTTCAGTTAGCATGTCGGAGTCTTTCTGTAAAATCAAATTGTAAGTTTTACAACTCAAACTTAGGTCATTATCACTTCTAAGATTTAGTACTTGAACATTAAACTATGGCATCAAGTAAAAGCCTAAAAGGTTTTGTAGCCCTATGAGAACTTGGTTGAAACTGAAATATACTTACCAAGGGTTGAATGCCACTTATCATTACATGCTTCAACTTATGGGTTCTACCCTACAATGACAGAGATGTTAGCAATACAAATCAAATATTATGTTGTAGAGTTACACATTGAATGTCTTATGTAGATCCCAAGGCCTAGCAAGAGAGCATTATTCATGCACGTTGGAATTTGAACAATTTCAGCATATCTCTTTTAAGCTCAATGCCAATATTCATTTTTGTGATCAAGTTTAAACAAAGCAAGATATTAGTCTTGACTTGACTCTTGACTCTAAGATCAATATGCAGTTTGTAAAAAAGTTAAGAACTGGAGACCTTGCCTCTCTCCCTGCTTTATTCATGGATAGATCTATAATTCTAGATGTTTTATCATGACTATTTTGGTTGCAGGAACTCCTAGGAGATGCTGGACGAGCTGCAATTCAGACTCAAGGTTCAACAATTAATCCTTTTGGATCAACCTTTGTTTATGGGTATCGAAATATAGCATTTGAGGTGAGGTTGTTGGTATTGGAATATGACATTATGAATGATGTGGATGCATAATTAACATTGTACTATTTTTATCTTCTTAATATGTCTGGTTCAATTTGTCATTCCTTTTTCATATCTTGAAATACATTTCATATAGGCTCTGTGATTTTCAGCTACAATATGGGTATCTAAATGTTTTGCAGGTAATGAGGAACGGGCACATAGCTACTGTAACTCTATTTCAATCATGATTGAATTTAAGGTGTGTTCCAGGATATCTGCTTTCTATTACTTGCTAAGTGAGTTTTCTGTGCACTGATTGTTCTTGGACATTTGCTTTTGTTTTTCTTCCTATTTGTTTATTTTTAATTGATTGAGAACTTCAACAACTAATGTCTTAGATTAAGGTGTAAATGTGAAGAACGACAGTGCATAATTAGCCAGATCATTATAGGAAACATTGCTTTTACAATCTATTTAACAAAGTTCAAAATAAAAGAGATTGTGATGTCCATAAATGCCTATTATTCCAGTACACGCTATGCTTGTTTTCCTAATAGAGTATAACTGTATAATTAAATTGCATTTTGTGAGGCTTCAGTTGGTCTAATTTTTTATTGTTAGAACTTTCTGGTTCTTTTTATGGATTAGAAACATTTTTTTAAACCTAAATCTTAAAAAGCATGTCCTTCGATTTCAAGATCAAAATGCAAAAGTACAAGGGAATCATATGGTCAAACTGCATAGGTCGACCTTCAAGAGTTAAATTTGTTGCATAGTAACAAGGTTTGACTAAACCTCAAGGATTTTCACCTAAACCTAGAATTTTTTTGAAGGGTCTGATCGATAGGACAAAATGCAAATTTCATTAGAAATAAATTTGAAAGAAAGTACAAGGGAACCATATGGGCAGACTGCATAGGGAACCATATGGTCAGACTGCATAGGTCGACCTTCAAGAGTTAATTTATTTCATGGTTACAGGGTTTGACCAAACCTCAAGGATTTTCAGGCATGATCTATAGGACAAAGTCTAACATTGTCAACTCAACTCATACCCTCATTTTTGTCATGTAATGATTTCCAGCCTGTTTTCTTTGATAAAAATCATAGATATAGTGAATATTATAGTTTTAGTGCAGATGTATTGAACCGGAACATTGGCATGAATCGTACTAATGAGCATGAATTAGATCATGTAGCAAGTTATTTGAAATGCTGTGAACATTGGCATTGAAATATTTATTTTATACCATTTTCATATTCTATTTCTAGGACTGCATAATTTTATATCTTATATTACCTTTGAATCTTTCTGAACCTTATTGAAATTCAGAACTTTGGCAAACCTTTTTACCTTCTTGAACCTCCCGAAAATTTTGAACCTTGTTACTTTGATTAGGTTTAGAGGCTTCACATGGTAGCCACCGACTGACGAAATTAAATAGCAGAGGAGTTTTCATCAAGTCACCGACTGTGCTATGACAATAGCCACAATTAGGAGAGTTTTCTTGAATCACGTTTCTTAATTTTTTTAACTGTTAAAGGCCCTTTTGATCAAAATTCTATTCATTGTTTACCAAAATGATCATCTGTATCAGACATCAAACCCATGCTTCAGTCCATCCTATGTGCTTTAATTTGGGAGTTTAGCATGACTATGAAACTTGGACCATAATTATATGGAGATCCAAAAAAACTTTTGTTAAAAACAAAAAGAAGGAATCCCTTATTTACATGGAGATCCAAATGGCGAGTTGGGATCTTCAGAGTTAGTTACAGTCATTAATTTATATAAATTGAATCATTGCACAGCAATAAGCTTTGTGTGAAATGAATTTGACCACCATCACACCCTCCTTGGTGCCTTCTCCCATCCTAATCAGGAACAGTCTCTCTCACTTTCAACCGTGTAGAGTCTGCAGACATTCATGGTGTATACCGCCTTAGATTGGATGCTAAATCTGAAAGAATACAGTATCTTGGTTTTGATGTAAAAGAGAGGCCCCTCCAGAAGGGCTAAAGGGAAGAATTGCCATTTGTTTTTGTAAAGATTAAGGTATCTACTTTGTGTAAAATGAATTTGACCACCATCACACCCTCCTTGGTGCCTTCTCCCATCCTAATCAGGAACAGTCTCTCTCACTTTCAACTGTGTAGAGTCTGCAGACATTCATGGTGTATACTGCCTTAGATTGGATGCTAAATCTGAAAGAATACAGTATCTTGGTTTTGATGTAAAAGAGAGGCCCCTCCAGAAGGGCTAAAGGGAAGAGTTGCCATTTGTTTTTGTAAAGATTAAGGTATCTTCTTGATACAAATTGAATTTTGCTCAAAATATTAGTAAATTGTTTATTGATGTTTAGTTAGTTACTATTTTGCACTTGAAAAAATTGGTTCAACATTGGTGGTTGTGAACCAATAAACTGTTTTATATTATGGGCATTCCTAGTTGGTAGTAATAATGTCCTTTTTATCACATGCTTTTCATGTTGTTGGTTACAACGGCTTATTCTTTCTAGGGATTTTATGAAGATGGTGCGCTACTTTTTGTTTGTTCATAAATTAAAATCTTCCCAACATTTTTAAATATCTCCAATTTCTTTAAAAAGGTAGATCTGGTCCCTTGAATTACAAGCCACTGATGTGCATCGTATCTTCTAATTTATTCTCAATTCTAGTTTGAGTTCTGAGGAAGACCATTTAGCTTAGTGTTTACCACAAACTTGAAGTATTTCTTTAAAGCATAATTGCTGCTATAATTTGATTCTGGAATGTAAAAAAGATCCAGGAGAATGTAAAATAAACAAGGCTTATGATAATGGAAGACCTCTGGAATCAAACCCAATTGAGCCACTCTCTTTCCATCCAAATCTGAATGCTTAAACAAGAAGACAAGACAGGCAACCTTTTTCATTTTTTGCGTAAAATTTCTTTATCAAGGATACTAACTCACAAGGAAGATTCAACTATGGATCAAACCCACATTTGCTGCTCTTTTTTTCCGTCCAAATCTCAATGCTTAAACAAGAAGACAAGACATGCAACCTTTTTTCATTTTTTGCTGAAAAATTCTTAATCAATGATACTAATGCATGGCGAAGATTCAACTATTTTCTAATTCTTCTTGGATGGTTTAACCCTTTTCTTGGCCTTGCATTCTGTAATCCATCTTTCTTCAATTGCTTGTTTGTTACCTTACTATATCAATTTCAAGCTACTTCATTAATCTTAAGAAACACCACATTATTTTTCTATATAGGGTTGCTATGCATATAGCTACATTGCTTTCGTCCCTCTTCCACCAACTAAGAAAATTATGCCTAGTTTTCACACAAAGCTAGTGCCATTTTCCAAAAATATTTTGTGTGAACCCTTCACATTTTAAGCTGACTTGGATAACATTTTTAAGTCTATTTGTCAAGCATTCTGAAACAACTATTTGAAGGTCAATAAATTACCATGTCAAACAAGAATCAGGATTGATATCCTTAGATGTTACACAGGGAACAGAGTATGTGAGGTGAGTTCACTGCTGAGATCAATCCATGCAAACTTTCTTTGTTATGTCTCTTCCACAATTTATAAGGGACACACATTTCATTTGAATGATATAAAGATGACTGCATAAGCTAGGGGCTTACTTTGAAATTGAAATCATAATTACATAAACCTTGGAAGTTAGAACTTAGAAAGCTAAGAAAAATTTATCTGCAGTCTATGATCACAAGCCCTGTACACCTTTATAGGCAATCCCCATCATTTTTTATCATGTTTTTCTTAATTATTGTAATTACTCTCCATCAGATACTCAACATCACATATACAACTGGAAAGTACAAAGTGAGTAATAACTCCCCTTGATTGTTACACATTAATGACAGTGACACCATTTGTTCCAGACACCGGTATTTATTTTTGGACCAATGCATTTTTATCATCAAGTAACAAGTTGATCAATAGTATAAAAGAGGGCGGCGATTGATCCGTGGTTAGTGGGAGTGGGAGTAGGGCAATCAGCATGATGGGCAAATGCCCAATCCACTAGGCGAAGCCAATCTTGAATGAGATCTTTCACTGCCCGAGTTATAGTCCTGGTGACTCACTGCATGAACTGTATTGGGGGTCCATTGCTCTGTCTATGGCTTTGTCCCTGGCTGGCCCGGTCTAAACGACAACTATTGTTTTAACTCTTGATGTGAAACTCAATCTCGCTGTTTTCACAACAGATCATCCCAATTTCAGCAGTTAGACAATTGAAGTTTCAGTCGACTACGTAGCAACATAATCAGGCAAGACAAGGAAAGACAAGAAATAAGAGTTATCTTGCATTTTATATTGTAGGAATTCTAAATGGGAAACCTTCTGAGATGAGCTATGAGATCAACAGTAGCAACAACCATTGTAATTGTTGTCATGCTTGTGAAAGGATATACTTATCACTTTGGTCTAAAGAGGTCCTACGTTAGAGGGAGGCACCACAACCTTGATTGTGGTTTAATTTATTAAACTATGTAATTGAAAGAAACTGGTTGCTGCGGACTTTGTTCTTATTGGACAAAATCACTTGTAGCTTATCATATTCGTAATGAACCTTTGCGATTTTTATTAAGCTAGCGTTAGATATGATCCTAGGCCAAACAGGGACTTCGATTGATTGGAATTTCATAGAGCATAATGGCATTACTACTAGCCTATTAATGGCACCAAATACATCTATAGGCAAATCAATGGAGTGAAAAATGTTAAATAATAGTTCAGTGAACAAACTCTAAATTTTGAAAGGGGTCTTCTAGTATCCCCAGTGCACAAGGATTCCTATAACATCTTTATGTTGAAAATTTAAGTAAATAGTAACCACATAACAGACACTCAAGATTTCTAGAAATATTTGAGACATACTCAAGATAATATCAAACGTGCATATGGAATTATGTGACATGTCATATTAGTAATACCATGGGTAGGTTTTGAAAAAAATAAGAATGGTTTGCTACCTAATGAGTCAGCTGTTTTTTGAGTTATATCAATGATTCAATTGTAATTTCTTGATTTTATTTCATATGTATTAATTTTCAGGTAATTGATGGACACTGGATCATCATTCAGATCTCCTATCTTCTTGAATTCTACTGATTTGGTGAACATGGTTCAGTCTGGATACCTCTTGCTACAGTGTATTCTAATCCTTTTGATGCTGTATATAATGTGAAGGATTTGGAAATTGACTGAATGCTGTTGATGTGAAATATAATGTACGGGGTATTGTGTAGATACCCCTTTATGTACAGTAATTTATCTTTGATTCAATTCTTCTGTGGTATATTTACACTAGATAAGATGTATACATCATTAGTATGGGGTATCTCAAGCTCACTGCCCTTTAAAATCAAATCGTTCTGTTTGATAATAAAGAGTTGCTTTATGTAGTGTGCTTCAGTACCGTATATGTACGAGGATTTCAAAATAGCATATATAAGATTATAACAGCTCTTTAGGCTCTAGGCATCTGGAACTGCTTGCTTCAGATGAACAAGAAGGATACGCTCTTTATTTTGGCATTCCTCCAGTTATGCAATTAATGATGCAACTACACCATCTTTTCAAGTTTTACTCTATTATCGTTCTGTCTATGTTGATACTAGATTGTCACAATAACATAATTTTGGGAGCTGAGTTTTCCCTAGTATTATACTATGCAAGTTGCTACACAATTGCCACAATAGAATTATTCAGGTTTATGTAAATTTTTGGCGTTAATTAAGTACAAATTAAAAAGGAATTTTTGTTTAAAATTGAGTGGTACAAGAGTGCTGTCTCGTTGGATGCAACTTCAAATCTTATGGTAGGTAACTTGCTAAATTTTTTATATGGACTTCAAAATCCATTCATTAATTTTCTTTCATCCTTGTGGACTAAATAGTGAATGGACTACATAATGATCAAGCAAATGGTCAATGAAATGAATGGTCAAATAAATATAAATAAGTTGAAAATTTCTCACCAAAAGGTTCCAAAGGATAATAGGAGTTTGGTTAAGCTGGAGCAAGTGTATGTTTGTGAACATGGGACATTTAATTTATGCAATAACTTTAAAATTAACGGACATGGAAGTAATGGCCATAGAGCACATTATGGTATTTCATTATGATAGTTTTCAGATTGTAGCTGTGAAATATGGATGATTGTACTTGGTTCACAAGATAGGGCTCTAAATAATCACTAGGTTATGTATATCAATTAAAGTTCAATGTGATAGGTTGTATCTCCATTTGTTAGATAAGAAGTTTGATTGGTTGGGCGGGGGTGGGAATAAGGAGATTTAAGATTTAGTTGAAAAGATGAAGGTTAGATCTCGAGTTTGAAATGCCGTAGGTTTGACCTAGCAAGAAAATATGTTTATTTATATACTAATTGCAATGATGAATGCAAAATAAAATATGTAATGCAACAGGTTACCAATAGTCATAATTCAACCACACGATTTATTTTTTTTAATTTAATAATTTTCAAAAGTGTGCGAGGATAGATTAGAAAATGTAGTTATCACGACCGCAATTTCTATAGAACGAATAATACAAAAAGGGTAACACAAGTGTGAAAAGTTCAATGCATATTTAACTGGAGAATGACAATCGACGAGTACCGAAACCTTCAAAATGCAAAGATAGCAGTGATATGGTATAAAACCTTGCCTAAGAATGGTTTATCGGATGCGATTTAGGACTATATTTTCAATCTATGAGATTAGGAATTTTTTTGGATTGGAGTTGAGACTATATATTGAATCTAAGAGATAGGGAAAGGATTTCTCACCGTGCCAAGGTCCCATACGGTTGAAATTAGAGGAAACAAGGCATTAATTGTGCCCCAACAACAATGATATTGATGCCCATCTTGTAAGGCATGTCAATAATCGAGGAAGAGAATACCAAAGAAGTGGTGGTCAACTCTAGATCAAGTAGAATCCATCATTGGGTATTTCTATTATTATAATATTAGATATTACAAGTAACATGGCATGAAATTTTATAACTGACAAGACAAATTGGAGAAGACAGTTTTTTTTATAGGGTCGTGAAGGGTGTGGAAGTCTAGGTTTCTCCTAAGCCAATATGTCGGAGGGTAGAAGGGCTTATTGGCAAGCGGCTATTCTTGTGGCAAGTTACCTAAAAGTCCAAATTGAGGTAGGGCATTAGCTGCCCGTGAGCTCATGGCAAGTTGATAAAAGTTGATGGATTTGAGAGAACCTATGTTGCAAGACGCTAGAGCATCCCAATGTTGGAGTGTATAATGTTGACATAGACATTCTAGTTTCGTGACCTCTAAATCTATTTGTTATCAAAGCCACATTACTTCATTGTTTTTGTTAAAATTTTGGTATATTTTGACTAAGTAATTGTTGAGAACTTAGGTTATGTGGGGTAGGCCCTTTTGAGATCTGGTTGTCTAATGTAATATAGAAAAATGAAATTCTTATTAAAAAAACTATATTTTCTAACTATAATTATTTTTAAGGTATTGCACTAGGATCTAACTAGTTTTAAGGAAGAGTATCACTCTCTTATCTAAACAAGAAGAGTGAAATAACTCTAGCTAAACCTTACTATTGCTTTATGTTTAGAAAATTACTATCTTTGGTAAACTAAAGCATAAAGGTATAGCAATAAAATTGTAATTTTTGGAAGTTTATGTGTTAAACTACAAAAATGAATCCAGAAGTGAAAAGAGAAACATAAAGACACTTGGCACCAGAAGAGGAGAGCCTCAGTGGCGCATTGATGTTCGTACGACAAAAAAATTAAGAAAATATTCAATTAACGTTTCTGTTTTGGTCCAACTAACTACGCAATCTGCACAACGAACCACAGAGAAAACCCAACAACTTTCCAAATAATAGAATCTATTCATAAAAACATTGAAATGACTAATTGAAAGATTGGAAATACAAAATAAAGGGAGAAAATGAAGAGGGAAAGACTATTAAACCCTTGTGCGATTGAATCTCTCAAAAATACCTACGACAACAAAGACCAAAGAAAATTGTTGGGGTTGTTTGGGAGCTTGTCTCTAGATGAAATCCCTATGTTGGTCTTTCAACCTCTATGGATAGCCAATATCGAAAAGATTAAAAACAATTGTGTGCTCTTATTCCCTAATGTGTCTAGGAAAATAATAGCAGTGATAATAAACAAATGTTACGAGTATCTTTGCAATGAAACAATGTTATCGAGTTTCAGACAATGAAGAAGGCTGCAAACTCCTTAAGGATCAAATTGGTGTATGAATAGTGTCAATCCCTTGTGAGAGCCTCCACAATGGTCAAGTTGCAAGTATGAATCCAGTAGAAGCTGAAAGAAAGAGAGATGTTGCAACCCAAAGAGAGCACCAAAACCATCAAGAGCTCTTACTCTGTGAATGCCAAGGGTTTCTTTCAAAAATATGAAGCTAGAAGCGAAAATAATTTCAAATTAAGTTTGTATATGGAGTAGAGCTGCGGTCGCTCATGATCGACTTTGGGCACGCTTACAAAGGTTGTTTCACTGTTGAATGAGCGTTACCACTGATGGAATCAAATGACAAAGGCATGGAAAGCAACGGTTTTGAAATTTGAAATCTTTGGGATGCCATCACGTCGCTTGAATGTCTGTGTCGTGCTTGCATCCTGGGAAAATTCTCCAATATTCAGTATGTGGTCCTAAAAAATCAAGAGAAATAAGCATGTGATACGAAATTTGGCAAACCTTGGTTAAGGGTGAAATAGGTGAAGGTTAGGTTCAAGTGGCCCTAGGAACATGCTACGTGAGATGACACCAAAGTAGGTCAAAACACAATGTGAAATTGTGATGGCACACAATTTTTTACATTACATTTTGTCCCTACTTTAGCGAGCTGATGACATTAAGTGATAATCTATGCTAAAGTACAAAAATGAAATGCTGAAAGCAAATAAACATGTAAAGGATATCCAAAAGGATACTGTAGAGGATGCAAAAATTCTCTAGGCGGAAGAATGATGCCCTTGGACTGGGAATCTGCAAAACCACAACATTAGTTATCACAATCCTTCAAAATCACTCTGTTGGACATCGAATAATCCTATAAGATCAAAATGTGTCAGTTCAAAATCAGAGCTAAAATAGAAGAATTCTAAAATGTCGAGAAGAATGATACAAGAACATGAGTCAAAACGAAAATAAAGGTATATGTATGCCCCCATGATTGTGTTTGTTAATCAAGAGACATAAACATGGAGAGAATTCCACCACTTTTAAATATTTTGATAAAGTTGATAAAAATACCTTCCATAGGGTTACTTTGGGAAATAATATTGGGATAAAAGGCATGTAACAAGAAAGAGGGCGGAACTAGGATTCCGACGCAACAAATGACGCAAAAATCTAAGTTCACAAGCCCAAGTTAGGGAAGTTTTCCTAAAAGAAGTGCTTCAATTTTTTTGTAAATTTACTATAAATAGTAAAAAAATTCAAATTTACTATTCATTTGAATTAACCTAATTTGGAAATTTTCAAGTAGACAAGTACTTTGGAGAGCCAGAATGCTGCACAAACGAACTTCTCGCCCACAAAGGTTGGACACCTTGAAGGAGTGCATTGAGCAGGGTCTCACCATGCATGAGATAAGGAAAAAAATTGACTTTTAAATGCCTTTTTTCTCATTTTTCGCGTCGGATAAGGCCCACATGGAGTGTTGGTGTCCCATCGACGCTAACATCCTTAGGGCACATTGGTGTCCTAAGGACATGCTCGGGTCCTAAGGACATGCCAACATCCCAAATAGGTGCTAGCGTCCATAAAGACAACATAATTTTTGCATTTTTAAATTAAAATTTTGATATTTGATGATGTAAAACTGACATGATTTTGTTTTTGTGATTGCAGTATTCCCCGATGATGCGGGAGCACACTGGAGGCTAATTTCACATGTTGCTGTGATGGTATCTCAGTATGCTAACACAAAATGAGGTTGCATGGCTACGAAGAGTGGGTGTATACTAGGTATACACCATGCCAAAGATGCAATTTCATAATCACATGCTTATGGCATTGATTGAGGGGTGAGATGCAGATGCCTCTGTCTTCCATCTGCTGACGGGAGAGATCACTGTCACTTTAGAACATGTCTACCAGATTTTGCGATTGTCGGTATGAGGTTGCACAATGTCGATTGTGGAGCGGCGGTCACTCACGTATGTCCAGGAGGGACATTGTAATAACCACACCCATTTTTCTTAATTTTTTACAATAGGAAATGCAAATGTGCAATGTCCTAACATGTTTTGATCACCAAGATCCCATTGTGGGCAAGATGAGAGCATACGATGCTTAGGACCACACGACTACCAAGATGAATGCAAACACTGGATGCTTCAGGATGGCACACAAGGCGGTGAGCCGACCTTATCTTCACTTCTTCAGTGGAGTGTGCCAATGCAAATACAAAATGAACACACAAGGTGGTTGGGCCATTCTTATCTACACTTATTTAGCGGAGTGTGTTTGATGCAATACAAAATGAGCACATGAGGCAGCTGAGCCGACCTTATCAACACTTATTCAATAGATGTGTGCATGCATGCAAGCCACTAGCAAAATGTCTAAGTTGATTTAGACCAAAATGGTTGATAGTATCAAGCTTGTTCAATGCCAAACGAGTCAGAGATGAATGCTATATGAACTGGCGGTAAACCATCCAATTTTACAATATTAAATGCATGATTAAACAAGGCCACTGACTGTACTACCATCCAGGGTAATGCAAGATTATAATATTGCAACGAATAATGATATTGTACAATGAGTTAGTTAGAAAGCTACAATAATGAATTTTATTATTCTGATCCAACTGAAACAATACTACTGCAACCAAAGTGTCAAGATTAAGCATTGAAGATCATTCAGAACAATAATAAAGTCATATCCCTTGAAGTATTTGTTGTACCCACTAAAATTTGACTATCTAAAAAATCATAAGATCCTCCAAAACCTAGAATTTGCATTATAACTCCTAGAGATACGAAACCGTTCTCAAACATCTTGAAACTATAAACATGAAATATAACTTAAAGTATAAGGAAGTAAATGTCCAAATGTAAATGTTACTTATACTTTAATGTTTATTTCATGAATAACTCAAGTAGGTCGATAATATGAAGTTGTAGCACACAAATACAATGTTTCACACCGAAACCCACTGTCAAACTAAATGCACTATTCTGATATGAAAATGGCAGCACTGATAAGCCCAGGCTTGCATATAAAACCATCAAGAACTCCTCAAAACATGATGAGTACACCTTCAATATGTAAAACCCAGCAACCTTACCCCAAGGCGCCTTCACACCAATAAGAAATCTCAAGGAAAAAGGGGCTATTTTCATGCCAAGTTCACATGCTCCAGTCAGCAATGGCACGACTTGTACTTGGGTTGTACAATTTGCACAAGAAGTAAATCAAACTCTTTCAAAACTCCATCAAACCATCCTGAAAACCTTGCTAGTATAAACAACTAGCTATTATGAATGTTTTTATGCTTTCAAGATGATCATTTGCATAAAATCTTCAACTTGTAGTTACAAGGATGGTACGACAACCTTGCCTATAGAAGTACGACTAGCAAGGTTAAGAAACTTCACACAACCCCAAAAGTTTAATCAAATAAACTCAAACATTCTCACCATCAAGACTCAATTCCATAAATCAATACACATCAAAATCTGGGGAAGAAACAAACACCCAAACCAAACTCTCCATTGCAACACAACTGTGATTTCTGAATGAAACCTCCAAGACTAGCTAGGGGGTTTTCGTCACCGAAACTAATATTTTCGAGAGGGTTTTCGTAATCAAGAAAATTAGAGATGAACACAAGTTCAATCAATTGTAGAAGAAAAATATGATATCAAGTGTAACCTCCATACTGTGCTCTCACCCTCCTTATATAACTTTTTGAGGGAAATAAAATCTTATTTTTCTCTTTTTCCTCCATATTCTCCTCAAAATATAAAATAATCCATATCATGTGTGCATAAGTCCGCTTTAAGGCCCCCTTGTGTCTAACATAATTTTTCTACACAACTTTAAAGAACTTTTTTATTAAATAATTAATCATAAGTTGTCTTTGCTTTATTCACTTTTGACAACTTAAGAATTAACTATTTAATAACTTTAATTATTTTCGCACAACTACTGAAGCTGCATAAACTATTAAAATGACTTCAAGTTTAGATTATGACCATACCATAATGATCCTTAGTTCTCTGGATGATGAACTATATGCATATTGATTCTTTCCAAAAATAGCAGTCTCCTCCAAGAAGTTTGGAATGCACTTAGAAAGTCAAAATTGCATCTGAAAAGCACCATTGAGTTCATCTTGATCTCCCAAACTTATTGCCATCGTGAGAATCTCGGCACAATTAACCCAATGCTCTCTAGGAAAGTTGGAGTTTTCCCATGAGGTTGGAAATGTCCCAAAAAGGGACATTACAATTCCTCCCTCCCAAAAATTTCTTGCCCTCAAGCAATTCTGATTTTGTTTACCAATACTAGGATCCCAAATAACTCTGAAGAATGCTTCCCCATGATTTTGCTGCACTATACTGATGCAACCGAAGTTGGCAAATCTAACATTCTTTGTTTCTCTGTGAGGCAATCCACCAATCTCACAAATTCTTGGATCCCAAACCTTTGTATCATCATAAAATCTGAGGGTGAGGGAATGAGCATACCTCATCAAGTCATCAACACAAGTAAACCAACTCAAATTTAATGTTGTTGGCACACATTTGAATTGTCTCTTTATGGCTCAAGGTCTAAAGATGTCTTCTTCCTAATGCTTGTAAATTTACACACAACCTTCAGGTGCAATCCTCTTGCTTAACAATTTAGACTAGCAAGTGTAACTCTCAACCCCATCAACAACTATGTCTCTTGGTATCTCAAAAAATATTTTGTTCATCTGATGTGCATAATCCACAACACAAACCTTCTCACGATGATCTTCATTAATGAGGTTGTGAGTTGTTCCTTCCAAGAAACTCAAATCAGCTTGTGCGCAAGTTGAAAATCAATAATTGCAACGATGAATCAACTAGTTCTCCTTCAAAGTGTTCATTCCGTTTACCTGAAACCATTTTACAACATTTCCCAAGGGTGTATTGGTCCCTAAAACTCAGTCTTGCTACTATTCAAGCATAGAAACAACAACTTATATTATGATTTTATCAAAATCAGTAACCTGAAAATGGGATAGCAACTACAAATTTGGAATTTCTCTGCAAAAATAGGAATTGGGAGCAATGTAGTGACTGAAAACACTTTTGTAAGGGTTGAAAAGACCTCGTCAACAATCTCCAACTGAAAATTGCTCCATCATTTGTCTGAAAATTCTTGCCAACCCACTTGTATGTGTGCAAATAAATTCACGTGGTGGCTGATCTGAATGATAACAACAACACCAAATTTGAAATTTTGAGCTGTAATATTCCATGGTACATTCCTTCTATCATCATAATCCTCCTTACACCCTCCTTCATGCTTTCCATGGTAGTTTGAGTCAACTTTTTCTTCTTGAAACTTAGCCATTCCTTCAACCATATGTTTGATCTTCGTAGTTCTTACATCAACTTTTTGCTCCGTGGGCATATTGGATACTTCTTCACAAGGAGTTGCTAACTTGAAAATTTCAACAAGTTGGAAACCAAGTTTTTTGTTTGATAAGGCATCTGTTTCATGACTAAACACTTCACCTAGATACCATACCCAAATTGGGAGTTTGCCATTCCCAATACTTGATTCCTCTTGTGATAGGGATGGCTTCTATTGCGCCACTCTGATATCATCACAAAATATGGGACTAGGACCTGTAGATGTTTCATCATTCAACTCAAAAAGTGAATTATCAATTGTCAATTCAACATCCATTTCAAAAAGTGGATTGTCAAATAGCTGAAAATCATTTATGGACCCCTAGCTTGCAATTTTAGATTTTCTTGGGCAATGTTTTAAATCAAAATCCTCATGAAGTTCATCAAGCTCATCAATAAACTTGTTGGATTTCTTTTGTCCATGCTTCATTTTCTTGCACCTTAATATCTTTCATAGCCTCAAGTTGATCTTCTGCCTCCAATAGTGTCATTTGAGCATTTTCTAATGAATCCTTATTTGACTTAAGCTTAAAAGTGAGCTCGTGAACCTTTCTCTCCTTTTCTTTGAATGCACTAAAATCCTCTTCTCTAAACTTGATGGCATGATCTCAGTTTCTGATCAAATGCAAGAACTTTGATTTCATTATCTCTAATGAATCTTTTATAGTTTCAAGTTTGAAGAAGTAACTCTACCCTCAATGTTTTTCTGCATGAGGTCTTCAAGGCTTTTATGTGTGTTGTCCAAACTTGTGAGAGCTTGTATCTCATTCTCTCTTGTGACCGAGAGTTTATCCTTCAATTCATGCAACTCTCTAGGTCCTTGTTCTATAAATTGACTTTGGTCTCCATGAAGCAAAGATTCTAAAATACCTTCATTTGTAGGTGCAACATGAACTTCAAAATAAACCTCCTTACAAACTCTTTGATCAGATGTTATGGCAACATTATGCTCAAACAATGAATCATAAATAGATGCTAAATAGAAATTTGCAATAAGTTGCAAATCAACATGCCCTTCTACTGGATTTTCTAGGAAGTCAAGCGCGTGCACTTCTTGCATGGGAAGTTTCCACTCAAAGTTTGAATTGTCATCACTGGAATGATGTATGTGCACATCACTAGTTGTTTTTGAAATTTCAGCTAGTTCAACTCCATCATTAATAGTTGCAACTCCTTCAAAAAGATCATTTTGGAGCTCCCCCATACATGCCTCTTGATAAAAGACATTTTCTTCTTCATAGGAAAGTTCAGAAGGTTCATCTTGTCAAATACAAGCTCAGTTTTAAAAATTTCAGCTGTGATCTTTTCTTTTTCTTCCTCATGTTTTGCTATCATATATGGTTTCAATTTTTCTTCACATTGATTAACAACCATTTTAGCTAACACATTTGCAACTGATAAAGAATCTTGGTCATCCTTTCTCATGTTAGCCAATAAGATTGCTAAGAGTGGATGGAGTACATCATCACTCTCTTTTACAACAAAAAGACATGATTTTTTGCATTATTGTTATAATATTCACAGCATGATCTTTTCTGACAATAGCAAAGAAATAGCAAAACATTTGGAGTATTAGATTATCATAGTCAAGGTCGAGCATCACCACACAAGCTCTAACCTCAGCAATAGTCTCTAAAATCTTGACCCTCTTAGCAAAAGAATGGCTTATGATATCACCCAATCCATGAAAGCTTTCCACGAATAGCTAAAATATCTCCCTCATAATTTCATCATTGTATGGAGATTCAGGAGTTGTTATCCTTATAATCTCACTGATGCAAGTGATAGTTGCAAGTTTCACATCATCATCTAAGTGCCTCAACAACTTCAGCCTAACCAAGGAAGTCACTAGGGGAACCATACAATTTGCATTGCCTTAGAAGGTGACTGAACAAATTTAGACAAACAATGTTCTACTTCCTCTAAGTTGCTGAGAAGAACATCTTTTGATCCATGCAAGGATTCAAGTTTCTTCCCTGCATTGTATAGCTTCTTGCCTATTTCCTCTTTACTCAATGACACCATGATTCACAACCATTGAGCAATGATATTCAACTGTTAAAATTTTGTTGCTCAACTAAAAATTTGCAAGAGGTGTTAGCTTCCCAACTGGCCGGCAAGATCACCAGCTCTGATACCACTGTAATAACCACACCTATTTTTGTTTACAATAGGAAATGCAAGCATGTAGTGTCCTAACATGTTTTGATCACCAAGATCCCAGTGTGGGCAAGATGAGAGCATACAGTGCTTAGGACCACACAGCTACCCAGATGAATGCAAATACTAGATGCTTCACGATGGCATGCAAGGCGGTGAGCCGACCTTATCTTCACTTCTTCAGCGGAGTGTGCCAATGCAAATATGAAATGAACACACAAGGCGACTGGCCGCTCTTATCTACTCTTATTCGGCGGAGTGTGTTTGATGCAATACCAAAAGAGCACACAAGGCAGATGAGCCGACCTTATCAACACTTATTCAATGGATGTGTGCATGCATGCAAGTCACTGGCAGAATGTCTAAGCTAATTTAGACCAAAATGGTCAATAATATCAAGCTTGTTCAATTCCAAACGGGCTAGAGATGAATGCTATATGAATTGGCGATAAACCATCTAGTTTTACAATATTAAATGCATGATTAAACAAGACCATTGGCAGTACTACCATCCGAGGTAATGCAAGATTATAATATTACAACTAATAATGATATTACAATGAGTGAGAAAGCTGCAATAATAAACTTTATTATTCTGATCCAACTGAAACAATACTACTGCTTTGAAGATCGTTCAAAACAATAACAAAGTCATACCCACTGAAATTTGACTAAGTCTGAAAAATTATAAGATCCTCCAAAACCTAGAATTTGCATTATAACTCCTAGAGATCCAAAACCATTCTCAAACATCCTAAAACTATATACATAAAATATAATTTAAAGTATAAGGAAGCCAATGTCCATATGTAAATGTCACTTATAAGTTTAAATGTTTATTTCATGAATACCTTCGGTAGGTCGATAATATGAAGTTGCAGCCCACAAACACAATGTTTCACACTGAAACCCACTGTCAAACTAAATGCATTGTTTTGATATAAAAATGACCGCATTGATAAATCTAGGCCCATTTATAAAAACATCAAGAACTCCTCAAAACATGACGAATACACCTCCAATCTACAAAAACCAGCAACCTTACCCCAAGGCACCTTCACACTAATCAAAAACCACAAGGAAAGAGGGGTGATTTTCATGCCAAGTTGACACGCCCTAGTCAACAATGGTACGACATGTACTTGGGTCGTGCAATTTGCACAAGAAGTAAATCAAACTCTTTCAAAAATCCATCGAACCATCTTGGAAACCTTGCTAGTATAAGCGACCAACTATTAGGAATATTTTTATGCTTTCAAGATGATCATTTGCATAAAATGTTCAACCTATAGTTACAAGGATGGAATGACGACCCTGGCTATAGAAGTACAACCAACAAGGTTAATAAACTTCACACAACCCCAAAAGTTTAATCAAATTAACTCAAACATTATCACCATCAAAACTCAATTCCATAAATCAAAACACATCAAAATCTGGAGAAGAAACAAACACCCAAACTAAACTCTCAATTGCAACACCACTGTGATTTTTGAATGAAACCACCAAGACCAGCTAGGGGGTTTTGATCCTCGAAACTAATATTATTGAGAGGGTTTTCGTCCTCAAGAAAATTAGAGATGAACACAAGTTCAAAATATTTTCGAGAAGAAAAATATGATATCAAATGTAACCTCCATACTGTGCTCTCACCCTCCTTATATAACTTTTTGAGGGAAATAAAATATTATTTTTCTCTTTTTCCTCCATATTCTCCTCAAAATATAAAATAATTCATTTCATGTTGTAGAAGTCCCCTTTAAGGCCCCCTTATGTCTAACATCACTTTTTTGCACAAGTTTAAATCACTTTTTTATTAAATAATTAATCATAAGTTGTCTTTTGCTTTACTCACTTTTGACAACTTAAGAATTAACTATTTAACAACTTTAATTATTTTTGCACAACTACTAAAGTTGTGGAAACTATTTAAATGACCTCAAATTTAGATTTTGACTATACCATAATGATCTTTAGCTCTCTGGATGATGAACTATATGCAGATTAATGCTTTCCAAAAATAGTAGTCTCCTCCAAGAAGTTTGGAATGCACTCAGAAAGTCAGAATTCCATCTGAAAAACACCATTGAGCTTATCTTAATCTCCCAAACTTACTGCCACTGTCATAATCTTAGTATGATCAACCCAACGCTCTACAAGAAATTTGGAGTTTTCCCATGAAGTTGGAAATGTCCCAAAAAGGGACATTACAGACATAGTGATGCGATTAGTTGGATCGTACCTAGGGAACCTGTTGGGCATATTCATCTCCAGTGGCTAAAGCATGGAGTAGCTGCGATCCCTTTGGTATGTCATGTGTTGATCGCTATTGTCACCCTATGCATTGCACTAGATGGGTGAGGCACACACTTGCGAGGTCCATACTATCGGAGAGATGGACAAGCACAACACAATTTTTGTATGGGGCCAAAGCATACTCACCCACTTATACAATGATGTAGGTTGCTACATTCACTACAAGGGCCATATCTTGATGATCGACACACTTTTACAAGTGTGGTCTTTCGAGTACATTAGGTGCAATTGGCTAGTGGGGCCATGTCTATGCCTTTAGGAGGCGTAGTAGTTTGAAGATATGTTGTATTGGAGGCAAACTTTTGATTGATTATAGAGTACATATGTGATCTAGAGACCATACTAACACATGTATGTTGGGCGGGACAAACACAACAATTGGCAAGGATGTAGAGGGATTGATTGTTTGTCAGCTGCCTCGATCACATTGTCATGTCATTCTCCTACCAGCATGTGATGAGGCAGCCTGAGCAAGCATAGGGTGTCCCTGTAGCTGTGTCTACATGTGCACTCTCATCACAACGTAGTGAGTGCAGGATACTAGTTGTAATGATCCACCCCAATTTTTTCAAAAATTTACAATATCAACAATAGTGTTAGCACAATGTATGCAACCAAATATGCACCTCCACACTTTTTGATCACCAAGTTGCCAAGATGGGTGAGGTGAGAGCATACAATGCTTTGGCTTATCAATCAAATGCCTTACAAATAAACCAATTACAGACTTCTGCTTATTTAGCAGGCAACCGCTTATCCAGTGGGCATCCATTTATTCAGTGGGAAAATACCACTTATTCAGTGGGACTGCATGTGAGACCACTGGCAGAATTTCTAAGCTTGACACAGACCAAAATGGTCGATATGCTAGCTTGTTCATGCCAAATGGGCTAAGAGAACATGCTATAATGTTTGGCGGTGAACCATCCAAACTTACAAAATGACATGCATGAACATCCACCGACGGTACTACCATCTGGGGTTACAAACAATATGTTGCAACATGATGAAATGTTACCATGGAATATATGAGTTGCAAAACTAATTCAAAAAACTTTGTTTTTGCACGATACCACAGTTGAAAATTAGTTTGAGCATATAAACCCTAGGAAATGAAGAAGGAAAAATACCTAAAGATCATAGTATCATCATGAATATACCACATATAGAAGAATAGAGGAGAGAACTCAGATTTTTGGCTTCAAGGTACTGTTGTATCTGATCACACGTCTGCATATCTTCATATCAACATTGTAGGTTCCTTCATATCAAATCAAATAGCCCAAATTCCATGCTCAAAACCATGCAACAACACCCTCTAACATAAGCACCTTAGATACCATTGATTATACTGCTCAAACATAGGCGTTTTTACTCTAGTTCAGGCACCTCTTTTTACACAGGTACAGCCCAACCTGATGGTGCGACGCTGCAATGTACGACATGTCATTTGAGACTCAAATATGCAGTCATTCAACATGAATCATATGGACAATAGGTGCCTAAATCACACAAGATAGGATTCAAACAAGAAACTGATATATCAATCAACAAGCCCTCAAATTTGAATCAACCTCATACTGGTACAACCTAGAACTATGGGTAACAACTTTAGAAAACTCAAACATCTACCTAAAAATCCACACCAAAACCTATCATAAATGATATGGAAAACACTTTCAACCTGAAAACACTTTAGAATATAACAAACCAAATGAGAACAATGGCAAAGTTTGCATGAGATTACTCTAGAACTCTGTCTTTAGCACAATGGTGATTCCTGTATGAAACCACACCCAATCTATAAGAGGGTTCTCATCCTCAAGAGAATCTGAAAGAGGGTTTTCGTCCTCAAGAGATAATGGAAGAACACGTAGGTTCAATCTAGCAACATAACAATAACAAATCAAAAGCATCCCTCACAATGAGCTCTCATCCTTCATTTATAGGCACTTTGGAGTCTGCAAAGGAAATTAATTTCTTTTTGAAAAATATAAACTTTTTCCCTTACATCCATATTTTATCTCTTTCCAAGATTGAACATTCACTTTGTGTACTTGGGCAAATAACACATCTCAACCCCTTTCCAATGAGCTATTATACTTAAGTTATCTTTTAATAATCCCAACTTTAGATAACTTGAGCAAATATATTAATTAAATGGCTTAATAACTCACCCAATTTATGGAAAATCCCAAACTTAAGCGAACTGTAAACTAAATCATAATATCGCCCTCCATGATGTTTGGGATGAAGAATGGTACCCTCCGGGTGACTTTTTAAATAATAGACGACTTCTCCAAGAAGTTTGGAGAGCAATCCGAGAAGCTGAAAAAACATTTGAAAGCATCACTCTAATCCTGAACACCAACTGAGTTCAATGCCAAAGAAAATAATCCACTTCAAGAAGGGAATGCCACTTTATAATTAATATTACACTAAGTTGCTAATAATTATTCCCAACCTTAGGCAACCTTAGTGAAATATTGATTAAATTGCCAGATAATAGTCCCAAGCTACGGAAAGCATAGAAATGCATTGATCAAACAACTTTGACCATACCAACATGTAAAAGAAGACTTGGGACAAATAAAATAGAGGTTGTCAAGTGACTATCTAAAAATAGCAAGTGCGGCACAAAGTCTAAAAACGCTTCCGAAAGCGTCACCACAAAATCCCTAACAACTCTAAGCTCAATGCACACTTGAGATAGCCAATGATTGACTACCAAATCACCAAAAATAGTGCTAGGCTGACACTTACTATAAGTAGCAGTGTTCTCCAAGGACTAAAGAGAACAAACCCATAAAAACCCTGAAAGATTATCACCATGCAAGCACTTACTATAAATACTAAGTACGAACAAGTTGTCCAAAATCCCTCTGAAAAGTGTCATACAACTCCACTTGATCACCTCATCACACTAGTGACATCGAAATACTCCTCTAATAAAGTTGTCACAAACCCAGAAAGTCGGCTCCAACTGCAATACAAGAGAACTTGAAAATAGGGACATTACAGTCTGCCCTCCTTGAAATTGCTTGTCCTCAAGAAATTAAACAAACACAACCATTAGACCTATCCTGAATAATTCAACTCTAGGATCTCAAATCAATCTAGTAGTTTTGTGAACTCCCAAAAATAATGTGCCATGCTGAGTTGCAACTACAAATGTAACCCCCTCTATTCTTCTTGGTAAAAGGAAACTAATCCCTTGCAAGAGATCAACAAACTCATTATCATAACACCACTTGGATTTAACATGCATCCTCTGAACTGTTCTGATACAATTATGAGGACTTGTCAAATCTTTCACTGTACCCACTCTAAGAGTCTCTAAAATATGATCAAAGACATGCGAAAGTTTGCTATTATGAACAAAATCGAAGAGTAAACTATCAAAGTTCACATCACATCCCTTCAAAAAATGAATTCTCAAGGTTCGCAAGGTCTGTAAAGGCTTATTCTTGCTGTTGTTCAAGACTGTAATCAGCAATGAACAATCTGATTTTAACAAGTTTAGCATTCTACACAAGGAACAACAACTACACCCATGAAATATCCAAGAGTAAGCATGAAAAGCAAGCATTATATTGCTCAAAAACAACTCAGAAGTGGCTGGAAAACACTTCCAAACATTCTCCAATTGAGACCCTTTACTTCCCTTGATAGAAATATTATGCCAAACCCCCTGAATGAGAGCAAATCTAAATGGCAGGTGGCTGATATGCATCCAAACAACAGAATCAAAACTGAGATTATGAACTTTTCTCCGGAACATCTCTCTGGTCTCCGTAGCCTTCCAACATACTTTGTTGGTGACCTCTAGCATGAATTCAGAGTAATGAGGCAACTCCACCATGCTTGTGCTGCGCAACTCTGATAAACACGTGTCCTTCATTAGAAGACCTTCTAATGTGACCAAAGGCATCTTTACCAAAAAGAATGCCTCTCCAACAACACTTCCAAGTGCCTTCCACAAACTGAACTTTCAAAACACTAGGATCAACATTAATGATTGTTTTCATTTTGATCACACCTTCTTGTTCTTCACAATGAAAGGTAACAACTTGATCTTCTTCTTGCAAGGCAACCATTAAAGCATTGAAACAATTAAGGGACAAGGAGCAATTGATGCCTCCAAACACCAACCCAAAGAAGTATTAGTATAAAACAATACATCACCCAATCCAAAGGATGGAATGTCAGTCATGTAGATATCATGTTTATGTCTTCTTTCTCCAAGGCTTCATGAATAACAAGCTTGGAACCTCCTTTCCTTGTTGTACTAAAACTTCCAGCAACTAGATGATCTCCATGTTCCAACACGTTTCTTGTAGAATCTACATCTTCATCATCATTAATGCATTCTACATCAAGAGGTCTCCCTGGAGGAAAACCAACCAAAAGGCTTGGCGCATCCTGATAATGTGAACTCAAATCAGCACCAAGTTGAAAAACACACTCTAACTGAATTTTTGAAACTACTCCTGGATCCCATATCTTGATGTTGTCACATATTGCATTGCTACACCTAGGAGTTGTTTCATCATCCCACCTAAAGAGCGGATTATCATAAGTAGTTCTGCATCTAAGATAAAGAGAGGGTTGTTATGAATGTGAAAGCCACCTTTGACTTGCTCAAATCCAACTAAATATGCCCATGCAACTTCTGACTTCCTTGGCATGGTCTCCATTGAATCTTTGAAAATCTGCAAATTTGCAAAGGTGGTTCCATTCTCAATTCCCTTTTGTCTCACCTCGGTTTGGGCTTTCCAAATGAGGTCTTCAACAAACTCATGTGAGATGTCCAAACTTACAAGGACTTGTATCACCTTCTCATCTGTGACCAAGAGTTGATTCTTCAACTCACACAACTCTCTAGGACTTCGTTCACTCAAATGCCTTGATTATTCAAGTAGAAAGGATTCTGAAAATTCCTCTTCACAGTCACTTTGATCAAATGATATGGCAACACCATACTCAAGTATTGAGTCATTATTAAGGGCTAATTTAAAGTCTAAAATGACCGCCCCTTCAATATGTTCTTCATCTGAACTCTTTGAAAAGTCAAACTGTTCTTCATTTTGCATGGGAAATTCTCACTCACAATCGGAATTGCCTTCACTAGAATGGTGAAGATGCTCCACATTAGGTGTTGTTCTAAAAATTTCAGCAGTATCAATTTCTTCAACTGCTACAAATTCACTTTTCTCCATGTCCTCATCAAGACATTCTGCTAGAATAATCTTAGGCTCGCTTAATAAATCACCTCCTAGTAATCTATCAATCATTTTCATCTCAATTTTTAATGTTGTGGCATCTTCATAACGATCAAGCTCCTCATCAAATGTAGGACTTGCAAAGTCCAACACTTCTAGTTCTGAAACATCTTTGAATTCTTCAAGGCTAGGCTCAACTTCAGAAATTTCTGCTGTAGACTTATCTAAATCAGCTAACTCTTCAATTATCACATCTTCTTTTTTCCAGGTTCGACATCATTTTGAAGGAATGAACATGTGGTGAAGATCACTGGTTCATCTTATTTGTTCTTGCATTGGTGGTTAGGCTCCCAAGAATCCTTGCATAGAAAACAAAGATTTATTCTCTTGAGTTCATTCCTGCTGTCATCTTTCTTCCTTGAAATGGGAGAGTTCTTGTTCTATTAGCTAGAAGGTGATGTCTTGGAATAGTTTTTGGTCTTTGGCATTGGTGTAGTTAGCTCTGGCTTCCTTAAAAACATTTTCTTCTTCTCCTCTTCCTTCCTTGTCCTTCGAATGTATTCTATAAGGCCCTTTTTGTTAGGATCTCCCTCCTTAATTATTTCCAAAAAAACATCCAAATAAATTTGATGCTTAAAGTCATCTGGTAGTCCTTGGTACTCATCAATAATTTTTGTTGCCTCTAGTTCATACCTCCTTCGATCCAAATCCCTTTGAATTATTCTTTCTAATTTAGCCTAACTTTGTCTAAGAGAATCAATCAAGACATCTGTTTCATTTTTGCCCCTCATGTTTATCTCTTTGTCCCTTCGAAACATTTGCTTGCAACCGCTGAAACTGAAATGCAAAATACTAACACTTGCATGCAAGTGTTGATCACTAACATGTAAGGTTGAAATTTTGTTCCTCAACTAAAGATCTACAAAAGGTTATCTACCCAAGAGGATGGCAAGATCACCAGCTCTGATACCACTATAATGATCCACCCCATTTTTATAAAAAAATTACAGTATCAACAACAATGTTAGCACAATGTATGCAACCAAATATGCAGCTCCACACTTTCTAATTACCAAGTTCCCAAGATGGACGAGGTGAGAGCTACAATGATTTGGCTTATCAATCAAATGCCTTGCAAATAAACCAATTACAAACTTTTGCTTATTCAGTAGGCATCCGCTTATCCAGCGGGCATCCACTTATCCAGTGGGAAAACACCACTTATTCATTGGGACTGTGTGTGAGCCATTGATAGAATTTCTAAGCTTGACTCAAAAAAATGGTTGATATGCCAGCTTGTTCATGCCAAACGGGCTAATAGAACATGCTATAATGTTTCGCAGTGAACCATCGAAACTTAAAAAATGACATGCATGAACATCCATCGACGGTACTACCATCCGAAGTTACAAACAATATGTTGCAACATGATGAAATGTTACCATGGAATATATGAGTTGCAAAACTAATTCAAAAAACACTGTTTTTGCACGATACCATAGCTGCAAATCAGTTTGAGCATATAAACCCTAAGAAATGAAGAAGGAAAAATACCTAAAGATCATATTATCATCATGAATATACCGCATATGGAAGAATAGAGGAGAGAACTTAGATTTTTGGCTTCAAGGTACTACTGTATCTGATCATAGGTCTACATATCTTCATATCAACACTGTATGCTCCTTCATATCAAATCAAATACCCCAAATTCCATGCTCAAAACCATGCAATAAAACCCTCTAACATAAGCACCTCAGATACCATTGATTATACTGCTCAAACATAGGCATTTTTACTTTAGTTCAGACGCCTCTTTTTGCACAGGCACAGCCCAACCTGATGGTACGACGCTGCAATGTACGGCTTGTCATTTGAGACTCAAATCTGCAGTCATTCAGCATGAATCATATAAACAATAGGTGCCTAAATCACACAAGATAGGATTCAAACAAGAAACTGATATATCAATCAACAATCCCTCAAATTTGAATCAACCTCATAGTGGTACGACCCAGAACTGTGGGTAACAACTTCAGAAAAATCAAACATGTACTCAAAAACCCACACCAAAACCTACCATAAATGATATGGAAAACACTTGCAACCCCAAAACACTTTAGAATATAGCAAACCAAATGAGCACAATGGCAAACTCTGCATGAGATTGCTCTAGAACTCCACCTTCAACACAATGGTGATTTCTGTATGAAACCACACCCACTCTACAAGACAGTTTTCGTCCTCAAGAGAATTTGCAAGAGGGTTTTCGTCCTCAAGAGATAATGGAAGAACATGCAGCTTCAATCTAGCAACATAACAATAACAAATCAAAAGCATCCCTCACAATGAGCTCTCATCCTTCATTTATAGGAACTTTGGAGTTTGCAAAGGAAATTAATTTCTTTTTGAAAAATATAAAAATTTTCCCTCACATCCATATTTTATCTTTTTCAAAGATTGAACACTCACTTTATGTGCCTAGGAAAATAATACATCTCAATCCCTTTCCAATGAGCTATTATACTTAAGTTATCTTTTAATAATCCCAACTTTAGATAACTTAAGCAAATATATTAATTAAATGGCTTAATAACTCACCCAATTTATAGAAAATCCCAAACCTAAGTGAACTGCAAAGTAAATCATACCATCGCCCTCAATGATGTTTCGGATGAAGAGTGGTGCCCTCCGGGTGACTTTCTAAAATTAGACGACTTCTCCAAGAAGTTTGGAGAGCAATCTGAGAAGCCAAAAAAATGTTTGAAAGCATCACTATAATCCTAAACACCAACTGAGCTCAATGCCAAATAAAATAATCCACTTTAAGAAGGGAATGCCACTTTATAATTAATATTACACTAATTTGCTAATAATTATTCCCAACCTTAATGAAATATTAATTAAATTGCCAGATAGTAGTCTGAAGCTACGGAAAGCATAGAAATGCATTGATCAAACAAATCTGACCATGCCAACATGTAAAAGAAGACTTGGGACAAATAAAACATAGGTTGTTAGGTGACTGTCTAAAAATAGCAAGTGTGGCACAAAGTTTGAAAATGCTTCCGAAAGCATCACCATAAAACCCCTGACAACTCTAAGCTTGATGCACCCCTGAGATAGTGAACAATTGACTGTCAAATCACCAAAAACAGTGTCAGACTGACACTTACTATAAATAGCAGTGTTTTGCAAGGACCAAAGAGAACAAACCTAGAAAAACCTAGAAAGATTGTTGCCATGCAAGCAATTACTATAAATAATATGTACAGACAAGTTGTCTGAAATCCCTCTGTAAAGTGTCATACAGCTCCACTTGATCACCTCAGGACACTGGTGACATCGAAATACTCCTTTGATCAAGCTGTCACAAACTTAGAAAGTCAGCTCCAACTGCACTGCAAGAGAACCAGAAAATGGGGACATTACACTAGGCCCGTTCAACTATAGTGACATCACGCTAAGCAACTCCGACGATGAGGAATAGGTTGTGACTCTCATGTCTGATGTTGATGTTGTGGGGGTGGATCCAACATTTGCAACATGGTGGGTTGCATCATGACTAGTCCCATCTTCTTGTTAGATGCACTAGTTGGAGACCCTTGAGCATTGATAGAGCAGGGGCAGGAGGAGGAGAGAGGTGAGGAGTCCTCTAGTTAGAAGGATCAAGATGATTATGATGAGGAGGAGGAGCTTGCATCGATACATGCAAGGAGGTGGCAACGAAGGGATGATGGTATTGTCGCTATAGAGGAGAGGCCTAGATCCTGACCTTAAGTGGCACAAGCACCATCATCAGTCAGTGGCGTACAGAGTTAGAGGGAGCGAGGGGAGTCAAGTAGTGAGGTCATTGCGAGACTTTCCTTGGTATCGGTGATAGTAATAGAGACCATATCAACTGACACACGTAGCACACAAGGGACTCCTACAAATAGTGATTGGCAACTCAGAGACCCAAGTGAGATTTTGATTTATGTGTTGTGATTTGAATAGAACACTAGATGCTTATTTGATGTAAGATTTATATGATGAGAGATCTAATTATAGTTTTGTATGACTTTTGCAGTGTGCACGCAGAAGTGGCTCAGCTTTATAGGTTGGGTCATTGCAGAGATGGTACCCACAGTGCAACTTAAGCAGGTTATGAGAGCTAGTTATAAGCATTAGCAAACTGCTTGACAACACGTGGACATATTTGAGCACATGGCGTAGCTTTGAGCTACATATGAGGAGAGTCAGGTCCATCTAGATTGAGCCACTATTGAAGTCATGTTTATCACTAAGGAGCGGGACCAGGTAGTTGCCCAAGTTAGTGCTCACTACAAAATGTGATTAGGTCATGACGAGAGCTGAGAGTGCAAAGAGTGGACATGATGCTCTACAGAGCCAACTAGATCACGCTAGGGCCAACCTTTATAGGGTTCAGTCAGCACCAACGACTGATCTAGATAACCTTAGGGTGCATGCCTTGATGGCAGAAGAAATCAGGTTATGAAATGAGGTGGGAAAACTATAGTAGATCAAGCTTCACCTCATAGTTGAGGCAACAAAGATGAGAGGCATAGTGAGGGGTCTAGAGGTGCGAAATGGGTCTTGTACCCATTTGTGATCTATAGCCTCACATTGTGAGCCTTCTGTATAGCAGCCACCCCCAGGGCCGAAGGGATTAGGTAGTCATGCCCTGGATGAGTGATGAAGATATTTGTATACATTGTTTGGATACAAACCAGATTTTGATATAATAATGGCTTTTGTATATGATGTATCATGACATTGATTGTATATATGAGATTTTGGGATTTTGGTCGATATATTTGCGTTATGAATACTTGTATGTTTTTCATATATATGATGGATTGTTTTATGATCATGCACATGTGATTTAAAATGTTTAATTAAATGCTATTAATATCTAATTAAATAACTTAAAAGGATTAATTAATTGTTTTCACAGTTAAAAAATTGACATGATAAAGAGAATGGGGTAATTTCCATTATAAATAAAAACTACAAGTAACATTCAAGACAATGTGAATTGTGTCAAGAATCTAAAGAACAATAGTAATGAAATATGTAAAGCATTTTATCATACTAAACAAATTAATGCATTGTGTTTTAAGAAAGAGAAATTACATATTCAAATAAAATACACAATTTTGAGGGAAATCATAACACTAATTATTGTGTTAATGATAAAATGACATTAGATAAGCAATAATGAGTTCCTAAGAATAAATTTGCTACTCCAATGTCACATGAAAGGAAAGATTTAAGCATAAAAAGTATGTAAATGCATAGCATTAATAGAGTCTTTTAGAGCCTTACTGTCCATCGTAGAGAGATCATATGCGCCAAATCCATATACTGAGGTGACAATGTAAGGACCCAACCATATCAGACTAAACTTTCCTTTAGCACCAAGAGGGGCATTTACATTACATTGATTTTCATATAGAACCAGATCACCTACTTGAAATGATCAATGCAAAGCTCACTGATTGTAACTATAATTCAGACTCTTTTGATAAGCTTGGAGATGTTCAAGAGTTGATACGTTGTTCATCAAGCATCTTAAGTTGTTGAAATCATTGATCACGATAAGTGTTATCATCAATAAGTCCATGGAGGGAAACGTACAAAGAAGGAATTTCCAACTCTAAAGGCATGATTGCATCGGTGTCATATACGAGAATGTATGGGTTAGGTCTTATAGCTGTATGAATACTCATGTGATAGGCCCATAATGTATAGGAAAGATGAGTATGTCAATCTTTACCATGTTTATTAATAGTTTTATGATAATCTGTTTGATTGTTTATTGGAAGCTTCTACTTGGCTGTTAGACTTTGGATAGTATGGCGTAGAGAAGCATTGTTGAATGCAAAATTTCTTCAAGAATTGCTTCATGTCCTTGTTCTTAAATGAGGTACCTGTAAGCAATAAAAAATGCACATGAGCCTACATGGTAATCCGACGATGAGTTGTAGTCCTAAACATGTACATGTAAGCATGTAAATATGACCTCTCAACAACATTATTCTTGGTGCCATGTGGATTGAAGTTATTCACCTTGTTTGTACCTCCCCTATCCCCTAGCTAACCTTCTAAGGTCTTGCATCTTCACCATGTACCTCTTTGTCAACAATTCTTTTGTCACTTTCTAGCCCTGTCGATTTGACCTATCGACATCACAAGATGGGAAATCCACTTTCCCTAAGCCCCTAACTATTTCAATCCTCTAGAGGCTTCTAATTAACCTCCTAGACCATTTTCCACCATAAATTTCATCACCCATTTCTTCCTTTCTGGGTCACCCATATTGACTTCCTGATCTCCCCTAGATGACATGCCTTGTCAAACTGGGTGAGCCACTCTCTTGAAGTATGATAACTTGTCTCCAGGTCCCGAAGTCATCTTTAGCCCCCTCTGACCAATCTCAGCCCCTGAAACCACCTGCAGAACCCATTTCTTCTAGGTCGCCCATATTGACCTCTGAAACTCCCCTAGGCAACCCTGTCATTTAATTGTAACTCCCTTGGGTGACCTGCCATGTCAAACTCGACGACCTAGTCATGTTTAAACAAGCGAGTTTCTCTTTAGTTCGGGCCCAAATTAGCTCTATTTTTTCTTCGGTTTGCATGGCTCTTCGACCCTAACTGGGCCTAGTCTATTTTTGATTCATTCTTCACTCTCAATCAGTCTATTCTTAGCTCTAATTGAGCTATTTTTATCTCTCCATCAATCTCATGCTAACTCCATTCCTCCCTCAGTGATAAGCTATCAAGGCATGTTCACTCCTTAATCAACCCAGTTCACTCTTCAATCAATCTTGTTAACTCATCAATCAAGGGAGTTAACTCACCAATCACCTCCATAAATCATGAGCCTCTCCAAGCTATAGATACCCCCTCCTATATGCATTATAGGAGGAAAATTTATTGTTGCATAATCATTCTATCTTTTCGCTTTGCTCTCCATGGCATGCTAATGCTCCTCGCAGGACTTGTGATCCTTTTATTTTCTTATTTTAGTTTCCAAGATTCTAAAGCTTCAATAGCATTGTTATTCTCGCCAAATTGCTTTCGAAAAGCCCATGCCATATTGCTTCAATAACTTCAATAGCTCAAATTGTTTCATCATAGCTTCCATAGCTCAAGCCATATTCAAATTAATTGCTTCTTCGTTCCTGTTACCAAGAGGAGATCCCCATTGTTGTAGAGGAAAGGAGGTTGCCACAAAAGGACTCTTGAGGGTATGCCATACTCATGCACCAAGTTATTCCAAGTTTTTCATGCTTTCAAATTAGTAATTAGCTCACACTTTGGCTCTTGGGAAAGTAATCTTTGCGTTACTTTTTCCTTGATAGGATTTACTTTCATGCAATTAGATTAGCATTACTTTGCTTAGTTTCATTTCATTGATTAGACTAGCATTTTAATTCAAGTACTTTCAATTTCTAGAATAGACTCAAAATTGCTCCACAAAATACAAAAACATAGGATTAGATTGCATTTGGAAAACTCGTTTAGTTGCATTCATATTTCCTTTCATTGGTAATTAGATTACTACTTTATTCAATTTGGAAAAAGAAATCAAAATTTGTTTACATTGAATGCTAAATTGCATTGCATAAGAAAATATAGAAACATTAGGAAACATAGAAAGCCAAAACCCTTGATTCCATCATGAGGTATACACATCAAGTCAAAACAAGGTCAAACCATCAATCTGATATGAGGTCCATTACACTTCAACAAATCAAACAAAAGCATAAAAACCTTTGACCACAAGTTGAAGTCAACAAAAGTCAATGCAAGTCAACAAAAAAGTCAAACATGCTCAAACTCTTTCTCTCAAGGATTTGATGTGTGCAAGGATTAGAGGAGATTGGATCCAGGCTATTGTCGATGAAAGAGTGGAAATACACCCTAGACCTCAATGTGCACAACAAACAATTGAAGACCAAGAACACGCTCTCAAGATCATTCAACAAAGAAATAACATTCAAAAAGTCATCCAAGCAAATGAGAATAGGTTACAACACCAAGTAGGCAAATCAACAAGTAAAACAGTCTTAGTACTAGGCATTGGAATGTGAGAAACCCCAACATGAGGCTTGGAACTAGTGACCCTTTGGGTCATATAGTCATCTCCACTAAAACTGCCATAGAGTGCATTCGTCAAACATAAATATATACTAGGCCCACAAATAGACCAATCACCCTCTGCAATGTTTTGCTTCGGCATGAACAAAACAACCCTTGGGTTATGTCTCCACTTGACTAGCTTCTACCACAAGAGTGAGAGTGACTTGGAGGTCACCCACTGCAAGGAGACAGTTCATGTGTGATATCAGAGCTGACTCATTTACGTTGTTCTTGAGTCATGTTTTGGAGCATACTGTACCATTATCAGAAACAAAGATGAAAGCAAGTCCAAAATGAGAAATGACATTGTGAAGAAGAAAACGACAAATGACTTTGGCCATTGTGGATTGAAGTGGGACAACTTTGACCCATTTCGTGAAGTAATATATGGTGGTGATGATAAATGTGTGACCTTGAGAAGGAGAAATTTTGTTGATTAGATCTAACTAAGCCGCATACTAAAAATGGCCAAGGTGAAACCTAGGCACAAAGTTCTTATGCGGGAGCTTGGATCAAGTTATTGTATTGTTGACATTGAGGGCACTTTTTAACAAAAGTGAAGGAATCTTGTTACATGCTCTGCCAATAGTAACCCATTCGGAGAATCTTTTGAACCAAGGCTCTTCCACCAAAATGTCCCTCATAGGCTCCTGATTGGGCCTCTTTGAGAGAAATAGGAATTTTAGCTTTAGTTAAATAGTGGAGAAGAAGGCCATTATAACCTTGATGATATAGGACATTAGAAAGAATGATATATCATGATGCGAGTTTGTGGATTTGAGTTCGAGTGATTTTGGAAGAAGCATTTGAGAATGTGCCATCACATGTCATGTCTCAAATTTGGATGCATTCTGAACTTACTATAAGTCGAACTGTTTTATGGATAATTGTGTATGGATTAAATAAATATTATTTTATTTGAAAGATGAAACAATTGAATATTATTTTATTCTAAAATGATGAAATATAGAGAATGTTATTTTATGTTGGAATGATGAAATATAGTACTTCGGCTATGCTTCGACTATTTGGACACTAACCTGTTAATGGAAAAATCTGAGTTTCATGAGTTGCAGGTTGTCGAAGACAAGAGTGTGGTTAAGGTAGAGGGGGTTAGCTACCTGGTAGGGTTAGGATGGAGTGGACTCTCGCTTGCACACACATACACTTAGATGTCGTGTAGTTGCATTATCATTGCATAATTAATCATATTGAATATTGCTTCTTATTTTGTAGAAAGGAAAATCATTGATTATGTTATAGTTGATTATTTAAATAATTGTTAGATAATATTAAATGCTCCTAGTGAAATAAAGGTAGTTTTAAATTATTTATTGATTTTTATTTGAAATTAGAATTATTATTATTTATCATTTTAGAAATAATTGTGTTGCAAAATTTAGTTACTTTAAAATTAAATTAGTTATTAAATATGTGTTTTCGAAAATAGAAATATGTGTTTTATTTTGATAAATTAGAAATAAATCTTAGAAAAAGAAAGCAAGGCTTAGAAAAATAAAACAAAGAGATAGAAACAAATAGAAAAATAGAAAAGACTTAAATTTAGAAAATAAAACACAAAAACAAAGCAAAATTAAAAACAGAAAAAGATAGAAAGAAAGAGGGGAAGAAATGGAAGTTATTGAAAAAAGAAAACCCTCATTCTCACACAGACAATATTCATTCTCTCAAACAAAAGAATAGAGAAGAAAAGATTGGAGATTTTTGGCAAAGGAAGCAAGGGAGGATTGGATAGAAAGAGAGGAACCTAGACAAGATTTGATCATCAAGAAGCGTATTTCATAGGTTTTTAATCAATTCTTTATGTCATATTTTGATATAGGAAATGGTTTTATCACAAAAGACTGTATGGTTGTATGATATCTCTATGCTTGAATGTAGTCGTTATTGCAATTTGCTATCATTATTATTTTCTTATTCATAATATTACTGGTTTGTATATCATAATACTATTATGCCTATGCTGGTATTGATGATATTATATTTGTATTACTGTCTGCAATTATACGCCTACTTTATGGTATTATAGATTTCGTAATACTTACTATATTATTTATATATTTTTTACACTATATATATATTATAGAAAATACTATAGAAATATATATATATTCTGTATGTTATTACTATTTTTTTGTGTATATATATCGTAATATAGACTGATATACTTCTATTTATTTTAAACTAGTTATAAAAAATTACCAGCGAATAGAATCGCTGAGCATACAAAATTAGACTGTAGCATCTATATATTCATGAACTACTGATAAAAGAAAAAAAATTAATATTGAATTTTTGTTTTGTAACAGCAAGTATTGCCATGGGAGGGCAACGACCCTCCCCATAGGCCTTACGCCCTGTGGGAAGGGCCGCTGCCCAGCCCACAATGGCGACCCTCATATGAGTGTCGCAGTTCCCAAAGGGGATTGCAACCTCCATATGGGGTCGTCGCCCCCCTTAGTAATGCTAATGCTTTAAAAATTTTAAAACTTGTTCTTTTTAATGTTTAATATTTGTGCATTCAATTTTATATTGTTGTGTTAAATTTAAATCTCAATACTGCTGTGCAATGTCTTTTATTAGGCAGTTTCTTCACTGTAAATTGCAATATATATATATATATATATATATATATATATATATATATATATATATATTTGGTTTGAAGGTATTGCTGCAACTATTATAAATAGAATTATTATATAAATTTATTGATTAAAAAGTCTTTATATTAGATTCCATATAAAAGCATATTTTATTGAGATTACACTTGACAAAACCACTCATTTACCTGTAGAATATACCAAAACCACTGAAATGAAAATAAACCGGCAATGAAGAAAACTAGTAGATTCATTTTGTTTTCAAACAGTATTCCATATCAAAACTAGAAAACATCTTTTCCTTGGAAGATCAATACATATCACCGGAAATGGAAACTTAGACAAAACATGCAAACTAGAACAATGATGTAATTTTGAGTAAATCGTATTATTTTCTGAAAAGAACACTTTGTTAGCAAATATTTTAATTCTGAGACAAACTATACTTTGAATTATGTGAAATGGTATTTTTATTTTCTATGTAATTTACTTCCGGGACAGGATGCCAAATGCGGGCTCCCAGAGACGGTAATTCACTTTTTCTAAATTACCACTTTTGTTATTTATTGCTTTGGCCAAAGCTACATGTACCATTGAAATAGATGGATTAGAAAAGCCAAGATTTTATGTTATATGTCTCTGCCACATCCTGCATGCAAGAAATATGTCATTCTAGTTATTAGGAATGCATATAGGCATCAGGCTTGCATCAAGAATTCCCTCCTGCCTTTACTGTTCTAGGTTGCAAGGTTCCTCGTGCAGGGTCGGTACTTTCTTTGAGTTAGGAAGAAACCTGGGGAAGTCTAGTACTTTGTGGTTGGGTGGAAAAAATGCCTTAACCACACTCTTGGCCTCGACTTGCGGAAGACCAATGGGATCATGGCGGTTGAGATCAGAGTTTCTTATGTTATATGATTCATGATGCATATTCCATTGTATTATTCTTTGTATGGCTTGCCTAGCCAATTTGTATTTATGTATAAATACTCATTGATGTAATTGATGTAATATCTTGTACTAGGAACATTGAAATAGATGTAATGTAACACCCTTTTTGGTGTATGTAATTGAACTACTTTTTTTTGGAAACATGCCATTATTATACAACTATGGATATTCTGATTAATAAAAATGATTCACTTTCCTTATTTGGAACGAGTAATGCTTTTTGGTTTACTATTTTTAGTATGTGAGTTTTTCGTGCTTTACATCACACAAATAATTGAATATATGTGAGTACCATTCCTCAAAATCAATGTTATGACAAAAAAGAGTATCAAAATATGAACTATCAAGAATAGCAGGTATAGATAGAGTGTGAATGATAAAATGATAGTGATTAGATGAATCATCAAAGGGTACACTTGGGATGTTGTGCTCGCCATTACATCCTCATCATGATTGTCTTTACGTGGAATAGTATTGATAGTATTCTATTTATAATAGTTGCAGCAGTACCTTCAAACCAAATTTATAGTCTATATATATATATATTGCAATTTACAACAAAGAAACTGCCTGATAAAAGACATCGCACAATAGTATTGAGATTTAAATTTAACATGGTAATATAAAATTGAATGCATAGATATTAAACATTAAAAAGAACAAGTTTTAAAATTTTTAAAGCATTAGCATTACTAAGGGGGCCGACGGCCCCATATGGAGGTCACAGTCCCCTTTGGGGACTGTGGCACCCATATGAGGGTTGCCACTGAAGGCCTGTGGGGAGGGTCGTTGCCCTCCCATGGCAATACTTGTCGTTACAAAACAAAAATTTAATATTAATTTTTTTCTTTTATCAGTAATTCATGAATATATATATGCTACAATCTAATTTCGTATGCTCAACGATTCTATTCGCTGGTAATTTTTATAACTAGTTTAAAATAAATAAAAGTATATCAGTATATATATATATACAGAAAAATAAATAACTGTAGAACTTATACAAAATATCTATATATATATTTCTACAGTATTTTCTATAATAGATATACAGTGTAAAATATATATAAATAATATAGTAAGTATTACGAAATGTATAATACCATAAAGTAGGCGTATAATTGCAGACAGTAATACAAATATAATATCATCAATACCAGCATAGGCATAATAGTATTATGATATACAAACCAGTAATATTATGAATAAGAAAATAATAATGATAGCAAATTGCAATAACGACTACATTCAAGCACAGAGATATCATACAACCATACAATCTTTTGTGATAAAACCATTTCCTATATCAAATTATGACATAAAGGATTGATTAAAAACTTGTGAAATACGCTTCCTAATGATCAAATCTTGTCTGGGTTCCTCTCTTTCTGTCAAATCCTCCCTTGCTTGCTTTGCCAAAAATCTCCAATCTTTTCTTCTCTGTTCTTTTGTTTGAGAGAATGAATATTGTCTGTGTGAGAATGAGGGTTTTCTTTTTTTAATAACTTTCATTTCTTCCCTTTTTCTGTTTTTAATTTTGCTTTGTTTTTGTGTTTTATTTTCTAAATTTAAGTCTTTTCTATTTGTTTCTATCTCTTTGTTTTGTTTTTCTAAGTCTTGCTTTCTTTTTCTAAGATTTATTTCTAATTTACCAAAATAAAACATATATTTCTATTTTCGAAAACACATATTTAATAACTAATTTAATTTTATTAACTAAATTTTACAACACAATTATTTCTAAAATGATAAATAATAATAATTCTAATTTCAAATAAAAATCAATAAATAATTGAAAACTACCATTATTTCACTATGAGCATTTAATACTATCTAACAATTAATTAAATAATCAACTATAACATAATCAATGATTTTTCTTTCTAGAAAATAAGAAGCAATATTCAACATGATTAATTATGCAATGATAATATAGCTACATGACATCTAAGTGTCTGTGTGTGCAAGCGAGAGTCCACTCCATCCTAACCCTGCTAGGTAGCTAACCCCCTCTACCTTAACCACACCCTTGTTTTCGACAACCTGCAACTCATGAAACTCAGATTTTTCCATTAATAGGTTAGTGTCCAAATAGCCGAAGCATAGCCGAAGCACCATATTTCATCATTCCAAAATAAAATAACATTCTCTATATTTCATCATTTCAGAATAAAATAATATTCAATTGTTTCATCTTTCAAATAAAAGAATATTTATTTAATCCACACAATTATCCATAAAACAGTTCCACTTATAGTAAGTTCAGAATGCATCTAAGTTTGAGACGTGACAAGAAAGGATATGGTCATTAGGGAACTTGAATTTTGATTATGAATAGCGAAAGGAGAAGGAGCTTTAGCCAAATAGTTTGCTAAGGTTTGTCCTTTGATTGCGTTTTGAGAGATAAATTTAAGGTCAAATTCAATTAGCAACATTACCCACTTAGCTAAGCATCCTGACAAATCTGTTTTGGAGAAAAGATGCTTAAGCAGATCAAATTTTATAATAACATGAGTTTCAACATGGAGAAGATAATGTATTAGCTTATGCATTGCAAATATGAGAGCTAGACATTGTTTCTCTAATGTTGAGTAACGATTTTCATAATCCAATAAGATTCAACTGATATAATAGACAACACATTCCTTACCTGCATTGTTGTGTTGGGCTAGTAAAGTAGCTAAAGCATGAGAGGACGTAGATGTGTAAAGAAGAAAAGGATATCCGATAACAACTGGCATTAGGATAGAAGGATTAGACACATAGCTCTTAAGATCATCAAAGTCTTTTTGACAATTCTCATTTCAATCAAAATGGGTGTTCTTTTTAAGATGTGTGAAGGGAAGGGTTTGATCTGTCAGTTGTGAGATAAAGCGACGAATAGCCTAAATTTTTCAATGTAGACTACAGAGTTCAAAAATACTCTTCGGTGGTGGCATATTCACAATAGCATTGATCTTATTCATATGAACCTCTACCATGATGCGAGACTATAAATCCCAATGGTTTGCCACTATCTACTCCAAAGACTAACTTATGAGGATTTAATTGCATGTTGTTGAGGCAAATGTATTCAAAGAAACGACAAAGGTTTTGCAGTGATCTTGGTGCAAAATAGACTTAGCCAAGATATCATTGACATATCTTCTAAGATATTTTGAATACAATCATGAAAAATAAGGGTCATTACATGTTGGTAAGTTGCACCAGCATTCTTTAATCCAAACAACATGACCACATAATAGAAATTCCCCCAAGGTGAAGTGAATGTAGTTTTGTATTGATCTTGGGGCTTGATAAGAATTTGATTATATCTTGAGAAGTCATCCATGAAAGAAAGCAAGGCATGGTCGACTGTTGAATGACCATCATGTCAATGTTTGGAAGAGGAAAGTCATCCTTTAAGGATGCTTTATTAAGGTCTCAAAAATTAATGCATATTCAAATACAATTGTTAGGTTTAGCGACATCTACGATATTTAAAATCCAAGGTGAATAGTTGTTAGTAAACATATTTGTCACTTCAAAATAAACAAGAAAATGATGACTTGCCAAGCAAAAGTCACAAAATGATGATCTTCCTTTGCGTTTGAGAGGGGCAACTCCCTCATATGATTTAATTTGGGGTTTTTGGGGCATGCTTTTGACTAGAAAGCAACAAAGGAAATTATAGAAATTGGAAAAGAGAAGAAAACCTTAAGTGAAAGACATAAGAAACATACCCAGGTTTCATAAGACAAGATTTAGAATAAAAGAATGAGCAAAAACAAAAGACACAAAGCTCACGAGTTTTATGCCTACGAACAAAACTAAATAAGATAAACGACTATCCCTTCCAACATACAAACATGTCACACATTAAACATAAGAATAATATGCTACCAACTTAGAACACAAAGTTTCTGTGAAAAATTCAGATGTAGCAAGTTTAACAGAGATGTATCAAAGAACAATTACAAATTGACATAAGAAAACCTGCAATTCAAGAAGAAACAAAACAGACACAATATCCTTAAATATCCCTTCAATTCTTCAATAAAAGAGAACACAGTATCCCAGAAATTCTTGTATAATGGTTGTGCTGGAAAAATAGCCCCTGCTATTACAAACTTATAGAAAAAAAAATCTCTTCTCCCGAAAGCTCTCTCAAAAGAAGCTGGAAAAAGATGCTCATACAATGAAAATTATTCAATTTATAACCTTTCCCTCCTGTAACTGATTCTTGAAAATAAATTGTGAATAATAAATAAGCCCTTCACTTTTTCATGCACATAACATTTAACTCTCATTGAATGAGTTCAAAAATTATAACATGAACTTTATAATAAAATGATATGTTCTAGACTGAAATTGACATGCAAAAGAACGTCATGTTATGTTTTATTGGCTATAGACAATCATTTGTAGATGTTTCTATTGGTAAAGAAAAATCCATGTTTTGGTCCATTTCACAATCCTCTATCATTTGATCACTACAAACCTGGAAGTTCCAGTTGGGCACACAAACTTTTTCTGAAGCTAGTCTTTCTTTGACACTATAGTGTTGAAAGAGATAGATGTTTGTTCCATCTGCATAAATTTTGATCTTGGTTTTTCCTTCAAACTCCTTCAATATATATATGTGAAGCCATTACACTTACTTTTTCAGTATTAGCTTCTTCAACACAGATGGTGTTAAATTTCTAATTACATTTGCTATTGTCTCCCATAGCTTCAAATATTGGGCTTCTAGGATCCCTTATCTATATTGGATGATAGATTTCTATTTTAGGTGTAGTACCATTGGCATCCTTGACTGTTTGAAATCTGTAATCCTCCTATTTGCTCTAACCATCAGAAAATCACTATTTGCATCTTCATTAGTTTAACTATTGTGCTTGATAGAAGCTTTAGCAACACATCATTTGTGAATGCATTGATTTGAGGAGCGCTGCTCAAAACTTCACCAAGTAGTTTTCAGTCTACTAATTACACATGTTATTCATATCAACTGATCTTTTTGTGATAAAGCTAGGTGGTATAAGGTGTTTATCTCACATATCGCTTAGGAATAGATCTGTTTCTTGTATTCTGCCTTCTTTGCAAAGACTATTGATTAATTCACTGTAAGCAAGTACATTAGGTGGGAGACCTTTCTCAGCCATTTCTCTATGTAATTTGAAAGCCTCAATGAAATTACCAACCCTGGAATGTCCATCCTTGAGTATGTTGTAAGTATTAGCATTGGAAACCACTCCATTATCTACCATTCTCTCGTGATGTGAACATATCTGCATCCTCATAAAACCTCAACAAAATATATAGTGCAATTATATGGGTATGGAAATAGTGCAATATCATGTTCCATTAATTGTCAAAATGAGAAACCATAGGCACAAAGGCATGCAATTCCTCACAGTTGAGGTCATGTATGAATAGTACGGATATTGTTACCTACTAAACATCCTTCTACATCCTGGGGGAAACCAAATTTCTGTTCTAGAAATAATCTTGTTGTGATTAATCGTTGCCATAGTTGATTGCAAAAAATTGGATCCATAGAAAGAGACTTTTTAGTGTAATCCACAATCAAACCCATAACTTTGCCATTAGTTGGGCCATCGGCCATTACCACTAGTTCCTCACTAAAATTCACAAAGGCTAATGTTTTTACATTCCCATCACATTTATTGGCTGCTAAACGCCAAGGTGTTCCCCTAGTACTAGATGCAAATGTTTCACCTAATCCCACAACAATTTCTACTTGCATTACTTTATCATCCTGATCAATATAGCTAATAGTGTGCAAAACAAAGGAAAGTTGAAGAGAGAACATTTCTTAGACCAAGATAGGCCATAAATGCTTGTCTTTGTGGCACACCAGCAATTCTTTGACTAAGAACAACCCTCAGAGTATACAATGATGCCCAGGCACATGCAATTGGATTTCCAAATGTCTCTGGGTTCAAAGCCCTTACATTTGGTATAGATTCGTAAAGACCAACTCTAGACATACCGGCCAAATCCTCAACATTGGCGCTTGATCTAACAATGAGCCTTGCATTTGATGGGAAACATGTAGCAATGTTTTCTATAATGGACTGGGTGGTTTTTGAGCTGCAATAATGTTTGTGATTTAGAGCACAAGAGAGCCAACTCGCCCCCTTCTACTTTTGCATTCTCAACCTTTTCAAGAGACAATCGAAACTTCTCCAAAGATTTACTATCTTCAAAGGAAGATTCCATGGAACCAAAAGGTATAACTCTCCCTTCTTTCCTATTGTGGTTAGCTTGTGAGATACTCATTATTTTACCTCTAATTCTTCCATCGGCTTCAAAGACCATAACTTTCACACCTTGACACTTTGGCACCTTAATGATAAAGTTTAGGGTGCTTCAGGATAGCCAACACGGGATGGGAGGACGTTGGCAAGGTTTTAGCACCAGGTTTTACACCTACCATTGCATTTGATTAAAAATTTTTGTAGCTTTTTCAACAAATCCATTTTGTGCACATCCTCTCACATTTTGCAGATATGGCTACAAGGGCACTTGCAACTGTAGTATTTGATATTTTGATCATGATTTTGTTGAGCGCCTACATCCTTTTCTTGGGCTCCCAATTGTTTGTGTAACGCTGACTTTAATGGTGTAGTCCAATCTTTATTATATGTAATGGTTGTCAGCCCACTTTTCTGTCTTTTATGCTTCAACCTCCGCATGCCTTGTTTTATCATGATGAGGTTAATATATGTCTATTGATAGACTGTGGTGGAAGTGGAATATGTATTTAGCTGTAGGAACAACAGAGAGATAATATTGTATTGTGAGCTACTGTAGTTATAGATATATAGCTGAAAATATATTTGTACAAGAGTTGATTCTGGATTGAATATAGAGAGCTATCTCCTACTCAGTGTGGATGTAGCCAATTGGTGAACCACGTTAAAAAACTTGTCTTTTGCCTTCTGCATCTATTCTAAATTTATATCGGTGTTTGATTTATTATTGTTTGCATTTGTCTTTATCTTTTCTTCACTCAACAATTGGTATCAAATCTTTGGTGAAGAAGCTCGGTGAAGCAACTCAGTGGTGAAGCTGGTTGGGAATCGTGAAGAATTTCCAGAAGAATGGACGAAGCAGACAAATGGAAAATCAAGAAGTTTTCAGGGCAGAATTTCAGGCTGTGGAAGGTACAGATGGAATCGCTGCTGATTAAGTAGGATCTCTCACTCGCACTACTAGGGAAAACCAAAGGAAAAGGCTCAATGTCTGACGAAGACTAGGAGACTCTCGATAAGAAAGCAAGGGCCGCTATTTTTCTTTCACTGTCAAGTAATGTTCTGTTCAATGTTTTAGCAGAGAAGACATCTAAAGAGCTATGGGATAAGATTTCAAATATGTATGAGATGGCATCGACATCAAACAAGGTATACATCATGAAGAATCTATACAATTTAAAAATGAAAGAAAGAGGGATCATGTTTAATCACCTATTTAATGAGTTTAATACTTTGGTCACTCAATTCACTTCTGTGGGTATAAAACTAGATGATGAAATCAAAACAATTTTGTTATTATGCTCTCTTCCTAACAGCTGGGAAGGAGTGGTGATGGCAGTTAGCACTTCCGTGGTTGCCAAGAGTACATTAAAATTGATGATGTTTCAGCCACTCTTCTCAGTGAAGACATGCGGAGAAAAAATTAAGAACCCTTATCTGGTGATGCCTTGACTGTTGTAAGTACTAGCAATAGAGGAAGGGGTCAAGACAGAGGCAGAAATAATAACAGAAGAAGGTCTAAATCTGCCAAAAGATCAAAGTCCAGAGACAGAAATGGAGAATGTTAGTTTTGTGGCAAAGCGGGTCACACAAAAAAGAACTGTTGGAACTACAAAAAGGCACAAGAGAAGGTGACCAACAACGAAGCAAACACAACATATGACAAAGATGATGGTGTTATGGTTTTGTCGACGAGTGATACTACTGTAGACTCATGGGTGCTTGATTCTGGTGCATCCTTCCACGCTACTCCATGTCGGGGTACTTTCACAAATTATCAAGAAGGTATGTTAGGGAAAGTTTTTCTTGGTGATAAGAAAGAATGTGAAATCGTAGGAAAAGGTGATGTGGTATTGTCAATGAAAAATGGAAATAAATGGATCTTGAAAGATATGAGACATGTTCTGTAATGTCCCCATTTTGAGCTAAGTTATATTTTCTAGTTTGAGCTTGTTTCTATACATGGAGAACTGGAAAGTTAGTTTATGTCTACACATGGAGAACCGGAAAGTTGGCTCAACTAGTATATTCTTGAGTTTATTGGAAAATGCAATATTGAAATTGTATTTTCAATTATATGATTTGATAGATTATGAAAATGAAATCTTTAATTACATTTTCCTCTAATCTATTCTTATGGAGTTTATATCATTGCATGAGGATAATCAATGGGTGAAGTATGGCTCCAGGTGGGACCTATTTTATAAAATGGAATTGGTAACACATTTGTTATAGGTCCAAGCTAATGAAGAAGAGGTTTTCAATACTCCAAACGGCTACCCAAGATGGATCGACTAGCATGATATGATAACACATTGGATTATGATTCAAATTGTTTTCTAACCGCTCCATGAAGGCATTCGCCCAAGACAAAAGTATTCACCCAAGATAAGATGCATTCACCCAAGACAAGGAGTTCGCCAAAATGAAGAAAAGCATAGAGGATTGTGCAACGGCTAAAGCAAGCATTTAAAATAATTGTTTCAATATCCAATGCCAACGACTAGGAGGATCAATCACCCAAGGTGAAAAGAAATGATTTTAAATGCAAATCTTATATATTAAATGTTTGCATATGGATCGATGGATCATGAGGTGAGAGCGATTGACATTGAGGAAGGATTTTAAATGTTCTATGAAGAATTTTAAATGATTGTATGCAAAGTATTTCCAGCCGCCTATGCAAGAAGGATTCCATTGTTAGTGGGATCGATCCATATGGAGTAGTTATAATTCATTTAAAACAATTGAAGATTGATTTTAAATGGTTGAGTTTGTAAGAGTAATTCATTTACAATTGTGCAAAACTCTTGAGTTTCATTGGTAGATTCCAAACTTCATTCCAAATTGCCATAGAGGAGGATCGACCAACTTTAGAGAGGATAAATAGGTCATTGCAAGTTCAATTGGGATATGTTGAATCTGGTATATTTTCTTATTCCTATTGTTTTGACTGAGAATTCTAATTTTCATGTCATTTTGCAAGGTGATGACCCCTTGTGTTTGTATGGTGATGATCCCATACTTTATGTGAGGTGATATTATTCAAATATTCACCATTGAGCTTAAATTTGCAGGTTGTGAAGAGTATTGGAGTGATAAGATATCATTGAGAACCCTTGGTTTCATTGCTTTCAAGCCAAGGTAGTATTCATTGGGTTTGGAAGACATTATTGGAAGTTTATGTTATGTTCATGTGGTCTAATTTTACATCATAGTCAGTTGATACAAGTGTATTACAGGGTTTTATGAGCTACATTGCAACAAGGAATGGTATATGAATACATTGGAACCTTTTGATGATCCATCACATTCTTTTAGAGGAGTTAATTTGATGTTTTTATCAAATCTAGAAGACATGTTTGATACAGTTATTATCAGAGTGAAAAGAAGTACAATTTGAAGGCATTTGATAGTTTGAAGACATTGGAAGTCATTTTAGCTTCCTAGGAATCTATCAATTTGCATTTGGGAGCAAATTTTGTCATGCATTCATCTCCATTTTGAGGGTTGGGTGATAATAGTGTTGTAAACAGTCATAACAGCAGAGAAAAGACACATTTCCAGCTTGGTTTGAAGACATACTTCATTCATTGTTGAGCAGATATGATTCTTGTTCATTTAGCATTGATGTAGTAGGGGTTTTGATATAATTTGATGCTATTTTGTAAGAGAAATAATGTCTGATGTAAATTAGTCCATGACTGATATAATTTCCAGCCTATAAACATTTGCATGTAACTAATTTGAAGACTACAATATCGCATGGTGTTTGGATTTCTAATTGCTCATATGTTTGATGTTGTTATTTGGCATTTTGGGTTTCAATTTTGATGTGAATTTTTGAGAAATTTTTCAGTCACTTATAGAAGGGTCTTTACAGTGGTATCAGAGCCATATTCTTGCTAGCTTATGGGTGATGAGTAAAATTGATCCATTACCACATCATTATAGAAGAAGAGCAGAAACAATGGGTGATAGAAGACGAGCTAATCCATAGGATGAAATGGATCCAGTGCTTAGAGAGATAATTGATAATCAAAGGAGAATGGCAGATGGTCAGCAACAAATAAATGCCACCATACAACAAACAAATACAAACATTCAACAAAGCATTGATAGGCTATGTCATATTTTGACGGGTAATAGGATCAATAATAACAGAGCTAATCAGGATGATGCAAATAGTGTTGCAGGATCACAAAGAACAAGGAGAACACATACACCAACAGTGGAGAGACCTATACAGCCCACTTTTCTTCCTAGAGAAGAAGAGGTAATTGAGGAGGAGTTGGAGTATGAAGATGAAGAAGGTGATGATTGGACAGCTTGGATTGATGAATATGATGCACTTCCAGATCGTGTGCGTGATAGAGTGAGCCTCAACAATTTCATAAACCATAAGCAGCATAAGCCAAGATAAAGAAGGCAAAGAAGACCAAGGCCAACACAACCAAAAGAGTACAAGGATGCAATGGAAAAGATTCCTCTTCCTAGTTTTGATGGTAGTGGTAAGATGAGTGCTAGAGCATGGGTGAACAAATTGGACAATTTTCTCACACTCAAGCCCATGAATGAAGAAAAGGCTATACACTTTGCTACTATGCATTTAGAGGGTTTGGCTTATGAATGGTGGCATTATGGTCTTGTGTCTCAACATCACAACAGGATTACTTCATATGATGAGTTTGTTCAAAAACTCATTAACAGGTTTGATAGAAAAGATGTGGGGGTCTACTATCGTGAGCTTGCACAGTTGAAGCAAAGTGGAAGAGTGGATGCTTATGTGAATGAATTTAAAATATTGTAGTCATGGTACCTGACATGTCCGATAGAAGAATCACAATGTTGTTTGTTGAAGGGTTGAATGATAGGATCAAAGGATTGGTCAAGGTTAATAGGCCAAGCACACTTGATGAGGCTATTGATCTTGCACTTGATTTGGATATCATTCCTACATACATACCTCAAAAGAAGAGTTTCAAAGATGAAGTTGCAAATTAGAAATTCCAAGAGCAGCCCACTCCCAAAAGAAACAACAAAGGTACTACATCAAAGACGAGTTATGAAGAAAGAGATGAGTTGAGAAGGAAGAAGCTATGCTTTGATTGCAAGCAACCTTGGGAGATTGGTCATAGGTACCTTGGCAAAGGCAAGATACACTATATAGAGGTACTTGATGAGGATGATGATGATGGACAACCAACACTAGAACTTACAAGTGATGATAATAAAAGTTATAGGATTGCATATCTTTTAGGAGCTTCAAGGTACTATTCATTCATCTTTGAAGGTACTTTGTTTGGTTGCAAAGTATTCACACTTCTTGATAGTGGAGCTTCACATAACTTCATTGATGAGGGTTTGATCTACAAAAGAGGATTGCTTTGTGATGGCTTTAAGGGCTTTGATGTGTCTATAGCGGGAGGACTCACTATTCCTTATAAGAAGAAAGTGAGCAAGCTTATTGTTATATTTGGTGAGTATACTCTTTGTAATGATTTTTATGTACTTGATTTGAAGGACAATGTGATTGTACTTGGTATGCAATGGCTACACTCACTACAAAGGATCACTCAAGATTTACAAGCTATGGAGTTGAGTTTCTTATATGACTGGAAACAAATTGTTATGAGAGCCCTCAAGTACACTTTGCCTCATCAAATGACAGCCAAATCTATGATTGATATAGGTCATGATTTGTTTCATGAGGACACATATGATGCATGCAAAGAGAATTGTATGGAACTGACATTTGATGGTAAGCATTTGGTTTTTGAGATGGATGAAAATTCTATTGATTGGCATGACATCATACCTGATTTGTTTGAGGACAGCAGTCCTATGGCTTTGCATTTTCATAATTTAGACATTCTAACACCTTTGGATGATAGTTATTCATGGTCTACTAATGAAGGCATACAAAATTGGAGTATTGGAAATGGTAATTTTGTTGAAAAGTAGGGCACTACACAATCTAATTTTGTATATCAGACCTATGAAGATGTGAAAAAGACACAGGAAATGTGTGACATGTGGCTAGAGAGAGAAAGGAAAGCTAAGCTTGTTGCTGATCAAGCAAAACAACGTCTTGAGATGATAAAAATAATGAAGCAATCAGTTTTATTTGACCATCATGGGCCATCCATTTATGACACATGCATAGGCGTGACAATGAATATGAAGATTTGCAAGGTACTTTGTTTTCCATTGGCGAGGATCAACCTACTCTTGAAGAGAAACAACATCATTTTGATGATGCTCTCTCATTGGCACATGTGGATGGTTATTCTTCATTATTGAGTAGTGAAGTATGTGATTTCAATTTTAGCACAACATGAATGGATACATTTGTGTTTAGCATCCTTCATCTATTCATGATACTATTTAGTGGTATAAAAATTTTCAGCAATGTTGGCTCATTGTTTGACATTGGCATCTTCAATTTTGAGTTGATTGACTACTTCATGGAATGGATTTGTCATTGGGGATTGAGCATGGATGTATTTGTATCATTGTGCAACAGTGGAAGCGGTCCCAGGATCTCCTTCATCAACATCTTTGAGATGGTATGTGTGAGTTTGTATGGACAAGTTAGATGGGTTTGGGATCCTGGTATTCATTGATGTTCATTTGGCACCTCCAATTGCTTGGGGCAAGCAATCTTGGGGTGGGAGGACTTGTAATGTCCCATTTTGAGCTAAGTTATATTTTCTAGTTTGAGCTTGTTTCTATACATGGAGAACCGGATTTAGTTAGTTTATGTCTACACATGGAGAACCGGAAAGTTGGCTCAACTAGTATATTCTTGAGTTGATTGGAAAATGCAATATTGAAATTGTATTTTCAATTATATGATTTGATAGATTATGAAAATGAAAGCTTTAATTACATTTTCCTCTAATCTATTCTTATGGAGTTTATATCATTGCATGAGACTAATCAATGGATGAAGTATGGCTCTAGGTGGGACCTATTTTATAAAATGGAATTGATAACACATTTGTTATAGGTCCATGCTAATGAAGAAGAGGTTTTCAATACTCCAAACGGCTACCCAAGATGGATCGACTAGCATGATATGATAATACATTGGATTATGATTCAAATTGTTTTCCAACGGCTCCATGAAGGTATTCTCCCAAGAAAAAAGTATTCACCCAAGATAAGATGCATTCGCCTAAGACAAGGAGTTCACCAAAATGAAGAAAAGCATAGAGGATTGTGCAACGGCTAAAGCAAGCATTTAAAATAATTTATTCAATAACCAATGCCAATGACTAGGAGGATCAATCGCCCAAGGTGAAAAGAAATGATTTTAGATGCAAATCTTATATATTAAATGTTTGCATATGGATCGATGGATCATGAGGTCAGAGCGATTGGCATTGTTCTATGAAGAATTTTAAATGATTGTATGCAAAGTATTTCCAACCACCTATGCAAGAAGGATTCCATTGTTAGTGGGATCGATCCATATGGAGTAGTTATAATTCATTTAAAACAATTGAAGATTCATTTTAAATGATTGAGTTTGTATGAGCAATTCATTTATAATTGTGCAAAACTCTTGAGTTTCATAGGCGGATTCCAAACTTCACTCCAAATTGCCATAGAGGAGGATCGACCAACTTTAGAGAGGATAAATAGGTCATTGCAAGTTCAATTGGGATATGTTGAATCTGGTATGTTTTCTTATTCCTATTGTTTTGACTGAGAATTCTGATTTTCATGTTATTTTGCAAGGTGATGACCCCTTGTGTTTGTATGGTGATGACCCCATACTTTATGTGAGGTGATATTATTCAAATATTCACCACTGAGCTTAAACTTGCAGGTTGTGAAGAGTATTGGAGTGATAAGTTATCATTGAGAACCTTTGGTTTCATTGCTTTCAAGCCAAGGTAGTATTCGTTGGGTTTGGAAGACATTATTGGAAGTTTATGTTATGTTCATGTGGTCTGATTTTACATCACAGTCAGCTGATACAAGTGTATTATAGAGTTTTATGAGCTACATTGCAACAAGGAATGGTAAATGAAGACATTGGAACCTTTTGATGATCCATCGCTTGCATTTGGAGGAGTTAATTTCATGTTTTTATCATATCTTGAAGATATGTCTAATACAGTTTTTATCAGAGTGAAAAGAAGTACAATTTGAAGGCATTTGATAATTTGAAGACATTGGAAGTTATTTCAGCTTCCTAGGAATCTATCGATTTGCATTTGGGAGTGAATTTTGGCATGCATTCATCTCCATTTTGATGGTTGGGTGATAACAGTATTGTAAACAGTCATAACAGCAAAGAAAAGACACATTTCCAGCTTGGTTTGAAGACATACTTCATTCATTGTTGAGCTGATATGATTCTTGTTCATTTGGCATTGATGTAGTAGGGGTTTTGATATAGTTTGATGCTATTTTGTAAGAGAAATAATGTTTGATGTAAATCAATCCATGACTGATATAATTTCCAACCTATTAACATTTGCATGTAACTAATTTGAAGACTACAATGTCACATGGTGTTTGGAATTCTAATTGCTCATATGTTTGATGTTGTTTTTGGCATTTTGGGTTTCAATTTTGATGTGAATTTTTGAGAAAATTTTTAGTCACTTATAGAAGGGTCTTTACATGTTCCCACACTGAAACGAAATCTCATCTCTGTAAGTCAACTTTATGATCAAGGGTGTGATGTCAAATTTTCTATAGATACTTGGAAAGTAACCAAGGGTGTTTTGGTGCTTGCAAAAGGCTGCAAATTGGGTAGTCTTTATATGTTAGAATGTCATGGTGAAGTGGGAGCTGCAATGGCAATTGTGGACAATGGCTCAGATCTTTGGCATAAGAGGCTCGGACATATGAGCCAAAAGGGACTTGAAGTCATGCTTCACAAGGATTAACTACCAAGACTCAAATCTATTGATTAAGAGTTTTGTGAGCATTGTCTCCACAGAAAGCAAAGGCGAATCAACTTTCTGAAGATCGGTCATGAAAAGAAAACATCACCCTTGGAGCTTGTGCATTCTAATGTGTTTGGACCTACGGAGGTAACATCTTTTGGAGGTACAAATTATTTTGTCTCTTTTATTGATGATTATACTCGAAAAGTATGGGTATACATGCTGAATAGAAAATTAGAAGTCTTTTCAAAATTTAAAATTTTCAAAGCACTGGTAGAGAATCAAACTGGGCACAAAATCAAATGTGTGCAAACTGATAATGGGGGAAAGTATTGTTCTTTGGAGTTTGATGGTTTTTGTGCAGATCAAGGCATTAGACGAATCAAAGTAGTCCCATTCACTCCTCAAGAAAATGGCACAACCGAGAGGATGAATAAACCATTCTTGAGAGGGCTCGATGCATGTTGTCTAATGCAGGCCTAAGTAAGGAGTTTTGGGCAGAGGCGGTTAACATAGCTGTATATCTCATCAATAGAATCCCCTCCTCCAGATTGGATTTTGATATCCTCGAAGAATTTTGATATTCTCATCAAGTTTTCGGCTGTGAAGCCTTTACGCATGTCCCCAAGGAAAAGTGCATGAAGTTGGATTCCAAGACACAGCGCTGCATATTTTTCGGCTATGGTGAAAAGCAGTATGGTTTTCGCTTGTGGGATCCTGTCGCCAAGCATCTTGTTCACAGTCGCGATGTCATGTTCAATGAAAAAGTTTTCCTAGCTTTGCAAAATTATGGGACTTCTTCAAATGAATATATAGAAGTTGATATATTTGACAATGCATCTAATGTCAAATCAATACAAGGAAATCTTGTACCAAGTTTGGTCCCACATCACTCTTTGTCTTCTGCAGTGCCTGGCTCAAATACAACGCGGCATATTGGAGACTATTTCACTGATGCCAAGGGAGTTCAATGTCCAACGCAACACGTTCAAGTTGTGCCAGATAGTGCGCAACAGTTTTTAGACTCAACAAGAGTCTCACAGCTTCAAATGCAGCCTGTTAATATCTCATCGTTGCCTATTAGAAATGCTTCGATGTCTATTCAACAATCAATGCTGCCAGGGAAAGGTCAAACACAGCTTTTCAAAGACAATACGCTGCCTTTTGGTGACTCTACACTCACTGATAGAGATGAACTGCAGACTTTATCCAAAATGCAGGTACTAGACACTTCAACATAGTCATCGCTGCCCACTCAGACTCCTACGTAGCCACTCTCCACATAGTTATTTCAAGGCATCTCTCAGCTTGTGATTCCCACGCAGCATAATCAATTGCTACCTGGCATGACTCTATCATCTCCTATTCATACTCAAACGCAGCCAGTGATAGATATGAGAGTTGTACCAAGCCTGGCACAAGAAACTAAGGAACAGGAACAGAGTATTTTGCTAGAACAGGAAAATAATGAAGACCATAGCAATTTACCAGAAGAGAGTAACATTAGGGAGCAAACACCTCAAGTAAGGAGGTCAACTAGGCAGACAAAACTTCCAACTAAATTTGATGACTATGAATTATTGCTCTTAGATCAGTCAGAGCCTACAACTCTCAAACAGGCTTGGAAAGATGAAAACTTAGTGAAGTGGATGGAGGCTATGCATGAAGAAGTGGCCTCTTTGCAAGCCAATGACACTTGGGACTTGGTGAAGCTCCCGCCTAATCGGAGACCTTTGAAGAACAAGTGGGTATATCGGCTGAAAGAAGAAGATGGAGGCAAACATCGCTACCAAGCAACATTGGTAGTAAAAGGTTTTGATCAGCAAAAGGGGATTGACTTCAATGAAATCTTCTCACCCGTTATCAAAATGACCACCATTCGCGCAGTCCTGGGTATACAGCAGTGTGGGATCTTAAGCTTGAACAGCTTGATGTCAAGACGACATTTCTACATGGAGATGTTGAAGAAGATTTGTATATGGAGCAGCCAGAAGGTTTTATAAAACAAGGACAAGAACATTTATATTGCAAACTAAAGCGCAACTTATATGGGCTCAAGCAAGCCCCGAGGCAATGGTATTGTAAGTTTGATAGCTTGATGACTGAGCATAACTTCATTCGCTACAAATCTAATCCGTGTCTCTACTTCAAGTGGCTTGCAAATGGTTGAGTTTGTCATACTCTTACTTTATGTTGATGACATGTTAGTCATTGGTAGCAACATGAGGGTTGTTAAGGAATTGAAGCAACACTTAGCTTAGTGGTTTGCCATGAAAGATCTAGGGGCAGCCAAGAGGATTCTTGGCATGACAATAATTAGGAATAGAGAGAAAAGACAAATCAGATTGTCTCAAGAGAAGTACATTGACAGAATCTTGGACAGGTTCAACATGAAGCATGCAAAACCTATTAGTACTCCTTTGGCTGATCACTTTCGGTTGTCATCAGCTATGTGTCCTCAAACTGACGAAGACCAAGAACACATGAAGAGTGTTCCCTATCCATCTCAGTTGGCAGTCTCATGTATGCCATGGTTTGTACTCATCCGGATATTGCCCATGTAGTGGGAGTTGGGAGCAGATTTATGAGCAATCCAGGCAAACCTCATTGGCAGGCAGTTCAATGGATATTCAGGTATCTCAGAGGTACTTCAGTTCATGCTTTGTGTTTTGGAGGACAAGATACTCAGCTGCGGGGGTATGTTGACTCCGATATGGCCGAAGACTTGGACAAACGGAGGTCTACAACAAGGTATGTGTTTACATTTGCCGGGGCTGCAATTAGTTGGATTTCATGTTTACAACAGGTAGTTGCACTCTCTTCCATGAGGCTGAATACATTTCTCTCACCGAAGGAGCAAAGGAGATGATTGATGTTTAGATTTATATCTTCCAAATGTGTTTGCTTAAATGTTTGTAAAATTTCTCAAGGAATCTAATTTGTGCATATACTGTTGCTTGCATTTGCTTGGAAGTTTCTAAAGCTTTTCAACAAACCTATTTTGTATATATATCCTATAATCATGACAGCGTATGAGACCACACTTCGCATACATATCTCCCAGGGCGAATGCTATCTGCCAGAAATCCCCTTTTTGAAATGCTTCGATGGATGTCCATTACCTGTTCTAAAGCTCTCATTTTGGTGAAGTCAATGGCGATGCTGGTGCAGGTAGGAAACTTGGCGCTAAACTTGCCAATTATGTTTAATTGAAAGGTTTCTAAAGCCTTTTTTTAACTGAGATCACATTTCTTTAGGTATAAACCAACGTCTCAATTTCTGTTTAGTGCTTCCACATTTTGCCTATATATCTACCAATGCACCTGTGGATAATCTTTTGTTTGAAAGTTTCCAAAGCTTTTTCAACAAATCTATTCATACATATTCTGTGATGTTGGAATTTCATGAGGTCACATTTATTTGTTGTCCAAGAGTTCAGGCGCCTTGCATATCTTGTTTTAAAACTTCCATTATCATGCACAGAGAAATATCTGAATAGAAGAAAATCCTAACTTCCATATCACCCATAAATTGAGTTTTAAAACTTTCCATATCGTTGATGAATTAAGTATTAAAACCTTTAATACTGGCAATGAAGAATGCGTATTGGCCATCGGTCGCTTTTAAAAATCTCAAACTTGCCGATAAAGAATATGTATTGGCCAATTATCAAATTTGTAAACTTTTTATATGCTGATATCGTCCAGAAATGAAGGTTGCAAACTATCTATTCCACCAAAATAGGCTTGATCGAAGGGCTTGAATTTGACAGTTGTATAGCTGTATTTAGGCATTTTATTTGTAAAATACAATTGAAATTTTGAAAAGACTATATCATATGATAGGAGAGATTTTGGACAAACTGTCAAAATAAATTTAAATAGGATGTGTGTCATAGTATTTTAAAGGCAAAATTGAATAAAGAACTGTCATAAAAAAAATTGTTTGACAAGCAAGGTTGACTGTCAAATTTAAGCCCTGAAATTTCGACAATACATAAGGTTCGCGAACCTTATAAGGTCTACAGTCTGCTTATGAGCCATAAAATAAAACTTCAAAATCTGTCGATCAAAATATTTTAATTTTGATAAAGTCCCTCAACCTTTGACTTTTGACTTTTGGTAACTCAGAATTTCCGCAACTGTAAAAATTTGCAAACTCTGTTTATTAATATTTCGATCTACGAAATATGAGGTTCGGGAACTTCCAAGCTGTCGATTAAAATTATTTTGAGTTTTTACTAAAGTCTCTCAACCATATTGAAGGAACAAAATTATTTCACTTCGGCAAGATATGAAGCTATCGAACTCTCTTATCTGACAAAACAAAATTTATTGCAGGCACGAGCTTTTGAAGATCTTAATAATGTATCATTTTAATTTTCCCACTCCAAATATTCGCAACTTAATACTCCAAAAAAACCGAGATTGCTAGGAAGACGAATGATTTTATGACTCATTACTGGAATGAAAATTTCACCTGAAAACTAGTCGTTTAGAGTGAAATAATCACTTGAAATCCTATGTAAACCTGTTTCGCTTCATCCTTTGTAAAAATTCAAATTTAAAGTTTTCCGTAAATTGCCACGCATGAATAAGAACCTTTAAAAATACTAATCTAGGATGGAATCTCATCTTGAAAAATGGACCAATTGTGTGGAATGGAGTCAGGAAACTCCCTGTAAGATTTTTTTGGTACCAGCAATGACAGATCTTCATATTTAATTGTTTCCATGAATTTTGAACTGAAACAGACAACTGGAACCAAGCCTTTGACTGAAAGAGGTGAGGCATTTTACATTGAACATTTAGAAGCAGAACAATGGACTGATTGGATAACATCACAGAAACGATGATCATGAGAAAAGTTTAAATTTGGCCAAGTTAATAAATAAGGCCACCAATAGTCTAGGGGTGAATATAGCCAGCCTATAAGAGCTTTTATCTCAGCATTGACCGTTAAAGCCACCTTGGGATTCATTTTATGAATTTTATATTTTATTTGCTGGGCATTGGTATAAGGCATGATATTTGGACCACAACTTGTGGGTCAATACCGGGGATATCTTCGTATGACCAGGCAAACAAATCAGGGAATTCATGTAGAAGATATGAATGTGCTTGTTGCTCTTTTGAAGATAGGAATTGTCTAGGTATATGTATAACTTTATCAGTGTTTTTAGGATCCATTGGGACATTGATAGTATCTCCAACAAGGAGAGTGCTACAGTCTTGAGGATCAGATGAATGAGGGGATTCCCGAAGTTATTAGGGGATAAAGAGGTGTCATCGGATAAGCCAACAGATTCCCCAAAGTATGCTTATGCATTTAGACAATAGGGAAGTTCATGATTATGATGATATCTAGGCTATTATCTTATACTCCCAAGAATTCAACAAGAGCTTCATCTGTAGAAAAAGAATCTAAAGATGAAAATTAGAATTAGAATCATGCATGATGAGTTTTGAATATAAGAGAGGAAGAGAAGGAGAATTTAGAGACATGGAGATCATATTAACATCTATATAGTCTCGATAAGAGGCTTTGGAGGGTCGAGTAGGATGGTATCCAAAATCTACAAAAGAATAGTGTGGATTAGATTGTATAAGTGGATTTTCATACCCTGTTATTTTCATCCACATCCATTGTCTTTATAACCAATACTAGAAAGAATATGAAAACCACGGTTGTAACAAGATTGCATCTCTTTAAAGGGTAGAGGATCAATGTTAGTGGCGTAATCAATACAAGTATAGTCACATGAATATTTAGGAGAACATGGAGGAGAAGTCTTAGTTGCTTTGGAGAAGTGTTTTGAACAAATGAAGTAGAGTGAATTTTTGGAGTGTCGGAGTGAGATGGGTTGATTTTATATTCTCCTATAAAGGAAGGTGTAAAATCCAATGAACCCTAATCATCACTTGGACATGCATTGGAAGATGAATTTACATATTTATCAACATCATCAATAGGAGTTGAAGATGGTAAATAATCTTTTGTTGAAGAAGAAGGGATAAGATTTTTAAGTGGAGAAGTGTCAAGTTGATTCGCAGGATCCACTTGTTGGCAATACTGCAAGGGATTTGAATCAACTTTTATTGCATAAGTTTTATTTCCATAAACAAATTTGATGGATCCATGCAAGGTAGATCTTGGAACTGTGCCCATGGCATGAATCCATAGTATTCCTAGAAGGAGATTATAAGAAATAGCTCTAGGCATGACATGAACAAGAGTAGGTAAAGTAACAGGGCCCAATTCAATAGGTAAGGTGATTGTGTTGAGAGTTTAACTACCTATGTTATCAAAGCCATGGATAGAAATATTTGTTGAAGATATACAAGACATATCAATATTGATGCAGTTTAACAAGTCTATGCTGCAAACGTTGAGACCTGAATTGTTATCAATAAGGGTACTTTCATATCGATAGAATTAATGTAATGTAGAAAATTGTGTACCATTGTAATTTCACCTTGTGTTTTGACCACTTTGGTGTCTTCTTCCATAGCATGTTCCTAGGGCCACTTGAGCCTAACCTTGGCCTATTTCACCCTTCACTAAGCTTTGCCAAATTTCGTATCACATGCTTATTTCTCCTAGTTTTTTGGGAACACATGTTAAATGCTAGAGAATTTTCTTAGGACGTTTGTGCAATGTGCAGATGTCCTAAAGATTCCAAAATTCAAAATTGTTGCTTTCCCCATATTGTCATTTGATCCCATCGATGGTAATGGTCATACTGCAATGAAACAACCTCTATAAGTGTTGAGAAAAAGCAAGTGTGAACAAGGTAAAGTTGCAACTATGTTGCTTTTATTTGTTTTCAAATCTGAAAATTAATCATGTGTGGTGTAGGAAATCTGAAAATTACTTTCAAGATTATCCAATTTAGATGTTTTAGTGTTTAGCCAATTTAATCAATAAGGTATGAAGAAATTATGCATAACATGTGACACAAGATTTATGTGGAGAAACCCTTGCAGGAAAAAATTCCACACCTAAAGAGATCCAATGATTGTATTAACTTTGAAATGGTTTGAACAATACAATAACTCCTTTCTAGATTTTGGTAGCACTTCATTACTCCTTCACCCTGTAAAAGCCTCTCATTACCTGTAATTAATTTCTTGTTATTTCTCATTATTTCTCATCATTTCTCATCATTTCTACCAACTCAAGGCATCATTATATAGAAGCCATGGATCTCAAAATACAATAAATTATATCCAATAACATGAGACAAATCATCATGCAAAATCCAAGAGCGCTCAATATAGTGAACTCCAAAGTTGCATAGTAGAAATCACCCTGTTAACTACAAGTCTCAAACATGGGTGCCCAAGTTGTCCCATTCAAACTTAGTCAACTGGAGTATCATGTCACAATAAAAAGCACAACTGAAAGTCTCAAGATTGGGCACCCAAGTTGTCCCAATCCATTTCAGTTAACTGAAGTGCTCTAACACACATCAATGTCATGCAAACAACATGCATGATTGATGTCCCCAATATTATTCTATAACAACTTGTTTTGTAATATGCAAGAGTCACGCAACCACCTGTAGCATCATGCAAAAGTTATCCAAAACAGAATGCAACACCATATAAGTGACATGCAACAACATGGCAAGTCCATGCAACTAATATGCAACAACATGCAAGTGCATGCAACTGACATGCAACAACATGCAAGTTTATATAAGTGACATGCAACAACATGCAAGTCCATGTAAGTAACATGCAACAACAAGCAAGCATATGCAAGCTCATACAAGTGACATGCAACAACATGCAAGTCCATGCAAGTGACATGCAAGCTCATACAAGTGACATGCAACAACTTGTAAGTCCATGCAAGTGGTCCATGCAACAATATGCAAGTCCATGCAAGCTTTTATGAGTTCATGCAAGAAATATTCCAATATCATACATCTCTAACTCCATTGATAACCCCCACATCATATTCATGAAAAGTGTACCAACATTATCCAATCATGCGAACAAAAAAGCAAACTCCTAGTCTTCATTGGAAACACCTCCAAAGTGAGCGTCCAAAATAGCTCCCACCTCCTAGGAAGTATTACCAAGTTAACATAGACTTCAAGAAGTCAACACAAAGTCTCCATGGGCCCCACTTCCAACGTGGGCACCCAAATTGGGTCCTACCTCATAGGAGTTAACTACAACATGTCATAGTGATATAATTAAATATTATTTTATCTCTTAAGTCCCTATGTGTTGGAGAACACTTTCCAAGGACTTTGGATACACATGAAATATGGTTAGGATTGGAAAGTTAATGACAAGTTATCCCAACAATAAGCATGTCTGACCCTTGGATTCTCTACTCCATATATAAACTTAATTTGAAACCATTTTCACTTTTTCTAGCTTCATATTTTTGAAAGGAACTCTTGTCATTGACAAAGGAAGAACTCTTGATGGTTTTTGTGCTCTCTTTGAGTTGCAGTATCTCTCTTTCTTTCAGATTCTATTGGCTTCATACTTGTAGCTTTACCATTGTGGAGGCTCTCACAAGGGATTGACATTTTTCATACATCGATTTGATCCTTAAGGAGTTTGTAGCCTCCTTCATTGTCTCAAGCTTGGTAACATTGTTTCATTGCAAATAAATAGTGTTATTCATCTGATTTATTGCATCTTTCATTATCTCTGTTTTGACAAACTTATGGTGTAGACTACCACCCTATTTTCCTTTACACACACTTGGGTATTCTTCCCCGTAGACCAGGGTTGATACTCACATAATTTATTTATTGTCACTGCTATTATTTTGTTAGACACACTTAGGGAATAAGAGCACACACTTGTTTTTAATCTATTTCAATAGTGGCTATTTGTAGAGGTCGAAAGACCAATAGAGGGGCTTGACTTGGAGGTATTTTGGAGAGATTCAACCGCATAGGGGTTTGATAGTCTCTTCCTCTTTATTTTCTCCCTTTATTTTGTATTTCCAATCTTTCAATCAGTCATTTCAATGTGTTTATCAATAGATTCTGTTATTTGGAAAGTTGTTGGGTTTTTTGTGATTCATTGTGTAGAATGGGTAGCTAGTTGAACCATAATAGAAGTGTTAATTAGAGATTTTCTTAATTTTTTATTGTATGGATGACAATGTGACGTGATGACGTCTTGGGCCAAGGCTCTCCTTTTCTAGTGACATGTGTCTTTTCTATTCTTCTTTTCACTTCTTGATTCATTTATGTGGTTTAGCATTTAAATTTCTAGAAATTATAGTTTTATTGATGTACCTTTATGCTTTAACTTATCGAAGATTGTTATTTTCTAAGCATAAAGAAATGGTAGGGTTTAGTTGTAGTTATTTCACTCTTCTTGTTTGGATAAGAGCAAAATACTCTCCTTGAAACTAGTTAGATCCTAGTGTAATACCTTATAAAATAATTCTAGTTAGAAAGTATAGTTCTTTCTAATAAGAATTTCGATTTTCTATATTACAACTATCTCTTTTATTTTGTAAAGTTTGTTTTTGTCTCTATAGACATTGTCCTCAATCCTCTTAAGGCGTCCTTCCTAGTCTCATATGCTAGTGAAATGGCAAAATTCCAACCCATGTCCTACTCACAAGATGGTGCTGAAACAATTAATCAGGCTTCACTTGAAGGCTATTATGAGGTTCCTACAGTCGAACCTACTGAGCATGAGATTGTTGGTGAAGAACTTTCAGATATCGAGATCATAGAAAAACCTTTATCAGGTGTTGTTACTACTTATAAACCTCTTGCTCTCAAAGCAAAGGATGTTTATAGAAAATATTATCTAAGGCCAAAATTGTTAAAGAATATCGTTTATAAATCTACTTTGTAACATTTTGTTAAGCCTAGGACTAACCTTATTGAGTTGACATTAGAATACAATCCTAGCAAAACTTTTAAGACAAAATTGTTGCCAGTATTTCCTAAGTCTAAAATATAATATATAAAAAGCCACAAGGATGTCAATTATGTACATTTTGGAGCCATCCTTGTCTATACAGGTTCTTGTGTGCCTAAAAACATAAAACCTGTGTCTTATTTATCCATCTGTGATAGAAAATAGAATCCATATGAGCATGCATGCCAGATATCTGCTCTATCTAAATTAGGAAAAAAATTTGCTTGTTTTGCCTTTTATCCCAAGCTTATTATTTGTGCCTAAGACCAAGGTTGTAAGAAGGTTAAATGTTGGGTCCTAAAATTGTAGCTTCACAATCCTAGAGTATTCAATCCACTTCAAGGCTAGGGAAATGTCAAACTAAGGACTCGTCAATAGAATGTGGATGGTTAAATGCCAATTGACAAGAGTGGATAGTCTCTCCTTCACTTTGAGCTCAGCGAGACTCAAGAGGGTGTTCCTAGAGGTAATCCTTAACAAGATTTGATCACAACTGAAGGTGAATCAAATGAAACTTTGTAGTAGTATCTAATGTATGTTGGACCCCAAAGATTGTTATTAGGCCACCGACCAACCTACTGCACATAAAACCTCTAATTTAGTTGAAACTACACCTTGCAAATGCACCCACAAATGATAAAAACATGTTATCCCCATGTCGTATGTTTCTTTTAGTGTTTTAAAGGCCTGGAAAAATGATATAGAGCTCTGATTTCTAATACATTTAGGTTGGTTTTAGCTACTAGCTTTCATTTTTTCCATGAATGGTATGGATTGATATCTAACACCCTCAATTAGCTTGGTTGTTGGTATCCACATTCCTATTTTTTTATTGGAGTGCTCTTTTGTCTTCAGCTAGCTTTGATTAATCACATGTTTGTTCATTAAAAAAATATAATTGTTCTAAAACTAATCCTCGGGAAATGTGAAAAAGGTGGGAAAGAAATGTATGGCGCCACATGGTATTTTTCCCATTATGCAGTTGCTACTTATTTCCAGCCCCCCTTCTTTGCACAACTTATTTTCAATTCCTAAACAGTAGTTGCTCCACTAGAATAGGAAAAGATTCTATATTATCCTTTTCCCATAATTGTAAATTTGTATGGGGCCACTCCAACTGCTCAAATAAGCAGAAAAATCACTTAAGCAGCCGCGTGGGGACATGGGGTTAGTTCCTTATTGTTTCTCATTTTAGCATACACACCAAGTATACCAAGGATATAGGGACATTGTGTATTAAAAGATAAGAGTATCAAAATTTAAAATGTTTGCATAAATATTGAAACCAAGGAACAAGACCTAAAAGGAGTCATAAGGCAAAATATCCTAGTGTGGGAAGGTGGGAGAAGAGATATATGTCACTATGTATACCTAAAACCTAATTAAGGTGGAATAATCAAGAATGAATTTGAACCCTAGGAAATCTAAAAATATGAATAAATCAAAACAATATCATCTTGAATATCCTAAAATCAATGAAGGTACAACCCTAAGGTCAAACCTTAGGAGTATAAGATTGGATGGGTTCACCAAAATAAAAAGGGCAAACACAATCCCTAAGGGTTAGTCTAGGCCAATCCAATGGGATGCATACACATAAGCATACAATCACCCTAAACTAACATAAATAGTGGATGGAATAGATCAAGTCAGATTAATTGACATGTGTACAATAGTTACAACAATAAATGAAGAGGATAAGGATGACTTAACTCCGTGACCAAAAAATGAGTGCCGAATGATAAGACTCTGGTATACGTGCACCTCAAAATTATAAAAAATGACTTGATAATTGACTTTACAGATCAAAATCAAAATATTTTTCTCTTCTCTACTTTGGAGCTAGTCCGTTGATTTAGATATGGTTTGTAGTCGTGAACTTGCTTGGTAGCCATGAACTCCATCTCTGATAATCTTTGGATTTTGCCCTCTATGCAATTCGAATAGTGGCCTATCTGATCTATTGCAATAAAAATGGGTTAGTACATTTGTTGGTTTGCACTTGATGGGATCCCACCATCTCTGAATGGGTTAAATTGTGTAAGGTTGTTGAATCAATGACTTTGACTAGTGATTGAAGACAATAGACGAATGCCTATAAATCAGATTCGTCACTCCTTTTAAGCACCAAATCCAAACATGTTGCTATTGATTTGCTCTTCTAAATACTTGAGAATGAAAGAGAGAATTTTTTGATTTTGATGATTACTTGACATCCAAAATGAATGCAAATGAATGTCTTTTTATACAAGCACATGACAATAAATCACACAAACATGCACATAATTAACTCTAATTGAGAAAGACAAAGGGATTAGTTGGCCAAATTTGAATTTAGGTGAATTAAGTTTGTGTTTGTGGGAGTGAACTTACTACCATGAACTTGAAGTGTGATTAAATAGACAAAATGGATCATGATAGATACAGCTAGTCTATAGATTAGTATATGGAGATCCCATAAACTAAGATCAGGATAGACATCACTAATATAGGGATCAGTATATAAATTGACAAATAAATTAAATATATAAGAGTGCGTGCATACAAAAACAAACAGATTGAATAAGTAGGTACGACTTCACACGAAATTACCCCATTGAACATTTCACATAAGTTTTCCTGGGGTTGGCTGCACAGGCTTCATTGATTGAAGAATCCTTGAACTCATACCATATAACCTTACGAAGGGAAAACAGCAATCGGGAGGTATGCCCGCCCTTTTTACTCAGCAACTTCTCTGCAACGATCAAAATAACATAAAAACGTGCCATCAGCAACACACTTACAAACAGAGGCATAATAACTTATTCCCATGAAGCTCTGACCTGAGTGCAACAAATGATTTGAACGCAAAAATAGAGATGATGTGTTTCTTTTTGCAAATTTCAGTTTCTTTAAACCCTTAAATGCTGGGCGCCACAATGTTGATCTTCGCGCTGCCTTTTGTCAATGAAAAACGCAGCTTAAAAATAATGTTGAATTTCCTACAAAGTTTCGGTCTCTGCATCGCCTGCAGTATTCAGTAGATAAAGAAAAGTGTGAAAAAACATCTTTGGCTCAGATTAACTCTTTGGTTGTCCTTTCAATCTCTTCAAACTGTAGCAGCACTTGTTGCCATGCAATTCCCACATAGGGAACGCCTGTCGGCGTAATAAACCTTGACATGTTACCCTGTTGCTTGTTCTAGGCTCAAGTCGATACATTGGAAAGTGATATTATCTTCAATGTTTTCAGTCAGGGAGGAGATTGAACCGTGAAAAGCTGGAAATTTGTGGATGGAACTTTGTCAGGGTACTGCTATACTCTCAAAGTTTATTTTCTTTCCATTGTTTGAAGCAATTTGTAATTCACACATGGACAGGTGAACCAAATATAATTGGTTTCATGGTTGCCAATTAAGATTCAAGAGTATTTTGTAGACCGTTAGAAACTTATAAACGGTTTTTGTTTTGTATAAATTCCCCACGCCTGGCTTCAGGAGGAAAAAGCATTTTTTTGTTTGCACCTTTCTTTATGAAACAGTCATCAGGTCCTTTTCCGATGTAAGATTAAATAAGAGAATAATGGATTGAATGTATTTTGAATTGCAGGCAGCCCTTACTTACTGTAAGGACAAATGCATATCATTACGCTCTTAATAAATAAGTGGCCATTCACAAAATTTTATGAAATTTATATGGTTGGGTTTAAACTCTATAGTGGTGGATTTATTTATTCAGGGATGCAGAGAGTGAGCTAAGAATATGAGACCTGCTGCACTACAAAACGTGAACATCCTCCAGGTAAACATTGCATTGCTTACTATGCAATTCCATTTGCAAACTTGTATGCTTAACATTTTTATATATGTATATCCATTTGAAAGGATTCACAGCCCGTCAGCTGGGGTCATTGCAATTGTTACAATTCCTTCATTTCAAAACAAGATACTCAGATAAATTGGTTATTTGCATCGCTTGACTATTTTGAGGCAGCTATATGTTTACTTGTTCTTAAAAAAAAAAAGTGATTAAGTGCAACTCTCATAGTGCACAGAATTTTTTTTTACAAGTGCTTAGTCTCTGTAATTGGCACCGCCATTCTTGTTGAGAATTATAGTGTTGGCAGGGCAATTAACATTTAAATGGATACGAAGCGTGTTGCACCGGATCCCATTGCAGTGCTGAGAGGACATCGAGCTTCAGTCACTGCCAGTTGTTTCCATTCCACCAAACCCATTCTCTTTACAGGGTATGCCCTGATAAATAAGTGGCCATTCACAAAATATTATGAAATTTATATGGTTGGGTCTAAAATTTATACCGGTGGATTTATTTATTCAGGGATGCAGAGGGTGAGCTAAGAGTATGGGACCTGCTCCGCTACAAAACACTATCATCCTCTAGGTATGTATTGCATTGCTTATTGTTGCAATTCCATTTGCAAACTTGTATGCTTAACATTCTTATATATGTATATCCATTTGAAAGGGTTCACAGCCCGGCAGCTGGGGTCATTGCAATTGCTACAATTCCTTCATTTGAAAACAAGATTCTCAGGTAAATTGTTTATTTGATTTGTTTGACTATTTTGAGGCAGTTATATGTTGTTCTTTATGTTTCATTGTTTCTAACTTTCTTCTTAGAGAATTTTAGTTTGAGAGAATTTTAGCTTGTTTTCCCCTCGTTGAGGTAAATTGACCTTCCATTACATTTTAGGGTCAGTATTCCATTTTTGCTGGGGAGCTATCCACCTCGCCATATTTCCATCTGATTAAGCATCTATTGAAAATTAGAAAAGCAAATCCTCTCTCATGTACGCTAAACCTCATTAAGACAGATACCACTTTATGAGGTGACAACTATATAATCGGGGCTATAAGTGTCCCACCTACCACCACAGTTCCACTGACTTGTGAGAAAATTTTAGGTTGTTTTCTACATTCTTGAGATTGTTAGCCATAATTGTTTAACCACAACCTTGCCACATGTCTGCAGGAATATGAGGCAGTGTATTGCGGTGGGCAATTTGAACTTGGGTCACACCCTTATTATTATTCCTTTTACCATTAAACCATAACCCCTTGCATGCCCTGGGTTCAATCATAGATGAATACATTATTATATAAACCTAGACATGTTACCCTGTTGCTTGTTCTAGGCCCAAGTAGACACATTGGAAAGTGACATTATCTTCAATATTTTCAGTCAGGGCAGAGATGGAACCGTGAAATGCTGGGAATTTATGGAGGGAGCTTTGTCAAGGTACTGCTATACTGTCAAAGGTTATTTTGATATTTTCTTTCCATCTTTTGAAGCAATTTGTGTTTCACACAGGGAGAGGTGAACCTAATATAATTGGTTTCATGGTTGCCATTTAAGATTGAAAAGTATTTTGTAGATCATTAGAAACTTATAAACGATTTTTGTGTTCTATAAATTCCCAATGCCTGGTTTCGGGAGGAGGAAGTTTTTATTTTTTTTGTTTGCAGCTTTCTTTATGAACCAATCATCATGTCTTTTTCTGATGTAAGATTATAAAAGAGAATAATGTATTGAATGTATTTTGAAGTGCAGGCAGCCCTTACTCATTGTAAAGACAAATGCATATCATTTTTGCAAGCTGGATCTAGTAAAGAATACACTGTGCTCACCTCAAATTGGAAAATCTAAACATACAAATACATATCAGAATGAAATGGACACAGTAATAGTTCAAGAGATTAATACAACTGATGAAAACAGAGAAACTGCTCAGAAGACATCTGTCATCCAAGAGGGAATTCATGAGGAGATGTATTCTTTTTCTAGTTGCAGTTCTGAGCATTCTTCAATGGCAGATACAGGTAGCCACCAAATTTAATTGTAGAACTTGAAGATATTATTATGCAAATGTACGGCCCTTCTTCTATCTTTATTGTGACACTTGGTAATTACATCTTATGTTGGCTGAAAGATTTATGTAACTAGCGAGGTTAAAAGTGATCAACAAGTTACAGTTAATGAATTAGAAGGCACCAGTTCAAAATGTAGTAAGCCAGTACTATCTCTATAGTAAGGAGATTCATTTAAAAATCAGAAGACAACAATTTCAAAATGGAATGCAATAATTTGTAGATCTGAGCAATCAACCATTGTGCAACTTGGGTCCCAAGTACCTTGGTAAAGAGGATATAGATTGAGTATATGAGCATAGAAAGGTCCCAAAAATCAAACTGGAACCAAGGACCCTATTTACCTGGAAGATAGTAATAATGCTTGGCATTGTGAGAATAATCACCTTTGCCATCCAAATGACTAGGATCATGAAGATGGCTGGAGATCTAGAACCATGAGAATAACCTTCATTCTTGAGCTAGCCGTTCAAATTTCAGTCCCCTCAAAGGCATCCTTCTCCCATTTCTAGGGCCAAGGTGTCTCATCTAAATAGGGAGACTGTAAAACATTTTTATACGAAATTTTATTAGAAGTAACAGGCCTTATTCAGGAGAGTTTTGCCCAACTAACTCACCAGCTTTCAGATTGTAATAAGAGCATACATTCTTGCATGTTAGTGAGAGGAATAACACCCTATAGTACCCCTACTGAAATATTTTTCTCTTCTCTACTTTGGACTGAGTCCGTGGATTTGGATATGGTCTGTAGTCTCTTCTCTTCTCTACTTTGGACCCTAACTCAAGAGAATTCCAGTCTCACCTCAGTCTCCAAGTATCCATGAGCACATACAACCAATCAATCCATGCTAAAGTCCAAATGCAACACCGCACTATCATGAAGCTCCAAGCAAAATATCAATGTACTTGATACCAAGAGAACTAACCAGACCATTGTCAAAGCTCCAACTGTAGAATCACAAACCCAACATGACATCACGATCTAACATCTCCTCGTAGGAGATCACATGCTCCAATGAACATATCCTGCTCCTAAGAGCACCTATATCATGCCAAAACTCTAATCTAGAATCAAGAGTCCACCATGGCACGACACCTAACATCCTCTCTGTTGGTTTTTCTTCTGAATCAGCATCAGGGTTTGCCAGTTCCTATGCACATGCAGATTCAGCCAACTAATACAGGAGGTTGCGTGAGCTCCTCCCCTTCACTTCTGGTTCTGCCGCACCAAGGGGGGTGTCCCTATAACTCAAGATATAACCTTGACTAGCTCAAAGATAGAAAGATCTAACTTGACAACAACAGGCAGAATACTCTCATGTATGGACCAAGATCTGTATGATAGATCACAAGGTGGGCAACGTTCTTGGACATATATGTCTGGTTGGGTATGAGAGCATGCAGGGGTTTCCTACTCCTAATCCTATAACTAACAGATGGAAGGATGAGATGGTTTGATTTGAATTTTGGATGCAAAGCTGGACATGATGTATAACCTCAACACAGAGCTAGATTGGTGCCTATCCAGGGCTTGGAGTCGGTAGACATACACCTGTGAATGATCAGCATGAATAGCTAAAACTGGATTTCAGGGGAATACACATGATACCTGCCTTACAGGTATCTCCCAATACAGAGTGTTAAGCTGTCGATACTTATGGCATCCCTATTGCAGTATACCCTTCCCAATATTCAATCTGAAAACAATTTAATCTACCCCTTGAACAGAAGTTAAAAGATTAAACATTCAACACAGGAATTCTATGTTCTAGAATCTCAGACATTCCTTGAATACCTGGACTCAGAAGAAAGATACATGCAACACTGGAGACAAAATCAGCATAACACATGCAAACATAGCATTATTCATATAAGATTAACCATGAAATCAGTGGATTCATGCAAAAACGTACAACAGGAGATACATAAACTCACAAGTTTGCTGCATAGAGCAACCAAAACCAGTTGTATCTTATTACAGAGCCAAAATGTCCAGTTTTCAACAACCTGAAAAATGGTAACACAGTCTGCTTATAACAGCCAGAAAGTGTACCACAACAATTAATTACATGGCTATTACAAAATCCGCCAGATACATTCCTTCCATTTGAAAATGGCCTTCACAGATTAAATGCGACAGACAGGGGGGATCTTGAGCTTTGTGCCACCACTTGAAAGTCTTCATTCAAAAATTGGGCGACCTGACCATGTGTACCATTGTCCACATCCCTGCACCGTCGCCATTAAGGGTCTCAACCACCCGCGGCCGCCTGAAAAACTGTCGCTGCACGTCAAAAAGGAATTCCCGCCAAAACGCCTCTTTGCAGGTTCAAATAATGCAGGGGGATTAGTCCCATATGCATGGTGTGGAGACAGCTTCGGCGTTTTAAAAGCATAACCGCATACATACCAAGTGTCGAGCGCTTTTGCCGCGCTCGACACACATGCCTTCGTCAAAACCCATCGCCGTGACACAAACCATCGGCCCAATTCACGAATCCTTCGCCGACCTCATCAGTCTGGCCGATACAACACTACGCTCCCCTCTGTCGGCCAGACATAGACCATCGGGCTAGCACTCTACTGCTCACCCGACAAAATAACTCACGCCGATGAACCACGGCTTAACACAGCTTCCCTCATCGGCCAGAAAAAAGGCATCGGAGCAACACTAAGCCCCTTCGCCGATAACATAAGTCACCCCGATAACCTTCAAAACATCCCTTCGTCGGTGTGACCCACGCCGATAACATCACATCAGCCAAACTCCTCACATCGGTAGCTCCCAGAAAACCTTCACCGACGACAACTGTCTCGCCGATCGCTACTCCATACTCTGCTGTCGGTGTGACCAACACCATCGGCCCAACCAAAAACTCACCTGCCGATATCACTTGTTACGCCGATACAGCTCCATCGGCCAGATCGAACACATCGGAGGAACTGAACACCCCTTCGCCGATAGCCAAAGTGTTGACGATGACTTCCCGAAACTCTCGTCGGCCAGACACACGCCGATGACTCTTCATCGGCCAAGCTCCTTACATCGGCAGATCAAAATAATGCTAGCCCGATATACCATCTCACTCCGATGGCATTCCCCATCGGGGTGACTTCCTTCATCGGCGAACTGCAAAACGTCGCAGCCGATAGCCAAAGTCCTGCGATGAACACACAATTCGCCCACATCGACATGACCGACACCATCGGTGGAACCACAATCTCCTTCACCGATAGGACAAAGTCTTGGCGATAAACAAATAACACACCAAGCTGTTGATATGATCGCCAAGACACATGAAAACTCATGCCGATGGGTAGAACATGATGACCCCTTCCATCAAGAAAGATGATGTGGATGCTGCAAAACACTGAAGGGGTGCCAACACTGGAAATTTTTTTGGATTTTTTGGGATGGTGCCTGCATAAAAATTGCTAAATTAACTGTCAGTGAATTCAGGCACCAACACTCTCAACCAAGGATCACCTGTCAAAATTGACAAATCATAAACCGACACCTCAACCAAAGACTCCAAGAGTCCTCATGCCAAAACTCGAATCTAGAATCCACCATGGCACGACACCTAACATCCTCTCAACCAAGGATCACCTGTCAAAATTGACAAATCATAAACCGACACCTCAACCAAAGACTCCAAGAGTCCTCCATGGTAAATCAAGATGTCAACATCTCTAAATACATGAAGACAACCATCACTTGACAATAGAACTCAGGCTGTCAAAGCACTCTCACTGCATAGAAGAATCATGATCCAAGAGCCTCTGCATGACACCCACAATCACTGCAGAAAATCATCCATCACTAGGTGACAAATACACATCACTGCTAAAGCTCCTATTGAATTGTGATACTAAGCTACACATGGCATCGTGATAACCATCTTTTAAATGAAGATCACCCATGGTCCACACACACTCAAACCCAATACCAGTAGCTTCAAAGAATAAGTAGAACCAAGGTCTCCAAGACAAGAAGATAAACAACCAAACCATCACTGTCAAAAGCTCACACTGAACTGTGTAACCAAGCTATCCATGAAATCATGATAAACATGCTACAAGTCCCAACAACCGACTATCTAGGCACTCTAATCATCCATCCTCTCATCCCAATGCAACATACGAATGCACAAATGAACATAGACAATGCCAACTCACAAAGTTTGCATCAACATTGAACCGATCTTGTGGATATAGACAGTCCACATCCGAGTCATCCCACTGCAATCAATGGGTTGCGCCTGCCCACAAATTGCATAACTCGTAGATCCCAAACCAATGCAACATGCAAACTCATCATCACATTAGAAACCTACAAATTGAGATAACAAAGAAGGTAACATGTAGACCTCAAGACTCAAACACCAAACCAACCCTAGATCTGGTTTGCCAAACAAGTCCACAAACGAGTAACCATAGTCAAGGAACTAATCAAGCATCCAGGAGATACAAACTACCTCCTAAAACTGAACCACACCACCACCTGTAAACATGAATCAATCGAATTATCACAACCCAAACTTGTCCACTGCATACATGACCATGTCGTGCCAATGCTCAAACGTACATGCATATCTATGACACCATAATCATCACCATCACTATACTTGTACTCAACTCTCATTGAACCAAGACTGCTAGTCTCACACACATCTCAATCATGTTCCCAAACCAGAAGACAACCTATGTACCTATGTCCATGAAAGTCAACACTCTGAAAACACTTGTAAACTTGTATCAGGAAGAACCAAATTTGAAAACTAGCTGTACCATTATATCGGCCTCATAAAAACATGCATCCCACAAGTTTTCGCCCACCAATTCATTTGGATGCTCACATAATCACACTTCGAATCTTAGGCTCCTACAAGTGCTCAAACAAGTACAATCTTCTCTTTGCTCATCCAAGTGAAAAACCGCCTAATTCATTTTATAGCACATTGCAAATTCTCTCCATTACCTATTCAAAATCCAAAATCCAATTTTGTATGCTCAAGTTATGACCAATTAACCATTCTGGAGAAATGCTTGGTTTCAAGCACCAAATTCTGACATAAACAACAAAATCTGAGGACCAAACCTATACCATTGCATAGTGCTTGGAGAGAGCTTACTAATGCCTATAAAAATTTTAAAATCCGATACTGTGGCTGAAAATTATGTCCCGTAGAAGAAAACACACTCCAAGGATAGAAGGGGGGCCCAAAGGGACCCTGATTGTATAGTTTGACATCATGTTGACATCATCGAGTGCTTGTGTGGCATGCTGGTGGCTATTGGGCAGCAGTGGTGCATAGTGGCGGCGTTGGGGTATGCTTGGGTGGCGGTGGCATAAGGTAGTGATGGTCTGGTAGAGGTCTAAGCCACAAGTTCAAATTTTATGAATTCCTTTTAAACTCCTCATATCGCTGGCAAATCCAATGGCAAATTTAATTTAGTTAATTTTTTTTTAAAATTGCGGAGAGGGCTATAGAAAGGGTTGGACCGATTGAGGGCTAATCCCACCGACTAGGAAACATTTACGACCGACTGTTGGCCACCGACCGACTACTGGACAATCTGCATACGCCACTTTTTATCGCCATGCCCATTAAAATACTATACTCCGGCTGCCACGGTTTTGGGGGGGGGGTTCCGCACCAATGGGCAGCCCCCCATACACCTTTTTTTGTTTTTTTTCATGCATAGGAAATTTTTTGAACGATTTTATTTTTATATATATTTTTAATCTTCATACAGTTGGCTGTATCATAGATGCAAAACTCACAAAGTACTCACAAAATTCACGAGTCAAAAATAGCGGCGAGTTACTCGCCTAAAAACTTTGCCGACGAGTCTTTCAAAAACTTGCAATGCTTTTTAACTAAAAACTTGCAAATAAATCGCTAAAACTCATGATTTTTCAAGAAAAACTCGCCCAACTGTGTATAATTTTTTTTCACCTAATATTAAAAACTTTTTATGATTTTTAAAACATTTTTATAACCAAAAAAGTGCCAAATACCTAATTTTTCCCTTAAGTGATAAAATTGTGAAAATGTCGTGCACCATGAAGGTTTGTGTGGTTTCAAAGGCCTTAATTTGGGCTTGGTGGAGGGGGTGCTACCCCTCGACCCTGCCCTGTATTGCGATAGGGAACGCACCAAGGGCGTTGCCCCTCGACCTTGCCCTGTATTGCGCAGGGAACACACCAAGGGCGCTGCCCCTTGACCCCGCTAGGCGTTGCCCCTAGACCCCCATGAGGGGGTGCTGCCCCTAGACCCTGCTGGGGACGTTGCCTCCAAACCTCCACTAGTTATTGGAATCTCGTCATATAAGAAACTTGATTACAATGAGGGGGTGACAAGGAATTGGGATATAACTCTTGAGTGTCCTGAGTTAGACGTTATTATTGCACAACCTACCAAAAATCTCTTTAGATGAAGCAACTTCTACATATGACATGGCTAGTGGAAGTGGCAGTCTAACTCATTTAGAGATGAACTCATTTTTTGGTCTATGATATGTATTAAACTCTAAAGACTAATTTTAGTTTATATATGATGGAAATCAGTAATATGTTCTACAAATTTAGTAATATGTGTGTTTTTGAAGAATATTTTAAAAAATTTATCTATTTTCAAATGTCCAATAAATTTGCCGAGTTATTGCCAAGTCTCGAGTTTTTAAAATTTTTGGGCCTGCCGAGTAATTGCCAAGTTCAAGTTTTTCAACTGTGCTTTGAAGGAACAGCTAATTCATAGCACCTTAGTTGGGAAAGTACAACAGAAAAATTCATTGTTTTGTGGTAAGTTATTGTGATTTATTTTCATAAAAGGTTTTCAGCTATGTGAAGATTTTCACAATCATTGAGAGCAAATCGTTTCAGTAGGGGAGGGAATGCTATATTCTCCTCAAAATAATAATAACCATATGTTGTTATGTATTATATACCACCATCTTGTATCATTTTTCAATTAATAAATATTTTTATCTATGATGATTTTACACAATAGATCACAGATTTATAACACAATAAGTGATGGAAGCTAAACATATATTTGCTAGATATGCTGAACGCTTTTTCTTTTTCTTAGTTTATTTATATGATCTTTATTTGAAGGCTTGAAAAGATTAGAAGGCTCCCTACAGCTTGCCAAAGTGTATGACATTTCTAGCCATTGTTCCAGCCATTACCAAATTAATTCTTTCAAGTTCCTTCTTTGGTTATTAAAGGCTCTTGTGGCAATTCCTTGGCAAACAAAGCTTTATTACTGGTTTTTAAAAATATTTTAAGGTGAGAGTTTAGTGCTGAGGAGTTTGTGTGTTACCAAACCTTACACAAACATGATTCCCAACCAGGGAAATCCGAGGACGCATTCCCAAAATTTTTTGTGTCGTCCCCATTTCCGGGATGTTCTGGGGATGTGGGGACGCCAAAGGGGCGTCCCTAAAATTTGAAAAATTGCAAGGGACATCCCTGAAAATGAAAGGCCGTCCCCAGGACGATCAGACGTCCTCGCCCGTCCCGGGGATGGCTGGCTGTCCCCAACAAAAAGCAACATTTAGGATTTGAGATACTTACAAAAATAATTGTTTGAGCATTTTGTTTCCAAAACATGTAATTTTTCAGCAAAATTGTATTCCCAAATGATTCTGTGGAATCCTTTCTCATACAGGTTAGAGAAAATAGCGTCAAAAAATATAGTATAATACCCATGGGCCAGAGCAATGCTTGGTACACATCCACAGTGGGCAAAGTTTCTGCCTGGTTCATAAGAGTGTCCAAACTGGTATGTACATCCAGAGCAGGCTGGATAATTTAATCTCCAACACAACTCATTTTACTCTCAGTCCCTAGTTATTTAGATAAAATCAAGGATTTTAAGGAACTAAGCCAAAATCCCTCAAATCCGAAGGCAAGGTCTCCATAGAAAAACACAACAAAAAATATTGCCATGTGAAGAAAGCATGCACTTGATAGAGGCATTGGACTTGGGTTTTCATGTAAAGTACATTCATGTAGTTTTAATGGATACCTTACTTGAGATTTATGTCATCCACATATTCATGCAATGCAAACTCCCAAAGCAATCACTGGTTTTATCCTCATTTATCAGGTAATTATATTTGCATAAAAATATCAGGAAACATATTTTTACTGAACTTTTGGCCCAACCAAAATCTTAATCTAAAAACATGGGCTAGGTCTCATTTATTTTTAATACTCTACCAATCATGCAGGATTTTACACTAACTAAATCACTAGGACTTACAGACTGCACATTTTTTCAAGCAATGGCAAACTGTGTTACAGAAAGTGACGGTGTAGGTGTAGCACGGTCCAAAATTTAGGATATGAGAATTAATTTGACATCTGCTAATTTGTTCAACTCTCATGTGAACGCTCAATTCAACACAAATGCTATGTATTAAGGAACTATGATTCTATAATGTATATGATGAATGCTTTATCAGTGTTATCATATGAATATTTGAAATTTCCCTATATATTTTAAATTTTCCCTATTTTTTATATAGCCGTCCCCGAAACTCGTCCCCTCATCCTCATCCCGGAAACTTGGGGTAACATAGTTCCCACCTTATATTCTCTATCAGTTTGTCATTCACTGCTTATATACTAAGCTCCTCATTTGGTGAATTATATAAACTCACATTGACTAACTTTCATACTGTAACTACTTCCATGCGAATTAATGTAAAGAACAAAATACAACATGTGTCCTAAGAGGTTTTATATACATAATTATGGAAATTATAAATATTCATTCCTGCAGTAGATCATACTAGGCTAAATATATGATGGTAATGTTCTTAATACACTTCTTCAAGTCTAGAAATCAGATTCTTGGTTAGTTGAGACTTCGAATTTTTTAATTGTCTCCTCCTTGGGATACACTCATAGCTTTAGAAATATCATTTATACTTTTACCATCAATTAGAAGCTGCATAATTTAGATGAATAATTATGAAACCTCGTATTAATAATACCAATTTCTAAGTCTTAAGTTGACATTTAAGTTAGCTGTGATTGTTAGAGCTAAGTGTCTCTTTGACCACTGGGGTGCAGGCCCAGTTGCTTTCTTTCCTCACTTTTATAGGAAGAGGTCTTTCTTGTTATCTTCTGCTCATCAGTGTAAATAAGATGCATTTTTTCCAAAAAACAAAACAAAGAAAGAAAGTTATGTGATTGCAATTTGTCAGAGAAATTTATATTTTATGAATACTATCAAATACTTTGGGCTTTATTTCATTATCGGTGTTCTTTCAAGTTAATGCTTTATTGAGATGTGGTTACACTGACTATATTCTGGCTCTTTGCTGTTTAGCTTCTATTTCACCTGTATGCCCTTTTCAAGGAAGAATATTGATGGCTGTTGCAGGAGAGGAGACATCTGTGGTATGTACTATAATTTTGACTGAGTTAATAGAAATAAGGCTGTTTTATTCTTTTTTATTTTTGAGTTCTTATCTCATTATGCTCTAAAACAGGTTGAGATATGGGATATTGATAGTGGAGAGCAGGTGGATCACTTGCGGTTACCTTATTCTGATTCCTATGGAAATATGGCTGAATCGTCTACCAAATCGCGAGGTGCGCATATGCTATGTACCACCTCTTTAGAGTACTTGATTTGTTCATATTTGTATATTGTATATTTTTGACAGAAATTTTACTAATTACCAGAAAAATAATGATTTAGGACTTAATTAATTTAGAGGGGTATATTAATTTTGAGCTGTGCATTTGGAGCACCAAACTTGTTAACATTTCCCTTCATTTTCTGTTATCCACCAGTCCCCAGAGCCTGTCCAATTTTACACAGAGCTTCACAAGATCAATATATGTACATCTGCATAGACCTTTGCCCGAAAAGGGAGCCAAAGAGACTGGCATAGTTGTTAAATAATAACATCTTTACAATGGAAGGTCAATCAAGATCCAAAGATCATCTCACAAAAACAGGCAGGGACAGAACTAAACCTCTAGGTAGCAAGACCTATTAAACAAAGTGAGAGAGATTCTCTGTTACAAATGCTCAAGCCCAATCTTAGAGTGGAATCTCCTATAATACTCAAAATTTTAAACCTACGAAGTTTGACATGGATAAGCACTTGTTCAACAGTCATGAAGAGATTATCTTCAGTTCTTTTTCTAATTTAATTTTATTTATATATTATTTGCACTTTTATGTGAGGATTGGGCCAACCTTGCTTATTGCTGGAAGGCTGGAGGTTAGTTTTTCTCTTTTCATTCATTTTCTGATTGCCTGCCAATGCATTCTCATCATTTTTCACATTTTTGACAAGTTTTTGTTTGGTCCACCATATGTGTTCACTGTTTTGCTCAGAGAATTTGCTGCTTTAGTTGTGGCCTTTGGAGAAATCGGTTTTTATAATGGATGTAATATAGATTGAGTGAGAACTATAGGATATATGTGGATGCTAATATTAATCAGTTTTTGTTGATACTAATTATTTTGTTAATGCTCCCACAAACTGTATTCATTTACTGTTTTTCTTTGATATGCTGCGTTGTTGTGCAAATCATATATTTTCCACATATGTAATTATTGCTTTAGATTCATACTAGTAATTAGTCAAATATAATTGTAATATTGTCATAGCTTGAAGATATGCTTTTTATTAAAGAGAATTAAATTATTGTTAAATTGGAACAAACATGTCAGCCTTCATACCAATACCGTGAGTTTTTTTATGATACCTTTTAATGAAGTAATATGTTCTCTCCTTTATTCTTCTTTTGCTAGGTCTTGAGATCACATGCTAGGAGCCAACCTCAACTGGCCATAAGATAGAATTTAATTAAACTAATCCAACTCAAATTAATTAGTTGAGCGGGAGGTTGGTTTTTCACAGGCAGTTTTGGGAGATATATTTCTTGTATTTTTATGTACCCTGTACATTGATAATGATTGCATGAATGGAGAATATGATTGCCGCCAATGGTTCCAACAAGTGGTATCACAGCAAGGTTGGTTCAATTGGAGACCTATGAGGACTGAGCATTCTGTGTTGATTGATAAGTAGCCCACATAGCATTTTGTAGAGAGTTTGTAAGATTTTGAGAAGACCATATGTATCCAATTTTTTTATTTTATAAATGCTTTCTATATGTACAACTTCTACATCTCTTTCTTCTGCAGATCTGTGGATTTTATTGTCTTTTCAAAGTGAAACCTAGATGATGGTATTCAGTACCTGCATAGTTGTTTCTCTGGCAACATAAAATGCTGTATTGCTGTTGTTGTTTCATGTTGCAGCTATCAACATAAATATTTATGCTGTTTTTTCTAGTTTGCACCCAGCAAATCCCAGCAGGTTGTGCTCAGCATAAGCAACCAGGGCCGTGACTGTCGCCTTCATCCTTAACAACACTCTCCTGACTGTCAGAATTAGCCTCTTCTGTGTCTTCTGCCTCTGGAATCTTAGTAGGAAATTGTTCTCAAAACAAACCATTGGTTCACTTCTATTTTGTCCACTGTGCATGCCATTATCTGACCCTTGTTGTTAGCCATTCTCTCCTCCAATGTGGCTTTTAATGCATGACCTAGAAATCTTGTCTCCATAGGCACTGCTTCTGAATTTGTCTCTATTATCTGTGTTACACCGTGCAAAACTTTCATCCTCAAATTTTCCAGTCTGAATAACCTTTTCCATGTCATTTGTGGTACTAAATTCAATTAGAGAAGAGAGAGGATTCAAACTTAAGCTACATGAAATATCATAACCAATGCATCCTACTGACCCTGGTAATGGATGCATATCTTTTAGCTTTGAAGAACCAGGCATTTCTTATAACCTAAAAGAGGAGTTCTGGTCTGGTAAGGCAGATCTATGAATGTCTGAATGCTCCGAAGAGATGGATGTATTAGGGAAACCAGGATTCCCCTGCAACTCTGCAGAAGTTACTTCAAAACATTCAGTCGGACTGCCACAATTTCAATCCGGTGGATCAAAAACTCCAAAACATTTACAAAAAGAAAACTTACAGAGCTGAACATGCAGATGTTAATGCATTTTTAGCCCCTCATGGTTGCTCGCCTCATTGTCCACCCGCCTAGGGTTCCTGCCTTACAAAAGTGGTAAAGAAAACTTACAGAGCTGAACTCTAACACAAGCACTGAACAGAGCACCCATCCAAAGATCAGACGGGAGCAGTGAATGAATGCATGGGACAAAGGGCCAAGAAATCAGTTCTTTTCTTTTTTAAATATGTTAACTTTTTTTTTTTTTTTCCCTATATCTGGGTACGGATCCACAAGGAACCCATGGAGCCTGGGCCAGCCCTTGGGTGAACCCAGGGCTGCCCTGGTCCTGGACACAGACCCGAATCAAACCCATCCAATATGTCACCCAATTCTGCGAATCCTGGTAACCTGGATATTAACACAGAGTTTGGCATGGTTCGAGATCCTTGGATTCATTGTGATATTTGATGCAGATATAAATTCTCCTATAGCAGTGCCTGTTTGTTGTGAGTATTCATTTGGAAGAAGAGCAAGTCTTACCTACACTCCTACCACATAGGGCAGGTCATTAGTGGGGTTGAATGCTAGGGATTAGTGCTTCATGAATAATCCAGCTTCCTTCATGAACCAAGGTTGTCCTTGGAAGATGTGATTCTTTTCCTCCATTGTGATGAAAACTGCCATGAAGTATTGTTTTGGCATAAGATGTTCAACAACACCAAGGATTTCTAGTTCTCTTGAACCCAGATTTTGAGAGTCCCGGGGCTAGGCAAAGCACCCATTAATTTGCAGATAAGAGCGCTTTTCTTGAGAAGCCATATTCTATGCTCCATTTCTTTGATACTAAAGATGATTTTTGGAGGTGTATTTGTTTTTAACTATGTTATTGGATTCGCCAGGTTTGTGGCTGGATCCGGGTCTGGTTCGAATCTGGTTCGTGATACGGTCTGGTTTGCGTACGAGTGCAGATAGGGTGCGTGCAAATCGCGACATGTTCGTCATGAGCAAACCCAGGAGCAACTCGAGGAGGATCTAGATGGTAGTTGACGAATCTGTAGCGAAAAATGTTTTTTTTTTAATATTTTTTTTGTTTTTTATTATTTTTCATTGACTGCGAGTCTGTGCCAGTGGTTTGCAATGCTTGGGAATTTATAGAGGACACAACGTCAACTGAAATGAGGGCACTATGGTATGTGGAACACCCAATCGATCTCGTGAAACACCTGCCAAATGAAGGAACTATTCACTATGACTATTCAATGATAGTGACCTGACTATTCATTACGTTCGCTTGGGTCCCCCAAAACTACTCGGGCGAATATATATTGTAATATGATATATTATTATATTTATATATTACATTATTAATATTTTTATTTTATAATGTTATATTTATATATTATAATATTTATAATATGATATATATTTATAATATGTATAAATATATTATAATAATATATCATATTATAATATATTATTAATATACATATAATATAATATTATACATATTAATTATATTATAATATTTATAATATAATATTATACATATTATACTATGTTTTACGGCATTTCGGGGATGGGGACGGCAGTCCGAGGGCCAATTTTTGGGGACAGTGATATACAAATTTTTCAATATATATATATATATATATATGAATTTTTCAAAATATCAATATGAAATAGAGATAATATATAGACAATAAGTGATAACAACTACAAGCTAACAACAATTAAGTTAATTAACAATATCAATATGTGAATAAATGATAAAATCATAAATGATAAATCATGACAGCAGTATAATACTATAAAGTTTAAACTTTAATTTATAAACTATAAAGTATAAAGTAACAAGTTTAAATAACAAACATTGCAATGAATATTATGAGTAAACTAATAAACATTGAACAATAAACAGTAACACTAGAATAACAGCAATGATAATCATGGGATTGAAGATTCATAACAGCAATATTAAAGCATTTTGTTGTTCAAATTCTATAATTAAAGTTCAAACTTCAAACAAATTTTTCCTTCTGCTCGTCGCGTTTTTTCCCTCTGCCGACGTTTTTCCTTGCTGCGTTTTAGACTTGTCACTTTTACTTTTCAATGTAACTCATTGTTTTTTTATCTTTGTTTATGAAATTTTATTATTTTAGGGTTTCATTGTTATATTGTAACTTTCATTTTTTATTTAATCGAACCTGGGCGTAATTTTTTTTTAAAAATTACAATGTAATCCGTTGGGGACGGCTGGCCGTCCCCGGGACGGTCGAGGGATGTCTTGGATGCCCTTGGCCGTCCCGGGGACGGCCAGCAGTCCTCGAAACTTTTTCTGGCGTACTTGAAAATTTAACGGCGTCCCCGAAATGTTTCTGAATTTTCTGTTTTCCAAGGGACGGCAAGGGGACGTCCCCAGCCGTTCCCCCATCCCGGAAACGCCACAGGGGACGGCGATGGGGCTGGAGGGGCAGGGGACGCGTCCCCATGGAAGCTTGATATTATATTATTACATATAATAATATTATATAATAATATAATATGTATAATATTATATTATAAATATTATAATATAATTAATATGTATAATATCATATTATATGTATATTAATATATTGTCCGAACGAACCCAAAAACGTACCCAACCCCAAAATATTTTTTGCCGATTCCACGAACCGAATCCGTGAACTTGAACCAGGATCTGAACCAGAACCGACAACTTAGGTTTTTAAGTAGCAGCCATTTTCCTTCATTGAGGGAAGGATTGGCTTGGAAATGGTTCTTTGAACATGATATTTTATAAAAGCCTTGAAGGTTTTATTTGTTTTTGTGGTTTTGCATAGATCTGAAAGCTTCCATGAAGTTTATGTTTTTTTTTCTACCATTGAATTGGGTACTTTGGAGGAGGCCATGGCCTCCTTTCTGGGGGATCGCTCTTTAGGGAGATCAGACGTCAGTAGATTGTGGATGGAATTGATGGGGTAAGAGGAGAAGACTTTGATCCGAAGAGTAGGGGTTTGAAGCATATGGAGAGCATCTATAGGGTTTGAATTACTGGATTTTGGTTCCGTGCATAGCTTGTGGGGAAGGCTTGTTTATTTCAAATGGTACTCGATGAATGATTTTAGGTAAATCTGAAGAAATAAAACATGGTTTTGGACTGTAATTCAAGGTTGACAGGGGACTGGTACTGGAGATTGTTTTTGAAAATAGGAGATGGGGGTACTTGGAGACACCATTTATTTTTTAATATAATTTAATAATTTATTAATTTGGTAAAATTAAAACAGAAAATATCATGACATTGAATTTCCAAAACAGTAGTACATCACACTATCACAGTCAACGTTGGTTCATGTTATGATAGAGACAACAAAGGTTCATAATGTAATAAAAGCGCAATGGAATATCAGTATATCTGGATACCACCCATAATAATGAACTATGGAACCAAGAATATGATGTATAGTCAATAGTGGGTGACATAAGATATTCCGAATGTCTTATATCACTAACTATCGACTATACAACCAGAAATCAAAAGCCCTAAAAATCATCAAAGAAAAATCGCGAAAAATCACAAAAAAATCGTGAACAATGAAAACCATAGAAAAATCTCAACCTACCTGATATGCTTCATTGCTTGGAGGCTTGAAGATAGAGGGAATGAGAAACCTTTGAGCATCGAGTGAAAATGGCAGACGAAATGAAGTTTTGAACAAAAAGATTGAGGAGATTGCCTATTTAACATCGCGGGGTTCCTGGAGGCATGACTGGATGTCTTTGGCCGTGTCTCGGAGATGGGAGATGTGTCCCAAGTGGGGAAAGGCATCTCTTGGTAAGATTGTTGTAATTGGATCAAGAAGGCGTTGCATATTCATGTACAAATAGTATACCGACATGGCACACAATTTTGGGGCACTATTTAGGGACAAGTACATACTCTTTTTGCATCCTATATAACTATTCAAAGGTCAATAGGTAGGGTATTCACTTTGTTTGTGTACAACATATAATCTATATTGGTCACATAGGGATGTTTCTTAAATCAACACATTATAAAATGGTCTTAACTCAGTGTCATTTTGTCTATGACCTTATAAAATTTATTCCACTTTGGCTAACTGTCCCAGGGGGCATTTTCAATGCCAACATAAGCAAAGAAAATCTCTTCAATGAATCAAAGAAACATGTGCACAAGCACCTATTGTGGTAAGTCCAAACTACATCAAAGAAGTTTTAGTTTTTCTGTTTTGCATCTGCCCAAAGTTCAAACTATCGTTGTCGTATTATTACAAAAGAATGATGAAGGATATAAGCATCCAATAGCATTCATGAGTACTTTTCAGGATGATGAATTAAAATACACTATATTAAGATATTCCTCTAGAATCATCTATTTTTAGTTTATGGTCAGTATCGTGTAACGGTCTTGTATTCATATCCTGGATTGTGTGTCGATCCTTGGTAGTTTCTAAATATAGAAACGTGCCTGTTATTGTACATCTTGTAACCTATATATTGAGCACTCGCTCATTGTTAATATCATCCAACAATTACCAATTACCTATGTAATATGGTATCAGAGCAGGAAAATTTTTAGTCTTCCTGTGATTCGCGTTTCTTTGCCTTTTACGGCTTTAGCATTTGTGCAGTTCGTATTTGCCGTTTGTTTCTTGAAGGCATTTTTGGTCAAGATCCTTCTTGGTCGAAGGTGATCCCCTGCTTGGTGCCGTTTGAAACCATTGTGTGACCGCGTGTTCCTGACCGAGACTCTTTCTGCCTGAAGGTCGCGATTGTTTGAAGATTCCTGGCATTCTCTCTGGACGTGATTTCAAGCTAAGCGGTGGTTGCGTTTTCTTTTATGGTGCTCATAAAATTTTTGACAATTCCTACTCGCGTTTTGTTTTGACAGTTTTCACGCGATTTCTGTGCATTTTTTGATCACGTTTTTCGATATTCCTGGTCGCGATTCACTGATATCACTCGCCGTTTTTTGGTATATGCTTTGAACAACCTCGACTCGTTCGTGTTGGTCTGTGTTTTTCATGGCTGCCATGGCCACCTAGGGTTTTGCGATTTTTCGACTAGGGTTTTGACCCTCTGGTTCAAGTCGGAAATTTTTTTTCGTTTGCAGATTTTTGGTGGGTTTTTCGAGATTTTTTCTGGGTACCTGTCGGATTTTTCTGGGTGCCTCGATATTCGTGCCTTGAAATTTGTGTCGACGGATTTATCTCAAAGTCTGTGCCTATAAACTGCCTCCTGTGCATTGGAATCGGTGCTTTGGGTTCCATGCATTTCAGCCTCTTCTCAGTACCTCATATTTTGTGCCTCGAAAAGCGTGCAAGATGGCGAGTTTGAACATCATGTTGGAAGGCAGTTAGCGATTTAATGGCAAAAATTATAATACTTGGAAGCAGCAAATGATGACCATCTTTGAATATCGCTGCCTCGCTCAGATCATAGACGACACTACCACTCATCCCGCAACAGCGGGTAAAGACCAGGATAAGTTTGACAAACAAACTCGTGAAGCAGTCATGCTCATTAAGCTGTCAGTCACAGATGATCAGCTACCTCAAATTCCGGTTGGAAAAACAGCGAAGGAGATTTGGGACCATCTGAAGGGTTTGCATGAAACCTTCGACAAGAGCCGTGCGTTCTTCCTGAAAAATATACTGTTTTCTATCATGATGGATGAGAAGACATCTTTGCAGACGCACCTGAACAAGATCCAGGAGATCAGAGATCAACTGGTGGCTATTGGTCGAAAAATGGAGGAAGAAGAGCTGGTTGTGTTCACTTTGAAAAGTCTACCTAAGTCCTATGAACATTTCATTGAGACTCTCAACATTACATCAGCTAATGTTGATCTGAAGTTTCCAGAACTCTGTACTATCCTCTTGCAGCAGGATCGCTGGAAACAACAGTTTGGTAGTAGTGCTTCTTCGTCCTCTTCAGAGCAGGCTTTTGCAGCCAAGTTTCAGGCTCAGAATAAAGGCAAAAGTCAGCCTCCACAGCAGAATCAGCCAGCACCATCTTAGGACAGCGGTAAGAAGAACATTCAGTGTAACTACTGTCACAAGTTTGGACACATCAAGAAAGATTGTCGCACATGTATCGCTTATGAACAAAAGAAGCAGGGAGGGTCTCAATAGAAGGCCAACAGTGCGGAGCACACTGAGCAGAAGGAGTTTGCATTTTACGCCTTCATGGCTAAAACCCCTGCAGACCATGCAAAATCCTCTGCCTGGTACATTGATTCAGGTGCTTCGCGTCACTTCACTCGTTGTCGTGACTGGTTTACAGAACTCTCCCCTTTCAGTGATTCAGTGGTCTTCGGTGGTGGAGAAGTGTACATAGTTGCCGGGAAGGGCACTGTTCAGCTTCAGTTTGGTGGGAGGAAAATCATATTCCTCAACGTATATTATGTTCCTGGTATGGAACTTAACCTGCTTTCAGTTAGCCAGATCATGAAACATTCTCCACACCTTGATGTGGTGTTCAGCGCTCACCAGTGCTCGATCATCGACCGGGAGACCAAATGCACTGTAGCTATTGGCATTGAGGACCATGGTCTTTATCGACTTGTGGATTCGAATGGTCCTCCTGAATCAGCCCTAGCAGCTCGACACTCTTCGGTTACCAGTCTCTAGCATCAGCGGTATGGGCACCTAAATGTGCACTACCTGTCTCAGCTCTCCCGACAGCACCTGGTAGATGGGCTTCCTGAGATTCAGTCTTAGAACTTCGGTGTTTGCGGACCCTGTCAAGCTGGCAAACAACACCGCACCCCTTTTCCGACTGTGACTCCTGGCATGCATCCAAGGTACTTCAACTTGTCCATGCTGATATTTGTGGACCTATGAATACTCCTTCTGTTACTGGATGTAAATACTTTTTACTATTTGTTGATGACTTATTAGAAGAATGTGGGTGTACTTTCTTAAGCAGAAATCAGAAGTGTTTTCATTTTTTCAGAAGTTTAAGGCTTAGTAGAAAAAGAGTCTGGGTGTCCCATTGTCACTCTTAGGTCAGATAATGGAGGGGAATTTTGTTCCAATGAGTTCTCCAACTTCTGTGATACACATGGCATCAAACGCCAATTGACCACACCTTACACTCCACAACAGAACAGTGTTGTAGAGCGGCGCAACCGCACTATAATTGAGTTAGCACGTTCCATGATGGAGCACAGATGTGTTCCTAAGAAATTTTGGGCAGAAGCAGTTTTCACTGCAATTTATCTTCTTAACCGGTCTTCGACCTATGCAGTTAAGGATAAAACTCCTGAAGAAGCCTGGACTGGTCGCAAGCCGCGGGTCAGTCATTTGAAGGTTTTTGGCTCTCTTGCTTATGTTTGGATTCCAGATGCCAAGTGCTCCAAACTGGATTCCAAGAGTCAGAAACTCATGTTCACAGGGTACAACGATAACCACAAAGCCTACAGGCTAATTGACATTGAGACAGATCGTCTCATCTTTAGTTGTGATGTGGTTTTTGATGAAGAGTGAGGACCTTTCTTCTCTCCCTCTTTTGTGGAGCAGTCCGAGGATCAGCCTTTGAAGGCTTCTGACCTAGGTGTTCGTCTTCCATTAGGTCCACCTGATGGGAGGGATGCTGATCCTTCCATCGACTCAGATTCCGATGAGTCTCAGCCTGACATTCCTGAGGATGATGCACAACCTTTTTTTGATGCACCTGTTCTAGATCCAGAACCTCCTATTGAACCTGATGTTGGCCTCTCTACCCGTCGTCCAAAATGGTGGTTAAAGACGATTGCCGACCTTCATGATGATGAACTTGTTGAGGGTCAATCCTCCCGAAATAAGAGCAAACAACAGCATACCGTAAACTTTGCTGTCATGGCCAATCTGCACAGTGTCTATGAGCCTCAGACTTATTCCGAGGCTAAAGGTATTCCAGAGTGGGATATGGCGATGGAATCAGAACTCCAGAGCCTTCAGAAGAACCACACCTAGGTCCTTTCAGATCTTCCTCCAGGGAAGAAACCCATTAGCTGCAAATGGGTGTATAAAGTTAAGTACAAGGCTGATGGAACCCTGGACAAGTACAAAGCACAGCTTGTTGCTCGGGGTTTCTCATAGAGAGAAGGCATCGACTACAAGGAGACCTTTGCTCCTACCGCCAAGATGAGCAACATATGGCTTGTCCTTGCCTTAGCTGCCCAGTTTGGATGGAAAGTCCATCAGATGGATGTGAAGAGTGCATTCCTCAACGGTGAGTTGCAGGAAGAAGTCTACATGACGCAGCCTCCTGGTTTCAAGGTTGCCGGTCAAGAACATAAAGTCTGTAGGCTGGTCAAAGCACTTTATGGTTTGAAACAGGCTCCCAGAGCATGGTACATCAAAATTGATAAATACCTCACAGAACATGGCTTTAAGAGGAGTCCATCTGACTCAAATCTATATATCAAACACACTGGCAGTGATATCCTGTTGCTTGTTGTCTATGTGGATGACTTGCTTATTACTGGCAGCTCGGCACACTTGATCGATAAGATCAAACAGAACCTGTGCACCGCCTTTGATATGACAGATTTGGGACTTTCTCACTATTGTCTCGGTGTTGAGGTTTGGCAAACTCAGAATAGCATCTTCATCTTTTAGTCGAAATATGCTCACAGTCTTCTGGATAAGTTCCGAATGCAGGACTGCAAACCAGCCTCCACCCCTATGGAAAAGGGACTTAAGCTGTCAACTAAGTTCGACTCCTTAGTGGTTGATGAGTCTCTATTCAGACAATTAGTAGGCAGTCTTATCTACTTAACTGCTACTAGACCAGACATCAGTTTTGTAGTCAGCTACATCTCCAGATTCTTGACAGCCCCCAAGGCTGATCATTGGGTAGCGGCTAAGCATGTGCTACGGTATGTGAAGGGTACATCTGACTTTGGTATCCTTTACACAAGGAATTCTGATCTCGGCCTTCGGGGCTTCACAGATTCAGATTGGGCAGGTTCAGTTGATGACAGAAAATCAACTTCTGGGTATATGTTCAGTTTGGGATCCGGTGCCGTCACATGGACAAGTAAGAAACAGCAGGCTGTGGCACTCTCCTCAACAGAAGCTGAATATCGAGGTGCAGTAAAGGCAGCATGTGAGGCAGTTTGGCTTCGCCGGATGCTTGCAGATATGCAACTATCTCAAGCAGGACCGACTCCCCTGTTCTGCGACAATCAGGGAGTTCTCAAACTTGCCAAGAATCCGGTCTTCCATGAGAGAACCAAGCACGTTGAGACACACTGTCACTTCATCCGATCGCTAGTTGAAGACCGCACAGTTCAGTTGCTGTATGTTTCAACTGAGGATTAGACAACAGATATTCTCACCAAGTCCTTGAGTCCTGACAAGTTTGTAAAATTCAGGGGGTCTCTTGGTGTTGTAAATCGGTTGACCATTAAGGGAGGGTATTAAGATATTCCTCTAGAATCATCTATTTTTAGTTTATGGTCAGTACCGTGTAAGTGTAACGGTCTTGTATTCATATCCTGGATCGTGTGTCGATCCTTGGCAGTTTCTAAATATAGAAACGTGCCTGTTATTGTACATCTTGTAACCTATATATTGAGCACTCGCTCATTGTTAATATCATCCAACAATTTACCAATTCCCTGTGTAATACACTATCCTGCAAAAACAAGCTTATGCTCTTGTTAAATCACTCAATTCTTTCTGAGGGTATGTTATGCAATCCAAAATCCGAGCATCAATCAATTATAAATTCTTTGGCAACAAGAAGTGGATGGCAAAGAGGTTGATGGATTGCTAGGGCTCAAGAGTTTGATTCAGATATTCAATCAACTAAGATGGTAAGATGACAAGGTTTAGATAAATAATGGCTGAATCCAACTTGGATTTTGTTGAAATCAACCAGCTAAATGACGAGAATCAGCAAAGAGTTTTGGTACCTGATATCTCAAAAGTATTTGGAATTTGATTGGTATAAAGACATCTCACATTACCTCATGAATCTCGACTATTCAGAGAACATGAATAAATCCCAAGATTCTTGAGATTGAAAGCTACAAAATATTACAATCAAAATCAGATCCTGTATTGGAAAATTCTAGATTTGATCTTTCTCATATGTCTTCGAGAGGATGAAAGTCATTGAAGGGACACATAGTGGGATATGCGGTGGTTATCTTGCCACTAGAACTGCAACACACAAAATCCTCATGTTTGGATACTATTGGTCCACACTATCTGTAGATGTTCATATGAAAGTTGTAGCATGTTTAAAATGCTTGTTGTTTTCTGGAAAACAAAAATTGTTTAAATTTCCTCTCAAACCCATTCTCATACACAAGGAGTCCAAAATAAGGATGGGTGCCTATCCATGAGAAGTCTACCCGTAACAACATAATTTGTTGCATTATCTATAATTATTTGCACAACATTCTCCTCACCCACCTCGGCCTAGACTCCCTCCATAACCTCACAAAAGAATTCAAAATTTTTTGTGTTTCTTGAAGCATCAATGGATTTCAAGAAAACTTTGCTACTTGAGAAAGAAACAATGAAATTTGAAATGCTAATGTTAATCGGTAAAATAGAAATTAGAAATCTTAATCACTAAATCAATGGATTTTAGGAAGTACAATCACCTAACGAAGCAACAAGAAAATTCAACCATGTTCTATTCCTCTTATGTATCCAACCATCGGTCATGATGGTGCAACCCTTCTTCCTCCACATCACATGTTGCTCGTCAATTGTGGCCTTCACATCGGCCATCTTTTGAGTCAAAATGGAGCCCTTTATAGGGGCTTTGAACCCCCACCCCACCCACAAACAATAATGGCATCTACCATATTTTGACAATAAGGAGACCTAAAACAAATAAAATAAACAAAAAAAGTATTATAAATCTAGAGTTTAAATTCTACAAACCCCTAAATTCAAAAATTCAAGAGAGAAATCAAACAACATATTTTAAAACAAAAATAATAATTAATTACTTGGTTGCATGAAATGGAATGGTACAATAAAACGAAAAGTCTTTGATCGCACTCCTTGTTACATAATGCTTGTCCTTGTTCCAACTCATGCTCTCAAGTAATGGTTGGGAACCTAGAGTAGTGCGTGGTACAATATATGAATCAAATTTAGGTCCACGAATTCTAGGCCCAACACTAGCACTGCCGTTGCCACTGCCACTGTCACTACTCAAAGATCTAGAAATGGAGAAATTGAAGAAGAGTCTCTATGAATGGCTGCCATCTCTTCTCTTTGTCTCCTTTTTAGTTCCTTTTGTTGCTTAAGGTCTCTAATTGGTTTTGTACCTCGTGCACAACTTCAGGAGGTGCCAATGTGCATGCTTTAACATTTGCACATGGTATTTGTGCAAGGTGATTTTAATTTGTTAATGCCTCCCCCAAGCCATTTTGTTTTGCAATGTATACAAATCAACTCCCCTTTCCTTGACCTAGGGATGACATGTTTCCAACAAGGGTCCTTTCTAACTGTGCCTAACATTAAAACAACTTATAAATGTAAAGTATGCTGCAATAACACATAAATGGAAAATACATTAACATTTAGTGTTTCTAGTTAAATTAAGATTTAAAAAAAACAGTTAGAATTTGCAGCTATAAAATAGAAAAAAATTACACAAAACAACTAGGGTTTCTTTATAAAAAAGATTAAAAACAGCTTGGGTTTGTATTTGTCTCATGAATTTAAAATTAAAAAAAAAAGAAAAATTGTAGAAGACAAATGAATAAAAAAAACAAATAAAAGATTCAAAATACAAAAATACCTCTTCAAATTTGCTTCAAACTGAGGTGGGCTGCTCCAAATCAACATTGGGCTCTTCCAAATGTACTGTAGGCTCCTTTAGATGCTTCGAGAGCTGCTACAAATCTGCCCAAATGGTATTCAATCAATGTTTGTTCAATTTGTTGGCTGGTTTTTTCTTCTATGGCATGTAATTTTGGCTCCAATACTCTTTTTTTTCTTCTACTTGTGCTTGCAAATGAAATGAGTGTGCTTTTAGAGTCTTAGAGATCATTTTAAGTCAATAGGTTTTAAGTTTTTAATTTTTTTTTCTTTTACTTTTCCTATTTTTTATTTTCCCCAGCTACAGTTGTGTTTGTTTGTGGGGACTCACCGAGTCTGGCAAGTTTGACCACTCGTCGGGTGCTCAGGTCCGGAGTCTTTGGGCCTCAGTTTGAGCAGTTTGGCTTGGGACTCGTTGTAAGATCTCTAATCAGATCTGCCCTAAAATTCTGGTTTTTCTTCTTCTCAAACTCTAAATCTGAATTCTGATTTTTATTTCTGAATTATAAATAAATGTGGACAGCAAACATGTATGTGCCAAAATGCTCTAATAAACATGCCAATAATGAACCCTTATGATAATAACATCAACCATAAACTCTTCCACAAGATATGATCATCTAAATGCAAACAAAATGACAAACAATTCTGATTTCTGAATATATAAGTCTGCTGCTACAAATCTGAATATTCTGATTTGAAATTAAATCAAATATATAGGCTCAAACATAACCCAGATTTCTGCTCTTACAAATCAGACCTAAACATAGGTTTATACATACCACAAATGGTGAATGATGTCAATCAGAAAACCCTAGATGGCCAAACTCTCCAAATAGGCGGCGCTCTCCACAAGATGACCAAAGGCATGCACAAGAGGGCGGCGGCGGCTAGGGTTGATCCATAAATGCTTCCAAACATGAAATTGCCCTTCCTTGAGGTGGCGCTTACTCCTAGGGTAAAACCCTAGCAAGGATCTCGCTGAAATATGATCACAAACCCTCCAAAGGTTGGTGCTCTCAAGCTGATCTGAAAATCTGAATATATATCTCACTTCTCCAAATTGTATTTGGCACAAATCTCACAATTTGGCCTTAGGGTTTCTGCAGAAATAAATGTCTTTGCAGCTCCGTCTTTCCTTCCAAATCTCCAATGAAGTGCAAATATGAACTCTGTATGAGTCCACCTCCAAGATGGAATTGGGTTTTCGTCCAATCCACCAATATTCCTAAGGGTTTTCGTCCTTGGAATATGCTGAACCAAAGTTGCAGCCAAAGAGAAAAATCTCTAATGAAAAGATATGAATGTGAATGATGAAAATAACTTCCAAATTGCCTTCTTTTATAGCCATTCAATAAGACCTCATCATCGCTGACCTCCCACTAGCAATATATATTTTATTTTATTTTTTATTCTCAATTTGGTTGCCACCCTTTGGCAATTTTCTTTATTTTATTTTATTTCACCAAGAGGCTCCCAAAAATAGTAAGTATTTCAAGCTGTTGTGGTCAGTCCTTACCACAAACTTTCCACCCACCAAGTACTGTCTGAACTTTGCCAACGCATGCATGATGGCAAGCATCTCCTTATCATAGGTGGAATACAACTGCTCTGCATTTCTCAACTTCCTACTCTCATAGGCTATGGGATGTCTATTTTGCATGAGAACGATGCCTATCCCTTCACTAGAAGCATCACTCCAATACAAACGGCTGAGAGAAATCAAGAAGAGCCAATATTGGACAAGTGCTCATTACCTTCTTAAGTCTATCAAATGTTGCCTGAGCCTCATCCGACCATCTGAATGTGCCCTTCTTAGTGATATTTGTAAGAGGTGCTGCCAGTTGTGAAAACCCCTTTACAGACCTCCTGTAGTAATTGCAAAGTCCTAAGAAACCTCTCAATTCTAAAATGTTCTTCGACAACGGCCAATCCAGAATAGCTTGTATCTTCTCCTGATGTACCTTCACTCCATCAGCGCCAATCACATGTCCCAAATATAAAATCTCTATCATTCCAAACTCACATTTGGAAGCCTTAGCAAATAGGGATTGTGCCTCCATGATGCCCAACACCTTGTCAATGTGCCTGAGGTGATCCTCCCATGTCTTACCGTATATCAAGATATCATCAAAGAAAACCAATACAAATTTCCACAACTGCCGATTGGAGATATGATTCATACATGACTGGAAAGTCGTGGGAGCATTAGTAAGACCAAAGGGCATAACTAAGAACTCATAGTGCCCGTAGTGACATCTGAATGCAGTTTGATGAATATCCTCATCACAGACTCTATCTGATGGTACCTTGAATGTAGATCAATCTTGGAGAAATACACTGCTCCATGTAACTCATCAAACAACTCATCAATCTTGGGTATAGGGTACCTGTTTTTGATGGTCCTCCTATTCAAGGCATGATAATCAATGGACATCCTCATCGTGCCATCCTTCTTCACCAAGACTACTGAAGAAGCAAAGGGACTGGAACTAGGTCTGACGTGTCCCATATCCAATAACTCCTTAACCGTCTTCTCTATCTCCTCCTTGAATCTCCTGGGATGACGATAAGGAGTGGTGATAGCAGGCTTGGAGCCCTCCTCCAACTCAATCACATGCTCGAAGCCGCGATCGGGAGGTCTACCAGGAGGAATATCTTCAAACACCATGTTGTGCTTGTCTAGCACTGACTGGATATCCACATGATACTGCTGATCACTGCTAGAAGAAGACTTAGAAGACACAAAACATTGAGCTGCACATGCAAAGTCACCATGTTGAAACAATGTCTCCATCCTCTTCGCTGTCACTATCCTTGGCGCTCCATCCGCCAATGCTCTCAACACGATCTTCCTGCCATCTAACATGAACTCCAACTCCATCTTCTGAAAATCTTGAATGTACTTGCCAAGTGAATGCAACCACTAGATTCCCATAATAGCACCCATATCACCAATCTCAACCACATAGAAATCATCGGTAACTGTATAGTCATCCAATTGGATACTCAATTGCGGAATCTTTTTAGTGTAACTCATCTTGAATCCATCCGCAACCATCACATTGAAACTTGGAAACTCCTCTACTTGCAATCCTCGCTTCACCACAACACCTTCATCAATGAAGTTATGAGTGGCCCCGCTGTCATCCAAAGATGTGACCTGCTGTCCCTTCAGGACTCCTCTCATTCGAAAAGGATGATACTTAGTAACTCCTGATAAAGTGGCAATAATACCATGTACGGTATCACCTATAGCTAGAGCATCAAGCTCCAACTGTTGCTCCTCATTATCACTGTTCGAACTAGTGTCTTGGACTCCATCATCATCAATGTCGGAAGTGACCTCTATGTAATGAGCTTTGCCTTTCCCAAGGCATCTATGTCCGGGCTCCCAATGTTCCTTGCATGTGAAGCACAACTTCTTCCTCCTTAGTTCATTCTTGGCTTCTATGTCTGGATTTGGTCTTCTGGGCCATTCCTTTTGAAAGTTCCTCTTCATATCCTTCCTTGAAGAAGAGAAGGGTTTGCTTTGAAACTTGGGGCTTGGACGGTGTTGAAAATTGCATACCTCTAGCCCTCTTGATAGCATCCTATAATGAAGGTGGATCTAGGGCTGCTACCCAACCACGAAGAGGCTCCTCAAGTCCTTCAATGAAAAGATAAGTTAGTTTACTCGTAGGAACATTTGGAACCAAGACTGCAAGCTTTTGAAATTCAGATATATAGGCATCCATTGAGTCCTTCTGCTTGAGTTGGGCTAACTCTTTGAAGAATTGTTCAGGGTTAGTCTTGTCAAACTTGTCAATCAACGTCTGAGTGAAATCTGCATAGGTAGTGATAAGGCTATGACCTTGTGTAACCATCCCATTGTATCACCAATCATGTGCATCTCCCTCCAAGTGTAGAGTAGCAAACTGAATTGCTTTCTTCTCAAACATCGGGTTCAATGTGAGATAGTTATCCATCTTCTGAATCCATGCACGTGTCGTGCATCTACCCGAACCATCGAAAGGTGTAATAGTTACCTTTCCCAACTTTCTTTGCAAATCATGGTTATGATTTCTCTTCGCTCTGGGCCTGTTCCTGTACTTCAATTGACAAAAATCTTGTGGAGACATAGCAGCTTGAAACTCCTCACCTAGAGATTTCCATTCTCTCATGTAATCATTGAAGCTCTCACCTGCAACCTGCCGTACACCATCTTGCGCTCCTTGTTGACCTAGGAAGTTAGGCATGAAAGGTTTACTCACGGAAGCTTGAGTAGTTCTGGTGTGAGTGTCGGCATTATTTCTGGAATTGCTAGCTTCTCCATTATTTCCATTGTCCCCATTGCCTCCATTGTTTCCATTGCCTCCATTATTTCCCATGTTATGCCGCACAAATTGAGACAAAAGCTGCATTAGGTCATGCTGTCCTCTAGCAATATCATTGAGGATATCTCTAGTGCTGGGATCCTCATGATTCCTGTCACCCATGATAGCTGCTTCTTCCGAATCTGAGCCAATAAAATGCTGCCTTCTTCTGCATGTAATATACTCTCTATCCTCAGGATTCATAAGTCAACATTCTTAGCATATAAACCCTTCAGATTGGCAAGATCACTTGCTCTAATACCATTGTAAGATCCCTAATCAGATCTGCCCTAAAATTCTGATTTTTCTTCTTCTCAAACCCTAAATCTGAATTCTAATTTTTATTTCTGAATTATAAATAAATGTGGACAGCGAACATATATGTGCCAAAATGCTCAAATAAACATGCCAATAATGAACCCTTATGATAATAACATCAACCATAAACTCTTCCACAAGATATGATCATCCCAATGCAAACAAAATGACAAACAATTCTGATTTCTGAATATATAAGTCTGCTGCTACAAATCTGAATATTCTGATTTGAAATTACATCAAATGTATAGGCTCAAACATGCCCAAACATAGCCCAGATTTCTGCTCTTACAAATCAGACCTAAACATAGGTTTATACATACCACAAATGGCGAATGATGATGTCAATCAGCAAACCCTAGATGGCCAAACTCTCCAAATAGGCGGCGCTCTCGACAAGATGACCAAAGGCATGCACAAGAGGGCAGTGGCGGCTAGGGTTGATCCACAAATGCTTCCAAACATGAAATCGCCCTTCCTCGAGGCGACGCTCACTCCTAGGGTAAAACCCTAGCAAGGATCTCGCTGAAATATGATCACAAAACCCTCCAAAGGTTGGCGCTTTCAAGCTGGTCTGAAAATCTGAATATATCTCACTTCTCCAAATTGTATTTGGCACAAATCTCACAATTTGGCCTTAGGGTTTCTGCAGAAACAAATATGTCTTTGAAGCTTCTTTCCTTCCAAATCTCCAATGAAGTGCAATTATGAACTTCGTATAAGTCCACCTCCAAGATGGAATTGGGTTTTTGTCCAATCCACCAATATTCTTAAGGGATTTCGTCCGTGGAATATGCTGAACCAAAGTTGCAGCCAAAGAGAAGAATCTCCAATGAAAAGATATGAATGTGAATGATGAAAATGACTTCCAAATTGTCTTCTTTTATAGCCATCCAATAAAACCTCATCATGGCCGACCTCCCACTAGCAATATATATTTTATTTTATTTTTTATTCTCAATTTGGTCACCCACCTTTTGGCAATTTTCTTTACTTCATTTTATTTCACCAAGAGGCTCACAAAAATAGTAAAAGTCATTTCACATCACATATTGGTCCAACAAAATTAGTTAAATATAAATAACCTGAAATGATTAGGATTACTTAGCATTTAACTAATTAGATTATTGCCTTGCACTTCCGACTTAGCCCATGGGAATAAAATAGGCTAGCCGACTCCATCGGGTGATCACTTGGAAAAAAGGGACATTACACTTGTTGAGTTTGGGCGAGTCTTGTGCCTATGGTTTCATTGATGGTCAGTTAATAGACATATCAAAAGCAGTGGCTTTAATCTTTCGAGGAGGGTTTTGTGGTCATTTTAAAGTCTTTTTAGTAACATTCTATAGTGATTTTCATTGAGGTTTCCAATCAAAATCTTGATTTCAGTGTTTTCCAAACAGTTTTAGTCATTTCCAGTATGGTTTCAACTTTCAAAAATTTAGATTTGCTACAGTTGTGTCTCCGCAATCAAACTCTTGTTCAAAATTGCTTGCAATCAAGTCATACATCAAGAAGGTTTTGCATCACTGAAATCCAGATTTTTCAAGTGTTGTATTTCCCAGGGTTTCAATTATGATAAGTTCATCATTTTGGCGATCTCTTCCATTAGGGTTTGTCATGCTTTTCAACAGGGATTCATTAACCAAAAACAAGATAACAACAGTATAACAACAATCATATTGGCGTTTTTCAAAGGGCATTTTTCTCTGTTTGTAATGTCCCCCACTTAGCTCATTGTACCAGTGGACCAAGATTAGCCTATAATTGGACTTCCGTAGGCTAATGGAAGTGTTTACGAAGTCTTTCCAGGGACTTACTATTTATAGTAAGTCAAGAGCCGAGTAGTTGCTATTTTTGGCAGGGCAGCATGGATGGTCATAGCACTGGGATTCATGTCATTTCAGGGCCCAAGGTGATATAAGTCGATATATAAGTTAAATTAAATATTTAAGTTATACTATATGAGATATTAAGTCACTTTAAGTTATAAGGTAATATTACTTTATAAAGTTAAGTTATAACTTAAAAGTGAGGTGACTAGGAGGTGGGCACTCCTCATGGAGAGACAAGGGATTGTTTTTAAATAAAAATAAATTAAAAATTCCCTCTCTTGGGCATTGGGGTTTGGAGGAGTAAAAAGGGGAAAAGAAGGCTCATTTGCCTTATGCGAGAATATTGGATTTTGCTCTCTCATTGTGAGATACTTGTGCTTTGGCTTTTGGAGCTTGGCTCTAGGGTTTGATTTGTGACAGTGTTGGGACGAAAACCCCTTCATTGATCCCTTTCCTCGTGCGTGGAAGATCGTATTAGGAGAGGTTATTGGAGTCTTCATTTAGAGGATTCATTTGTGCATTCAGGAAACACATTTTGGAGTTGATTCGAGCATGAAATGACTATCTACTCGGAGTTTATGATTTGCAGCGGTGAATGAGATATTGATGAGCAGATTTGATAGTTTGGGAGGCAGTTTTGTGGTTGAGATTATTTGTATTTGCTGGCCGACCATCTACTTGCTGGCCATACCTGTACCAGCCTGCCGTACTGCTGTTAGGAGGAAGTTTTGGTAATTTTTGTGGGCTCTTTTCACTTCATTCTGGTCGCCTAGGCTGAGGTATCTAGTGCAGACCCAAACAGCACCATTTCACGGAGATTTGCAGTGGCTGCGAGCTGATATAAGTTTCCCAAGGAGGCCGTACACCTGCAGCTTGGTTGTGGGATTGCAAGGAGTGAAAAATCAACAATTTGGTGGCTCCTATCTGTCTTATCTTGGACGCCTAGTGACTGCAGATCAGTCCCTTGGACTAGCATTGCCATATCTTTCCATTTCACGGAGTTGTGAGCATTTCATTGTGGCCTTGTTGCTGGTCCGGCTACAGCATCCGGACGAAGTTGTAAACTGTGATATGGATATGTACTCATAATTCATATTCTCGCTAAATACAATCTGGGTTGGTGTTATTTTGTTGATATCCATTTTAGATTTTCTGGGTTTTCCATATATGCTTCATTTTCTATGTCAATGTTGCAAAAACACACATGCAAAGCATGCATTGAAACCCTAAATCAGAAACTATCAGAATAAACACAAAAAACACATTCAGAGCAAACATTTACCAGGGGTGTATGTTACACTGTTGTCATGACTGATTTTCAAGGCTTGATGGCAGTCTTATCAGTTTTGCTGCAGTATTGCAAGGGTTTTGACCAATAATTTTGTCAACGAAAACACAAAATGACAGTTTTTATATGCTTCAAGGTTGCATATTATTTAGCTAGGGTTTGATGAAGAATCAATGGAATGAATGATTTTTCAGATTCAAGGCATCAAATTGTTAGAGTTTCAGTGTTTTCTAGAAGGATCTGCCATGATCAGAAGAGAGCAAAACTTCATCAGAATCATCTTTAGAGCTGCCTGCCAAATAATTTTTTTTAAGCTAGAAGTCTATTTTTAGATGACGTTCTAAGAGGTCTATTATCCTTATTCAGAGTCTAATTGAAGATTGTATGATTTAGGACATAATTTTGTAATAAATCCTGCATTGCATGCAAACAGTCTATTTTTAGGGTAGAAGTGTTAGTTTTCTTAATTATTTTTCATGCAACAGATTGTAAACACTTATAAATAAGCACTCTGGGCACATACTTTAGGGATCCAAGATTTGATATTGTTAATTCAATATTCATTTGATAGAATATGGTATGCCTATTTTGCTGCTCAAATTGCTATTGAAGTTTTCTGTCTAATGTGTTATTGTGCTTATATGACTTGAACATCGCTTGGCATTTACTACAAGCTTTGTATTGTAATAGCTGTTAGGTTGGTCATTGGTGCTTTGAATGCAACTACTTATTTAACTTATAACGTCTATTGTGTGTGTAGATGAAGTGAATCAAAGCACTTTAATTGTTAATTGCAAGGTCTGTATTGTAGGTCTCTGTGAAGTGGGCCTGGTAGCTTTGTGTGTCATTCCCCTCTTTTGATTCACCAAATTTTTGTATTGTTTAAACTAATCTCAATCTCGCGTACTTGCACTGCTCAGTCTCTGCATTTAGCTGAACATTGTAAGTGTGGTAGCTGTGGGGTTTTCATTCAATCAAAAAGCCTAAAACCTTTTGCCCTAAGTGAATCAAAAAAGATACACCTTAGTTTTGTTTGCTATACGCGAACCACCATAGAAAACATTGTACATATTATAAATAGCAAGTACATAATGTTCAGATTAGGTTAGTTTTTGTTTATAGGGAGCTTCCCTTCTAATTCAAAGAGCAATTCTACCACACATTTGTTCCATTTTGTGTTGCATTGAAAGGTGTGAATAAAAATGCTAACATTGTACAACCACAAAGCTCTTGTAGACTATTTAGCTAAACTAGTAGAATGTTAGAATGAGAATGGCTTAGTGCTACCCATGAACAAATCCTTCATGGATCTTGTAAGTCATAGAAATCCTCCTAGGGTAAGATACAATAGTAGACCCTTGTTTAGGGGGGTGGTCGTTCTTCATTGGAAACTCCTTACCTAGAATCATAAAAAAACATCTTCTTACAAACACCAAAGATGAATAATGATTGGCGTGTTGTATATGATGGCTTAGTGCTACACATGGTCAATTGTATCCTGTTCTCTTCTTGATCACTTATTGACAAATGTATATGGATTATAACATACTTGTTTTGATCTCAGAGTACTCTTTCTTTGTGAAAACCCTATTAAGGTTGATGCCATTGTGATCCATGATGAGTATCCATGTTTGAGTTATATGAGCTTGTCTTATCTTTCATTGTGGGGTTGCTATGACTACTCATCGAATCATTGCTAGAGACAAAGGTGTAACACCCCAAAATGAAACACCATATCTTGCATGGTGGGATATTATATAAATTAGTTGTTAAACTCATAGTTGCAAGACTCGGGAAAAACTCGCAGGTTTTTTTTCAAAACGAGTATTTGGTGTATTTATCGGTAGGGTTTTTTGCCGAGTTTTTCCTAAAAACCCTCGCGACTGAGTTTTCCTCACACGGCGGCTTCAAAAAATGTTTGAACTTCATTTCGTCGTTCGTTTGGAAGCTCTCACTCAGCAAAAGCACTCTATAAAGCATTATGCACCTATTTACATCGATTTACAAAAAAAAAAACCATAACTTGAGCTGGGGAAAGGCTATGACAATGTGAGAAGTAGAACTCAGTGACTGCTATTAATAACACACCATAACATGTAGTCAACTCATTAAATGAGTGGAGTCATATTGTCATTCAACTTGGCTGTCAAAACTCAGTAATACCTTGATTGATGTGAGTATTACACACAAGTCAAATACATACTCAAATAGTTTGAGATTCAATGAAATACTCTGGATTGTTTTTTTGGCTGATATTTAAATATGGGTAACAATTGTGAGGAACTGATAGATTATGTGGCATTACCTGCAACAAAAGCTTAACAAATCCTGAAACAAGCATTGGGGGTGCAAGTCCTTGCATGGACCCTCTCTCTGGTGTTAACATCACTGGCCTTCTCCAGTCTTAGCTAGTGATCTCTCTCTCTCTCTCTCATTATTGGCAACAACAATTTTGGCTACTTTGACTGAGACAATAAGCTATGGATAGACTTTCATCACCCAAACATAGAATGCCAATAGGATTATCAGTATGTCCAAAGTGCGGCATGCTAGCAATAGACTACTTTGTTGCCCACTAATAGATCAAGGGCTCTGAAGTGAACTAAAGTTGAGTTTTTGAATGATGTTTAGCACCTTCAGTTTACATACATGGAGAGTAGTGGTTATATTGGCTGATGTAAAATAAGTATTTCATCCCCAGATAGTAGACATGTATAAAAGACTGGTTGGTGAAGGGACAAATTTGTAAAAGAATTAATCCATTTTCATTGTTAACTCTTACTACCCAATTTGGACGGAAAAATAATGTTAATCTAGGGCGAGATGAGCAGCCTCCATTGTTTTCCGAGGATGACATCTATGACTTAGAGCGATAGGCAATGGAGGAGGGGGGTGGATTTGCATTCTCATTGGATGACATTGAGGATGACCCTGAGGAGGAGTCATTGCCAGTGACTGTGCTACGACTAGCAGTAGGATCTACATCTAGGATGCCGATGGGGGATGAGGAGCCACAGCAGAGTCCTACGACTACACCCTCTCCCGTAGTCTTCTCACGTAGACTTGGGAAGAGGAAGATGTGAATTTGTATTTAGTATTTACTTTCAGTTTTACAAAAACAATTTGCTATTTTCATTTTGTTTCAGACTATCAGTATCAGCGTATTGAGCATTACACATGAGGATGCAATTTTGTATCTAATTTTCTTTGAAATCAATCAAATATAACTAGACTCAGCTTGTTTCTTCTATGTACTCATTTTATTGACTCATTGGATGCATCTTGTCATTGAATTTTACAAAAAAAATGTGTTTTTAATGAAGTTTAAGCAATTTTTTAAGTTGCCGAGTTTTTGCCGAGTCTTGCCGAGTAAATATTTTTCGGGCTTGCTGAGTAAATACTTTTGCCGAGTCTTGCAACTATGGTTAAACTTATTGGTCTGAACGGTGGTTTATGACTGGTCACAATGTTTGCAACAGCCTTGCATCTTGTTTGGCCATGATGTTAAAGTGAACTGCAACATCCTGAATTTAGCACCATGGTAAATGGAATTGGTGTTCTTGATTGGCTGTACTGAATTGGTGCACAGCTGAACCATGATTGTTTGATTAGACTACAATGGTCTGTGACTTTGGCTGGTTAAAATGATGACCATGGTATTAGAGAGTTGAAAAATATTGGATGACATTGTACATTGCTAAATTGCAGAGGGACAGGTAAAGGGAATAATGATCTCTGTGTCTTATACTTGTTTGATACTCCATTTATTGTTGTAACTCCTGCTGTCTTGGAGATTGTCTTGAAACTCTGCATTGTTGTTAAACTTATTGGTCTGAAGAGTGGTTTATGACTGGTCACAATGTTTGCAACAGTCTGTTGCATCTTGTTTGGCCATGATGTTAAAGCGAACTGCAACATCTTGATTTGAGCACCATGGTGAATGAAATTGGTGTTCTTGATTGGCTGTAATGAACTGGTGCACAGCTGAACCATGATTGTTTGATTGGACTACAATGGTCTGTGACTTTGGGTGGTCAAAATGATGACCATAGTATTAGAGAGTTGAAAAATATTGAATGACGTTGTACACTGTGTTAAATTACAGAGGGACAGGTAAAGGGAATAATGATCTGTGTGTCCTATACTTGTTTGATACTCCATTCATTGTTGTAACTCCTGCTGTCTTGGAGATTGCCTTGAAACAATGTATTGATTCTGCTTTGTAATACTTATGCATGCTTTTATATGGTTTGGGATCAGTCACAGGAAGTGACAGTTTGAGAATCCTGTGAGGATACCACCCATGGTAAAGAAATGTTGATCTGTGCTTAATGAATGTTATGCTGCTGCATGGTAGATGCTATCATTGGAAAGTGAAGTGGGACTGTGGGATTGCAATATATTGCTACACATGATTTACTTTAGAGTGGGGGGCTACCATCTAACTGTCTGGGGTTATCTCCTTGGAAAGGGTGGCATACCTACCAATAATGGTTTGTTGAAAACTGAAAAGTTTATTCCTTGTAAAGAAACTGCATGCACTTTATTCTGTGAGCTTGGTTTCTGATTGTTGACAGAGAGTAGGTAGTGGTCTGTGGGACCCATACCTCTCCTCTTGTTACCAACTCACTCCCATACAATCAGGTTATTTGTTTTGTCCCATAGAAGAGGTTGTAAATCCAGTATCTGTATTTTAGGGGCTTTTTACCATCTTCAGATAGTTGGTGAGCTTATGCCACTATCTTGTACTGGTGCGCTGCAAAGTGTCATACGCTGTGTATGAGTTCCTACAGCTTAGGAAGTGCCTTTATTTAGGGGTATCTGTCTATTGTGTGGGAGATGCATGGTATATTTGTACTATTATTGAAATTACTGGTGGTTGTTTGTATATAAATACATTAGATAAATCATAAATGTTTGAAATTGATTCAAGTATGCCATTGGTCAAGGGGAGAAGTCCTATTTCCCTTTCCTTTTTCTTAATGATGGGAATCTAGCTATCACGAAAGATTTAGTAAAGATCCTATAATTTTGTTTGCATTACTTGGGTTTCGAACTAGATTTTAAATGGGTTAATGAACCATGGTCTCTTCAATCAAAGTATAGTTTTTTCTTGTTACGAGGGTATCAAACATGTTCTATAGACCGAACTATAACAGGTCAAGGGGAGAAGTCCTATTTCCCTTTCCTTTTTCTTAATGATGGGAATCTAGTTATCACTAAAGATTTAGTAAAGATACTATAATTTTGTTTGCATTACTTGGGTTTTGATCTAGATTTTATATGGGTTTATGAACCATGGTCTCTTCAATCAAAGGATAGTTTTGCCTTGTTACTAGGGTATCAAACATGTTCTATAGACCAAACTATAACAGGTACCTAACCAAAATACTTGGAAGGATGTCTTGGATAAATTTCAATCTTTGGGCGCAGCTAACACAATCAACACTTGACCAGGTCATTAGTGAAATTTTTGTTACGCTTGAGCGAATCACATATCTTCAAGAAAGTAGCCAAGAAGGATTCAAAACATAATATGCTGTACTGTGCAAAGGAAATTCATGAAGCTCTGGTATAGGAAGAAAAAGGTAACTTTACAAGATATTAATAATTATGTATTATGTAGACCAAAGCAAAATCAAGGTAGAGCAAGCAACTAAATTTGAAGAAGAGTGTAAGGAAGAATCAGAAGAACATTAGTAAAATGAAGAGAGAGAGCAAGATGAAAGGAGTACTTCTCTTCAAGAAGCAAGCGGACAATTTGCAAAAAAGGTTGAAGAATCAAATATACCAAAAAAAGTTCTAGAGTTAGCAGAAAAAAGAAATAAGGGTGCTGCGCACAGACATCCACATCATCTTGAGATGCAACAATCTTGGAGACGTGGTATTATGCATCAAAGAAGCACCATGGACACATATGAAATTAGAGAAATAATCACTACAAATACACATGGAATCAAAGGGACAACTATGGATGTGCATAGAATCAAGAAGCAATTGCTGTGGATCTACATGAGATCAAAAGAGCAACAAATATTGAAATCCATAGCAACAACTCTTCAACTTGTTTTTTCTTTGTTAGTAGACATCCTAGAAGAAGGTTTGTGTTCACTAACTCATTATCTTGCTTATTTCTTGAAAGAAGGAAAGGAAACTTCTCACTGGCATCGATCAATCTTTTGATTTGACTGGCATCTACAAAGGAGACATTTGATATACTTTTATATGCATTGGTGATGTAACTTTCCCCATTTATGACCAAACGGTACTTGTTGGTTCTTCTCATGAAGATATCATCTTTCATATGCATGTATGCGCCACCAAAGGCTACACCACAAACATCAACAGGTATAATATGTACCACAAATTCATCAACGAAATATTGATCTACACCAAATTACATTGTATTGTTTGGTGACATCTTTCTCTATTCCTTTCTTTACTCAACCCAATGAATAAGGTTCAGGACAACCAAATGTTACCAAACCAAGCTTGTTTATCAACTCTTTAGAAACCAGATTTGCTTGTAAGTAAATATCAAAGAGTATTGAGTTTTGTTTTCTTAATTTCAATCTTGATATGAAAGATTTTGGTGATTTACCTTTATCATGAGTCACATTACCATTGAAGCATAACTTTGTTGAGATGGAAGTACAAGCAATCCTCTTGTCTATATTAGAACTGCTCCCTGTTTGCTTCCCCTCAAAGGAAGTCACACCCTCCTCTTTGTTCCTATTAAGATGCAATTTTGGATGTAAGTTTGAATATGCCTCAGCTGCATGACCGTCAGCATCATAATGCCCAGAATGTCACTTAGTTTCTTTCTTTGCAAATATCATAGCAGGATTACAGTTAGCTTTCTCTTTTGACTTCAAACCACTTTGTTGTTTTTGTGCATGTGAAGAGGATGATAGACTCTTTTTATTTTTTATATCTAGATGATGGAGTTGAAGTTGATCCACATCTTTAGGATTTGCGAGCAACATAGGCCTCCTTAGATGGACATGCAATTTTGTATTTTACTTCATCTTGATATCATCATCTTGCAAATTTTTACCCATTTGGATGGCCTTCTTTCAGAATTCACTTGTATAAGCCTACACAGTTTGGTCTTGTCCTTGACCAAAGTATTTCAAATTGATAGACCTTTCCTCTTCATGACAAGTAGGATAGAATTGCTTTGAAATCAAAATTTTAAATTTATCACACTTAAAAATTCATGGTAGTTTTCTTAGAGACAAATAATGAATATAAATCTCAAACCAAGTGCATGACTAGTCAATTTCAACCATGCAAAGGAGATTTGCTATCTTCATTGTAGTGATGCAAATTGAAGTATTTCTCAAGTTGGGTCTAACAATTAGCCAAACTTTTCAGTGTTTACTTCACCTTCATATGGCTACATTTTTTTCTTGACCTCACAGTGAATGGCAATTGAGTTGAGGGTGCTTAGTTGGCATGGGGCAGCTCTTTCTCATGAGTGTTAGTGTGCTCTTTGCTCAGATCCTCATTTGTTTTGGGAATTTGCATGGAAAGTCTAGCTTCCCCATGAGATCCTATATCATCTTCTCCAACCTTTCAACCATCCCTATGGAGTTGGAACTGTTGGCAACGTCCTCTTCAAACTTGGTGAATATTTCTCTATCATCTTGGGACACTCTTTCTTTTCCACAAGCTGTGCTTCTCACTTTATTATTTAACTTCGTTGTGAATATCTCCTATTGCAAGGATCTAATTCTCATTCCCCTTTTATTTTACTTATTCTAGTCACAAGCATCAATCTGCAAAACTTGTCATACCTTGAGAAAACCGCATAAACCAAGGAATACTTATTCTCTGCTGAATTTCCTTACTAGGAGTACTGGAAGTGTTTAAATTTGTATTCTTAGTCAGTTTGACTAGTTAATTGGGGTTAGTTGTGAGCTGAACCTTATTAATTTTGATGATCCATTATGGATCCTCCTCATTGACTTGTTTTAACCCATGGGAGGCATCAACTGATTTAAAATGTAAAATATGATTGAAACAATATATTTGATTCATTGGAGGTTTAATTGTTGACATATATTTCATTTGTGATGTGTGGTATGGGAAAAACTTGAATTTCATTGTTTTTGTCGAATTGAGTTCAATTTAATGATTTTTCCTTATTTCTGGAATCCATGTTTGACCTAGTTTAAGAGCATTCTTAGTTTTAACATTGCAATGTATGTTATTTCTTGTACTTTTTTCCATTTTGGCTCTGCAATTTACTATTCCACTCCTATGCATATTAGAGGCACACCACGGCAGGCCATCTTGTTTTGGAATGGCATTTGAAATCGCCAAGCTGCAGCAATTCAAATAATTCTTTGAATTAGCAACGTTTGTTTGTTGCAGGAATGTGCATGGCTCTTAAGGCATTTCATCCTCTTGGATCACAAGGATTCTTAAGCATTTTGGCTGGGTTAGTGTGATGATTTTGATTAATTAATGGCTTTAAGAAGGTTTTGTTTCTGAATTCAAAGGGTGTTTCAGATATATTTCAGCATTGTCTTGCTTAAGAGATGAATTTGAATTTCAACTTCAATCAGGAGTTTGAAAGCTGTGTAATTTATCAATGTTGGCTAACATTTCTAGGGCACATTGGAATGTGTCCTAAATACCATTGCTATCATTTGGTTTTCATTTCATTCATCTTCCTTAAGAAATATTTGTATTTCTTTTACATATTGACTGGATTGTTGTAAAACTAAATTGGACTCACATGCATGTTCTTGGCCGTGAGATCACAAGCACTAACAGACTATGAAGAATATAGCACAACACAACAGATTACCATATATAAAGCTGAATTGCAATGGAATTAAGCCCACAAGAAGTGATGAATTACAATTCAAAGTGAAAATCTATTTATAAATACCAAGAGGTACGTTGTGAATAGTCCCTATGGGTGAGATTGATGACTCACATAAACCAAATACTTGATTATTAATAACACTCGTGATTGGTCTATTAAATACAATAAATGCTGATTTTCTCCCTACAGTAAGCCGCCCACAAAATTTTTCCAAACTTCATGCTCACATTTACAAAATATCTCCATATGCAGGTTAGCGTATGTTGCAATGCTTGTCAACACAATATCTTTTACGTTTAGTATTGAATTTCTTGTGCATAGCCATTTATATCAACTTGATTTCCTAGGTGGTAAATATCTCATAATCATCCCTTGAAATATTAATATCACAAACATCATCATCGTGGTATTTTGAATAAAGTTTATAACCCTCCTTCGTTGCATCACAAATAATCTTATTTCACAAATATGGCCTTTGAAAATATTTTGAGTATACCAAGGATGGCTAGGAATAACATCTTGGTCTAGTAGAACATAGGCATTTGTACCAACTTTTTATTAAAGATTCGATAATTTATAGGCTTGTCCATTTGTGGGATTCTTTTATTCCACTTATATTTGTAACAATCTTTAATAATAATACCCCCCACATTAAATTGACAAAGTCATATTATCAAATTTATTAGTCAGAAGTCCTTCGTTTATTCTTCCATAGAACTTTGGAAGGATATTTGCAAAGAACTAAAGTTTTATATTTACTTTTCATTGAAGCACTTTAATTATAATGTAGAAATTTCTTGGAAGGGGACAAAGTTTAATTCATTTTTTCATTTTCCTTTCATTTTGCCTTTGTAGAAACCGAGTAATATTTTCCTTTCAATAATATTTAGAAAAACAGGGCACATGAAGGTAATTTTCTCCCATCTTATATTCCTTCCCCTTTCAAAATATCTTGGTGGTTATGGGGATTCAATTATTTTTCTTTTTGATTAATAGATGAGGGTTCATTGGCTCTTCAAAGTTCAGCTCATCAGACATAAAGTTTCGAGCTTCTAAAAACAGTATTAAACTTCCTATTCTTTGCAAACTCATCAACTAACATTGCCTTTTCTCTTTTCAAGATATTTTTGACAAATCAAGACAATTGGGTTTAATTTTTAAACTACTTACAACTGAGACCATGGACGATTAATGATTTTGCTCCAGAGTGCTGAAACTTGACTCGATTAAACTCGGATGACAAAGAACATTTACAAACAATTCAAGGCACTTGCACAACCTGTGAAAGGATGATTTCAACTGACGTGTGTCAACTTGTTGGACTCAAAATTTTTAAAATTGTCATGGTCAAAGTTGGGGATAACAGAACCCACAAATGATTGAAGAACCACTCAGCTACATCACTTCCATTCAAGTTCTTCTTACATGCTATCAACACACATATCTTACTAAAATAATCCATCACCACAAATAAGGAGTCATGCCCATGCTTGGACGTTGGAAGACCACCCACAAAATCCATGGAGATGCTCTCCCATGGTCTAGTAAGCACTAGTAGTGGTTGGTACAGCTCAAGTTTCAGCTTGTTTGGCTGAATAATAGTTCACAACTTGCAGCCCCTAATGAATTTTTACATATTCACCTGTATATAGGGCCAATAGGCATAATGTTGAAGGTTTGTAACAGTCTTATCCACGTCAAAATGACCTGCAACTCTTGAGGTATGAGCCTCATGAGTGAACAATCTCCTTTTCTTAGGCATGCACAACTTACCCACTTTGTAGAGAAGACCATCTTTGAGAAAATGGTCTATATTGGGTTTGAAGTCAGCTACTTTTCCTCTCGTGGTTTGCTGGTACATAGTACTGAAATCATTGTCATTATCATAATTTTCAACATAAAACTCCTTAGCAAAAGGCTCCAACAAGGTACGAGTACTAACCTATGAAAGAAGAGGTGGTCTAGAGTCTAGACAACATATCAGCCACCTTATTGGTCACACCCTGTTTGTATTTTATATCCAAATTCTAGTACAAACAAGGAAAAGAGATGAGAGAAAAAGGCTTGCTTCTCATGGAGAGAGCACGACAATATATAGATACAAAAAAATACTATTACGACAACCTCATTAATGGAAGTTGAACAACCTCATTAGTGAGCTGCAATGACCTTTTTATTACATACAAGTGTAAATACACTTTATTATATCATTATTCTATTATATTCTTATATAAATGAAACTGCTGTAGGAATCCCATCCACTAATAGTGCCTAGTTTGTCAGAGTTTCGTTTGAACCTTTGCCAACACTAGATTTTCTTTAACCATTTTGCAACCGTCTTTACTAAAGACAACATGCACTCCCAAATCCTTCATCTTGCTCATAGATAATAGGTTTCTTTCCAAACTTGGGATGTTCAACACGCTAGAGAGAGACTTTATCTTTGAATGTGAGCTTGACCTTTCCACAACCAACAATTTTATGAGACATAATTATTGAAATTATGACAGCGAAGAGCCAGAGGCTCAAACACAACAATCAATCATTCATCTTCAACACTCAAATGATTACATTCTATGGCTTTATAAATCCATTCAACTTACTAACTACCCAAACTACTAACTACCAACTAACACATAACTAATAACTAACTAAAAACTAACATCTAATGAATTAACATTGACATGTTAATTTATTATTGATTACATTCTTCTATGTCATGCACTAATTATTCCTAACACTCCCCTTCAGTGTTGACATAGGGACTTTATTCTGGTGCTGCAGTATCGACAATTGGCCTATCTCATAATTACCCCCCTTCAATTAAAATTTTTCTTTGGATGTCGGTTTCTACCAATAATGCATCCAATTACAATGTGTAAATACAAAATCTATTACACCCTTATGACTCCAAAATCCTTATTTCTCCATTTACATAACGTTGAAAAAACAATACAATTTCACCTCTATCTTCTGCATCGAACTTCTCAATAAATTTTAATAGCATTCTCAAACGATTTCTGGGTTTTGTTCTCCACTTTATCAACTTTTCAGAATATTATAAAATTCTAAATTTCATTACAAAATGAGAAAGATATCGTAGTTTTAGTGAGACTGATATAAACAAACTATCTACAACACCAAAGATTTTTGCAACTTTGAATGTATAAATTTTTAATTTTTAAATTTTTTTTTTCTGATTTTTTGATATTAAAATGGACAAAATGAAGTGAAAACTATGAAAAGAGTGAACAAGATGGAGAGAGGAGAGAAACCGAATGAAGGAATAAGATGGAGATAAAAGAGAAACCAAATGCAGAGGGATGTTGAAGCCAATAGATTTGCACGTGGTCCGCATTGTGCTTCTGTTGACAAAATGCAAGAATGGTGGACAGATAACAATGACATCTGCATGTGGTCCTCACTGCATCATCTTGAGCACCGCTTTGGAGAAGGAAAGACGAGCGAATGGAGGGCAACCGGAGAGATCCAAGACACCTACTCTGGTAGCATATTGAAATTGAGAATGCTCTCAATAATGTCTCCCAAGAAGACTTCACCTCCACAATTGCTCTCATACTTAGAAAACTACTCCTCATGTGGAGTCATATGAAATGTGGCACAAGAATTTATAATCCATTCATCCTCACATGCATGCGTAATAGAAGCTACTAGAAACACATCTCCAAATTCTTTGTGTGAGGATTTTGACTCAAAATCATCTCTAGCTTTATTTTTCTTCTTTTCCTTATAGTCCTTCCTGATGTGACTAGTCTTTCCATAGTTCCAACATTTCACCTTGGATTTTCTAAGAAACTTTGACCTACCTTTGGACGTTGTTTTTTGTTCTCCTTTCATATTCTTGCTTTTCTCCTTCACATGATGTTTGATGAACAAAGCATTTGTTCTAGGCTCCATGGATTTCTACCTTGTTTCCTTAGACAACAAAGCTTCAACCACCTCCATAAGCTTCAACTTAGAAGTGGTGCTATTGATTGCCATTAGAAGATTGTTCCACGAATCTAGCAAAGAACATACTAAGGTTATGCATTGATTTTCTTCATCCATTTTGACATCAATGGATGCCAACTAACTTATCAAGATGTTGAAAGCATTGAAATGCTCTATAATTGAATCACCATCAAACATTCTTAAAGAATACAACCTTTTTCTTAGGAAAAAACTTATTAACAAGGACTTAGTTGATACAAAGCCCCAATTTTTTTCCACAAAATTTCAGCAGTATCCTCTCTAGAGCCATTCAAAAGTACTAAATGTGAAAGGCACAATCTTATGGCTGATCTAACCTTTCTATCCAGTTTTTCCCAGTCTTCATTAGCCATTACATGATTCGTTTCAACAAGTCACTATTCACAATCAACTAGGAGGTCTTCCATTTTAACCTTCTATAGCTCAAAATTCATTTTATTGAATTCTTTAATCTCCATTCTTCTAGAAGTGCTAGCCATTTCTTTGTACCTAAAAAGAATCACTTGTGAAGAAAACTCTCATTGAACCAAAAATTAAATACAAAGGTTTTACCTTTTACAAACAAGGATCAAGATCTGATACCAAATCAAGGATCAAGATCTGATACCAAATTAAGGGATTGAAGATCATACCATTACATAATCTTAAGAAAAGAGTTAGTATGAAGTAATAGAATCTAAAACCAATTTGGTAGAGAAATAACAAATACACAAGATTTATCCTAGTAAACCCTTACGGGCAAAAGCGCAACGAACAATAGCACTACTTTGATTGTATTTACAGTAAAGAATCAAGCCTATGCTATTTAGGAGATCAACAACTTAGAAGCTTAGACAGCAACAACAACCATTGACTTCCTGGAGCAATTTCAACAGGAATCACCTACTCCAACCATCTTTTCATATAATCTCCAAACCCAAAGTTGGATTTATGGCCAAGACCCAATTTCAATCCATACAACAAGAGCACCCCAATTTATGCAATAAATCAGGATATACAAAAGCCACCTCCGAAGAATAGTATAATTTTAAAGCAAGAATAGTATACTTTTCAAGCAAACTTGCAATGCAAGCAAACATACTGGGTAATTCCAATATTTTCCTAGAGAAGTGCACCCAACGTTAACTGTCTGAAGTGTGAGTTACAATGTTTACAAGGCTTGCAAGGTGTACAACACACACCTAACATAACACATTCAAGATCATTAGTAATCACTTGTTTAATTTGTATGACCAAAGAATGGTGTAGTTAGGAAATAGAGATAGGGGAAGTTAATGGAGGCTTTAATGATATTATGGAACCTAAGAGATGTCTTTTGCATCTTTAACTTTAAAAAATTGTAACTTGAGGAGATTTGTGGATTGTTGAATTTGTCTGGTAATTTTGAAGATTGTTGAATACATCCAAATACAAATAGGTTAGAAGATTCCAACCACCTTATCTTCTTTCCATTGCCCCCACCCAGATATTAATATTTTCTCCCACCCTCCCAGTCCAAATTCCTTCTTTCCAACAAGGCCTTGGAGACAAAACCGACCAAGACCTGACTATAGTTCTCCACCTAAGGCCCAAGGACCAAGGACTGTTAAAGACCAATAACCCAGATTGGGAGCTATAGCATTCACATCTTGATTGTTGAAATAAAATAATGTTTTGGGTGTTGTGCATCATTTTTGTGATCCAATGTATGCATTAACATGCCCATGTGGATCTTTTATTGGCATCTAGAATTGTAGTGTACTTTCTAGCTAAGTGTAGGGGGCATGTTGAGGTTTATTGAGGAAGTCGCATGGTAGAGAAAGCAAGAAGAAGCATCATAGAGGATCTGTTATAGTCTCATAGTGTTCTTGGTGGCTCCAAAATGGAGATTGGCTTAATTTCTGCTGACATAAGGAGGCGCAATTCCAAGTTGTTTGTATTTTCAACCTTAGTGGGTTTGTCTGGGTATATCTTGTGTCAATCTTGTTATATGATGTGTTCGTTTTGTTTACTCAGTCATTTTGTCACTTTGCATCTGTTGTCATCATATCCTATAGGTAAGCAAGCTCTCCAGTTCTATGTTAAAGTTGGTTTTAAGCATAGTTCTTCATTTGCAGCCACAAATTTAAGCAAATTCACTCATTGATATATTTTTGTCAATGCATTAAGGAATGGTATAACTGTCCTAATTACAGATCGCCTATTGTTCAAGTTTAGTACCATAAGAAAAGAAGATCGCTCTAGTAGAGAAGACATAATTAAGAACGGAAGTTTATTTTGGGAATGCCTACAACTGACATAGGTGGATATGAAAGTACTTGTGTGCGAGAGCATGTAAGCAAGCATAAAAACCAGAAAGCAAGCAAGCAACGATAAAGTACAGAAATTGTTTAGTTTGGGAGAAGTCTATAAGCAACGGGAATCTTGTCAGGGAAGTTGGAAGTGTGGTTGTGAGCTATAGGCTACAACTTGGTTGAAATGTCCATATGATGTCACAATATAATGAGTTGAGTTATCGAGTTGAGCCGAAGGAATGAGTACAATTTTTCAACCAAGATGTGGATACCATTGTTAAGAGATACAAATATGGAGATAAATTTGTCTTTTTGCCAGAGGTGGAAAAACGGGTGGCACAAGTCCATGCACAATAGGCTGTATTACAGGATGTCCAAGTAATATCTACCACTGGGTTAGAGATTGATGATATTTTAGTTGTTGAACTGTGAAAATATTGAGATGAAGCAATGTGAGGAGCAGGCAGATTTGTAGCTATTCATTTGCAAGTTCGGCAAGTTCAGTGTTATGTGAATGGGAAACTTGACCCATACATAGACTCTGGTACATGAAGAGATTAAGTTTGGCAAAGGTGAAGGTTTGGAGTTTGGAAATAGAAAAATATCACTGATGTACAATCTCAGTACTTTTTCCTGTAAACCCTTACTTTAGTTGTACAACATCCAAATTGGCACAAAAATTGAAATGTGTTTCAGCAGAAGAATATTTGCACACTGACATAGGCAAATTTTGGGAAAAGCATGAATTTCGAATCAAGCTGCAGCAAGGTTGATAACATCCATATAAAATCCAACAAACATGGAGGCATGATTTTCAGGCAGCAAGATGTTTAACCAATATTTGTGAATTCCACAAATCTGCCTTACGAAAATTAGAAACATTAGACATGACCTGAGCTGTATAAGCGGATCCAATGTCAACTAGACTAGCAGACCTGATGTCAGCTGTACTAGCAGACCAAGCATCAGCTGTTACATGTTTAATGAGAGTGGTATTGAGCATTGAGTATCTTGAGTCCCAAAACCACAGCTCCACCTCCTAGAACAGAATCACACTCACAAGGCTAGGGTTGTCATCATGCAAGAGTAATCGGTCCATCAACCGAACATGGAGGGTTTGAGGTCAACTCTACAAGAGTGGGTTTCGTTCCCTGCACTTCAAGCTCAGCTAACTTTGGATGGATATTCCAAGGGGTATACCTTAACAGGTATTGAGTTCAAACAACATGAACAACTAAAAACCAACGAACAACCAAACCCAACTTGTTATCTTGATCCCAAAATTGTCACTGAACCAAGAACAACTAACTGTCACAAAACCCCTATATAGCTGATACAAACTGTGCAAGTATACATGCACAAAAATGATGGTCCTTCCCCTAAACCACTGGTAAATGTTTATTTGTTTTAAATGGTATGAGATTGGTTTGATGGAGCCAAGACTAGTGCCAACCCAACTGGGCTACAAAGTCTCAGACAACAGATAAGAAAACAATGGAAAGGAAACAAAGAAAATTTGATCTAAGCATATGTTGTACCAGATTGCAAGTTTTGTGCTTAAAACTTAATTATCTAGAATGAACTACATGCATTCAAATGGAGAGAACAAATGACAATTACAAAGCTTGTTATATATTTAAAATGTCGTCACATTTTCAAATGTCTAATACAAACTTATTAGCAAATGTGATAAGAGGAAAACCCTAAATGCATACAAACAAGCATGGAGACATTATCTACACAACCCTTGCAGCACACTATCCTTCATCTATGTCACTGCTCCATTACTTCTTTGCAACTGGACATGGCATGATTTGGAGCCCTAGAAACATTACTGAACCTGCACAACCTCCAGCCACCACCAAAGCACCAACCCTTTTGAATGAGTTTCATTCATGTATTTATAGCATTAGCAACTCGGATTTGAAGGTAAAATGGGTGCGAAAACCCTAACAACCCCACCAACTGCATTAAATACATCATTTTCAACCACCCATTTTGCATTAATGGCGACCTAGTACGGTTCTGTATCCATCTGGAAGTTGTAAGAGATTGTCGCTTTTCATTTTTACGCCCTTTTGGCGAATGGCGGGAGTTCGACTGGGGGGGTGGGGGCTGGAAGTGGGAGTTTTTGGGGGTTCTAGATGTTTGCGGAACTTTTGGGGGGTTCGAGATATTTCCGCATCTGCACTAAAACTCTATCAAAACTTTGCAAAAGACAAGAAAAGGAAGGTTGGCGGAACTTTCAAAGGTAAATGGATGAGCGCTGGAAAGAGGCATGGAAGTGGAAGAAAGCATGGATACTGGAAAAACGGGTCTGGAGGATGGAACTGGACATGTCCACGTCCAGGAAGAAAATCCGCCATATCATGACGGGTAAAAACTTTGCTAGGAACAACATGTAGAGGGGGGCGGAGGAATGGAAAAGCAGAAGTTTAAGGGGGATTGGAAATGTCTTGACATGCCTAGAAACTCTGCCAGAAAATGACAAAGGAAGAAAGCGGAAGAGATGAGGAGGCGGGGAAAACAAGGAGAGGTGGAAACATCCAGAACCATAAGGAGATTCCGCTTTCTTTAGGGGGGTCGAATTCCGCAATTCCAGAGAGGATGAAAATTTCCACAAAGGCGAAAAACACTAAGGAAACTTAGGACATTCATGAAGTATAAGTTGACATTTACCTTTTGATATTTACTTTCTTATACTTTAAGTTATATTTTATGTATATATTGTCATGATGTTTGAGAGTGGTTTCGGATCCATCGGAGTTAAACTGCAGATTCTAGAATTTGGAGGATCTCACAGAGTTTAGACTCAGTCAAATTTTTAGAGATTTCAGGGGACAACACCAGACACACAAAACATGGCGAATACACAAGAACTCCCTAGGAAAATTTTGATGAATCTGACAAGATTTTGCAAATATGGGGCTTGAAATAGGAGTCCCAACAGAGTAGATGATGCATTACAATCAAGTTGTAAGTTTAACTTTATGTCCTTTATCTCTTGATTGAAGAAATTGCTTACAAATTAGAAATCACATTATGTGGGAATATTTATGTGAGTAGTTGGAAGTTATAATATTTGTTGGAGTACTAAAATAATAGAGATTCCATATGGTTTTCCTCATTATTTTTTTTAGTTGTATGGCCTGACTAAGAAAATTCCAACTTTGCAGCAAACTGATCTGAGGTGGTGGAGCTTTCTCACTTAGTTTTGATTTGATGAAAATATTTACTTTCTTTGGTCTTCTGGTATCACATTAATAGGTATGAGGATGGAAGTATTGCTTGGTGGGATTTGAGGAATCCAAAGTCACCTGTGACATCTGTTAGATTTCATTCAGAACCAGGTTTATTTGCTGCTTCTAAGTTGTGTAATTTTTATTCAAGGGATTTTATCTCCCCTTCTTATTTCTAAACTGATTTTTTAAATATTTGATTGTGCCAATTCAATGAGATCCATTTTTCTTTTGTTTTCTGAGCATAACATTACATTTTCTCTTTTGTTGATTCAGTTCTATGTCTTGCTGTTGACAAAGAATGCATCAGTGGTGTTTCTGGAGCAGCTGATGAAAAGATTGTGTTTTTCTCTCTTGACTATGAGAAGGTGAAAAATGGCCCCATCTCTTTTAGTTAACACGTAGGTTATTTTGTATGCATTCAATGTCATTTTTGTCTCATATATTTCTTTATTAAATATGATAGCAATATCTTATTAAAAATGCTTATCCTTCCATATGATAAACATCAGAGTACCACTGAGCAACTCTCAGAACCAAGTCCTCTTTCTTGTATAGGAATTATCTTCTGGAACTAGCAAGATAGCTATCATATTGAATGACAGGCTCTTTTTTCCAAGGGAAGACTGCCAAGAAATTGCAATGTAATTCTTCTCCAAGATGAATTACATGTCAAAATGAAGATCTTAATTAAGAAATAACATGCCTAAATTCTCTTTGGTTTGATGCTTATTTTGTAATTAATAGAATGGGGACAAATTAGGGATATGGACGGAGAATGTGAAATCATAGATGTAGATGTGATACATTTTCTGTAATATATAGATTGTACATAAGTTAGGCATGTGAGAATTAGAAGGCAACATTTCATTTTCACATGCTTAACCTATTTATCAGTGTTATGAGAGTCACTGAGGACCAAGTTGGAGTTGCAAATCTGGATCCGAGGTGACCCGGAGCCCCTTCCTCAACTTGCAAAATCGCTAAGTCTAGATGTGGGGTGTGTGAATCCTGTGCACTAACTCAATGAGTCTGCCTCAATGAGTCTGTCAGACTGGCACTTTAAAAGGAAAACATTTAGAAAAAAACACTTAGAAAACATAAAAAATGCAAGTCTGATGCCAGACTTGGCGAGTCTGCTAGGTTGGTGCTTTAAAAAGAAACATTCAAAAAACACACTTAAAAAAACAAAAACATCATTATCTATTCTAAGCTGTAACTAACACACTAAAACCCTCCTATGACCATTTTGGCTCTATTTTGATTTGCTCATTTGCTTTCACACTTGTTTCACCCTCACTCACTACTTGTTTTTTCATTCTCTTCAAAGGAGCTATACAGTTGGATTGACAGCTGATTTATGCAAACAAGGAGCTGATATAAAGAGTTGGTTTTGAGTTATACACATTTCAGGATTATAAAATAGTCTGTTGGGCATTTTTATTATTCTGGTATGTTGAACAAGCCACTTTTTTGCTTAAGCTCGAAGAACTGAAAAGCTTCTTGCATTTGAGAGCAAGATTTGTCATCTCTCTGTCTTGAATGCTATGTGGTATTACTCTTCAAAACTTCTTCTAGACATTGAATACTTGTTGAATACATTTTGAAGAGGTTATAAGCTTTCTACTTGTAAATACTTGACTATCATACTTTGGTGAGGATGGGGGTCTTTGTTAAATCCTTTTGTGTGAACTCATAGCTGCGATTTGAGATGCTTGTAGAACTTAAGATCTTTGACTCCGACTTTTATCAGAGACTTAAGATCACTGCTGAAGTCTCTGTGATTTATAAATTGTGATTGGAAGTTGATAAAGAGTGTTGGGGTTCTTAGAGGCCTAAATGCACTGTTGGGTCTTCTACGTGTTTAAATGACTGATATATTTATGAATTATGGATTCGTTGTATGAGAGGAGTCCTTGTGAGATCTGTGGAGCTTATGGGTTCTTGTTACTATCTTGAAGCTTGATTCTCTAACGAGATGAAGTTGCCACACTCACTCAAGAATCTTTGCCACATTTAGATTTGAGAAGATTCTTTGGAATGCAATTTTTAACCTTCAACAACTTCAGCATCTCTATATGGTGCCATTCTCATAGGCAAATATATTATATTCGTGCTGTAATATAAGGAAGACAATGCAAACACAAGGAGATGCAAGGGTGTGGTCATCTTGTTCCAATGCTTAACAATGATTCTTTTCACCCTCTTGAAAAATGCTTTTGTGGGGTCATTCCCCTTAGTTGTTATTATGACCTTTATTTTTTCTATCATGGAGTCCATGCCATCATATATTTCTCCCAAACTCGACTTGGTGAATCTCAAGATGTAATCCACACAAACCCACCAATCATTATCTAGGATCAATGATTTGACCTTTTGGGCTATCTCTGAATTTGCTTGCTCCACACACTCCAATGGCTACTAATGACCATGGTGCTCAATGTCTCTTGCACCTTCACAAGTTGTCTCAAGATGATTGTGGGTGATGCAAATCGAGTCTCAACAACTTAATGTAGTTCAAAAATAACAAATTACAATTTTAAAAAGCAAACATATCATAAATTTATACTTCAAATTTTATTGCAAATTTAAAATAAATATTGAAATTTCATAAATTCACCTTCAACAACTCCAAATTGGAGAAGCTCCTAAAGCTGCCTTGTAACATATGATGGTTTGTCATGAATATTTGAATCTTCTCACCCGTGTTGTATAAGTAGAAACCTTTGAGTTAGGGTTTTAAACCCTGTCACTTAAGCACCCAATGACGAGAATGCTTGGAAACCTATGGTGATTTTGGTATTTTGTTTGTTGTTTTTGACTTGTGAAAAGTTGTAAAAAGGTACAAGGGATTACATAACCTTTAAATATGAGGTATTGTACCTTCATGGGATTTCCTTGGGGCTTTTCTATATTGAGGTCTAGTCTCAGATGAATGAGTATGGTTTCTTTCCTACCTTGATTGTGTTTGGTGAAGTGATGTATGTGGACCTTGAGACATGATAATCAATGTTGTAAGTTGCTTGGCCCTGGGTGGATTGGTCCAAGGTTGGGCTCAGGTTACCCACCTCCTTCTTAATCTATTCTATGGTGGTTTGTTTTGAGAAGATGAATGAGGAAAAATTGAAGAGTTATTGCAACACTATACCGTGATCACCTTATTGTGTACTGGAGCTTTCAAATTTTATAACCAAGTTTGCATGGAGACTGGTATTGGTACTAGTACGGGAGACTGGTACCGATACCAGTACGTCTGTTTTTGAAAAATATGAGACGGGGGTACTTGGAGACACCATTTTTTAAAAATATAATTTAATAATTTTATTAATTTATTAATATGCTAACATTAAAACTGAAAATATCATGACATTGAACTTTTAAAACAAGAGAACTGGTAAAGTTTAAGTTTATAGCTTACTTGTAACAATTTAATATAGCTTACTGTATATATATTACTTATAGGCTTATAGCTTACTTGTAACAATTTAATATAGCTTAATGTATATATATATACTGTAGACACTAGTATTGAGGTTTGAAGTCCGTAGGAGTAAGAATCCACTGAGCTTGTGAGAAAACAACGGAAAAAATGAAAGGTAGAAAAAGAAAAAAAATGGAGACGCCTTTTTATTGATGCGAGGTACTTGGAGACGAGTGGGAGACTCGACCAAAAGTCTCCTGCAAAGGGAGATGTACCCAGTCAAGTCTTCGAGACGGGAGACGTGTACTAGTCTCCGAGACGAGTACTAGGGGTTTGGAGACGGGTCTCCGTGCGACGTAGTTTATAACCTAAGTTGTTGGTTCAAGTATGAGTTCAGAGTTTGGGTTTGCTAGCATGGCAATTTTTGGCTTGGGGTTTGGTATGGCTGTTGGCTCAGTATGACCTTGCAATAAATATATTATATATAAAAATGCCCAAATTTTGAAAAATAAATGTAGAACTAGAAACTTAGTTGATAGTGATGAAGATAATTGATAATTCAATGCTATATCGTATATGTCAAATCAATACAAAATAATAAATACAATTATAGATTTAATAATCTTCATCTTGTTCTTCATCAATAACATCAAACTCATCACTTGGTTCATTTAAACCACAAGCAACTACAGTGCCACTCCCACTAGCTACATCTTGTGTAGGAGTCTCCTCATCCTCTAAAGTGACTTTGGCAAGCCATACAATAGATGCATCTGAGTTGGCGCACTCAAAGGTTACATCCCAATTCTTCATCATCCCTTGCTTGTGATCGACTTCCTTATGTGACATGAAGTGTAAGGTGGAATGCACATAGACCAAATCTTCTACTTTTTTTGTAGCCAATCAAATTGCACTTAAATGAGTGGATAAAGGAGTATGTACTCTAGTTCCACTCAGCTGAAGAACTCGCAACTTGTTGAAATTGGAGACAAAGTCATTACAACATATGTAATTATAAAACATAATATATAGTTGTGAAAGAATAGTAAGAATGTTAAAAACTAAAAAATGGTTACCTGTGATAGAATTTTAATTGCAAGAAGTTGGAGGAAACTAGACCCTTGCCCATGGAGGTACCACCATGTATGAGTGTCCTTGTACTTGTCTCGAAGAGTGCTATGACTGTGATTCGCTGACAAGATGATGTTGCCAAACTCACTCATAAGAGTATTCTCCACATTTGGATCTAAGAAGATTCTTCAGAATGCAATCTTGTACCCTTCAACAACTTGAACATCTGTATATGGTGCTAGTCTCGTAGGCAAATATATTATCTTCATGTTGTAGTATTTGGGAGACAAGGCAAATACAAAGAGATGCAAGGGTGTGGTCATCTTGTCTCAATGTTTAACAATGGTTCTTTTCACCCTTTGAAAAATGCTTTTGTGGGGTCATTCTCTTTCATTGCTATTATGATGTTTATTTTTTTTACATGGAGGGCATGCCATCATATATTTCTTCCAAACACAACTGATTTGTATTAGCCAACTTGATCATACTCATGATGGGCTCGGTGATTTGCAAGATGTAATCCACATGAACCCACCAATCATCGTTCAGGATCAATGATTTGACCTTTTGGGCCTTATGTGAATTTGTGTACCTTCACATGCTATGGTGTTCATCATCTCTTGCACCTTCACAAGTTGTCTCAAGATGATTGTGTGCGATGCAAATCAAGTCTCAGTAACCTAAAGTAGTGTAAAAATAACAAATTAAAATTTTAAAAAAATATACAAGCCATAAATTTATAATTAAAATTTTATTGCAAACTTTAAAGTAATTTGAAGTAAATATTGAAATTTCATAAACTCACCTTCAACAACTCCAAATCAGAGAAGCCCCTGAAGATGCCTTATGACATATGATGGTTTGTCATGAACATTTGAATCTCCTCACCTTTGGAGTATATTTCTTTCTCCCACTCTATCTTTTTGCCAATCTTCTTCATCACCAAGTTGAGGGAGTGCATGGTACACGTGTCCAAAAAATGTTTGCATATCATTTCTCAACCAATAAACTTGCTCCCCTACAATTTTTAGCATTGTCCGTTATGACTTGGACAACATTTTTAACACCTAGCATCTATGTCGACTCAATGAATATTTTTGAAATGAAGTTTGCATCCTTCACTTGCCCCTCACAATCAACCGCCTTAAAAAACATTGCCCCTTTCAGGAACACTACAATGAAATTAATTAAAGGTTGTTTTAACAATCTTTCCATGCATTAGAAATGGTGGACGTTCCTGTTTCAACCCATGAATCCCTAATCGGTTTTAGTGATGTCTCTACAAAATATTTTTCTTTTGCTAATAAGGTGGTGTGCACTTTCTCATACCTAGGATTTGTGTAACATGAGGGTGTTTGATTGATTGTTGCCACCATTTCTCACCAATATTGTGATCTCACTAGGTAGTAAGGAAGACCATTAGCCTAAATGCAATGCACAATATGTTTATATGCAATGTTCCTCGCCTCATTCTAAAATGCCTTATCCAATATGGCTCTTTTGTGGGAAAGAGAGATCATTTTCTTAAGAGGATGGTGTCACAAAGAAAGGATGTGGAGTAGCCACTATTGGAGATGTCCTTCTAGGTGGCTTGCGTGATCCTTTCTTTGCTAAAGGGTGAGATCTTAATTTTTCTCTCACGTACACTATCAATTTCTTCTTGTTCTTTGATACATGAGAGAATTTGCTCCTTTGGCAACCCTTTTTTGTTTGGCTCTTGACAAACTTTAATTCCTTGACTAGTTATAGCACATAGACGAGCTTTTACTTGACTATACAAACTCATAATCAATTTGGTAGTGACTACAATGCCAAAGAAAAGCCTCACCTCTAAGCAACTGCTCAATCACCATAACGTATTGCCATAGAGGTGATGCTTGATCAAATTTGAATGATTTATCTACCCCTAGGCCCACTAAACTAGAACTAGTAGCCATTTTGTATAGATTCTTGTTATAAGGAAAATAAAACATTAAGAATGTAACCCTAGGGTACATTAACTTAGAAAAATAAATAAAAACAAAAAACAACAACAATATAAGCCTACTATATGTTTAAAAGTAATAGAAATAATCAACAATAAAAAAAATTCAAAATGTTTAAAAAAACTAAAAAACTAGATTTTTTTTAAAACTTGGAAAAATTCTAAAAAAACATGAAAAAATCTAAAAATAAACTTAACTTTGATTGACAAATCTCCTTTGTGCAAATGCACTCTATGCCTTTGCAATCCTTCACCTTCAAGAAAAAAACCTAACAAGCTTCAAGGATGAAAAATGGTAACTTGGAATGGTATTGGAGTTTTTTGTGTTTTGTGTTACTTTATCTGCATTTAGGGTTTCAAATGATGTTTTAGGTTTAGTTTATAAGAAAATAAAGGTAATTTTCTTTTTAAAAAAGTGTTTTTTAAAATTGTGGGCATTTTTTTGTTTGTATGTGGGTTCTCTCGAGTATGACCAGGCATAGTCTAGGGTTTGCTTAGGGCACGACCTTGTTCTCTCAAATACCTTGTGGGCACATCCCAAAAGTACTCACAGGGTACTTGGGATGGTGGTGTTGTGCTCGGGGCGAAGCCAAGCCAGACCCATACTTATACCCAAACCCAAGTACCCATAGGGTACTAAGGATGGTGAGGCCATGCCTTAGGTGAACCTAGGCCAGACCCGTGCTTGTACACGAACCCATCTTGTTTGGTATGACGATGGTGCCCAAAATAGAACCCAATAACTTAGTTCATGAGAGTTTATGATTTGTATTGCTATTATAAGGATGGGAAACTATGTAATGTCCCCATTTGCGGTAGTGATCACTGTAATGTTCCCTTTTTCGGAGTGATCACCTGATAATAAGATATGGAGCCAATTTCCACACTTGGCTATTTTTGTGAGACCATTCAAGTGTGGGAGTTGGTTTGTCATATTTTTGTAGCAATTTTGGTATAATCCTTGCTAATAAAATAAATTGCTATGAGAAGCGACCCATGTGGAGAAGTGAAGATGGATGAAAAGGTATGAATTTGCCATGGGAAATTAAGGATTAATTCATGATGACTTTATCTTGTGTTGGCGACTTCATTTGAGGTCATTGGGTGTTATCTCTCATGCACATGTGTTCGCCTTGGAGAAAGGTTAAGTTGAAGACAATAAAATAATATGGGTCTCATGAGAGGAGGACGACCTATGGAAGGGAAAGATAATAAAATAAAATAATGCCTTTTTGGGCATTCAAGGCATCTCTTGTGTTGGGTCGGCCTAGTTTGAGGAGATTTAATAAAATAAAAAGGTTTATTTGGCCTAGGTCGGCCAACTTGAAGAAGGCTAGGAAATAGGTATAAATACAAGGTATTGTGAGATCATTTCAATCATCATTCAGCTTATTTCATTTTATTCCTTTGTGGATTTGCAACTTTGTTTGCATCTATTTTCCAAGGACGAAAATCCTTGTGAAAATAAGGTGAATTGGACGAAAACCCAATCTCATCTTGGAGGTGGATTCATACGGAATTCACAATTGCACTTCATTGGAGATTCACAAAGTTTGGAGCAGCATTTTGATTATCTTTTCGAGCAGAATTCTAAGATCATTTGGAGCAGAAATCAAATATCTTTAGAGCAGAATTTTGGAGCAGCATTGACGAGCTTATTGGGCAGATTGAAGCAGCAATGTATCATCACCTTTGAGCAGAAATAAATCATCTTTTGAAGGAGTGATTGAGCGCCACTTTGGAGGATCACATTTGTGGATTGTTGAAGGCGATTTTGGGATTAGGGTTTTGAAGACATGGCAGATTTGTAGCAGCAGAAAGTGCAGACCTGATTTGCCCTAGTTTGTGGTGGTTCCATTAGTGGATGTGTCATCCTTTGCATAGGGTTTAACCCTAATTGTGGAGCGCCATCATTGGAGGATTAATTATGGTGGTTTGTTGGCATCTTGAGCATCATTGAGATCACTTTCCAGAGCAGCAGACCTAGCAGACCTGTGCAACCTGATTTGGAGCAGATTTCCTTGGTGATTGAAGATTCTAGGGTTAGGGTTTCATGCCCTAATTGGAGCGCCACACCTTGGACGTCACTTGCAATCATTTGGAGGTCATTTTGCTTTGTTTTTGGTATGTACAACCCATAGGGTTTAGGGCAGATTGTTGTTGGGCATGTTTGTCCTTTTCGCCCATGCTATTTGATGTAATTGAAGACTTGGTGAATTCTGATTTTTGTAGCAGCAGACTTCTGATTTATCTTTCAGTCTATTGTTGTTGCAAATTGAAGTGGTTTACTTGTGTAATTCATTGTGGATTTCAATTATATTGTTGGCAAATGTATTGGTGATGTTTATATGATGATTTGGCATGTTTTATGGGCTGTTATAAGTGCTTGTTTGAGTCTGATTTGAAGATTAGAAAATTCAGAAATTAGAGTCTAAGAAGAAATCCAAATTTAAGAAGTTTGGAAAGCCTGGTAATCCAAAATTGTAGAAAATATCCCCATTTGGGATATTACAGTGGTATCAGAGCCATGATCTTGCAAGCTTGGAGGGTTTGATCATACATCATGGAAGAAGATAGAGAAACAATGACATCTTTGCTTGTATCTATTAGACAAAGTCAAGTAGAATTGGAAAGGGAGCTTGATCGATGATTGTATGAACAAGAGGCCACACAAATCATTGAAGAATACAATGTTTTATCGGATGATTTCAAGAATGCAACTCCTTTTGATGTTCATTTAAGGATACATGAAGATGGGAACCAGGGAAAGAAGGATCTATACAACTACATCAGAAAATTAAGAAGGAAAGAAGAACAATCAAAAGTTACAATTGAAGAAAGGAAAGAAGATCACTTGTTTGTGATTCACAGCCTTCTAGTGATCATAAGAAGAGTAAAAATCAGTTAAGGAGAGAACAACTTTGCTTCACATGCTTTGGGGTTTGGACACCTACTCATACATGTGGAAGCCCTAAAGAAGATGAAGCCACAAGTGCACTTCAGCCCTATGAGGATAAAGATGAAGGATAGTCACCTGTTGAGGCTACAAGTGAAGAGTACATGGAATTTTGAGATGACTACAAGGTTGAAGGAGATGCCGCCATGGAGATTGCCAAAGCAACCACGTTGGATCAGCTACAAGAAGGTATGAGTTCGTTTGATGTTCCTTTAATTGAGCCTAGCATTGCTTCATCACCTTTACATCATCTTGGCAAGGAATCAAATTGTGGTTTGGGTGTCTTTGAGATGGATGTTGTTCATACATATGAGGGCAATTCAGAAATTTCAGTATGTAGTGAACAAAGAGACTTGGATAAGGTTGATATGACATGTCATGAGTTGAAGGATCCCTTGGTGGTTAAGGTCATAGCCGTACATACACTTTCAGCCATTGAGGAAGATCATGATGTAGAAGATTCTACTCACTACTTTGATGGTGATCCTTTGATTGAGCATGATGATGCCCTGATTTTTACACATGGGTATAATAAGGAGAGGCCATGAAGGAAGCTGATTTGAAGGTGCATAATTATGAAGACCACTCAGAAATTTTGCATGAAAACATTGGATCCCATAAGTCACATCCTTTGGAAGGTCAACTAAGGGCAAATGAAGGTATGTGTGGCATCCCTAACTCATTTTGACCATGTTCATAAGATGATGCAGGTTTGTGTTGGAAGGCACTAGGGGGACATGAAGGCTTGGAAGGAGGACTATCTCTTGCCAACTCACAAGAGCTCAAGGAGGCTTTGGTTGTGGTGAAGTCAAACTACATGCTCCTACTTGCAGATAGAGATCATCTCCTCACATTTGATGAGATTTATGTTGATGCATTGAGAAGGAAGATGAAGTGGATAAGCTCAACTTTGAGCTTAAGGACACTATGGATTCTTTGAAGAGCACCCAAAAGGCCCTTCAAGAATTGGAGGAATATGATGAGCTTTGTCGGTAGTTGAGCATGAAACACTCTTCATCATCCACAACAGAGTTTCAGTTTCCTATGGCAGCCACATCCAAGGGACAACAAGTCAATAGGAAGTTTGTACACAAGGATGAAGGAATTGATGATACACATGGAGATATAGCTTGCAGCCATGGGATAGAAGTTATGACATATGATGCACTTGATTTTCCATTGAAGACATCCCTTGGATCTGCCCTAGTTGACGATCATCCACTCATGGAAGAAGAGGAGGTTAAAGTCTACAAGGACATCACTCAAAGGCATGAGGTAAGGATTGATTTTCTGATGTGTAACAACAATCTCTTATCTTCATATCATCATGACATGACAGCCAAGAGGATCAGCCTTGAGGCATGTAATTTTCCTTGGGAGGCTCATGTTGGATTGACACTTGATGGAAAGCATGCAACAAGGAGAAAGAAGATGTTTGAGGTGGATGAAGACACCATGGAAAGGTATGACAGCAGTTCTGATTTTCTGATTTGGAACAATAGTCTTTTGTTTTTGCATAATCATGAGTTGGCAGTCCCGACACATAAGGAAGATAGTGGGAAGACTCCTATATTTGTTGGCACTCAATTGGGAGTCAAACATGAGGTCTTTGTTGTGTGTCCAAGACACAAGAGGACCAAGCTAGGGCACCGTGACATGGAAGAGGCAAAGAAGATTCAAAACATGTGGCATATGAGGGATGTGCATTGTATGGTAGCCAAACAAGTGGAGCAATCAGATTTGAGGTATGGTTCAAAATTCTTTGATTGTTCACATAGCTTGCTTCATGAGGATTTGGTGTCACCTCTTTTAGAGAGCCATTTGAAGGCTCACATCATAGACTTGGATGGCATTATGGAGCATACACTTTGTGGACCAACCACTAGTGTTATGACTACATATGTAGATGGAGATATGAGTGATGTAGATTCGGTTGGGTCTTTAGTCATTCATGGAGTACTTGAGGGGTTTACTTGTGATTAGATACAATCCCCTCATATTGATGACTCTTTGGTGGAGTATGTAGCTTCCCTACTCCAGGGATTTGTGACACATGCCATGGAGACACTTGCCTTTTGTTTGCATACACTTGGAGGAACGGAGTTGTAGCTGATCTATGACACAAGGTATGAAGGTATTATCATGAGGATGCTTGACTTTGAGTTACTAATGTTTATGTTTCAGCTGGGCTATGGCCTATGGTTTGGAGATGAGCATGAAGACATTGGTGTTCCAGCCCTAATTCATGAGTTACTACTTCAAGCATGGATGAGAGTTGGTTATTCTACATTGTTACACATTGATTTCATAGGGAGTACTTGGAGGACAACGGCTGTTCAGGTGTTTGGAAGAGAGTTGGATCATCCCTTCATCATTGGAGGAAGGCATATAGATGATACTCTATCATCATATGCCATTAGAGGCATTTCTAGCATCCACATAGGTCTGATTTTCAGTTGGGAGGTTGCTGTTCTGATCTACACCAGCAGCCTAGGAGGAGCTGATATGTATGTTCTTGCACCTATGATGGGAGTTTTACACATCCATGGGCGATCCATAGGAGTTGGAGAGTTGTTTGGCATTGATAGCTCTTTGAGATACTTCTATTTCTTCATATTTGATGGATGTGATGGCATGATGGTTTGGGATCTGGGTGGTGGCATACTTGACGAATCATTTCATTGGGATCTTGTTGAGTTGCTTCACAACTCACGGAGCATTGATGATGATTGTGTCAGAGTGGAGTAGCGGAAGCTTGGAGACATGTGGTGGTGTTTCAGAGTTCATACTCTTCATCACTTGTTGGTAGGCATGGTTCTCTTCAGTGCTTCAGGTTGGTCTAGTGTTTGGTCCTTGATGGACTATGCATTCATAGAGGATGTAGCCTTTGGAGACTTGGAGGTATTGGTGCTTGTGGTTGAGAGAAGTGCATTCTTTGGAGGATGGGGCCAAGTCGAGTTCGAGTATGTATGGCTTTCGCCACCGGAGCTCGCTTCACATAGCATTCTTCATAATCTTCTTGGTAGATGCAGCCACAGGTTGAGGAGTGGTGTGATCACAGGGCTTTTGGTTAGATGGAGATACTTGTCATTTGATAGTATTTCACCTAATGCATGCTTGCCATTGCTTGAAGACAAGCAATTTCAGGGAGGACTGTAATGTCCCCTTTTTCAGAGTGATCACTTGATAATAAGATATGGAGCCAATTTTCACACTTGGCTATTTTTGTGAGACCGTTAGAGTGTGGGAGTTGATTTGTCATATTTTTGTAGCAATTTAGTATAATCCTTTCTAATAAAATAAATTGCTATGAGGAGAAGCGACCCATGTGGAGAAGTGAAGATGGAGGAAAAGGTATGAAATTTGCCATGGGAAATTAAGGATTAATTCATGAAGACTTTATCTTGTGTTGGTGACTTCATTTGAGGTCATTTGGTGTTATCTCTCATGCACATGTGTTCGCCTTGGAGAAAGGTTAAGTTGAAGACAATAAAATAATATGGGTCTCATGAGAGGAGGACAACCTATGGAAGGGAAAGATAATAAAATAAAATAATGTCTTTTTGGGCGCTTAAGGCATCTCTTGTGTTGGGTCGACCTAGTTTGAGGAGATTTAATAAAATAAAAATGTTTATTTGGACTAGGTCGACCAGCTTGAAGAAGGCAAGGAAATAAGTATAAATACAAGGTATTGTGAGATCATTTCAATCATCATTCAACATATTTTATTTTATTCCTTCGTGGATTTGCAACTTTGTTTGCATCTATTTTCCAAGGACGAAAACCTTGTGAAAATAAGGTGAATTGGACGAATACCCAATCTCATCTTGGAGGTGGATTCTTACAGAATTCACAATTGCACTTCATTGGAGATTCACAAAGTTTGGAGCAGAATTTTATATCTTTGGAGCAGCTTTTTTGATTATCATTTGGAGCAAAATTCTAATATCTTTTGGAGCAGAATTCTAAGATCATTTGGAGCGGAAAATCAAATATCTTTAGAGCAGAAAATCAAATATCTTTAGAGCAGAGTTTCGGAGCAGCATTGAAGATCTTATTGGGCAGATTGAAGCAGCAATGTAACATCACCTTTGAGCAGAAATAAATCATCTTTTGAAGGAGTGATTGAGCACCACTTTGGAGGATCACATTTGTGGATTGTTGAAGGCGATTTTGGGATTAGGGTTTTGAAGACATGACAAATTTGTAGCAGCAGAAAGTGCAGACCTGATTCACCCTAGTTTGTGGTGGTTCCATTAGTGGATGTGTCATCCTTTGCATAGGGTTTAACCCTAATTGTGGAGCGCCATCATTGGAGGATTAATTATGGTGGTTTGTTGGCATCTTGGGCTTCATTGAGATCACTTTCCGCAGCAGCAGACCTAGCAGACCTTTGCGACCTGATTTGGAGCAGATTTCCTTGATGATTGAAGATTCTAGGGTTAGGGTTTCATGCCCTAATTGGAGCGCTACACCTTGGACGTCACTTGCAATCATTTGAAGGTCATTTTGCTTTGTTCTTGGTATGTACAACCCTTAGGGTTTAGGGCAGATTGTTGCTGGGCATGTTTGTCTTGTTCGCCCATGTTATTTGATGTAATTGAAGATTGGTGAATTCTGATTTATCTTTCAGTCTATTGTGGTTGCAAATTGAAGTGGTTTACTTGTGTAATTCATTGTGGATTTCAAGTATCTTGTTGGCAAATGTATTGGTGATGTTTATAATATTATATGAATATTTGGCATGTTTTATGGGCTGTTATAAGTGCTTGTTTTAGTCTGATTTGAAAGTCAGAAAATTCAGAAATTAGGGTTTAAGCAAAAATCAAAAGTTTAGAAGTTTGGAAAGCCCGGTAATCCAAAATTGTAGAAAATATCCCCTTTTGGGATATTACAATCACCTAGCAAAGGATGATTAGCCTATTCACCATTCTCGTAGGCTAATTCATATGGTAAGGGAATGAATAGTTGAGCCATTGTAGCAAAAGTGACTTGGAGAAAGGAAAGTCAATTAAGTGAAATTAATTTTAAAAGTCACTTGGAGAAAGGAAAAAAGTAACATATTAAAATATAATAAAATGTCAAATAAATTATTTTATTATGGATGTCAAAAAAGAATTAAAATTGGCAAAATGGAGCAGACCTCTTGGAGGCTTTATAAGGAGGTCATTTGGAGTTCATTTCATCATATAATCATTTTGTCAATTGCATATTGGAGAGTTTCCTTTTTGTTGCAACTTCTGATTCATCTTGTTCTAAGGACGAAAACCCTTAGACATTTGTGGTTTGGATGAAAACCCAATACCACTTGAGAGGTGAATCCATTCAGGGTTTGCTATAGAGCATTATTGCAGGTTTTTGTCATCATTTGGAGCTTCATTGAAGACATTATTTGCAGGTTTATGACAGCTATTGGCGGCTATGGTTTGGACACCAAAATGATGAAGATTTGTCCAAATATCATTTTGGAATTAAGGCGATTTGAAGACAATCTGTTGCTGGTCACTTAGGGTTTGATTTTCATTGACATCATTAGCATTTGTGAAGGGGTCAAAGCATGCAAGGAGGCAGACCAGTTTAGGAGCATTTGTTGATCCAAAGAATTGATGGTATATGTGGAGCTTGGTGCATCACCTCCTAGGAAAGTCTGGGATTTTGAGTTGACTTTGGGATCAAATTGTGTTCACCATCGCTTAGGGTTTAGGCGCCAACATACTTGGAGCAGTTCGTAGATAGGGAGGAGCTGTTATATCACATGCTACATCAGCCAAGTCCTTATCAGACATCAGTCCCTATAGCAGCATCATATCAATTTGTATCAGCTATTATATTTCCTTGTATGAACTCATTTCATGCCTAATCGAAGTAGCTTTTCGTCTGGGTATGTTATACATGTTTTGGTATTCAAATATTTAATTTGAATAGGCATTGTATTTGCTGTTACAGTCTATATCAGCCCTGATAAACATTGTAATCAGACCTGATATGATGGAAATAAAAGCATATTTGGTGTTGGTATTTTGATGTTTATGCATGCAAAGTATTTGGTTATATTTTCTATATATTGGCATATGTATTTCCAACAAAAAACCATCTCAAACAAGCATCAAAACCAAACATTAAACTCAGAAATCAGAAGACAGTGACATTGGATGACAAGTGTTTGACAAAATGTCAAACTATCAAAACTGAAAATTCAGGGCAGAACTAGACAGGGTTCTTACAAACTAACCCTAAGAAGGTTTGTCACTGTTCAAAAATCATATCATATGTACAATTGTACCACTATCACTTGTGATTACTTGAATTTGGAATTTGACTTGGGGATATTTGATATTTGTGTAGTTGGCATAAAGTGGTGTGTTTGTCATACTTGGGAGTGGGAAATTGTTAAGGTCTGATACTTGATATAAAACTATTATGTTAAACTATGCAAGATGCATTATGTTGTACCCATAAGAAATTTTTTTGTTGTGTCAAATCTTCAACTAAAATCTTGTCTTTTCATTAAATCAAGCAATCATGTTTGAAACTTTGTCCCACTTGTCTGTTTTGTCTTTGTCTTCTTTCTTCCGTGATCTTGTAGAAACAATGAAAGGAAGCCCTCAAATGCATCCATCATTGTAAAGGACAAGGTTTTAATTGGTGAAGATATTAAGGTGATGCATCAAGGAATAAAATAAGATTGTCATTCAAATAACTTTGCGCTCGATGTAGATTGAAGAAGAAAACAAGTTTCAAATTGAGCAAATTCACATTGAGGTGTGTGCTTGAAAATGTGGGAATAATTTTGAAGGTCAAGGTTGCAAACATCTATATCAGGCATGTGCCTAATAAAGGAAAAATGGATAAAGGAAGTTGAGTCTGCATGTACTCATCTAGGCGCACACCTATAAGTGGAAAAGCAAAGTTAGAGAGCCAAAGTCTGTAATGCACTATTAGATGTGTGTTGTTATGATAGAAGGCATTGTGTGTGTGCCTAGTAATGAAGCATATCAGTTGTCAAGTTTTTGTGCATATAGGTGTGCTCGTGAATGAAGAAAAATAGTCTCAAATCAAAACCTTGAAATACTCATATAGGCACATTCTGTAATGTCCCTTCCTTAGACCGCACAGACTTCAGCAGAGGTTGACCTACTATTGGGTTCCCGTAGGTCAATAGGTTGGTTAGGGAACCTGACCGAGGGTGTTGGAGCTTTGCAGGGAACCTTCTAAGACCTTCAGTTTGATGTTAGATGATGATTTCAAGAGTTGAATTGAAAACACTAAAGGTTTGCCTTAATGTGAATAGTGAAAGTGAACAGTAACAGAGAATTAGAAGGAGAATAGCTAAAAGGTCCCCATCCTAGTAGCCATAATGTTGTTTTTAAAAGATGGTGTTTCTTTTTCATGAGGAAGTAACCCTCAAGGTGGGCGTACCCTTTTAGTGGGATTATTTTATTAATGTTAGTGGAAAATGGAGATGGAATCTATAAAGCAAAGTATGGGGCTCTCTTTTGGGCATTCAATCATCATTTTCTTAAAACACAAGTGCAGATTTGGAGCTCTGGATAGAGTTTTCAGCAAGTTGCAGCTCTTCTAAGGACGAAAACCCTTAGAGGACAGTGGATTGGATGACAACCCAGTTCACATTACAGGGAAATCTACACTGGGTTTCCGTTTGGGCGTCATTGGACTTCATTACAGGTTGTTATTGCAGCTGGAGTGATTGCAGCAGTGGATTATCAGGGTATAATTGCAGATTGGGTCTTCTTGGGTCTTCTTATCAGCATATATCCTCATTTCAGTACCTTTACCAGCTGGCCGTACAAAACAGGAGTTATGTTCAATCAAACCCTAGCTGGGAATTGGGGTTTCAACAATTAAATGTTCCATAATTTAAGCGTTGGTTCCCGGGTATGTGATTGTCATTTGGATAGTTTAATATTGCATCCCATAGAGGTCTTTTGGTTGCTGTTATAGTCTGATTTAGTGGAAATCAGACCTCTGAATTTGTAATCAGACTTGATATAATCAGTTTAAAGGGGTCCTATTGATGTGCAAGTGTTGTCTTTAATTTATTCAATAGTTCTCTTCCATTTTTCTATGGTTTCCTTATGATTTGGTCCTAAAACAAAACAATCATTTAAACTCAAACATCAAACAAATCAGCACTCAAGCAAAGACACCAACTTACACTTCGCTGGTCAAAGACAAAAATTGAAACAAACAAATCAGCAGATCCCAAAAAATCAGAAAATTTGAGATAGACTTGGTTAGGAATCTTTCACATTCTATGTAAAGGATTAAACAGGTTCAATACCCAAGATAGGCAAGGGACTATGAAGGTGTGTGCCTCATAATGGGGTAACCAATTTTGAGTCAAAAAATGTGCATTTCAGGTGAGTAATGCACGCTAGTGAATGTAAAAGCAAAATTTCAAACTCAAGATTTGCAAACCAATAATCTAGTGCGTGCACTAAAAGGGTGATGCAGGGTTTTGTTGACAGGAAAATGCAGACAATTAAAAGGCGCACCATAGAGTGTGGTAAATGCAAAATCTATCAAGTCAAAAATAGCAGCATAACATATTGGTGTGTGCCAATTAAGGAGGGTGTCTAGGTTCAAACAAAATGTTGCACACATGTAGAGGCGTGTGCCAAACAATGGAATGGATAGAAAGTTCAAAGTCAAAACTCGCAATTGCCTATAGAGGTGTGCACCACATAGTGTGAATATAGGTATTTGAATGATGAAACTTGCACGGAGGTACCCAGGCACACACCTATAAGTGTGAAAATGAAATTGATGAGTTTGAAATCTGCATTCCGTTGATGGTTGCACACCCATATAAGGAGAAAAGATTTTTGACAAATCGAAGCTGCAAGTTACATGTATAGGTGCACCTATTATAGATGGCCAACTGGCTGTTTATTAAAAGCAGAACCTATAAATAGAGGCGCACCCATTCATGAGGATGTGGCAATCAGTCAAAGGCACATCAAGTTTTAATTAGCAAGAGAAGTAAAAAAAAGCAAATTCTATTTACAGTATTGGGGCGCTGCAAATAACATTGACCTCTACTCTTTTCAGACTTCATAGTGGAACAGCGACCAGCAGCAGAGCGCTGACTGTCATCAGCAGGGCAGTAGGTGTTCATCATTTCAGCGGTAATATTTTGCAGGATTTTCACTTTATCCAATGATTTCTGAACAGCCTTCATAATCAGCAGTTATTCACAATTGTGTTCTTTATCAAAGACACCTGATATCAGCATATTTTTCATCAAAATGCCTGATTATATTGAAATTTTCATCAAATTCAGCGAGTTTTTCAAGGTCTATTTGGCTGGGCAACCATATCATCAGCTAGGGTTTCACCTTTGTCACAAGGGTTTTACTCAGAAAATTCAAGGTTTTCAAAAAAGATGGTGCCTAGGGTTTGAAGATGCTCATCATCAAACATATTGCCATTATTCCATTTCTGGTCTGCCAGGGTTTTGATTATGACAAGTTCATCTTTGTATAAAGGAATTATTTAGCAGCAGAGATTTCCACAGCAACTTTATCAATATCAGTTTTAGAGGTTTCATTGACAAAATCCAGCAATTTCCTTGAACTTTAGTCACCTAAACTTAAAGCTTGATTATTATTGATTTTTGGCATAATCTTCATCAAAAGCCCCTGATTTCAGCAAGGATTTCACTTTGTCCTGTGATTTTCATTCATAATCACGCTGAGTTTCTTCCTAATAGCAGGGTTTTATCTCCAAATTAGACATCCGCATTCAAACACTGGGCTGTCCTGTCACATCAAGTTGACTGAAATGCAGTCATATCATCAACAAACCTTATTCATTTTGTATTGTTGCAATTGTTTTATTTTCTTTTGCTAGTTCTAAAGTAGGGCATTGGCCGATGATGTAACTCAGTAGATAACTAATGGATGTAAATCAAGTTTGCTAAATTTAAAATATTAAATAGAAAATTTACAGTATTTCTCTCCAAGTTTTAGGGATGGAAGAAATTTTCCACATTTTAGGGATGGCTATTAAAAAATTATATAAAAATTAATATTTGAAAAAAAATACTAATAGTAAAAGAAGCTGCAAATTATCACTGATGTAAACAATATGAATAAAAGAAGCTGAAATTTATACAAAGGGCTGAAGGTACAGTTATCAATGACAAGCATCTATGGTCTAGTATTTATATTCTATGTCATAGGCTTCACCGAATTTAATCCATGAAGTTCAAAATTTGGCAAACGTAAAGAAAACCTAAAAAATCGTTAAACCAAAGTCATAATAGCTTGAAATACTTCCTCAAACAGAAGGATTTGAATGAAAGGTGTTGGAGCCATATTAATTTTTTCACAGGTTCTAATGCTTTTTCCTCAAGCTCATGTCATTAGGTTGATGGATTTCCAGGTTTAGGGTTCTTTGCAAATTCTAGGAAACACTAAAACCCTAAACCCCCATGCCAAAGTGAAGTGTGAAGGTCAAAATTGTTATATTTCTTCAGTGACCGCTTGTCCCCGTTACCTATGGTTTAAGTTGCCCTCGTATGCCCCCCTTGATACGTTGTCTGACCGGCCCCTCGCCAAGTAATTACCTTTTCTAGCCCACGCCCTAAAAATCTTTATTTTAGTTGCCAAGGTCACATCCTACTAGCTCTTTGTTGACAGGTGGCGATGTATGGTTTCATTTCCGCCTTTCCGCCAGCAATAAAATATTGACAATCTTGGCGCCTGCGGAATTGCGGAAGGAGTGACAACTGGTTGATGACTCTCGAGGATGGCAAGCGGTGGGCCCAGAACAGATGCAAGAGGTTTTCTTTATATTTCCGCCGTTCCGCCATGCTTCACTAAGAGGACCTTCTGGGTGACTACGGAATTGCAAAATAAGGCGCCAACTCATAAAAACCGTTTTTTCGGTTGCCGCAAAAGCAATAATGGTGGGCCCTATCCGGAGTAGGGGCAATCTTAATTGTTCCCGTCATTCCGTCAAACTTTATTCCATAGTCCCAGCTAGTATTTGCGGAATGGCAGAAATCTTGACACATGGCATTCTAAAGGTCTGGGAGTGATGCATTAAGTAGGAAGAATATGATGTGTCATTATCTTATGGACGTGGACACCTGTTGGAGAGTTGTCCTGAATTGCGTGCAGTTGATCCGACGGTTGTCTGCCATTCTGCCAGGATCATATCTCTGGCCGTACCTGTCACCTGCGGAACTACGGAATATGGTCTTAATTACACTTAAGGGGAGATATTTCCTCGAGATCGTGGTTAGGAGGACTACCCAGGTGGCAAGTCGTCATTGGGAAAGAAAAGCATCGTTCTCTTACCTCATCAAGGACCAAATCAGCACCGTTCAAATCAAGCCAGCTAAGATTAGGATCAACGGCTAGAATTTAAAAGTGTGACAAGGAGATATGTTGGCGTTGATCTGATAGTGTTTCATTACAAGTATTAACTGCTCAGGCGTGTGTAGAGTCTCCATCGCCGCCACCACACAGGAATTTATTAACAGAAAGATTTGGTCTATGCAGGGTCGACCTTTGGAAATTCATGTATCTACCAGGATTGACATTTCATCTGCTGTGTGATGAAATTTGACATGATGACAGTGCTAAATTGAGGAAACCAAGACAGCCGACCTGGCATGATTCAGTGCAAGAAGTGATGTTCCCAGTTATGCGGAATTATGAAATCCAATCTTTCTATTCATTTGTGGTAATCTTCACAAGATTTCCATTTATGACTGAAATGCCTTGAAGTGACTGGAATTAATTGGACCAAAGATGTGCAGATGTATGCTACATCCTAAAATTTCTATAAATAGACAAGTGCTGATATTACCCCGTATACTGTTTGAAACGTGTTCTGATAGTATGGCTTTCCCCTATTCCTATGTGTTCTGTGTGCTCCCCTGTTCTAGTGGGTTTTCTTCCTTGTTCTCATGGCTATCAATATGTCCTTACAAAATTAGTAGACTTGGAGTTTTCTTCCTTTGGAATAGGTGGTGCAGGGAAAATCTGGGAGCAATGGCAACATTCTGCATACCCTTATGAGCATTTCTTCTTCTTGTTGTTTCATTCAGATTGTGACTTCTGATTCTAATCTCCTAATTCCAGTCATTCCCTATGTCTGTGATTAGGCAGATTAGTATCAGGTGCAGAGGGAAATCATTTCTCTCTTTACCTTCATCCCTCTTCTACTTTTCCTAACAAAGCATCAGCTCTAGTTGTAGGGATGTTTCCTCTCCGGATGTAGCGTATGAAGACAGGGTGCTCCCATGTTGTTGTTGTTGTTGCTCCCCATGTTGGATAGATGGCATTGCCATATCTAGCCTAATGTGATTTCATCTGGTTGAGTTGGTTGGTGACCACTCAATTATGAAAGAGGAATCACATCCTTGCAAACGACAACGGGCATAAAGCAAAGAATAATGGGATTTTCTTCTGATATTGTCACTTGCAGTCGTTCTGAATTGAGGTGGGTAATTTGGGCGGTGAATGCTCCTATTGAACAAATAGGTAGCATATGATGGGTATGTGAGCTCTAACGACATCTATCAAAAAGTTCCCCATCAGCATCATGGCCTGTTTTCCCCTCCTAAATTGAGAGGACACGCAGTCTTATGGGTACCTCAGCATATAACATGGAAACTGAACATATAGTTGCGATACGGTTACACCAGCCTCTTCTTGCAACTACATCTTTTGGTTATTGACAAAGTTGTAACTTCTTTTAACTTTAGCCTAAAGCTTGTCTGCTCCCTTATCTCTATAAAAGGGAATTCAGGGCTTGTGAAAAAGCATTGGTTCGAGGTCATGTCTTCAAACTTAGTCTGAAATGTGGGATCAATCTGATTAGGGAGGAATTGTAAATAGTTTGTTTTTTGCAATAAATCAATCATACATTTCTAAGTTTTCATTCTGAGTTTTAAGGTGTCTTTATAGATCTGCAAAGACTGTTATAATTTGCTGAATGGTTTACTTTACAGTTTCTGTTGAGTCTTCGGAGTATACTGTCTCCTACTTCATGTATACAGTTCTGCATTTGTGAATATATTTGATTGAGGATCAGGTTTATTCATCGCCACAGTTTTTCCTGTGTTGTATATTTTTCTTGCAGCATTCGCTCAAGTAGTGAAATAATTGGTTACCAGAGGATATAGAATGTATTTCGGGTTTATAGGGATAACTGTGGTAGACTTCAAGACTAGTAGAGTGTTTTAATGTAAGGCATTACTACATCTTTACAGTAAACTAAGTTTTATTATATCATAGTTCTTTGGATGTTTCTGTAAGTTTCTTGACTCTATGGCCCTTGGATTGGCACTGGTCTGTTCTAGAATACTATACTGAGCTTACATCGTTCGAATCACCCTCATCATTATTTCAAAGAAATCAACTCATTTTCCCATTCATCAAGAGGTGTTAGAATTTAATATTATTTTACATGTTCCTCTGCAAAGAAACAAAATAAACGCTTAAGAAACTAGCCCATCTTTTCACTTTATCAGACGTTCTTTAAGTAGTATTATATGAACATATCTGTCATTGGAGCAGTGTTGTTAAACAAATATTTCATGAACCCCATCCATTTGAATAAAACACTGTCTTCCCCAAAAAGGGAAGGATATCCAAAAGAATAAGGAACACTCTCCTTGGTCTCACAGAGCCTAAAGTGCAGAGGAAAGATGGATTGAACACCCCTGTTTCCTGTTCGTTGGCCAATCCCTCAAGGCAGGTTAGTTATTAGAGAATGGCTATCCTATAGACCTGTGTGTTTTTCCTTGAGATCAGGTTGAGAATTTAAAACAACCAACAAAAGGCAGCAAAAGTCAGTAAGCAAATTGCAGGCTTACGATATTAATATCAAGTATGTTAAGGGAAAAAGGAATGTAGTTACAGATGCCTTATCTAGGAAGCCTACTTTATGCTCAATGATAGAGATATCCGCAGATTGGAAGGCTCATCTCTTGGTTGAATGTTCAAAGAATACTTTTTCTTGTGATGTCATAGAAGGGAAGGTGCAGGATGACAAGTACATGGTGGTGGATGACCTCATTCTAAACAAGGATAGAATTTACCTTGTTCCAGAATCAAAGATGAAGGAAAAGATATTGAGTTGTTCATGACACACCATTAGTAGGACACCCTAGTTACTTTAAGACCTACAAGCAGATCAGGGAGAGGTTCACATGGAAGGGACTCAAAGATGCATCTTGAGGCATGTTAGGGAGTATCTAACTTGTCAACAGAATAAGTTAGAACATACTTTTCTAGTAGGACTATTGTAGCCCCCTACTTATTCCAAAGCAGAAATGGGAGTGCATATCTATGGATTTCATCACTGGTCTTCCATGGGTACAAGGTAAGGATTGCATCTTTGTTGTGGTGGACAGGTTGACCAAGATGCGCACTTCTACGCCATATCTTCCGAGTTTAAGGCACCTCAAGTTGCAGAGTTGTTTTTCAGAGAAGCGTTCAGACTCCATGGTCTACCCAAGAACATTGTTAGTGATTGGGACAATAGGTTTCTAAGTATGTTTTGGCAGGATCTTTTTAGATTAACAGGCACTGAATTAACCCTCAACACTAGCTATCATCCATAGACAGATGGGCGGATTGAGATTGTTAACAAGTGGGTAGAAGGATACCTGAGGAACTATTTAGTAGGGCAGAAGAAGGCTTGGATCAGGTGGTTATATTTGGGTGAGCACCACTACAATACCACCCATCACATGTCTATCAACATGACTACTTTTAGAGCCTTGTATGGGTATGATGTCACATCTTTTGTGGATTTAGTCATGACTAATAGCAGGGTTCCCAAGGCCAAGGATTGGGTCTAGGAGATTCAAGATATTTTGAAATCACTTAAGGACAATCTCCAGCAGGTTCAAAACTAGTAGAAGATCTATGCAATTAGACATAGATTGGAGAGATCTTTTGAGATTGGTGATTTGGTTTTCTTGCGGTTGCAGCCCTACCAACAGTCTTCTTTGAAAAAGAGTGGAGCAAAGAAGCTGAAGCCATGGTTTTATGGGCCATACAAGGTTGTGAGAAGGATAGGAGAGGTTGCCTATGAGTTAGAGCTGCTAGAGCATAGCAAGATCCACAATGTATTTCATGTTTCGTGCCTCAAAAAGGCACTCAGACAACATATTTCACCTTCTCCTAAGCTTCCACCCTTGGATGAGGAAGGTAAATTAATTTTGGTACCTGAGGCTATTCTAGATGACGGGAGAGAAGGTTGAGAAGTAGAAGCATCAAAGAGTATTTGATTTGCTGGAAGGATTTGCCTCCAAAAGATGCTCTTTGGGAAGAAGAATAGGTACTTTAGCATCCAAATCTACAATTGCTTGAGGACAAGCAATTTCGAGAAGGGAGGACTATAGTGTCCCCTTCGCAGGTATGAGCATTTGGTAGAGACCCTTAGCCTATTTTAATTCCCGTAGGCTAAATGGGGATGTGGAAAGGGAATAATTTATTAATTAAATTAAGTTGTCTAAAATTATTCATTTTTATGAGCAACTTATATTTAATTAATTATTTTTTTTAAGTTGGCGAGTTTATTATAAAGTGACTTATTTCAGGGCCCAAAACCAAATTTAAATTAAAAGTCATTTTATGAGAGAAATAAAATATAATTTCTCGAATGTTCTAAAAGGGAAGTATAAAAGGAGGATGTGAGAAGAGATTCATATTCTCGGCAATTTATTTTCAAAACCCCAGTTTTTGAGCAATTGTTCATCTTTCTGCCCTAGGACGAAAACCCTATGGCAAAGATTGGTTTCGAGGATGGAAACCCACCTAGCCAATTTGAGAGTGGATTCATCCAGGATTTATAGGCGTTCTGAATATAGAAGAATTTTTGGTGATTTCAGTTTGGGAGAATTTTGATAATCATTTTCATAGCAAATCTAATTGGAATATAGAGGTCATATTTTATTGTTAGTGTTGAGACTAACCGGGCTGTACCATTGGGAGCTTTATTGCTGATTATTCATGACTGGAAGTACAAATGAATACTCATGTTGGCCGTACATATGAGAAGTGGAGGCATTTGGAGTTGTTTGAAAGAATAGTGACATTGTGAGGGGGTCTCAAGCAAATTACACTTCAGTTCTTTAGTGAATCATTCTTTAGAAGCAAGCTATACTAATAAAGAGGGGTGTGTGGCTGTTCAAAGGGAAGTTGCTGCCTTGACAAGGGTTTCAAGACCCCAATCTGCCAACCGCTCCATATTCTTGCATATATCTTGAGTTTGGGAGTGAGTCGCCAATATTGGGAGGTGTTGGAAGAAGCCATATTGCTACAACAATACCCATTCAGCTGGGAACATAATTTTTTATCTTTAAATTCATCTCAACATTCTTTGTACTATAGATTCAATGATTTTCCAACAATCTATCATTGTATTATCAATCACATGTAAACAACTCCATCTCAAGGGTTAGTATTATTCTCTTTACTCTTGAGTGCTGCCCTTATGAGGTTGGCCTCATTTATTTATTATTTTCTCCAAAGCACTTAATCCAAGAGAGACGGCCAACATGAGTGCAATGTAGTTGATTTCCTTCTTGATATCACTGACATTCTTGAAGAACGGTTTCCTTCATTGACAAACTGCTCTCCACACCTTTGACATCAATGACAATAATATGAATTCCTTCTTTCCTTTGACATTAATGCTAGCAATATTTCCAACAATAACTTCTTCCACATCAATTCATTCTTGGGCTCTTCCTCCTTTCTAGATGGCATATTCTTTGATTGAGTAATTCCTTTCTGAAAGGGTTTGGGGGAGCCTTTGACTGGAATTTGCTCTTAGGAACTGAAGTCTCTAGTGTCATGGACATCTTGATTGCCTCCTACAAAGAGAGTGGATCGAATCCTTCACCAAACCCTTGAGAGTTTCAAATAGATCTTCCATAAAAAGCATAGTGATCCTCATTTTGGAGACATCAGGAACCATCACAGGCAATCTCTAGAATTCTGCCACATAGTTTTCCACAATACTGTACTATTTGAGCTGGGCCAACTCCCTAAAATGAATCTCAGGTTATTTTTTGTCAAATTGATCAATCAACCTTCTGCGAAACTCATCATAGGTATTGATGAGGCTTTGACTCTGAGTGATCAACCCATGGAGGGTCGGCCACATTTAAGTTAATTTATCTATTTTAATATTCCCTAAAAGGGGTGACTCACTAAGAGGGGTCCGCTGCCCCAAAGGAGATGTCATTTCCCTTTACTCTTGAGTGCTGCCCTTATGAGGTCAGCCTCATTTATTTATTATTTTCTCCAAAGCACTTAATCCAAGGGAGTCGACCAGCATGAATATAATTTAGTTGATTTCCTTCTTGATATCACTGACATTCTTGAACAACGGTTTCCTTCATTGACAAACTGCTCTCCACACCTTTGACATCAATGACAATAATATGAATTCCTTCTTTCCTTTGACATCAATGACAACAATATTTCCAAGTCCAACAATAACTTCTTCCGCCTCTATTCATTCTTGGGCTCTTCCTCCTTTCTAGATGACATATTCTTTGATTGAGTAATTCCTTTCTGAAAGGGTTTGGGGGAGCCTTTGACTGGAATTTGCTCTTAGGAACTGAAGTCTCTAGTGTCAGGGACATCTTGATTGCCTCCTACAAAGAGGGTGGATTGAATCCTTCACCAAACCCTTGAGAGGTTCGAATAGATCTTCCATAAAAAGCATAGTAATCCTCCTTTCGGAGACATCAGGAACCATCATAGGCAATCTCTAGAATTCTGCTACATAGTTTTCCACAATACTATACTATTTGAGCTGGGCCAACTCCCTAAAATGAATCTCTGGTTATTTTTTGTCGCATTGATCAATCAACCTTTTGCGAAACTCATCATAGGTATTGATGAAGCTTTGACCCTGAGTGATCAACCCATGGTACCACCAAACCTGTGCTATGCCCTCTAGATGAAGGGTGGCAAACTTAATAGCTTCTTTTTCATACATGGGTTTAAGTGACAGACATGTGTCTAACTTTTGAATCAAGGAATGAGCTGTACACTTATTTGATCCATCAAAAGTAGTAAGGGTTAGCTTCCCTAGCTTATGCTGTAAATCTTTGCGATGCTGATTTGTCATGGGTTTTTGTTCATTGCTTGGCCCACTTCTTATCTTCAAATGGCATAAATTTGTGAGGGACATTTTTGCCTAAATTTCTGGTGCAAGGGCTCTATATTCATTGTAGCAAGCTGTAATGTCATCTGCTATTGGATTTTGCTCCTCAATCTCAGGTGGTTCTTCTTCCCTTCGTAAGAAAGTGGGTTGGAAAGGTCTGGTTGCGGAACCGATTATGGTTCTATTGTTGTTGTTGTTATTATTTGCTAAGATACTTCCTTTACCCATATGATTCTAGGTTGCTCTGGGTATACTTAAGTTCTGCATGGTTTGCAACAACCGTGCCATTAGATTGGTCATTTGCTGCTGCCCTTACATAAGGGCATTATATCGTGCATTAGCTTTGTCTTCATTAGACATGACTCTTATTTCTTCCCTCCATTCCAAACTCTTATATCTCTGGACCTTGGTGCTCTACTTCTACATTCAGATGTTTTGGTGATTGAGCTTTCCTTCTTTCTCTCTAGCAATATTTGAATTCTCTGTTACTGGTGTGCATGTGGTATAATCCACATCAAAATATTAGCTTTCCCTGTAGGCTGACAAGATCACAACTCTGATACTACTGTAATGTCCTAAACTGAAATTTTTGTTTACTTGACAAATTTTCAATGTTAATGCATGAACCTTACACCTTTTGATCATCGAAATCCCGGAATGGGTAGGGTGAGAGCATACAATGATTAGGTTATGAAGAATATAAAAATTATAAATCACTATACTTGCTGGTGGCAAGCTGCCCAACCTAACATGCATGCAATTACGAAATCTGAAGCTAATGATATGCTGGTTCTGGTGGCAAGCCTTTCAGAACAAATACAAAATCTATATTAATTAAATCTAGCCAAGAATTGCACAGATTTCCATGATGAAATATTAAATCACTGAAACTGGAAAATTGCAGTAAACTCTTCAATATTCAGCTGCTTCCATTAGCTAACATAAACGCCAATAATATATGGAGCTTCAAACAAGTTAATGACAGCAATAGAATGCCCAGGAAATAACTTACAGTATTGAAAACCCAGAAATTATTCTTTTTGGCAGCGGCTGGGATTACAACCTTAGATTTACTTTCCAACCTCCTCCATATGGTACAACTGGTCAAGATGTTGTATAGATTGCTGCAAAGACCACAAGATAGCACACTAACAGTGATTTGTAGACCCTAATCCCTGGTAGTGCTGTGATCAAAGTACTGCTAGTATGACAACTTCAGTGAATGATACGACTTCCTTACAACATGTACGACGTCCCCAAATGTTGTTACCACCTATTCAAACTGGCACGGCAGTTGCAGATGAATACAAGGGCTGCGATTTATTTTATAATGGGGTATGGCAACCTCCACAATATATTCATCTTTATTCCCCAAAGGCAGCGACTAGATTTCACATGGTACCGCAGTAAGGATTGTACTACCAGCTTTGGAATCTTACACAGTAGGAATTACTCCAAATAAATCATATAAGATTTGTTTTAAATGACAAATAGATATTGATAGCCCTCAACAAAACGGAAACTAAACTACAACACACCCAAAATCTGAAAATCTTTACACAAACCAAAAACCAATTGAAACTAGAAATACTTTTGCAACCTTTTAGCACAACTGTGATCTCTAAAGGAAACCACCATGAAGGATTGATCGTCCTCAAATCCAAATACCTAGAGGGCTTTCATCCTTAGGCAAGAAGATGAATAAAAGTTCGATCTCATAGAAAAAAGGGGTTTGATTTCATAAAAATGGATGCTTTCTTCTATGCCCAGCCTCTCCTTTTATAACTTTTTAATTTAAAAATCATTTTCCTGCTTTATTTTGCAAGTGTCTAGAAAATACGTTTTTAATATAACCTTAAATGGGCTCCCTTTTCTAGAAACACTTTTTAATATCAAACCCTCTTATACTAATAAAACATAAGTCGCCTTTTTATAAATATAACATAAAGTTACTAGGACAAGTTAAGTTATATTATTAAATTATTTCCCTCATCTTACCCCATTAGCCTATGGGAAATAAAATAATAGGCTAGTGGAGTTCCAATTACTTATGTCTGAAAAAGGGACATGACAATGTGTATCAATAATTGAGGCCCATACAACTGTCACCAACTTGTTGAGTTCTCCTACATGAAAGTTTCCCTATCTTTACCGAACACATATAGCTCCTGAGTTCGGCAGATCTGGTCCACTCATTTCAGGTATGCAACCAGCCTATAATTTTGTTAATATGGATGAGATAAGATGCAAGGGATATATTTATTGACTCTCTTCAGCGCACCCATCACTATTTTTATCAAAAATAAGTCTTGACGGTGGAACTTTTAAAGAGATGAATTGTGTCTGGAAAGTTACTACACTTTTAAAAAATAAAATTGCAACATATCATGATATATATCTTGCTTTGTTTATCACATTGCCATCCTATATGTTAGAATAATACAATAAACGATTGATTTAGTGAGCCTTGTTGATGCATAAATCTTTATCTATACAAACAAATTTCTTCCCTTACTTTTCATTGGTGTTTTTTTTGAATCCAGAATTATTTGGAATGGTTCTAAGCTGGGTTTTGAGGCACTGTTTAAATTTGCTAGCATGCTTAGTTTGTGTTATCACCTTTGCTGTTTGGCAGGGTATGTGTATTCTGATTAAAGAAATCAGTCTGTCACATCCAGGGATATCAGACATCTCGATAAGAGGGGATTCTAAGATTGTTGTCACTGCTGGTTGGGACCACAGGTCTGTGATTTTCTGATGTTTTCTTTAATTTCCTACTACTTGGCATATCTCCTGGAAAATATTATTGCTATGCTATGGTCACTGTATGTGCTAGTTTGGGATGATTTTTATGAATATTTTAAATTTCTCTTATTTAGAGTTTAAGGCAAATCTGACTATTTTAATTTTCAATTCTAAAGTCAATACTGATTTTAATGTCAAATATCCTTTGATCTGTATTAAAAATTGATATACCTAATATATAACATGCACAATAATTTTGTTGAATACCTTGCAGCACATCAGTATTTTAATGAACCTTCTAAATAACAAATACATGTTTAAGGAATGCCTTGAGATGATAGTTGCTGTGACAATATTGCGAAAATATAAAGTTGTAATTTAACAAGCATGACACTCAGACTATCTGGTCACTTTCTAAACCCGTTTTTATGACTCTATTATAGGAGGCAAGCCTAAATAAACAGTTCATCTGTGTAAAGAGCAAGTACATACTAAATCATTCATAGGAATATAATCATCAAAACCCCTTCTGTAATTGAATTCTTGATCTCAATTATTAAAAGACTCTTTTATATATTTACAAGGAAATGTCAGATTATAGCCCAAGGTCAAGCTAAATATATTTAAGTAAAGTAATAACTATCATTGAAATCAAATTTCCATTTAAATTTTTTGATATCATGACCTAGTCAGCAAATACTGACTCAAGTTCAAACAGTAAAGATCATTAGGACCAAACTTCTTTGAATCAGGATGCCCTTGAGCATTGGAATTTGAAGAAGACATGGTAGCTTGCAAATGAAATATAGCAGGAACTGGGACCAATTTGGGCATATTAGAAGATTTTTTTTGTAGGAAGAGCTATATAATTTTGTTATGAGGAGAGTAATCAGACATCAATTAATTGAAAATGGCCACAACGAGATTAATTGTGATAGAACACCAAAAGTCAGGGAAATCCCTTTTGTATTTGAATCCTGACCTTAAGTATTCAACGAATTTTGTTAGAAAGGGTTTATAGAATTTGGTAATAAGGAGATCAGATGAACACCAATTGATTGGAAAGTGTTACAAACGACGTACTGGGAAAATGAATCTAAAAAAATGGGGCAGAAATTCACAAGAATGATTAAACGGTGAAAATGTTTATCTGTATCAAATGATGAAAAGAATTACTTTATGCAGAAGGAGAAAAGCAGTGCATGCATTTTTCAAGCCATCAAATGATATGGGAAAGGTTAAAGTGATGAACGAATCAACTATCTGGCACAGAGTTTCATCCTTAGTAGCTGCAGGATAGTGGAGACGAGCAACTTGTAATGCTTTGAGTCTTGGTTTTCTGATCACTCATAATGTACTGTTACATGTTATGTGGTTATTTTCTTAATGTAATGAGTAGTAACTTTAGTCAAAATCAATTTTTTAAAGGATGTTGGATTTGGTTTTGATTATGTTGAAGTTACCTTAGAAGCCCTCAAAATCATTGTAAAAACTTTTGAATGTTTGTTTTTCTCAAAGGGCAACTTTGCCTGTGTCTCACATTCTTTTTAAGATCAAGCTTCAAAAAATACCTTTCAGGCCTTTGAGATTCTTATTGTGTTTCCTTTCTTAAACATTAATGAAAGTTTTTCCTTTCATTCGAATATAGTCTACCAAATAGAGGCAGATTGCAAAACAGTAAACTAGGAGAGCTCATCCAATCTCCTGACTTGAATAAATGACCTCCACTTTAGGAGATGATCAAATCATAAGTTGTTGAGTAGGAGGCAGGATTTGGATAAAAACTTTACTTTTTGACTATGCTTTGAATTATGAAAAGGTAAAGGTAAAGGTAGTTTTTAAGGTCATTGCCGAAGAAGACATCCATTGGTGTATGAGGACCCCCTTGTCAAAGCACACAAGGGGATTGTTTTTCCATTTTCCTTTTATATTATTCAAATTTGTACCTCTTTAGGTTTCAATTCTTTGACCAAGATTAGTATAAATCCAAGCCTTGCCATCTATCTAAGCTGAAGGTATGATTCAAAAAGAAAAGTAATTTTTATGGTCCACAACGTACTCCCTCTACACCTACTTCATGAAAGCAGGGAGGCATTGTATGTGCTACAGTGATATAGGACATACCCTAACTGAATTTTGGACCACTGGCCTCCTATATGGAGTATACAAAGCCTTAAACAATAGGCCCACTTAGTCTCTGCTGTGTTGGAAGTTACCAACCAACTGCATCAATGACTTTTGTAAATATGACATGAATAAATAATCTGCTTCCTTTTTGCACTCTCTCTTGTTTTAGTGTATGTTAAAAATCTCCAAAATTTTGCTTCCAAAAAATGGATAAAAAATGTGGCAACCGTAAACACCTTTGAATATTGTATTTTCACCCTTTTCACAGTTTTAAGTGAAAAAAATATTATTTTTTGAAAATTTTCAAATTTTTGTAAAAAATTATTGTTTAGCATCTAACTTTTTATTAATAAACCTGCAATTAATCAATAAATCTGGTAAGCTCTTGGTTGGAGGGAAATAGTTTTGTTAGTGTGCTTGTGAAGTTATTCCCTAGGTTCATATCTCCTATGCCTAACCCATAGGAGTATCCTGAAATAGTGGACAGTTTTGAACTTTATCCCTACCAACACAGCAGTTGGTGGGCCTATGAGAAAATTAAATAATGAACAAATCTGGTAAGACTGTTTCTATCTGTTAACACTCTCTTTAGCACCTTTTTGAAGCCATTGAAATTTTTTAATGTATCTTTAATATTGAAACTTGATGAATGCATTCAATTTATTATTTATTTAAAACTATGATAGTTTGGATAAAATCTTATAGCTACCTATATATCTTTTTGAGATTTAGGAAACAAAGAAAACAACAAATACACTAAGTTGCCGGTTTGGGTTTGCCATACGACGAAGTTTTTTCCCTAGGTTTGGTACAACTAGGTATGGCTATACATATATCTAATATTAAAAATATATAAAAATACTCATAATTTGCAAAAAACAAAATATCTATGCTCCCCCAAGTTTCGGGGGCGGGGGCGGGGGCGGGGGCGGGGACGGGGGGGACGAGTTTCGGGGACGACATTTTTTTTGGGCCATTTTTAGGGGACGGCTACTAAAAAATAAGATTTTTTTCAAAATATAGGGAAATTTTAAATATTTATATGATAACATTGATATGGCATTTATTATAGACATTATAGAACCTAAAAAAATGAATACATAACAATAACATTACACTTGAACTTAGTTTTCAACTTGTCACATGAGAATTGGCAAACAAATAAACAAAATTTAATTGTTTTCAATGACAATCTGCATATATATTATATCAAAATTACATCAAAGTGCCCAAAGGCTGCAAGTTTCAACAACAAAATGACAAAAACATAGAGAATATATGGCTGTCCCTAATCAGCCTCTCCTAAGACCGCTGTTAACCTCTTCGAACTGCTGTTGCTCCTCTTTCTCCTTTCAAACTGCTGTTGTTCACCAATGCAAAATGTGAAAATGAGTTATGTTTTTTTCTTTTCTTTTTGGTTGATATGATCTCTATTTTAGGTTTAGGATATGTTTAAAGGGATGTGGGGGTCCTTGTGGGCCCCCTAATCCCTTTTTTTAATTTAAAAAAAATGTTTTTTTTTTTTTAAATCCGTTGCAAAAGTATTATGGGCCATAGGGGACGGCTAGGCGTCCTTAGGACGGTCAAGAGATGTCCTGGCCGTCCTGGGGATGGCTAGCCGTCCCTTGCGTCCCCGAATTTTTAGGGGACGTCCCCGAGGAAGGGGGGACTGGTAGGGGACGTTTCCTACCCGTTCTCGTGTCCCCGGAATGTCCTGGGTACGGTACAGGGGGTTCTAGGGCAGGGGACGCGTCCCCGTGGAGCATAGCAAAATATTCATAATTTGCGAAAATCAATACCTAGAATTCAGCAAATGTCAATACAAAATTACAATCAATAATTTTCATTTTGATTGTAATCCTCATTTTGTTCTTCATCAAGAGCATCAAGGTCAACATTTGGTTTGTTTGAACCACAAGAACCCATAGTGCCACTTCCAATGGCCATGTCATGTGTAGATTTTGCCTCAAAGAGACTAAGGCAAGTTGTGCAACAAAAATGTCTAAGGCGGCACACTCAGGGGTTACATCCTAATTCTTCGTTGCCTCCTCATAATCGACTTTCTTATGTGACAAGAGATGCAAGTTGGAATGCACATAGACCAAATCCATTGCTTCTAGTTTTTTTGTAGCCAACTGGTTGCACTTAATTGAGTGGATAAAGGAGTATGTACACCAATTTCGCTTAGCCAAAGAACTTGCAACCGATTGAAATTGCATACAAAGTCAATACAACATTTGCAATAATAAAACAATATACATCAACAAAAAAAGTAAGTTAAAATATAAAAAATGCATACTTGAGATAAAAAATTTATAGCAAGAGGCTATAGGTAAATAGAGCCTTGGCCATGGATGTACCACACCATTCATGAGCGTTCTTGTACATGTCTTGAAGAGTGCAAACATCATGATTCCTTGAAGATATAAAGTGGCCAAACTTACCCAATACAATACATAGTACTTCTAGATTTGGGAATATTCTTTTGAATGTGGCCTTGTACCCATCAACAACCTCTTGATCTCTATATGGTGCCACCCTCCTTGGAAAATAAAGTATCTTTGTACTATAATATTTTGGGGACAAAGCAAATAGTAGGAGATGCAAGGATGTGGTCATCTTGTTCCAATGCTCAACAATGATTCTTTGCATTCTTTTGAAAAATGCTTCTGTGGAGTCATTCTCCTTAGCTTCTATTATGATCTTTATTCTTTCAGTCATGGAGTCCATGCCATCATAAATTTCATCCAAATATGGTTGTTCCATATCAACAAACCTACTCATACTCATGATAGGCTTAGTGAAACTCAATATGTTTCACATGAACCCACCAATCATCATCAAGAATCAATGCCTTGAGCTTTTGGGCTCTCTTTTTATTTGATTGCCTCCATACACTCTAAAGATTGTTGATGACCATGGCGCTCAATGGCTCTTGCACCTTCACAAGTCATCTCAAGACGATTGTGTGATGTGAATCGAGTCTCGACAACCTAACATGGTGTAACAAAATAAAACAAATTAAAAAATTAAAAAATTAAAAAGTAGATATATCATATAATTAAAATTTATTTTATAAGAAATTCTTATGTTATCTTCTATAATTTATTTTATTAGATGATATGTAGATTTTGCCTCATCTAAAGAGGCTAAAGCAAGTTGTGCAAGAAAAGTTTCCAAGTTGACACACTCAGGGGTTACATTCCAATCTCTTGTTGCCCTCTTGTTGTAATCGGCTTTCTTATGTGAGAAGAGGCACAAGTTGAAATGCACATAGACCAAATTCTCATCTTTTTTTGCAGCCAACTAGTTGCACTTAACTAAGTGGATAAAGAAATATGTACTCCACTTAGTCAAAGAACTTATAACCTGTTGAAATTGCATACAAAGTCAATCCAATATTTGCAATTTTAAAACATAATGTACAGTAGCAAAAGAAAAGGAAGGAAGGAAAATAATAAAAAAATGCATACTCGAGATAAAAATTTTATTGCAAGAGATTGCAGCTAAATGGAGCCTTGGCCATGGATGCACCGCCATTCACGAGCATCCTTGTACTTGTCTTGACGAGCACAAAGATTATGATTCTTTGAAAATATAAAGTAGCCAAACTCACCCACGACAATACTTAGTACATTTGGATCTGGGATTATTTTTTTGAATGTGGCCTTGTACCCATCAAAAACCTCTTGATCTATATGGTGCCACCCTCCTTGACAAGGAAAGCTTTTTTGTGCTATAATATTTTTCGGGATAAAGCAAATGCTAGGTGATGCAAGGGTGTGATCATCTTGTTCCAATGCTCAACAATGATTCTTTGCACTCTTTTGAAATATGCTTTTGTGGTGTTATTCTTTTTCCTTCTATTATGGTCCTTATTCTTTCAATTATGGAGTCCACGCAATCATAAATTTCACCCAAACATGATCATCCATATTAGCAAACCTAATCATACTCATGATGGGCTTAGTGCAACTCAAAATATATTCACGGTCCCACCAATCATCATCAAGAATCAAGGCTTTGAATTTTTGTGCTCTCTGTATTGGATTGGCTCCATACACTTCAAACATTGTTGATGACCATGGCACTCAATGGCTCTCGCACCTTCACTAGTCATCTGAAGACAATTGTGTGTGATGCAAATCGAGTCTCGACAATCTAACATGGTGTAAAAAATAAAACAAATTAAAAAAATTAAGAAGTAAATGATATATAATTAAAATTTATTGTAATTTATTTTATAGCAATCTTAAAGTATATCAAAAATGTCATGTCCCCTTTTTTAGAATTAAAAATTAATAATATTGGGCCCAATCTCTTTATATAGGTCCTATGTAATGTTTTTAAAAATATATTTTAACACTTTATTCAAATGCAATTCTAAAAGGGGACCTATGGATGTAATTTAAAAAGTATTTTTAAATACTTGGACGGAAAATAAATAAATAAATAAATAAATAAAAAATGAAGGGTCAAAAAAGACACCTATAAAAGAAGGGCAAAGGCATCAAGCTAATCATCTGATTATGTTATTTTCAAATATTTCCTTCCAATTTGGAGTTTGAAGCATTCAAGGACGAAAACCCTTGGTGTTGGAGATCCGGAGGACAATAACCCTTTTGGTTTTCCATAGTTGGATTTGGGGATGAAAACCCTCATATCCTTTGAGGTAGTTCTACTCAAGGATCACATTTGGTCTTAATGATCATGATTGCTCGATTCATATTTGCAAGCAAATCATTTGAAGATCTTGAAGGCATTTTCTAGAATTTTAATAATTGTTGATCTATTTTCCAATTCTGGTAAATTAATGATATTGGTATAATTGCCGTTGAGCAGAAAATATTATTTATTGCATGTTTTCAGACTGCTGCAGCCAAGATAAATATTATTTCTACCCTTTGAGTGACTGCTACAGCCAGCTGTACAAATTAATGACGGCTGATTCTATCATTTCAGCTTTCCCCAAGACTGCCGTACCATATAAAATAATAGTGCAGCCTTTGCTTTAAGGTGAAATCATATACAAAAGGTTAGCTGGATATTAGGGGCTGCTTTGTCAAGTCTGATTCAGCTTTGGAGAGTGGGGCCCATGCTTATTATTCCTTGATAAAGGAAGTCTATGTCTGGCGCACATATTTTGGGAGTATGGAAGCTGTTGTTCCCCTTTTTATGCAGTCAGTATAGCATGGTAAAGTGAATATTCATTGATATTAATTTAATACAAATAGATCTTGGTTGTATAAATCATTAGTAGAGGCTGCCCCAGTATTAGAGAATAATACTTGGTTTATTGGTTGTTGATCCTAATCATTGTGAGAGGGATTTCTGAGTTTATAATGACGTTCAGAAGAAGCAATGATGAATCCGTAAGTTCTGAACCTTATTTAGCTGAATCCATACAAATTGACAAGTGAATATTCATTGATATTAATTTAATACAAATATATCTTGGTTGTATAAATCATTAGTAGAGGCTGCCCCAGTATTAGAGAATAATACTTGGTTTATTTGTTGTTGATCCTAATCATTGTGAGAGGGATTTCTGAGTTTATAATGACGTTCAGAAGAAGCAATGACGAATCCATAAGTTCTGAACCTTATTATGATGAATCCATAATAATGCTTGGTTTATTTGTTGTTGATCCTAATCATTGTGAGAGGGATTTCTGGGAATTAGCTGTTATCATGGAATATATTGGTAATGTTGATTTTCCTTGAGAAGTTTTCAATATTGCAAATTTATTGGTTGCACAAAAAGGTGTAGGGTTAACAATTATTCTGATAATCAGCTGTATAGGTTAAATCTGAGCATGATGATTATTCTAGGGTATGTATCAGCTGTTGCAACTTATTAATATTGCATTTGAGGGTTTATATATCAGCTTCTGGAGGTGATAGTTGCTGTTTATGATGTATTGGATGAGTTATATCAGCATAATGAAGGTCTGAGATGTAATTTCCAGCCAATTGACATTTTAGTCAGAATTATAGTGGCTGATTTGGAGTTCGTATTTGTTGCAAACTAACATATATTGCTGATCAACATAATATTTAAGTAGGGTTTGGCAGCTACATTTGATATTTGTTCATCATTTCAATTTGCATATGTTTGAAAATTCATCTAGTTCCTGGGGTTGCCTGATTGGAGACATTACAAAAAAATAAATTAATAAAATATAGAATTTTTTTAAAATTATCTTCAACAACTCCAACTTGGAGAAAGCCCTGAAGATGGCTTGTGATATATGATGATTTGTCACAAACATTTGAATCTCCTTAGCCTTGTTGTAGATTTTTTTGATCAACTTGATCTATGTGCCAATCATTTGCATCACTAATTTGAGGGAGCGGACAGGTCATGATGTCCCAAAAATATGTCCATATGTAGCCTCCACTAATAAATTTGCTGCCTTGCACTTTTTAGCATTGTCTGTTATGACTTGAACAATGTTTTTGAGGCCCACATTTCAATGGATTCTATGAGGATCTTGGCAATGAAGTTTGCATCCTTCAGTTGCCCCTTACAATCAATTGCTTTCAAAAACATCACCCCTTTAGGGCACACTGCGATGACAATAATTGTTTATTTTTGCAATCCTTCCATCCATCAAAATGATGGACACTCTTGTTTTGGACCATGTTTCCTTGATTGCCTACAGTGATGTCTCTATGAAATCTTTTTTCTTGGACAATAAGGCGGTGCACACCTTTTCATACCTAGGACTAGTCTAATTAATGGGTGCATTAGCAATTGTTGTCACCATTTCCCACTAATATGTTGATCTCACAAGGTTGAAAGGAAGCCCATTGCCATAAATGCAACAAACAATGCATTGATTTGCAATCTCCCTCGTCTCATTTTGGAAGGTCTTTTCCAATGGGCCTTTTTTATAGGAAATAGAGAGGGTATTGTCTTCTTAGAAAGACGGTGGTGGAAAGAAAGGATGTGGCACAACTAGTATAGTAGGGCAAATAGGAGGCTTACATGATCCTTTCTTAGATAGAGGACGTGATCTTTCTTTTGCTTACTGCATCTTCTTGTTCTTTGATACATGCCATAATTTGCCTCTTTGGCAACCCTTTTTTGTTAGGCCCTTGACAAACTCTTATTCTTTTGCCGGTCATAGACCATAAATGAGCTTTCACTTGACTATATAAGCTCCTATAGTCATTTTCACATTGATTACAACACCAATGAAGACCCCCACCTCCAAAAAGCTACTCAATCATGGTCACATGTCTCCAAAGAGGTGATGTTAGTTCAATTTTGAACTGCCTATTTGTCATTGGGCCCACTTAACTAGAAGTAGCAGTCATTCTATATGAATAACAAAAAAAAATTACAACTCTAGGGTACATTAAGAAAAACAAAAAGAACATTATAAGCCTATATTATGTTAAAAGGTTTAAAAACATTTAAAACACTTTTAAAAAGAAAAAAAAGCTTAAAAAAATTAGGAAAAAGTTGAAAATATTCTAAAAAACATGAAAAGATCTCAAAATAAACTTACCTTTGATAAATCTCATAGGTGTAGCAATTTCTCTTTTATAACAGTTAGCAAACACATAAGAATCTCTTTGTCAATCCTTCACCTTCGGAAGAATAACCAAGAAGCTTAGGAATGTAAAATGGTAGTTTGGAGGCAAAGTAGGTGTTTGGTCTCTTGTATTTGTTAAATGAATGTTTTGATTTATAGGTAATCGCTTTTAATCAAAGCTCAGAACCGATGGGATTTTGAAAGGGCCCAAACCCTTGCACAAACAGTCAAACAGGTCAGGGAGACGAGTTTAACAAGACTCGAAGCCAGGACAACAAAGAACTGGCTTAGAACATAAGGAACAAGCCCAACACAACCAAGGAACACCAAAAAACAAGCCCAAAGACGAGCAACAACACCCCACACAAGGGGTGAGCAAAGCAATGGGAAAAACCACCACAAAAGAATAGGATCACCACTCAAGGTGGCTTGAATTCAAATTGCATTACAAACCTTTGTTTAGTTTCAGAACCTAAATCTTTGCTCATTCCAACTGAAGGGGCAACACAGAAAGATTTTGAAGAACACCCACCAATCTCTTGCAAATGCTCTTGTGAACAATGATCCTATCTGCCCATCCTCTCTGTGGCCGAAGGAGCACTCCAGATCTCTGTATGTGGTTCGACAATGTCTTTAGCCTACTGCTCAGAAACTCCACAACCGGCTAAAGCATGCCCAGACATGTGACAGTTTAAACACATCACCTAAGACTCCTCATAAACAATTTGTTACACCCAATCACCCAGTTTTAAAGAAAGAGTGATAGACGAAGGGAGGACTTTGTCAACAACAATACTGACACACAATCTAGCAAATATAAATCTCTTCTTGGATCTAGTCATCTCATCAACAGTAATGAGTACCCCCAAGGAGTCGGCGATGGTAGTCCACACTTCCTCATCCCAATATTCAAGAGGTAAACTTGGGAGAATAACCCGAACAAGAACCCTGTCAAAGCAAACTTTTCCAAGGTCCGGCCTTGGCTCCCAGCTCTTGAGGTATAAGCAAGATCTCCCAAAGAACCACATACCACTCTTAAGGATCTGCAAACTGTCTACATCGAGAGAGGAGAAAAGGAAGAATACCTTGAAATATACCACCCCCTTATGTGTTTTACTGAGTTTAGTTGGCACCTGATGCGGTTTAGGGGTTTTTGCATTTGGCAAGCACACATGCATATATATATTTTTGCAAAAATCAAAGGAAATGAAAATACCCACAACCTTTATTTCAATTTCAATGCCTGACTAAACATTTATCAACAATACCCACATGAGTAATGCCAAAATATGAAAGAATTTCACATACCCAATTTACTGTCATAAGGTACAGGTCTGAAATTAGTTGCTACAGCAGTATAAAGACTGAGTTTTCCTTCATTTCTCTTCATGGAGAGGGATCATACAACAAATATATGCTTTGTTTCTTCTACAAGGGCTTACAGCCCCAAACAGACCCTACGAACTGCAAGCAAGTGAGGTTGAGGACACAACTAAGAGGACCCACGTCCACACTGTAGCTGGTACGGCCTGTAGGTGGTGATAACAGCAGTGTATGCCTTCGAAACTCCCTCACAAACCCTTATGAAATCTCTGTCTTCCCATAACAAGCCTCCACGCCAAGTCTGATATGAAAATGCTGGCCCCAAAACCCCTACACACTGAATAAACACCTCCAGGTATGGTATGACCAGGCTGAGAGGCAGTACGACCTGGGTATGACTGCAAACTCCGACAAATTCCCTTCCAATGCCCTCTAATCGCTGCAATCTGTCATTTGTTATCCCTTGATAATTATCATATCAATAAACTATGAAAATCTTCATCATAAAACCTCCACGGCAAAGCAATGAACTCACAAAATGCATAGAAATGAAGCACAATCACAGCCACTGAGTATGACTCTCCTCAAGCCCCCTTAGATGGTCTTCCACACCCACGGCAAGCTATTGCAAATGGTGGTTTTCGTGACCAAAAGCCCAACGTTTTCTTCAAACTCTCATACATTACAGAGCAAAATGCAAATGAAAATATGTTGTCTTGAATGCTCCTCTTTTTTCATTTTTTGCTTACATATTTCCCTCATGAGGTGCACTTTACTTTGCAAGAGAAAATATTTAATTTAAATTACTTTATTTCCTTTACTTTGGGCGCCCAAGTCCTTTGTGACTTAATTTTTGTATTGCATTCCTTTATTTCCTAAGTCACCATAAATATAATAAAGTCCATACATTAATAATTATTATTAAATTAGGGACTTTAATATGAAAGCCCAAACGGACTCGGAATTACAAGATCTTTAGACCATTGGAAAGGTCTAATCAAATCGCTTTGCCTCCAACAATGAACTCCCCTATCCGGAAGAAACCCTAACGTACTAAAAATAGTAAGTTACCGCCAAAGTGTCCGAAACCAACCAAATAAACGGCCAGAGTTCCCTAACCACATTGGTTAGTCTATGGGAACCGAGTATAGACTAATCCATCATAAAATGGGGGACATTACAGTCTGCCCTCCCCAATATTGTTTGCCTCAAGCAATCTCAGATTTGGATGCGACAAGATTTGTTCATTCTCCCATGTAGCATTTTCCACTGGCAGGTTCTTCCATTTTATCAAATATTCCCTGATGACCCTTTTTCTCAATGTCCTCTCCCTGGTGTCAATGATGGCCTCAGGTACCAAAATCAGCTTCCCCTCTTCATCAAGAGGAGGCAACTTTGTAAAAGGTATCATATTGTGCCCCAGTACCTTTATGAGGTGAGACACATGAAAAACATTATGTACCTTAATCTTTGTCGGCAACTCCAACTCATAAGCCACCTCTCCAACCCTCCTGGAGACCTTGAATGGTCCATAGTAGCGTGGCTTCAATTTCTCTACACCACTCTTCTTAAGAGTGGATTGTTTGTATGGATGCAGCATAAGATATACCATGTCACCAACCTCGAAGGATCGCTCAACCCTGTGCTGATCTACATACTGCTTCTGTTGGTTTTGCTCCTTCTGAATATTCTCCCTCAAAGACCTCATTATGTCTTGACTTTCCTACAGGAGGTCTTTAAAGATTTTGAAAATGCAAATGAATTGGTTATGAATTGATGTATTTACAAATGAGCGAAAACGCTCAATATATACAATGTACAAGAAGCAAGTTTTCTAAAAATAGAAAACTGTCGACATAGATGAGCATTAACTAAAACAAAATCAGGCCGACATAGAAAAACATACTAATACCCTCCCTTAATGCTCAATCTATCAACAACACCTATAGACCCCCTGAAGTGTACAAATTTAGCAAAACCGAGGGGCTTGGTGAAGATATTTGTTGGCTGCTCCGAGGTAGGAACATACAGTAACTGAATGGATCCGTCTTCAACCAGCTGTCGTATGTAATGACAATGAGTTTCCACATGCTTGGTTCGTTCATGGAAGACAGGATTCTTGGCCAGTTTGAGCACTCCCTGATTATCACAGAACAAGGGAGTCGGACCTGCCTGAGGAACATGCATATCCGCAAGCATCCGTCGAAACCAAACTGCCTCACAACCTACTTTAACTGCTCCCCGATACTCTGCTTCTGTCGAGGAGAGAGCCACTGCCTGCTGCTTCTTACTAGTCCATGTGACAGCACCAGATCCCAAACTAAACACATACCCAGCTATAGACTTACTGTCATCAACAGAACCTGCCCAGTCGGAATCTATGTAACCTCTGAGTATAGGATCATAACTCCGAGTGTACAGAAGTCCATAATCACGAGTGCCACTCACATAACGCAGCACACGCTTCACTGCTGTCCAATGATCAGCCTTGGGGGCTGTCATGAAGCGTGATATGTAGCTCACTGCAAAACTAATCTCAGGTCTAGTAGCAGTAAGATAAATGAGGTTGCCTACTAGTTGCCTGAACAAAGATTCATCTACCACTGGTGAGGTGGACTGAGCTGACAATTTAAGCCCGGGTTCCATAGGAGTAGAGGCAGGTTTGCAATCCTGCATTCTGAACCTGTCCAGGAGGTTGCGAGCATACTTGGACTGAGAAAGAAAGATACTGTGCTTAGTCTGCCAAACCTCAACTCCTAGGCAATAATGCAACAAGCCCAAATCTGTCATATCAAAAGTACGGCACAAATCCTATTGGATCTCAGCAATCAAATGTGCGGAACTGCCAGTAATGATTAAGTCATCCACATAGACAACCACAAACAATATGTCATCACCAGAAAGTTTGATATACAGATTTGAATCAGATGGACTTCGCTGAAAACCATGATCTGTCAGGTACTTATCTATTTTCATGTACCAAGCCCGAGGGGCTTGTTTCAGACCATAGAGAGCTTTGACGAGTCTACAGACCTTGTGTTCTTGACCAGCAACCTTAAAGCCTGGAGGTTGCGTCATGTAGACTTCTTCCTGCAAGTCATCATTCAGAAAAGCACTCTTAACATCCATCTGATGGACTTTCCAACCAAACTGAGCTGCTAAGGCAAGAACAAGCCGGATGGTACTCATTTTGGCTGTAGGAGCAAAGGTCTCCTCATAGTCAATGCCTTCTTTCTGTGAGAACCCACGAGCAACAAGACGAGCCTTATACTTGTCAAGGGTTCCGTCAGCTTTGTATTGCACCTTGTACACCCATTTGCAGCTAATGGGTTTCTTCCCTGGAGGAAGATCAGAAAGTGCCCAAGTGTGATTCTTCTGAAGACTCTGGAACTTAGCTTCCATAGCCTGTTCCCACTCAGGTATACCTTTAGCCTCTGAGTATGTCTGAGGCTCAAAAACACTATTAATGTTAGCCATGAGAGCAAAATTGACTGTAGGCTGCTGTTTGCTCTTATTTCTGGAAGTTCTACTCTCAATGAGCTCACCATCCCGGAGATCACTAATGGTTTTAACATACCATATAGGCCGGAGAGTAGAAGTGCTAACATCTGGAGGAGCTGGAAGAGGTTCAGGATCAGCAACAGGAGCAGCAGGAAGAGGATTATTTTCCGGAGGAAACTCAGGTAGTGCATCATCAGAAACAGATTCTGCATCATCCCTCCCATCAAGTGGACCAAGTGGAAGAAGAACACTTTGAGGTTGATCCGAACACTGCTCAGAAGAAGACTGAAAAGGTCCTCTATCTTCATCAAAGACAACATCACGACTGAAGATAAGACGATCAGTGGCAATATCTATCAGTCTGTAGGCCTTATGGTTGTCACTGTACCCTGTCATCATGAGCTTCTGACTCTTGGATTCCAACTTCGAGCGCTGAGCATTTGGAACCCAAACATATGCAAGAGAGCCAAAAACCTTCAGGTGGCTGATCCTGGGCTTGCGACCAGACCAAACCTCTTCTGGAGTCTTCCCCTTAACAGCCTGAGTAGGAGAGCGATTAAGGAGATAGACGGCAGGAAAAATTGCTTCTGCCCAATACTTATTAGGAACACTCCTGTGCTGTAACATAGAACGAGCCATCTCAACAATCGTACGATTGCGACGCTCAACAACACTGTTTTGCTGCGGAGTGTAGGGTGTAGTCAACTGGCGTTTGATGCCATGGGTATCACAGAAGTCGGAGAATGCAACAGAACAAAATTCCCCACCGTTATCTGTCCTAAGAGTGATGATGCTACAGCCAAACTCTTTTTCAACCAAGGACTTAAACTTCTGAAAGATACTAAATACATCTGATTTTTGTTTGAGAAAGTACACCCACATCTTTCTACTAAAATCATCAACAATAAGCAAGAAATATTTGCAACCAGTAACTGAAGATGTATTCATAGGACCACAAATATCAGCATGAAGTAATTGAAGTACCTTAGACGCACGCCAAGAATCTCCATCCTTGAAGGGAGTCCGATGTTGTTTGCCAGCTTGACAGGCGCCACATACTCCAAGATGCTATGTCTGAATATCAGGAAGGCCTAAAAACAAGTCCCTGCCGGGACAGCTGAGAAGGATAATGGATGTTGAGATGTCCATATCGCTGATGCCACAAAGTGCTGAGAGAAGAAACACGGGCTGCCATAGCTACTTCAGGGGAATCACCAGTGTCAATGAGCCGATAAAGGCCATGATCCTCTAGACCAACAGCAACAGTAAGACGGGTCTCTCGATCAATAATAGAGCACTTGTGAGCACTGAACACTACATCCAACTGAGGAGCATTCCTCATGATCTGACTCACTGAAAGCAGATTGAGTTCCATACCAGGAACGTAGTACACATTTAGGAAGATAAGGTTCCTTCCACCAGACTGTATCTGAACAGTGCCTCTGCCAACAACTGTGTACTCACCTCCGCCAAAGATAACTGAATCACTAAAGGGAGAAAAGTTGGTAAACCAATCACGCCTGTGAGTAAAGTGACGTGAAGCACCAGAATCGATGTACCAAGCAGAAGTCTTGACAAGATCTGAAGACCTTTTAGCCATAAAAGCGTAAAAGGCAGACTCCTTCTGCTCAGAAAGTTCAACGACATGCGCCTTCTGATGTGACCCTCCCTGCTTCTTCTGTTCAGAAGCTATCCTTTGACGGCAATCTTTCTTCATATGGCCGAATTTGTGACAGTAATTACACTGCACATTCTTCTTCTTAGGGTTGCCCGGAGGTTGATTTGAACCGTTCGGCTGTGATGACTGAGATGACTGAAATTTGCTGTTATCCTTCTGAAAGGATTTAGCTGCAAATGCCTGTTCAGAAGAGGACGAGGAAGCACTGCTACCAAACTGTTGTTTCTAGCGATCTTGCTGCAGGAGTTTGTTGCATAATTTAGGAAACTTCAGATCAACATTCGTAGACGTAATGTTGAGAGTCTCGACAAAGTGCTTGTAGGATTTAGGTAGACTTTTGAGGGTGATGACTACCATATCCTCTTCCTCCATTTTTTGACCAATAGCCTCAAGCTGATCTCGAATGTCCTTAATCTTCGCGAGATGCTCCTGTAAGGACATACGTTCGTCCATCATGATGGAGAACAACTGATTTTTCAAAAAGAAAGCCCGGCTTTTATCAGAGGTCTCATGAAGCTCCTTCAGGTGCTTCCAAATCTCAGCAGCTATCTTGCCTGAAGGAATCTGCGGCAACTGGTCATCTGTAACAGAAAGCTTAAGAAGCATGACAGCCTCTTTGCTACGATCATCAAACTTGTCCTGATCAGCACCAGCGGTGGGAGGACGAGTTTCTTTGCCCAAAACCAATTCATCAAGGCGGCAATACTCAAAAATAGTCAGCATACGTTGCTTCCAGATATTATAGTTTCTGCCATTAAATCGCTGATTGCCCTCCAACATCAAGTTGGTCAAAGACGCCATTTGCACGTTTCCCAATGCAAGAAAACGACAAGAATTTGAACAGCGTTTAACTGAGGAGCAGAACAGGATCATGTACAAGATCTAAGATAGGTACGGTTGCACGGAAAATGAGGCACGAACTTCGAGGTACGGAAAAAATCTGACAGGTACCCACAAAAGGTCTCGAAAAACCCAGAAGGAATATGCGTTCGAAAAAATTTTTGTCAAATGCTGAGGGTTCAAAACCCTAGACGAAAACGGTCCGTGCCCTAGGCGGCCATGAATGCTCAGAGATACAGAACAATGTTTCAAAAAAAAAAAAAACGCAACCACACAAGTGACGCTCCAGCGTTCGTGTCACAGCATGTGGAGATCAGATTGATACACAAAGGCGACCAAGAATGTGCAAAAACACGGCCCAAAAAAATCACAGAAAACACAGTGAAGAATCCGTGAAAAACAAAAAATGCTAGAGGTTCGTGGTCGCGGAAGGAGGATGAGCCCGCGGAAGGGGAGGTGTGCCAGTCCCGATGGGAATGCGACCCTTAGAGTAGGGCTCGCGGGACCAAACCAAGAGCCGCGACTGGAAAGAAAAAAACGTTCCAAGCGTGTATCCAATGACGATTCCGTTCCAACTGTCCAAATCGCGAAAAAAAACTTGAAAAGAAATGCAGAAAACCTTTTCACAGAATCGCGGCCTCAGAAATTCGCGATTTTTGGAAAGAATCGCATCGCCCAAAACCGAATGGCTCTGATACCATAAAGATTTTGAAAATGCAAATGAATTGGTTATGAATTGATGTATTTACAAATGAGCGAAAACGCTCAATATATACAATGTACAAGAAGCAAGTTTTCTAAAAATAGAAAACTGCCGACATATATGAGCATTAACTAAAACAAAATCAGGCCGACATAGAAAAACATACTAATAGTCTTTACCCTTGGGTACGCTGCTATCCCCAAACAACAAGTCTAGGAAACTGGGAGCCTCATATCCATAAAGTGCCATGAAAGGTGACATCTGGATGGATATGTGGTAGGTGGTGTTATAACAATACTCCCCCAAATGGAGCCACTTGACCCATGCCTTCTACTGCCCAGCTATGTAATTCCTGAGGTATCCCTCCACCCACTTATTAACTATCTCAGTCTGTCCCTCAGTCTGGGGGTGGTAGCTCGTGCTAGGTGTGAGCTCTGTGCTTGTCAATCTAAAAAGCTCCTGCCAAAAATTGCTAAGGAACCTGCTGTTTCTGTTGCTCACTATATTCCTAGGCAACCCGTGAAGGCGGAATACCTCTCTGAAAAATAAATCAGCAACCTGAGCTGCTGTATAAGTGGCTGAAATGGCAAAGAAATGGGCAAACTTCGTCAACCTATCAACCACCACATATATGCAGTCCCTGCCTTGGGCTTTAGGCAAGCCCATAATGAAATCCATCGAAATACAGTCCCACTTCCTCTCAGGAATTGGTAAGGGCTGCAACAATCCACCTGGAAAGGAGTGCTCATGTTTGTTTTGTTGGCATACCGGGCACTCTCTCACATACTTCTGCACTTCTGTCTTGAGGCCCATTCAAGTGAACCTCTCCCTAACCTGCCTGTAGGTTTTGCAAAAACCCAAATGTCCTGCCATAGGCAAGTCGTGAAATGCCCTCAAAATCTTCTGCTTCATAGCGAACCCTGGCACCAGAAAGATCCTCTCCTTGTAAATGATCAAGTTATTTACAATAGTGTACCTGTTGTCACGGATGGTGCCATCAATCACCCCAGAAGCCCACTTATTCTTTGCATATTCTGTAGTGATCATATCTTTCCAGTCCTCTGCAATCTCCCCTAAAGCACACAAGTGTGGTCTCCTGGATAAGGCGTAAGCAACTACGTTCTTCTTCCCTTTGACGAAGACGATGTTAAAGTCATATGCCTGGAGTTTGCTGACCCACTTCTATTGTCGCTCGTTCAGATCCTTCTAACCAAGGAAGTGCTTCAGGCTATTGTGATCTGTTTTGACAACAAATTTGCCCCCAACCAAATACTGCCTAAACTTAGCTAAAGCATGCATAATAGCTAGCGTCTCCTTATCGTAGATGCTATAACTCCTCTCAGGGCCCCTCAACTTTCGGCTCTCAAAAGCAATGGGGTGCTTGTCCTGCATTAGCACCGCCCCTATGCCTTCCCCTGAGGCATCACATTGAAGCTCAAATGGCTTTGAGAAGTCTAGAATGGCCAAAATTCAGCAAGTACTCATCACCTCCTTAAACCTATCAAAGCACTGTTGAGCACTATTTGACCATTCAAAAGCTCCCTTACGTGTCAAATTTGTAAGGGGGGCAGCTTTCTGAGAAAATCCCCTCACAAAACGGCGGTAAAATCCACAGAGGCCAAAAAATCCCTTGAGTTGGGAGAAATTCTTCGGTGGTGGCCAATCAACTATAGCCCGGATCTTTTCCGGATCCACACAGACACCTTCTACACCGATGATATGTCCCAAGTACAGCAACTCTGTCATGCCAAACTCACATTTGGACATTTTAGCATATAAAGACTCCTGCTTAAGTATACCCAATACAATGTCAAGGTGCCTCAGGGGATCCTCCCAAGTCTTGCTGAATATAAGAATATCATCAAAGAAGATCAGTACAAATTTCCTTAACTCCTCTCTGAAAACTTTATTCATGCAAGACTGAAATGTCGCTGGTGCATTGGTTAACCCGAACGACATAACTAAAATCTCGAAGTGCCCATAGTGGCACCTGAACGTAGTCTTCTCCACATCCTCCTCACGTACCCTTATCTAATGGTACTCGGACCTCAAGTCTATCTTGGAGAAGTAACAAGCACCATGCAGCTCGTCAATAAGCTCATCAATCCTCGGGATGGGATGCCTGTTCTTGATGGTCCTCTTGTTCAGTTCTCGGTAATCAATGCACATCCTGAGTGTGCCATCCTTCTTTTTAACCAATACAACCGACGAAGCAAAGGGACTCTTGCTGGGCCTGATGTGTCCCATATTGGGAAGCTCTTAGATGGCCTTCTCAATTTCATCCTTATATCTTTTGGGATGCTTGTAGGGAACTGTGATAACTTGCTTGACATCCTTTTCGAGCTCTATGACATGTTCAAACCCTCTATCAGGAGGTCTACCTGGTGGTATCTCACTAAACACTTTGGAGTGTTTAGTCAATAAGGACTAGATCTCAGCTGGATACTTCTGTTTTTGCTGCTTGGGCACCTCAGGCATCACAAGTACTTCCGCTGCCCACTGTACCTGATCATGTCGCAGTATCCTCTCCATCCTCCGAATAGACACTGCCCTTAGACCACCATCTGACATTCCCCTCATAATATGTTTCTGACCATTTATTTCAAATTTCATCTCCATGGTCCTTAAGTTGAGGGAGAATTCACCAATCATATGTAACCACTTCATACCAAGGACTATATCCATATCACCCATACCAACTACATAGTAATTTGCCTGGAACTCAAAGTTATTTAACTTGATGGTTAGATTCGGGATCCTACTACTTGCAAGGGATGACAAACCCATCTGCAATTTTGACCCTGAATCCCTCAAACTCCTCAGTTTTGAGCCCCCTCCGTGCTACCAAACCTTCATCGATGAAGTTATGGGTGGCTCCTGTGTCTAGTAGAGTGGTCACTCTCTGTCCCTTCAATACTCTATGTATTCTGAATGAACCCTCTCTGGATGGAAGAAAAGTGTGTTGTAGGGAACTCCTCAACCCGTGCATCCTGAACCTCCTCAGCTGCACTCTCCACATCACTATCTGAATGCTGATCACTCTGTTGATCTGAATGTTCTGAAGCTGACTCTTCGGCAGAGTAGTATTCTAACTGTTTGGCCTGCCCTGTCATTGGGCATTTATGATTAGGATCCCATAGACCCTTGGATTTGAAGCATAGCTTCTTCCTCCTGTATTCATTAAATGTATCGTCATCCAATTTTGTGAATGGTTTCCTTGGCTGCCCTGTTTTGCGTGATGCAATCTTCTTATCCTTATCTTTTCTGTGCGGGAAACCCTTGGATTGAAACTTGCTCTTATAGGAGGAATATTCCATGTCCTTGGCCTTCTTGATGGCCTCCTGTAAGGTAGGTGGATTAAACCCTTTGATCCATCCCCTCAAGGGCTCAGATAGACCATCTAAGAAGAGGACAATGAGTCTACGCTCAGAAATATCTATGACCTTAACTAATAACCTCTGCAAATCAGAGATGTATGCATCCACTCCACCATACTGTCTAAGCTGGGCTAGCTCCTTGAAGTGCAACTCAAGATCTCCCTTGTCGAATCTGTCAATTAGCCTCTCTCTGAACTCTGCATAAGAGACAATCTGATCATGGCCCAGTGTAACTAATCCATGATACCACCACTCATGTGCCTCCCCGTCCAAATGCAAAGTTGCATACTCTATGGCATCCCGTTCAGTAGAAGGATTGAGGCGTAAATATATATCCACTTTCTGGACCCATGCTCTAGCTGATGTCTTCCCTGAACCATCGAAATAAGGGATGCTCATCTTCCCCTTCTTCTGGAGGTCCTGGTTTTGTGGTCTTGCTCCTGCTTCACCCTATGGTTTATTGTGTTCCTTGAATGCCAAATAAGCCTGAAAAGGCATATCGGTACGGAACCTAGTGTACATCGATCTCCAATCCCGCAAATACTGTGCATGTCGAACCGTATCATTCGGTTCAGGTACCCCCTCTGGTGGGTTATTCTCTAGTAAGAACTGAGGCATTAAAGGCCTCGTGCTGGCTGAACCTGTGAATGTATGCTGTGGGGTGGCCCTATCATTCATCGAATGTTCACCGTTGTTGCCATTATTCTGATTATTCTCATTGTTACCTCCTGCATTATGTTCAACTCCATTATTATTTCCATTGTTCCCAGGTATCAATCGGGCTAAAATCTGTGTCAACTATGTTTGAGATCTGTCCATCCTCTCCAACATGTCCCACTGCCCTCTCGCCAAATCATTAATTGCATGTAACATGCTATTCGTATCTGCCCTGTCATCACTGAAGGGGTCTCTGCTCGACGTACCCTCTCTATCTCCCATGGTTTCTGCAATGGGTTCTTCCCTGTAAAGCACTATGTCTCTTGTAACGGGTTCCTCTTCCCTGTAAAAAAAACTACCTGTTATTCCTCAGGTTTTGAAGGTTCACTGTATAAAACTGGTTGTTGCTCTTCAAACCTTGTAGGCCACTCTTCCCACTGATCCTATTCTGCTTCCTTTTTCCTCAATCTCTCCAAGTATCTTTGTTCTCTAGCACTACCTCTCATAGATTTTTACATCCACTCACCGTCTGGCCATCAAAACTGACATGCAAATGAAGAACACCAACATGCAACCGAAGATATGTGGCATGCAACCATATACTGATTTGTGTTAAATAGGCTGGCAAGAAAACCAGCTTTGATACCACTGAAATATACCACCCCCTTATGTGTTTTACTGAGTTTAGTTGGCACCTGATGCGGTTTAGGGGTTTTTGCATTTGGCAAGCACACATGCATATATATATTTTTGTAAAAATCAAAGGAAATGAAAATACCCACAACCTTTATTTCAATTTGAATGATTAAACATTTATCAACAATACCTACATGAGTAATGCTAAAATATGAAAGAATTTTACATACCCAGTTTGCTGTCATAAGGTACAGGTCTGAAATTAGTTGCTACAACAGCATAAAGACTGAGTTTTCCTTCATTTCTCTTCATGGAGAGGGATCATACAGCAAATATATGCTTTGTTTTTGCTACAAGGGCTTACAACCCCAAACAGACCCTACAAACTGCAAGCAAGTGAGGTTGAGGACACAACTAAGAGGACCCATGTCCACACTGTAGCTGGTACGGCCTGTAGGTGGTGATAACAGCAGTGTATGCCTTCGAAACTCCCTCACAAACCCTTATGAAATCTCTGTCTTCCCATAACAAGCCTCCACGCCAAGTCTGATATGAAAATGCTGGCCCCAAAACCCCTACACACTGAATAAACACCTCCAGGTATGGTACGACTAGGCTGAGAGGCAGTACGGCCTGGGTATGACTGCAAACTCCAACAAATTCCCTTCCAATGCCCTCTAATCGCTGCAATCTGTCATTTGTTATCCCTTGATAATTATCATATCAATAAACTCTGAAAATCTTCATCATTAAACCTCCGCGACAAAGCAATGAACTCACAAAATGCATAGAAATGAAGCACAATCACAGCCACTGAGTATGACTATCCTCAAGCCCCCTTAGATGGTCTTCCACACCCGCGACAAGATGTTGCAAATGGTGGTTTTCGTCACCAAAAGCCCAAAGGTTTCTTCAAACCCTCATACATTGCAGAGCAAAATGCAAATGAAAATATGTTGTCGTGAATGCTCCCCTTTTTTCATTTTTTGCTTACATATTTCCCTCATGAGGTGCACTTTACTTTGCGAGGGAAAATATTTCATTTAAATTACTTTATTTCCCTTACTTTGCGCGCCCAAGTCCTTTGTGACTTAATTTTTGCATTGCATTACTTTATTTCCTAAGTCACCATAAATATAATAAAGTCCACCAAAAGCCCAAAGGTTTCTTCAAACCCTCATACATTGCAGAGCAAAATGCAAATGAAAATATGTTGTCGTGAATGCTCCCCTTTTTTATTTTTTGCTTACATATTTCCCTCATGAGGTGCACTTTACTTTGCGAGGGAAAATATTTCATTTAAATTACTTTATTTCCCTTACTTTGCGTGCCCAAGTCCTTTGTGACTTAATTTTTGCATTGCATTACTTTATTTCCTAAGTCACCATAAATATAATAAAGTCCACACATTAATTATTATTATTAAATTACAAACTTTAATATGAAAGCCCAAACGGACTCGGAATTACAAGATCTTTAGACCATTGGAAAGGTCTAATCAATTCACTTTGCCTCCAACCATGAACTCCCCTGTCCGGACCAGAGTTCCCTAACCACATTGCTTAGTCTACGGGAACCGAGTATAGACTAACCCATCATAAAATGGGGGACATTACATACCTTCATCATCTCAGTGATTTTTAGAGAGCCTTTTAACTGCCATTTTCTCACAGTCCAAGCCCTAACAGAATCCACATTCGGCCTATAACCTAGAAACTTCTTGACCAAGGCATTGGCCCACCTTGTGGAAGATCTTTCAATGACAAAATTGGGGTATGAGAACTTGCCCTATCTGCCCCTGATATGTAGCACTTGAAGGCAAAACAAGGAAAAGGGGAGGGGAGGGGAGCCAAACTTTACAGTGGCACCCCCAGGTCCAGCCTCCAGAGAAGAGACCATGAATCCTTGGGAACTAGTAGCATTCCCAGCAAATCCAACCATCCTCGAGCCCTCAGCCTAAAATGAAGAAGCCCCAACCTGAGCAGTAGCAGACTCCTTAAGATGGGTCTCTTCCAAAACTAAGGAAACACCATCTGAACGCCCTTTGTCCAGCGCAAATCTGTTAGGGGAAGCAACACTAGGCGAGGGGGAAAGGAATCCCTGCCTCAGCACCTGGCAAAGCCCTCCAACACCATCTGCAAGTGAGGAATAAACTGGCCAAAGGACTTTGCCATAGCACGAGAAACAATGCTCTGAGCCTCCAACCGAAGCGCTAAGAGACTCACATCCTCTTCATCCTCACTGGGAAGATTCCAATCCTCGCCAACGTATGTGAAGCCTCCATCGTCCTTGTCATCATCCTCATCTTCTCCATCCAAGCCGCTCCCATACTTGCTCTGAGCAGGATTCGAACCAACTTTCCTATTGCTCGTCGCTCCCATGCTCATCGTGTTAAAACTTTGTTAAATGAATGTTATTTAAATCACTTTATGGCAAAATAGGTCATATTGGTTCACTTTAGGTCATATTAGGTTTTAAAAATGTGTTTTCTGTTTAAAAATGCTTTAATCACTACATTTTTGAGTTGCACTTGCATGTTCATACCGGGTATAGGCCCTCGGGGAACTTGTGGTGTCTAGGCCAGACCCTGGGCAAACTTAGGGTCATTCTAGCCTTGTACCCAGACTTGAATCAAACTTGCCCTTTTCGACAAGCAAATCAAACAAACTTGGTAACATAGCAAATACAAGTGAAATCATTGATTTACGTGAGGAATCAATTTCTACGGAGAATGTCAAAGCCTAAAAAAGCAAGTTGAGTTTGAAATATATTGTAGTACAATTTTTTTGATGTATATCTTTCCTAGAACTCAACAACTTCCCCTTTGATGATTTGGTTTTTTAAAAATTGAAATGTTAATGGGTTTACAATTTATATTTTGTAATTGAGGCTCTATGGGTATGGCATGATACTTCTCGTTCTCCTCTTACATTGAATGAATCCTTGTGGAGATATTTTGTAGTGTTTCTTTGAATTTTTGGGACGGTAGGATGGGGACGAGGTTCCAGGGATGGCAAATTTTTTCCCTAATTTTGGGGATGACAGGAGGATGGCAGGGAAATGGTTATTAAAATAAATTAAACAAACTAAAATCAGCTGAAACTTTAAAAAGTAAATACAATGTATTGCATTGGCAATGACAATCCTTTAAAGATTTTACTTTTTAGATGTTCTTAATATTTTTTCTTTCTTAAAAAATCTTTTTATTTCTATGCACTAAATAAAGTGGGCTGTGTGGTCTTGAAAAAAGGGATGTCCCTTCCAAGTCCCCAAGTCCTTTAGATGTTTGAGGTGTTGGGGATGTTATCCAAACTCTTTGGGACGCGTCTCCATGGAACATTAATATTCTGCTTTAACCTGAGCCTTTTGATAGGTGTAATGGACATACATATTTATTATGTTTCTTTCAATGTGAATGCTCGGATAGGCAGTTAAGCCACTATGCCATGGAGGCACAAGAACACATCTAGATTTGAATGAAGTCACTGATGAGGACATTGTGATGTTTGTGTTTGGTCATAGACTAGAATTTCTAGTTTAAGTTCTTGACTGATTTTTTTTGTTTTGTTTTAGCTCAGTCATAGATAACCTTGATTATGTGATCCTTCAAATAAATGTCAACCTAGGGATTGTACAAATTTTTGCCAAGGCATGTGTTATATACACCCTTCCACAAGAGGGACCAAGATCTAGCCTATCTATGAAGCAAGGACAGGAAATAAATTTAAATACACATCTATTCTAATCCTAGTCTAACGTACTATGGATCTCTCCAACTTATCCAAAAAGAGGGCCCTTCCTTGCTACATATGAAGGAGATCACCATGCCCTCATCAATCCATAAACAAGATCAAGATGAAATGGAATGCAAGAGAAATATTATTATTCAATATGGAAGAGCTGAATTCCTCTCCATCCTCCCTTATTATTTAACATAAATAAATAAATTTCTCTCAAACAATGAATAATTGCAGAGATACAAATCTGAACTCTAGAGAATGCTTTTGGGTTCCTTTCATCCTCTTAGCTATGACATTATATGGATAGTAGTGATGGCATTTAGTTATAACCTTATGTTTGACAGCGTTTCGGGGACGGGGGGACGGGGATAGCAGGGGACGCGTTTTGGGGATGGCAGTCCGAGGGCCAATTTTTGGGGACGGCAGGGGACGGCGATATACAAATTTTTCAAAAAATATATATATATATATATATATATATATATGAATTTTTCAAAATATCAATATGTGAATAAATGATAAAATCATAAATGATAAATCATGACAGCAGTATAATACTATAAAGTGTAAACTTTAATTTATAAACTATGAAGTATAAAGTAACAAGTTTAAATAATAAACATTGCAATGAACATTATGAGTAAACTAATAAACATTGAACAATAAACAGTAACACTAGTATGACAGCAATGATAATCATGGGATTGAAGATTCATAACAGCAATATTAAAGCATTTTGTTGTTCAAATTCTAAAATTAAAGTTCAAACTTCAAACAAATTTTTCCTTCTGCCCGTCGCGTTTTTTCCCTCTGCCGGCTTTTTTCCTTGCTACGTTTTTTATCTCTGCCCGTGTTTTTCCTTGCTGCGTTCGCTGTTTTTCCTTGCTGCGTTTTAGACTTGTCACTTTTACTTTTCAATGTAACTCATTGTTTTTTTATCTTTGTTTATGAAATTTTATTATTTTAGGGTTTCATTGCTATATTGTAACTTTCGTTTTTTATTTAATCGAACCTGGGCGTAAATTTTTTTTTTAAATTACAATGTAATCCTGGCCGTCCCCGAAACTTTTTCCGGCGTCCCCGAAAATTTAACGGCGTCCCCGAAACGTTTCTGAATTTTTTGTTTTCCAGGGGACGGCAAGGGGACGTCCCCGGCCATCCCCCCGTCCCGGAAACGCCACAAGGGACGAGGACGGGGCTGGAGGGGCAGGGGACGCGTCCCCGTGGAAGCTTGGTTATAACAACATCTAAAATAGTAATGCCATCTTTACTAAGAGATAACCAACTCTTAAACAATCTAATAACAACTTGTTACAATAGATTCGTCTTTTTTCTATCTATAGTTTAGGCAGTTGTCCTTTGGCAGCTATTGAAGAAATCATCCAACTCTTCATCCAACACTTGCTTTGGCTTGTAGTAGAACAAACAAATCACTCTTGGAGCATAGTGCACTCATGTTGATGATGCACAACTAATTGCCCAACAAGAAAGATTCTACGCACAAATTTCGCTCTCCTTTTTAAGAGCTAATTCTGCATTATCCTACATTATTTGCTTCCTTTCTTGATGATGGATCACAAAGAGTGATCTGAAACGTTGATACAAAAAACTTCTACATAGTTTTATGCTAGAAACATTTTAGTACAATTTCATGGACTGTGGAAATATCGTATCTCTAAGAAAGATACTCTTGCAGAATAGGTCAATTTTCGACAGCTCACCTGTTGGTTATGACCATAGTTGAGAAACTCAGACTCGACAATTACTCAATAGGCCCAATATTATTAAAAACTTAGGACTTGGCAAAAACTTGGGGAAAAACTCGGCAATAACTCAGCCAATTTATCGAACATTTGAAAATGCATAAATTTTTAAAAGTATTTTTCAAAAACACATATTACTAAATTTTGTAGAACATATTACTGATTTCCATCATATATAAATAAAAATTAGAGTTTAATACATATCATAGACCAAAAAATGAGTTCAACCTCTAAATGAGTTACAATGCCACTTCCACTAGCCATGTCAGATGTAGAAGTTGCTTCATCTAAAGATATTTTTGGTAGGATGTGCAATAATAACATCTAAGTCAGCACTCTCAAGAGTTATATCCCAGTTCCTTGTCACCCCCCTTATTGTAATCAAGTTTCTTATGTGACAAGAGATTCCAATAACTAGTGGAGCTTTGGGGGCAACGTCGCCAGCGGGCTCGAGGGGCAGCACCCCCGCCACCAAGCCCAAATTAAGGCCTTTGAAACCACACAAACCTTCATGGCGCACACCATTTTCACAATCTTATCACTTAAGGGAAAATTTAGGTATTTGGCACTTTTTTGGTCATAAAAATGTTTTAAAAATCATATTTTTTTTAATATTAGGTGAAAAAAAGAATTTATACCCAGTTGGGCAAGTTTTTAGTAAAAAAGCGCTGCAAGTTTTTGAAAAACTCATTGGCTAGTAACTTGCCACTATTTTTGACTCACGTGTTTTGCAAGTACCCTGCGGGTTTTGCATCTATGGTTATGTCAACTTTTGTCTTGTGCAACAATGGGATGAACTTGCACTAGAAAGGGATCATCTTGCACAACATACTTACACAACAAGGGTATCAGTTTCCATAGAAATGGCATTACCTTGTGTAGCAAGGGAGGCACCTTGTGTTGTAAAGGAAACACTTTGCGCAGCCAAAGAGATGCCTTATGCAACAAAGGTTACTTTCCTAGCAAACGAGTTAGGTAGTGAGCAAAGGAATCCTCTTGCGCAACAAGTTTTACTAGCTTGCACAACAAATCAAATTGTCATAATTGAATGTGTGTCTTGTGCAGCAACTCCAAAACTTTCAGAAACACATAAAAAACAACTATGCAAAACGTATTAAGCAAACCAATATCAGATAATTAGTTCATTCTACCTTTAACTACTTAAAAAGCAATCAATTTATTTACAATAATTCTAATATAAAACAGAAATCACTTCAAGGTATATTTACATGAAATGGAATGGAAGACGTATTAGTCAAGTGTATTTCTAGGTTACAAAAGTATGTCCAGAGATAGGAAAAGGTTACATAATCATATACATTTCTGAGGCTCATTATCTGCCCCCAGTTGAAGGTTATTGCACATCCCTGTGCAATCTTAATTGCTTTATCTTGCATGGCCCATCATGTCTGAGAAGAAAATTGCACTGCTAAAATTGTAGGGCTTAGTGTGAGGATCCCTTGACACAGTGTGATAACCTTGATTTTTTGCAATCTTTGTCCTCCATTGTATTTCTACCTCTAGACCCATGGGCACCCTGCTTGTCCATTCTTGAATAGGATACCATAGCAATGGATTGTGAAATTTGAGTCCTATTTGTTCATTCTCATGTTCTTTTGTAGCATCCTTATACAATTCCATTCTTCCCATTGTAGCTATTTATTATCATTATTATTATTATTATTGTTGGAAGAAAATGGCTCCTTCCTTGATGCTTATGGGAGTTCATTCCACCTTATTGACAGCCTATAAATGCCTCCCATTTACAAAATGATGGTACATGTCACATCATCATTTCCAATAAATTTGTATGATGTACTTTTCCACTTTCTTTTGCAATGACATGTACCAAAAAGATACTTTTTCGGGCTTTCATCATTGTTATGAAAATCTTCCCCTAGATGAAAGTTGATGCCTGTCCTTGAACATCATAAGCTGCTTTTCAATCCCTTTTTCTTCCTTAATATATTGGAGGCTTATTTGGAAAAAGTGGGATATATTGGTGGAAAGAGGATGAAACAATTAAAGTTTTATAGAATCTATGCTAATTATAATAGAAAAACATGACATTTTAAGAGAAAAAAAATAAAATTACCTAATATACTTTGATTGGTTTTACTGTAATGCCCCCTTTTTGGGACATTTCTAACTTCATGGGAAAACTCCAATTTTCTCGAGCAAGTTGGGTTGTTCATGTTGATTTTCTGACAGTGGCAGTGATTTGGGGAGAACTCCAAACTTCTTGGAGTGCTTGGGTTTGGTTAGCAGTGACTTTGGTTCTTGGAAATTAGCTCAGTAAGCATCATGGATCAGTTTGGCACTTTCAGAAGTTAATTCCAACTTCTAGTGGCTTCTCCAAACTTCTTGGAGAACATGTCTATTTATAGTAAGTCACCCAGTTGGCATCATTCTTCATCCCAAACCTTCAAGATCATGTTGGTATGATTTATTTTGCAATTCACTTCTGTTTGGGATTTTTCATAAAATTGGGTGAACTATTGAGCTATTAATTATTAAATTCACTTAAGTTATCTAATGTCGTAAATATTTCAAAAGATAACTTAAGTGTAATAGCTCTTTGGAAAGGTAATTAAGTGTTTTAAAAGATACACTTAAAAAGGGGACCTTGCACATGAAATATTAATATTATTTCAAATAAAAGTCTTTTGGAGAGGAAAAGTGCTTTTTCAGAAAAGCAACAAAATGCTTTTTCGAAAAAGCAACAAAAAAACAAAAACGTTTTTCGAAAAAGCAAAATGCATTTTTTCAAAAAAGCAAAAAATGTTTTTTCCTAAATAGCTCCAAAATGTTATAAAAGGGAGTTGGAGCTCATTGTTGAGGGTTATGCTTTGGATTGGATATTATTATGCTGCTGGATTGAACCTGGAGTTCTTCCATTATCTCTTGAGGACGAAAACCCTCTTGCAGATTCTCTTGAGGACGAAAACCCTCTTGTAGATTGAGTGTGGTTTCATTCAGAAACTACCATTGTGCTGAAGGCAGAGCTATTGGAGCAATCTCACACAGAGTTTGCCTTTGTGATGAATGGATTTTGTTGTGATTTGCATTTGTTTCTCTTATGCCAGATTGATGCCCTTGTCTTGAGGTTTTGCAGTGGAGTTTGATGGTGATTTTGGCATTGGATTTTGGGTTGAAGTCATATGTTCTGTCCTTGCAAATCTTATGGATAATAATCTACATACCTAGGCGCCATTGATAGTTGATGACTTTGTCATGATATTGGAGGTGGAGAATCTATGATTTGGGACTGATCTGAGGTTTTGTTCATTGCTGTCATAGTATTTTCAGACCTGCAACAAAGTTACAACTGTGTCAAAAGGGACTTCAATCAGAACTTCTTCCATAGTTTCTTGTATTGTATATTTTGGTGTTCATATTGATCAGTTAGCATGTTTCCTTTCATCATTTATGTGATTTGCATGAGCTAACTTGTTTCAGCAGTTCAATCAAGTTGGAGATCAGGGTTACTAAATGTTATTGCAGCCTATATTTATATTGTGAATATTTAATTTAGTTGCAATATTTCATTGTAACCCCTGGAAGGTAGTATCACCAGTGGGATTGATAGTTTAATGCTTTGGTTTTCTTACCCCACTGAATAAGTGGTTTTGTAATGGCTTCCCGTTGAATAAGTGGATTTGCGTAGTTTTCCTTCCTATTTCTCCCACTGGTTGCCCACTGCATAAGTGGATGTTTCCTTTCAATTTCATTTCCACTATTAAGTGGATGCCTACTGCATAAGCAGATGCCCACTGAATAAGTGGAAGTTGTTCTCAGTTGCTGGTTTTGGTTTTGAATGCTAACTCGGAAGCACTTGTATGCTCTCACCTTGCCTAGATCGGGATCCGGGTGATTAGAAGAGTGTGGAAAACATTGTTGCACTTAACTTTCAGTGTTATTTGTTTTTAAAAAAAAATCAGGGCAGCTCATTACATTTACCAATAGAAACCGCTTTGAAAAATGGATCACCACCTCCTTGGAATGTGCAGAACAGGAGCAATTTGAGTTTATTGAAAATCTACATCTGTCAAAGACATTTGTATTGCAACTACTTACACAACATCCTTTTAGCTCTTTCTTTTGTACAACAGCTACTTGCATAGCCATTGCTTGCACAACAACTGACGGCTTACACAAAATCTACTTTGTTTGCACAATAGCTTGCAGAACTACTGCTTTGTTTGCATAGTAACTATCAACTTACACAAGAATTGTATGTGCAAATGATTATTATTTTTTGTTGTTCTTGATCTGCTGATTCTGGTTTTCAGACCAAGTTTTTTCTCTTTTTTTTTTCTGATTTGCCAAAATCCAGTTTTGAGACCAAGATTTTTTTCCTCCCCTTCTATTTTTTTTTTTATAATACTTGTTAGCTTGCATCTCAAGTAGCGCTCATGAATTTGAGTGTGACCCTCCTTTATTGATCCTACAAAAATATCAGTAACTTGTACCACATGTAAATACAATATTAATCCAGTCCACAACCATAAGTAATAAGTATTCAAAAAATTAAGTGCAAGCAATGGTTGTGGGACTTCTCTCAAGAGATGGTACGCATGATTTAAACACTACAAGAAGTGAATGTGTTAGAGAGATGAAATGAAAATGAATGAATTTATGGGGTAAGGTTGATTGGAGTGGTGCTATAGATGGTGCAAGGGAGGAAATAAATGATGTCATGTGTGATAAGGAATGGGAGTGAGGAATGGAAATGAGATTCATTGAGAAACATGCAAGCAAACAAGATTATTACATCTAACCTACATCTGTTGAAGCTCTATTCCAATCTAATCTAATTGGAAAACCTCAAAGTAACAAAAAGAATAGTTTTGTTATACCACTTGATTAAGCTATTTTTTCGATTAATGCTACCAAAGTGATCACGTTCCTTAATAGATATAAAAGACATACTACATATCATTCTTTTTTGCATAAAAATGGTAGTAAGTTGCATCCCTGCAAATTTGACCTTGTTGTTTTCTTTGTGAGGATAAACTCCTACACTTGCGATCTGCAAGAAACTAGTACTTGTTCTACAATGAGATTGTGAAAGAAGAATGATATCGCCAACTGTCTCTATGGCTGCCATTCCATCTCATTGGAGTACGTCGGTAACTAACCGCTGCACCTGCAACTGCTGAGTAAACTAGGAAGTAATGCTGAATATTGGGTTCAGCTAATTGTACATATATAGAATGATTTTCCAAAGCAAATATATGTTAGCCTACCTTGAACACTAGGTTTTTCATCCGTTTATTGAGGTAGTTGGTCTCAACAACAAAGAATATCATCGTATTGAGGTAGCCAATCTCAATTTGATGATAATATCAAGACTAAACAAAAATATATTGCTATGATATCACTTTCCAATGTATCTTCTTTCCAAAAAATATTTGCAAAAAAATTACATAAAACATATCTAAAAGGAAATACAAACATGTAGGTGGATTGCTGGTTACAACTTGACAATAGTATGTAAAAATATGGAAATTTGACTATCTACTTGGTGACCATGATAAATGATGGGCAAATATGCGTTTCAACAATAACTTGTGAGCAATGATCCTCAATATTTGAAACCTTTTTTTTTTAAATTTAAATTTAAATTTTGTTTTGTTTTTAGATGCAAGAGATTGGTAACAATGTTATGACCTATAAAAATGTTGTAACATTAGCAATATGTGTGGATTCCGTAGTGCCTTATGTGCGTTGTGTTTTCTTTAGAACTTCACTTTTTGTTCGTCCTAGGCCAATTGTAATACCACCATTCAACTCAAATAACCAAAAAAACCTACAAAGTGACTTTATTTTCCCCAATACGACTTCAGATGCTTCTGGAATGCTAAAAAGCACTGTTTTTAAGAGTTTTTGAGATTCTTCCAGCATTTTTAAAAAACTTATCTTATTTTATCTGATAATGAGACGGCCTAGACCAATAATCCTTATATTGATCATAACTTTCTCATATGACATCATATGGAGGTGATTCAAAAAGCAAACTGTCATGTCCCCTTTTCAGAATTAGAGACATGGAGAAAACCTCTTGCCTATCCTCATTTCCAGTAGGCTAAAGGATAAAACAAAGGAAATGATTAATAATATTATTTTAAGTTGGACTGGGTAATTTTATATTTAAGCAGTGTTCCACGGGGACTCGTCCCCCCCCTAAAACTACCCGTCCCCCCGTCCCGGACGTTTCCGAGACTTGGGGACGCCTGCGAGACGTCCCCCCGCCGTCCCCCCATCGCCGCCGGTACACTGGAAACTTCACAGAAACTTTGGGTACTTCTGGCCGTCCCCGAGACGTCTCGGGGACTTCTGGATGTCCCTCGAGCGTCTCGGGGACTTCTGGACGTCCCCCGCACTGGGGGCAGCGAAAAGTGTTTTTTTTTTTTTTTGGGTTTTGCCTTGGACTTAGAGCCCAGGTCCGAACCCTAAGGAGGTGTTTGACCATTTTAAAAGCTAAAAACTCTCATTAAACTCTCATTCTTCATTTTATTTGCTCAATATGCCATTTCATGTTTTGCAACAGCTAGGTGAAGAAGAGGAAAACCAGTGAGAAGAGTGGGTGAGAGTGAGTTTGAGGTGTTGCAAGTGCAAGATGGGTGAGAAGGAGAAAGAAGAAGAAGAGGAGGAGCAGGGCTGGTTGGTATTAGTTTGGCAGAGCTTGACCGCGAGGATTCCAGTAGTTCAAGTGATGAGGAGTTTGGGGACGATTAGAGGCCTTCCTTCACTCCATTTTGATTTTTGCATTTTGTAGTTTGTACTTATTTTGATATCATCATATGCTACTCATTGTAACCATCTTTAAGACTTTATGATACATTGATATGATACTATGATGTGACATGTTATATTTTCCGTTTTCGATATAATAGAAACTAAGAAATCTCAAATTCGACAAATTTCATTTGTCTTTTAGTAATAGACTAATAGTATTCAAGAATTTAAAATGTTAGTATTTGCAATTTTGCTAGTTTACTAATTTGCCATTTGAAATGTTATTCTTAAACATATTTTTATAACTAGTTATTCAAGTACCATATGTATATTAGCGCCGCCCCCTCGCCGCCGTCCCTCCGCCATCCCCAAACTTATACCCTTGTCCCCCCGTTCCCGAGACCCGTCCCCGTCAGGGAACTTCGTGGAACATTGTATTTAAGGGTCAACTTAATAATATTATTTTAATTATTTAAAAAGTGTTTTTTAAACACTTAATAGTAAAAAGTATAAATGCTTTTGGAGGGAAATTTTAATTCATGGGCCTAATTTGGAAAGCTTTAAAAGGGTGCTTGGATTCATTGTGGATCATCTTGTCTTCACTTTGCAGATTCAACTTTCTGAAATTGAGCTTTGTGTTCAATCTTCACATCCAAGGACAAAAGCCCTTGGCTATTCAAAGATCTTGAAGGACGAAAATCCTCACCTCCATTTGAGGCAATTCTACTCATGGATTGCATTTGGGCTTATCGATTGCGGTTGTTCGATTCATATTTGCAAACAAATTGTACGACATCATCAAATCAACATTTTTGGCCAAGTTTTCAAGTTTATATGTTGCCACTACAATGTTGCTACAATGATTTATTGAAGATTTCAGCTTGTGGAGGATTGGGTTGATTAATATTTGCAAGCAAATCAGATATATATATTTTATTGGCTGATTGGAAGGTATTTTCAGATCATTGGCAATACCATATGCTGTTGTACAACATCATATATTGCTGTCATATACACTGGTGAAGGGCGCCGTACAACCCTATCATACACTTTGTTGATTTGACATCATTTGCTGCAATTGCTGTACCATTTGAAGGTCATCTTACCATCATACTTGATTGCCATTACTGGCTGCTAGCACCATATATTCTGTCAGCACTTAGCAGTCGTCCTTTCCATTCATATCCTCACTGTGCCAACATTGTTTCAGCCTGATCCGTACTGCTGTATGGCATTTTTGTGAGTGCATAATATTGTGGTTTCATGTTACATACCTTGTGCCAAATTTGCAGACCTAATATGAATAATTCATGAGGCTTTGTTGCTGCTGTTGCATACATCATTGCTGATTACATTGGCCGTCATAAATAAAAATCAGATCTGGGGTTTCTATGTTGGCTTTTCCATGTTTATTGCTGCTGTCATAACTTATCCAGCAATTCATTATCCAATTCTACTTTCATATTCGGTTAATTTCAGTGTATAAGGGTTTCATATAAATATTGGCGAATGATAGTATCACTGTCCATAAGAAATCAGTTACAAATCAACGGTCATATTTGATATATTTGACACATACAATTCAGATCTGCTATTTATGTTGCATTTGAGGATGTATACCAGCATTATGAGAGCTTGAATTTGCTGTTTGGAAGTGTAAGTTTGATTTACAAGGGTTTGCAATATTGCATTATTGCTAATCAGCTAAGGTTTGGCATCCACATTGGTCATTGATTATTGTTTCAGCTTGCACATGTTTGATAAATCATCCATTTCCTAGAGTGGTCCTATTAGGGACATTACACAAATTAAAGTAGATTTAGAGGCCTTTTGAATGGAATAAGCAAAACTTTTCAGATCAGAATTTTGAGCCCTTAAATTTTCAAAATAACAGCCTGCAAAATAAAAAATTTTAAACCAGACCATTAGGACTAGTAGACAATATTTTTGCTATATCTCCCTCATATGATATTGAAATGGAATGATTTGAAATGTTTGGAAATTAAATTCAAAGGGCTATCTCCTGTATAAACAGGTTTTTTTCAGAACATTAATTTGTTATGTCGAATTTGCTAGAGAACAACCTTTTTTAACATATTTTTATGAATCTCCAGCTTAGACCAAGGGTAATTGTTTTGGGCATAATTTTCTTGCCTGATATCAAAATCACAATTTTCAAAATGTTTCAAAAGCTAGATTTAGAGAGCTATTTCCATATAAACAGGTTTTTATGATTCATTATTTTGACTCTTCAAAATGCAACAAAACAGGTCGATTTTGTAGTTTTGACAGCACAAATTATGTTTTTATTTTTATTTTTATTTTTATTTTTATTTTTATATTTTTTTGTTTAATTGTTTCAAGAATATCTAGGTGTCAAGCTATTTTTCATTTTTCATCTACGAGCATTAGCTTCTTTGGAAATAGATCTTATACATCAGGATGTTTCTAATGATGATCTATCAATGCATCCTAACATGATCAATAGATTCTACCAATGCAAAAGTATGCCGCAGAGATGCAGATAGGATGAATGTTGACCTTCTCCCTATCTATCCCTGCAATGCTATACCTAGTGCTAAATCTAGTGTAAGGGATCTATTATTCCTATGACACTTCTTTTTAAGATCAGATCCACAAAAATGTAGATAAAATCTAAAAATTAGATTTGTAGGTTCATTTTGCAATGATGTTTCCTCTAATAAAAAAAATGGATGGGGATTTATTTGCAAAATTTTTAAACTAAATGGATTGAATTCATAAAAAAGAAAACACTCGCAAAAGTCAAAAAGCAATAAACTAGCTACTGAAATAACTGCTAAACTAAAAGAAAACATACCTGCAGGAGTTGAAAACACATGGAAATGAAACATACTTGCAGGAATTAAAAGCACACTTGTAGGAATGAAACACACTTATAGGAATGGAAACACACTTGTAGGATTTGAAACACACTTGTAGAAATAAAATAAAACTTACCTGATCTCTCATGATCAACTCATTGGAGAAGACTATACACTTTCGCATCTATTACCTGCTCTATGTCCATAGCATCTCCATGAAGATCTGATCTCTCATGATCAGCTCTTTGGAGAAGACTAAATGTGTTCATGTTTGTCATCCTAAGATGTCCAGAGCCTCTCCACGAAGATCTGTCATTGCTAATGAATGGTGCCTTGGATCCCTGACAACAATGCCAAAATGATAGGCACACAATCAAGCCATTAATATGCTGTTAACTTTGATTATGTGATCCTTCAAATAAATGTCAACCCAGGGATCATACAAACTTTCGCCAAGGTGTGTGCTGTATACATCCTTCCGCATGAGAGACCTGGATCTAGTCTATATATGAAGCAAGCAAAGGAAATAAACTGAAATAAACATCTATTCTAATCCTAGTCTAACAGACGATGGATCTCTCCAACTTATCCATCAAGAGGGCCCTTCCTTGCTGCATATGAAGGAGATCACCATGCAAGAGAAATATTATTATTCAATACAGAAGAGTTGAAAGCCTCTCCATCCTCTCTTATTATTTAATGTGAATAAATAAATCTGTCTAAAACAATGAATAATTGCAGAGATACAAATATGAGCTCTAGAGAATTCTTCTGGGTTCCTTTCATCCTCTTAGCTATGACATTATATAGATATTAGTGGTGGCATTTAGTTATAACATCTAAAATAGCAATGCCACCTTTACTAAGAGACAAACAACTCTTAAAGGACCTAATAACAATTTGTTACGATATATTTGTCCTTTTTTATCTTCAATTTAGATGGTTCTCCTTTGGCAGCCATCAAACAAATCGTCTAACTCTTCATCCAACACCCATTTTGGCTTGTAGTAGAACAAACAAATCTCCCTTGGAGCATAGTGCACTCATGTGGATGATGCACATCTAATTGTCCAACAAGAAAGATTCTCTTGTGCAGCAGATCAAGTTTGGAGAACTCACGCGTTGGTTATGATGATTTTTGCCTTGTGCAGCAAGGTATTATCTTACACAGCAAAGAGAAAATGTTGCATAGCAACAAAGATACCTTGCACAACACACTAACACAACAAGGGTATCGGTTTGCATAGCAAGGGCAATAGCTTGCACAGCCAAAGAGATGCCTTATGCAACAAAGAAGATCACTTGTACGGAAAAAAAGTCAGGTAGCGGGTAAAGGAATCCTCTTGTGCAACACGTTTTATTAGCTTGCATAGCAAGGCATTGGCTTGCACAACAAAACAAATTGTCGTACCCAAATGTGTGTCTTGCCCAGCAGCTCCATAACTTTTGGAAACACATAAAAAACAACTATGCAAAACATATTAACCAAACCAATATCAGAGAATTAGTTCATTCTACCTTTAACTACTTTAAAAATAATCGATTTATCTACAATAATTCTAATATAAAACAAAAATCACTTAAAGGTATATGGAATGGATGGAAAGAGACATTAGTCGAGTGTATTTCTAGGTTACAAAAGAACATCTAGAGATAGGAAAAGGTTATATAATCATCTACATTTCAGAGGCTAATCATAGGTCTTGGTCAAATTCTAAAATAGCTGTTTGGGTACATCTTTCAGTGCTGCTATATGTTTTGATAAATTATGTAACCAATATCTTGGATATTTCAGATGTTTTATATTAAAAGAATGACCTGTTTGCCATTGAACAAGCCAGGGGTGCACATTTAAAATCTTTTTGGAGTCTGTTCTGTTTTAGCACAGCCAGGAAACCTAGTCAATAAGTTAACAGACATAGAAGCATGCTCAAACTAATTATGTTGGCAGTGGGACTAGACCTTTTTAGTATACTACTTTGTAAAGTGTGTGTGTGGTAGTCATCAAGCTAGAACTTGTTAAGGTTTCTTGTTCTATTTCTAAGCAATACCAGAGATAGCAGATGCTTTGGGTGTGCAATTTTTTGTTACATGTTCCATACTTTAAAGAACTTATTTTTAGTTTAAAAAATGGTTAGTTTTTGTAAATGGTATTGCATGATAGTATATTATATCTTTTAACTATATCACGGTAGTGTGTGGTAGTTATTGTCAGTAGTATTTGATAATGATAGTTAAGTTAAAGGAAACATCTCAGGACACTTTCTTTTGGACACCTTCTTTTGTTTTTTATTAGAATAGAAAAGTAAAACTCCAGAAATACCAATGTGTATTGAAAACTTCCATGACTTTGAAATTTTCAGATACACTGTAGTGTCTCCCAGCTATTTGCAGTGCATTTCCAGAACTTTTAAAATTCTTTTCATGCACAAAAATTGAAAGTCGTAATTTCAATCTATATATTTTTTTTTATGATATATTTTTGTGCGTAGATGTTTCTGCACCATTTTGTTTCCAGGGTTATTTGGAAAATTGATGTTTCTAGTTTCCCTTTCCATTTTTTGGTAGCCCATGTAATACTGAAATTAAATTTAGATTTTTTCCCTATAGAATTATTTTGTATTTTCTGCAACCATTTTCATGTAACTACTAAATCCATCATGTTTTTTAAATACATGTTATATATTTTGTTTTTAAAATGTGACAAACCTTGTAGACTTAGGCCCTTACTAGGAATGTATGCTCTCCTTGTTTTGGTTCTCTGTGATTCAAAAGATTATATATGACCTTGCATTGAGCTCTTTCTTTAGACAATTATGTACTTGTTTCTTTTTCTTAGATTTTATCATGAAATTGCCACCAGCGCACACAGTTATTAGAAGGATATCCCCTAGAAAGGCAATGTGGTCCCTATTAAACTTTTAAATTTGGAAACCTAGTCAAGCATCATGGGATCAAATGTCTCCCTTTTCCCTCAAAGAAACTAGATTTACACACGAGTTGCTTGTGTAATCAAATATCCTTAATGATATATTGGATATTTTCTTGTGTTTGCTTTATATCAGAATTTTTGTTTTTTGAACATGATACACATCTTATTTATGTTTGGCTGGTATGCAGTGACTCTGTTAAATTTCCTTTCATGTAGTTTTGTGCCTTATGTTTGTTAGCTTTTTTCCTCGTAAAACTAGGGTTCGTGTGTACGATTATCGAAGAAGGCAGCCACTTGCTATATTAAAATATCACTCAGCTACGGTAACATTTGTATCTCTTACTATTTTGTTTGGTAGAAATTTAAAATGCAAAATTATTATTGAGTTGGGATCGTAACCTTTGTTATGATAATATATTATAAAGAAAATTCTTCTCTTAGTTTTGATGCTTGTACAGAAGAGTATAACAAAATGTATATATTTTTCAAAGCATTTTTCTTTTAATATTTTTTGGGGGTGTCTTCTGAAATTTGTAGATAGAAAAGGTAATGTCAATTACAAATATATTGATTTTTTTAAATAGCAAACTGTGCTGTCACACGTGCACATACTTGCACAAGAGCATATCAGATTGCTCACTTGTACTTGCAATTTGCAATCCATAAAATGCAATTCATTGGAAAATTAAGCCATAGGATAGAGATAAGTCAGTTTAGTGGAGGGCATAGTTGAAAAACTTGGACTCGGCAATTATTCAGCAGGCCCAAAATTTTTAAAAACTCAAGACTTGGCAAAAACTCGGAGAGAAACTCAACAATAACTCGGCCAATTTATCGAACTTTTGAAAATACATAAATTTTAAAAATATTCTTCAAAAACACACATATTACTAAATTTGTAGAACATATTACTGATTTCCATCATATATAAATAAAAATTAGAGTTTAATACATATCATAGACCAAAAAATGAGTTCAACCTCTAAATGAGTTACAATGCCACTTCCACTAGCCATGTCATATGTAGAAGTTGCTTCATCTAAAGAGATTTTTGGTAGGTTGTGCAATAATAATGTCTGTCAGCACACTCAAGAGCTATATCCCAATTCCTCGTCACCTCCTCGTCCTAATCAAGTTTCTTATGTGACGAAAGATTCCAATAACTAGTGGAGGTTTGGAGGCAATGCCCCTAGCAAGGTCAAGCGGTAGCACCCCTCGTGGGGGTTTGGGGGCAACACCCCCAGCGGGGTCGAGGGGCAACGCCCCTGGTGCATTCCCTATCGCAATACAGGGCGGCATTGAGGGACAACACCCCTGCCATCAAGCCCAAATTAAGGCCTTTGAAACCATACAAACCTTCATGGCACATGCCATTTTCACAATTTTATAACTTAAGGGAAAAATTAGGTATTTGGCACTTTTTTGGTTATGTCATGTCCCTTTTCCATCAGTAAGTCATGGTGAACATTAGCCTTAATATTTTATTTTCCGAAGGCTAACTTGGTTTAATTAAGGGAAATGACTTTTAAAATGATTTATAAAGTTGCCTTGTTTTATTTACATATTATAAAGTCAACTTTATATTATTTTAAAAGTGAGTTTATCTGGATGAGCGTTGGGAAAATAAGTAATATTTTATTAATTTAAGGGAGCGTTCACTTAGTGGATATAAACATGCATTAAAAGCCCATAATACCATATAATATATTTTATTGTTTGGGCATGCACGGGAAAGCAAATATTTAAGGAAGAGTTGAATGCTCATGGTTTTCTTCTCATGCAATCTGACTATGAAACTTTCTTCTGTGAACCAGAGCTGTTTAGCTTGATTTATTCTGGGTTGTTTAACCCAACTGGGAGTGGTCTTCACCCAGAGAATCACCTAGTCAGCTGGTTTCGGTAGTGAAACATCTGCCCTAGTCAGCTGGGAGTGGTCTTCACCCAGAGAATCACCTAGTGCAATAATGGAGGTGTTTGATTTTGACGTTTTTTATGTTTGTAGGAGTTGTGTGGATTCAGTGAATTTTTGGGAGTGAAGTTTTGAGTTTGAGATCAAATTTATAGCATTTGACTCTGGTTTTTATCCTTGCTGTACAAGATTGTTGTTGCCATACATCTTCCTGAGGTGGCCATACAAAGGAATTGGTAATAATTTGCTTTGCTACGTTTGGAGTGAGTTGGACAGTTTTCTTTATTTTTATTGTGGGCAGAAAAGGAAACAAAGTTGTGCTGAGTAAGCAGGTTGGGCAGAGAAAATCTTGTCATACATTACACCCAAGCTACCGTACCATCCCAAATGGCACGTGGGAGCCAAAAAAAATAAATGCTGCCTTTGTTGGGAGTCTTTCACCTCCTTTGGGGTCGCCTAGGGTAGGAATGACTATTGCAAGAGATCCTAGAGTGGAATCTGAAGTATACATGGAGTTATGAACAATTTGGTCCTTCCCAGCACTGCTGAACAGGTCGTACCAGCAGGGTACAGAGTTGACAGATAAATTCTGGGCTATAGAATTAGTGCTTACAGTTTGATTGGATTGTTATGGTATGAGTTGGATGTGCTCTTGTAGTGGTATGATCAGTTAGGATGGAGTTTGCTGAGTTACTAGTGTATTTTGGTGAGCTGGATGGAATTTACAGTGCTGTTACAGTCATCAGAGTTGTTACAGCAGAGTATACAGTGGATTAGATTTGACTTCAGAACTTTCTTATCAATTGGGAGTGCTTCAACAATAGTAAGAAACCTTGAATCTCAGTTCTGGACCTTTACTATAACTATTTACTTTGATTACAACACTTTCTGGGCAGTTGGAAGTCTGATTTTTGCATACTGAAACAATATGAAAACATTATCTGACATAAATCTTTTCTGGGTGCATTGCTAAGTATTATGGATCTATCTCTTTGAATGTAATATTGGACGGTTTACTGCCAGTCTCCAAGTTTCACTATTCACAGCCCGTTTGGCATGAACAAGCTGGCATATCAACCCATTGGGTTTGAGTCAAGGTTAGACATTCTGCCAGTGGCTCTCACACATTCCCACTGAATAAGTGGATGTTTATGTTTATTGCACTAGTAAATTATTGTTGTAACTGAGACCACCACATGCTCTCACCTTGCCCTCTTCAGGATTTGGGTGATCAAAAGGTGTATTAGATGTTGTTTGTGCAAGCAATTTCAATTAGCATATTTTGAAAAAAGCCTAGGGTGGTTATTATAGGTTATAAAAATGTTTTAAAAATCATAAAAAGATTTTAATATTAGGTGAAAAAAATGAATTTATACCTAGATGGGTGAGTTTTTCTTGAAAAATTGTGAGTTTCAGCAATTTATGGGCGAGTTTTTAGTAAAAAAGCATTGGGAGTTTTTGAAAAACTTGTCAGCGAGTTTTATGGCGAGTAGCTCGCCATTGTTTTTGACTTGCGAGTACTCGTGAGTTTTGTGAGTACTCTGCGATTTTTTCATCTGAGGTGGAGGGCATGTGAGACTTCTTGATATATTTTGCTCAATGCAATTTGTAAGCTTTAATATGCATATAGATAGAGTTGAATGGGCTTGAATTCCCTCTATATCTAAAAGTTCAATATTGTTTTAGGTTTATAGGTCTATGAAATTGCTTGCATTTCTAGCATAGAGACACCATAATATATCACTACTTGCTCTACTATTTGTTTTTAATCATAGTTCGTAGACTCTGACTCAGCAAAAACTCGGTAGACCCAAAATTTGCGACTCAGCAAAAAACTCGGCAACTTAAAAAATTACTTAAATTTTTTAAAAACACTTTTTTTTTGCAAAATCATTGACAAAATGTATCCAATGAGTCCATAAATGAGTAGAAAATCGTTTTCTATTAGATTTGATTCATTTGAATACAAAATCGCATCATCATGCGGAATCCTGATACAATAGTTAGTTGGCAACTATTATGAATTTATGATGATTGCCTTTTTAAATCATCATCATAATTCATAAATTGCATAGCACAACATTTTACATCTTCCTCTTCCCTAATCTAGTGAAAAATTGGGGAGAGGTTCTAATCCTTGCACTCCGCTATGGCTCCTCACTCAACATAGAAGGCTGCGCTTGTGGCTCCGGCTTCACCTCCATCCTACTGCTAAACGACAATGACTCCTCTGCCTCATCAATGTCATTCAATGACAATTCAATAGCTCTTGCTTTTGTTGTAGCCACATCCTCCATTGCCCACCTCTCAAAGTCAAGAATCTCGTCTGTAGTAAATAATAGGGTCTCCTCATCCTGCACTGTCCAATCACTATAAGGATAAATGTCATCCAAATCAATGACCTCCTTTGATTTGCCCTCCACCTTTCTTGTGTGAAGACGAAAGTTGTATTGTACAAATACCAAGTCATTGAGGCGTTTTTGAGTTAACTTATTCCATTTCGTCATGTGAATGGCCTCAAACAAACTCCAATTGCACTCACAGCCAGAAGCGCTACAAGGTTGAGAGAAAGTACGAAGGGCTAATCTTTGAAGATTTGGTGTATTTCCACCCCAATCTCCCCACCAAGAACCTACAAAAATAAGATATTCAAGAGTTAGTAAGCAAACCATATTTTATCAATAGTTGTAAATTTGAAATTTGTAACTTGTAAGATGCATGTAAAGACTCTAATTTTTGTTAGTTGGTGACTCAGTGTTTCTTCCTCGGATAGCTAGTGCCAAAGAAAAGAGCTTCCCCTTGTCCGTTCTATAATTTTGCAATTCCTTAATAATGAGGTCTCTCACCTCAACCTCGGGTGTCATCCTCTCAATGCAGGTTGAGAGACCCTCCATAACCTCCTCATTAGGATTTGTGAAACTATTCGAATAGAAAAAATCAAGGTTGAGGAAGTACCTTGCTGCATGAATGGGTTGGTAGAGTTGATTGTTCCACCTCCAATCAGTGTTCTCCCAAATGGGATCAAATTGGAGTTTGTCCCCCTTGTAATAGTTTCAGATGGACTCTTTGGCCCTTATCCACAACTTCATAAATGTACCCCATTGGGTTTTGATCCCCATCTATCAAGTGCATAACTCTAACCAAGGGCTCTGACACCTACAAATACAAACAAATTAAAGTTACAAATTTATAATAAAAATAAATATTTTTAAAGTTTAAAAATAAAAGATTCAATTTGAATTTTAAATCAAAGTTTTGAGGTTACTTTGACAATTTTTGTAGTTGTTTGTGCAAAGAGATTATCAAAGACTATCCTTGTGATCCTCTCTCCTCCAGGTTTCTTTGCATATGATGAGTCCAGCCATGCTTGACTCACAAACATTTGTTTCAAAGAAGTCAACAAACCAATAATGCTTTGCAACATTAGGAAGAACATTGCAAAATGATGCCAAATCTCCTCCAAATTGTTGTCTAGAACCTGCAATCTGATCTTAAATTTGTCTCCATAATTATAGATGCAAAAATCTAAAGATATGTCAATAGAATCACCTCCACGACAAACCGACTTCGTACTATGAAGCTCAAATGCACCCCCTGAATGAGAATGCTCTCAAATGCTCTTGGGAGATCTCTCACTCTTGCAAGCATTGTCCAATTGTGAAGGTTTCCGTCTCCACAATGGCTGGTACAAACCCTTGTTCTCCAAGAACCAAGCTCAGACTTCATGAGAAAAATGAATTGTTGTGAATGAATGAAAATGAGAGTTCTTTTTTCTTTTTGTTTCTTTCCTCTCAAACCCAACGCCACTTTTGGGTTATAATAATATTTCTTTGTTATTTCACTTTATTTCCCCACTTCATAAAAAGTGACTTTATATTTTATATTACATACCCACTTATATTATAAAGTCACATTATACTTTATTCTCACTAAGTTAAATATTTTAATTTAACTTAGGAAATAGATGTACCATTAAAATTTTGTAGTACCGCCATGTTGATCAAATGAAAACAAATGAAGTCCAGCTGGTTCACATTGACTCGCTCTAAGTCCCGAGCCCCCTGCCAAAAATAGAAAGTTGGGCCACGGGGTCCAAAACTGCAGCATAAAGAACAATCCCAACATGGGTCCCCTAACCATCCGTGTTAGTCTACGGGAACCCACTGTAGACTAACCCTATTCTCCGAACCGCTTAGGAAGGGGACATTACAAATACCACATACCATGCATATGCTAAACAAAACCACCATAAATACTGATTTGGAGATGCATATCTAACTTATGTCATAAATTTAATATTTAATATAAACACCTCCAGACTGATAACCCTGATTTTATCAATATGTTGATAATATTTTAAAGAAAAAATAAAGGCACCATAATAATTTAAAGTCAACTTCCCCTTGTTCCTCCATGAGTCCTTTTTCTTTTCTCATATTACATCTCGTGCCCTTTTCCCTTGGTCTTTTATGAAATCTTTTAGAATTTGTTCTTCTCATCCACTTTTCTGATTCTTGTGAAAATATATAGGGGAAAAGACCCAATAGGTGTGATAGTTCCAATGATTGGGAGGGTAGTTGTCATAGTTTGATCCATTAGTAGCACATATTTTCATTATTGCTTGAATATAAAAATATCAATAGAAGTAACTTTTTGTATTAATAACTATTGCTTTTAAACCTGTCAAACATGTATCATTGATAGACCAAATTTTTTCCAACTGCCCATTCAATAGTACAAAATGAACAAACATCCCTTTTCAACTTTTAGCTCTAAATGGAACAAAATATAATATAATTTATTCCAAATAAAATTCACATCTGAATTTATAACAAAACTATATTAAAATATTATGTTCAAATTTGTACAATCTTCCAATTACTTTGTCCACCTATAGACACATTCTTGTCAACATCAATACATGCTTCTTACTCTATATAAAATATTAAATGTACAACTACTGGTCCTCAACCAATTAATCTGGTATTGGAATGAACAATGACAGGTACCCAACTTGACATAATTACAAAATTTTATTTTTAATAAATCAGTCCATCTCTCCCAAATATTGAGCAATAAATGCCCAACTTGGAGACTTCAACAACCAAATTCAGAGTACCTGTAAAATAAATGAACAGATGTGAGGCTTACCATTTAAAAAATCAAATCACAAAATTAATGACACCAAATTTAAAAAATGTATCCATGCCCATTTCAAATGAAAATCAAATCACACAATTAATAGATCAAATTTGAAAATTGGCTCTCTATCCGTGGAACGCTGCTGAATTTCAAAAAATTGGAGGGAATTAATCTATAAAATGAACCAATGATTCATATCTATCATTTTCATTCTAATGAGTCAAAAAGAATATCAAACCTGCAAACTGCTACAAGGCTTAGGTGGCACATTGTCTTCTTCTCAAATCAGGTTTTTATATTTATTTCTATAATATGTTCTTATATTGATACGTTACCAAGTAATATTAGCTTCTTGGTAGACAAAAATATTTTTGATTTCTTTATGTTATGATTGCAAGTGGTTTCATGTTATAACAGTAGACAAAAATATAGTTGTTGTGTAGGAATTATAGTCCTAAAACATCTTATAACAGTATTTCAGAGTGGAGCATTCCCTGTTCATATTTAACTCGGTGTTCTTGATATTTCAATGCCCTTTTTATGTTATGATTGCAAGTGGCATCATGTTATAATAGCAGACAAAAATATAGTTGCTGTGTAGGAATTATAGTCCTGAAACATCTTATAACAGCATTTCAGAGTGGAACATTCCCTGTTCATAATTAACTTGGTGTTCATGCTGTGCAAAGATTACTTATGATGAGAATGATATCACTAATGCCATTGAGATCTATGACAGTCCAAGTGGTGCAACATAGTTCAAGACCTCAAATAATTATTCTATTGTTTGTGTCTGATATAGTATGTTAGAAACCTAAGCTTGCCATTTTCAAATGAAACAAAGCCCGTGGACTATGTATGTTCTAAATCTGCAACCAAAGGTATTGACTTGGACTATATACATATAATTGTAATAATCATTAAAAAACCATAATCATAGTTTACCATTTCATGTTAAGAACAAGGAGAAAGTTGGCATAAAGGACACAGTGCAGTTAAATGTTATAGCTCTCTGTGTCAATGGTGCAGTCCAAGTATAGGTCTGAATCTACTCTCCATGATACATGTTCAAGTTTCGAACAGTGATACATGATGTCTAGGTCTATTCAAGAAATTCCTATCCTAAGATGAAGGACTTTATTCTTAAACATTTGCCCACTGTTACATGGCAAAGTGACTACAAGAATTTAATTGTACCAACCTTCATTTGAAAAGTCAATGTCATTTGTTTGAGACAGTGAATCACAATCCTGTCAAAGTATTGTACCTTCTTACACAGACTATGGTGAAAGGCATTTAGTCATAGAGTTCATGTGCCTTGTCAAATCTGATACACAACTCATATATTGTCCTGATGCCACATCATTGACCATAGTTTCAAGTACACTTCCACCTCTTTCAATTATGCTATCAATATACCTCTATTTCTTAATGCATGCCAATACCTTGAAGCATGACTCTCCCTTTGACAACCTCCAATGAAAGAATAGAACCTGTGTATTTGACTGTACCATCCCACTTAGCAGCATCTCTGATCAAATATACTGTCACGTGAGGGACAAAATACAATGGTACACACAACCACACTCCCTTGGACACTTACAACATCTTTAACACAGAATTCACAGTCCATTATGCTTTGATAACTATTAACATCAATTTGAAAAGTTCCAATTTGGGCAGAGAAAATAAAGACATGCTGGAAAAGATTAAAGGATCTACAAAGATACTCATGCATTTGCTTAGGAGTTTCAATGGTCTTTTGACAAACCCATGTCATTCCATTAGATTACATTTCTTTGAGGCATTTTGTCAAGAGGTTCATGTGCCTTGTCTGTTTTTGCTTTATATATATATATCTGTTAAATGTTATAGTTCTCTGTGTCAATGGTGCAGTCCAAGTATAGGTCTGAATCTGCTCTCCATGATACATGTTCAAGTGTGGAACAATGATACATGATGTCTAGGTCTGTTTTTGCTTCTTATATATATATATGTAAATACTATAATGTACATGATGTATTAGATTGAAAAAAAAGCTTATGAAAAAAGCTATGTAATGTTATTGATCACCATCCATGATCCATGATGAAGAGACATATGATAACATAATTTCGATTTGAATACTTATGAATTTAACTGTGTTCAACTTTTTTCCATACAGAAGCATTCAAATCGAATTTATTATGCACTATGGATCATGAAGTTTGATGTATAACATTCACGGTGAACATTCATTACATTTTCTTGCTAACAATTGTGAAATGACATCATTTTATTTAGGCATTATGGCAGTAGGAAAGAGAAGATCCAGAAGAACAAGTCGAAGGCCTAGGACCAGGTTGCCAAGGGGAGTCAAATTGAATGCAATTGACTCAGATGATGCTGAGACTTCAATCAACCCACCTGAAAATAACACTAATTGTAGTCCAGTTAATGACAGTGCAGTTAACATTGATGTTTCTACTAGTTCTGCTCAAAAACATGGAATGAAGGAAAAGATGAAGAGAGGGAAATGGACAGAACAAGATATGAATGGTGCGATCAAGGATGTCGAGGACAATAAGTACTCCATAAGAGCAGCTGGAAAAAAGTGGGGTATCCCTTGCACTAGTTTGACAAATTGGTTGGCAGGAATAACAACCACAAAAACAAAGGGACCACCAACAGTTTTGTCAATGGAAGAAGAGCTGGAAGTTGTCGAATGGTGCAAAGATTTGGCTCAACTTGGTCATGGTATGGAGGTTGCTCAGTTGAAGTCACACATTGTACAAATTTGTCAAGGAAGGCCAAATCCTTTCACAAATGGTTTGTCAGGTAGATCATGGTGGGCTGGTTTCCGTAGACCTCATCCAGATTTGACAATAAGGATTGCTGAGGGTCTTGACCGGGATAGAGCAGTGATGTTGTGTCTAAGCATTGTGGCAAATTTTTATGACAACTTGGAAAAACTTTATAATGCTAATCATTATGGCCCAACAAAGATATGGAACTGTGATGAAACAGGTGTTCAAGCAGGCAGAAATTTCGGGATGCGAGTTATTGCAAAGTTGGGCAGCAGAAGTGTGCCACAAATTCTATCAAAAAGCAGAGAGTGGATAACCATTTTATGTCGTATTAATGCAACAGGGCATAGTATACCTGGGTTTTATCTTTTCAAGGGTAAAAAGCAATTAAAAAACTATATAGCAAATTGTGAACCAGGGGCGTGCATGGCAGCCCAACCACATGCTTGGATGACCAAAGAGCTCTTCTTGAATTGGCTGCATCATTTTGCTAGATCAGCCCCTGGTGGAGCTTCAACCACAAATAGACATCTACTCATTTTTTATGGACATGGAAGCCATGTGGCTTACAACACAATTCAAGAAGCTAGATCTTTGGGCATTGATCTTCTTACTTTGCCTGCACATACTAGCCACAAACTTCAGCCTTTGGATGTTAGTGTCTTTGCACCATTCAAGTCATACTTCAAAAATGAAAGGTCCAAGTGGATGGCAAAAAACCCCCACATTGAAATAAGGAGGGCAGAATTGGCTGAACTAAGTAGCAAAGCTTTCAAGCTTGCCCTTACATCTGAAAATATCATATCAAGTTTCCGAAGGACTGGAATTTGGCCACTAAACAAAGATGCTCTTTCCAATGACATGGGACCAAGTGAACCCTTCTTTGTTGAAGAAGAAAATGAGATTGCAGGTATTGCAAGCATTTTAAGGTTGGTTGGATATGAAGAGGTTGAAGTGCAAAATTGTTTGGCACAAATGGCAAGGGAACAATCAACACTAACAAATGAAGTGAATGACAGCATAAGTTCAGCTACTCATGTCAGCCAAACACAACAGTCAAATGAAGAAGATGATGCCATGAGCTTGCCAACACAAGTTAACCCACCAAATTGGGTTAAAGAAGCTGCCAACAACCTTGGAATGTAGATTGATTTTGAAAATGAAGAAGTGTCATTATCTATGCCTTCCCCTCCTCCACTTCCAACAACCGAGGTTATTCATTATTATGCAAATACCACAGATTGGGAAACTACAGATTTAGATGCTACTGATACAACATTGCAGCAAGTGAAATGCAATGAAGGTTCATTGAAGAACTCTGAAAGTAATGAAATAGCAGACCAACAAGTGAGATGCAGTCAAAGCTCATTAAAGAATTTTCTCAAGCTACCAATTGAAACAGTTCGTAAGAGACCCAATCCCCTGGATGACAGTGCACTGAGGCTAGGTAGGCAGTCCTAAATTCTTACCACAGATGATTATCTAATCCTGCATGAGCAGCAAGAAGCAAGGAAAATAGAACTTGAGGAACTAAAAGCAATAAAAAAACAACAGGCAGAGGCAAAGAAAATCCATCTAATTGAAGAAAAGAAGAGGGAAAAGCAGAAGCTTGAAAGACAATTAAAAAGACAAAAGAAGGAAGAAGAAAAGCTATAGCAACGAAGGGCAAGAGAATTGAAGAGAGAACAAAGGCAAATGGTCAAGGATAGGAATTCAAAACATGTTGCAAGCAATTCAGGGCGTTTGAGTACTCCATCAACCCCTCTACCTGAACAACATCATATTCTAAGGGATATGTACAACATATTAAGCGCTGCTTATGCTACCCTTACAGACCAACAAGTGACTAGCAATACAAATTCAACACATGAGGGAAGCAGTTCAAGGTGTTTGAGTACTCCATCAACCCCTCTACCTGAACATCATCAAATTTTGAGGGATATGTACAACATATTAAGCCCTGCTTATACTGCCATTAACAACTTCCAAGTGACTAGTCACAGCCCCCCTCATTCCCCTATAAAGCAATTCCAATTTTTTGGGTTTTTAGATGAAACAATGTTTGGTCATCTTGTTCCTATCACACCTCATGTGGAATCAGCGCCTCCAAAAAATACTTCAACAAATAGTCCTATAGAGGAGCCAAAGCCATTCCCTGGATTTATGTTAAACTAGAAAATTAAGACTTTGATGTCGAGTTATTGCTAGAATTTTTTTGAATCATATAGTCAGCAATGCATTTGGGACATTGTACGTAAATGCTGACAATTTTGTAATGTTTTGTCGAAGCTGTATCACTGGTAAACTAGAAAATTAGAATTTGATGTCAAGTTATTGCTATAAGTTTTTTGAAACATCTAGTCAACAATGCATTTTGGACATTGTAAGTAAAAGTTGACAATTTTGTAATGTTTTGTCAAAGACTGTCTTACCATATTATGCAACTAGCAATATAATGCTTTGATGTTTTTGTTTAAAGCAAGTACCAATATAATGTTTTGTTATTTTCATCAGCAATGTAATGTAATATCCAATTTTCCTATTGACTATGCTTCATTATTTTTTCACGAGTCATTCTTCTATTCTATTATCAAAGCTTGATACCTCTCATAGGTTGAGCTTGTGATGTTTTAAGGAAAAGAATGTAAGTGTCAAGTGTATTTTAAATTTGAATGTACTTTGTGGAGCTCCAATTAGAGAAGAAAACTACCAGGCCACCAGCATAAGCCCTCACAGAGCAAATATCCTCACACTAAACTTTGTCGATTAGGGTTGCAGGTAAGTCAAATCCAGAACTGTAGGTTTACCAGAATCAAGTTTACAAGCCCATGGGGCCATACGTCCCTAAAGAAGACTAAGTTGCAGAGATGAAAACTGTAGTTAAAAAGACTGAGATGTCTGCTCACCAAAACAAACATCCTTGAAAATAAACAAAGATGAGTTTGAAAAAGATTGCATTGCAGAGACTATTTCAGAGCAAGCCTTGTATGGTGCCCATTGTTGACTTTGAGGACAAGGAATTACAAAACAGTGAAAATGTATCACTACCTCTGCTCAATGGCCTGTGAAAGTGTTTTCATAGGAACCTCAAACTGAAAAACCCAGAGCCCATTACAAACTCAATGTGATATGTATTTTGTATTGCAGAAATGGAGCAGACTGTTAAAGTATTTTTAGAGTCTCATAGTCATTTTCTGAGAGTACATAATGCTGTTGCAGAGTCATTACCAAGTTGAGTTGAACACATAAATGTTATCTTTTTGGAAGACAAGTTTGATCTGTAAATTTCTACAGAGAACATTGAAATTTAAAAAGATTAGGAACAATAAAAAAATCCAGATGTTAAGAAGATGAACCTTGGTGTTTGTGCTGTCAATGGTTAAAACATAAAATATTTTCTGAAATTGGTAGTGGCAGACTAGCAGAACATTAGACGTAAAAATCAATTTGAATAGTAAGTCGATAATCTATTGTGCTATCAACATCAAAATTAATCGACGGTCTCAACTTCTGGGTTTATTTTTATTGGATTGAAGTTTATATTAAGTCAACTATTTGAATCACACACACTCTCAACTATTTATATATTAAGTCAACTATTTACACACACATCTTAGCAAGGTTTTTTTCAAACAATTTTATTGAAAATCTACTGTAGCCTAAAACAAACATGTACTCTGTGGACTGAAAAAATTGATGCCTCAATTCCTTTAAATCACAACACAGTATATTTGGCTTCTAGAAGTATGAATGCTCTGACATAAGGGCTTCATTCGGAATTGATGAATAGCCTTCATGTTAGAGCATTGTGCTAAGCTGCCTGAGATGAATCCCATACATATCTTAGCAAGGTTTTTTTTCAAACAATTTTATACTTATAGAAGCCATGAATATTATGTTGTGATTTCAAGGAATTATGTCATTGATTTTTTCAGTCCAAAGAGTCCATGTTTGTTTTATGCTGCAGAAGATTTGCAATAAAATAATTTGAAAAACAACCTTGCTAAGATATGTATGGGATTCATCTCAGGCAGCTTCGTACAGAGAAGAAGACATTGGTTTGTAGCAGTAACAGTATTTTCTAGTTTATGCTTTGTTCATGCATTGTCAAAAGCACAAGCACATTTATTTTATATAGATTTAATTTCATATTATTATAGAAGAATTTTTTTTGTGTAGCCAATAGCTAGAGGGCAGTTGGTTTGTGGGTTTGTTTCCTTGTTTAAGGGAGACCCAAGTTCGATTCTCCAAACCTAGCCCCCGGGGATGCCTGAAATGAGCCTATTTGTGAGCTATAGCATTCATATCCCCATCAATAGGAAATTTAAAATAAAAAACAATCATATTGAAGAAATGGATGCTAATGTGACACTCATACAGGTCGAGAGTGGTGTTCTGATTTCAGGGCATTGAGTTGTTGATTTTTATCCAAAGATTACACAGTCTATCTTAGACCACAGAAGATATTGGATCAAAATGTTTGGAAGAAAAATCTATATATGACAAAATGGAAAAACTGAAAGAAACCCTAAAAAACATTTACTAGAAACCCTAAGAAATTTGAAAGAAACTTGCAATAGAAAAAAAAAAACGGGTCATTGCCCCAGTAAGGTCAAAAATGACCTTACCTATTGGTTCTCCTCCAAACCCTGGTTACAAAAACCCTTTAAATCTGTTGTGTCAAAAGACACAATTTCTGTGACTGAATGTGGTTGAGGAGGGGATTGCTGTGAGTGAAAATCTCTCCATTTGAGGGCGGCCCGTGCACTAGCTCCCCTACACACAAAATTAAAAGCTGCACACCATTATTGGAGATACGAAAAGATTTCAGATAATCCTGGCGTTATAGCAAAAGAGGCTTGCTTGAATATGCAGGGCGCAAACCTTTCGTTACCGAAGCAAAGCACAGTCCCCTTTTGCCCGTGGTTAGTTCCAAAGTGTGGTTGGCGCTCACTGCACCAATCATTCTACTTCACACGGAAGATGGGGAAGGTTATAGCAAAAAAATTTATAGCAACGATTTTATATAAGCCCCAGTTCAAAATCCTGGTGTTATAGCAAAATAGGTTATAGATTTTCAGATAATCTTATAGCAAAACCCTTCTGTGTATTGATCATTGGGAGGGCAAAGACTTTCAGATACATGTTGCCTCCATTGACCTCCACGTTGGCGACCTCCCTGCTCCCCACATCCGCGGCCCCCTGGTGACCTTCGAGCTTCCCACGACGCTTCCATAATGCTGTGCGCTGGAGCTGCGGCGGCATGAGAAATGGGCGTTTAGCAACAAACATTTAGGTTTAGGTTTTCAAGAATAGGATAATATATTATTAGTTTAGGGTTAATGGTTGCCAAACTAACATGTTGGAATATTAGGTTTAGGGTGCTTTAGAACATATTTTTTGGTTAAAATTATTTAGTTAATAATATAATGTTGTTTAGTTTTATAGATTTGTATGCACATAAGACATGAGTGTAGATTTGTTTACCAGAGGATGATATCATGGATTTGAGTGTTAATGTCCATAATATTAGGGAAAATATGTTCACTTATTGGTGCAAGTGTGTTCGATGATGGGATGTAACAATTGACCATCATCAGGGAAGGGTTCAAAAAGTGTTGTTTTGGACACTTTTTACGACTACGTATAGAACTGGCATCAAAATTGATGTTGTGAACCTGAAACCTTAGGTTTAAGCAGTCGACTAACCAAGGAAGCCGTTATTTTAGACTTCTTCGACATCGACAAGTATGTTTTTGAGAGGCACGAAGTTAGGGTGCACACATATTGGGTCTTTTCCCCTAGCAAATCAAATTAGTCCCAGTGCTAAGTCTAAGCGGATATAATTAATAACTAAGCCAAAATCAACATAACATCAAAATCATAGAGAACAAGGCGATAGAAAGCCATTAGGGCCGAAGTAAAAATTGATATGCAAAGGATTTTTCATGAAATAAATCTTACTAGCAGCACAAGGTATTCGAGCAGCAGAGAGTATATTCCTGTCTCTGTTCCTAGCATTTGTGTTATCTTATCAGTTATGTATTTGCGTCTGTGTTATGTATTCATGTTTGTCACTTTGTGTTCGCGTTTGTATTTTGTGCCTTTTTCCGTCGCGTAAAACAAGTGAAATCGCCATATAAAACAAATGGAAGGAAGGAAACATCAACGTTTAGGGTTTCCCGCAGTCGAAAAGCCGACAAAAAAATCCATCAAAATCAACGCCGACACTTGGAATCGCGATGGAATGCTATGTCACCGTTGGATTCGTGCGGATTTGGGAGTTGTTTGACAAAATCGTTTCAACCTCGGAAATGGCGAACCCTAGACGAACCCATAGAAGATTCCAATACGAATCCGATTCTGGGACCGGTATGATATCCTGCCATTTTGGCAACTGAGAAACAATATATATGAACAACAAAGAAACAACTTGTGTGTGTAATAAATAGTATTCCCCAGGGACATGTCCCAAATGTAAATTTGGATGCACCTGGAACAGGGATTCTTGGGGATGGCAGAACGAGGACAAAACTGTTGGAGAATTGATAGCAGATAAAATGCAAACAAGAATGCAGAAAATAAAACTCAGAAATAAAGACAAATTGCAAACACGAAGACACAGAAATTATAGTGGTTCACCAATTTGGCTACATCCACTTTGAAGCAGGGCAATCTCTTTTATTTATCTCTGTTTTCTGGTTACATCAACAGCAGCATATGCATTCTCCATATTACATTATACACATTTTAGAGAAGGAAAACCAACAGCCAAGAATATTGGCTGGAGAATAAGAAGCTAAAGAGTCAGCTGTTGGACTTCACATTCCAACAAAAACGTCCGTCTGTCATCCATTTGGGCACAACCTGCAAAAAGGGCCACCCTCGAGGAACACTATTTATTACATACATTAGTCATTTCTTTGTTGTTCATACATGTTTTCTTGGTGCATGCCATTCAAAAAACACTCATTTTTAAAATCGTAGTTAAGCTCTGTAAATTTTCTTTTCGTAAATGTTTGAGAATTTCTGAATCCTCATTACTATTTCTTGGGAAGCAAGTGAAATAAAAACAAAGAAGTAAATAAATAAAATAATGACAATACTTCTACTGTATAACTGTCACCTTCATCCCCAATGTCTTCTATTACACAACCACTCCTTTGTAACTTCTACTATTCTCTTCATTTAGTCTTAATTTAGAAAAAAATATTTAACTTAAGATCAGTTAATTTATTTTTTATTTTTTTAATCCTTGAATTTCAAGGAGATATAAGAATCAATTGCTTCAAGTTTGATTTGTCTACCAATGCCCGCCTGTTGTCTGTAAATCCAATAAATTGTAAATTTCTACTCTTACCACTTAAGCTCAGTACATCTATAATACTCTATCGTATTTGTTATGTCTTATCAAAGACAAGCTTAAATTGAGCAAAGAAATGGTCTGCCTTGGGAATTTAGGAGTAAAAATGGATTTAGAAGTTCTAGCGTTGTGGACTACTAGCCATTGATTAAACTTTTAACTATTTTGTCTTTTGAAGCTGCCATTTATAAAATATATATGTTAACACGTTATAGAGCTAACACGCTATTCCCCTTGAGAATGCAGGTGACAGGTGTTTCCTATTCAAAAGATTGCAAATTATTAGCATCTTCATCTGAGGATGGCACTGTTGCTTTATGGTCATTATATCCACCTTCTGCTACTCAATCCAATAATTCTCTTAGACGTTGATTTTGTCTTGAGCGTTTTAAGAACGCAATTGTTTAGTTGCTTTCCTTACAATAGGATATTTGTTTGTAAAGTACGTAACCCATGCAACCATTTAATAGATTAATGTCATTTTGAAATATGATTTCACAATGGTTCTTTTATTCATAATAGTCTATGGAAGAAGTTCAATCAGCAAACAGACTGATAATAGTTTGTGGAAAAACCAATCCAGAAGGATTGTATTATACCATGTAGAGTCTGTGCGTTTTAGTCGTGTCGTATTAATTTTGTCAAATTTACCTCAGATCATGTTACGGGTAATTAGTCCAATGCGCTCTGAAAATATGATAATTTTAGTCACTAAACAATTACATTGATTTTTTGGCATGAGATTTAATGGAATTATTTTCATGTGAATATCTAGATATTCCACTCGTTGAGACCCTATAAAACATAATATCAGAAACTAGGGAAGGATAATTTAATGATTATTTTTCACAGAGAAAAAGGTGACTGTTTTTACGAGGCATATACAACTAGTTACTTTATATGAATGCTCTACCTCACATAAGCTTGGAGACGCATTTCTCGGTACATGGGTGGGTTTGTGGCATTGGGATGTGGCTTTGAGATGTAAGACAAGAGCAAAGATATTTTTGAGATTTCAGAGACTTCTGTGGAGTCTTCCACATCTCTTGTGGCTACCACCTAAAAAATTGTCTGTCTCCTATTTCCGAACACGCACGTGTATGTACATGTGCATGTGCATTCACGCACACATACATGCATCCTCCACACATTCATACACAAGATACTAATGTGCACACACATGTACACACAAACATATATGCACATGCACACAGATCTAAATGCACATAAATATAGATACCCCTACCTATATACACATATATATATTTACGCACCCTGCATGTGCACACACTAAATACACATATAAATATAGATACCCCTACCTATATACACACGTATGTGCACACACTAAATACACATACTTTAAATCTTTTATATTTTTTTTTGGTGAAGATCTCCTAAGAATAACCTTGTTTTTAATCCCTTTGTGTGTATATGTGTAAATGTATATAATTCTAATTTAAACTTAAAACTTAATACAAACTAGTATACTTATATTTTAAAAAATATATTTAAGGTACGTCGAGAGATATCTTCTCAAGGCATCTATTTTTTAATCAATTTACTATACAGGTGGAAATAGGCGCCTTGAGAAGGATATCTCTCAGTGTATTTTAGATATATTTTTTAAAATATAGGTATACTAGTAGCATCCAGAACGACAAGCATAATTCTAACTATATTATATACCTTATTAAGAATTATTATTATATAATATAATATTATAACATAGGTTAAATATATTATATAATAATTATAATTATATATTATAATATATCTCTCGGCATATTTTATACTAAACTAACCTTAACCGTAAAGGTCTTAACCCTAATTATATTATTTGTTAAGGTTCGAATGAATGTTAGATTTAGAATTATGGTTTTGTTTAGGGATTGGTTTAGGATATAAGGTTTATAAATAGGGTTAGATATAGGTTTAGGTTTATAAATCAATGCCAAGTGTAATCATCTGATTATGGTTAGAATTAGAATTAGGGTTAGATTGAGGGTTATGATTACAATTAGGATTAGGTTAGGGTTAGAACCAAGGTTAGATTAGAATTAGGGTTTTGTTTATGAATATAGTTAAGGTCAAGGTTATAACCCTAATTCTAACCCTAACAATAAACCTAATTGTGCCCCTAACCCTATTTCTACCCCTAGATCTACTTAAACCTAATTCTAACCCAAACCCTAATTCTATCTCTAACTGTAATTGTATTGATAATCTTAATTTTATCCTTAACCCTAACACTATTTTTCGTTAATTATATTTGTAACCATAAATCTAATGCTAACCCTAAACTTAATTGTATCCCTAATACTAACCATAATTCTAACCAAAACATAATTCTAACCCAACCCTAAACGTAACCCTAACATTCAATCCAATACTAACCCTAATTCTAACCACAACCATAACCCTAATTCTAACACTAATTCTAATTGTAACCTTAACCCTAACCCTAATTGTAACACTAATTCTAACCCTAATAATAACGCTAATTGTATTCCTAACCTTAATTCTAACCCTAACCCTAATTCTACCCCTAGATCTAGTTAATTTCTAGATCTATCCCTAATTGTAAACCCTAAACCCAACCCTAATTCTAACCATAGTTGTAACCCTAATTCTAGACCTAATTGTAATAATAACTATAACCTTAATTTTAACCCTAATTCTACACCTAGATCTACTTAACCCTAATTCTATTCATAATTCTAACCCTAATCCCAACCCTAACCCTAATTCTAACCATAACCCTAATCTTAACTCAAGTTCTAACCCTATGCCTAACGCTAAACCTAATTCTAACCCTATTTTAATTATAACCCTAACCCTAATTTTAAACAAATTGTAACCCTAATTCTAATCATAGATTGAACCCTAATTCTAACCTAAACCATAACCCTAACCCTAATTGTATCCTTGTAATTCAATCCAAATTGTAATGATAACCCTAACCTTAATCCTAACAGCAATGCTAACCTTAGCTCTAATTCTAATCCTAACCCTAACCCTAATTCTAACCATATCCTAACCCTAACCTTAATCCTGATGTAATGCTAACCCTATCTCTAATTCTAACCCTAAGCCTAATTCTATCACCAAGCCTAAAACTAACCTTATTTGTAACCCTAATTCTAAATTGAACCTGAACTCTAACACTAACCCTAACCCTAACCCTAATTATAGCCCTAACCTCTAATTTAAATCAAAATTGTAACTATAACCCTAACCCTAACATTAATCCTAATAGTAATTCTAACCCTAACCCTAATTCTATTTAACCTTAATTCTATTCATAATTCTAACCCCCACCATAAACTTGATTCTAACACTAATTTGATTCATTATTCTAACCCTAATTCTTCCTTTGAGGAGCTATCATAATTCACTAATCATTTTTGTTTTTTTTTCTTTTACCACTTAGGCTTCTTCTATTATTCTTTTGCCTCTTTTTCCTTCTCTGAGCTCATATGCAACGAGGTTTATTCAATTTCCTCTAAAGGTGTTTTCCTAGTGAAGGAGTGGCTTCTACTTCGATTGGCTCTACTTTTGTGTACTTTATTTTCTTTCCCTTCCTTTCACATCGTGATGTTTCTTTTCGTGGTTGTTCTTTTGTAGTTGTTGTTGTCACTTGCTCTTTTTGCAATGGGGTACTCCCACTTGTGGACCCTAGACATTTGGATCTTCACTTGCCCTATTCATTCCACTGTTGAATGCCTTTTTATTTAGTGTTGTCAACAACTAATAGAGGAGAAGGATCTTGTTTCATCTTAGGTTCTTTGATGTTTTTCTCCTTTCTCTTGTCAAACTTCTTGTAAGCATCCTTTTTAGCTTTTTTGTCAATATACTCCCACTAGGTTCCAAACCTTTCTACAGTTGGATCTTGAGGATGGGAGAGAAGAAGTTTCACTATACCTTCCAATAATTGATCAGTTGCTTCATATGGGAGTGGTGGTACTAAGAAAGTGCATGGTTCGACAACTTCTAAATGAATGTAGTCTTTATATGAATTCATGATGGATTTTCTTTGTCTTGTCTAAATTGTCCATTAGTTGATCTATCAGGGTTTTGCAAAGGTCGTATTCCTTCCCATTGGTGACCATATCATATGTAGTGTGGATGTAGGTTGTTGGAGCTAGATCTTCTCTTCTAGTATGAAAAATATTGTACACAATACATTTTATGGCATACCTGACTCCATGGTCATGGATTTTCTTACGGTGAGGAACCATTTGCCTTTCAAATGTTGTTCTAGTCAACGCCGTGGCAAATTTGTTGTCTACTTTCTTGTGCCTTTCCCCTTTGTCACATAGCTTGTTACCATTTTGATTATTTATTTGGTGATAAGAAAGGGCTTATCAAGATACATGAATTTTCCATGGATACGACTCAATATCATCCAGATCCATTTGTGGTCATTGCTAAAATTTGGAAAAATTTCCCAAATATTGAGGTTGAGATTTCCAATGTAAAAAATTGGTGCCATGAATTCACCTGTCACTAGATTCCTAAGAGTTTCACTTTCTTTCCCAAATTCTGAATTGTCAACCTCCATGAGCTTGACATGAATATATTTGTAGACATCTTCAGTGTAGACAACTTCAGCTAGAACATTTGAGAATACCCTTTCCAGGTCATTCTCCATGGCCTTCCATGGGACTGGTTTACATACTAGTCTTTTAATATCCTTGGCATTGGTAAGTTGTGGTGCTAATGTGTTTTCCATGGATTTAATTGTTTCAACTTTGTTCTTTTGCTTTTCTAACTTTCATTGTCAAACTCATTACTTAGCTATTACACAATCATTCATGCACTTGTTTTTTGCTTTATAAGTTTTGCACTACCCTTCACCTATTTTTATAGTTTTTTCGATCATCATGTTGATGTCATGGCTCAAGTCATCATTATTTGACTCTTTGACCTCATTGTATTTCTTTTTGCTAGCTATCTTACTTTACATGCTAAGTATTGTTTATGATATATAATATACAAGGTATTTTTAGGGTTTTTTACTTCATGGTTTAGTCAACTTCATAATAGGGCTTCAAGAAAGATCCATTTACATACCCCTCTAGTAGTCCATTTGTCAAAAAAAATTAACTTTATTGCATCAGTTGTTGTATATGGTCTATGTGGTAATGTCCTAACCACCATATTTTCAATTTGCCTAATTTATTAAACTTAATGTCATATAGTAATACTATATCTCCTAGTTCTATGTTTTTGGTTTTAATGTTGTGGTCATGCCATGCCTTTTGTTTTCTATTTTCTTCCATTTGGTTGTATGTCGCAAGTAACCTATTCTCATTTAACATATTCAATTCTATTAACCTTTCTTTAAGAGAATCTTCTTCATTTAACGTTGAGGTAATTGCTAGCCTTAGATTAGGAACTATGTATTGTGTTTAACAATGCTACATCTAATCCATAAACTAACTGAAATCAACAATACTTTGTTAACCTTTTATAGGTTGTGTGGTAGGCCCATAGTACTGTAGGTATCTTCTAATCTCAGTCTGATGTTTATCCATTACAAACTTTTGTGATTGCCTTGACCAAAATTTTATTGAATGATTCACTTGATCCATTTTCTTCTGGATGGTAAGATGTACTTCTATTATGTTTAATCATAAATGTCACTAGAAGTTCTTTAATTGTTTTATTGACAAAACATTTTCCTTGGTCACTTGTAATGTTTAATGGGCATCCAAACCTTGTAATGATATTCTCATACATAAACTTTGTTGCAATTTGTGTGGTGTAATCCTTTTTTAGATTTACTTTTGCCCACCTAGTTAGATACTTAATGCAAGTTATAATGAAGCATGTGTGGGTATCCCGAGCAGGAGGATTGATTGGACCTATGAAATCAATAACCCATTTTTCAAATGGGTCCATATCCAGTACCAATTGTAATGGCATTTCATATCTTCTAGTCGGGTTGCTATCACATTTATGGGTATACTTATTAGCATCATTAAATAATGTAGGCCACCAAAGTCCATCAAGTAAAACCTTTCTTCCTATACCTTCATCGAAATTATGTCCACCAAAAATGCCTTCATGAGAGCTTCTTGTAAGATATGCTCTCTTTCATATTCCCTAGCCACCCTTCTCAAAATTTCATCTTTTCCTAAGATGTACTATTCTCCACTAATTATAGTGTATGGGGAAGCTTTTGTGGTAAATCTCTTCCTATATTCTCTACTGCATTTCTCTGGAAATTTATAGATAGATAATGATTTAGCAATATCTTTCAATTTGACCTCCCTCTTCTCCATTTTCAATCCTAGATAGATAATATGCTCTTTGATTGGATTACCTAGTTTGACCATGATTTAAAGTTAAATTCTTGGAATAACAAGTGCCAGCAGCATATGCAGCCTTGTATAATTGGTCTATTCATAAGATATTTTAGCAGTTCATGATTAGTGTAGAAAATAAATGGTGTTGCTAAAAGACAGTGTGAATTTTTGCAGAACAAACACCATTGCTAATGCTTCTCTCAGTTATAGTATAGATCATTTCAGCTACTATGAGCTTCCTACTAGCGAATGCAACCAAATGATCTTTCCTTTCTCTTGGTTGTGTTAGTACCGCACCTATTGCAATGTCAAATGCATCTACATGGACATGAAATGGATGTGTTTAATCCAAAAATATCAAAATTGGAGCTTTGACTATCTTATTCTTTAGTATATTAAATGATCTCTAATACTTATTTATCCATTCAAATTTCTTATTATTTTTGTTCTTCAAAAGTTCTTCAAATGGTTCAGAAATGGCTACATAATTCCTAATGAAATTCTAGTGGTAACTAGTATATCCCAAGAATGTTTTTGTTTCTAATATGTTCTTCAAAGGGGGTAAATTCAAATTTATGGATATCTTGAGGGGGCCACCACCATCCCTTATGAATATTGTGTCCTAGTAGAGTGTCGAATGGGATAGAAAATGTGTTTCTTTAAGTTTAATGCAATCCTAAGGCTACGACATCTTTGAAACATCAACCTCAATACCTAGATATGATCCTTAACATTCTATAGACTATCTAGTAATCTAAATATACTTCAAGGAAGTCATGGATAAAGTCACTAAATAAATTTACCATAATTTTACTAAAAATTGCCAGTGCATTCTTTAATCGAAATAGCATTATTATGTACATAAAGGATCATTTAGTGGGAATATTCTCATAGGATAATCTTCTTCATTTATCTTCACCTAGTGGTACCCTAAAAGTCCATTGGTAAATGAGTACACTTCTCTATCGACAACATTCTCCAATACTTCTATGAAGGGTGTTGGAAATGGGTCATGGATGAATGTTTTGTTAAGTTCCTAGAACCTTATCTCTCTACTATTTTTATTCTAGACCACCATGGGACTAATCTAATCTACAAATTCCACTAGTTTAATGAGTCCTCCAACCAACATTTAGATTTGGATTAAGCTGGTAAGGTCTCTTCTTTTGCAATTTGGCATTATCCTTTAATTGATTCCTCCTTACCCTGATTTCTCCTTTTATGTATTTTAAATCTATGAAATTTTATAGAAATAGATCTTCATATTCCTTAAGTATTTCTACAATTTTTAGTACTTCCTCTTCACCCGAATAGTCTATAATTTTATCCCATTTTGATTCACCATCCTCGGCTATATTTTCTTCTTTTATTTTTAGAGGTTGGTAAAAGGACTAACTTTTATCTTAATTTTTATCTACTATCTCTCTCATCATCACATATCTTTACATCCAGATTCTTACGATCCTCTTCTTTTAAGGGATATTTTCCTCCTTTCTTGATTAAGTGGTGTATTCTTTATGGTACCACAATTGTCTATGGTGTCAATTCAGTCATTTTCTATTTGTATTCTTCCTTGTCGAATACCACCAATGCCTTTTTATTTTCACCTATTCTACTAGTAACATTATTACTTCTTTAATTCTTCTTAATACTTTATTCTAATTTAAGTCCCAAAACTTGAAATTTCTACAAAAAAATAATCTTGATGATATCCTAATATTTGGTTTCTACCCTTATCTCTTGATGTATGTACCATGCTCTTTCAATAGGGGCTAAGGTTCAATATAATAATTGTATTCTTAATCTCTCGTCAATCTCTCCTATTCTATCCCAAATTGTTCACAATTATTAATGTGATTTTGTGGATTTCTAATTCCATCATATTTTATTATCTCACTGATATCTCCTTCTTCCAAATACTAGTTCTTAATTTGAATTGTTTAAGACTTTACATGTTAGTATGTTTGGTTTATGCATGTTCCATCACCTTGCAACACTTAACACTAATGTATCATCTAAGGCATTCATTCTAAAATATTTGCTCACAAACGTTTTTTCCATGGCTTGGAGATAACCCAACAAATCTCCTCCTCCTAAGTAATGTGTTAACATTGTATGTGAGATTCCTCTTTTATGTAGTATGATATCTTGATCTGTAGTGGGTTTGTTTCTTTTGTGGTATTTTTTTGTGTTTTTGTAGGCATGTTTTGGCCATAAAAACTTTCCTTAGTCCATGTATCTTTCTTTTATGCATTTCTCATTCATCCAATTCCCACGCTTCTACCACATATAGTGTATACTCATAACCAAAACTCCATACTCAGGAGCTCACTCCAAAGGACACTCTGGAAATTAACCTAGATCTCACTCCTATTGTAGAGCTTAGTCTTATTCTGGAACTCGGTCCTACTCTAGAGCTCAATCCCATGAGAAAATAAAGGAAAAAGACACCATGTTATGCAATCCTCAAATAAGCCCTCTAGAACTAACATCCATAGCTCAAGACTTTTTTCTATGAGAAAATAAAGCATAGAAAATTGAAACATTTGACTACTCGGTAGGCAATACTTCTCAGATAATTCTCCACCAAGTGAAGTAAGAGTGGGGAATAAGATTTCTCCTCTTGAGATGCACTGAGTTGTGCAAGCTCTCCATGAATAATCTCCTCATCAGGTCCATGTTGAATTGACATCTAGCTCTAAGTGAAGGCTCCTTGGTCTTTCTACTGACACCTTATCAAGAGTCATCATCCCAACACACAATCCCCATAAACAAGAGATATCCATCCTCACCCAAAGCTAACTAGTAGCAACATGTGCACAACTAATCATCACATGCTAAACTCCAATTGTAAAAGGTCACAAGCTCCAAAAATATCCAAGTGAAATGATCATGACATACAACTAGTAGATTGCCACAAACAACCACAAAATTTCCATCTGCATGATTAGTATAGAATCTAGGAACTCTCTGTTCGTTTTTTCCCAGACTGGATGCTTATTCCTAGATTTCCCTACAAGGTAGCCATCAATGATCAACAGGATCTCTGGGCCAGGGGCCAACAGTATAGGAGATAGACTCTATTTTTATCTCCTCTTCTTCTTCAGGCTCTGCAAAACCTAGGGGGGTATTCCCTATTCAACACCCATGAGAATATGCATACAAAGGCTGGGATGCTAACATGAAGCAGATAAGTCCTCCTGTAAGTAGACCAAAACTGCAAGATAAGAGCAAAGGGGCTAGCTTTGGGCCTATTTTCAGTTGTAGACAGAGGACTTGAGATCCTAAAACTAATTCTACTGTCCTAATGGTTGTTTTGGAGTTTGATTTTGATGTTGTGTTTGGATGCAGAGGTGGACCTGGTGTATAACCTCAACACAGAGCTAGATTGGTGCCTATCCAGGGCTTGGAGTCATAGACATACACATGTAAATGTTTAGCATAAACATATTAAAACTGGATTTCAAGGGGATTTGTGTGATATCTGCCTTACAGATACATCCCAGAACAGAGTATCAAGTTATCTCTACTTATGATATCCTTACTGCAATATATTCTTCTCAACACTTCAATCTAAAAACACTTTAATCTACCCTTTGAGCAGAAGTTAAGAGATCAAGCATTCAATACAGTAAACCTATATCCTAGAATCCAAGACACCCCTTAGATATCCAGATTCAAAAGAAGAGTATATTCAATACAGGAGACAGATAACAAAACACATGCAGTATAGCATTATTCATCTAAAACAACGATGAAACCAGTAAGTCTATACACAATACATAAAACATGAGACTCATAAACTCACAAGATCTTCTGCACAGGGCAACCAAAACCAGATGTATTTCATTACAAATCCAAAATGTCCAATTTTCAACAACCTCTAATTGAGTAGCATCATCTGCTCTTTATAGCAAAACTATGCACTGAAAGAATTAATTACAAGGGAGGCCAAAAATCCCGCCAAATACACAGTATCAGAAAAATGGCGCTCAAAATAAATGCAACAGCCAGAAACAAAGGACAGAGCAGGTGAGATCGGGATCTAGGCCGCTGCGCAAGGACATGCATCATCAATTCAGGTGGTTGAGCCTGTCAACTCGACCCATGCCTTCCTACATAATGTGCCATTAAAGTTTCAGCTACCCACAGCCTCTAGAAATGCAGCCGCAGCAAGTTTCTGAAGATTTCCCGCCCAAACGCGTCCGCAGATGCGAAGAAACCCATCGTTGCATCAAAATTGAAAGATAGTTGTTGATCAAAAACCCTTCGCTAACATCAACGGCCCCAAAGACTGCTGAAAATTTGCCCACCAGCCAAATCGTGCCACGTAGGCACTTCGTGTTTCAATCGATGGGCCAACGCTTACTTTTCCTCTATCTTTTTCCCGTCGAGAACCAACTGTCGGAACCTCACGCGGAAGCCACCATGTGGCAAGCTTTGCGGCACCCCTGGAACGCTAAAGACCCTTCGTGAAACTCCAGCAGAAGCCAACACGTGGCAGGTTCCGCGTCACCGCCGAGAGACATAGAAAGGACCTACTGAAACAGCTTGTGAAAACCTTTGAAACACAAGGGGCCCTTGAAACTCCCGCAGAAACTGCCACATGGCGCCTTCCGCGATCTCTTGAAACTTAAAGAAACTCCTTCGAAACATTAACGCGGAAGCCGACACTTGTCGGGCCCCATGCTCCTCTTGAAACATAAAAGAGTCTCTTTTGAAACACTACTGAAACTCTCGCGGAGATCGACACTTGGCGGGCTCCGTATTAACCTTGAAACATATAGAAACTTAAGAGAAACAGGCAGAAGTCCCAGGACCCTCCGCCACATGTCACAATCCGCCACACTTGAAATTCAAACCGGGGCCCACCTCCATGTTTCGCCACACCTTGAAACAAAAAAAAACCTACGCGGAGGTTGACATTTGGCATCATCTGCGAGGCTTTGAGACACATTAAGGGTCTTTTAGAAACACTGGCAGAAGCCGCCACTTGGCATAGTCCGCGGGCCATTAGTTACTTCCTTAGGACCCACCCCTGCGTCTTCACTTAGCACCGAAACAAATATGAAACATTACGCGGGGGCCGACACTTGTCACTCTCCGCAGCCACCTTAGAAACTTTGAAAGGGTCCCACCATGTCTGCGCCAAACATTGAAACAAAAAGGAAACTACGCGGAGGCCGACACTTGTCGGCTTCCGCAGTCACAACCAGGGGCATGTGGCATCTCCCGCTGCGACCAAGAAACTTTAAGAAACTGCCCCTGCTGTTCGACACATGGCGCCTTCCGCACTTAAGTTGAAACCTTTTAGAAACTATTAGGGTCTATCGGAAACTTTGGTGAAGACTGTGAAATAATTAGACTCTTTCGGGTTCCTCCACGTGGCGCCTCCCGCACCACTCTCAGAAACTTAAAGGAAACTCTATCGAAACTTCAACGGAAGCTGACACGTGGCGCCTTTCGCGTGAGCAGCTTGAAACACAAAGGAAACATTTAAAGGGTCTACGAAACACAAGCGGATATCAACACATGTCGAGTTCCGCGGCGCAGGCACAATTCTGACCCTTCTAGCCACACTTAGAAACATTTAGGGTTTGGAAACTGTGGCTCGAAATGCATTCCTAAATGCATGAAACTCAAATTTTTAACATTTTCAAGGGCCGATAGTAATTTCAGCAACAGAACAAGATCCCGCAACTCAAAAAATTTAGGGTTTGAAGGAGAAAATTAATAAACATTCAAGTTTAAAACCCTAGACACAAATAATTACCAACATAGGCTCCGATTGGGGACGTGCAGGCGCAAGACTACAACGAGGACCAGACAACTCCGGGCAGATGAGACAAAACCCAAAACTCAAAACACGACCGGCCACACAAGGTATGTACAAAATATTTACAACTATTTTACATTGTGCACACAAGTTACTCATTTATGCGAAAAGGGCTTTAAGGAATTTGCTGTGCACCGGCAATTCCATTAATTCACCACTTAGGGTTTGGAGAAAGTAGGAATCTCCTCCATAGATATTGCTAATTTGGTATGGGCCTATCCACAAGGGTTCAAATTTGCCATGTTTACCCTTATCCTGGTTCCTTGCATTCCACATAAGGACCATATCAGCGATCTGAAAACCTCTCTCTGTAACCCTTTTATCAGACAGGTACTTCACCTTTTGCTATTTCTTGATGTTTATTTTTTGTGCCTCTGCTCTGATTTCATCTAGCTCAACCAGCTGATTGATCCTTTCAATCATTGAATCATTAACCTCCCCATCATTCTCTTGTATGAACTTGTAAACTAGCAGGAGGTTATTCACAGGCAATCTAGCTGCTGTACCATACACTAATTCATAAGGTGACCTTCCAGTGGCTTTTTTCACTGTCACCCTATCAGCCCATAATGCCAACTTTAGTTTTGAATCCCAGGATTTCTTATTTTTATCCATTATCCTCTTGATGATTTTCATTAGGCTTTTGTTGCTTGACTCTGCTTGACCATTTCCTTGTGGGTGGTATGGTGATGTGTGAGACAAATCAACTCCATATTTATTGCAAAAATCAACAAATTCACCTGATCTAAAGCACATTGCATTATCTGTGATCAACTTGACTGGTACCCCAAACCTGATAATAATATTCTCCAAGATAAAATCCATCACCACCTTACTTGTAGCCTTTTTAGTAGGGATAGCCTCAATCCATTTAGTGAAGTAGTCAGTAGCAACTAGAATCCAACTATGCCCTCCACTAGACTTCTCTGAAATTTCCCCTATGAAGTCAATTCCCCATTGCTAAAATGGAGCTTCCACAGTTATAGTCCTGAGGGGCAGTGCACCTTCATATCTCAACTTTCCTGAGAACCTCTGGCAAGGGTCACATTTCCTTACTAGCCTTTACGCATCTGAAAAGACAATGGGCCACCAATATCCTGCCCTAAGGATCTTATGAGCTGTTGTTTGGGCAGTATAATGTCCACCACACAATCCTTTATGCATGTCATTCAAAACATTGTTAGCTTCATCTTCATCCACACATCTTAACAACACACCATCAGGGTTCTTCCAGTACAGCTCACCTTGAACAATAACATACCTGATTGCATGTAGTTTTAAGGTCCTTTTTTGACTGTCACTGAAATGGGAAGGACAATTCAGATTTTGCAAGTAATATATGATGTCCTTATACCATTCATATTTTGATACATTGACATTCTCATTCTAGACTGCATTGACTTGGCATGCCTCTAGATTTGATTGTGTCATTAGCTTTGCTAACCCTTGTCCTCTTACCAATTTTGTGATCTGTATCTCTATGTTGAACTCCTGCAACTTATTTATCCATCAGCATCTCCTTCTAGTTACCTCCTGCTGAGTGAAGATGTCCTTGACTGCTGCATGAGGCACATATGCAACTATCTGGGATCCTACCAAATAAGGCCTGAAGCTCTTGACTACTCTAACTAGTGCATATGCATGTTTCTCCATAATGTCATACTTTAATTCAACGGCCTGCAATGACCTACTAAAGAAAGCAATAGGCTGTTCAAACCCTTCCTCATTTTTTTGCAATAAGCATGCAGCAATAGTATGGAAAGAAGCAAATGAGAATAACTGAAATGGTTTAGAAAAATCAGGAGACTTTAGCACAGGAGCCATCTTGATTGCTTCCTTGATATTCTGAAATGATTCAATTGCTTCATTCTCCCAATTAACAGTTGCACATTTCTTCAACATCTTGGAAATTTCTTTTGTGGTCTCTGCAAAGTTAGGAACAAATCTCCTAACAAAGTTTATTTGTCCAAAGAAGGACTGCACACCTTTTATTGTTTTAGGGATCTGAATTTTGTCAATTGCAGCCACCCCTTCAGGATCAATCCTAACTCCATCCTTGGAAACAATGTGTCCAATTAATTTTCCTTCCACAACCCCAAAAGCACATTTCTTTGGGTTGAGAGAAATGCCATACTCTAGTGCTCTAATGAAAATATGCTCCAAGTGCATACAATGTTGCTCTTCTTTCTTTGAAAAGGCAGTCAAATCATCCTGATAAACAGCCAAGACTGAATCAATCAACCCTGCAAAAGCAACATCCATTGCTCTTTGAAATGTAGCACCTGCATTTGTTAGTCCAAATGGCATCCTTACATATACATAGGTTCCCCATGGAGTTGTGAAAGCAGTTTTAAATTGTTTTGATTCTTTTACTTTCACTTGATTGTACCCTGAAAAACCATCCATCATAGATAGAAGTTCACAGCCAGTCACCTTCTGCAACGTGGCCTCCATATTTGGCAATGGATAGTTATCCTTCAAAGAAGATACATTTAGGTTTCTAAAGTCCACACACAACCTTATATCACCATTCTTTTTTCTGACTGGGACAAGGTTAGACACCCAAGTTGAATGTCTGATAGGCATGATTATTCCAGCCTCCCTAAGTTTTATAAGTTCTTCTTGCATTTTTGGAGCTAAGGTTGGGTTGATAGGCCTTTGTTTTTGTCTAAATGGTTTAGCTCCAGGCTTCAAATGGATTTCATGCTGAAACAAATCCTCTCTATAGGCTTTGAGGTCTTCATATGACCAGGCAAAAACATGCTTATACTTTCTCAATAATGCAATCAGCATGCCTCTGATATGTGGTTTGAGCTATTTGCCAATGTATACCTTTTTGGGAGTATGAGATGTTCCCAAATTTATCTCCTCCAAATCATTCTTGTTTGTTGGAGATGCTTTTGTAACAAATTGGTCCCTATGGTCCAAAGCTCTTTCTAAAGCTACCAACCCTCTAGGGATTTTGTTTGTCTTGAGTTGAATTAGTTCCTTCCCTAAAAGAGTTTCTTTTCCATCTACAACTTCCACAAAGTTCTGAAAATCCATTTCTTGGTTCTCATATTCATCAATACAATGCAGAAATCTCAGTAAATCCTTAACATCATCAAACACTTGCCAGCTGCATACATTATCTGGCACTACAGGCCTAAACTTGACTTCAACATTTGTAACATCTGACAAAGTTATATCATCTGGCCTTATGGCTACATTGGCTAGAAAATCTGCTCTGACATTTTTTTATCTTTCTATCCAATTTATTGAAAAAGCATCAAACAATTCAATTGTATCCCAAACAGCATGCTTGTATTGTTTCAACCTTTTATTTTTTGATGCATACTTATCTCTAATTTGGGAAACAATAAGCTCTGAATCACCAAACACTTTGAGCATCTTAATTCCATGCTTTAAAGCAACATTTAACCCTAATAACAGAGCCTCATACTCTGCAATATTATTTGTACAGGCAAACTTCAACAAGAAAGAGAATTGGAGAAGCTTACCAGTTGGAGACAGAAAAACAATTCCAGCACCAGAGCCTTCTTTTGAACAAGCTCCATCAAAATACATGGTCCAAAGACCTTGTTGGTCCAACTCTTGAATGCAAAATTTTTCTCTTTTATCTTGCTTATCATCTGAGACAACTCTGAAATTTTCACAATCAGTGTCCACAAAACATATATGCTCCTCTGATTCTTGATCCTCCACTGTCTCTGATGATCTTTCTTCTCTGATCAGCTTGACATCCCTACCATTCATTGGGATCATGGCATATGACAGATCCAGTTGCATACTTCCACCAATCAGTGTTGCCCATCTTCTTGACAACAACATGCCATATTGTGGCTTGATATCAACAACTGTTATGTTCATTTTATAGATTTTTTCAGGATATGCTGCCAATCTAAAATCAACATCCTTCATGATTCCAATGACAGGTACCTCCCTAGCATCCATTGCATAGCATTTCCCACATGCCTTATCTATTTTTAATCTAGCTTGTTGCATAATGGCCAAAGGCATGATATTCGTTGATGCTCCTGACTCAAGCATACAATTTCTAATTACTTTCCCATTGATAACAAGGGAGACATAGAATGGTTCAACCTGTGAAGGGCATTTTGTCATGGTCATCCCTAGATATACCTCAGGAATCTCATCCTCTTCAATGCACATAACTTGTTTCTTATCCTGAGTCTCAATATTCTGCTTGGCTTGACATGGTACTCCTGAAATCAAGGATACAGTCCTATTTCTGAAATCTTCAACTTTCATTAGCTCCATTAGTGGAACAGAGACTTTTATTTGAGACAAGACCTGAGTGATGTCAAATGGAGCATAATTTTGAATAACAGTTGTAGCCTAATCCACAGTTTTACCTCTATCCTGAGATGATCTAGCTTTAGTTTTTATGGCTTTCTGACTGTCATCCTTGTTCTAAAAATTCTTATTTTGATCCTCAACCTGGGGAACTCTATCTTCTTGTCCTTGGGGATCATAACCTGTTTTATGCTTAAAATTTTGCCTGTTATTATTCCATTGCTTCTTTTGTGTCTCGGTTCCTTTATGACTGTGTACTGGCTGACCTGCAAAAATGCCTTCTAGCTGATGTGGGCTGCTTACTTGAGCTTTACCTCTTAGGTTGTAGTTGCTTTTGACTTGAGCAACTGCTGCAGCTGTGAAGGCCTTAATTTCTTCATCAGAAGTTCTCCTCAAGTTATTCAGAAAACTGTGTGAATCCTAAGCATAGGCATAGTTGTCTTCATCATCTTCATCATATGGGAACTGTTGGCAGCCCTAAGTTTCATCATTTGCATTTGCATCAGCATCATGAAAAGAGTATTCTCTATTTGTAGACAACATGTTGACATTATCATCTTCCATGCAATGAGGCTCATTGCACTCATCACAGGCCATGGCATTGTTATATAGAGACTCAGCAATCATACATTGTGACTGTGAATGAGGCATCTGGCATATTATACACCACGGGGTGTCATTAACAATATTAATAGCCTTCTTCAAAGGATCAGGAGTTTCCTTGGTATGTTGAGCTCTCTGATTTGTGTTGTTGTGTGGCAATACAGGTCTACCATTATGCCAATTGGTATTATATGGCATATCATGCAATGATGGTCTCTTTTCCTATCTTTGGTAAGCTTGCCTATCAGGACCTATTCCTTTTTCACTCCTAGCTAGCCTATAGCTTAGATCCTTAACAACATTTGCCAATTTGTCTATTTTATCTTCAGGGGCAGATGTACTACCTTGAGTGTTTTGAGGTTTGTTTGGCTTCTGCAGAATTTTCACATCATCCCTTCTGTTTGTTTTACCAAATGCCTTCTTGTTATTCTCAATATTTATTGCTATCTTGAAAGCATCCCTGAGAGTAGCAGGACCCTTATCTCTTAACCCATATGTTGTTTTGGCATCAAAAGCATTAATATATAATATTATGCACATTGGTTCATTTGGCCTCATGTGATGTGGCAATTTGTTCAACACTTTAGTAAATCTTGCATTAAAATCTGCAACCTGCTCATTTGACCCTTTAGCGATACTAGTGAACTCATTTACAAAAAAGCTAGGGTCAGTTTTGTCACCATATTGCTCCTTAAACATCCTTTTGAAATCATCCCATGATGAAATGCTTCTGTTAGGTAGACCCTTATACCATTCCTTGGCTTCATCAACTAAGGATTGCATAAATGATTTCATGAAAACATCCTCATGCTCAACCTCAAAGTTGTCCATGGTATTCTGAAAAGCTTTTAAATGGTCCTCTCCTGAGACAGTATTGTTTCCTGAAAATTTAGGCACTTGCGGCCTCACATGTTTGTCAACAAGGTTTGGATAACTAGGAATGCCATCAAAAACAAGCTGTCTGAATCTATCAAACTGCATTGGGTGCCTTTCAAACTGATTAGCATTTGCTTTTGACTTGAGCAACTGCTGCAGCTGTGAAGGCCTTAATTTCTTCATCAGAAGGTCTCCTCAAGTTATTCAGAAAATTGTGTGAATCCTGAGCATAGGCATAGTTGTCTTCATCATCTTCATCATATGGGACCTGTTGGCAGCCCTGAGTTTCATCATTTGCATTTGCATCAGCATCATGAAAAGAGTATTCTCTATTTGTAGACAACATGTTGACATTATCATCTTCCATGCAATGAGGCTCATTGCACTCATCACAGGCCATGGCATTGTTATATAGAGACTGAGCAATCATACATTGTGACTGTGAATGAGGCATCTGGCATATTATACACCACGGGGTGTCATTAACAATATTAACAGCCTTCTTCAAAGGATCAGGAGTTTCCTTGGTATGTTGAGCTCTCTGATTTGTGTTATTGTGTGGCAATACAAGTCTACCATTATGCCAATTGGTATTATATGGCATATCATGCAATGATGGTCTCTTTTCCTATCTTTGGTAAGCTTGCCTATCAGGACCTATTCCTTTTTCACTCCTAGCTAGCCTATAGCTTAGATCCTTAACAACATTTGCCAATTTGTCTATTTTATCTTCAGGGGCAGATGTACTACCTTGAGTGTTTTGAGGTTTGTTTGGATTCTACAGAATTTTAACATCATCCCTTCTGTTTGTTTTACCAAATGCCTTCTTGTTATTCTCAATATTTATTGCTATCTTGAAAGCATCTCTGAGAGTAGCAGGACCCTTATCTCTTAACCCATATGCTGTTTTGGCATCAAAAGCATTAATATATAATATTATGCACATTGGTTCATTTGGCCTCATGTGATGTGGCAATTTGTTCAACACTTTAGTAAATCTTGCATTAAAATCTGCAACCTGCTCATTTGACCCTTTAGTGATACTAGTGAAATCATTTACAAAAAAGCTAGGGTCAGTTTTGTTACCATATTGCTCCTTAAACATCCTTTTGAAATCATCCCATGATGAAATGCTTCTGTCAAGTAGACCCTTATACCATTCATTGGCTTCATCAACTAAGGATTGCATGAATGATTTCATGAAAACATCCTCATGCTCAACCTCAAAGTTGTCCATGGTATTCTGAAAAGCTTTTAAATGATCCTCTCCTGAGACAGTATTGTTTCCTGGAAATTTAGGCACTTGCAGCCTCACATGTTTGTCAACAGGGTTTGGGTAACCAGGAATGCCATCAAAAACAAGCTGTCTGAATCTATCCAACTGCATTGGGTGCCTTTCAAACTGATTAGCATTTGCATTTCTATTAGCATTATGCTGCCTCACATTATTTAATGGTACTCTGGCATTGTCTACATTTTGTCTTTGATCATTATTCTGATGATATTGTACCTCATTTCTTTGTTGATTTCTCTGCACATTTGCATTTTGGAGGGTAGGAATTGAATCATTTTGAGAAACTCTCAAAACCTGCACTTTCTGTCTCATATCATCTCTAATTTTTACTGCTTGCAGATATTCTAACTCAGCCCTTAAGCTCTTAATTTCATCAGCTAGTTCTTCCTCTCTAGGCATTGAAGAGGAAGGTTTTATCATATTCTGATCATCATTATCATCATCCCTTAGGGATTCAGCCTCTTCAAATCTGTCAGGAGAATCATGAAAAGGACGTGCCTGAAACACCTCTGACCTTATTCTCAAACCATTACCTTGTTGTCTTTCATACACATTCTAGATTTCAGCCTCAGTGTTTGAAAAATAAGGTACTGTCTTCTCTGAGGATCCTGGTGTAGGAATACACACAACACTGAGAGGGGGGGTGAATCAGTGTTGTTAACAATTTTAACACTTTTTTTCTCCTTTTGATTAATTTAATTTCACAATTTAGAATTCTTCAGAAGAAACAAAGTAAATATACAGAGTATCAACACAAAGATTTGACACAAGAAATTTCCCGAGTGGAAAACCCTCCTGGGGTATAAAAACCACTCAACTGCCTCACTGGCTTAACACAAAAATCAGATTACAATTGTCTCACTGACATTACAATTCTGCCTCACTGGCATATTGTATCTCTCTGCATGTCTCACTGACATTACAACATCTAAAATTCAATGACCAGTACAACACAGGGGTTTTCCTGTTTCAATAAAATCAATACCTTATTTCTCCTTTTCAAAATCAATCAAATGTATATTTTCTGTAATCAACCTTCAACTGTTATCATATCATCTTTACAACAATCAATCAAATTTGATCTTTAAGATATTTCATACCTCTGTCTCTGCAAATCAATCTCAAAACAAATCAATTCATACTCTGCAAATTCATAGATTCTTTCACTGCAATATTGAAAAACTTTTAACCTTCTCTAAAATCATTTTTCAAAGCTTTATCCTTCTCTGAGAAAATATTGTTCAATTCTGATAAAAAATCTCCATCCTTGATTTCACCAACACATCTCCAAAACTGAGCAAATTTCACTATCAAAAATGTCTCTTCATGTCAAAAATTTCTCTGCAAAAAGATTATCTTGCTACAAATAATACCATACTTCTTCACATTCAAAAATTCTCTCAAAATCTTCTCTCATCTGCAACACTTTATATCTGTCATACAAAAATCTCTTTATGCAAAAATAATTTCAATCAAAAACAAAAATCTTCAAAAACCGGTTCAACTTCAACATTATTTTTCTTCTCAAACTTATCATCTTCTCTCTAATCAAAAAAAAAAACAAGAAAAATGAAACTCCTTCGAAGATATTCTGCCTTTTCATCTTCTTGTCAATTAGAAACCTTCTAAAAATTTACTCTTTCCTTCACAAAAAAAACAACTTCAGTGACCCTTGAAATTCGGTGAGATAGGTCCAAAAAAAATAGTTTTATTGCCTTTTTAACAAAGGAGGACGTCAACTTTAACAGCAGGAACTAACCGTTTGACAAAACTTTCCATTTAAAAACTGACCCTCCGATCAGCGGTGCCTGCCACATGAGGATTCAAAGATAGTCGTTGATTTTGTGTTTCCCGCGGACCATACAATGCATTGACTGGTTACCGGGCACCCTAGGCAACGGGGCCGGTAAGACTAACGAGTCTCATACCCTTATGTTGTCACTTATAGCCCGATTACCTCCTCGACCGGTCACTTTGAAATTAAAACATAAAGTGCATAGTGTGATGACGGGCAAAGGTTAAACCATATCAATGTTGAGAACAATGTATAAGTCTTAGTTAATTATTAAACAACCACACTTACCATATCAAATACTATATACCTTGACAAAATTCACATACTCCAAATACTATAGCACTGAAATGAAACACCATGCTTCAACAGATCTGCCACTGTAATGAACTCAATGTAGATGGAGTTAATATAATGCATATTAACATTTGTCAAATGATGCAAGCCCTTGCCCTAATCCAAAAATTGATAATATGCAATGAATGCCACTTATCAAAAACCAAGTGATCTGAAAAACCATGCACTGATGTCATTATAGATCAAAACTGAGATGATACCAAATCACTGTGATCATAATTGCATGAAGACCACTCATAAAGCCAACCTTAGCATGACTTAAACTGTCTTATGAAAGATCCTTCTGAAATATCATGTGATTGAAACTTCACAACACTGATTGCAACTTCACAACACTGTTTGCAACTTCACAACACTGATTGCATACTTCACAACACGATATATACCTGTAAACTGCATCTTGTGAAGACTGTGAAATGCAACATCCTGATATCCTGATATTTTGACATCAATGAAAAGACAACATCCTGACATCCTGATATACTCAACTGTGAAATGTGCTACAAAACTCCCCCTTTGTCTTTGACATTGATGGCAAAACCATAACTGATTTCTCCCCCTTTTTGACATAAAAATGTCAAAGGCAAAAAAAATAACACCACAACCAATAGATTCCTGTTCTTGTAAATACAATCCTCTGAAAAAATTTGTCAAAACCAACACTTTATTTCATACTGATTAAATGCACAATACTGTAACACTGCCAACCACAAAAATATGTACAAAAACTATATACAGGTTATGTACAAATGAGATTCAGGACATTAAAATAATCTAGAAAACAACTCCCCCTGAATCTAATATCTCTGTAACTTACTGAAGAGAGACAAGAGACAGAACTCCCAGTCTCTGTCTCAGAGTTTCAAATGTCTCCTTTGGCAAAGGCTTTGTGAAGATATCAGCTAATTGATCACTAGTATGCACATATTCCAAAGCAACTTCGTTTTCAATTACCTTTTCCCTTAGAAAATGATATCTGATAGCAATGTGCTTAGTTCTTGAATGCATTATAGGATTCTTTGACATATTGATTGAACTTGTGTTATCACAAAGAATAGACACAGGCTTTTTAACCTCAACCTTAATATCAAGAAGTGATTGTACCATCCAAAGTACCTATGTACAACATGATGAAGCAGCAATGTACTCAGCTTCAGCTGTAGATAGAGAAACACAATCTTGTTTCTTACTATGCCATGCAACCAATCTGCCACCCAGAAAGAAAGCTGCCCCACTTGTGCTTTTTCTGTCATCAGGACACCCTGCCCAATCTGCATCTGTATAGTTAAGAAGTGTAAAATCATTGTGTCTAGGATACCATAAACCAAAATCAAGTGTATCCTTAATATATCTAAAGATTCTCTTAACAGCATTCAAATGTGATTGTTTAGGACAAGCTTGAAATCTTGCAACCAAACAAACAGCCTGCATAATATCAGGCCTAGAAGCAGTGAGATATAAAAGACTCCCAATCATAGATCTATACAGAGACTGTTCTACTTCAGGTGATTCATCATTTTTACTTAGCTTATGCCCTGTCTCCATAGGAGTACCCAAAGGTTTGCAATCATCCATTTGAAATCTCTTTAACATTTCTTTGGCATATTTATTTTGTGAGATAAATATCCCTTTTTCCAGCTGAGATACCTGAAGACCAAGAAAGAAAGACAATTCTCCCAACATAGACATTTCAAATTCTGACTTCATAATGTTAGGAAATGAATGACTCATATCATCATTGTTACTACCAAAAATGATATCATCAACATAAATTTCAACAACCAGAATATCCTCACCTTTGATTAAATAGTACAAATTACTGTCCACACCTCCTTTTGTGAACCCCTGTTCCTGCAGAAACTTATCCAGTCTATAATACCAAGCTCTTGGAGCTTGCTTTAAACCATATAAAGCCTTTTTCAACCTATAAACATGATCTGAATTATCTTTATTCACAAAACCTTCTGGTTGTTCCATGTAGACTTCTTCTTCAAGATCTCCATTTAGAAATGCTGATTTTACATCCATTTGGTAAACTTTGAAATTTTTATAAACTGAAAAAGCTAAAAACATTATTATAGCTTCTAATCTAGCAACAGGAGCAAATGTTTCTTCAAAGTCAATACCTTCAATTTGTGAATACCCTTTGCAAACCAATCTGGCTTTGTTTCTAACAACTTTACCTTTATCATCAAGCTTATTCCTAAACACCCATTTTGATCCAATGACATTCTTACCTTCTGGTCTTGGATCAAGTTCCCATGCTTTGTTCTTTTCTATTTGGCTTAACTCCTCTTCCATGGCTTTAACCCATGCTTCATCTTTGTTGGCCTCAACATAATTCTTTGGTTCCATTTCAGATATCAAACACACATGTGCTTGATTATGTGCAGCAGCTTGCTTTCCTCTTCTTGTTAACACACCACTGTCCTTATCCCCAATGATCAACTCATGAGGATGATCTCTTTGAAATGCCTTTGAAAGAGTCTTTGTCTTAACATCAAGAGATTTTTCAGGATCTTCTTCCTCTTCCTGAATTTCTTCTTCCTTTTGTGAATGATGATCAACTTCAATGTCATGAATCAACTGCATACAGGGCTGCAAATCCTCATCCACCTTAACAGTATTACTTTCAATTATTCTTTTGAGCCTATTGTTAAAACACTTATATGCCTTGCTATGTGTAGAATAACCAAGAAAAATGCCTTCATCACATCTAAACTCAAAACCACATAAGCTATCATTATCTTTCTTGATGTAACACTTACTTCCAAAAATTTTGAAATATCCAACATTAGCTGACTTACCATACCACAGTTCATAAGGAGTATAATTTGACTTTACCCTTAGTTGAACTCTGTTCAGAGTATATACAGCTGTATGAATAGCTTCTCTCCAATAGACATTAGGCAGATTTGCATCATGTAGTAAGGTTCTTGCCATTTCTTTTACAGTCCTGTTCTTCCTTTCAGCTACTCCATTTTGCTGTGGAGTTCTAGGAGTGGAGAATTGCCTTCTTATCCCATGTTTTTCACAATACTCCTCAAATTCCTTTGAAGTGTACTCTCCTCCATTGTCTGACCTTAAACATTTTAGCTTGAAATTAGATTCCTTTTCAACCATCTTCTTGAAGATTTTGAATCTATCAAATGCCTCTGATTTATGCCTTAAGAATGTTACCCATGTCATTCTTGAAAAGTCATCAATGAAAAGCATAAAATATTTTTCTCCTCCCAGAGCTTTAGTCCTTGTAGGACCACACAAATCTGAATGTACCAGCTGCAGAGGTTTTGAAGTAAAATACTCCTTAGGCTTGAAACTAACTTTGGTTTGCTTACCCAGCTGACACTCTTTGCATATAGTATTACTTGGTTTTGAAATATGAGGCATATTTCTGACATTGTGATTCCTGCTGATTCTCACAAGATTGTCAAAATTCACATGACCAAGTCTTCTATGCCACAACCAGCTTTCCTCAATTTGACCCATGAAACAGATCTGGCTATCAATACTTTTGGTTTCTGAATTATGAAGATTGTAGATGTTACCACTAGTCCTTAGACCTGCTGCAATAACTTTACCTGATTTCTTTTTGATCTCACATCCATGTGCATCAAATACCACATTAAAACCATTGTCACATATTTGACTGACACTTAACAAGTTGTGCTTCAGTCCTTCCACAAAATACACATCATGTAGTGGTGTTTCTTCATCAAGAAGAATTGTACCTTTGCCTTTAATCATAATGCAATCATTATTTCCAAACATAACAGAACCTTCATTAATGTCTTCAAACTTAACAAATTTTTCTCTCCTGTCATGTGATTGGAACAGCCACTGTCAATCACCCACTGTTCCTTCTTTCTGGCATGAAAAGCAGCTTGTGCAATCATAACATTAATTCCCTTATTGATTACCTTAGGTTTCCAAACAAGCAACTTCTTTTCAGAACTTGAAGAAGACAAACCTGTAACAGTATTCCTTATAGTTTGCTGCATTTGCAAAGAAGGTCTACAAAATTTGGCAATATGCCCAAAATTTTTACAATTGTGACACTTCAAACTTCTTAAAAACATGAATGGATTTCTTGGAAATAAATCCATTTCTCTTCTGACTCCAAATCTGCATTCACTGGCTTTATGTCCAAACCTATTGCAACAAAAACAATATCCAGTAAAGTGAGCATTATACCTGAAAGTATCACTTCTGTTGTAGTTTGTTGTCCTTATGATTGATTTGCCATTTGTACTAGCCTTTTGTGAACATTGTCCCTCTTCAAATCCAAGACCTGATTTATCTTTGAATCCTTTTTGTTTATCAAGAAGATCATCTAATTTATCACTGCTTCTGCACATATCAAGTCTTCTTCTTAGACCAACAATTTCAGCTTCAAGTGTATGACATTCCTTGTCCTTGTTATTCAATTCTTTGTCTTTATCATCAATAATTTTCTTACTTTCTTCAAGAGAAAGAATTAGATCAGTAATCTGTTTCTCATAACAAGTTAACTTGTTATTCATGATATCATTTTCTTTTTGAAACTGACTTCTTTGAGCAATGATTTCCTTCTTAAGTTTCTTGACTTGACTTAATGCACATATCAATTCTCCTTCAAAGTCAATAACAGCTTCACAACTGTTTGATTGTTCTTCACATTTTTCATTTTGATCTTCATTTAGAATAGCCATAAACAAAGTCTGTGCATTTTCATCAAGAAAATCATCTGAATCACTTTCAGTCATATCAACATTTTTTATGAACAGACTTCTTTTCTTTCTGAAATTATTTTTCCTTCTAGAAACAAACTGTTTCTTTTTGAATTGCTTCTTGTTTTCATCTTCATCACTGTCTAGATCTTTGTAAGGACACTGAGCTGCATAGTGTCCAATCTTTCCACACTCAAAACATTTGAATGGAAGCTTACCTTTGTACTTACCAACAGATCCCTTCTTTAACTTGCTTGCAAGAGATATTTCTTGTTCATCATCCAATTCATCTGAATCAGAAATCTCCTTTTCTTTTCTGACTGATTTGAAAGCAGCTTCTTTGCTTGAAGGTATGTCATTACTAATTCTCATCTCATAAGCTGTGAAAGTGCCATGAAGTTCATCAAAGGTAACTTTGCTTAAATCTCTTTCTTCAACTGCAGACACTTTGGATTCATATTTTGGATTTAAGGTCCTTAAGATTTTTGTAACAACTGTCTTCTCTTCCAGTGTATCACCAAGTCCTCTGATAGCATTTACAATTTCTTGGACCCTTAGAAGATATTCTGCCACTTTCTCATCATCACTCATTCTGAGACTTTCAAATTTTGCTCTGTAGGATTGCAGTTTTGCTTCTTTGATTTTATCATCTCCTTGATAGATATTAGACAGTTTGTCCCATATTTCCTTGGTTGTTTTACACTCCATGATTTTGACAAGTATGTCATTGGTAAGACCACAACATAATGCATTTTTAGCCTTAGCATTATTTTCATATGCTCTTTTCTCATCAGCTGTGCTAGGAGGATTTGTAGCAGTATATGCAGTAATAATGGCAGCATACACATCATACCCCAGAGATGACAAATATGACTCCATCCTGAATTTCCAAAAAGCATAGTTAGAGCCATCAAACATAGGTGCCTTATAATTTGAGTAACCTTCTTGACTTGCCATGATAGGTATTCCAGAAATATGATCTACCCAAGCTGATTAAGCTTTGACAGGGAACCTGGCTCTGATACCAATTGTAGGAATACACACAACACTGAGAGGGGGGGTGAATCAGTGTTGTTAACAATTTTAACACTTTTTTTCTCCTTTTAATTAATTTAATTTCACAATTTAGAATTCTTCAAAAGAAACAAAGTAAATATACAGAGTATCAACACAAAGATTTGACGCAAGAAATTTCCTGAGTGGAAAACCCTCCTGGGGTATAAAAACCACTCAACTGCCTCACTGGCTTAACACAAAAATCAGATTACAATTGTCTCACTGACATTACAATTCTGCCTCACTGGCATATTGTATCTCTCTGCATGTCTCACTGACATTACAACATCTAAAATTCAATGACCAGTACAACACAGGGGTTTTCCTGTTTCAATAAAATCAATACCTTATTTCTCCTTTTCAAAAACAATCAAATGTATATTTTCTGTAATCAACCTTCAACTGTTATCATATCATCTTTACAACAATCAATCAAATTTGATCTTTAAGATATTTCATACCTCTGTCTCTGCAAATCAATCTCAAAACAAATCAATTCATACTCTGCAAATTCATAGATTCTTTCACTGCAATATTGAAAAACTTTTAACCTTCTCTAAAATCATTTTTCAAAGCTTTATCCTTCTCTAAGAAAATATTGTTCAATTCTGATCAAAAATCTCCATCCTTGATTTCACCAACACATCTCCAAAACTGAGCAAATTTCACTATCAAAAATGTCTCTTCATGTCAAAAATTTCTCTGCAAAAAGATTATCTTGCTACAAATAATACCATACTTCTTCACATTCAAAAATTCTCTCAAAATCTTCTCTCATCTGCAACACTTTATATCTGTCATACAAAAATCTCTTTATGCAAAAATAATTTCAATCAAAAACAAAAATCTTCAAAAACCGATTCAACTTCAACATTATTTTTCTTCTCAAACTTATCATCTTCTCTCTAATCAAAAAAAAAAAAACAAGAAAAATGAAACTCCTTCGAAGATATTCTGCCTTTTCATCTTCTTGTCAATTAGAAACCTTCTAAAAATTTACTCTTTCCTTCACAAAAAAAACAACTTCAGTGACCCTTGAAATTCGGTGAGATAGGTCCAAAAAAAATAGTTTTATTGCCTTTTTAACAAAGGAGGACGTCAACTTTAACAGCAGGAACTAACCGTTTGACAAAACTTTCCATTTAAAAACTGACTCTCCGATCAGCGGTGCCCGCCACATGAGGATTCAAAGATAGTCGTTGATTTTGTGTTTCCCGCGGACCATACAATGCATTGACTGGTTACCGGGCACCCTAGGCAACGGGGCCGGTAAGACTAACGAGTCTCATACCCTTATGTTGTCACTTATAGCCCGATTACCTCCTCGACCGGTCACTTTGAAATTAAAACATAAAGTGCATAGTGTGATGACGGGCAAAGGTTAAACCATATCAATGTTGAGAACAATGTATAAGTCTTAGTTAATTATTAAACAACCACACTTACCATATCAAATACTATATACCTTGACAAAATTCACATACTCCAAATACTATAGCACTGAAATGAAACACCATGCTTCAACAGATCTGCCACTGTAATGAACTCAATGTAGATGGAGTTAATATAATGCATATTAACATTTGTCAAATGATGCAAGCCCTCGCCCTAATCCAAAAATTGATAATATGCAATGAATGCCACTTATCAAAAACCAAGAGATCTGAAAAACCATGCACTGATGTCATTATAGATCAAAACTGAGATGATACCAAATCACTGTGATCATAATTGCATGAAGACCACTCATAAAGCCAACCTTAGCATGACTTAAACTGTCTTATGAAAGATCCTTCTGAAATATCATGTGATTGAAACTTCACAACACTGATTGCAACTTCACAACACTGTTTGCAACTTCACAACACTGATTGCATACTTCACAACACGATATATACCTGTAAACTGCATCTTGTGAAGACTGTGAAATGCAACATCCTGATATCCTGATATTTTGACATCAATGAAAAGACAACATCCTGACATCCTGATATACTCAACTGTGAAATGTGCTACAGCTGGATTATCCTGAATAAAATCATTTTTCTTGGGGCTAGGAGAACCATCTTGACTGGCTCAAACAGTCCCCTTTTTTCTATCCATCATTTTTATGGGTAACTCTTCAAATAGAGTATTATGCTAGGATCTTCTCCCTTGCATACAAATTTTTACTTTACCGGTTGGGAGATTGGTTCGGAGTCGCCACCTATTACTAGGAACTGTTTTCTTTTAAAAATCAGGGTTCTTTCACAAGTTCCCCAGTAGAGTTGCCAATTTCTATTGGTTTTTTCCCAAACTGGATGCTTATTCCCAGATTTCCCTACAAGGTAGCCATCAATGATCAACAGGATCTCTGGGCCAGGGGCCAACAGTATAGGAGATAGACTCTATTTTTATCTCCTCTTCTTCTTCAGGCTCTGCAAAACCTAGGGGGGTATTCCCTATTCAACACCCATGAGAATATGCATACAAAGGCTGGGATGCTAACATGAAGCAGATAAGTCCTCCTGTAAGTAGACCAAAACTGCAAGATAAGAGCAAAGGGGCTAGCTTTGGGCCTATTTTCAGTTGTAGACAGAGGACTTGAGATCCTAAAACTAATTCTACTGTCCTAATGGTTGTTTTGGAGTTTGATTTTGATGTTGTGTTTGGATGCAGAGGTGGACCTGGTGTATAACCTCAACACAGAGCTAGATTGGTGCCTATCCAGGGCTTGGAGTCATAGACATACACATGTAAATGTTTAGCATAAACATATTAAAACTGGATTTCAAGGGGATTTGTGTGATATCTGCCTTACAGATACATCCCAGAATAGAGTATCAAGTTATCTCTACTTATGATATCCTTACTGTAATATATTCTTCTCAACACTTCAATCTAAAAACACTTTAATCTACCCTTTGAGCAGAAGTTAAGAGATCAAGCATTCAATACAGTAAACCTATATCCTAGAATCCAAGACACCCCTTAGATATCCAGATTCAAAAGAAGAGTATATTCAATACAGGAGACAAATAACAAAACACATGCAGTATAGCATTATTCATCTAAAACAACAATGAAACCAGTAAGTCTATACACAATACATAAAACATGAGACTCATAAACTCACAAGATCTTCTGCACAGGGCAACCAAAACCAGATGTATTTCATTACAGAGCCAAAATGTCCAGTTTTCAACAACCTCTAATTGAGTAGCATCATCTGCTCTTTATAGCAAAACTATGCACTGAAAGAATTAATTACAAGGGAGACCAAAAATCCTGCCAGATACACAGTATCAGAAAAATGGCGCTCAAAATAAATGCAATAGCCAGAAACAAAGGACAGAGCAGGTGAGATCAGGATCTAGGCCGCTGCGCAGGGACATGCATCATCAATTCAGGTGGTTGAGCCTGTCAACTCGACCCATGCCTTCCTACATAATGTGCCATTAAAGTTTCAGCTACCCACAGCCTCTGGAAATGCAGCCGCAGCAAGTTTCTGAAGATTTCCCGCCCAAACGCGGCCGCAGATGCGAAGAAACCCATCGTTGCATCAAAATTGAAAGATAGTCGTTGATCAAAAACCTTTTGCTAACATCAACGGCCCCAAAAACTGCTGAAAAGTTGCCCACCAGCCAGATCGTGCCACGTAGGCACTTCGTGTTTCAATCAATGGGCCAACGCTTACTTTTCCTCTATCTTTTTCCCGCTGAGAACCAACTGCCGGAACCTCATGCGGAAGCCACCACGTGGCAAGCTCCGTGGCACCCCTGGAATGCTAAAGACCCTTCGTGAAACTCCAGCAGAAGCCAACACGTGGCAGGTTCCACGTCACCGCCAAGAGACATAGAAGGGACCTACTAAAACAGCTTGTGAAAACCTTTGAAACACAAGGGGCCCTTGAAACTCCCACGGAAGCCGCCACATGGCGCCATCCACGGTCTCTTGAAACTTAAAGAAACTCCTTCGAAACATTAACGCGGAAGCCGACACTTGTCGGGCCCCGCGCTCCTCTTGAAACATAAAAGAGTCTCTTTTGAAACACTACTAAAACTCTCGCGGAGATCGACACTTGGCGGGCTTCGTATTAACCTTGAAACATATAGAAACTTAAGAGAAACAATCAGAAGTCCCAGGACCCTTCGCCACGTGTCACAATCTGCCACACTTGAAATTCAAATCGGGGCCCACCTCCATGTTTCGCCACACCTTGAAACAAAAAGAAACCTATGCGGAGGCTAACACTTGGCATCGTCTGCGAGACTTTGAGAAACATTAAGGGTCTTTTAGAAACACTGGCAGAAGCTGCCACTTGGCACAGTCCGCGGGCCATTAGTTACTTCCTTAGGACCCACCCCCACGTCTTCACTTAGCATCGAAACAAATATGAAACATTACGCGGGGGCCGACACTTGTCACTCTCCGCAGCCACCTTAGAAACTTTGAAAGGGTCCCACCATGTCTACGCCAAACATTGAAACAAAAAGGAAACTACGCGGAGGCCGACACTTGTCGGCTTCCGCAGTCACAACCAGGGGCACGTGGCATCTCCTGCTGCGACCAAGAAACTGCCCCCACTGTTCGACACATGGCGCCTTCCGTGCTTACGCTGAAACCTTTTAGAAACTATTAGGGTCTATTGGAAACTTTGGCGAAGACTATGAAACAATTAGACTCTTTCGGGTTCCTCCACGTGGCGCCTCCCACGCCACTCTCAGAAACTTAAAGGAAACTCTATCGAAACTTCGGCAGAAGCTGACACATGGTGCCTTCCGCGCGAGCAGCTTGAAACACAAAGGAAACATTTAAAGGGTCTACGAAACACAAGTGGATATCGACACATGTCAAGTTCCACGACGTAGGCACAATTCTAACCCTTCTAGCCACACTTAGAAACATTTAGGGTCTGGAAACTGTGGCTCGAAATGCATTCCTAAATGCATGAAACTCAAATTTTTAACATTTTCAAGGGCCGATAGTAATTTCAGCAACAGAACAAGATCCCGCAACTCAGAAAATTCAGGGTTTGAAGGAGAAAATTAGTAAACATTCAAGTTTAAAACCCTAGACACACATAATTACCAACACTCTCCATGATATCATGATTTACATCTTCCTCATAGAAGATCATCTACCTCCAATAGACAAATTTGCTCCCAAAAGCTCCCATATCATTCAAAGACTACAAACATGAAAGATCTAGAGTCCTCCATGGAACAATATCACATCACTTCCAAAGTTTCCATTGAAAGTAATCCAAAGCTGCCCATGGCATTGTGATGAAACTATCCTAACGAAAGATCACTTGTGGCCCCCACACAATCAAAGAACTCAACTATAATGGAGCTCCCAAAGGGAAAAGTAAAACCATGAACTCCAAAAGAAGATAATTTATATAGGTTCTAAGAAGATACAACTCCGAGTGACCTAAAGTACTCTTATAGGAATGTTATGATTATCCTAGAGTATTGCACCATGAATCACATGTACTTCATCCATACATCTTACTATCTCACTACAACACTACACCAATACAACATGATGGATGAAGGACCACCAAACTAGAATCTACAACACCATGGCATTCAAATAGTCTACAACCAAACCCTGTTGCAACAAGATACCATTAACACTACAAAGATCTATGGATATAGATATCCCATATCTAAGTTATAAATGCAACTTGTAGGTATAGACAACTCACAAAATTTCACAACTCATAGATCTCAAAGAAACACAAGATGGAGCAACGAAGAAATGTAGACCCAAAAGTAAGAAAACTCAACATTGCATCAGTAACAAGGAAATCACAGACATCTAGAGATACAATGTAGATTCTTCCACAACACTTACATCAAATCTAAAATGTTGAAATCCACAACTAGAGATAACATCAACTCAAGAACCTAGTAAGAAACTACCACAAAAATGTTGAATGACTGATCACCTACCAACACTTCCACACTAAGAAAGTGACAACCAACCTCCATGAACCATGCACTAAGCATGCATGCAACTATACAACTATCTTACATCTATAAACACCCCCACAAAATTCATAATCTGAAAAAGTCTCTTCACACATTTATAAAAATCATAGATTTTGTTTAAACATGCAAAACCTGTGAAAACATCCATGTCAGAGACATGCATGCAAATCTAAATCCACTTATCATCTATAAGACCCACAAATCTAAAAACACAAAAATGATTAAACTAGAACAATGGAATATCATAGATGAGAATAACAATATATTTTGAATAGAAAATCTACAAAACCCATAGATCCAATCAACATGAATTTAAAACATCCAAGCACAACCATCCATCAGGACTAAGAGATTGTCTAGGAACTCTAGGCCATCAAAAGACCAATCCTACAACCATCACCATGTACATGCATTCAGAGGATCTAGGCTATTCCAGAAGCTTCCAGGTCATCCAATGACCAACTCCATAACCTACATGCATTCAGAGAATAATAAACTAGTGCTTTCCATTGCTAGAATCTAAAACCAAGCACCCAATGTAAGCACGCCAAACTATATTCCAAAAAACTAATGTTCTTCCATGTATCTAGGGATCCAAAGTCAAGAACCCAACATGAGCATTGTATTGCACATGACCATGAGACGAAAACACTCAATGACCATGCAAGAGGGTAGATCCATACTATCAAATAGGATCTCTAGGTCAACTCCATGTTGCATGCAACCACATGACCAACTTCATAATGACTATTTTCAATAAACATGTCATCAACATTCAAGACAATGATTAATTAATTTAAATTAAACGCACTAATCGCATTCACTCCTAACAAACCCAAGGTCTAATGCGAAAGCATCAAATTGTAATAACACATCTAAGGTTTCTACCTTAGACCATATAATGATCATTTTAAATTGCAAACCAAGTTCTACTTCCTTTTTACCACAAAACCATCATGTTGCTTCATATATATTTCTTCCACAAGATCCCCATGTAAGAAAGTGGTTTTAGCATCTATTTGCTCTACTTCTAAATCATAATCAATAACAATATCTTCCTAGAAATTAAGAATCTAATAGAAGTTAGTTTTGCAACAAGAGAGAAAATTTTGCCAAAATCAACTCCACCAACTTGGGAGTAACCTATTACCACCAATTGTGCCTTGTACCTTTCCAACTATCCATCTACTCTTAATTTCTTCTTAGACACCCCCTTGCAACCAATGAAGTTCCTTCTCTCATGCAACTCAACTAGATCCCAATTCTTGCATATATTTAAGGGCATCATCTCATCATGCATGGCCTCCATCCAAGACTCACATTCCTTTGAAGAAAGAGCTTTCTTCATAGATCTAGGTTCATTGTTAGTATAAGATAAAATAAATACACAATGGAAATCTAGTGGGTTATACTTGTCAACTAGTTTCCATTGCCTCATGGACCTTCTTGAGGGTGTAATAAGAGGATTTGCCTATTCTTCCTCTAAGCTCTCTAAATATGAACCTTCTTCTTCCTCTACATCCTCTTGTCCACCTTGTTGTTCTTCCACCTATGCACTTTCCTACTTCCTAATTGTGGTTATAAAATGCATACTTTTTCTTTTCCTTTTCTTTTGGTTGTACTTGATCAAACTTGACCCTAAGTTCCTTGAAAATCATATTTCTAGAATATAACATTTTCAACGTTAAAGGATTCCAAAGCTTATAACCCTTAACATTGTCACCATAACCAACAAAAATACATTTGTTAGCTTTGAAATCCAACTTAGACCATTTTTCTTTAGGCATGTAAACAAAGGCCTCATAACCAAATGCTTCAAAGTGCAAAATAGAGGGTTTCTTACTCGTCCAATCTTCATACAATGTTTTAACAACTAGAGTCGAATATAGAGACTTATTAATCATATAACAAATAGTACTTACAACCTCAACCTAAAAACACTAATACAATTGAGAACTACTTAACATGCTTCTAGCTCTATCTATTAATGTCATGTTCATCCTCTATGCAATGTCATTTTGTTGTGGCATATATAGAGTTGTTTTTTGCCTTACAATCCTGACATGTCTCAAAAGTCATCAAATTCTCTAGGGAAATATTCACGACTATTATCTACCCTTAATACTTTTATTTTCTGATCCATCTAATTTTCAACAAGAACTTTAAAATCTTTAAATTTACTAAAAACTTTATATTTGTGCCTCAAAAAGAAATCCAAGTATAATGTGAGTAGTCATTGATTAAGAAAACATAGTAACAAGATTTTTCAATTGAAGTGACATCCATGGGACAAAAAAATCACTATAAATAACCTCTAATAATCTCTTTGCTCTAGTGCTACTAGAATCAAATTTTACTCTATTTAACAAAAACATAATGCTCACAAAAATTAAAATTTGTTGAATAACCAAACTAACTATCCACCATATTTTTATTAACTAGGGTCTTAAGTGCAATTTCACTAATGTGACCCATCATGTGGTGCCACAACTTACATGAATTTGAGTATTTAATTACATAGGTTGTAGTTATGATAAGTGGCTTAGATGTATCAAGCTTAATAAAGTCCCATGTAGGGATTCATTAGATAGTTCCAAATTCCCTCTAGTCAACTTGTAACCACTGTATCAAATGTGGCATGCACTCCCATATCATTCATTTTAGAAACTAAAAGAAAATTTCATGCTAATCTTGGAATGTGCAACACATAAATGAGAGATTTTAATCTTCCATCATTGAACACAAGTTTTACCTTCCCTATACCGACAATTTGATGTAAATTGTTGTTTCCAAGGAACACCTCACCACCATAATATTCTCAATATGAATAAAACTATTCCCTATGAGGAGTCATGTGATATAAGGCACTTGAATCAATCAACCATGAGTCATCACTAGAAATGTTAGCTAAAATGAATAAGGCATTACTTTCATCATCAAATGATATATCATTAGAAGAATCTTCTTCTTCCTACATTCCTTCTTTACATGGCCCCATTGCCCATAGTTCCAACATTTAAATCTACTCTCACCAAGGGTTTTAGACCAGCCTTTTGACTTAAACCTCTCATTATCCTCTTTTTCTTACCACCTTTTTCCTTGGGTCTACCTCTTACATGTAGTGCATCCTTGGAATCCACATCCATGGATTTCCACCTCATTTCTTCACTAAGAAAAGTGGCAAAAAGGGAATCCATTTTGGGAACTATAGTAGAACCACTTATTGCAATAATTAGATTCTCCCAAGATTCATGTAAAGAGCAAAGTAACAAAATACACTTATCATCATCTTCTAGCTTAACATCAACACTACCTAGCTAGCTCAAAATAAGATTAAAATCATTTAAGTGCTAGGCTATAGAGTCTCCTTCCTTCATTTTTAAGGATACTTAATTTTTTTTAAAAAAAACTTGTTTAAACTAGACTCTTCATTTGATAGATCTCATAGATTATCTTCCACAAAATAAAAGCAATGGCCTCCTTCTAGGCATTCAAGAGAACATAATCTACAAGGCACAATTGTATGGTTCCTTATGCTTTTATCCAACCTTCTCCAATATTGATCTAAAACATTTGTAGGATTAGACTCTATAGTCACAACTCTCCATTAATCTCTCTTCCAAGAGATCCTCCATTTTTAGTTTCCATAACTTGAATTCAAAACCATTTAACTTCTCAATCTATGATCAAAATGTGTTTGGCATGGACTCTATAACCATGCTTAGTTACTAAAGCAATACTCCCAATGCAACCACAAAAAACCCACAACAGTGCAAGAAAGATGCCTCCTAAATCAATTAGTAGATTTGATACCAAATGTTGAATAATAAGGTAAATGACACATCACAATAGGGATTTAGTTCAACAAAGCATGTGATTAAGCCAATAAAATTATTTAACTAACGAAGAAGAAAACACAACAAATGCAAACCATAACACTATATTTACATGAAGAAACCCTTGCAGAGAAAAAACTCCACCACCAAAGAGACCCAAGCTTTTATTAATCTCAAAAGAGTATACATCGATACAATCACTTATCCCTCTGATAGTGAATTGATATCATGAGAGTACTTGAAAAGAACCTTATAATCCACTATCCTATTCCTTTAATTTATAAAAAAGTTGGAAACAAGAAACCATCAAGTTGTATCCAAAACATTGAATCAAAACCATGAGCCATGGTAAAAATCAAATGCCCCTATGATCATGGTTAAGCATCTCAAAATAGTATGTAACTCCTCTTACACTGCTTACACCTCTTACACCCTTCTAATGCATCATAGATGTCATAGATTCTATCAAAATGGTCAAATTGACCAAGATCCCAATCCAAGGCACTCCATGAGGGTATTCAATGTTTGTGTCATAACCACCAAATCAAGAGAGATGCTTTGTAACTCCCAAATTTGACCTTTTCCATGTAACCTCCCTATTAAATTCCTTCTTACACAATATCCCAAGGAACAAATAATAAATAAATAATGTTCTTACCCACACATGGGTGTCTCATTTAGCCCACTCCAACATGTTTGGAGAATATACATTATTTATCATCTACATAATTAAATACAGTTAATCAATACTTAGGATTGCAAGGTTAGTGGCACCCTTTATCCTACATAATGGTGCACTCATGTGCAAAGTTGGGTCCATTTACCTAGCATTATCTAATCCTTATTCTCACTTGACCCTATTCTTATTAGCATACCCCATTCCTATGTACACTTGTTCCAACACATTCTAATACGTCTATCTAATTTCCTATGTTGATTCTTATACTGATCCCAAGATTGTCTCTATCTATCATGATTCATTTTTCTTTTCTAATCCAAATTAGGTTTGTGGTCAGGGGATTTCCCCCTATGATCCTAAACACAACTTGCCTAAATTCAAATTTTAAAATACAAACTTTGACCAATTCATCACCTTTGTCCTTTCAATCTAGAGTTGATTAGGTACACATTTACCTAATTTATTATCATGTGCTTGTATAAAAATAAATTCATTTGCATTCATTTTACATCAAGCAATAAAGGAGATCCCTCATCCATTCTAGGAGAATTTAGAAGCGAATGAATAGTGACACACTTATATTTAGTGCTTAAAAGGAATAATAAACCGAATATCTAGGTGAATTATTTGTTGTCTTGATCAATTATCAAAGTCATTAAATTAGCATCCTTATAATAGCTTGTCATAATATAAATTAGTGGGATTCCATCAATTTCAAGCCATAAAATAATATTACCCCCTTTTATAGTGAGAGATTAGGTAGTCTGCACTAGATTGAATAAAGGGTGGAGTTTCGAAAATAATAGAGGTTGAGTTCATAGTAGCAGAACAAATTCATAGTTGCAAACCACCTATAGGTCTATTAACTTGATCTAGAGTAGAGTAGAGAATGATATTTGATTTTGATATGAAGATATAACCATCAAAGGCATTTCTTGTAGTCAAGGTGCATAGGTTCCAAAGTCTTCATCATTCAACACTCATTCATAGAGCTAAGTGATCTATCCTCCTATTTACTTTCTATTTTTAGAAAATTGTACTTATTGTTTGATTACTTATGATCTAATCCATTCCACTCCATATATAATTAGTCTAGGCTGATTGTACTTATGTGTATGTTTTTCATTCACTTAGCCTAGACAACCATTAGGGATCCATTTATTTCCATTTCAATTATGCGCACATAAATTAATTAATTTAATTGTACCTTATTTTTAAAAAAATTGAATTATTGAAATACCTCTAATAATCAAATATTGTACTGAATTAAATTGTTCTGATTAGTAAGGAATGAAAATAAGAGGCATTACATAGTACAAGAAAACATACATAGTTAAAGTATATAACAAGAATGAGTTGTTGGGATTAAGGTGTCATCAACATTGTAAATCCTATGACATGGTTTCCACTGTTCTTGGAAAGTCCCAAGGTTCTTGGAGAGTTCCAACATCCTTGGAGATAGGGTGTTAATTTTTTAATTTTGTTCATAAGGGATGAAGGTTCAACTGACAATAGTTATTATTTAATTACTGGTACTAGTAATAGTAACAATGTATCATTTATTGTGGTATTTATTTTGTTATGGTAACAGTAACAATTTACGGTAAATAGTAACGGTAATAATGTGAGTTCTACCTTGGGAATGTAATACATAAAAGTGGGGTGCCCAAGTCTATTATTGGCTTATGACCTAGTGTAAGAGCATATATTATTATTAGTCTCTTACATGTAAGGAATCAACTAATTTTGGGGCTATCTAGTGATAGAAGATTATGACAACCTATAAGAGGTTTTAATTAAGGCTATTTTTGGCCTATTTGAGAGATTCCCAGAGGTGGGTGTTAGATTTCCCAAGTTGGGTGTAATTCTCCATGTACTCATCAATATTGCTTGTATTTTCTATATAAAATAGAAGCTTATTGAGTGAGGAATTGAACATAGTGTTGATGACTGTTTTGATGCAATCATAACAATAAGTTAAAATTCACATATAATGAACTGAAACTATACTTGAAAGACAAGAAGGAATCATTTGGTGATTCAACTAATCCCAAGTCTACAATGGTTCGGTTGGTCAAGTTCAGTTGGTCAATGTGAAGCTGTAATGTTCAAGGGGCCTTACGTAGTTTAGGTTTGTTTTGTGGTTTACTGGCCTAAGAATATGCAAAAAGGTCATAGATTTCAACAAGTATTCTGTTCATTTGCATACAAGTGTTACTGGGCTGCAAGTTTCAGAGGGTTTTCTTGGATTTTTACAGCCTTCTTCTTTATCTGTTTATGAAAACTATCTACTTATAGCTCTGTTATGCATGCTTCTTCAAATTTGAGACAATTTCCTTTGGATTTCTACGTTTTCAGCTAAATATTTCAGATGGGTTGGGAAAAGTTAGAAAGATCTAATCTATACCTCATTTAATCTACCGAAGGATCTAATTGTTTCTGTTATGCACTATGTAAATACCACAGTAATCTGATCAAATCCACAGTAAAAAACCCTAAATGTAAGTTCTGAGCATTTTCACAAACATACATTTAAAATTGCAAGCTCTCAAAGAAGATATTTCAAAACACAAAGAAGAGCAGGAGAACACTCAGAAGATAGATGCAGAACTCCAGATTCTATTGTATTAGAAACGAATAGCCATACATGATTTACAATGTAAGAATGACTCTTAGTTTCATTGATCACACTACAGAGAACTTACAAGCTTTACAGATACAGTAAGGTAGCCAGACATTCCACGCGCACCTTACTGCAGACAAACAGGCAACCTCCTTCTTCTACCTCTAAACTATGCTAAGCTAACTTGCTGTGTTTTCCTAGAATCCCTGTTGTAGGCCCTAAAATCCCTGTTGTAGCCCCTGTTGTAAAGTATTACAGTGTAGAGAGGCACAATATAAAGACATTTTGATTGTCCTCACTACAGCAAAAAACCTAACTGAACCCCTGGTTCAAACCCCTGGTTACAGCAATAAATACAGGTGAACCAGTTCTCAAAAATATATCTGAGCAGTGTCAAATCTGGGCGAAATATTGCCCCTTCTGAGAAGTTCCGGCAGCTGGGTAATAACTTCTGTTTGTCTTTTGTGATAATACCCTCAGCTGCAACCTTCTTCTTCACTTGAATGGCCTTCACTTTTCATCCTTATCTTCTTGCTCCTGAGATCAGATCTTCTTCCTCCATGAGGTCACTGTGTTGACTTTTCAGCTGCTTCCTCAACTGCAAGCCTGCAAGACAAGACAAGCAATAAGTTTCACATTTATCATAAAAACAGCATGAAATTAAAATAACCGTTTAAATCCAGGTGACAGTGCAAGATTGAGAACATCGGATTCAGAATCCTCTCATAAACGCGTCCAAAATGCGCTCAGACTGCTCAAACTTCATCGGGTCAACCATCGCTGACCGAAAAAATGCCAGAGGCGCCAAAAAAAAACACTTTAAAACTCCACCGCTTCATTTCCCGCCCATCGGCATGACTATCCCTGTCGGTGCGTCAAAAAACATGTTGGTCGATATACTTCATCATCATGATATTTCGCTTCTGCATATTGGGAAAAAAGAACAACATCATCATCATCGTCATGTTAGAGAAGCATAGGAGGATATGAATACAATCATGCTGCCGAGGAAAGGAAGATGATGGTGACGTCATCATGATATTCGGGCTTCATTGAAATGCTAAGGATGACGTCATCATCATTGTCAGTTAAGATCAGGGGATAATTGTGATATCGGGTCACCTAAGGAGCATGATCAGGATGATGAATGTAATATGACCCTCTTGCGGCCAAGGTAACCGTCTTGAAAGATCAGGATGATGATGATCATCATCATATTTGCCTTTGTCGAACTTAGAATAAGACGTCATCATCATATTTGTGAACCGGATCGTGCTTTGGAAAATATCCTGCCGAAGGGAAAATGTGATGATGATGATCATCAGGATATTTACTTTTTCGTTTATCAGATCGGGATGACGTCATCATGATATCTGGGGCCTTCGTTAAACTTAAAACATGACGTCATCATGATATTTCGCCAACCGGATCATGTTTGGGAAATATCCTGCCGAAGGGAAAATGTGATGATGATGATCATCAGGATATTTTCAAAAGGTTGTATTTCATCGGCAGGAGGACTTTACGAAATATCGGGTGAACAAACAAGATCATGATGATCTTGACAACAGGACAGGATAAAAAAATGATGATGATGATCCTCATCGATTTATCATGATGACATAATCATCATATTTCGTTTTCGGAGCACAGTGATGAGTTGAGGTCATCATGACATTTGCGCTAGGGTGATATTGTGAAATATGATCATGCTGTTGAGAAATGCAATATCGACCTCCTCTGAATAGATAGGGTGATCATCATGATATTCCGCTAACCGGAGATCAGGAGGATATGAAGATGATGATCCTCTTCGTCGAATTATCATGATGATGTCTTCATTAACGAATTTCAGCGAATGACCCGTGAAAGATCAGGATGATGATGAGGTCGTCATCATCATATTTCAAACTTCAGCAAATATCATGATGATGACCTTGCGATAGGTTTATAGCATGCGCATGCAAGTATGCCGAAGGTGGATTTTCTAAGGGTGATCAGCATGATATTATAAGATCAGGTAATGTTGAAATATCATGATGATGCTCGCGATACAAAAGACCACTTCGACGGGGGAACTTACCTTGACTTAAAGCCGATGTCATCATGATATTTGAACCTCAGGATATTATCGGGGGGGGTTCAAATATCATGATGATGTTGTTCTTCATGTAACCAAAACCGAGTTTAAAACATATGACCCTCCTAAAAAAATCATGATGCTGCATAATGCGCATAAAGCCATTTGACGGGTAAAGGGCACTACCACCTAAAATTGACGTCCGGATATTGCGACTGCATGATTTTTATCGGGTGATAGACCAAGATCATGATGATCCTGTCAACATGACTTAGGATATAAAAAATATGATGATCCTCCTGCGAATATCAGGTTTGACCAAAACTTTGACTGTGCATAACTTTCACATATGGAAAAATTTTCAAGTGAAGTAAAAGGCAAACCTGCATGAAATTTCAAGCTCTTTCTAAATATGAGGTCACGGCAATAAAATATGAACTTTGACAAACTGACCTCATGATGATGACCTACCTCATTCAATATTATGATGATGATGCACCTGACCTTCATTTTTACCAAACCGCCAGAAAGCAAAAAAAAAAACACAAGCAGAAGCAAAAAGCAAGACATCAGCAGGGGTCCCCATTTTGCTAAGGAGCATAATGGGGCGTGTTGTGAACATCACAACAACTAGCAACCAAAACAAAACAATTAAATTTAGAGTGTCCAAGGAAACTAGATGAAATGAACTCATAACTTCCAACTATCTTTTCCTGCAAATTACTATTCAGCTTGAGACTCAAAGTATTCAATAAAGATGCATGAATTTCCATTTTCAGTTTAGTTGTGTGCATGTGATTAATTATCCTCATCTTGAAGATCAGTTGAACAAACCAGTGACTGACATTAGCCTACGTAGGTGAGGATATTCCCTCATAGCCGACCGGATAGAGCCTTGCTGCCAGCGAGCGTCTATAGCCCCGGCAAGGTTATCGTTACAATTCTCCTAAGTAGAGCCCCACTGCCAGCGAGCGTCCATAGCCCCGGTAGAGTTACTTAGATGGCTTAATCTAGATTTTCAGTATAATCCGCTTTATTCACTTTTTTTTTTTTTTTTTTTTTTCTAATTTTGAAAGATTTCATAAGATATAGCAATTTGTAACTTCATGATGCAAGGAGTGGACACTTGCTGAAATTAAGCTGAGAATTGTAATGGTAGCAAGGGTGACCTCTGATTTTTCACCTAATATCTACACTGGTATGTTCAACAAACCCAAGGATTTTAGGTGTGTCATCGTGAGAAACCTGCTTCAAATTCTCAATCACATTTATTGAATACAAAACTTCAGAAGATGAACAACTCTCTACATTCATGACAGTGACAGGTTATGTGTAAATTGCAAATGGTTAACCTGAATATCCTAAATTTTATACTGTTTTGGATAGTTGCTAGTTCTGCCCCTTAATACTCTACAGTAAAATAAAGATCCCTGCTGAGGAGACAGCAAACAAACCAAACAAACAGGCTGTACAAACAACAAAACAACAGAAAAAACTGTACAAACAGACAGAAACAAAAAGCAAAAACAAACAGAGGACAAGCTATACAAACAGCCAACCCAAGAGAAAGCAGCAGAAGAAGAACTGGACATTATCTACAGCACTTTACATTAAGAAAGAAAGGACTGCCTCATCCTGACCTTTAAGTCTGGAAGTAGTGTTTCAAATGCTGGCCATTAACTGGTAATGGCACATCTTCTCCAGTCAAGGTCTTAAGTCTAAAGGTGTTATCTCCTATTATTTCTGAGATTTGTTAGGGACCCAGCCATAATTTATCGAATTTTCCATGGCTTCCTTTCTTTTCATGTGCTTTGTCCCAGCACAACACTAAGTCTGATATCCTAAATGTTTTGACTCTTGCCCTTTTGTCAAACCACCTCTTAACAACCGCTTGGTGTTTGGCAAACTTCTCGAGGGCTTGACCTCTTTTCTCCTCTAGTTGTAACATTTGCACTATTCTGGCTTCCCTATGGTTATCAAAGCCTAGATATTCATTGGCAAACTTCTAGGTTGGTATTCTCAGATTAACCGGAAGTATGGGATCAGTCCCATAAACTAGGTGGTAAGGTGTGCTACCTAAAGCTGTTTTGAACTTAGTCCTGTCTACCCATAATGCATATCTTAATAGGGTATTCCACTCTCTAGGACTTTTGGCAATTAACCTCTTGATGATGTCTAATAAGATTTTGTTTGTTGATTCAGCCAGTCCATTACCTTAAGGGTAATAATTCGAAGAAAACCTTAGAATGATCCCATATTCAAATGCCCATTTAGAAAATTTTAAAGAAGAGAAAGCAGGGCCGTTATCACATACCAATGAATAGGGCGTTCCAAACCTGGTGATAATGTTTTCTTCAAGGAACTTGATAACTACCTCAGTTGTGGAAAATTTGCAGCAGGTGGCTTCAGTCCACCTTGTACAATAGTCCGTTACCGTCAATATAAACTTGTGTCCTGCAGAAGATGGGGGATTGATGACTCTGATAAAATCCAAGCCCCATTGTGCAAACGGTCTGGACTCGATCACAGGCTGTAGTGGATTGGCCAGATTTCTTCCTTTGTCTGCTGCAGTCTGATAGGTGTGGCAGCTTCTGATGTGACTCTTAGTGTCTTTGAATATAGTGGGCCAGTAATAGCCCGCTCTCAGTATTTTGTGTGTTGTAGCTAGATGGGAACCATGGCCGGTTCCGTACTTGTCATGTAGTTCTGTCAACACTTTATCAGCTTCAGTTCTGTTTATGCATCTCAAATAAATTCCATCATGGTTCTTCCTGAATAGAAGACCTCCTTGCACCATATAATGCTGTGCCTTAATCTTCAAAGCTCTCCTCTGAGAAGCCTTCATCTTGCCTGGGTACTTTCCAGTTATCAGGAAGGTGCTTAAATCATCGTACCAGCCTGATGTGTCTTGAGAATTCAATACATATTGCTGTTTTATCAGATTTGGATCCATGTTTGCTATTGTCTGCACCAGCGCCTGCCCTCTGACCAGCTTTGCGGGAATGATCTCCATGTCAAATTCTTGCAACGTGTTGATCCATTTGGCTCTTTTTTCTCCAGGCTCGTTCTGCATCAGCAACATTTTTACCGCTGCATCTGGTACTATGGCTTTAATCTGGCTGCGCAGAATGTAGTGTCTGAATTTTTTCACAGCCTTCACCAATGCAAATGCCTGTCTTTCGATATCTAGATATCTTAGCTGTGCATCCTTCAGAGGCGCACTCATAAATGCTATGGGCCTCTCTTCATTATCTTCACCTTTCTGTGTCAAGGCAGCAGCGACAGAATGAGAAGATGCAAAGGAGTAGATGTAAAACGGGCATGTGTAGTCTGGACTTGCCAATACAGGGGCATTAGAAATTGCCTCCTTGATATCTTCAAATGCGGCTTTGGCTACTGGCGTCCATTCCATCTGTGCATCTTTCTTTAACATGGCATTCAACGGCTGCACAATCTCTGCAAAACCTGTTATAAACTTCCGAACAAAGTTAATTTTACCAAAAAATGATTTCAATTCTTTCCTACTATTTGGTATTTGCAAATTTTTTATGGATTCTATTCTATCCGGATCAATTGAAATTCCATTTTCAGAAATGACATGGCCTAATAATTTACCTTCAGTTACGCCAAATATACATTTCTTAGGATTAAGGGAAATCCCATACCTTTCACATCGCTGGAGTACTTTTCTGAGGTCCTCAGCGTGGGTGGATGCATCCTTGGAATACACAGTCAAATCATCCATATACACAACAATGCATTTACCTGATAATCCACGGAAAGCAACGTCCATGGCCCTCTGAAAAGTGGCACCTGCATTAATTAAACCAAAAGGCATTCTTCTATATGCATAATTTCCCCATTTGCAAGTGAAGGTGGTTTTTAGTCTATCTTCTCTGTCGATTAAAACCTGGTTATAACCTGAAAAACCATCTAAAAAAGACATCATCTTTGCGCCATTTACTGCTTGCAATACTTCATCTATTGGGGGCAAAGGATAATTATCTTTTTCAGATGCCTTGTTTAAATTTCTAAAGTCTACGCACAACCTGATGTCTCCGTTTTTCTTCCTCACTGGTACCAAGTTAGCTACCCAGACAGAATGTCTGACTGGAAAAATTATTCCAGCGAACAGTAATTTTTTAACTTCCTCAAAGATTAAAGGCTCTAGAATGGCATTTACAGGGCTCTGTTTCTGCCTAAATGGTTTGACTTCTTTTCTTAAAGGTATTACGTGAGTTATGATGGACTCATCGAATGTTTTCAAGTCTTCATAAGTCCATGCTATGACATGTTTATATTTTTTCAGAACGTCCAGAACCTCTTTTCTGATTTTCTTAGAGCAAGCTTTCCCAATTAGTACATTTTGTGGATTTAGCTCAGTCCCTAAGTTATGTAAATCACACTTACCCCCTTCTGTTTTGGGTAAGTCCTTCTGTCTTATTATTCCGTCGAAGTCAAAGATGTGTTCTAATTCAATTACTCCTTTTGGCAAGAAATTGCTCTTTAAGTTGATCATATCTTCTTCGTCCCATGTTACTTCAGGCCTTTCTTGTTCATCAATGATTTGGGCCTCAAATGCCTCATTACAAGTCAGAAAATCAATAATTTGTTGATCCTCTCCAAATACCTGAAAGTGTGTAACGTTGTCTGGTATACTGGGCACGTTAACTAGCTCAACAGCAAATCATCTTAATCCTGACAGTGTCAATGGTTCTAATGTACTAGCAGCAACTGCTAACGCATCTGGCCTGTGGTTCAGCTCTCTAGGAATATGCTCTATGTTAAAAGCATCAAATGAATCCATTAAACCCCAAACTCTATGTCTGTAACTGATCATCTTCTTATAATTGCAGGCATATAGTTTCCTCACTTGTCTGACTACTAATTCAGAGTCTGAAAATACTCTGATGGTTTTTACCCCTTTCCTGATGGCCATGACAAGTCCTAAAATTAGGGCCTCATATTCAACAATATTGTTAGTGCAGGAAAATTGTAATCTATATGCTGCCAAATGTGATTTACCTTGAGGATTTATGAGTTCAATACCCGCACCTGCGCCCTGTTTTGATTTGGACCCATCACATTTTAATGTCCACATGCCATCTTTACTTTTCTGATCTTTTACCTTGGCATACCTTGTCCCTTTTATTGCCTGTGGGGTGTTGTCTTGTTTATTCATGGGCTTTTCCGTTTGGTTATCTTGCATATATGTGTTTTTAGTTTGCAACTCAGAAAGATAACTACCCTCGTCCTCTATTTCTTTTCCTAAATCTGGAATCAAGGCATCTATATTATCCTGAACATATCTCTGTGTTGGATCAAGATTCTCATTTTTCTCTTGTGACTCTACCCTCCCTATGCACTTTTTGTATTCGTATTCAATGATGTCTTTGCATATTTCACAATTCTCCTCAGAATGTTGCCTATCATGGACTCTACACCTATTTTTATATAACTTACATTGGACTGGGAGACTGTGTGTAATGCACTCTTCCACCTCTTGTCTAATGGCATGACCAAATTTGTCTATTGCATTGTTTTCCTCATCTGAAGAATTTCCGTCAGACTCAATGAATAGTGCCGTTCTATTGCTGACACACTTCTTTCTAATGTTTAACATCATAATCTCTTCAATCTGCATCCCATTGTTGGTAATTCTATAGACACCTGGTTCAACAGCAGCATATAATATTTCATTAGTTCGATTATACTTTGTTATCATATGTTTCATTCTGGGTTCTGCCCCTATTCTGATCTGGTTTGGGATGCCTCTCCATGGTAACCACATGTGTGAAAAGTCAGTAGCCATATATCCGTTTAATGTCTTGGACCAATCCCTACTTAGCAACATTCCATAATTTACGGGTATATCCACTACTTGGATGTCAATGATTTGGCTTACCCTAGGGTCTGAAGCTAACTGCACTTGTATGTTCATGAGTTCTCCTATCACGCTAACCTCGGTCTTATCTAATTGCGTGACAACCTTGGCAGATTTGGTGGGAGTCAGCCCGAGAGTTTTACATATTCCTAAGGGCATTACGTTGGCTGAAGCACCAGAATCTACCATGCAATTGTGTATATTCTTCCCACACAACCTAACAGTTAACAAGAAAGGTTGAGTATCCCTCTTATCCGCATGTATTACCACATTTGTATTGGAAGGCTGCTCAACTTTCTTACCCTTCTCCTTAGGTGGTGAATCACTATTAGGAACAGTTATATCAGCAGACACCTTGTTTGTTATGGATGTATCCAGGGATTTTAAAAAAGCATTTCTGATCCCTGGGGTCTTCAATAATTCATTTAGAGGTATACTGACCTTCATTTTCTTTATTTCCTCTGATAAGTAATTCATTAGTCTTGTTGTCTCTATTGTTTCTGTCTTGCTTGTTTGATCCTTTTGCACTGTTGTTTCGTTATTTGTGTGCTGACTAGCTTTAAGTATGGCAGGATTGTTGCTAGCATTCTGATCTGGGGGTGTATTGATGTTATTCGGGGGAGTGGAAGTGGTGAAAGGTCCTCCCGGCCTAGGGTTGTTCCTCAAATTGTAGGTGTGGCTTTTATTTGTCTGTTGAAAGGCCTGCACCTCTTCCGTTTCATTTAATATCTCGTTTTCAGATTCAAAAGGAAACTGAAAAGCATTTAACACAAAGGCTGATTCGGGATAAAGACTTTCACAACAGTATGGTTCATCCTCTAGCAATTCATCCTCCTTCTCTTCTGCAGTTGCAAAGGTAAACGTTTCTAAGACTAATGCTGTGTCATATTCTGAGGGTACTACCTCATTACCCTTAGGAATGAGAAATTCAGAGGTAGGAGGCTGTACATCTACGTTGAAAATACTAGCTGCCAAGTGGAACTGTGGACAGTCATGCTCAGCATGGGCATTAGTATTGTGAAATCTGCACCAATTTTTGGGTGCTGTATTGGCCATTTGTATGCTAGTTATTTGTTTTGCACCATGATTATCTGTATTCTCAAAAGGAGAAGCCAGAGTACCGTTGTTGGGCCCAGTGTTCCATGTCTTGGGTGGCCTAGGTTGATTCTGATTTTTGTTATTATTGCCCCAGGTCCTATTATCTATCACTGGCCCCCTATTTTGCATTGGTTGCCCCTGACTGGGGCCTTGATGCTGATTGTAGTTTTGGTTCTGATTGTACTGCTGATTTTGGTTGAGACTATAATTCTGATTTTGGCCTTGGTTGTGATTTTGATGTGGATTGTAGTTTTGGTTGCTTCTTCCATAGAGGTTCTCATTTCTTAGCTGTGTCACTTCGGTTGTTAACCTTTTCAAATGTGCAGTAATCTCCTTGATTTCTTCCCTATCCTCTTGTGCTTTTGCCACAGTTACATCCCTAGGAAGTTGGAAGAAAGGCTGACCATTATTTTGACTGTTATTGGAAGTACTAGCCGTGTAAGGAGTTATAGCCTAGATTGGAGTAGGATTATACACAGGTGTGTAAGAAGGAACCGGATTGATTAGTGGAGCATGCTGTACAGGGATTCCGTTCCATGGGTGTGCCTGATTCTGCACCCCAAAATTTCCTCCAAATGGACTGTAAGTTGTATGTCTCATTTCTTGGTTCACTGAGGCTGCCTCTTTATAGGCTTTGGATATTGAATCTATGTCAGGTTTCCTTTTGACAAACATGGTAGTTAAAGGATCCAAGGCAGCATAGTACATGGCCAACAAGCGAGCATCATCTATGGTATAAGGGGCTACTAGCCTAGAATAGGCCTTTTGAAATCTGTCATTGAAATTATCAATTAGCTCTCCCTCACCTCGTTTTATAGCAGCCAACTTATGATACAAAGCACAAGGGTCAATGGGTCCTCTAAATCTTGACAGAAATGCTTCTTCCATAAGTGCCCAGGAAGAAATGTAACCATTGGGTAAGTTTACGTACCAGCTAGAGGCCTGCTCATTAAAGGTGTAAGGAAACAATCTACACACAACATCCTCGTGCTCTAACATAGCCCTAAAACATGCTTCCTTAAATATTCTAATATGATCTTCTGGGTCTTGATGCAACTGGTATTTGGGACATATCTTTTCCAGATTTTTTGGCATGTCATGATAATCATTGAAGAATATGGGAGAATTGACATCGAAATAAGCCATTGCAGGTGTTTGAGCTTGACTTGAACTTGCAGAAATACCTGGATTGATTGGTGGATTAGGATTTAGAGGAGGATTGAGACCTCCAGGAGTGCCTGAACCAAGATTTAAAGATCTGAACAGTGATCTGTCAGGACTTACAATACTACGGATGTTAAAAGGTGACCCAGGGGGTGTTCCAGATGAACTTCCTACTTGCGATATTTTTGGATTCCAAATTAAAGGGCTTTTACTTCGCCTTGTATCAGGTAGTTGCACAAATATATCTCCTGAACTGGACCTAGACCTAGTCACTCTGTTACTGTCGTTAGCCAGTTTGAAATGAAACCTAACTCAGGCAGGCCCTCCTTCTAGCGCCAGAAAACTGTTGATGACTGTTTTGATGCAATCATAACAATAAGTTAAAATTCACATATAATGAACTGAAACTATACTTGAAAGACAAGAAGGAATCATTTGGTGATTCAACTAATCCCAAGTCTACAATGGTTCGGTTGGTCAAGTTCAGTTGGTCAATGTGAAGCTGTAATGTTCAAGGGGCCTTACGTAGTTTAGGTTTGTTTTGTGGTTTACTGGCCTAAGAATATGCAAAAAGGTCATAGATTTCAACAAGTATTCTGTTCATTTGCATACAAGTGTTACTGGGCTGCAAGTTTCAGAGGGTTTTCTTAGATTTTTACAGCCTTCTTCTTTATCTGTTTATGAAAACTGTCTACTTATAGCTCTGTTATGCATGCTTCTTCAAATTTGAGACAATTTCCTTTGGATTTCTACGTTTTCAGCTAAATATTTCAGATGGGTTGGGAAAAGTTAGAAAGATCTAATCTATACCTCATTTAATCTACCGAAGGATCTAATTGTTTCTGTTATGCACTATGTAAATACCACAGTAATCTGATCAAATCCACAGTAAAAAACCCTAAATGTAAGTTCTGAGCATTTTCACAAACATACATTTAAAATTGCAAGCTCTCAAAGAAGATATTTCAAAACACAAAGAAGAGCAGGAGAACACTCAGAAGATAGATGCAGAACTCCAGATTCTATTATATTAGAAACGAATAGCCATACATGATTTACAATGTAAGAATGACTCTTAGTTTCATTGATCACACTACAGAGAACTTACAAGCTTTACAGATACAGTAAGGCAGCCAGACATTCCACGCGCACCTTACTGCAGACAAACAGGCGACCTCCTTCTTCTACCTCTAAACTATGCTAAGCTAACTTGCTGTGTTTTCCTAGAATCCCTGTTGTAGGCCCTAAAATCCCTGTTGTAGCCCCTGTTGTAAAGTATTACAGTGTAGAGAGGCACAATATAAAGACATTTTGATTGTCCTCACTACAGCAAAAAACCTAACTGAACCCCTGGTTCAAACCCCTGGTTACAGCAATAAATACAGGTGAACCAGTTCTCAAAAATATCTCTGAACAGTGTCAAATCTGGGCGAAATATTGCCCCTTCTGAGAAGTTCCGGCAGCTGGGTAATAACTTCTGTTTGTCTTTTGTGATAATACCCTCAGCTGCAACCTTCTTCTTCACTTGAATGGCCTTGACTTTTCATCCTTATCTTCTTGCTCCTGAGATCAGATCTTCTTCCTCCATGAGGTCACTGTGTTGACTTTCCAGCTGCTTCCTCAACTACAAGCCTGCAAGACAAGACAAGCAATAAGTTTCACATTTATCATAAAAACAGCATGAAATTAAAATAACCGTTTAAATCCAGGTGACAGCGCAAGATTGAGAAAATCGGATCCAGAATCCTCTCATAAACGCGTCCAAAATGCGCTCAGACTGCTCAAACTTCATCGGGTCAACCATCGCTGACCGAAAAAATGCCAGAGGCGCCAAAAAAAAACACTTTAAAACTCCACCGCTTCATTTCCCGCCCATCGGCATGACTATCCCTGTCGGTGCGTCAAAAAACATGTTGGTCGATATACTTCATCATCATGATATTTCGCTTCTGCATATTGGGAAAAAAGAACAACATCATCATCATCGTCATGTTAGAGAAGCATAGGAGGATATGAATACAATCATGCTGCCGAGGAAAGGAAGATGATGGTGACGTCATCATGATATTCGGGCTTCATTGAAATGCTAAGGATGACGTCATCATCATTGTCAGTTAAGATCAGGGGATAATTGTGATATCGGGTCACCTAAGGAGCATGATCAGGATGATGAATGTAATATGTCCCTCTTGCGGCCAAGGTAACCGTCTTGAAAGATCAGGATGATGATGATCATCATCATATTTGCCTTTGTCGAACTTAGAATAAGACGTCATCATCATATTTGTGAACCGGATCGTGCTTTGGAAAATATCCTGCCGAAGGGAAAATGTGATGATGATGATCATCAGGATATTTACTTTTTCGTTTATCAAATCGGGATGACGTCATCATGATATCCGGGGCCTTCGTTAAACTTAAAACATGACGTCATCATGATATTTCGCCAACCGGATCATGTTTGGGAAATATCCTGCCGAAGGGAAAATGTGATGATGATGATCATCAGGATATTTTCAAAAGGTTGTATTTCATCGGCAGGAGGACTTTACGAAATATCGGGTGAACAAACAAGATCATGATGATCTTGACAACAGGACAGGATAAAAAAATGATGATGATGATCCTCATCGATTTATCATGATGACGTAATCATCATATTTCGTTTTCGGAGCACAGTGATGAGTTGAGGTCATCATGACATTTGCGCTAGGGTGATATTGTGAAATATGATCATGCTGTTGAGAAATGCAATATCGACCTCCTCTGAATAGATAGGGTGATCATCATGATATTCCGCTAACCGGAGATCAGGAGGATATGAAGATGATGATCCTCTTCGTCGAATTATCATGATGATGTCTTCATTAACGAATTTCAGCGAATGACTCGTGAAAGATCAGGATGATGATGAGGTCGTCATCATCATATTTCGAACTTCAGCAAATATCATGATGATGACCTTGCGATAGGTTTATAGCATGCGCATGCAAGTATGCCGAAGGTGGATTTTCTAAGGGTGATCAGCATGATATTATAAGATCAGGTAATGTTGAAATATCATGATGATGCTCGCGATACAAAAGACCACTTCGACGGGGGAACTTACCTTGACTTAAAGCCGATGTCATCATGATATTTGAACCTCAGGATATTATCAGGGGGGGTTCAAATATCATGATGATGTTGTTCTTCATGTAACCAAAACTGAGTTTAAAACATATGACCCTCCTAAAAAAAATGATGCTGCATAATGCGCATAAGGCCATTTGACGGGTAAAGGGCACTACCACCTAAAATTGACGTCCGGATATTGCGACTGCATGATTTTTATCGGGTGATAGACCAAGATCATGATGATCCTGTCAACATGACTTAGGATATAAAAAATATGATGATCCTCCTGCGAATATCAGGTTTGACCAAAACTTTGACCGTGCATAACTTTCACATATGGAAAAATTTTCAAGTGAAGTAAAAGGCAAACCTGCATGAAATTTCAAGCTCTTTCTAAATATGAGGTCACGGCAATAAAATATGAACTTTGACAAACTGACCTCATGATGATGACCTACCTCATTCAATATTATGATGATGATGCACCTGACCTTCATTTTTACCAAACCGCCAGAAAGCAAAAAAAAAAACACAAGCAGAAGTAAAAAGCAAGACATCAGCAGGGGTCCCCATTTTGCTAAGGAGCATAATGGGGCGTGTTGTGAACATCACAACACATAGTTGAATAGAACACTCAAATAGGAGGTTGTAGCTGTAGGATTGAGGAGATGTGTTGAGATTGTTCACAGGTACACAGGTGTGTTGTTAGATTGGAGACAATGAGGAGATTAGGAAGTGTGGATGTATTGTAATCTTGTTCTCAAATTTAATGCAAGCTTGTCCTCTCTTATGTGTGGAGTTTTTTCCCTCATGGGTTTCTCCACAGTAAATTCTATGTTATGTGATGAGTAATGGTGTTTTCTAATTTGTTTATCTACTGATTTAAATCCATCTCTTCATGGTATTTCAAAGATTAAGAAAACTTAATTTTATATTTGCATATAGTTTTTACTTTCTATTTTGTAGTAGTCAAAGCCTTGTATCTCATCAATTGAGAAAATTGGATTTGAGATTGAAAATTCCCAACAATTGGCATTAGAACAAAAGGTGGTTTCATGGTGTATACATGTGTTTGCATGTCATAGCATATGATGTATCCATGGAATTTTGGTTCTGGGTTTTCCTCCATTTTTATTTCTCTGAAATGGGTATTCCTTATTTTTTAATTTAACTTGAAGAGTTTGTGAGAATATGTTGGAAGGAATTGTGGAATGTTGAAAGTTTTTAGGTTGCAGTGGAAGTTTTGTATTTTAACATTATTTTGTAGATTTGCAAAATTGAAATCCATGGCATCTACCTCTGGATTGGATATTGTCAATAGAATTTATGTTGGGAACCTAAAGCTCATAATTATGGATCTTCATGGATTTGGTCTTCTGGTAGTGATCTGGAGCTCCAGTCTGCCAATATGTGAGTTTCCTCTTGATTGGTGGTTTTTGTTCCTTCACATTGTGTTCACGTGCAGTAAAATGGTGTTCATGTTGGATAGTTGCTTTTGGAACCTTGGTTACATGGAAAAACACCTCATATTTGGACTACGGTATGGCGTTCTTATGTTGGGTTCATGGTATCAACCACTAGTTACATGAAAGCACTGGATGATTATCCACTGGTTGCTTGTGGGTTGTGGAGCTAGTATGGTTTACATTTTGTAAGTTTTTGGACAACTTGGTTCCTTTATTTTCTTATGAGTTGTGGAGTTGGTCATTATGTGTCCTAAATGCTCTTGGATAACTTGGTTCCTCTATAGGTTTTGTAGTTTTCCTATTTCTAAAAGCTATGAGTTTGTAGATCTGTGATATTTCATTATTTCAGATGACATATTTGACATGAATGTCTGGATTTTAACGTAATTTTAGATTTATAGGGAAAAAAGGTTTTGTAGGTTTTATGTGGTAACCAAAGTCTATGGTTTGTAGTTCTATGGAAAGGTTGTGTTTAGACTCTTAGAGTATTCTAAATGGAAATAATTATAGATTTATAGGGTTGCTTGTTGGGTTCTTATTGATCTATGGTTACTCTTATGTAGATTCTATTCGGTAGGCCTCTTCTTGGTCGGCTTGATTGCATGGTTATTGTAGTGATTCAAAAAGAAAAGACTTTGGAGTACCTAATATAGTTGTTCATTGTAATGTCCCCTTCTAATAAGCTGAATTTTTTTACTACTTTGCACAACTTCAACTTAGTAAAAGAGAGCATTAGTAATCTACTTATCATTTATGTCAACATATAATCATTAAGACTATAACACATTTGGTCATATTCACATTATGTTTCATACAATTCATTTCATCAACATACACTACGACATTGCCAATTCATAAACACATTCATATATGTGTTATTCATTTTCATCATTGGTTCATGATATGACTTGGGAGGGACTTATGGTAGACTCTAGCGTTAACCAGCTCTAGATCACCAAGTATGATATAATTAGGGAGATAGTCCCACCATCTCTTACGGAGGCCCAAAGGTTTCACTCACACACAGAGTCCCTCACCATTTGGCTTGTGGAATTTCACTCACACACGGAGTACCTCATCCAGATGAGGGTCGCCATCCGTAGAGCAAAATTAACTTTTACAAGTTCTTCTAGGCCCAAGGATTTCACCCACACGCGAGGTTCCTCATCACTTGGCTCGAGGGAATTCACTCGCATCCGGAGTACCTCGTCCAGTCGAGAGCTACCTAGGCTAATTCAAACTATTCCCAACTATGTCATACCCAAGAGGTGATAGAGGGGTTAAAGGAAGAGTCCTAGTCAACTCCAAGCATGTCATAAACTTATCTTTCATGGCTTATGTTATTCCTCCTATATAGTATATTTGTTCTTATTAATATTTTTCTCATGATGCCTTATAATAAGATATCTTGGCTCCGTATCAAAATTGGCTAATCATGCTCATATGCCATTTAGCATCTTTGATTCATTTATCATATGAGCTTATTCTTTTATGCATATCCATGTTCATATCTAAATTTGGTTCATTCATTCCTTTATAGTTAGTATTATAATTGTAATCATTTGACAGTCCATTCATATTTATAATCAGAAATGATAACACTTTTCTCATATTGGATCATATTAATTCTATTTACCTTTACATTCTCATTCTATGCAATATTCATTACTTATATATGTTCATTCCATTATTCCATTCTATTATGATTAGAGAGATCATATATGTATATCTAACATATTATCTTATAAAAGATGGCATACCTGGTATAGATTTAGCCACTAGATTTGCAGTATAACTATATGTTGATTTTCACTTCAATGTTGCTGCTATGAAGATCTAGTTCGGTGTAGATATGCAGATATATTTCTTATTCTTTTCTATCCTTCTTTCAATTTACTCTTCGTTCCTAATTGTTGTGTTAATATTCTTGATCGATTGATGCTCTAGAATGATGAATGTCTAATCGATGATATATTGATTTGATTCTTTATCGACTCCCTTTATAGTTGATGATCGGCAGTCTTTCCTCAATTGACGCCCATCTTGGGATATCATTGTTCCTAAATTACCTTAAGCATTGTTATTATTATAATGATAATCTTTGCAAGTTGCATTGTACTTATATGCAGCACTTTGTATAGTGCGTCTTAATTTGTGGGTAAGACTCCATATTCGAAGTTACTTTATTTATATTAATAATATTGATACTTATATCAATATTCATAAAGCATTAATATTTGTATTTATAATATAATAATATTTAGATTATTACTTATAATATGTAGATTGATCAATCTTTATATTTATATTGGTATTTGATATTTACCAAATATAATAATATATTTAGTTAATCAAAATAAATATATTATATTCTAATTAAATTAAAAATATAATAATGTAATTATCATTCAAATTGATTCACAAGGGTAACTTCATCTTCTAATACGATGTTTAAATCTTTAATTTAAACAATGCATTAATATTGGGACATGACAGCCCTCCCCACTTGAAATTGCTTGTCCTCAAGCAATTCCTATTCCTTTGGGATACTTGATTTTAAGATCAATTTTATTTCCTTCTTTTATTTGACGTTGTTTCATTTTCTTCCTGAATTTCTTTGTCGAGTATGATTTCTATATTGTGTGCTTGAGCTCTTTTCCCACATTTATGTCCGGCTTCCCATTTCTCATTACATCTAAAGCATGTGTTTCCTTTTGCGGGGTCTTTACACTTATGTCCGGGTTTCCATTCTTCTCTGTAGTCAAAACAAAGGTTCTTTACTTTTAGTTCTTCACGGTCCTTGTATGGAAGATATGGTTTCTCGTGTCCATTTTCATTTTTTAGACATACATGTCCCAGTCTCCACAATTCTCCATATTTACGGCATGGATTTTTATCAACATTTCCTTTCTTATGGAGGGGTTTAGTGGAAGATTGAGAGGATTTACTCCTCTCTAGTTGAGTGGCCATGTCGATGGCCTCATCTAGTCAAGTGGGTTTAAGGGCTCCCACTAGACCTCTTAGTTTCTCGTGTAGCCCTTCCAAAAATAGGAAAGTGAGTCTCTCACCATCCATTCTGGTGACTCATAATGCTATTTTCTCAAATTCACTAACATAGTCATCCACCGTTCCTTTTTGTCTTACTAAGGTTAGGTCCTTAAAATCTTGTTGGGGATGTCTCCTATCAAATTTCTTAAGGAACCTTTTAGAGAATTCGGCATATGATGTGATGGTCTCATGGCCTAGGGTATTTTTCCCATTATGCCACCATTCATAGGTTGTTCCTTCTAAGTGGAGGATTGCAAATTGGAGGGTATCTTTTTCTATCATGGGACTAAGTGCAAAATAGTCATTAAGTTTTTGGAGCCATGCATGTGGGGTGATTTTAGTGGTTCCATCAAAGTTAAGAAGGTTTACTTTATTAGCCTTTTGTTTTAAGTCCTTATGGATAGGTCTTCTCTTATTTCGCATTAACTCATTCCTTTTAGAGTTGCTAAATTCATGAAGGAGACCGCTCTTCTTACTTTGGGATCTAGACTTACATAAGCCCTAGCTATGTCTTTGGTGCTTATAGCTTGTGGATTTTCTTCTTCCCTTCTTGGAGTTTCCTCACTTGGTAGGAAGGATGGTAGTGGAATCCGCGAACTTGAGGAAGAGTTGCTATGTTTGGCTTGGTTTGAAGATACTTCCCTTCCATTTGTCAAAGGGGCCTTGAGTTGTTCCATAGTGCTTCCCACTTTTTGAAGTGCTTCTAGGAGCATTTGTGTAGTCTTCTCACCTTGTTCCATCATGGTTTTAGTTGTCTTTTCAATTTGTTCCATTACGATTCTGGTCGTTCTCTCATTTTGTTCCATCATGCTTTTGGTGATCATCTCCATGCATGACCTCATGTCTTGAGCATCCATGTTTTTGTTGTTGTTATGGGTTGTTTGTCTAGTATAGCGTTGTATTAAATTTCTTCACAGGATGGCAGGTCGTAGCTCTGATACCAATTGTAATGTCCCCTTCTAATAAGCTGAAATTTTTCATTACTTTGCACAACTTCAACTTAGTAAAAGAGAGCATTAGTAATCTACTTATCATTTATGTCAACATATAATCATTAAGACTATAACACATTTGGTCATATTCACATTATGTTTCATATAATTCATTTCATCATCATACACTACGACATTGCCAATTCATAAACACATTCATATATATGTTATTCATTTTCATCATTGGTTCATGATATGACTCGAGGGGGACTTATGGTAGACTCTAGCGTTAACCAACTCTAGATCACCAAGTATGATTTAATTAGGGAGATAGTCCCACCATCTCTTACAGAGGCCCAAAGGTTTCACTCACACGCGAAGTCCCTCACCATTTGGCTCATGGGATTTCACTCACACAAGGAGTACCTCATCCAGACGAGGGTCACCATCCGTAGAGCAAAATTAACTTTTACAAGTTCTTCTAGGCCCAAGGATTTCACCCACACGCGGGGTTCCTCGTCACTTGGCTCAAGGAACTTCACTCGCATCCAAAGTACCTTGTCCAGTCGAGAGCTACCTTGGCTAATTCAAACTATTCCCAACTACGTCATACCCAAGAGGTGATAGAGGGGTTAAAGGAAGAGTCCTAGTCAACTCCAAGCATGTCATAAACTTATCTTTCATGGCTTATGTTATTCCTCATTTATAGTATATTTGTTCTCATTAATATTTTTCTCATGATGCCTTATAATAAGATATCTTGGCTTCATATCAGAATTGGCTAATCATGCTCATATGCCATTTAACATCTTTGATTCATTTATCATATGAGCTTATTCTTTTATGCATATCTATGTTCATATCTAAATTTGGTTCATTCATTCCTTTATAGTTAGTATTATAATTGTAATCACTTGATAGTCCATTCATATTTATAATTAGAAATGATAACACTTTTCTCATATTGGATCATATTAATTCTATTCACCTTTACATTCTCATTCTATGTAATATTCATTACTTATGTATTTTCATTCCATTATTCCATTCTATTATGATTAGAGAGATCATATATGTATATCTAACATATTATCTTGTAAAAGATGACATACTTGGTATAGATTTAGCCGCTGGATTTGCAATATAACTGTATGTTGATTTTCACTTCAATGTTCCTGCTATGAAGATCTAGTTCGGTGCATATATGCAGATATATTTCTTATTCTTTTCTATCCTTCTTTCAATTTACTCTTCGTTCCTAATTGTTGTGTTAATATTCTTGATCGATTGATTCTCTAGAATGATGAATGTCTAATCGATGATATATTGATTTGATTCTTTATCAACTCCCTTTCTAGCTAATGATCGGCGATCTTTCCTCAATCGACACCCCTCTTGGGATATCGCTGTTCCTAAATTGCCTTAAGCGCCATTATTATTATAATGACAATCTTTGCAAGTTGCATCATACTTATACACAGCACTTTGTATAGTGCGTCTTAATTTGTGTGTAAAACTCCATATTCGAAGTTACTTTATTTATATTAATAATATTGATACTTATATCAATATTCATAAAGCATTAGTATTCGTATTTATAATATAATAATATTTAGATTATTACTTATAATATGCAGATTGATCAATCTTTATATTTATATTGGTATTTGATATTTACCAAATATAATAATATATTTAGTTAATCAAAATAAATATATTATATTCTAATTAAATTAAAAATATAATAATGTAATTATCATTCAAATTGATTCACAAGGGTAACTTCATCGTCTTCTAATACGATGTTTAAATCTTTAATTTAAATAATGCATTAATGTCGGGACATGATAGCCCTCCCCACTTGAAATTGCTTGTCCTCAAGCATTTCCTATTCCTTTGGTATACTCAATTTTAAGATCAATTTTATTTCCTTCTTTTATTTGACGTTGTTTCATTTTCTTCCTGAATTTCTTTGTCAAGTATGATTTCTATATTGTGTGCTTGAGCTCTTTTCCCACATTTATGTCTGGCTTCCCATTTCTCATTACATCTAAAGCACATGTTTCCTTTTGCGAGGTCTTTACACTTGTGTCTGGGTTTCCATGCTTCTGTGTAGTCAAAACAAAGGTTCTTTACTTTTAGTTATTCACGGTCCTTGTATGGAAGATATGGTTTCTCATGTCCATTTTCATTTTTTAGACATACATGTCCCAGTTTCTACGATTCTCCACATTTACGGCATGGATTTTTATCAACATTTCCTTTCTTATGGAGGGGTTTAGTGGAAGATTGAGAGGATTTACTCCTCTCTAGTTGAGTGTCCATGTCGATGGCCTTATCTAGTGAAGTGGGTTTAAGGGCTTCCACTAGACCTCTTAGTTTCTCGTCTAGCCCTTCCACAAATAGGAAAGTGAGTCTCTCACCATCCATTATTCACTAACATAGTCATCCACCATTCCTTTTTGTCTTACTAAGGTTAGGTCCTTAAAATCTTGTTGGGGATGTTTCCTATCAAATTTCTTAAGGAACCTTTTAGAGAATTTGGCATATGATGTGATGGTCTCATGGCCTAGGGTATTTTTCCCATTATGCCACCATTCGTAGGTTGTTCCTTCTAAGTGGAGGATTGCAAATTGGAGGGCATCTTTTTCGGTCATGGGACTAAGTGCAAAATAGTCATTAAGTTTTTGGAGCCATGCATGTGGGGTGATTTTAGTGGTTCCATCAAAGTTAGGAAGGTTTACTTTATTAGCCTTTTGTTTTAAGTCCTTATGGATAGGTCTTCTCTCATTTCACGTTAACTCATTCCTTTTAGAGTTGCTAAATTCATGAAGGAGACCACTCTTCTTACTTTGGGATCTAGACTTGCATAAGCCCTAGCTATGTCTTCAATGCTTATAGCTTGTGGATTTTCTTCTTCCCTTCTTGGAGTTTCCTCACTTGGTAGGAAGGATGGTAGTGGAATTCGCGAACTTGACGAAGAGTTGTTATTTTCAGCTTGGTTTGAAGCGACTTCCCTTCTATTTGTCGAAGGGGCCTTGAGTTGTTCCACAGTGCTTCCCACTTTTTGAAGTGCTTCTAGGAGCATTTGTGTAGTCTTCTCACCTTGTTCCATCATGGTTTTAGTTATCTTTTCATTTTGTTCCATTACGATTCTGGTCGTTCTCTCATTTTGTTCCATCATGCTTTTGGTGATCATCTCCATGCATGACCTCATGTCTTGAGCATCCATGTTGTTGTTGTTGTTACGGGTTGTTTGTCTTGTATAGTGTTGTATTAAATTTCTTCATAGGATGGCAGGTCGTAGCTCTGATACCAATTGTAATGTCCCCTTCTAATAAGCTGAAATTTTTCACTACTTTGCACAACTTTAACTTAGTAAAAGAGAGCATTAGTAATCTACTTATCATTTATGTCAACATATAATCATTAAGACTATAACACATTTGGTCATATTCACATTATGTTTCATATAATTCATTTCATCATCATACACTACGACATTGCCAATTCATAAACACATTCATATACATGTTATTCATTTTCATCATTGGTTCATGATATGACTTGGAAGGGACATATGGTAGACTCTAGTGTTAACTAGCTCTAGATCACCAAGTATGATTTAATTAGGGAGATAGTCCCACCATCTCTTACGGAGGCCCAAAGGTTTCACTCACACACGGAGTCCCTCACCATTTGGCTCGTGGGATTTCACTCACACAAGGAGTACCTCATCCAGATGAGGGTCACCATCCGTAGAGAAAAAATAACTTTTACAAGTTCTTCTAGGCCCAAGGATTTCACCCACACGCGGGGTTCTTCATCACTTGGCTCAAGGGACTTCACTCGCATCCAGAGTACCTTGTCCAGTCGAGAGCTACCTAGGCTAATTCAAACTATTCCCAACTACGTCGTACCCAAGAGGTGATAGAGGGGTTAAAGGAAGAGTCCTAGTCAACTCCAAGCATGTCATAAACTTATCTTTCATGGCTTATGTTATTCCTCATATATAGTATATTTGTTCTCATTAATATTTTTCTCATGATGCCTTATAATAAGATATCTTGGCTTCATATCAGAATTGGCTAATCATGCTCACATGCCATTTAACATCTTTGATTCATTTATCAGATGAGCTTATTCTTTTATGCATATCCATGTTCATATCTAAATTTGGTTCATTCATTCCTTTATAGTTAGTATTATAATTGTAATCATTTGACAGTCCATTCATATTTATAATTAGAAATGATAACACTTTTCTCATATTGGATTATATTAATTCTATTCACCTTTACATTCTCATTCTATGCAATATTCATTACTTATATATTTTTATTCCATTATTCCATTCTATTATGATTAGAGAGATCATATATGTATATCTAACATATTATCTTATAAAAGATGACATACCCGGTATAGATTTAGCCGCTAGATTTGTAGTATAACTGTATGTTGATTTTCACTTCAATGTTGCTGCTATGAAGATCTGGTTCGGTGCAAATATGCAGATATATTTCTTATTCTTTTCTATCCTTCTTTTAATTTACTCTTCGTTCCTAATTGTTGTGCTAATATTCTTGATCGATTGATGCTCTAGAATGATGAATGTCTAATCGATGATATATTGATTTGATTCTTTATCGACTCCCTTTATAGCTGATGATCGGCAGTCTTTCCTTAATCGACGCCCCTCTTGGGATATCGATGTTCCTAAATTGCCTTAAGCGTTGTTATTATTATAATGATAATCTTTGCAAGTTGCATCATACTTATACGCAACACTTTGTATAGTGCGTCTTAATTTGTGGGTAAGACTCCATATTCAAAGTTACTTTATTTATATTAATAATATTGATACTTATATCGATATTCATAAAGTATTAATATTTGTATTTATAATATAATAATATTTAGATTTTTACTTATAATATGTAGATTGATCAATCTTTATATTTATATTTGTATTTGATATTTACCAAATATAATAATATATTTAGTTAATCAAAATAAATATATTATATGCTAATTAAATTAAAAATATAATAATGTAATTATCATTCAAATTGATTTACAAGGGTAACTTTGTCGTCTTCTAATATGATGTTTAAATCTTTAATTTAAACAATGCATTAATATCGGGACATGACATTCATTAGAATCTATAGTAGTAATCTATGGTTCATGAGAGGTTATGTTCACTTTTAGTAGAGTTTTGGCAATATTGTTATGCTTCCATGCATAGCTTGTTAAACACACAATGATGCTAAGAGGGGGGGTGAATCAACATATATTAAAACTTAACTACTTCATTTGCATATCAGATTCATTTTCTTAGAAAACAGAAACTAAAATATGCAACACATTCATCAACACAATGACATCAAAATTTTTATGTGGAAAACCCAAAACTGGGAAAAACCACAGTGAGTGTTAACTCACAATATAATGGTCAGTGCTATATATAAAAGTTTACAACATTGTTTTAGGGATACAACCCAAGGAAGCTACTACTCCCTATAGAAAGCTCACTACTACAAAGGATTATAATGACAAACAAAATTTTGAACTGCTATGAAGAAAGCATCTGACTCATGTTGATATTGTAGTATTCTTTTCTGCACAATTATTCCATCATATTGATTTTGCACACTTCACACTTTTCATTCTATTCTATCACATTCACATCCACTTCACCACTTCACAAATGAATTTATTCTTCCATATATATCCTTCGCAACACCTTAGAACCTCAATTAGGTCGGCACCAGAAAAAACCTTAAGATGAAACATGTAATTGGGTATGAGTCAGCTTGGAACAAGCACATCTTGAGTTGTGGATCACTTCACACAGCACATCAAAGTTAATTGCATCATAACACATCGTTCAATATCAAAACCACTAATCAGGAACCTCCACACATGAGGGAAACCAAGTTGTTGGCTCAAACTACACAAACACTGCTAACTGTTTATCTTCATATCACCAAGGAGATGCCAAAAACATCATGTAAACTAAATTTTCAACAATGTATCTTCTTAACATCATCCATACACCTTTCTACTAAAGCATCAGATCATTCTATAAATCCTCAAAACAAGACGCAAACTGAATTGATGAAAACAGGGCATTTCGGCATACTATAACACATCCCAACTCAGAATATTGCATTGCGGACCACCAAAACCTATGAAACTATTAGAAATTAACTTATATGCCATTATATGTATGTTCCCAAATCTACACACTCTTATTTATCATTTTTGAAGAAAAATAGATTCTTATCTTAGGTGTATTGTGATCTGAAGAACAGTCATGTACAATTCTTCACTTACTGACTTAACTACTTTATGCGGCACAAGAAATAAGAGATATTTGAATTGCAGATCAAACCTGAAATACTATGAAGCATGTAGAACCTCCAAAGATACTTATATAGATGATTTACATGTCTTCTTCATCTTCCACAAATACTTGAACATGTGTTCTAGAGAATGCTTCTGCAATTGGAACAATCTGTATTACTTCTGTTACTTGAAATATAACCTTGTGGACCATAAGGACACTTAATACTTCAAAATAGCACACATTGTCCATCCCTGAGCCTATTCTCAAAACTGCATGATCATCCATTTACTTCCAGAGGAATGTGGAGCATTCTAATAGGTCTCCATCCTTGCTTTGCTCTATTTGAGTAATAACCAGAACTCTGTCACTTGTAACTTTTTTCTATTGAAGGTGTAGTGACATGAAATCTTGGATATAGAAATGTATTGTGTAGCTCATCTTATATTTTGAATTGCGGGACTAGATTTTGCAATGCGGAGAAATGAGGACCAAAATATTGTACCTCTGCCTTAAGATATACACTATGAATGCCTTGATCAAGTTCTGCAACTTGTCTCTGGGTGCGGTACTTCAAACTGATGAAACATAAATGTAGGGATGCAAAAAACATGTCAAAACATGAGTATACACCTCTGCATCATGCTTAGACATAAAACTGATCACCGCACCACACTTAACTAGTTTTCTCTCCATTTGCTAAGTCCGGACTGACCTCCTTTAAGCACGTTGATCCTAAGTCTTTAACTTAGTCAAGCCGTCTCTCTCAAATCTCCCATTATCCATCAACATCAACTACTATTCCAAACTGTCTCTCTTAAATCTCCCACAATCTATCATCTTCTCCAACTATTGAACTCTATACAAGTCTGAGCTCATATTGACACAAGGTATGTTGACATCAATGACAACACATATTGCCAACAATCTCCCCTTTTGTCATTGATGGCAACACCGTAAACAAAATGTGTACAATCACTCCCCCTTAGATATATATTACATTTCTCTCTCCCCCTTTGACATCAAGGACAAAGAGCATGATGTCTTTTGCGTACAGCAACCCAAATTTGTATGAACTCCCCCTTAATATGTAATTTTTACAAATAGTGCGCTTCCTGAGATGGAAATCCTTCAAAAATTGATTCTATGTACACTATTGTCCTCCACAAGTTTATATACATTCAAAAATTGTCTTATTTTCATTTACTTTTACAACTCATTTGGAAGGTAGAATGGTCTTGTAGATTACCTTGAGTTGTGTAAGAGTGGATGCCCAAATGGCACTTTCTAAGGCAAGAATATGATTTTGACATTCACATTGTATGTACAAGTCGCCAACTTCCTCTGTACTACTTGGGATCTTCATCTTTTGATCAAGTTTCTCAGCTTCCCCTAGCATCTCTGTCAATGAAGCAAGTCTTAAGTTCACTGCTTCCCTCAACTGACCAAATTGTTTCTTCAATTGTTCTCTCTGGTCCTGAAGCTGTGATAATTGTGCATGAAGATTTTCAATTTGTGCCCTGGTTAGCCCATTCTTTTCCTTTGACAAGTCATATGTTTTGGCCAATTTGGAGATCTATGACTTAATGGAGTCAATCTGAGCTTTGATATTCTTTATGGAACTTGGTCATTTTAGGCAAAACATATATAATGTTGTGGCTTCATCAATGTAATTCTTAAACTTCTTAAAGTTTTCTTTTGATTTATTATGTGCATTAGCACATTTGTTAGACATCTCCATTAGCCTTTTATCATTTATCTTTCTTACTACTTCTTTCTCTACTTTCTGCTCCACATAGGAAGAATGGTCCTTGAAGGAATCCATTAATAGCTTAAGTTTTTGCTTGAGGCATTTTTGCTCTGGAGGCAGAGAGGAATCAATGGTTACCTCTGGTAACCCTTCTTGGATCACCTTTACAGCATCCTCAACGACATTGGTCTTCTTCAAGATTTCTTGTAGAAATTATTTTCTTACTGAAGCTTGCAATATATCACCCAGTTGTAGTTTGTGAAGGGGTGAAATGTTTGACAGATCAATTTGTCTATCAAGTGTAGGAATTTGCAGAAGTTGAGGAGTAATCACTAGTTGAAATTGTATCTGCAAATCCAATAGGTCTTTCAATGAATCAGTCTCTGAGGAACTCTGACCTATATCCCCAACATTTTCATCTTCCTTTTTCTCTGTTTTATCTTGGTCTTTTTCATCTTTTAGTTTCTCCTTATCCTTCTCAGTTATATCTTGAGTTTTCTCATATTGGTTCTTTTCACTCTTTTCTTTCTCTTCCTACTTCTTCTCAAGATTATCTTCTTTGCTTTCCTCATTATTCCCTGTATTCTCCAGAGGATAATTGTCATGCTCTGTATTGGGATTAGAGTTCTTTGGAGGAGATACATTCTCTTTATCTTGATCTCCCAAGTTCTGTGCTTTTGTATTATCAGGGGAGGAATATTCACTTTATCTTGATCCTTTGTACCTGGAGTTTCAATGTTCTTCGGAGGATCAGTCTCCTCCTTTTGTTTATCATCTTTCTCACCTATATCACCACTTTCCTCGATATTTTCAAATGCTGACAAATCTATATCCTGAAGGAGTTCATCTGGTATTTCTGGAGGAACTTGTTCCCCAACTGTCACCTTAGCATTTTTCAATTCTTCAAGTATCTTTGTAATTTTCTCTATGGTTTCTTTCTCCAATCTGTCTATTTCTTCCTTGTCTCTTCCCATTAGGATGTTTATTCTTCTTTTCATTCTAAATTCTTGGGCTTGTTTTTGAGATAATCTGATATTTTCTTCATCTGTGATGGAAGATCCCACCCTTTCTATTGCTAGTTTCTTCATCTCAGCCTCATCTATCATAGCTTTATTTCTTTTGTTGGTGAGTAGGTCTACAAGGCTCACCAGAAGCTGATCAATGAACTCAATTAATGCCACATTGAAGGCCATCATATATCTGATTATTACTTCCTCAATAGTAGCCTTGTCATCAGCAGGCATTTTGTCATAGAGATCTGCAACTTCTTTCAGAGCACCATGTTCTATTATGGCATTTACAATGGCTTCAAGTTGTAGAGGTACATTCTCCAATTCTTCTTGAGAAGACACTTTTGATTTCCTTGCTTTTCCCTTTCCTTTTCCTTTGGATGTTCCTTCTTCCTCTTCTCTTGTTCTCTTCTTTCTTCTCTCAAGCATGACATATTCTTCTTCTTCTTCTTCCTCTTCTACATTCACCAGATTCACTTTTCCTCTTTTTGCTTGCACTCTAGGTCTATGCCTCTTTGTCTCTATGGTATTGGTTTGCAAAGGCACTTCAATGGTAGTTCTTTTCTTGTTGGGAAGCATGGGAGTAGGTCTGGAGGATATGGATGAAGTAGTTGCAGCAGAAGTAGCCCTACTTGTTCTTTTAGAAGCATGTGTAGCAGAGGAGGATTGAGGTTGTTCTGCTAAATCCTCAGGAGTATTAAGCATCTTCTTGAGATCAAAATTCATCTTCTCTGCTTTGGACTTCACATTTTCTGCCTATTCTTTTACCTCCTTCTTGAATGTTTTATAGGTAATTTCATCAAAGGTTCCAAATCTTTTAATAGAAGCATCTTTTGGATTGTTGAGTAGCATATCCAGTTAAATCAAATTCATACACTTCATATAAAAGAGTGGTTATCCAAAAAGTTCTTGGCTTTACAGCCTCCATGTAGCAATTATCTTTGTCCACCATGAATGTAATGTCATTCTTATATTTATTTACAACTTTTGATGGGATTCTCTCCCTCATCTGCATATTATTTTGAAAAGTCTTGAAAAAACCCCAGAATAGTGTGTCACAGTTCTCATGGTCAGGAAAGATAATCATATAATCCTTAATTTGATGGGCAACCAGAGTATCTATTTTCCAAACCATACCCTTCATACTAGGCAACTCTTTTAAGAAATAAAACATAAGAGAAATAATCAGGGAACCATACTGGAATTTGTATTTTGACTCTTTTGTTCTTTTCAGGTTGTCCAATAGTTGTTGCCGCGGGAGCTCACATAGATCATAATCCTTCCCTTCTTTAACCATTTGATAGGCAATATAAATTGTTGTAGCAGTGGCATAATTTTCTCTATTGGTATGATAAATCTTGTATGCAATGTTCATTGTTGCATACCAAACCCCAAAATTTTCAATATCATTCACTATTAGGGTTCTCTTATCAAACTTTGCTCCGAATAGCCTTATAACTTCCTCATTCTTCACAAATTTCAATATGGGCATAGGTCCGGTGGAGCATAGTCTAGTCATATCCCTGATGGATTCCTTAGTTATCATGTATGGTTGATCAAGGCAAAAAAAATCTTCGTGAATTCGACTTAGGACAATCCTTACCCAATCTTCCTCATACCAGAAATTTGGGAAACCCTTCCAAATGTCAAGTTGCTTTCAGCAACGTTGGCAAACTTTGGTTTCAATTGAAAATCATCTGCCAAAAGATTGTCATTTCTAAACTGTTCTAACTTTAGGTGGTCATACTCATCAAGATGAGAATGGATATAAATCTTGACATCCTCTGTATGAATTACATTTGTAGGAAAATGAGAAAATGCACCATCTTTGTTTGTTTTTGTGGATTTGTATGGGTGCTTCTTGAATTTTGGCCTTGGTCTCTCAACAACATTGATTACTATAGGTGTCGCCATGATAGTGCCTTCAGAAACTAGGGTTTTAACCAGTGAAAATGAAAAATACTTGAAATGCAGTAGATATGGTTTGCACCAATGCTCTACTAAAAACCTTCTGCTCTTCTTTGGCTCTTCAACTCTCTTGTCTTCATTCAAAATGAGATCAAAATGATCAGATGTTGCCTAAATAGTCTTCTCACCAACTATGTTTGCTCTGCATTAAATGTGTTCTCTGTTTTGACCTAATCTGCCTTTCATTATGCAGAACCTCATGATCATTTAGCAATCCTCCGCAAAGAGTTCAATTGCTCCAAAAATTTGATCAGACATCTTCACAACATTATCTTAACATGTTCAAACCATTTTTCACCAATATGCTAAGGATTTCAACATTTTATTCATTCAAGGGTTTTGAAGGTGTTTACAGTTGTAAGTCCCCCTGAACCAATACTTCCTACCTTTTAATTTCTGGAGGATCCATCTACACCAAGCAAAGGTGCAAATCCATCCTTTACTCCCTTCTCTTCTTTCTTCCTCCGTGTCCTATGCATTTCTTTCTTTTGCGGAGCAGTATGAACCTTGTTTTGAGAAGCATAGGACCTTGCACTCTTTCCTCAGCAAAACCTTGCAATATGTCATGTTTTATTGCAATTGTAGTAGGTGATTTTGGACTGCGGAGCATAATCACCTCTTCTTACATTAGATCTGCAGTCAACATCCTTATGACCATACTTGTTACATGTGTAACAATAACCATAGAAGAACTGAGAGGTCCCAGCATTGTTCTTGTTCATGAAACTATTCCTCATCATTTTGCTTCTATATCCATTAGCCTTATGATTAACTTTGTTGCAAGCATGACACTAACCATGAGAGATTACAACATTGTACCTAGGAGGCCTAAATGAATTCTGATTCATCTTGCTTCTACATTCAACAACCTTGTGACCAAATATATTGCAAGCATAGCAATTACCATTGAAAGATTGAGGATACCTGATAGGAACAATTTGTTTAGGTGCAGGATTTCTGAAATTCATCTTCTTATTCTTCCTTTGTCTTAGGACAGGAGCGAATTCATCTTCTTTTGCATCTCTAAAGGTATTCTTCTTAGGATCCTCAGTCCAGGCCTCTTCCTTCTTTGTTTCAGACTTTCCTTCTAATTGGAAGTTATCATATAAGTTTGCAGATGCACTGATTATAGGGCTTTTCCCTTTTTCAAAACCAAGGCCAGATTTTTCTTTTGCTGGCTTTTGAGAGTTAACTATCTCATCAAGAATTTCATATCCTCCTTTCAGTTTTAGTCCTTTGTCAATCTCTTATTTTTCCTTTTCCAATTCTTTTCTCAGAGTGACAACTTCTTCAAGTTTTGAACATTCAACAGTTTTCTCACTGAGCTTGATGTTTCAACAGTCTTTAATCCTCTTGCCTTCTTCAACCATAACTTTCAAATTAGAGATCATATCTTCTACCTCCTTGAGCTTGATGTCACCTCCTTTATCTCCTTCTATTTGAGCTTTCATCTTGCCAATTTCTTCTTTTGATTTTTTGGTCTTTGTCTTCAATTTCACAATTGTCGCCTTTGATTTTTCAAGCATGTCCTCATATTCATGATTTAGTTCTCTTGTTTCATCCAAGGGATGACTTGAGTTCTCCTTCAAGGTCTACTTCACACTCATTTGGATCAAGGTCCCAACCTTTAGGTTCCATTACTTCTAGATCTGGTTCCGGAACAAATACATCATTATCCATAGCTTCAAACTCCATGTATTCAAGTGCAAGATCTACCTCAGTTGTTAAGCTTCTCAAAGGTACTTAGCTCTAATACCAATTGTTGAACACACAATGATGCTGAGAGGGGGGGTGAATTAGCATATATTAAAACTTAACTACTTCATTTGTAGATAAGATTCATTTTCTTAGAAAACATAAAGTAAAACATGCAACACATTCATCGACACAATGACACCAAGATTTTTACATGGAAAATCCAAAACAAGGAAAAACCATGGTGAGTATTAACTCACAATATAATGCTCACTGCTATATAAAAGTTTACAACATTGTTTTAGGGCTACAACCCAAGGAAGCTACTACTCCCTACTAAATTTGTTTTAGGGATACAACCCAAGGAAGCTACTACTCACTATAGAAAGCTCACTGCTACAAAGGATTATAATGACAAACAAAACTTTGAACTACTATGAAGAAGGCATCTGACTCATGCTGATATTGCAGTCCTCTTTTCTGCAAAATTACTCCATCATACTGATTCTGCGCACTTCATACTTTTCATTTTGCTCTATCACATTTGCATCCACTTCACCACTTCACAAATGAATCTGTTCTTCCATATATATCCTCTGCAACACCTTAGAACCTCAATTAGGTCAACACTAGAAAAAACCTTAAGATGAAACATGTAATTTTGTATGAGTCGGCTTGGAACAAACACATCTTGAGTTGTGGATCATTTCACATGGCACAAAAAAGTAAATTGCATCATAACACATCCTTCAATATCAAAACCACTGATTAGGAACCTTTGCACGTGAGGGAAACCAAGTTGTCGGCTCAAACTCCACAAACACTGCTAACTGTTTATCTTCATATCACCGGGGAGATGCCAAAAACATCATGTGGACCAAATTTTCAATAATTTATCTTCTTAACATCATCCATACACCTTTCTACTAAAGCATCAGATCATTCTATACATCCACAAAACAAGAAGCAAACTAAACTAATGAAAATAGGGCATTCTGACATACCATTACACATCCCAACTCAAAATATGGCATTGTGGACCACCAAAACCTATGAAAATGTTAGAAATGAACTTATACACCATTATATGTATGTTCCCAGATCCACACACTCTTATTTATCATTTCCAGAGAAAAATAGAGTCTTATCTTAGGTATACTGTGATCCAGAGAATAGTCATGTACACTTCTTCACTTACTGACTTAACTGCTTTATGTGGCACAAGAAATAAGAGATATTTGTATGTGGATTAAACCTGAGATACTATGAAGCATGTAGAACCTCCAAAGATACTTATATAGATGATTTATGCCTTCTTCGTCTTCCACAAATACTTGAACATGTGTTCTAGAGAATGCTTCTGCAACTGGAAGAGTTTGTATTACTTATGTTACTTGAAATCTGACCTTGCAGACCATAAGCACACTTGATATTTCAAATTAGCGTACCTTGTACATCCTTGAGCCTATTCTCAAAACTACATGATCATCCATTTACTTCCGGAGGAATGCGGAGCATTCCAATAGGTCTCCATCCTTGCTTTGCTCTGTCTGAGTAATAATCAAAGCTCTGACACTTGTAACTTTTTCTGTTGAAGGTGTAGTGACATGAAATCTTGGATATAGCAATGTAATGTCTAGCTCATCTTCTATTTTGAACTATAGGACTAGATCTTACAACGTGGAGAAATGCGGACCAAAATATTGTACCTCTACCTTAAGATATGCACTGTGAATGCCTTGATCAAGTTCTACAACTTGTCTCTGGGTACAGTATTTCAAACTGATGAAACATAAATGTAGGGATCTAGAAAACATGTCAGAACATGAGTATACACCTCCGTATCATGCTTAGACACAAGATTGATCACCACACCACACTTAACTAGTTTTCTCTTCATTTGCTAAGTCTTTTGGACTAACCTCCTTTAAGCATGTCAATCCTAAGTCTTTAACTTAGTCAAGCCATCTCTCTCAAATCTCCCATTATAAATCAACATCAATGACTATGCCAAACCGTCTCTCTCAAATCTCCCATAGTCTATCAGCTTCTCCAACTACTAAACTCTATGCAAGTTTCACCTCATATTGACACAAGTTATGTTGACATCAATGACAACACATATTTCTAGCATAGCTTAGTATCACTTTCAGTGGAGCTTTGTATAGTTACATAGTGTGTTCTATCTTCTTTGTTTCAAGATTTTGGTTCTAAGTTGTTGTTGTAGTATGTAGTTTAACTATGTGAGAGCCATGGATTCTCTCTGTTTATGAGATGGATGATCATTAGCAATGGTTGTTGGTGTTAGAAGGAGCTCTTGGATTCTACCATTAGGTTATAGTGAGGGTTCGTTGACATATTTGGTTTTATTGATAGAGGATGATTGATATTCCTTTTGGAGAAGATGTACTTCTCTTTTGTTTTTGAGTATTAATCATTTACTTGGAGCTTCATGATTTTGTAGGTTACATTTGAAGTTGGCATGGATTTATGGGTTGGATGCTCATGGATACTAGAGAGACTTGGATTAGGCTGGATATCTCTTGTGCTTAGAGATATGTGTTGGAATGGTTACTTGTTATGAAGTTTTTCAATAGTAAAGACTAATGATCCTGCACCTGGAAATGGACATGAGTCCATCGTAGACCTGATGAGAGGGTTGTCTTTATTGAAATCTTAGATTGCTTGGTGTTGTATGCACAAGACAATCTTGCATCCCACTCTTGGTCTACTTGGTAGGTAAATGATCTAAGAGGTGTTGCCCATCTGATTATTATATGCATTATTTATATGTATCTTGTCTTCTCTTGTGTGTATTAGTCTTGGATGTTGAATTCTAAGGGCTTGTTGAGAAGTAGATGCATGGTTTTATGTTTTTCCATTGTTCTCCTTGTGATATTGAGCTTGAATTAGTTTTGAGGATTTGCTAGGAGAGGTACATTAAATGGTTAGTGGCTTTGGGCATATTCCCTTATTGTATTAAATTTCAATGTAGCAGGAAGCCTCACGCTGTATATTGCATTTTTAGGACAAAAAACATTCTTTTATGCCTTTTGTACTATCAAACACGGATTGAATCTTGCCCCAAATCACTTAACCAACCATTAACAAAAACATGTTTGAAATCATTATTCCCCTTAAAAGCCCACTATTATGTTTTCATCATAATTTGAATTTTCTAGATATTGATATCCTTTTAGTCTGGGAGTGTTGAATTAGATCTTACTTTACACAGTTTGGTACATGTTAGTGTGGTACAAGCACATGGTTTGATTTGTAGGTTATCTCTTTCCTAGTATATTGTCTTCTTCTTGAAGGTTCTTATGTTTATGGAGTTGGGGTTTTGTATGGAGTCAAGTGTTGTTGTTTGTACTTCATTATTTTTGGCAACAGTTTGGTAGCTCCTTGATCTCTTCCTTCATTGGTTTGGAGGACTTGGGGGAGTTATTTGGATTGGTAATGAGAGATGTATTTTGCATATCATTTTATGTTTCTTTAATACTATGTGATAGAGGAGTTAGCCACATCCCCTATGTGAAGTGCTATAAAAGGACTTGTTAATGTTTTAATCTTGTTTTCATATTTGACATTATCCACGCAGTGGGAGTTCTAGAAGTTATATATGCTTTGTATGAGAGTGGCCACTCTCTTGGACTAGATTCACTTTACTACAGTGAGTTACTCAAGAGGTTTTTGTCAAATGTCTATGTGTGTTGTTACCTTGGAGTCTTCATTTGTAGGATGGTGGATATACATCGACTTGTTTGTAGATGTGGGTTGTTATGTTGATAGCATGAAGTTCTACCTATGTTGGTTAGTTCACCCTGGTTTGACGTATGGATAGTTTTGATGATCTAAAATTTTGTTGTGGTTGCTATTCCATTTAGTATGAGTGTGGCATTCACTTAGAGTCATTTGTTATCATTTGCATTTGATGCATGTGTTCATGTGTAGATTGGTGTAGGTTTTAGTGATAGTTGATATGTTTCACCTTGGATTTTTCCTTGTCCTATCATGGGTGGCATGATGTGAGGAGTTATTGCCTGAGAAGGTGGTTATCTTGGTTGATATTGCAGGTATCTTGTTGGAGCACAAAAGCATGTTGAAGAATCAATGGTACATGGTTGACTAAGGGATGTTTTTCCCTTGTTTGTTATTCCTATGGATATTTATTTACAATGTATGATGTTAAGTGGGGGAATGTTGGTATTAAGGTGCCATCAATCTTGTAAATCCCATGACATGGTTTCCACTATTCTTGGAAAGTTCTAAGGTTCTTGGAGAGTTCCAACATCCTTGGAGATAGGGTGTTAATTTTGTAATTTTGTTCATAAGGGATGAAGGTTCAACTGATAGTGGTTATTATTTAATTACTAGTATTGGTAATAGTAACAATGCATCATTTACTATGGTATTTATTTTGTTACAGTAACAGTAACAATTTACAGTAAACAATAACAATCATAATGTGGGTTTTACCTTGGGAAGGTAATAGGTAAAAGTGGGACACCCGAGTCTATTAATGGCTTATGACATGGTGTAAGAGCATTTGTTATTATTAGTCTCTTACACGTTATAAGGAATCGACTAATTTTGGGACAATCTATTGATAGAAAACTATGACAACCTATAAGAGGTTTTAATTGAGGCTATTTTTGGCATGTTTGAGAGATTCCCAAAGGTGGGCATTAGATTTCCCAAGTTGGGTGCAATTATTCATTTACTCATCAATAATATTTGTATTTTCTCTAAAAGCATAAGTTTTTTTAGCGAAGAATTGAGCAAAGTTGAATAGAACACTTAAAGAGGAGGTTGTAGCTATAGGATTGAGGAGACATGTTGAGATTGTTCATAGGTACACATGTGTTCTGTCAGATTGGAAGCACTGAGGAGATTGGGAAGAATGGATATATTGTAATCTTATTCTAAAAGTTAATACAAGATTGTCCTCTCTTCTATGTGGAGATTTTTCCTATAAGCGTTTCTCCACGATAAATTCTGTGTTATGTGATGAGTAATGGTGTTTGATGATTTATTTTAATCTGTTGATTTATATCTAGTCTCTTCATGGTATTTCAAATTATAAGAAAACTTAATTTTAGATTTGCATACAATTTTAAGATTTCTATTTTGTAGTAGTCAAAGCCTTGTATCTCATCAATTGAGAAAATTGGATTTGAGATTGAAAATTCCCAACATGAGCGAGGAAACAAAATAATGATAGCAAAAACAATGATAACATGACAAAATTAACTTGGAGAAACCCCTTATGGGTAAAAAATCCAACAAATGTGAGCATACACTCACTTAGTGCTTCAAAATATATTACAATGGACTTGAAAAACCCTTAATATTAATGGACAAAACCTCCAAATAATTGAGACAACTCCCTATGACCTCTAATGGCTCTCAAAAATCACTTCCTCTGTTGTTGCTACAATGACAGTCCCAAACAATAGATAATTCCCTACAAAAACTCCACTCACGACTCTAAGATGATAGAACCACACTAATAAATTGTTTTATCACATCTCTAAAGGCATATAAATAACAAATGAACATATGGAAGTTGAAGAGACCAAGAAACTATGCTTGGAAGATAAAAATTGTGAAACATGAACACCATTGTACAACACAAATGAGTAACAAATTTGCCACTTTTGACAAAGAGGTATTTTCATAATCATTATAGTTGTGGTGAATTCCCATTGTATATGACAAATTTGCCATAATAATTATGTTATTTTGCCTACTAATATTGATGGTTTGCCAAAATGAGCAAAACACTCATTTTTAAAGTTCTTTTCACTCACCAAAGTCTATACATGAATGTCCCATTCAACCCTAAAATATTCTCTAACATAAAAAAAATTATCCTAGTTACAAAAACATTCCATGTAGTATGCAAACCATATCCTTTTTTTCAATAAAAAATAGTCAAGAGGCTGAACCTATAACAACACTTCACTCACATCCATATGCCATCATATGGGTGAGTCAAGGTAGAGACATTTGGGTTAGTTGATAGTGTAATTTCTCCAATTCTATTAATCCCTTAATAGATGAAGTAAATAATGACATGACACCCTTGGATGTTTATGATGTTTTGCTAGGACAATCCTACATGTGCACATGTCATGGTGTATATGAGGGTTGACCTTAGAGTGCCAACACCAAACTCTACAACAAAATTATAAGATTGTCATGTCCCCTTTTATAAATAATTAATAATAATATTTTAAGTTGTTCTAAATATTAGATTATCGCTCTCTCTTGAATGGACGCAAAACTCCTGAACGCTAGGGTTTCTGCATTTTCTCTTATGGGTGTGGCTTCTAATGTGGATTCTACCAATGCATATGATGGCTCTAGGTGAGGCAGATGTTAGCGCGAATATGGTGGTTCTTCTCACCTTCCCGCCTATGGGAACAAAATTGATGAGACATCACAAATGAAGGCATCTCAATCTTGGCCTTTGATTAGATCTGGGAGGGGTAAAAGAGCCTACAAAAGACAACTGACGGCTGGCCTCAGAGGCTATGACTCTGATCATCGAGAATGGAAAAGCCGACACTAAGGTTTATTTATGAGATGCCACCAAATCAGGGGTTCAACCGAGATCCACCCTAGAACTGAATCACAAGGATCCTAGTGGCGATGAAAATGGAAGGATAGTTCAATGCTTTGATAAGCCCATTGAATTTAATTTTGATGTTGATTTAAAGAAAGAGTTGTATGAAAAATGAAGAATATTTTGTTGAGAATGGGTTAATCAAAAGGTTCAACCATTTATGGTTGAGTCTTTTGGATTTGCACAAATGGATATCTCATTTTTGGAAGCTTCTAATGGAAGAGAATCTAGAAGTCTATCTCTGTGCTAGAGGATTCTTTATTATGGTTTTTTATAGCAGGAAGGATAGAAATGCCATTTTAAGCTATGTGTGGACATGGGGACAAAACATATTAATGCTAAAATCATGGCATCCACATTTGAATCCTTCAATTGACTCCTTTTCTGTTATGCCAGTATGGATCTGCCTCCTGAATCTTCCCCTCCACTACTGGTTCGAATCTTGCTTTGCAGCAATTGGTAATTCAATCGGTAATTTTGTTTCTACATACAAAAGCACAAGTTTAATTCACATGAATTTTGCCCAGATTCTGGTAGAATTAGATACTTACAAAGATCTTCCAGCATAAATAATCCTAAAAGCGGATGGTCATGGATGGACACAACCCATGGACTATGAAGGCTTATCATTTTAATGCAAGAGATGTTATAAAACTGGGCATGTTACAACTGATTGTCCAAGATGTAAAACTCATTCAAAGTGTGAAGCCACTTGGTTGAAAGATGTTACCCCTCAACATTACACTATTGATTGTCTTGGTGGAAGACACGCACCATCTCTAAAAGTAGCAACATGAAACAAGAAATATCAATAGGATGTTAAGCAATCCTCGGAGCTATTTTAGAATGAAGCATTAGATGCCAAGGGCACACCAACAATTAGTAATGTCTCACATTAGGAGACTCTCTAGAAAGCAGCCGTAAGCCCTTTGGGTATGCAAACTCCAAAACCCTCAGTAACTGTTAAAGGTTCCCAATCCTCTGGGGATGACTACACCCCAGCTTTGGTATTATCTCAGCCTTCCCATATCTCGAAGCACCTCAATGAAGGGAAAGGTATCAAATAATGTTAGGTAGTTCAGAAAAGGAAGAAGGGCTTCTCCAAAAGTGAGACAACTAGCAACAAAATGCACTTACGGTCTCACTCCAAAATGGGTGTTGACGCATTAACATAATGTTAGCAGTTTCAGATGTGGATCTTTTGCCCAATAAGATCCCTCTATTTTACAGGATCTTTATGTTTACTAAATTGCACCCATGTTTATGGGTCTAATGCACCATATTATTTTTATTTTTATTTTTAAAAGAACAGGAGCAACCCCCTTGACCATAATTTATCTATCAAAAAATAAATATTTTAAGTTGTTCTAGTAACTTTATTTTTATAACATTATAAAAAGAATGACTTATGTATTAAAGTGACCCTAATGTAATATTTTTAAGTTCAAAGGTGTTTATAAACACTTCTTCTATAGGAATTAGGCGGGAAAATAAATTTCATATTGAAAAGATGATTATAAAAGGAAGAGTTGGGCACAAAAGAAATAATTCATTTTCATTTGATATCAAACCCTTTTCTCTAAGTTTGAGCACTTGTGTTCATTTCCATGCATGAGGATAAAAACCCTTTGGTGTAGGGAATCTAGAGGATGAAAATCCTCTCAGTTTCCACAGTTGGATTGGAGAATTAAAACCCTCGTCCATTTGAGGTGATTACATCTAGGGTTTGCATTTGTGTTGAGAAGTATTCTAGTTTCAGTTAGTTTTTAAAGATTTCTAGTTTTCATTTGGGTTATTGAGATTTCTAGTTTGTTAAAGATTGAAGATATTTTCCAGTGTGAAAGTTTTAGTATTGATATCTCAGGAAAACTTTTTGTTCACAATGAATTTTAATTGATTGCTAAGGATTAAGAGTTGTCATACATTTTCTAGTAGAGCACTAAACAGCTTTCTAGCCATATCATTTAATATGGACTACCATACCATATGATGACGCTACACCACATTTTGTGAGAGCTTCTGTACTCCCTATATTACATTTATTTGGTTCGTCGTACTATTGTTGAGTGTCATATCATTTGGGCTTAGTAGTCGTACCTTCTTAAAGGGTCCATACTGTTGGTATGAAAAGGCTTTATTCCCTAACTAGTCCCCTTTTAGGACCTATTCACACTTAGTTGTTTAAGTTTACTTAGGGCATTCACTTATTGTATCGCAAGTCATAAGAATAAGACAATTGTCATATTCTTACATGTTCTAGGTTTTCATCCTTGCCTTTATAAGCAAGGGCTCTCATGTCTTCATATCATATGGAGCACACCTTGTATGCATTGATTTTCTCTGGCAATATAGCATTCTTATTTTTCCACTCTCTTGTGGAAGGTTATTTTTGGTCTTGTAGATGATTCTAGGCTTCTTGAGTCTATTGTGTGACTCTTACAAGGTATCAGAGCATAGATCTACAATTCCCTTCTCTTTCTTGCAGTGTTCCAGCCAAGATTTTTTATACAATGCATCTTAGACAAAAGTGGACCTCATTATTGCGCTTAGAAGGCCTAAGAGATGAATTTTGATATAAAACACTTGGTATCTCTGAGTTGGGATTTTTTTAGTTTTTAGATGGAGCTCCATTGGATGCCTGTACGGATCTGAATGGTGTTGATGCCATTATTGCACAGTCCCCTGCATTTAAATCCACACCATCCTCCATAGTTGTCATCAATTTCTAGGTAAAATTAAAAAAAAAACAAAAGGAGGAAGTTTTTCTTTGTTTTAAAAAAATAGGTATGGGGTGGGTGTTTCCACTCCATCCCCTCCCCACATGCAATAGGGTACAAGGGGGTACCTTCCCCCTATCATGACCTTGCTGTGATAGGGATGATAAGGTACTGCCCCTGTCCATGACCTATGTTGTGGCAGGGGTGGTGACCCCTTGGGCCCTACCCCTTCATAGGGGTGGCAGGGGGGTTCAAACCCCTTTGCTTACTATATATTTTTTTTAATATTTTTTTTCAAAATAGTTTTTTTAAATCAAATAATTGTTTTTGGAAACCCTAGCATGTGGTAGTCATGTGTACTTGCCTCTAGATTTGGCATTGGCTTTAGCAGACATGTTATTTTGGAGGCTCCACCAGATTTAGTTGAGTTCTAGATTTGGTAGGTTTTTTAGTAGACCCCCTATTTTTAGCAGTTATTCTAGATTTAGCGGAGACCCACTAAATTTAGCAGTGTTTTGGGGGACAATCACTCACCAATGTAGTTTTTAGATTTATTGTCCAACTTCAACAACCAATATCTTCATCATTCAGTGCTCTTTTTTCAAGTATTTTTTTAAAAAATGGGGTAGTTTTTTGAGAGCTTCATAGTGGTGCAGGTGGTTTTTAGATTTGAGTTTTGGTTTTTACATAATTTTAGTTTTCTCAGTGATCTTTATGTGTAGTTATTATTTTGGAAACTTTGACGGGCCATATCTTGGGCGTATGGACTCCTTTTTGAGTCAATTTTTTTTAAAGTGCATGATTTTTCATGTACTTTGTTGCAATTACTTCAGTTTCCTTTCATTTTGTAGAAGAATTATATTTTCATCATGTGGTGTTTTTTGGACATTATAAGCTTCCATTGTATGCACTATTTAATTTGTAAACACACTGAAATAAAGTGCCACATATTGTAATTATACTTTGGGGATCTTTTGTACATCATGGTGTTTCAGTGGTTGTACCCACAATACTTATAAAGTGTCATGGGGGGTTTGTTATGTATGCCTTGTGTTTACCCACACAACCTTGTCTACTTTCATGCATGTGTACCTTGTTTTTGCACACTTTTCTAGTTGTAGGTACTTCTTCATGCACCATTTGATGTTGCAAGTTTTTCTTCTTGCACTACATTGTGACACACAATTTCAGTGGATCTTCCATACCTCTCCCTTATTAGCATTATGAGGGGTATCATATTGTTTGTAATTGTACTAATACTTCCTTGGTTTTGCTTTGGAGGTGACCTTCTCTCTTCTTTAGATTGATCGGAGTTCTTGAGACTATTGATACCTTTTGTGGTGCCATCTATATCTTTGATTGTCATATTGTTGCCTTATTTTCCATCTATACATTATTTGAGTAGTCTCATTGGGGTCACTCATGCAGATTTGTGCCTCTTTGATCCTGACCTTCATCCTGATTTCCATGGAGGTTCTTCAGTTTCAATAATATAGCAGTTATTCTTTAACAGTTATTTGTAGCTTCTTCATGCATTAGAGGAGTTCTTCATGTTCTTGTTCCTACTCTTTTAGGGACACCTTTTGGGGATTCTTTGTCCTTCTCTTTCTCTCTCTATTGTAGGGGTTTGTTCTCTCTTTTGGGGAGGAGTTTTTTCTTGCAAGGTTTTCTCCATTTCTGAGAGACTTTTTGTACATGGGTAGCCCATCAAGCCTTGTTTCCAGGACCCATCTTTGCATTTGTTTGTCCCTCCCTAAGTTGCACTTAAGGGGGGTGTTGGTGTGAACAAGGTTTATTCCCTAACTAGTTCCCTTTTAGGACCTATTCACACTTAGTTGTTTAAGTTTACTTAGGGTATTCACTTATTGTGTCTCAAGTCATAAGAATAAGACACTTGTCATATTCTAAATAAATGTGTTCTAAGTTTTCATCCTTGCCTTTATAAGCAAGGGCTATCATGTCCTCATATCATATAGATCCCATCTTGTTTGCATTGAGTTTATGTGGCAATATATCATTCTTATTTTGCTACTCTCTTATGGAAGGTTATTTTTGGTGTGGCAATATATCATTTTTATTTTGCTACTCTCTTGCAGATGATTCTAGGCTTCTTAAGTCTATTGTGTGAATCTTACACGTACAATATGATTTTTCCATACAATATGCTTCCTTGTCATTCATAGCTCTTGTAAGTTTGGGCACTGTAATTTTGATAATTATTATCTGGGGTTTGGTTGATAATTTATGATTAAAGGTACTTGTTGTGTTGGGTCCCAAAACCACAGATCCACTTCCTAGGATGAAATCACACTCACAAGGTTAGGGTTGTAGTCATGCAAGCATAATCGGTCCATCAACAGAATGTGGAGGGTTGGAGGTTAGCTCTACGGGAGTGAGTTTCATCCCCTGCACTTTGAGTTCAGTTAAACTTTGGAGGGATATTCCAAGTGGTATCCCTTAACAGGTATTAAGTTCAAACCAAATGAACAACTAAAAACCAATGAACAACCAAACCCAACTTGTTATTTGATCCCAAAACTGTCACAGAACTAAGAACAATTGGCTGTCACAAAACCCCTATATAGCTGATACTAACCATGCAAGTATACATGCACAGGAACGATGGTCCTTCCCCTAAACCACTAGTAAATATTTTGTCTTTTTAAATGATGTGAGGTTGGTAGGAATGGCTCCAAACTGGTGCTTATTCTATGGGCAACAAAGTCATAGGTCAATAAGAAAACAACAAACTGAAACCAAAAGGACAATGAGTTATGTATTTGCATACACCACATAATATGATATCTTGAAACAAAACATACTTAGTAATCCAAAACATAACTGCATATACCCATATATAACATGAGAGAGATTATTACTGAGAGAGATTATTACAAAGCTTGCAATATTTTCATAATGTTGTCACATTCATCTGACCAAGTATTACATTCGTGCCATCAAACATGGCAAAGGAAAATACCCAACTGCGACTGAGAAATCTTCCTGGATACATACCTAATGACCTAGAGACATTCTACAACAAAAACCATATACAATATCAACTCCTTTGACTTCACGGGTTTGCACTCCTTAATGAGTTGAACTGTCGTTTCAATGGCTGCCCCACAACTTTCTGCACCTGTAGCTGTCTTCTGGAGACCACACACAAAAAAACAACCTCTTTTGAAATGAGTTTCAATCTTCTATTTATAGCCTTGCAACTCAGATTTGATGGAAAAATGGGGGGGAAAACCCCAACAACTCCACTAACTGCAATAAAAACATAAATTTCAACTACCCATTTTGCATTAATGGTGATCCTAGAAGTTGTTTATGCATTTCTAGGCATTTCTAGACCTTGGCGGGACTTCAATCTGTAGGAGGACATTTGGATTTTGGACCAGGACCAAAAATGCCATCGAGTCTTAGAGTCCTAATGGAACCTTTTCATTATACTATGGGAGTCAGGGAAAGCAGGGGCTGAGAGGATGCAGGGACTGGGTTCGCAGGAGGACTTGGCACTTTTGGAACTTTTGAAAAAAGTCCAAAAGTGCTGGTGGGTCCCAAAACTTTGTCAGGACCAAAAGTGGTGAAAGTTAAAAATGGAATATTTTTCTGAAACTGCATGAAAAACTTAGCCATTTCCTCAAAAAATTATTTGAAATTTCAAATTTTTGCACCTTAAGAATTGACTTGAAAACTTAGGGGGTCCAAAAAGATTTATAACTTTGAAGGTCCCTTTTTACTGGTAGGTCTCGAGGTTGCAGAGGGATGAGGGATGTGAGGGGATGAGGGATGAGGGGTCATTGAGGGAAATAGGATTTTAGGTCAAAGTCCAAAAGTCCCAGCGGGTCCCGAAATCCCAACAGGATAATATATTTTAAAATAATATTTAAGTAATTTCTTATACATTAAATCATTTTAAAATATATTGTCAGGATGTTTGAGAGGAGTTTTGGATCCATAGGAGTTGAAATGTAGAGTCTAGAACTTGGAGGATCCATCAGATTTCAGATAGCCAAATTTTTGGGGTTTTTAGAGTTTCAGAGTTAGCCAAAATCAGGAGTTAAACAACATGCATCAGGTTAAAGGCATAGGGACCCCTTAAGAAAATTTTCAAGAATTTGACAATATTTTGCAATTATGATGCTTAAAAGTAGGATTCCCAATAGTGGCTCTAGTTTGGGACATGTGCCAAGCAGTGGCACAACGAGAATCCAAAACATCTCCAGGCAGACCAAAAGGCAAAAACGAATAGGGGGAATAACGTATTTACAACAAGGGCATATATACAAAATAACAAACAGTCATAGGCATAAGGGCACAAAAGGAAAGTTGACTGTAATCAAAATTTACAGGCACTTGCAGGTCAAACCTGCACAAGACTGATGAAACTACTTACCTCTATCAAAGACAAGTTGAATGAAGGAGTTGATCTCCCTCAAACCAAAACAATTTTCATCATCCCGCTGGAACAACTGAAGCTTTTCATCTGCATGCTTCAATATGCAACCACTGCACATGACATGAAGACAAACTTCACCATTGAAAACACTGCTATAGGGCAACCACAAATTATAGGTGCTCAACCTATTCCATACTACATCATGCTAGTTCCTAGTAGCAAGGGGTGACAGCTATAGAACCAGGTTAGCATTAAAAGAGACAGATGGAAGGAAGCATCCATCATCAACTACCACACTGTCATACCTATTGACTTTTTCATGCAAATTAAGGGAAAAGGAGAACACCTCTAATTCACATGGCAAGGAGAATTATGCCCGAATGCACTATTGATCCACAAGAGAAGACACTTCATCTTGCAAAGAAAACTGGAAAGACTCCAGCTTTGTCATAGCTTCAAGTTGGGTTGCCATCCATTAAAGTTCAGGCATACACATGCCTTACTGCTCATTCACATCAATGCCCCATACAAAGGACTCAACCTCTACTGCATGACCAACACATTCAAGAACTAATAAACATTCTACATGTCAAAGTGGAAAGTCTCATATTCATTTGTATTTCCACCAAGCTCTTGAACACAACTTTTACATGTGTTGCTACAACTTTCAATTTATGAATCATAAGCATGCCTCAATCCAAAATTTAAAACATTAGCACACAAATTAGAACCATTAGACACCTCACATGAAGAATCAAGTTCTTCCAGTTGTCTCTTTGTTTGAAATTCACCTTAGCAATCTATTGTGTCATATTCACTACTGCAACGAGACTAATGAGACACTTCTTCTTCCACATTTATTTCTCTATTATTTCTCAGTTGCTCAAATAAAGCACACTCTGCATGAGGAAGACAACATACCTTGCACCAAAGAAACAAGTTCTCATATGCATCCACATGATCACCATCTTCACAATCCAGGGCAAGCTTTTCACACTGAATCTCCATGGTTGCACCAACAACTATCTCTGATCGATTATCATGTGCAACCACCTCTACATAAAACTCATGCAAGAAAATATCAACTACTTCATCATCGCAAACGAGAACAAAGGAGGGTATCAAATCAAACAAGAAACTAGTTTCTTTCTCATCCCATGTTTTACTTACCTGTGCATACTCAACATGATCAACCTTACAGGTTGATCCCACTAATTATTCATCCCTGTACATAGCATCCTCATTGTTTATTGAGCCACATACCTCAGTATTAGGTTGGAAGTCACCATTGGTTTCATCATTTTCACTTTCACTTGATGAGTTATCCAATTAAAGGTAGGTGCATACATTGTCCTCATCAGTTGCATTGTCGTCACATGATGCACCACCTTCCACTTCTACCCTTTTGACTACACAATCATATTCATCTGATGTTGCATTCATTTGATTGTTTATATCCACATTGCTTCTATTTGGATCAAAATGTTTATTACCAACAATACATGCACTTGTGGACAACAAACCCTTTATGTAGTCATCTCTCATTTTCTCCATGGAGTCTAGGGAAAAATATGTCTGCTGCTTACTTGTTATTTTGAAATCTTTCCGCACATAACTCAGTCCAGTTTCATATGCTTCGAAAAACATATCAATGCAAGCGGGAGTGTTAGGTATGAAATCATTTGGAATATGGGAAAGAGCAACAACAAACCTATGACCAAAATCCTTGCTTGACTCTCCCTCTTGTCTTTCAAAATTTTCCATCTTTATGACAAGATCAACAGTGTCAAGACCTTTGGCAAATTCATTTTCAAACGCTGCCACAAGTTCATTCCATGAGGTAAAAATCTTAACGGGGAAACTCTCAAACCATTCTCTTGCCTTTCCACATAAGGACCTAACAAAGAACCTCATCCACATGTCCTCATCCTCAAACTGATGTTCTTCCATGAATTCTAAAAATGAAACAACATGTGTGTCCCCTTCCCAAATATTGTACCCACCAAACTTAGGCAATTGGATGTAGACCTTGGTTGGCATGCCTCGTGTTTTGTAGTCAACCCATGAGAGGTCTAGCTAATTGTATACTAGATCTAAGGGAGGAGTAGGGGACTGAATAATTTGATTTTTTGGGGCAACTGGGAATGCATTGGACTGCACCCTAGACTCTAGCAACCTAATTTGATTTTTTGTTTCTTTTTCTTGCTACCATAAGGACTCTAGCAACTGTTTAGTCTTATCAATTTCACATTGTTGCATTGCTAAGTAGGTTTGATTTTGCATGGGTGCATATATGTTTTGGTTTGTATAAAATGCAACTTGCCCTGACTGGAATATGAATTGCCAGAATGGTCAAAAGCCAAATAGTTTCTAGGGTCTGCAACATAAAAAGATGCATATGAAGGAGCATCCCTAAGATATCCATGTTCATACCAATTAGCCATGACTAAAGCATTCTACAATGCAAGGTAGAAAGCAAGAGGCATACAAATTTGTTCCTTCAACATGACAGAAACAACAAACTTTAAAGGTCGGGAAGAAAACCATGTGTACCTTTATTTCACCAGCTATTGCACCTTGAAATGGGGTCTTTGATTCACCAATAGCAGACAACAATTCTTCATGTTCTTTGACAGCAGAGTCGCCACCTCTTCCAAAAGAGGAAAACCTTGAAATGTGACAATCTTCAAGGCTGCAAAATAATTATGGACTCTCCAACCAACAAAGTATTCAAATTCTTTCCAACCCTTTAATTCATCTCTGACAATGGCACCATTTTGTTGGGTCCCAAAACCACAGCTTCACTTCCTAGGACAAAATCACACTCACAAGGCCAGGGTTGTCGGCATGCAAGCATAATCAATCCATCAACAGATCGTGGAGTTTTGAAGGTCAACTCTATGAAAGTGGGTTTCATCCCTTGCACTTTGAGTTCAGCTAAACTCTAGAGGGATATTCCAAGGGGTATACCTTAACAGGTATTGAGTTCAAACTAGGTGAACTAAAAACCAATGAACAACCAAACCCAACTTGTTATCTTGATCCCAAAACTGTCATTGAAACAAGAGCAACTGGCTATCACAAAACTCTTATATAGCTAATACTAATCGTGCAAGTATACATGCATAGGAACAATGCTCCTTCCCCTAAACTACTAGTAAACATTTTTGTTTGTTTAAATGATGTGAGGTTGATAGGAATGGCTCCAGACCGATGCCTATTCTATGGGCAACAGAGTTAGGGTTCATTAAGAGAACAACAAACTAAAACCAAAAGGACAATGAGCTATGTATTTGCATACACCACAGAATATGAGATCTTGAAGCATAACATACTTAGTAATCCAAAACATAATTGCATATGTCCATTTATAACATGAGAGACTATTACAAAGCTTGCAATATTTTCATAATGTTGTCACATTCATCTGATCTAGTATTACATTTGTGCCATCAAACATGGCAAAGGAAAAAAACCCAACTAAGACTGAGAAATCTTCTTGGATACATACCTAATGACCTAGAGACATTCTACAACAAAAACCATATACACTATCAACTCCTACATCTTCACGAGTCTACATTCCTTAATGAGTTGAATTGGTGTTTCAATGGCTGCCTTGCAACCTTTTGCACATGTAGTTGTCTTCTGGAGACCACACACAAAAAACCAACCTCTTTTGAAATGAGTTTCAATCTTCTATTTATAGCCTTGCAACTTGGATTTGATGGGAAAATGGGGGAAAACCCCAACAACTCTACCAACTGCAATAAAAACATAAATTTCAACTACCCATTTCATATTAATGGTGATCCTGGAAGTTGTTGGCACGTTTATGCACGTTTCTAGGCATTTATAGGCCTTGGTGGTGCAGTGCCCCTCATTTTTGCTTTCTGATAGACTGGTAGTTGCTCCTTTGATCTAGACATTATGGCATATTGATGATGATAGACTTATTGTTTTGATGTAGTTGATGATACTTATTGATGTAGACCTACTACTATTATGACACTTGTTGATGCTTCATTATTGGTGTTTATATTTATGATGTGATCAGTTATGGACTTAATTGACTATGTGGATCAAACTTACTATGTGCATTATGCGATTATCTGATGAAGTTTTATCTAGTTGTTCAGTATTGATGAATATGCATGATGTGATTACTTGTGGATGTGTTTTGTAAATGGGGATAGTGTCGCATTTCTCATGTTTGAGCACCCTGCTACGCTGCGATTCCCCTTCATGATGTGTCTTACTAGATGATTATATATGTGCTCGACTGTTTCGTCTGCTGCAGGTTGTAGGCACCAGGCATCGACTCCACCTGAATTGACAGGTCTGAGCATGCCTTAACACCAATGGAAATTGTTGAACAAAGATAGCATAAGGTCCCTCAGTTTGTCATCATTCTCGAAGAGGATGATTTCTCAGTCCTGTGTCTCATCAGTAAGGTCAATTTGGACATGATTGTAAGTCTCTATTGTTCGTTAGTGAGTTGTTGTCAGGTAATGGTTGGTCTGTAGTTTATCAGGGTGATTTTTGCTTAGGTTAATTGTTTTATTAAATAGAAATTATTAATCCATTTTGATAAATAAATAATACTAATTATAAGATTGACAAGGTGTGTTAAATGGAAATTTAATTGATAACTTTAAAATTAAAAAGAAAAATAATAATAATAATAATATAATTTATTAACAAGTGTCATATTGTGTTTACTCATAAATATAAATTTATATTGGTTTGTTGTCATAGAATAATACATATACTATAAGTTAGGAGTTACCAATAATGATATATGAGTTGTACTATATAGCAAATGCAATATAAATATTAAATAGAGAGATATTTTCCAGTTGAGTGGAAAATTAAATGTATAGGTTGTTGGGAGAAATGGAATTAATTACCATGTTAGTGGGTGTTCTGTAATGGGAGGAAATTTATTGTTTTGCTATTTTCTTTCCTCCTGTGTGTATATCTGGGGAAGCTCTCTGGGATTTGGGGGCAACTTGGTCAGAAATTAAAGTAAAAAAAAAGGGTGAGACAGAGAATTGGGGGAGAAGAGAAAGCTTGGAAGCAGGTAGCTGGATGGAATTTTGAAGACCAAAAAGAAAAAAAAAATCACCATCGAAGGTATGGATTTGAATTTATCTCCCCTCTTGAGGCTTTTTCTTTGAGGCATTTTATGTGGATTTATGAGCTTGCCGGTGATATCAATTTTTTGTATAACTTGCATACTCTATTTGATTGGTTGTTTGTCCTTAAATCTTTTTGTCGTGCCTCTGAATCTGTATGCTAGTCTTTTGAATCCTTTGTTGTGCCATTTAGCATCTTCAATAATCCATTTTGGCGTACCCTGCAGCTGTAGCTCTTGTTGCATAGCACCTTAGGTTGATCTTTATACCTGTATGGTTGAACCCTTGCCGTATTGGCTATTTTTTTGTAAAGACACCTCAAATGTAATCATAGAGAAACTTGTGTTTTCTGTGCAAATTGATATCAACAGGTATTAGTGGTTGTGTCCGGCCGCGTGCCTTGAAATTACCTACATTTTGCAAAGATGTGATTTATTAATGATCCATTTTGAAAAATAAATAATACTAATTATAAGATTGACAATGTGTGTTAAATGTAAATTTAATTGATAACTTTAAAATTAAAAAGAAAAATAATAATAATAATAATATAATTTATTAACAAGTGTCATATTGTGTTGTACTCATAAATATAAATTTATATTGGTTTGTTGTCATAGAATAATATATATACTGTAAGTTAGGAGTTACCAATAATGATATATGAGTTGTACTATATAGCAAATGCAATATAAATATTAAATAGAGAGATATTTTCCAGTTGAGTTTAAAATTAAATGTATAGGTTGTTGGGAGAAATGGAATTAATTACCATGTTAGTGGGTGTTCTGTAATGGGAGGAAATTTATTGTTTTGCTATTTTCTTTCCTCCTGTGTGTATATCTGGGGAAGCTCTCTGGGATTTGGGGGCAACTTGGTCAGAAATTAAAGTAAAAAAAAAGGGTGAGATAGAGAATTGGGGGAGAAGAGAAAGCTTGGAAGCAGGTAGCTGGATGGAATTTTGAAGACCAAAAAGAAGAAAAAAAAATCACCATTGAAGGTATGGATTTGAATTTATCTCCCCTCTTGAGGCTTTTTCTTTGAGGCATTTTATGTGGATTTATGAGCTTGCCGGTGATATCAATTTTTTGTATAACTTGCATACTCTATTTGATTGGTTGTTTGTCCTTAAATCTTTTTGTCGTGCCTCTAAATCTGTATGCTAGTCTTTTGAATCCTTTGTTGTGCCATTTAGCATCTTCAATAATCCATTTTGGCGTACCCTGCAGCTGTAGCCCTTGTTGCATAGCACCTTAGGTTGATCTTTATACCTGTATGGTTGAACCCTTGCCGTATTGGCTATTTTTTTGTAAAGACACCTCAGATGTAATCATAGAGAAACTTGTGTTTCTCGTGCAAATTGATATCAACAGGTATTAGTGGTTGTGTCCGGCCGCGTGCCTTGAAATTACCTACATTTTGCAAAGATGTGATTTACTAATGATCCTCTGTAGCCGTTTTGTTGTCTTAAACTTGCTATTCAATTTTTACCTTGCTAAACGTCTAATTTGCAAGTTCTTTTCACCTTTCCTCATCCCTGTTTGGGCGTCAACAAAATCGTTGCATTTAGTGGAAGCTACCTTCTTTTTTCTTGATCAAACTAGTCATGGGCATTCGTTGCCTTCTAATATCATTTGTTGAAGTTTTCAATCGGTTAAGTATAATGGAGTGGAGCATTCGCTCTTGTTGATAGAAAGTGTTGCTAGTTTCTAAAGTTGTTCTTAGTTAAATCTGTCATGAGCTGTTGTACACATCCGTCTACCCCAGTATCGTCTATAATCCTCAGTGTGCAATAAACTTGCCTTTGCTTATTTAGAAAGTCTCTAAGTGCCTTAGCATATTCAGTCTGTGAAGAAATCTTTTGTTTCTCTCACATTTTGAACATTGTCTATAGCGTGCGCCTGTCCATGTTCGTGGAGCATACCTTTCGATCAGGGCACTTTTTATAACTTCTATATTTATAAGGTTTTTCATCTCAATTCATGTACAATAGTGGTTGCACCCTGCTCCAAGCTGTCCTTCTAAGTATTCGCAGAGGGAATGCTGGCAAAAAATGTAAAATCTTACTCTTGCCCTTTGCTTGTGTTGCCAACCTCTATAAGTCATCCCTTCTTATCCTTTCTAAACTGCATCCTCGATCGAAAGTATTACTGTGGGTTGCGTGAGAAAACAGGCCACGGTGGGCAACGCCCATGCGTGCCAAGGCCGCCACGAAGGTTTTCTATCTGCAAAGAATAAAGATAAATCATTCTATCATAGCGGCATACATTCCTTTATGGTACAGTGAAATAAGGGCGTCAAATATAGTCTTGGCCATCGTTTCCTACCCCAACAAAATTCATTGATGGTTGTATCTGCCAAACAAAACACTGTCCATTAAAATTTAGTCCTACATTAAACATATACAGAGTATAATTTGAATCCATCCCTGATGGTAGGTATAATGGATATGATAGTATTCTTAATAGAAAAGATGCTATAACTTACCAGAGCACTGTATTAGCCAAATTCATCTTCGTTGTGAATGTTCCCACCCTACTTTCAAACTACAAATTTCCCACTTGTGGAAATTAATCACTTGTGTTGCTTGAATCTGTTATCAACCCATTTTGTGTTTATGCTGCAACCTACACATTTCTGTAAATTGTTTGTCCTATACTTGCCGTCTTATTTTGCACTCAGAATCTGTCAACTTTTCTTTCTTTAATTGAAAGTTCCTCTATTGAAATTTCATTGTTATAAGGATTTTCTTTCTTATTTCTTTTAGTTAAGTAAATAGAAACTTGCTATAAGAGGGAAAGTATGTATTTTTGTTATATATGACAAATGATGGTTAGTAATTAAATTTAAGCAGACTAGAAATAAAAGTACTCAACTATGGTTAGAGTGATTGTATATAAATTTAATTGTTATTGAATTTATTACGATTTTCTTGTAATCTTTAGTTATATAAATAGTTGTTCAATAGGAATTAGTTATTTAAATAATGTATTTGATTCCGGTGTAATAGTACTACATTAGATAAGGGTTTATTTTGAGTTGAAATGCATTACGTAAGTGGAATGACGTATTTTTGTGCAAGTCGATAAGTTTAAATTCTTAAGGCCTAGGATGTTTGTATTGGGACTTTATGTATTGGTTTGAGATAATAATGTTATAAGAGTTATTTGTCTCTTATTTTTAGTATGAGACCCCTGGTAATCATGAATGAGGAATGATATCATTTGGGCAATCTTTTTATATAAGTTGGTTTTGGGGGTTATGTTTTGTTGCAAGAAGGGAAAATTCCTTGCATTGTTCACTTAAACTTGTCGTCATGAGGTATGGTCTAGTTACTAGGGTCTACTAGTTGTAGGTAGGGGAGTGGCTTTCAATGTGGGGCTGATGCCCAAAGTGGCAGTTAGGGTAACCCATTGAAAGTTGTTAATCAAGTGATAACTTAATAATAAATCTAGGGGGCGGGTAGTTATTTCATAGTAAACAAGATAATTGGATTCCTCATCCATGCCTCTAGTGCTAGTTCAGACTAAGGATGGGGTGAGAAGGCCTGGTTGGCAAGATCAACTTCCTTGTCTTCACGAAAGGAATGTTGGTTCCGCATGTGTCACCCTTTGGGGTCGGCATCTAGTGAGAGACTATCAGGGTAACCATAGATGGGGGCTGACGTCTAGTGAAAGACTATCAGGGTAACCCATGTAGGACCATTGACACACTTCCCTACTGTACTCTAGCATTCCCTCCTTGTGTCATTTTTCCCCTTGTTTATGTTTGTCTCTAGAAGTAATGATTGTGATGTTCATGATGTCTGTGTTGTGTTGTCACTCGGGACAATACTTGCATCTGTCAATCTATTGTCTCATGCTTGTTTATGTTATGGGATCTTATTGTTATTCTCCTAGCACGGGGGGTGGACCTTAGGGTTCCACATGGTCGGGTGGATGTGCATATCTCCATTGGTTTTCTCGTGTTGTAGTTCATGTGAAAGGAGGATGCTTCTCAAGTAGCAGATCTCAGATATTGAAGTTGATTTTAGAGATAGAAATTGGTGCGTATTGGATTAGCACTGTGTATTAGTTAAATCATTATGTATGTAATCCAAGATATTCAAAGAGAGTTTTGTAATAATGATATTGTGCATTCCCACTTGTAAAGAAAAATATATATTTGTACTTGTAATCCTGTTGGCGTTTCAATTCGCACCTTTGGAATGTGAGTTGGAAATGGACAGCTATGCACAGATAAACTGCTCTCCTATTGGAAGAGGGAGTTCCCTTTTTGCTGATGTTCGCTGAAAAAATAAATTAAATGAAACTTCACCTATCTTCTTTTTGATTCTCAGCTGCGAGCACAAGGTTATAAAACTCTAAACGCTACATAAGAGGTTTTTTCCTTTTTTAAAACTTCTACTACAACTAAGTAAAGACTAACGACACTTTTAATCTCTTGAGTAAATTCAGACCAAAGGAAATTAAAAGTGAACAAGGAATGATTGTTTGAACAAAAACTTAAGCAATTTTCTCCCAGATTTACATCACAAGAGTTATAGTACTTTAATGATGGAAGTTGAAATGAAAGCTACAAAAGCCACACATCTGACGACGAAAACTTGATGAATCAAGATAGAATATCAGAGCAAAATAGGCATGAGACTTCTATTCAATATCACAAAGTTGGCACAACTCCAGGACAATAATGCTGCAGCAAAAGGCAGGCATACAACAAGCGATCAAACACCGGAGAACATATTACACAAAGTGAACAGACACTTGGAATATCAAGATTTGCAGGCTAGAGTAGACACAACAAATTTTCTATCGCAATTGCCATTACATATAGTGGGAAAGGATGCCCTTATTTATACTAAAATTAAAGGAGTAGGGAACCCTAAAATCTCCTTGATTAACCCTAACTTGCCAACTCGCAAGCTTTATTACTATTCTAAGACAAAGATACAATAAACAAATGCTTTAAAGCAAAGAAGATTCCAACTATCACAAAGTGATTTCTTTTCTAAATATAGAATGGATGAGCTTAGGATGAAAACAAATGCTTTAAAACAAAAAGCATATGTTTTAAAGTTGCTTTCTTTTGAAATGCATCCTCATCAACATTCTTGCTTTTTGGTGATGTCATTCATTGATATTTTGGGAAACAATATCTTCTAAAAAGCGAGTGACTGCATCTCTGCTAGGAACACTGATACTCTCTAGAATGATATTCTGATTCTCTAACACTTCTTCACTGTTGGCAACCATCTGAAGAAATTCATGAACTTCACCCACAACCTTGTCGAACTTCACTGTCATTGCGGCAAAACGACCCATCTTGCCGGCACTGATATCATCATTAAAATTGCTGCGGACGAGAGTCTGGAACTCTGCTTGCACTTCCCTGAGATCATACAGGATATCATCTTCTCTTTCATACAAACATGAGATCTGAGAAACAAAAGATCTAAGGAACTTAAGGATGTTGACTACCTTTTCTTTCCATTCTGTCAACTCTGAAATCATACTGTCATAAGTTTTTATTATGAAAAGGTATTGCACCTTCCAAGTAGAAACTGTCTTCTTATCATCAGCTAAATCAACAGAATCAAATGCAATCTTCAAGTTGGAGATAATGATCTCAAACACCGGTCTATTTTCTGCCATGGTCTGCTACAACTCCTGGATGCCTTGGTGTAAATCATGAGCATTATACTTTAATTGGTAAAACTCTGAAAGTACAACTCTCCCTTTGGTCACAAATTCTTCCACCCAACTATTCATGTGCCTCCCATAGAGAACCAACTAAATGAAATGCCGCTGATCAGCTTGTGATTCCAGATTTGGTGGAAGAAGTAAATCAGCCTGTGATGTACCATGGAAACGGTTGGAAATGTACTGCTACAGTTGCCAAACTTCAGCTTTGAGAACTGCCTTGTCTTCTCCATCTTTCGACACCCTTTCCTTCAAATTATCCGCTGCAACCTTGAAGAGATTTACATTTGTATGGCAGGTGCTTCTACCAAGGTTAGCTTTGACAACCGTGAAGTCATCAACATCGACATCATCAGCACTTCTATTTTCTGGCGATGTTACAGTTTCAAGGATTATTTTTCCATCCGCATTCTTCTCAATGCGAACCTGCTTCTTCAGCTTCTTGTCTGGTGTGTCTTGGTAGATGCTTTTAAGCTCTGTTAAATCTAGTTGATATGAGGGCTTTCTCCTCTTCCTTCCTAGAATGTTTTCAAGCCAGGATGAGCCTTCTTCTCTTTGAAACTCGGTTCTAACATCATCAGCTCCTGATGAATCAATGTGTGCATTAGAGTTACGAACCGACGAATCTAGCTCTAAATCTATGTGGATAGGAGAAGTGATCGATGAAGAAGGTGGAGAAACATGATCTGAAGGTAACGCTTCAACATGCAACGTTGTTTCAAAAGGAACTTTTGATTCAATTGGTGGTTGTTCCTGTTGGACATGAGTTGGAGACTCATCCTTTTTCATCTTTAACTTAGCCATTTTTGTTCCTTCTGGAAGAACACTCATAGCTTTAACCCTTCGTTTTGGCTTGGAAGTGGAAGGCTCTGATGGTTGCACAACTAGCGGCTCTGCTAATGGAATATCATCCTTCTGCTTAGTCTTCGAGAATATCAAACTATTTTTACCACTCGACTCGTTCTCTCTTCAATGGAAGTGCTCTCTTTTACTGACCAGTTGACTGGTGGCAATGGTTGTTCCTCAATTTGGTCTTTGAAATACGTGGCAAGTAGAACTTCACCACTTTCTATCAAACCCTCTATATCTTTTGATAAGATATCAGACATCTGCTAAAGAGTAAACCTGTTGCAACCGTGTTCTCGCACTTCAAACTCATCAGCACAATTAGCCCAGAAGTCTTCAACTACAAACTTGTCCATACAATTTTGACCAAGATGTGATGCAAAAACACTATGAGGATCATATGAAGACCTCTTGTTGAAAAACTTGAAACCATATCTAGATGATTCATTACCGATTGCCTTGGCATCTGCTCTAGATCTGCATCTGTAAATACTCATCCCAAGTGGGAAATTGAAAGTTGCCTTGCGTCTGCTACGCAAAAATGTATGGACTTCATAGGCTTGCCTCAAAAATTCCATAAATGCTATTTCATCTGTCGGATATCTTGGCAACATGGTCAACTTTCCTGAGAAGCCATATACTTTGATGTAGGAAAAAGTGGGAAACTGAATAAACCAATTAGCCCATTCTGCCATTGCTATTCTAGCATCTGCTGAAAACTGTATATGCAACTCATTATCCATATCTCGCACTGCATGCATCATTTACCCGCCTGTAATGTTATTCAGCTTGGGAGATTTCTAACTACAGGAAATGGTGATACACATGCTGAATACCCAGAGTTCTAACAACATTCAAACCTTTGAATTGACCCTGAAAAGCCATCAAATACACAAGGTATGATATCATGTGGAATTCATGAGCCCTTTGAAAATCAAGTATTGGTTGGTGGAGACTATCACTGATGAGTGCCGACCAATCATAGAATTTGGTTCCATCAACAATCTGGGACATGATGTAAAACATCCAAGGCTGGAACTTGTTAGCATCTACTTGACCCATGATTCAGCTCAGTAGAGTAATCATTATTGCATGTTCCTCCTTGAATTCTCCACGTCCAACGTTCTTTGGCATGGCATTCTGCTTCTCTTTTAACCACCTCTGACCAATTTTTTCCCGATATTTTTCTTTATCATTGTTCTAAACCCTCTTGCATTCTTCAAGTGAAACAGTTAAGTTTTCTCTCCAAATTGGAATTGTAAAACACTTCTCTATGTCGTTCGGCCTTAGGCTACAGAGCACATGTCCGTTTCTTGATTGAATTTCTCTTGTGACCGAATTGTAATGCATCATGCAAGCAATTACAAACTCGATACTTTGCACTATGATGGGAAAGGATGCTGCTGCAAGCAAACTGGAGTGTCCTAGATTCCTGATAGCATTATTTCCTACATCCTCCAAAGAATGTAAATTGATGACTGGAAGTACTTTATGCAAGTCTGTTTCACAAGTTCTCAGGTAATCGTGAACCAACGTCATTTTGTGCCTGATCTGTGTTGGAGAGTACTGCATATTGGAAGATTTGAAAATTGACTGTGAACACGCCTATGTCGGAAAAATCTTGGACAAATGGCTGAAAATTAATTGCTGATTTTTAGAAAAAAGTAGATTCCGAGCAAAAAAGTTGGCACATGGGTTTTGTAGGCAATTCTGTTTTGAAGCAACCCAGATTGTCAGATTTTGAAAAAGCGGAGATTTTCTCGAAAAAGCAGGAAAAAAGCAGATTCTTGAAAAAAAAGCAAAACTCCAATCTTCAAGAGGATGATATTCTGGATGGACCCATCTCGACGAAAATTGAAAAAACTTTGGTCAAATTTCTGAAAAATGATCCCCTTGAAACAAGGACCCTGAAAAAGCGAGCCTCCCTGTTTCCTCAACCTGAAACTATAAAGAACGCTAAAAAAACATTTCGTTTGGGTTTTCAATTCTTCATTGAAAGAAAAATAAAAATCCTTCCTCTGGATGCAACCTGCAAAAGATAATGAAATAAAGAAGCCAAATGCTTGTCTTTATAGACCTTTAGGGTGAAAAAGTAGCTTTATTTGTGTGAGAATTAAACTTGGACCTCATCCATGAAGAAAACAACTTTTAAAGCATAAATCCAAGTGGATGCCTTCAAATAGGAAGAATCCCTATTTTGTAGCTGCCTATGGCTTCATGTGCAAGATGACGAAAAATATCTTATTTTGATGATGTCATCAAACACGCGAGTTGAAAGAATTGCAAGCCAATTTTCTTCGTTTTCAACACTTCTACACTCGTTTTGACTTAAATATGGCCTATTTCTGACTTCAACAAGGTGGCGAAATGTCACCGTTGACTAAAAAAGTTGACTAATCCTGACAATTCAGAGACTTATCAACTGAGATTCCATTTCTGACCTCCGACTGACGATCTAGCATCGTTTGACCAAGTTTGACCTCCTAAAAACTGCCAATGGGCGAAGATCGGGAAACAACTGTCAGAAAACACTGTAAAATCTAAAAAAATTCTATCTCTGGTCAAGTTGGGTGCCCCAAGTCACTTGGGGTGCCTGGGTTCACCAGACTTCGCCATTTTTCTAAAAATTGCAACTTCTTCAATTTCTCGATTTGCGTGCACATTTTGGTGGCTTAGGATCCCTGTTCGACTTCTACCAGCTGGGATAAAATTGAGTCTAATGATCTAGCAGATAGGTAGGCCTGATGAAAATTGAGCTGACTGTACTCTTTGTCTGCCTCGGGAAACGTGCCAAACTGATCTGCTCTGAACTAGACTGGGCTGACGGAAGGAGATTCACGTTTTTTGAGGAAAACTTCAAAAATAAACTAACTCTGATGAGTTTGGGCGCCCCAAGTCACCTGGGGTGCCTATCTTGCCATGCCTTAGAAATTTTTCTGAAAAAACTCAAAATTTGTACCATTTCTCGTTTTCCGTGCCAACAACCCATGTTTGATCTTCATTTTCAGTTGTTCTGACGACTGTCGAGGTGAAACAGAGGGTGATCTGAGTAGTCTGGACATATCTGTGTTTAAATCCTAGCTTTGACTGACATTCGACCAAGTTTGACCAATTGGAAATAGGTTGACATAAGCATTTTCGACGTTTCTCGAAAAACATGAAAAAAAAACTAACACTTGAAAGGTTGGGTGCCCCAAGTCACCTAGGGCACTTGGATTCTCAACACTTAGTCAAATTTCATATTTTCTAGATTTTCATTCCACCTTAGATCCATCCTGCATCGTTTTGTGTGCGTCTTCGAGTCGATGACTGTTTGTCGGTTCAACGTCGTTGAAACAACGTTGAAAAATTATCGACGAGCTCTGGCAGATAAAATTCCTCTATTGACGACTTCCGAGCGCATGCTTCACCTTCTGAAAAAGCAAAAATGACCCAAAAGAGAAAACTTGGTCATTTGAAGATTCTGTCTAGAACGCGCTGATCGTGAAGCAAAATCGACCAATGAGAATCAAGCGCAACACCTAAGTCAAAGATTCTATTTTTAGAAAGTTTTGCCAGCATCCATATCTCAAGAAACCTAGAAAACCTAATCAGACGTCTATTTTTAGAAATTTTGTTTTTTTGACTTTTTGATGAAAAAATTTCTAAACTTTTTCAAAATGCCTTAATGAAGAATTTTTTTTGGTTGGGTACAACAATTGGCTCTATCTGAGGACCATGGCGGATACTTACGGCATAGGAGAATTGAGAATCTCTAGACTTTTAAGCTTGGACCAGTGCCTTATCAGTTGGGCAATAGAGTCAGGTCACTTTCCTAATCACCTAGAACACGACTTTTCCCTACATCACCTAAAACCGGACTTCCTAAAATCACCTAAGAAGCGGACTTCCTAAAATCACCTAAGAGGTTGGAACTTTCTAGAACACAAAGAACACAACTGTCACATTATAGAAAGGGGAAACACATTATTACATAACGATCACATCACAGAAAGGGGAAACACATTACGAGAACAGAAAGTGTTTCACGTGCTCTTTTTCCTGAGCAAGGATGCGATGAATCTAGGACTGTGACATAAAACTATCAATCGACTCAGAAAAGTAAGAACCATCTCTCCTTAGCTGTGAAGATTATCTTGGTAGCACAAAACTTTTCTTTCTCTGCAACATCTCCTCAAAGAACCATGATTCAGGAGGGTATTCACGTTCAGGCCACGAGAAGTTCCTAAGGAACTGGTTGATATGCCAGAGATCAAGTGGAGCATCTTCCTCTAATGCAAGCAACCTCTGCAATAGGTGAAGGTACAAAACTTCCTTATGCAGATATATAGGAAAATCTTGTGGCCAAAGTATATCCGAGGGAATGGTTATCACCACATTGAATATGAGTTTCATTTATATCTTGTACACACACAACTTTATACTCAATGAATGCATCATCTTCCGGAAAAGGTGCAAGCTGCTCATACACAACTCTCATTATTGATTCTTGGCTTATAGGATCCACAACTGTCACTACCCCTTTTTCCAGTGCTTTAGGAGCTTCTTCTTCTTCATTGGTTGTGTTTTCGTCCATCCACTCTCCAAATTTTGATGAATCATCAAGATTTGAATGCTCAAACTCTTGAACATCTTCACCTGACAGCTCACTTTCCCATTCATTACCTGGAATCTCGTCATCCTCTGTAGAGTAATCTTCTTCAATGCGAATATCCAGCATCGTTTCATCTTCAACATTCATGTATCTTTCTTCTTCTGTTAAGTAGAATTAAAGAGAGATCCATCTGAGTCATATTCATCCTCTTCTTCTTCTTGATCAATCTCACACATGGCATATCTCACAAGACATTTGTCAAGAATTTCTGATTTTTCAATGTCATCCTCTTTAGTGACCAAAATTGAATATTCAATGAACTCCTCTTCTCCATCAACCTCTTCATATGTTGTGTTCCACACTAGTTGCATAGTATTAGTAAAGTCTTTTTCTTGTACAAGTTCATAGACGGATTCAACATCGTCCTCTTCACTAGTATGTATGAAAGATTCTTGAGATGCAGGTGAAGACGGGCTATATTATAAAGAAAAGTCTGCAGTGTCTTCCATTGAAGAATCACTTTCCCACTGATGTTGAAAACAATTTAGATCTGATAATGAAACTTCCATATGATCTCTAGTTCTAAAAAATTCTTCCAGGAAGAAATCATCTTCAAAAAGAAGATCATGCTCCAGATCTGCATGATTCATTACCGATTGCCTTGGCATCTGCTCCAGATCTACATCTGTAAATACTCATCCCAAGTGGAAAATTGAAAGTTGCCTTGCGTCTACTATGCAAAAATGTATGGACTTCATAGGCTTGCCTCAAAATTTCCATAAATGTTATTTCATCTATCGGATATCTCGGCAACATGGTCAGCTCCCCTGAGAAGCCATATACTCTGATGTAGGAAAAAGTGGGAAACTGGATAAACCAATCAGCCCATTCTGCCATTGCTATTCTAGCATCTACTGAAAACCATATATGCAACTCATTATCCATATCTCGCATTGCATGCATCAGGAATGCATCATTTACCCCCCTGTAATGTCGTTCAGCTTGGGAGATTTCTAACTGCGGGAAATGGTGATACACATGCTGAATACCCAGAGTTCCAACAACATTCAAACCTCTGAATTGACCCTAAAAAACCATCAAATACACAAGGTATGATATCATGTGGAATTCATGAGCCATTTGAAAATCAAGTATTTGTTGGTGGAGACTATCACTGATGAGTGCCGACTAGTCATAGAATTTGGTTCCATCAACAATTTGGACATGATGTAAAACATCCAAGGCTGGAACTTGTTAGCATCTGCTTGACCCGTGATCCGGCTTAGCAGAGTAATCATTATTGCATGTTCTTCCTTGAATTCTCCACGTCCAACGTTCTTTGGCATGACATTCTACTTATGTTTTAACCACCTCTGACCAATCTTTTTCTGGTATTTTTCTTTATCATTGTTCCAAACCCTCTTACATTCTTCAAGTGAAACAGTTAAGTTTTCTCTCCAAATTGGTATTGTAAAACACTTCTTTATGTCGTTCGGCCTCAGGCTGCAGAGCACACGTTCGTCTCTTGATTGAATTTCTCTTGTGACTGGATTGTAATTCATCATACAAGCAATTACAAACTTGATACTTTGCACTGTGATGGGAAAGGATGCTGCTGCAAGCAAACCGGAGTGTCCTAGATTCCTGATAGCATTATTTCCTGCATCCTGCAAAGAATGTAAATTGATGACTGGAAGTACTTTATGCAAGTCTATTTCACAAGTTCTCAGGTAATCGTGAACCAATGCCGTTTTGTGCCTGATTTGTGTTGGAGAGTACTGCATATTGGAAGATTTGAAAATTGACTGTGAACACACCCATTTCAGAAAAATCTTGGACAAATGGCTGAAAATTAACTGTTGATTTTTAGAAAAAAAATAGATTCTGAGCAAAAAAGCTGGCACATGGGTTTTGTAGGCAATTCTATTTTGAAGCAACCCAGATTGTCGGAGTTTGAAAAAGCAGAGATTTTCCTGAAAAAGCAGATTCCTAAAAAAAAAAGCAAAACTACAATCTTCAAGAGGACAACATTCTGGATGGATCCATCTCGACGAAAACTGAAAAAGCTTTGGTCAAATTTCTGAAAAACGATCCCCTTGAAACAAGGACCTTGAAAAAGTGAGCCTCCCTGCTTCCTCAACCTAAAACTATGAAGACCGCTGAAAAAACACTTTGTTTGGGTCTTCGAATCTTCGTTGAAAGAAAAATAAAAATCTTTCCTTTGGATGCAACCTGCAAAAGATAATGAAATAAAGAAGCCAAATGCTTGTCTTTATAGATCTTTAGGGCGAAAAAGTAGCTTTATTTGTGTGAGAATAAAACTTGGACCTCATCCATGAAGAAAGCAACTTTTAAAGCATAAATCCAAGTGGATGTTTTCGAATAGGAAGAATCCCTATTTTGTAGCTGCCTATGGCTTCATGTGCAAGATGACAAAAAAATCTTCTTTTGATGATGTCATCGAACACACGAGTTGAAAGAAGTGCTAGCCAATTTTCTTCGTTTTCAACACTTCTACACTCGTTTTGACTTAAATATGGCTTGTTTCTGACTTCAACAATGTGGTGAAATGTCACCGTTGACTGAAAAAGCTGATTGATCCTGACAATTCAGAGACTTATTAACTGAGATTCCATTTCTGACCTCCGACTGACGATCTGGCATTGTTTGACCAAGTTTGACCTCCTAAAAACTGCCAACAGGCAAAGATCAGGAAACAACTGTCAGAAAACATTGTAAAATCTAAAAAATTTCTATCTCTGGTCAATTTGGACGCCCCAAGTCACCTGGTTTCACCAGACTTCGCCATTTTTTTCTAAAAATTGCAACTTCTTCAATTTCTTGATTTGCGTGCACGTTCTGGTGGTTGAGGACCCTTGTTCAACTGTCAATTTCTAGCAGCTAGGATAAACTAAGTTTGATGATCTAGTAGATAGGTAGGCCTGATGAAATTTGAGCTAACTGTACTCTCTGTCTGCCTCGGGAAACGTGCCAAACTGATCTGCTCTGAACTGCACTGGGCTGACAGAAGGAGATTCATGTTTTTTGAGAAAAAATTCAAAAATAAACGAACTCTGATGAGTTTGGGTGCCCCAAGTCACCTGGGGCGCCTATCTTGCCATGCCTTAGAAAATTTTCTGAAAAACTCAAAATTTGTACCATTTCTTGTTTTCCGTGCCAACAACCCCTATTTGATCTTCGTTTCGGTTGTTCTGACGACTGTCGAGGTAGGACGGAGGGTGATCTAAGCAGTCTGGACATATTTGTGATGAAATCCTTGCTTTGACTGATGTTCGACCAAGTTTGACCAACTGGAAATACGCTGACGGAAGCATTTTTGACGTTTCTTGAAAAACATGAAAAAGAACTAACACTTGAAAGGTTGGGCGCCCCAAGTCACCTGGGACACCTGGATTCTTAACACTTAGTCAAATTTCATATTTTCCAGATTTTCATTCTACCTTGGATCCATCCTGCATCGTCTTGCATGCGTCGTTGAGTCGACGACTGTTCGTCGATTCAGCATTGTTGAAACAATGTTGAAAACTCGTCTCGTCGACAAGCTTTGGCAGATGAACTTCCTCTGTTGATGACTTTCGAGCTCATGCTTCACCTTCTAAAAAAGCAAAAATGACCCAGGAGAGAAAACTTGGTCGTTTGAAGATTCCGTCTGGACCGCGCTGATCGTGAAGCAAAATCGACCAATGAGAATCAAGCGCGACACCTGAATCGGAGATTCTATTTTTAGAAAGTTTTCCCAACATCCATATCTCAAGAAACCCAGAAAACCTAATCTGACGTCTATTTATAGAAATTTCTAAAAATAGAAATTTCTATTTTTAGAAATTTTGTTTTTTTGGCGAAAATTTTTCTAAACTTGTTCAAAATGCTTTAATGAAGCAAAATTTTTGGTTGGGTACAAGAAATCCCTAATGCATATTCTTGATGTTATTTTCTTATGTCAAAATATAAAGGAAAGCTTGTATTGATTCTATTGAGGTAATTGGATTTTAGAATGTGCTATGGTTGTTGTTAGATTATGTTAAAATTTATTAATGTAGTCATGGAATCCCTAGAGGTGATAGATTAACTCAGTTGTTTTATAGACCTATGTTTACTTTTTGTTGCCATTTCAATTTTTTTTTAAAAAAAATTGCCCTGTTTTATTGCATAGTTAAGCTTATCTAGGGTTTTGTGGCGGGGCATTATAGGCGGGACTTCAGGTCACAGGAGGACATTTGGATTTTGGAGCAGGATCAAAAATCTCATCGGGTCTTGGAGTCCTAATGGAACATTTTCATTATACTACGGCAGTTCGAAAAAGCAGGGGCCGGGTTTGGGAGAGGACTTGGGCACTTTTGGAAAAAGTCCAAAAGTGCCAGCGGGTCCCGAAACCCTGCCGGGACCAAAAGTGGTGAAAGTGAAAAATGGAAGATTGATCAGAAACTGCATGAAAAACTTAGCCATTTCCTCAAAAAATTATTTGAAAATTCAAATTTTTGCACCTTCAAAATTGACTTGAAAATTCACGGGGTTCGAAAAGATTTCTGACTTCGAAGGTCCCTTTTTGCTGGCAAGTCCCGATGTCGTGGAGGGATGAGGGACATAGAGGGATGAGGGATGTAGAGTCACGAAGGGAAATAGGATTTTAGGTCAAAGTCCAAGAGCCCCAACGGGTCCCGAAATCCCGACAGGACAATATATTTTAAAATAATATTTATGTATATCTTATACTTTAAATTATTTTAAAATATACTGTTAGGATGTTTGAGAGGGGTTTTGGATCCATAGGAGTTGAAATGCAGAATCTAGAATTTGGAGGATCCATCAGATTTCAAACTTAGCCAAATTTTCAAGGTTTTCAGGGTTTTAGACTTAGCCAAAATCAGGAGTTCAACAACATGCATCAAGGTAAAGACATAGAGACCCCTTAGGAAAATTTTGAGGAATTTGACAAGATTTTGCAATTATGATGCTTGAAAATAGGAGTCCCAACATGTTGTACTTGGTATCAAATTCTATCCATTTCCAAAAAGCTACAATATTAGAATATTAATTAATGTAAGGGTTTTCAAATTAGTTAGGATTTTTAATTGTTGCTATTCAATATTTATTTTGCATTTCATATCTATTCTAGTTCATCTAAACTCAAAAAATACAAAAAATTGCATATTTTATAAAATTTCAAAAATGGACATTACAGGGATGCTAGAAGTGGCTCCCATTAAGCCAACATCTTTGATTAGCATGAAGCAGTGTTGACGTGTAATTTCCCAAATTGGGACATTTGTCCTCGCAATCAAATATGATGAAAGAAAAAAGGTCATGTGTGTTACACCATTAATTTTGATAGCACAACTAATGCAAGAGCAACTTAGAGGTTGACCAATCTTTCATCACTCAAAAAATTGTGTCTTCTTAATATTTTTGTGTTTTACATATTTGTGGAGCTCTAATTAGAGTTTGGATATGTGGTTCTAAAAGTGGGTTTCATCAAGGCTAAAAATGCAAGTGTAGTAATGTGAAGTCATTTGGTGGAGTTATCATAGTTTTCAAAGGTTGAGGCCAAAAAATAGTTTTGAGCTTGTGTGGTAACATCTATGGTGAAATTCATAATCCAAAGACTTTGTGGTAGCATGGTGGTCATTTATATCTCTTTCTTCACAATCTAGATTGGCGTGATATTTTAAATATCTAAATTGGGGATTTGGAGCCAATTTCCTTAACTTAAGAAGCAACATACATCCCATGACTTATAGTATACAGGGAAGGGGTTGACTAGGAGAATTTTTGAGGTGAAGGAGCATACATTTCATCATTTGGGGACATTTTGATTCTTAGTGGAGGTATATTTCAACAAGTTAAAGGGTTTCTGATGCCTTGGGAGTATTTAGTAATAGTTGTAAAATATAAATGTAGATGATAAGTTGTCCATATTTATTAAGATTATGGTTGTAATAAGTTTTATCTCATTGGGATGATACTAGGTTTTTCTTCCTTAGAAGGATGTAACCAGTTTTCCTTGGGGATTTATCCATATAAACCATGGATATGGAACCGAAATTAGGAGCCAAGGAGTGAGTGTGATATTAAGGTGAATGATTAGAAGGTTAGCAATGCACCAAGGGGCAAGAGAAGAATATAAGAGTATTTGGGTAGTGCAATGCAAGAAGAGTATAAAGAGACCAAGAATATTGAAGGTAGTGCTCACAAAGGAGAAGTGATCTAGAGTTTATTGTAATATCCCCAATGAGATCTGCCCTAAAATTTCTAATTTCTACCCTAGATTTTTAATTCATTTTTCTGCTCTTTTCTAATTTAGTGTTCTACTCAAACCTTATGGCTGAATTCTAATTTTTATTTTTAGAATGATAAACACTTATAGGCAGCCAATAAACATATGCCAAACATCCATAAAAATATGCCAAAGTTCGTGTAAATATCATCAACTATGATAGCAACAATGAAATCCAGCCATGTAATGCCCCCATTTTTGTGATGGTCATATTTGATATGGCTATCATATTCCAAGGGAATAATTGCCTGGAACCAGAAGTTAAGTGACTTAAGTGGTTCTATTTTTAAGTTAACTTTATAAAGTGTTCTAATTTTGAATTACTTTATAAAAGTATTTTATAAAAGTCACTTAGTGGGTCCTAAAGCACTTTATGTCATAAAGTGACATTGTGTACATAAAAACCATCATTTATTAAAGTTAAGTGATTGTGTACACAAAAACTTTCATTTAATAAAGTTAGGCCATACCTATTTGGAGTGAGGGCTTTATAAGGAGCATTTGTAAATCATTTTTCATGTCATGGAGTTATGTTGTTTTTGGCTTGAAGATAAGTTCTTGGTTTCAACTTGAGTTCAAGGAGATGTTCCCTTGCATTCATGGAGAATATGATGAATTGGACGAAAACCCAATTTCATCCATGAGGTGAAATTACTTCAGATTTCACAATTGGGCTTCAAAGCATTGTTCCACATTCTTTTAGTTGAGTTTATAGATTGATAATAGATATTTGGTCGGAGACCTTTATTGAAGCTTGTTGAGAAATTCATTGAATATCCTTGCATTGGTGATATATTGAAGACGAAGATTGCAGGTTGGATCTCCATTCTTGTGTAGGTTTCATGCCTATTTTGTTGTAGGTTGGTGACGCCATCTTGTTGAAGTCATTGAAGATTTATCATCATCAAGGGAGCGCCAAATTTGAGAAGATTTCATTACAAGTTGGAGTGCCATTATTGAAGAAACACATTTAGATTTCAAATAAGGGTTTGAGCACCATTGTTGAGTGAATTTCAGGTCTAGAGATCAAATTGTATTGCAGACCTGAATCTTGTTTGAGCACCAATTTGGTGAAGGACAATATCATGCAAAGAGTGGTGAATTATTGCAGATTTCAGGGAGGTTTCTTGTTGATCAAATAGTGGTGCAGGAGCACCTACCTGACAGCTGGTCTGGATAAGGCAGTTAGTAGTTTAGGTCCTGTTTATGTTTCCAAGAAGGTCTGTTAAGACCAGTTGCATGTAATAAGGTCAAGCTGATCATGATAAGATCATGCTGACCGGGCTTTTGCTATTTTTAGCTAGTTAGTTATAACAGCTGTCATGATGTATGTTCGGTGGGATCTCCCAGCCGCTTGGAGAGTTCCCAGCCGCTTGGAGTCGGGTCAGTAGTACTCGTAGGAAAGTCTTTATAAGCATGAGATCGGTTGATATTGGGGGGACAGACAGATACCATCGATCGAGCTTGAGTGAGACTAAGAGAGAGATTGATCATATTGTATTGCATCTTTGAAATCAATAAAGTGATCCTGCTTGTGTTCTTGCTCTGGTTGCATTCCATTACTTGATTGATCTGCTGGTTTGAGAGGGTGTCATGGATTTCCTGATCCATTCCACCGGTTGACTCATCTGATCGGTGGAATGGTAATGTACAGTAGGTTAGATTGTAGTTTGTTTTCTGTTTACATGCAGGTGTGCAGGATCGTGATCGACAGATGCTGAGAAGCCTAGCATCCTCATGTGCTAGGTCAAGTTGATAAACTGGAGTTGGAAGATCACCCTGAGGTTGGATCGGGTCATCCCTGGTGGATCGGCGAAGGGAAATTTCGCTAAGTGAAGAAGTTCGTGAAGACGGCATCATCAGGATATCTTGGTGAATATCCTGCAGACAGTTCGGACATCGTCATCCGGATAAATGGAGAAGATCGGCATGATGTTGTCGATTGCATGAAGTGTGAGTTCGTCGGGGTGATCATCATCTGGAGGAGCCGAGGTGGAGTGCATCGGCATCAGGAAGAAGGTCGGGTCATGAAACTGTTGGAGTTTTCATGTTGCGAGTGCATCAGGATGTTTTGAGTCGGACATAGACTAAGTGCATGTATCGGCTTCAGGATCATCAGATTGGGAGTGCCAAACATCCGCGTATCGCGAGTAGATGCGGGAGAGAAAGTTCGTGTTTTTCGACTAAGTGTTGAAGAGGTCATCAGGATATTGGGTGACGTCATCGTCATCAGGATATGACGTCATCGTCATCAGGATATTGAGATATCCCCCCTATGCGAGTTCATCCTGCCGTTGTTAAGTGTTGAGGTATCGGCGGAAGCCTGCGGTAGAAGGTTGTATTAGCATCATCAGGAGGTTTCGAGAGAACCGGATGAATTATATCATGATGCTGTTGCTTGTATCGTCGGCTAGCGGAGCATCGAAGGTAAGCTGCTGAAGGTGAACGTCATCAGGATATTTGGGACAACCGGATGTTGAATATCCTGCTGACGAAGGCAGTGTCGAAGGTCATGATGATGACGATAGTGTCTCGAGCCCGATGAACAGTGGAACAGGAGGATGTGTTCGCCCGCTGAACATCATGATGATGATGTTAGGAGGAAAGCGGAGGAGGTGAATAGTAGTCGGCAGGAGGACAATTGCGAGTGTCCGAAATATGATGATGCTGTTGGTTTTAGGAAACATGATGATGCTGACAGTATGAAGCGGAATATGATGATGATGGCGAAGATGATGATGATGAGGTTGGTCTGCAGACATTCATGCTATATGCGAAGGTTATAGTGTGGATGCCTCTGCATCAAATAGTACTTATCACAATAGGTATTTGTTGGCAGTTATAACCCTAGCTGTCATCCATTTGAGGATTGAAACCCTTTAAGGAAGGCAATGATTTCACTCTTAGAGAGTTCACTGGGATTTTGAGGCTTATCGCCCATCATTGAAGGTTGTATTGGTAGTGGAGACACCCTTGTATAGGCCAATCTGCATACTCAGTGGCAGTGATCAGATTCAGGGGTAGAGACCAACATTGTAGTTATCACAAACTAGTATGTTCACATCTGTTGTAACAACAATATATGTTTGGTAATTGGCTATCATAAAACCATTGATATTGATATATTGAAACATTAAATCAGTCTGATTTCATAACAACAAGCTATAGTGGAGCTGATATTGTAACTTTTGATGCAATTTCATATTGAAGTAGTTGATAATAGTGCATTCTTTATCATCAATATTTTAATTCATACTATTCTCTATATTTCATGTTGTGGAGTCAAATTGGAAGTTGTAAGTAGGAAATTAGAATTCAAACCTAGGGTTTCGTTGAAGGTTTTGTAAGATCTAAATTTGAACAAGCATCTGGTCATACTAACTTAATTGAAAAATGAAATATGTCATATTAAGTGTTTAGGAAATCAAAAAATATCGTCTACTAGGTAGGGGATATTACAACCCATCCAAGAGCCAAACATAGCTCCAATAAATCTAATTTCTGAATAAAGAAGTTTGCTACTACAAAACTGAATATTCTAGATTGAAATTATAATGAATTCATGGGCTCAAACATGCCAAGCGTATGCCTAGATTTCTGCTTCACAAATTAGACCTAAAACTAGGGTTATACATACCAAAAATATGCAAAATAGTCTTCAAACATTAAACCCTAGATGGATGAATCTTTCCTTGACAAGTGCTTAGGGTTTGCTGCTCCAAAAATGCAAAATGGCCCTTCAAAGATGGGCACTCAAGTCTGCTCCAAAGTGGCGCTCCAAATTAAGGCAAAACCTTAATGCAATATGCACACAAAATGCCACAAAGAAGTGTTGCTCCAAATCTAAATATGCAATGATGCTCCAAACCTCCAAATGTCTCCAATGAAGAGTAAATAGAACTCTGTTATGAGTCCTTCACAAGATGAGCTAGGTTTTCGTCTAACTCACCACATTCACAAGGGTTTTCATCCTTGGAATGAAGGCCAACAAAAGTTGCAGCCAATAGATAAAATCTCAAGAAGAAAATATGATATGAATGGATGATGAAATGACCTCAAGTGACCTTATATTTATAGCCATCTTTTCCCTCCAAACCTAGCCAACCTCCTCTTGGAAAATAATCATTTCATTTTCTTTTTTTCTCCTCCAATAGGGCCGACCTCATGCTAGGCGCCCAAATTAAATCATTTTATTTTATTTTATTTTTCCCACCATGGGTGAACCCTCTTTGGCACATGTTAATTCACTTTTTGACCTCTCCCTAGGTTGTCCACCTCAAAAGTAAATTATTTTGATTTATTTTATTTTTTATGGCATCACAAAAATATCCAATCATTTCCCATCAACAATTTGTCCAACAAAATTAGTTAAATACATGATTTAACTAATCAAAATATTCCCTTACTTCTTCGACCTAGCCCATGAGAATAAAATAGGCTAGCCGACTCCAATGGGTGATCATCAGAAAAAGGGGACATTACATCTAAATGTGAGTCGAGGAGGAGGTCTATGTGAAGTTGGTAGCTAGTTGTGAGATTTTTTGTAGTTGAGTTGACTATATTGTAATAGTAAGGTTTAGAGGCCATGATTATAAAGCCTAGTGGATTGATGTAATTGTTGTGAATGAATAAATGTATCATTTTTGAAAGTTTAATGTGTCATTATTCTATTTTTTTGCTATGTTCAAGTAGATCTAAGTGTTAGGCTGCATGGTTGGGTAATCCTTAAATGAATCCTTCATACATGACTCCATCAACAACATAAGGAAATATACTAGACACGATCAGGGTACAAAGATGTGTCACTTCAGCAAGATGTGTACTTCTACATCAACAAGTGAAATATTTGATTGACCTTGTCCTAACACATCACTACCAAATGGGCCACTATATAGGAGGTCAGTTTTAGAGCATGATAAGTTACAAATTTACGAATTGATAAAAAAGTCCACATTTAGCTAAGTGCCTCACCTTTTGGAACTCTAATTGTATTGGTTAGAAAGAAAGGATGTGACATGGCAACTATACATTAAGTATCATGCCTTGAAGAGGATCACTATTGAAAATAGTACCTGATTCCTCAAATTGATGACCTCTGAATCTAGCCTAAAGGAGTAAAAATTGATCTAAAATTAAGGTATCACTAGAATTCTAGAGGGAGAGCACACATATGGATCCCAAATAGAATGCAACAAATATTTTTAGAGTTGACATGAAATCTTAGGGCCACTATATCATATAAACCTACACTCAAATTTTGTAGAAAATTAGGCTATTCTCAAGTGCTAACTAATAGTTTAGAATTTCATTTTAAGATGAAAAAAAATAATCCTTTTAACCTTAGTGATAATTTGAATTTGCAAGTGACTTACATGTTTAGTTCGGGTGTGGCGACTCATGTATGAAATTCCTCTAAATTTTTTTTATAGATTGAGTATAACAAAATTAAGTACAATCTCCAACTTAGTGAGGCATGGATTTTTCAATTTTTGTAACCCTTAAAATCATTCTACTAGAACTTGAGTTCCTTTCTCTATGAAATTTCCATCTTTCTTATTTGAAACAACAAACTTTATGAAGTATAACAACCAAAATAATTCTTCTAATGGATTCATCAAAATTCCATCTCAAGAAGCATATAAAATTGAATATGACTATATCAAATGACAAACTTGCCACCCATAAAGCACATGCATGTGGACAAAATAGTGTGAGAAAATAAGAAGCTTTCCTAAACCATGATAATCTAGGTCTAATGCTAATAAATCAATAAATCAAGCTAGACTTGTAAAATAAGAGTTGAGAGTCGAGTATTGGATAATTGAGAGATTAATGAGCTTATCTAATTTTGGTGTGATGCTGATTTTGATCTTGTTGTTGATTGATTGATGCAATGTGACAAAATATTAGGCTCTAGGATTTGGACATGGAATAGAGATCATGAAACTATGACTAAGTTCTAGTGGAAAGTGGGTTAACATGAATAGGGTTACATTGTGCTACCAGGTCTAGGGTAGGGACACATTGTGTGGCCTAATCTTTGATGTGCATTTTGGCTTGTTATCAATGTGACTTGCTCGTGTCTTCTATACTTGTTACCAAGAAGGGCTTGTGCTAAAAAGGACATTGGGTTTTGTAGAATGGAGACAAGACCTTTGACTTCTTCAATAGCAATCAAGCCCCTTAAGAGTTGTGTAAACCTATAAAACACATCAAAGAAGAATGAAAATATGATGTAATCGAGGCTGATGCAACTAAGACCAAGATTGATGCGATTGGGATTAATGATCAAACGTTCTCTGTGTATTTTCCTTGTCAATCCTCCATAATCTTAGTGACCTAGGAGATGTCCTTAAATACATATTACTAATCACATAACTTGAGATTTTCGTCAAAAATCATATTTTAGAAAGACCATAATGAAAAATTAGAATTTAAAAGATGGGGACTAGATCGTGTCATGTAAACTATTCCACAAATTAAGTTGTATTGTGTAATCTAATCCTATTTGAAAAAAATGTTAAAAATGATAATTAATCTAAATCATAAGAAAGTAAAATAATTGACTAACAAATTTAAAGAAAATACTAATTAATAAATCAAATTTATTAAATTAAATCATATAACAATTCATTTATAACATCTATGTGAAATAACAAAAGATATAAAAATATAAGGTATGCACATTCCTTACAAATATTTGTCAAGATCCATGAATTTGTTCTCTAAATTTTCTATATTCTATTCCTTTTGTATGGGCATCTTTATGTAAGGTAAAGTTAGTAAAGTTGTGGTCGGGTTTTTTTGGTGTCTAACTAGTTGGTTTCACTCTAGGATCCCATAAACTTCTTGGTCTCGTAAAATCATTAAAAACTTTCATTTCATTTCATTTCATTTGCATATTAAAAAAATTACCATTTCATAAGACACGCAATATAGAAACAACTTGAAGGGGGAAGTTTAAACGCGCTCTTTGAGGAAGCGAAACTTCACATAACGGCCAGCTTTTTAGCCAAGATGCAAAGTAGAAGAGTCAACATCGAAAAGATTTTGAAAGTGTCTTAAGACTAGACTGTTTACCCTCGTATCCGTAATTAAAATTCACATTCGTAAGAAGACAAAAATTCTTTCGGAAGGAGAGCATTCAGTTATGCCCGTCTTTTTCGAAGTTCCAAGCGAAACAACCATAGACATAAAAGCCCGCGTCTAAAATTCGTCGGGGAAGGGAAAAATTGGACATCAAAATTTAGACTTTATTGTTGGAAACGGGTGAAATAAGTATTTGGTAGTGATCGCGGGTGAATAGCAGTGGCATGATAACAATGTGAGCAGGAATTGAGCGAAATGCCGGGAAATCTGAGAGATAAACAAGAGCAGAAACAAGGAATGTGGAGGAGACAAGAACGAGACTGGAAATGGCAGCGCCCATGGCGTTGGCTCCTCACATTTCAGTGAATGTTACTAATGGAAATAGAAGAGGATGTACGACAAGGTTTGCAGTTGAGGCAAGGAAATCTCTTCTGTGCATCAGCAACGGCCATGGCGAAGACGAGGTTGCTGCTTCTATTTTGAAGGTGAACTTATCTGCCATGCCTTTGCTTACTATTTTGCTTTGCATTGCATGTTGGTTTATGGCGTTCCAAGTTCCAACATCTAGACAAGCTTATATGGTTGTAAATGACTGGAAATATGACTTAAAACTCAACGGGATATGTTGAGGTTCTTAAACTAGCTGAATTGGATGGAATTATTGCACAAGCCAAGTCGCATGAAAAACTGCTCGAAGACAATAACCTAAGCAGGACAACTTATACAATCCCTTGAAACCATCCTAGTTCGAATAAAACAATATCCAATACTGATACAAAGAAGCCACCTAGTGTTGCAATGAATGCTGATAAAGCACCTAGGAAGGTTTAAGTAAGCAAGGCTGTTGTTTCTCATGCAAGGAAAAGTGGGTTGTTGAGCATAGGTGCATAGCTAGGGGTCATATTCATTTCGTTGAAATGCTAGGTGAATGGGATAGCAGCGGTGATGAACAAACCCAGATTGATGCAGTCATATCACCTTTAGAGTTTGAGAAAAGAGTGCAAATATAGGAGACAAACTCAGAGAATGTAGAGAGAAGGGCTTGCTAAAATGAAATCGGTGGATACATAAATTTAGAGATGAGTCAACTAACCTTTAATTACAAGGTTAATTGTTAACTATTCTAATGTAATAATGAGAACACAAAGAACCAATTGATCAGCCCACTTCATCTTTTGCTACCCTTAGAGGGATATCTTCATATCCGGTCTCTAGAGTGGGAGGATGGTTTAGAGCGAGACGAGTCACAGTGTTGATTCATTTTGGTAGCACAAATAGTTTCATGATTCTATACTTGATCCAGCACTTGGTTTATCTATATGTACGTGCCCTCTTTTCAAGGTTAGTATTGCCAATGGAACTCGTATGACTCGTAAGGAGCTTGACAATTGTGTGAACCTCAGAATGGGGTCGTATTCGATGACTATTGATTATTATAAGTTAACTTTTGGCATTAATAGTGTGATATTATGCATACGATAACCTAATGGAATTAGTAAAATCCGCATGGAATTTAGACATGAAGATAAAGAGCAGGAAATTAGGGGTTACCAGCCACCTAAATGCTCCATCGTATTAGCTTATAGATTCCAAAAATAGATCAATCCGGGCAACCAAGTTTTTGTAATCACCTGTCACACCCTGAAAGGCCTGCATACTTCAACTAGTTCAGAAAAAAACAACATAGTTCAACAGGTTATGCAGAGTACCAAGTGTTTGGTTGCCTTCCTAACGGGCTTCCACTAGAAAGGGGTCAAGAACATGTCATAAAGATGGAAAATTATTGCTTCTATTGACATACCAAGTTGTTCAAAGCATGCTCACTTTAGTTTAGTTTATTTTTTATTCTTATGTATTTTTCTCCTATATTTTATGTCTCATATTTGCTATAGTTAATCACACCTAATTAAGGGGTCGTTACTTGGGTGGTTGAAAGGTGGTTACACCACCTTGTTGTATTTATATGGACTACTGTATATTGGTTTAATATCATGGAGAAACATGGAGTTTGCTGCATATCTGTGTTTATTAACAATATTCTACTGATTTTGCACACACTAACAAGACCTCCCAATTCTCTGATACCAAATGATGGTTTTTATAGAGAAGCAAAATAAAACTACGATGATCTACAGATCATCTAACAATAACTGTACAATGCAAAAAAATGGAATGCTCTCCAAAGTCTCTGTTAATTTATTCGAGGAAGGAAATGTACATTTAAAGAAGAAATCAAAACTGACTTCTATCTAACTGTCTACTAACAACTAACTATTTTAATTAAACTACAATTAAACAATGTTCATTATTATTTCAAGAGGACATTTGCCGCACCAATGCTGTTGTTTTAGGAGGAGGATGGTTCTTTTTTCATTTACATTAATATCTTGCATTGAACAAGAAGTCTATAAAGTTCCGATTTCCTATTCCTTAAGGTGGACGAGGTGATTGATGAGTTGCATGGACCAATTATTTTCTCTAAAAGTGACTTGAGATTTGGTTACCATTAGATTAAGATGAGATTTGCGGATACACATAAAAGGACATTTAGGATGCTCATTCCTTTCTCACAAATGCACAAATAACCTTCTAGGCTACTATGAATAAAGTGTTTCATCCTTATCCCAGGAAGATATTTTTGGTGTTTTTGATGATATTTTGTTTATATAAAGAATTCGCAAGAGCACTTAGGCCACCTGGAGCTTGTTCTGAATGGTATGAAGATTAATAATATATTTGCAAATGAAAGCATCTTTGTTTTTTCTGCACCAGAATTGCTCAGATGATAAGGTTCCTAGGATGATGTAGTTATTATTGACGCTTTGTCAAAGGATTTTCTTACTTTGGCTGACGCACTTATAGATTTGACCAAGAAAGACAGAAATTAGAATGAGTGAAAAAATTCAGGTAACTATGCCTTCATGAACCTCAAAAATATTTCTCTCATCTTGGCCATTCCATATTTCTCTTTACCATTCATTGTTGAATGTGATGTGACCTGATTGCAAATTGGAGCAATTTTTCTGCAATGTTGTAGGCCCATTGCCCGTGAGATCCACAAACTAGATGACAAGAAGTTATCTATTTGTGATGAGGATGTGCCAACACTAATGCATGCATTGCAATATTTGGTTTGTCGAAGATTCATTGATAAGATCAACCAAAGTTGGAAAACTTGGACTTGGCGCGGACTTGGCAGCCCAAAATAGGACTTGGACTTGGGACTCAGCACGGACTCAGGACTCAACACGGACTCGGGAAAAAACTCGGCTAGGACTCGACAAAAAAACAACCGTAGTTATTTAAAAAAAAAAAGAAATTAATGCATTTAGAGAACATAAGAGCCTAATTTGATTATCAATTTGTCATAATTCAAAGATTACACATGTTATATGATCATCAAACACTCAATAATTGAAATTTCATCATTCATAGTCATCTTCATAGTTTCAAACTTTCAAAATGTATAACATCATAAGTTTATAAATGTTTACGTATAAGCATATGTCAAAATGAGGAAACCATTAACAACCAAATATAATCTATATCTTCCTCTTTCCCCTCCTAATGAAAGTCAATTTTGAAGGCCTAGAACTAGTAGGTGCTACAATATCCAAATGAGGAGATTGAGGAGTGGTTTCTTGATCTTCAAAAGTGTCTTCGTCCTCTGCCATTGCTTCCAATCCTCCTGCTTCTTCTTCTTCTGCTGCTGCTCTCTCCAATTCAGCAGGAAAAAAAAACAAAAAAATGAGGTTTTAATCTTGTTTTTGGGCGTCCCAGCCGTCCTTGCGAGTCCCTGCACGGGACTCGCGAGTCCGACCTCAAGACTCTCGCGAGTCCAACCTCAAGACTCTTGCGAGTCCTGAGGCCGAACTCGCGAGTCCCGTGCAGGGACTCGCGGGGACTTGACTCGCGAGTCCGTGCCGAGTCGACTCGGCCAGCTGATGGACTTGCGAGTCCTGAGAGTCCGCGGCGAGACCCGGAGAGTCTTCAACTATGAGATTGACCATAATAGTTTGTAGTACTTTTTTAATATGATCTTAATGAGCGGAAATCTAAGTGGGCATGCAAACCACAAGCATATGAATTTTTGATTTTTGATATTTAGTATTGCAAAGGTAAGAAAAATGTGCTAAAGATGTATTATCTAGATTTGCTAGAATTTAGTCTATCTCAATAGCTATTCTAGACTAATAATCTTGGGAGCATGATGAGGATTGACACGAATTTTGCGCCGAAGGAAAAATTCTTTGATAGCCAGTGAGAGTCTTTTCACTCTCTTTGGAGATGGCATAGTGCCATTCATAGGGTGGCAACGGGTGCAAATTCTATCCTGTTGGGAGATCGCATAAGGTTAGGATCGAATCTTTCCAAGGATGGCAGACAATTAGAAGGTGAGAAGATTAAGGTTGATTTCTTAGGTATGGATTTGGAAAAGAAAATTAATTCCCTCAAAATTGTGGTGCTAATTCGCAAATTTGCGAACTTTTGGCCGGTAAGGGGAGGCTTGGAAAAATGGATTGTTAAAAATTGGGGTGACAATTTTCAAATTAAGTTCCTGCCCAAAGGTTTTTTCTCCATCTCCAGTCTAGATCAAGTGGCAAAGTAAAAAAATAATGCATGGGGGACTTTGGTTGATAGATGGAGCAGATCTTTTCCTTAAAGACTGGCAACCAAAATTTGGCCCCATCACTTGTAGAATAAAAATGGTCCCACTATGTCTGCACCTATATAGTCTACTCTTTGAAGATTGGGACATCTTGATCCTCTCTAAATTTGGAAATGCTTTGGGTGAATTCATGTTTGTAGAGCAAAATGTTTTGGAGGGTCACTTGGGCATTCATGTGTGAATGTGTTAAAATGGATTTTTTCAAACCTCTTCTAGATACCATTTCACTAGAATCAGAATTAGGAAAATGATCTCAATGTTTGGAAATGGAAGGTCCCTCCACTAGATGTTTTCATAGTCAAAATTTTGGCCATTTCAAAACATCTTGCCCTAAGCTAAAGGTAAAGTGTATTTGGAGGAAGACATCCACTGCGGACCATGGGGAAGTGGACTGATCTTCTAGACCGACTTCTTCATCAACGCCTCCTACACAATAGGAATTTACACGTGCTTGATAACCTTTGGTTCCCCAAGATGAGATGCCTCCTTCCAAAGCTCTTTCTCCCCGCATCCAATTACATTTAGAGAAGATGACAGTAGTTGGGGTCTTTAAGGTTGTGACTTGTTTACAAACCAACCTCTCCTAGGGCACTCAAGAAAACTTTCCACTTTTGACTTTTGATTTGAATTTGGGCATTCCCCAACCATGGTTTTGGACATCGTAGAAGAGTGTTCTAAAGAGGAAGTTAACCTCATCTCAACGAAGGTACTCACCATATCACAAAAGGATTTGCAGAAGCTGAAAACAAATTGTGGCACTAAAGGCAAGCGTGGTAGGAAGGCAGCTTTGGATATCATTAAGGAGGAAGTCCTTGTTGGGGAGCAAAAATAAATTCCTGTATGAAAACTAGGAGGGTGAAATCCCCACCCCTGGGGCAATGAATTTTTTTTTTATGGAATGTTAGGGGCCTCAATGCCCCTAACAAGAGGCACCTTTTTAATTCAAGAAGCTCATCTTACCTTAATTCAAGAAACAGTATTGATAAAGGAAGAGGCTTTACTGCCGTTGAGAAAGTGGAAAAGATGGCAGGGAGTTTTCGTTAGTGTGGAGGGAGCTTTGGGGGGTTTGGGAATCCTGTGGTCCCCATTGAAGCTTGATGTGGAGGTGCTTGGAGCGGGGAAAAATTCGCAATTGTGCAAGACAAGGAATTTTACTTGAAATTCTGTTTTCTTATCTTTAATATATATGGCTTGGTTGGTCACATCTTGAAGAAAAGGGTATGGGTTCAACTGAATATTGTCCTTTCTTCGTTGCTTGATGAATTGTTTATCTTGGGGAGGTTTCAATGCCCATTTTGAATGCCAAAGATGAGAGGAGGGATAAGTAGAATCACCTAACCTCAGATTGATTTTTCAGCTTTTTTCATTCACTGGAATTTGATGGATCTTGAGCCCACGACTGTGCTTGTTTCCTGGACAAAAAGAAGAATTGGTTTTTTCTAGATTGCAGAAAGACTGGGCAGATTCCTTATTTCTCCTAAGTGAATCGATAAGGATTGAATTTGGAATGCAGGATTCTCCTAGTTTCTAGTTAACCACTTTCCTAAATCCTTGGAGATATTTGGGGACAATGTTCCCTTGTGATCCCCTTTTAAATTTGAAAAAACGTGGTTTAGGTATACAAGCTTCATGGATCTTTTACAATAATGGTGGAAGGAGGCTCTTAAGTTGAAGGGATAAAAAATCTTCACCCTAGCAAATAAGCTCACACATGTCAAAAGTTGCCTTATATGGAATAAGAATGTTTTCAAGTTTTCAAAAATATCCTTGAAAAGAAAGTGAGGTTGGAGACTGAGATGGTTAATTTCAATGAGGTGGTTATAACCTAGTGCATGGACTAGGAGTCTTTCCAAAAAGAAAAAATCTTGCTTGTTGAGCATGCTGAAATTCTGCAAAGGGAAGAAACCCTAAGTTCCATAGCATTTCTAGGATGAGGACGGTGGGATGTGTTTTCAAGATGATAGGGGATGGGAGGCCTTTTTTAGGGGTTGACAAGGGACGACAATTAAAACAATAGGGAAAGTTTTTTTTTTAATGAAAAAGGGGTAAAAATTTATTAGAAAATCAAGAAACAGTACAAAAGAAACCAGAAGAGAGCCGGGGATCCCCAACGGAACCCCAAAAGGGAACAATTACAGATTCTTATCATCCAGAATGACCTCCAAGATTCTCACATACTCAAGGGGCAGGCGGTTCCAATCACCCACATCCCATCTATCATCATGCTCAGATGCCCACTTAGCCAAACAATCAGCCACTCTATTCCATTCCCTAGGAATACGACGAAAGGAGATATACTCGAACGAACTGCACAACCTCAAAATCTGTTTGATCAATAAAGCCAAGTACCAACTGGCTCCCTCTAGCTTTTTATCATTCAGGATCTCAATAATAATTTGTGATTTGGATTCACAAATAATCCTCCTCCAACCTAGGGAGTAACCTCTTTCCACTGCACTAAGAATAGCCAGGGCCTCCATAAGATTGTTAGTATGCTGCCCCTTATAAATAGAGAAGAAGAACACACTATCACCATCACTCTTTCGACCAATGCCACCAATCCCAGCTTGCCTGGGGTTCCCCCGAGAAGAGCCATTCGTATTCACCTTAAGAACACCTTTGGTTTTTCCTGCTTGGAACATCAAGGTCTCCTACTACCAGAGTAACTAGGGGCATCAACTGCCAGATTCAAATTCCTTATGATAGCCACATCACCGGGATCCACAGTATCCGACATGTCACAATTTGCAGAGACAGTTTCCTGAACCCTACCGAGGATCTTCTGCCAAAGCTGAGCCACCACCATTTGCCCACCTTGGAAAATCCTCCTGTTCCTCTCCAGCCACAGCTGCCAAATAATTAGGGAGGGGCCAAGGACCCAAGCAACCTTATGGAAAGAAGTCTGCGTAGGAGGCCTACCCATACTATCCCAAAACTCAACCAAAGAAGTGGCATGGACACAATTATGATTTCAAGCCCCCCACTAGGAGTGCCAAATAGCCTGAGCAAAAGGGCATAAGAAAAAGAGATGAGAGCAACTTTCCTCACTGTTATTACAAAGAACACAGATAGAGGGACCATTAAACCCTCTTTTTTGAAGATTGTCCCAGGTAAGACATCTATTCTGCACAATCAACCATAAGAAAAAAGTTGCATTTAGGCCAGGAAAACTTGTTCCAAACCTGCTTCCACCAAGGCACCTCCATCCTCCCAAACATCTGTTTGTCCAGCTCCAGGTAGCCCGAGGCAACAAAAAAAATACCCTTTGGAGAAGTGCCCCAAGCCAAAGTGTCCCTCCCAGAAAGGGCATTGCACATTCTGTCCCCCAAAATCCTAACCAACTCCAAATGAGCCTCCTCAGATCCCCCCGGCAGCCACTCTTGTAGAGTCTTCTAACGCACCACTTCCACTTGTCTCATAGCCTGCACCAATTTAAAATCCTTCACTCGACTCCAACCAGCCTCAAGAAAACTGTTGCTGAGGGAAGCAAGGTGAGGAAACAAAGTCAAGATGGGGGGATGCCCATCCCAAGAATCGTGCCAAAAGAGAGTATCAGAGCCACTATTGCAAATCCAGAAGAGACCCTGTTTAATAAGCTTCGCCCCTCTTTTAAGAGTCTCCCAAATCATGGACCCCTTCCCCGCAAGGCTGCAACAAGGCACATCCACAACACACACCCCACGAAGGTACTTCATAGTGAGAATCCTAGCCCAGTCTTGATCCTGGCAAGTACACTAGCGCCAATAGAGAGCTTAGCTGCTAAGACCTGGCCAATCAAACCCGTAGGTTTGAGATCAAGATCCCCCTCCTGCTTCGGCCTACAAACCAAATCCCACCTAACAAGGCTCCATTTAGAAGAAGACAAATTACCAGCCCACAAAAATTGACGGGCTAAGGCATCAAATTCCTTAACAAAGCACTGGGGGGCTACCTGCACAAAACATCTATAAATAGGAAGAGCCTGCACCACAACTTTCATAAGAGTCACATGCCGAGCCGATGAGAGCCACCGGCCAGTCCAATGGCTTACCTGCCTGCAGAACTTATCCAACACATCCTACCACATATCTTTAACTTGAGGACCCACCGAGATGGGAATCCCAAGATAAGTCAAAGGGAGAGCTCCAATCTGAAACCTAAGAATCCTAGCAATCCTGTTCTAAATGAGCTGGGGAGTGTTAAAGAAGAAGATTGAAGACTTATCCTTATTAATCCTTTGTCCAGAAACACCCAAATAAATATCTAGAGTTTTCCTTAAGTTCATAGCTTCCTGAATCTTGGCCATGCCCATATCATCCACAAACTGCAAGTGAGAATAAGGATGCATCCTACCACCCCAACTCCATCCATGGATCAAACCTTGACTAACTTGGGACTTGATGAATCTTCCTAGCCCCTCAGCCATAAAGATAAAAAGGTAAGGGGAGAGAGGATCTCCCTGACGAAGGCCCCTGGAAGCACCAAACAACTTCGAAGGTTCCCCATTAAAGAGAATAGAAAAGGAAGAAGTGACACAACTCATAACCCGCTCAATCCACTCCCTGTCCAAACCAAAAGCCTGAAGAACCTTTTGTAAAAAAACCCATTTAACCCTATCATAAGCCTTTGCCATGTCAAATTTAATGAACATGGCATGCTCCTTCGAAGTTGCCATGGAATGAATAGCTTCAGAAGCATTACCACTCCATCAAGAATTTGCCTGCCAACAACAAAACCCATTGCTTACCAGAGATCAAAGAGTTGAGCCAGGGTTTGAGTCTTTCAGCAATCAATTTGGCAATAATTTTGTAAACCACATTGCACAGAGCAATAGGTCTGAATTGATCCAAACAGCTAGTGCCCTCCCTCTTAGGAATAAGAGCCAAGAAGGTAGAGTTCATAGCCCGAAGCATTTGCTTATTACGTTGCGACTCCAGAACCATCGCAAGTTGATCAAGTTTGATAATTTCCTAGAATTCCTAGAAGAATTCAATAGGAAAACCATCTGGGCCTGGGGCCTTGCCTTTTTTCATTTGAAACACCACCTCTTCTAGCTCAGACAACAAGACAGGGCGCATAAGAGCCGTATTCATCTCATCAGAAGCTAAAGATGGGATGCAATCCAGAATATCATTCACTTCACTAACATTAGGGAGAGAATCCTCAGTGAACAGGGCAGAGAAGAACCTAGTAGCCTCCCTAGAAATCTCATCCAAAGAAGACAACTGCATCCCCTTCGACGACACCAGAGAGGTAATCAGGTTTCCCATCCTTCTAGCTTTGACAGAGTTATGAAAAAATGTCGTATTTCGATCCCCTTCCTGGAGCCAATCCACCCGAGACTTTTGCTTCCAAAAGATCTCACGCAGCTCCCATTCCTCCAGCTTCTTAACAGCAATTGACTCTTCTCTAACAAGCTCCAAAGTAAGACCATGGTCTCGGATCTGATGGGTGATATCAGCTAAACCTGCTTGAGCAGACATTTTATTGCGATGAAGATTGCCAAAACACTGTTTGTTCCACCTTTTAAGCTTATACTTCACAAACTGTACTCTTTTGACAAAGGAATACATAGCTCGACCATGAGCAGGCTTCCCCTGATACCACCATTCAGTCATAAGATCATGAAGAGAAGAATCTCGCAACCACATAAGTTGAAACTTGAAAGATGGGCTCTTGGGGACTTTGGAAACATAAGCAAAGAGCTTAATCGGCCAGTGGTTTGATCCTTTCCAATCCAAAATCAATGAGCAGGTAGACCACCTATCCCCCACCCAGAAACAAGAAACCAAGAAATGATCCAACCTCTCAGCGATAGCATTCTCCCCACATCTCCCGTTGTTCCAAGTAAAAATACCATTTCTTGGCTTTACATCCACTAAATTCAGAAGATCCATGTTATCCCTGAGAAGGCAAGCTGACCGGTCAAGCCTAGCAACCCCACCGCGCTTCTCCTCAAGACTAGAAATAGCATTAAAGTCTCTAGCCGCGATCCACGGGAGCGAAGGAGCCAAAGATCTGATATACCTAACATGAGCCCACAACTGAGCTTTCCTAGAAAGATCAGTAGGAGCATAAATATTAGTGAAAAGACAAGTTTCACCTGTCTCCAGACTAGAAGCAACCAAAGACATAGCCGAACAACTTGAACACCACCAAAGAGGAACAACTTTTCTTGGATCCTAAAAACAAACCACCCCTCCAGAGTTGCCATGAGCCCCGACACACTGACACAAGCCACGTGATCAAATGTTATGAGCTCTACTCATACCATCCACGGATAACCTAGCTTCTTGGAGGAAAACCATATTAAGACCATGAGCACCAATTATCTCTCGAATAGCTTTTTGTCTGGGGATGCTATTCAACCCCCTCACATTCCATGAGATAACAATCATTTTTGAGATTGGGAGAAGTGGGAGTTAATGGTTTTCACTAACCCCGAATCCACCAAATTCTCGCCAAGCATCTTAACCTTCTCCAGATCCTTCTTGCGATCCACCTTGGAGGGTTTCTCTGGAGGCCCCTTTTTTAGGGGCTTCTGCTGCAAACCTAGATCACCCACTACTCTTCCTAGCACCTAGGACACCCTTAGACTGAGAAGAAACAAGATCTTGCAATGCCCCAGTCCCATTCAAATTTGCTTGACCACTATGATCCTGGCCAACCGACATCTGAGAGACAGCATTTGTGAGCATCAAGTCACCCTGCGCTTCCCCCAACAGCAAGTTCTGAGAATCAGCCCCTTTGGCACTAAACAACTCCACCTCTACCGACCCTCCACCAGAAGGAGGCACAAAACCCTCCTCCTGGACAAGGTCTTCCAGAACATCAAACCGATTAAAGACCTCGTCATGTTGCCTATCCTTCAAGGTTCTCTTTAGGCCTCTCCCTTTATTACGGGTCTTGACCGAGACGAATCCCTCCTTATCTGCCATCCCCTCAACCAAAGGGGCCTTCCCTTTATCATTCTTAGGAGCCGGATTGGAATTAGTGTTAGCTGCCCCAGTCGTCTGGCTAAACCGAGGACATCTCCTTTGCAAATGCCCATACTCATGACATAAACGACATCTGAAAGGAAGGGTTTCATAGTCTAGCTGTTGAACCCAAGAAACAGAACCAAGAGACATCTCCACAACATCTGACAAAGGGTTATTCAAATCAATTTCCACACAGATACGGGCATAAGTAAGTACCTTTTGGTCAAGTGTTTGCTAAGCCGGGCCAACCGGCTTGCCAAGAAGAAGAGCAATCATCTAAAGAATGTCACTCCTCTAGCACTCCAGCGGAAGACGTGGGAGACGAATCCAAATAGGGACCCTTGAGGGAAGTTCCTCAGAAGCATTGAAGCCCACGTGCCAAGGTTTCATGAAAAGCCCAACCTGATTGAAGAAATAAGGCCCCCCTTCAAAGGCCATATTCCTATCCGACATGCATGAAAAAACCACTATAAAATAATTATTTGCCGCAACCTTAATCTCCATATCCCCTTCAGGGTTCCAAATCTTCTGGGCCCAAGCTTCGGGAGTTGGCAAAGCAAGACGGATCCCCATGAACTTGCAGATCAGCACGTGATTACTCCAGTATGCAACATCCTCTGCCACAGATTCGGGCTGTATTATCAAAATAGGTCGTTCAAGGCTTTTCTCTAGACAACCAGTCACTTTCTTGATTTTGGAGGCCCCTCGCTCCACCGACGAACCTTCCCCAGATGAGAACTTGTTTAAAGCTTCCATGGGCTTTGCATGCAAGAAATGAGACGGATCTACAAAATCCATCCCCCAAAATGGCACCCGACGAATCAAAGCACCACACCAAAGCCCTCACACGGAGGGAAGCACCCCACAACCCGAAGCAAAACTCCACACCACTCCACACGGCCAAATAGAACCAAACAACACTAAGAAAAACCAATGGCAAAAGACCCCACGCACAAAGAACAAACCCCTGAAGCAATTAGCGCTGCCTCTAACCTAGCAGCCGCCCCCACTAACCCCCAAATCACCCCCATGCGTGTAATGACCCTAGTTCTTCCAAATATAAAATACTTTACAACTGCTGAGCTAATTCTTTTGTTTTGAAGTTTTCATAATATTTACCAAGAAAATGCACAGAATTGCAAAGCAAATGCAAAGGGAAATGCTGAAAGCTAAAATATCACATGATCAACTTTGATTATTTTTTACTTTGAATTTACAGTAAGATTGATCATACCCGAATATCAACTTTTGGTTTGCAAATGTTAATCCCCTGAAACCCTTGAAAACTTTTGAATCTTTCACCAATGAAGCTCAGTGTTGACTCTTGGATGAAGCCAATCTCACAGGCACCTTCGGAAGATCTTTCACCACCTCAGAATGCACAAACTTCGAAGCGGCTACGCTCTCCAAGTTGATAATGGCAGAAAAGGCTGAATGCTACTCCCTTAATATTGGTGTATATAGGGTTATGAATAGTCGGCTTGTGGCTATCTTAACTCCTAATTAAGTCATGTTATCATTATTATATTATTATTTAGTTAGATAGGTTGGACTAGGTCTTATATAGGGGTGTGTCTATTCATCCTAAGCATAATTAGGTATATGTAGGAGGATGTGAGTCTTATTTCATCATGATATTGTGAAGTGTGTTATCATTGGAGATATTTAGAGGTTGCCCCCTCGAAGTGGCCTGTTATTCTCAGTTATTATCAAGTATTTGCAGAATATTTCATATCATCTTCTTCCATTGTGCAAGTTATTTCATTACAAGTGGTATCGGAGCATGATTTTGGCACTGTAAAGGCAAGGTTTTTTCTCAATATTGGAGGCGATTTTGGGAAGAGCATATCTTTCAGATTTTAGCGAATTTTTTTCTAATTTTTAAAGGGTTTTTGAAGACCATATTAAAGAAGCTACAATCCAGATTTCAGAGGAATTGGAGCAGAATTGAGCGAATTATTGCAGAATTACGATTTCTACACAATTTATTTGGGATCTACATATCTCTCACATCCTGCCGAATTGGAGCCTAATTTTTATTGGGTTTTTGAAGACATAATAGAGGAGCCTACAGTCCAAAAATTGGAGAAATTGAAGCAAAAATAAGGAAGTTATTGCAAAATTAGGGTTTCCAACAAAATTGCTCTCAAGGTTGCAAATTTGCTAATTTTTTGGAGTTTTTTCTGGGTAAGTGGTATCTTGGCCCTAGTAAGTTAAGGTAAAAATTTCAGAGAATTTACATTTCATTTGTGTGATTTATTTCAAAAATATTGGTTTCCATCTTGACGGGGCTTGCAACAAGAGGCAAAAAGAATGTTGTCACACCGGGGAAATCCTCTGATAAGGATGGGGAAACAATAGAGGATAGTAATCCCAATGAGGAAATAAGTAAGGTCAAGGAAGATGTTGTTAGATCTAGGGCACACAACTGAGAGGGGGGGGTGAATCAGTTGTACAAAAACTTGTTTCTACTTCAAACACTTGATTCTTCTTTGTTAGTTAATAGCATATCAATTAACCATCCATGAAAGCATAATGCATAAACACAAGAGCAGATTAACATCAATACATTAGACACCAAGATTTTGACGTGGAAAACCCAGTTAAGGGAAAAACTATGGGGTGATTAACCCAAGGATTATTCTCTGTTAGAAGAATAAGAAAAATGAATGGCACATGCCAATTAGTGCTCACTGCCCGAGCATATTGCTCACAAGGAGGCACACTGCCTACAAAGAGACACACTGTCTACAAGATCATAATGATCACAACCTTGAACTGGAGAATGACATCTTTACCATGTCTGGATCAGTTCCATTTAAGCCCGAGCTACTTCTGCTCTGCCCTTCGCTCTTTCGCTAGACCACACTCATCTGCTCCATAACACACTTTGAAATGAACTCACAAACCTTTATTTATACAAGACATCGACTTAGGAACAATCATCTAAGTCGGCAATCAACCATAAGGACATTCGCAAGATGATTAATACATCCGGTCGGCCACCACAAGAACATTCGCAAGATGAACAACTTCATCCGGTAGGTTAGTCTGAACAAGAACTTCATCTGGAAGAATATCTTCAATTCCGGGCTCTACCACTAATGCGGATCAACAACACAACCTCAACATGATCCAAGAACCTTCACAAGCCTGCCTGAATGACCAGGTACATCCGCACTTCCTCTACTCACTGGAATCTCTTCTCTTCCTCATCCGGAACTTCAAGAACACAGTCTATCGCCACTGTCATACTGCCAGAGGTGTTTCCGGACCTCCAAACCACATACCAATCGAGATGACACATTACAAGGACCTCCCAAACACTCTGTCCAATCCGCAGAATAGGACAATGCACTTCCGGATCTCACCGGACCTTTTTGTAACACTCTGTCACTCCGGAGCATCTCCCAGAACTGGTTCTACTTGATTGATCACAACTTCTTCACATCTTCATGCGGATCTCTGAAATCTTAACTGGATTATCTCAAGACTCATATCTACAAACCCTTTAATCCGCATCCTCTGAATCTCAACCTATTGAGTACTTTTGCCTTCTTCTCATCACTGTTCTTCACTGTTCCTGATTGAGACTAATTTTCTCAATATCCTCAGCACACAGCTCATCCAATCCTTTTTGTCAATGCAATATGAGTATGTTGACATCAATGACAACATTGGTTCACCTCATACTTGCAACAATCTCCCCCTTTGTCATTGATGGCAACATATGATGTGAAAAACCATCAAGACAAGAACTTCTCTTTTCTGTCACAGCTCCCCCTATCAACAACAACTCTTCTCATGTCTTCTCTTCCTTTACTGTTCCCCCTTTGATCATCAACCACTTGTTTTTCACATGTCTTCTCTCCCCCTTTGACATCAATGGCAAAGGGCTCATACTTGCAATTCTAACACATCAGAATCATATCAGCTGCTCCCCCTTAGTAACTCCCCATCATCAATCCGGATCACAAGATATGACTGTGATATCCACCGGACTGATGCGCATCAGTGCATCCTAGTTCATCACCGGAGGGGCCATGACCCCTAACTTCTCCCGGAGATACTCAAAAGAGTCCTTGGGAAGAGGTTTAGTAAAGATATCTGCAATCTGATCCTTGGAGGGTACATACTCCAATCTGACTTCTTCCTTGTTCACTTGTTTTCTCAAAAAGTGAAACTTGATAGATATGTGCTTAGTCTTAGAATGCAATACCGGATTCTTAGAAATATTAATTGCACTTGAATTATCACAGAAAATTGTGATAGGCTCCTCATATTCAACTTTAATGTCTCTTAGCATCTGCTTCATCCATAAGATTTGAGTGCAACTACCTGCTGCTGCAATGTATTCTGCTTCAGTTGTAGACAGAGATATTGCATCTTGTTTCTTGCTTAGCCAAGAAACCAATCTCTTCCCCAAAAAGAATGCTCCACCACTGGTGCTCTTCCGGTCATCCACATCTCCTGCCCAATCTGCATCTGTGTAAGCATGAAGAGAGAAATCATGATCTCTAGGATACCACAAACCATACTCCACTGCCCCTTTTAGATATCTAAAAATTCTCTTGATTGCCATAACATGAGATTCTCTAGGATCGACCTGAAATCTTGCCACAAGACCAACAACCTGTATTACATCTGGTCTAGTCTGAGTGAGATACAAGAATCCACCAATCATTGATCTATACTTTGTCTGATCTGCCTTCGGAGAGTCATCATCTTTGCTCAACTTACATCCGGTTGCCATAGGAGTGTTCATTGGCTTTGAATCTTCCATATCGAATTTCCTCAACAATTCTTTCACATATTTGGTCTGAGAAATGAAGATCCTTTTCTTTGTTTGAGTAATTTGCAGACCCAAGAAGAAATTCATTTCACCAAGCATAGACATTTCAAACTCACTTTTCATCTGATTTGCAAAAGTTTTGCACATACTATCTCTTCCTCCAAAAATGATATCATCCACAAACACTTCAACAATCAAAATGTTTTCATGATCAATTTTAAAATATAAGTTACTGTCAGCAGTACCTTTGTTGAATCCAATCTGCACAAGATGCTTATCCAACCTTTCATACCATGCTCTTGGGGCTTGCTTCAATCCATACAATGCTTTCTTCAACTTGCAGACCATATCATCATTATCAGACAATTGAAATCCATCCGGTTGTTCAATGTAAACTTCTTCTTCCAGATCACCATTTAGGAAGGCAGGCTTGACATCCATCTGATATACCTTGAAGTCTTTGAAGGCAGCAAATGCAAGAAATAATCTGACTGCTTCAATTCTTGCCACCGGAGCAAAGGTCTCTTCAAAATCAATTCCTTCTATTTGAGAGTAGCCTTTGTAGACCAATCTTGCTTTGTTTCTGATTACTTCACCAACTTCATGCAGTTTGTTTCGGAAGACCCATTTGGTTCCAATCACATTCTTGTCTCTAGGTCTGGGAACAAGATCCCAAGTATGATTTTTCTCAATATGCATCAATTCTTCCTCCATTGCTTTGGTCCAGTTTTCATCATTGCAAGCTTCATTAACTGTCTTAGGTTCAATCTTTGAAATCAGACAGTATTCATTTGAATCTTGAGCAATTCTTCTCTGTGTTTGTACCCCTTTACTTTTGTCACCTATGATCTGATCTTCAGAGTGATTTAGAGTTACATACCTTGGAACTTTGGGAGTTTCTTGCACTACTAATTCTTGATCAGGCTCATTCAGACAAACTTCTTCTTCCTGATTTACCAGATCAGTCTGGATCTGAATTTCAGAGGAGGATGGAGCTCCTTGCACCAGAGGATCATTTTGATCATCTTCATCACATTCATAGAATCTTGAGGGCTTCTCCATTCCTTCATCAACCTTTACATTTGTACTTTCTATCATCTTTTTCAATCTCTTATTGTAACACCGGTATGCTTTGCTTTGAGTGGAGTAACCCAAGAAAATTCCTTCATCACTTCTAGCATCAAACTTTCCTAAATCTTCATTTCTTTTGATATAACACTTGCTATCAAATACTCTGAAATATCTCACAGTAGGAGTTACACCAAACCAAAATTCATAAGGAGTCTTACCAGTATTGTTTCTGATTTGAACTCGGTTAACAGTGTAGACTGCAGTGCTGACAGCTTCTCTCCAAAACATCTGAGGAACATTTGCTTCCATCATCATTGTCCTGGAAGCTTCCTGGATGGTCCGGTTCTTTCTCTCAACTACTCCATTCTGCTGTGGAGTTCTAGGAGCAGATAACTGTCTCTTTATGCCATGCTTCTCACAAAAGTTTATGAATTCACTGGATGTGAATTCACCACCTCTATCAGACCTTAGACACTTCAGTTTCAATCCGGTTTGATTCTCTACCATAGCTTTGAAGATTTTGAACTTCTCAAGGGCTTCTGATTTCTCTTTTAGGAAGGTAACCCACATCATCCGGGAATGGTCATCAATTAGCAACATGAAATATCTATCACCTTGCATACTCTTAATTCTTGTCGGACCACAGAGGTCAGTATGAACTAATTCCAATAATCCGGTAGTGGACTGATCCTTGCTTTTGAAAGAGACTCTGCTCTGTTTACCTAGCTGACATTCTTTGCACAAACTATTTGTAGGTTTCACCAATTTAGGAAGATCTCTTACAGCCTGAGTATTGCTTATTTTGATGATGTTATCAAAATTCACATGGCACATCCTTCTATGCCATAACCAACTCTAATCAATTTGAACAAACATACAACTTTTATTAGAACCAACTAGATGGAAGATATTACCTTTTGTTTGGGTACCAGATGCAATTTCAGTTCCGGAGCTTGCAAAGATCCTGCATCTTCCATTCTTGAACCGGAGATCATAGCCTTTGTCCACCAACTGACCAACACTGAGAAGATTGTGCTTCAATCCTTCAACATACAGTACATTACCGGTTTTGCTCTTTCCATCAAAAGAAATAGTTCCCCTACCTCTGATTTTGCCAGCAGAATTATCACCAAATTTTACCATTCCTCCTTCATACCTTTCCAAATCTAAGAACTTGTTCTTGTCACCTGTCATATGGTGAGAACATCCACTGTCAATAACCCAATCATCCTTTTCTTCAACTTGGGCAGCCAAAGCTCTTTCTACAACCTTCTGATTGACAGATTCAGAGGATATTGAATCTTCTTCCTTGATGGCAATAAACACCCATTCATTTCCGGATTTGCTTCCCATTTCTGATTCATCATCTGTTACTCCTTCATTATCATCTTCTTCATGAACATAATAGCAGTTCTTTTGAAACCTTTGTCTGTTAGTATTAGACCTTGCAGATCTTTTCGGACATCTTGAAGCAAAATGACCAATCTTATTGCAGTTGAAGCATTTAAAGGGTAGTTTTCCTGCATACTTACTGGACCCTCTTGGCAGTCTCTTTGCAATGAGGACTTCAAGTTGAGCTGTTTCTGCTTCTTCCTCTTCCATGTCTTTCCTTGCTTGATCATACCATGACAGCTTTCTTGAAGAGTTCTCTCCCGGATCAAATCTTTGTTTGCCTTTCACATAGGCACTGGCTTTGAATGCAGATTCAGTCTTGAGGGGATCATCTCCAAACTCAGTCATTTCAAATGCAGCCAGTTTGCCAGCCAGTTGCTCTCTTGTGACAGTTGTGTGGGCTCTGAATTCATCAATGGCAGCAACCTTGATTTTGTAGGCAGCAGGAAGGGATCTAAGAATTTTGCAAACAATTTCATTTTCATCCAGAACTCCACCAGTATTCCTGATTCCACAAACTAGCTCATTCACTCTTGGCATAAAGGTAGTGATATTTTCATCATCTCTCATCTTCAATCTTTCAAATTTCCCTTTTAGACTTTGCAACCTTGCACTCTTGACAAACTCATCTCCTTCATACAGAAGTTCCAGTTTAGTCCAGATCTCATATGCAGTTGGTAGGTCAATAACATTTGAGAGATCTGAGTCATTCAATGCGCTTAGAAGAGCTTCTTTGGTCTGCAAATTGTTTTCAACATCTGTGATTTCATTCAGAGTTGTTGGACCACCCTGTGGAGGTACATATGGTTTTGAGACCATGGTCAAGTATGCTTTTCCCATACACTCCAAATGACATTTCATGCGACCTTTCCAGAGAGTGAAGTTGGTTCCATCGAACTTCGGACTATCCTTCTTGTATGACGACATCCTGGATCTCCTCAAGCGGTTAAGCTCCTTTCAGAGGAACTTGGCTCTGATACCAATTGTTAGATCTAGGGCACACAACTTAGAGGGGGGGGTGAATCAGTTGTACAAAAACTTGCTTCTACTTCAAACACTTGATTCTTCTTTGTTAGTTAATAGCATATCAATTAACCATCCATGAAAGCATAATGCATAAACACAAAAGCAGATAAACATCAATACATTGGACACCAAGATTTTGACGTGGAAAACCCGGTTAAGGGAAAAACCACGGGGTGATTAACCCAAGGATTATTCTCTGTTAGAAGAATAAGAAAAATGAATGGCATATGCCAATTAGGGCTCACTGCTCGAGCACACTGCTCACAAGGAGGTACACTGCCTACAAAGAGACACACTGTCTACAAGATCATAATGATCACAACCTTGAACAGGAGAATGACATCTTTACCATGTCTGGATTAGTTCCATTTAAGCCCGAGATACTTCTGCTCTGCCCTTCGCTCTTTCGCTATACCACACTCATCCGCTCCATAACACACTTTGAAATGAACTCACAAACCTTTATTTATACAAGACATCGACTTAGGAACAATCATCTAAGTCGGCAATCAACCATAAGGACATTCGCAAGATGATTAATACATCCGGTCGGCCACCACAAGAACATTCGCAAGATGAACAACTTCATTCGGTAGGTTAGTCTGAACAAGAACTTCATCCGGAAGAATATCTTCAATTCCGGGCTCTACCACCAATGCGGATCAACAATACAACCTCAACATGATCCAAGAACCTTCACAAGCCTGCCTGAATGACCAGGTACATCCACACTTCCTCTACTCATTGGAATCTCTTCTCTTCCTCATCCGGAACTTCAAGAACACAGTCTATCGCCACTGTCATACTGCCAGAGGTGCTTCCAGACCTCCAAACCACATACCAATCGAGATGACACATTACAAGGACCTCCCAAACACTCTGTCCAATCCGCAGAATAGGACAATGCACTTCCGGATCTCACCGGACCTTTTTGTAACACTCTGTCACTCCGGAGCATCTCTCGGAACCGGTTCTACTTGATTGATCACAACTTCTTCACATCTTCATGCGGATCTCTAAAATCTTAACTAGATCATCTCAAGACTCATATCTACAAACCCTTTAATCTGTAGCCTCTGAATCTCAACCTATTGAGTACTTTTGCCTTCTTCTCATCACTGTTCTTCACTGTTCCTGATTGAGACTAATTTTCTCAATATCCTCAGCACACAGCTCATCCAATCCTTCTTGTCAATGCAATATGAGTATGTTGACATTAATGACAACACTGGTTCACCTCATACTTGCAACAGATGTGTCCTCAATTAAGAGGGATATGTGTGGCCTAAGAGGAGATATATTAGATATACGAAGCATGTTAAGCGCCTATATGAATGAACCAAGAAAGGAGTTCTCAAGCAACTAAGGTGAACCTCCAAGCAGGGTAATATTGACACAAATTTTAATACTCCTATGGGATCTAGGAATTTGTTTCCAAAGGTGGATATGCGCAAGTTCGATGGCAAGGATCCTCTAACATGGATAAACCAAATGGAGAATTTTTTTGAAGTACATCAAATCCTATATGGACAAAAGGTCACAATGGCTTCCCTATATCTAGAACTAGATCAACTCATTTGGTATTCTTGGCTTTGTACTCATCGGAGGAAAAAGAGTCTCATCGTCTCATGGTCAATTTTTACAGAGGAACTCCAAGCACAATATAGCAATAGTGTGACAGACAACTTCTTCAGCCAGCTTGCTAAACTTCAACAAACAGGACCAGTTAAGGATTATATTCAGAAATTCCAAAATCTATCCTTAAGAGTGGATACAATTACAGAGAACTTGAATGATTTATTCTTGGGTGGTCTCAAGGATCACATTCAACATGAGGTACGCATGTTTAGTGCTAGCTCGGTAAATAAGTCTTTTATCTTGGCACGCAGGGTAGAGGAGAAGCATTTGATTCCTAGGAAGCAAGGGGCTAATGTGACAAGAGAGAGGATATTCAACACCTCCTCTTCCTCAACCTACTAGGTTGACTCCACAACAAATTGAGGAGAAAAGAGCAAAAGGGTTGTGCTTCAGTTGTGATAGCAAATACAATCGAGGACATAAATGTAGTGAAAAGAAATTGTTCTATATTGAAGGTCCAAGTGAGGAAGAAGAGGATGAAACCATATTATATGAGGATAGGGAGTCAAGTGAGGAATCACATGATTCTCAAACAATCATTTCTTGTCATGTACTCTCAGGTTTCAGTGCGCCACAAACTCTCAAGGTAGTGGGTTTCTTAAAGAAGCAGAAAGTGACATGTTGATTGACTTAGGGAGTACTCATAATTTCATCAACAAAAAGTTGGCAACTCGTCTAAATTGTTTTATATATCCAGCCCCAGAGTTTCAGGTTTTGATTGTAGATGGTGGTATAGTTAGTTGTTTGGGGAAGTGTCATAGCATTAAATTATCTATGGGAGATTATCAACTTGATACCCCCATGTATGCGATATGCATGGGTGCAGCAGATATTGTTTTGGGAGTACAATGGCTTACTACATTGGGAACAATTGAGATGAACTTCCAAGAACTATTCATGAGATTTCAATCAGAAGGAAAGGTAGTGGAGCCAAGGGGGTTGAAGGCAAAATCCCCACAGATGGTAAGCTCTCATCAAATGCAAAAGTTTCTTAAGAAAGGAGCGGATGGATTTGTGGCCCAGCTATGTTCACTAGAAGTCTCATTCTAATGCTCCTACTCATCCAGATTTACAAGCAATAATTGATCGTCACTCACTGGTTCTTTGGAGATATGCCTAAAGGACTTCCTCCTAAGAGGGAGCATGATCATGCCATACAACTAGTTCCAGGGAGCCAACCATCGAACATCAGGCCTTATAGGTACCCACACATACAAAAAAGTGAGATAGAAAAAATTGTTGAGGAGATGCTAGAGGCAGGAATTATCAGGCATAGCCAAAGTGCTTACTCCTCGCCTATGGTGATGGTGCGTAAGAAGGATGAAACTTGGCGCATGTGTCCGGATTATAGAGTGCTCAACTTGTACACTATTAAAGATAAGTTTCCTATTCCAGTCATTGATGATTTGCTAGATGAATTGAATGGAGCTATGTATTTTACCAAGTTAGATCTTAGATCTGGTTATCACCAAATTCAGATTAAGGAGGAAGATATTTGTAAGACGATGTTTCGAACTCACAAGGGTCATTATGAATTTTTGGTGATGCCATTCGGTCTTTCCAATGCACCATCTACATTCCAAAGTTTGATGAATTCCATTTTTAAGTTCTTGAGAAAGTTTGTGTTAGTGTTCTTTGATGATATATTGATTTATAGCAAGACTTGGGAAGAACATTTGCAGCATGTAGATCAAGCATTACAATTACTCGAAGATCATCAACTCTATGCTAAGCCATCCAAGTGTGCTTTTGGTCTTAAGGAGGTGGAGTATTTGGGACACATTGTTTCACATGGAGTAAAGGTGAACCCTAACAAAATTAAGGCTATCATGGAATGGCCTATTCCAAAAATCATTAAGAAACTGAGGGGTTTCTTGGGATTGACACGGTACTATAGAAGATTTGTGAAGAATTATGGTCGTATAGTAGCACCCCTCACCACTCTATTGAAGAAGGATTCTTTTCATTGGAATGAGTCTGCTAATGTAGCATTTGAGCAATTGAAGGAGGCTATGTGTACAACTCCAGTGCTTGCCACTCCGGACTTCACCAAGGAATTCATTGTGGAATGTGATGCTTCTGGAAATGGGATAGGAGCAGTTCTCATGCAAGGATGTCGACCAATTGCTTTTGAGAGTCGTCAATTAAAGGGTAAGAATCAGCTCAAACCTATTTATGAGAAGGAAATGCTAGCAATCCTTCACGCAGTTAAACAATGGAGGCCTTATCTAATGGGTCGACACTTCAAGGTTAAGACAGATCATGATAGCCTAAAATATTTTTTGGAACAAAGATTATCCTCTGAAGAGCAACAAAAATGGGTCACTAAGATGTTGGGATATGACTTTGAGATTGTATATAAGAAAGGGAAGGAAAATATTGTGGCCGATGCACTTTCTAGGAAGGATGAGAAAGATGAAGCCTTATTGTGTGCCCTTTCAATATTACAAGCAAAATGGGTGGAAGAAGCCAAAGCAGAGTGGCAAAATGATGTTGCGACAAGTAATCTCATTCAACAATTAAAAAGTGATCTTAGTAGTTCAGATAAGTTTTGTTTGAAGGGGGATATTCTTTGGTATAAAGAGCGCTTGTATCTCTGCAAGAATTCCACTCTTAAACACAAGATTCTCATAGAGCTACATGAGTCCCCAGTTGGTGGTGATTCAGGATTTTTGAAGACATCATCGGGTCCAGCAAGATTTTTTTTGGGAAGGGCTAAAAGGTGATGTTAAAAAATTTGTGGCTGAATGTTTGGTTTGTCAAAGAAATAAGGGGGAGACAATTAAGACACCAGGTCTCTTGCAACCCTTATCTATTCCTAGCCAGCGTTGGGAAGAGGTATCCATGGACTACATCACAGGGCTTCCCAAATCTAAAGGTCATAATGCCATCATGGTAGTAGTTGATCGCCTCACTAAATATGCACATTTCATTGCATTATCACATCCTTTTACAGCAAGTGCAGTGGCAAAAGTTTTTTTGGAGAATATCCAAAAGCTACATGGTACACCTAAGGTTATTGTCAGTGATCGTGATCCTATCTTTACTAGTCACTTTTGGAAAGATTTATTCTCATGTTTGGGTACTCAATTGGCTCATAGTTCTTCATACCACCCTCAACCAGATGAGCAAACTGAGGTTGTTAATAAGTGTTTGGAAGGATATCTACGTTGTTTCACTTCAGAGAAACAGTCTCAATGGGTAGATTGGCTACCACTTGCAGAAAGGTGGTATAACACTTCTTTTCATAGCTCATAAAAAATGTCTCCATTTTTGGCACTTTATGGATATCATCCTCCTTCCATCACATCATCATTAAAGGTGTCACCAAGAGTTTAGGCAGTAGAGGACCACTTACTTCATCAACAACAGGTACTTTCAGGACTCAAGGAGAATTTAGCTATGGCACAAAATCGGATGAACCAACAGTCGGACCAACATCGTAGTGAAAGAAATTTTGAAGTTGGGGATTGGCTCTTCTTGAGATTGCAGCCTTATAAGCAAATCTCGCTGAAGCAACAAAAAAAGAATAATAAGTTGTCTCCAAGATATTATGGGCCATCAAATCATGCAAAAGATTGGTAGTGTTGCCTACAAGCTAGAGTTGCCACCAACAACAAAGATACATCTAGTTTTTCATGTTTCTTGTTTGAAGAAGGTAATTGGGCATAATATTCCTACTCAAACAGTACTACCAGAGCTTGATGAAGAAGGAAGAATCATTTTGGAACCAGAGCGCATTCTTCAAACATGCACGAAGAAGCCAAGGAATAGAACCCTCACTGAGTATCTCATCCAATGGAAGAATTTACTAGTTGAAGAGGCCACATGGGAGGACGAGGATTTCATTCAAAAGAATCCACACTTGGTTAGCATTGAGGACAATGCTTCTTTGAAGAGGGGGGGCATGCTACGCCCTTAATATTGGTGTACATAGGGTTATGAATAGTCGGCTTGTGGCTATCTTAACTCCTAATTAAGTCATGTTATCATTATTATATTATTATTTAGTTAGATAGGTCGGACTAGGTCTTATATAGGGGTGTGTCTATTCATCCTAAGCATAATTAGGTATATATAGGAGGATGTGAGTCTTATTTCATCATGATATTGTGAAGTGTGTTCTCATTGGAGATATTTGGAGGTTGCCCCCTCGAAGTGGCCTGTTATTCTCAGTTATTATCAAGCATTTGCAGAATATTTCATATCATCTTCTTCCATTGTGCAAGTTATTTCATTACACTGAAACCCTAGGTTTCTTCTTCTCCATAGTAAAACTCTTCAAAATCAAATATCAAAATCCTGAATGATAATAACTTTGGTTGATCCCCTTTTATATTCTCTCTTAAGAAGGTCGATTCCCTCCAATATCTTTTTCAATCATTTAAAATAATATTAAGCATTTCCCCATTGACTTTATTAAATGCATTAATATATAGGCTCTCCTTTTAAAATATAATTAATGCACTTTAAGTCACTTAATTGAGGGTCATGGCCCCATTGATTATAAAGTGACATTATAAACTTTATAATAAACCTTTATATTATTTTATTATCGTTAAAGAGACCTTAATGATAATAACTCCTTTAATAACCATTATTTTGCTTAACCAACTGAACATGGAAATCGACCTTGCATCCAAGACCTGTCCAGGTGCCGTACTGAATATAGAAATATTGGACTCTTGTCATATTCCCTATATCTATGCTATACATGACAATTCAAATATATCACAATATATTTCTACAAATCGCATATACTCATAAATATCCATATTGTAATTATAAATATATATATGATAGTTATAAATATCATTTATATATATATAAATGATATTTATAACTATCATATATATATTTATAATTACAATATGGATATTTATGAGTATATGCGATTTGTAGAAATATATTGTGATATATTTGAATTGTCATGTATAGCATAGATATAGGGAATATGACAAGAGTCCAATATTTCTATATTCAGTACGGCACCTGGACAGGTCTTGGATGCAAGGTCGATTTCCATGTTCAGTTGGTTAAGCAAAATAATGGTTATTAAAGGAGTTATTATCATTAAGGTCTCTTTAACGATAATAAAATAATATAAAGGTTTATTATAAAGTTTATAATGTCACTTTATAATCAATGGGGCCATGACCCTCAATTAAGTGACTTATATTCATTATAATAGACAAAGTTGTATAAAAGTAATTATAAGAATATATATATATATATATATATTCATTATAATAGCATTTAGAATATATATATATATATATATATATATATATATATATATATATATATATATAATATAGCATTTAGTATATATATATATATGTTAATATAATAATAATATATAAATGAGGGATCGGGTTCCTTAAACAGACCCCTGATCCCATTTAAGGTTATACATTTCGTACTTATTAAAATGAATACTAAGAGCAGCGATACCCAATTGCTATGCCCTTTGGGGAATAGACCCCTTCGTAGGCTTTAAAAGGGGCAATTCCCCCTCCTCTCACATCATCCAACGATAAACCATTAAGTAGAGGTCGCAGGAAAATAGTAATCAGGCATCGATTAGAAATCATTAAACAAACACCAAGCATAGCTGCACCCAGTGATCAGAGCATTATCTCATCAGTCATCAAATAACACCAGCACTTGGAATCATTAAATCATCAATTGTCATACATCAAACAATACTCCAGCCATAGGTGTCATTAAGCATTGAACATTGAATCATATCAGAGAACAACACTGGAATATATATATATTAGCAGGGAGTACTAAATCAGCAGCGAATCACAAGGAGACATCTCATATTTCATCATTCAATCACCAATATCAATCGATTGTGATTCCTATATCTGCATTACAAATCAAACTACAGAAATAGATCATCTCACATAACTCTGCAAACATAAAGACGTCTTAATCACTCAGCAGCAAGCAAACGTGTTATAAGGTATGATATCTTCTAACAATGCATAATTCATTGAGTTCTCTAAGTCTGATCTGAATAATCTGCTAAGCAATGCAGTTATTATTAGACATTAAGAAAAGGCTAAGATTATGATGTAACATTAAGCATAGATCGATTATCTATATATATGGAATGTAATATCTAACATGGTAGATAAGAATTAGTAATTAAATTAAATCACTATTGTTGGATATAAAAGCTAATGGATGTGTTATCAAAGGAATAATTATGCCTAAGAATTAAATACAAGGCCAAGAGATGGCAATTCATGAGATAGTAAAGGAAATTCCAATAAGTGAAATTCATAACCATGGAATGCCAAGTATAAGAAGTGAGCCTCATTGTTAATCCATCACACCAAGTAAGTGAGACCTAGGGTTGGCAATTGACCAAAGGATGGGTATGGTTCGACTTCGAGTGGTCTAGGGTACCCCTCCGAACCAAGAAAAAGACCCTTGTCTCAAGATGGTCTAGGGAACCTTATGAGAGAAGTGGTTAGGCCTTTGATTTGAGTGGTCTAGGATACCCCGAATCAAAGGAGGAAGTTAAGATAGGCCTTAGGATGGCCTATGACTCGAGTGGGTCTAGGGCACCCCTCAGAGTCAAGAAAGGAAGGACCTATGACAGTTGGTATGACATTGCACCCTAATGAGTTCACTCTTATAAGGTGGAGGGTTTGATTAACAATAGGCCCAAGTATATCTCTTCCATGGTAACATGAGACTTATATAATAGATCAATGATAATAAGAAAGCATATAATTTATGTTTTATTGACATAGAAAAGAAGAATGGAATACTAATGTTCTCTTTTGGTGAGTTGAAATTTTGTGCAAGGTTGTGAAGATTTTGACTTGCTAGAAGGGGACATTACAACTCTGTTGACAAGGTGACTTACTATAAATAGTAAGTGTATGAAACTGAGTCCTGGAACACCAAACGAAGGCCCAACCTGAACCAAACTCTACTCTGCAGAATAAGGCAACTAGATAACCGCCAAAACGGACCCTCTAAACTACTCCATTAGCCTACGAGGGTCAAAACATAGGCTAATCCTCCAAACTCTGATGCTCCTGAAAAATGGGGCATTATAGTCCGCCCTCCCTGAAATTGCTTGTCCCCAATCAATCTCCACTGCAAAGAAACCCCACTCCTCGGAAGGCCCAAAAGAACTGTGATATGTCCCATGCATCGCTAACTAACTCTTGAAGCACCAGCATAAACACAACTGCGCAAGATATCCCTAGATCCCAAACCCATAATGGAAGTCTGCCATGTCTGGTATCCTCTGACTTCCTTTGCGCAAAACCGATCACAACTTCACCCTGCTGAAAATGGTGAAGCAACCTGACGGAACCCATCCAAATTGTAGTGCCAGACCTGTCACCACCTGGATCCCAATACAATCTGAACTCACATCCATCTGATTTGTTTTTAAAGTCTGATTTATCTGCTGGTTTCTTTTGCTGATTAGAAGTTTTTTGTTGGAATCCATTGTCTTTGCTTGAAGAAAAGGACCTTGGTGGAAACTTGTTTTTTGGGATAGCAGACTCCATGCTTCTAGCTTTCTTCATAGCCTCCTGTAAGGAGGGAGGTTCAAATGCCTTGATCCATCCACGTAAAGGATCCATTAATCCTTCAATAAATAGAACCACCAATCTTCTCTTTGTGATACTGGGAACCATCACTGCTAAACGTTGAAACTCTGTAATGTATGACTCCAAAGAGCCAACCTGTTTGAGCTGTGCAAGTTCCTTGAAGAATAACTCAGGATCTTTATGATCAAACCGTTCGATGATCCTATTAGTGAACTCATCATAGGTGGTAATTAAATTGTGACCCAATGTCACCAAGCCATAATACCACCATTCATGTGCCTCACCCTCAAGATGCATTGTGGCAAAATTGATAGCCTCATCCTCGGGCATTGGCTTCAAAGCCAAATAGTTGTCCAGCTTCTGGACCCATGACCTTGCAGTACATTTACCACTAGCATTGAACTATGGCATAGATACCTTACTCACAGCCTGCTGATAGTCACGGTGACCCTGTGTAGCCTGGGGTGCCCTGTGCTCTATCCTACCTGTACCACCGCCTCGAGGCCTCTTCTGATCCAAAAACTGATTAAAGGTCAACATCTGCCTGACCTCTGGTGGCATTGTCATATACTCAGCATGGTGCTGAACAATATAGCATTTGGGACAGCCTTGGGAACCTTTCCTAGCTGTCCCCGTGTCCCTGAAACATCCTGGGGATAGGAACGACTGGAAATCCGCAAGGGATGCATCCCCATGTAACATTGTCTTTCAGTCATCTCAAGTGTTAGTTAAACTACTTGTGGACATTCTACAAGATGGCTATGTTTTGGTGTCATAAAACCTCCATATTAGTGACTGTCTGCAGACTTTTCCCAGGGTTTTCAGCAGTGTGTTATGGCAAAGTTCAGTCATTCAAGGGTTCACATGGCAGTCGTTTGATCATTTGCGTGCACAAAACGATAGTTTCAATTTTCTGTTTGATAAGGCAGCAAGGGTTTCATTCAAAGATGGAGTTCTAGGAACATGTTGAACCAAAATCATTATTGTGAATGAATATCCCTTTGTCAGAAATACTTTGTAATGTCCCCATTTTCGGAGTGATAACCCAAGAGATGACCTAATTGGCAAGTTCTCACACTTGGCCAATTTTGTAGGGCAAATGGAGTTTGAGGGAAGACTTGGCATATTTTATGCTATTTTTGATGTGATCATCCTTGATATAATATTTGCCCTCATTTAGAGCGACCCTTGTGGAGAAGTGAAGATGAAGGAGATGGTATGAGATTTCCTTGTGATTTCATTTGAAAATCTTTCATGCACAAGTATTCACCCACATTGAAGAAAGGAAGACAAAAATACAAATCTTTAATTTGTTTGTTTGGCACCTATCTTGCCTAGGAGGAGGCCTATAAAAGAAAGAAAATAATATTATTTATAAGACTTGGGCGCCTAGGAGAGGGTCGGCCCTCTTAGAAGGAAAAAACTAATAAAATAAAAAGATTTAAGTTGCCTAGGTCGGCCAGCTTAAGGAGGAATCAAGAAACATGTATAAATACAAGGACATTTGGATCATTCAAGGCATCAATCAGCTTATCTTTTATTTCTCCTTCGTGGATTTGCAACTTTGTTTGCATCTATTTTCCAAAGGACGAAAAACCCTTGTGAAAATAAGGTGGAATGGACGAAACTCCAATCTCATCTTGGAGGTGGATTCATATGGAATTCACAATTCCACTTCATTGGAGATTCAAGGAACAAAAGAGCAGAATTCTAATTTGCAGATCAGACTTGGAGATATCATTCTTTGGCAAGTTTTTGATGCTATGTGACTAGGGCTTTATCCTAGGTTTGAGCGCCACTTTCTAGAGGGAAACAACTTGCATTTGGGAGGCGATTTTGGCATTGTGGTGGAGTTTAATTTGCATTTCATATTCAGATCTGTGATCAGCAGCAGAACAGTCCCATTCGCCACCTTTGGAGCAGATTGTTTGGTGCTTAAGTTTGTCAATGACTTAGGGTTTACCCTAAGGTTGGGAGTGCCATCATTGAAGGAGACTTGTGGTTCGTTGTTGGTGTCATTTCCATCTTTTGGAGCAGCAGACCTAAAGCATCTTTGGAGCAGCAGACCTGATACATTTTGGAGCAGCAATTTAATCATCATCCATTGGGTAGCATTGACAACTTTGGAGCACAAACCCTAGGCATCATCTCTTGGAGCATCTGCCCAGCTAGGGTTATTCAATTGCTGCCTATTTTATATGTATTTGGTATGTGCCATCACATGTTGTAAATCTGATTTGTAGTGCAGAAATCAGAGCATTGTTTGGTTTTGTTTGTGCCCTAGAATCCTTGTAAATCAGATCAGAACTTTCAATTTGTGGCAGCAGGGTTTTGACTCAGAAAATCAGGCTTGTTTGATTGATTTTTGATGCCCTACAATGTGTATCTCATGGTGTAATTCATGGGAGATGTGAATGTTATTGTTTAACATCATTTGCCATCATTATTTGGTATGTTTGGATACATGTTTGTTCGCTGTGATTTCATGTCTATGATCAGAAAATAAAATCAGAAACTAGGGTTTTGAGCAGAAAACTAAAGTGCAGAAATTAGGGCAGAATTCAAAGTAAGAAAATCAGAAAATTCCAAATAAGGTTAAGTTGGAAAGCCCAGAAATCCAAAATTGCAGTTAATATCCCCATTTGGGATATTACATACTTTACTTGGTCATGTGAACATATTTGATTTGCACCTTGGCGAAAGGATAAAACATGGTAGTAAATTTGCAAAAGACTGCGGGAAGGACAGAATGCTAGCTCCGAATTCTTTAGATTTAGAGGAGTTATTCAGATTAGCCATTTTTAGCTAAACATATTTTTAGAGAGGTCCTATTTTTGGGCGGATGTTGAAGAACGTTTTTGTGGATTGTTTTAGTTTTTTTTTATCTATGCTTTGTTTAGATTAGTTTTATTCTTTAAAGTGCTTTCTTTTTCTGTTATTTCTAGTGGTTAGTTTAAAGACATTTATTTTGGGATTAATTAATGATTATCCTAAATCTTAAAAGATTGGGTTTTGTAAACTTATAAATAAGTGTTTTATGCATAAGCTTTTAGGAATGATAGTTGATGTTATGCTTATACTGCAGAAATTGTCATTCGAGTATTTAATTTAAGTTTTATGTGTTGGCAATTTTGGACTGAAATTGAAGAATACTGTTAGGCTTTGTATTGGCATTGTTATTCATCTTGGTTGTAGGTTTGCATGCAACTTAGTTATTCAATCTCCAAAATCTTTTGTTGTTTGTGTGGCATAAGTAATTCATCAATCCTATTTCATGTATGTGGACTTATTGGTTTTTGACTTTAGCCAATGTGAGAAAAGGCTGATCTTGGTCTTGTGCTTATGCTTGAGGCCAAAAAGATGGAGTGAATTCATTTGATTTATTTAATTTTGCCAAAATCCCTTGCAGATTAATTGTGTGTAGTGTAAGTACTTGTAGATTCTATCCATAGTCTAGTGTCTAGGGTTAGTTTTAAGGGAGCTTTTTTTTCCAATTTGAAGAGAGGTTTACATCACACATTGCTCCAGTTTGTGTTGTATTAAAAGGTACAAATTAAAATGGTAACAAAACACAATGAGGCCTTGCCCTGAGTCTATGGGCCACCTTGGAGCAATTTCTCCTTATCTTTAGTGGAATTGTAGATCATGAGGAAGAAGCCTCTCATGCAGGGGCAAATGAAAATATCATCTTCAAGGTGAGGTTTCCAATTTTTGAAAAGCCATTCATTTTGAGCAACCAAAAGTGGCCAAAAATTGTGGAACCTACATATCAGAACTTCTTGTAGCCCCTCTTTGACCTCCAAGATATTTGTCACCAAATCCACAACCTTCAATAGTTCAAACTATAACTCACCATTAGAATGGACTCCATACCTTTGTTTGGAATTCTCTAAAAGGGAATGGGTAGAAGAAGGAATCTCTCGGACATTATTTGTAGAGGATTGAGGAGAAACCCTAGATTGTGAAGGGGAGACACTTCGAACCAAAATATCAGAACCCCTGCGGCCATCCAAAGAATCCAAACCCTTATTTGAACCAGGCGGAGAGTCCCTCGATGACAAAGGAGATCATACTTGCTCAATAGACTGGTGGGAGATATCGGAAATTAGATTTCACAAAGAAGGGTTTGTAGTGAGCAATGAAGAAGGAAACGAATTAGAAGCAAAGAAGTAAATGGATCATAAGTGAGGAAAGGGTCGCCATCAAAGAGAAGGAATGCCATCGCATAAGAAGGAGAATAGAAGATCAGGAGTGATTGAAGACATATTTGCTATATATATGCATGTTGTTATTTCAGTTACATATATACATTACATGCATATTATATATATACACCTAGTTATTCTTCCATTATTAAGAGATCAATTTACTTGAGAACCCTTATTTATTTACATATATGTCCGTATGAAAATATATACATCCACAAATTTACAAGGACAAATTTACATTTATTTGTCACATGCATTTAGACATATTCTATATGTATAATAGTTTATTTACATATATATAATACATGTGAATATATATATTCACATGTATATGAATATATAAAGATTAAAATAATAAACTATTAAAACCATATATTGATTATTTTAAAATACTATTTAATGAAAAAGTGAAAGAATATATATGTATATGTGTAGCGATTTACATTTCTTTGTCACATGCATTTAGATATCTTCTATATGTATAATAGTATATATAAACATATGTATATATATTCTCTTACAGACACATATATACATACAAATTAAAATAATAAACTATTGATAACATATATTGATTATTTTAAAATATTATTTAATAAAAAAGGAGACAAAATATGTATGTATGTGTGCGTGGGTGTGTGTACGTATATGTTTAGTTGTGTGTATGTATTTGTGTGTATGTTGTGTGTTTGTGTGCATACGTGTGTATATAGATATGTATGTGACTCTGTGTGTATGTATGAATAGTGTGTATTAAAAAATAAAGATAAACTAAATTAATAAAAGAGAGAAAAAATGAAAGGACAACTAGGGCGCTTGTAGGTTTGGCCTTCAAGGCTAATGGCTTTGTAGGTGCTAGTGTTCGCCATAGGGCGCCAAGGGTAAGGGTGGCTGTGGGGACCTACCCCTTTCCCTTTCCTTTATAAATTACCCTTTGTTTTTTAGTTGTGTTTAATAAATAAAATGCAGTCTATATATATCTATATATCCTTGATTGGAAAACTGCACTTTCTAAAAGAAAGAAAAAGAGAAACGGAAATGGCCATGGGGGTTGAACCCCATGGCCTTTCCTTTTGAAACCTGCAAATATTATGAATAAAATTCTGGAATGGAAATAAGTTAGATTAAGTATAAATTTCTAGAGTGGAAATAACTAAGACACTATAAAATTTTTAGAGGCCGCTGGCCTTAGGGCCAAGCTTCTTCCATGGAAGGGAGGAACTTGGCACACCTCTACCCCGCAATAAGACTACTTGATCTAACAGAACTATGCTAGTCCTAACTTGTGAGTGGTTACGGAAGGGGATGGTTATGGGAAGGCTACCCCCTTATTCTCAAATATGAACGAGCTTTCTTAGCCAAATATGAACACGAGAAACTTCTTATGCTAAGAAGGGATTCATAAGTCTACAAAAGTAAGCTGACAAACAAAGAGGACAGGGATATTATATTTGAAGAACAAAATTCAATCCCTCAATGACTTGGTGAAGAGTAGAATAGATGGTTTTTGAATTCAATAGACAAGTGAGAAATGAAGTTGTGGAGATAACCAATATGAAGAATAGAATTTGATCCCCCATCGAGGAAATAAACAAATTCACAGATGAATAGAGAGGACAAGTAGAATTGGGGAAGGTTGAAATTCTGATTCCCAACTTTTGATTAAAAAACAGGAGAAAGGTTCAAGATTTTACTTTCCTAGCTAAAGAAGAATTAGTATTACATGTTCATGGATGAATTCAAAAGGAGATCATGGTTTCCAAGAACCCTAGCAACAAGTATAACTTAATTGAAATTGATTTGGCTAGGAGGTTGTAGGTTTAAGCAAATAATATCAAGTAGCAAGCTATATAGTGAGAATATTTAGTTTGAAGATTCGAAGCCCACAATGAAATATATTTTGCATCAAATTTTATATTTTGAGAAAGTTTAATTTGAAGATTTGAAGGTTGCTATGGACAAATAAGTTTTGCCCTCAAATTTTAACATGTCAAGAAGGTTTAGCTTGAAGATTTGAAGCTCCATATGGACAAATATATTTAGCACTTAATTTTAATGTTATTGCTATGAATGATTTGGATATTGATTGTGATTGACATTGGTTAGAGACTTTCTGAACTACTAAAATATTGATTTGCAAAAAATAGCATGAAACTTTTGTACATGAAAAAGAAGTCAACATTGTAAGGTATCACTCATCATTTTAAGAATGAGCATGAAGGCTAAAGGAGAGCACTAGGAATCCAAAGATAGGACATGAAGCTTTGGTACACAAAAGAGAAGTTAACATTGTAGGGTATCACTCATCATATCAAGAATGAGCATGAAGGCTAAGGAAGAGCATGAAGAAAAATCTAAACATAGTGAAGAATATTCAAAATATCATAAGGAAGATAACAAGGATTAGAAGAGCATGAGGAGAAGTCTAAAGAAATAGACAATGAAGAATATACATAAAAGATCATTAGGAAGAGGACAAGAAAGGATTATAAGATTAGCATAAGGAAGGATTTCAAGAAGAGCACAAAGAGGAATTTAATGAAAAATACAAGGAAAAATATGAAGAAGAGCACAAAGAAAGAAATTAAAATGAGCACGAGAACTTGGGTGCTTGTCAAGTAAGCTAATGCACTTCATCTACTCTAGCTAAAGGAGGAAATGGATGACAAGGTTGAAGCGTCAAAGGCAAAACAAAAAAGCTAAGTCTACAAAGGTTGTCATGTATCAACATCTATGGCACCATGAGAGGCAACAACATAGAGGCATAGTAAGGAGCATTAGGGGAGAATGACTATGGGTGTACATGGAATCAAAGAAGCATTCACTTTGGATATGCTTTGTTAAATGACTATGGACATGGACTTAGAGGAGCAACTACCATATTTATGCATAGCATGAGAGAAGAAGAAATGAGAACTAGAGTAGCGCAAAGGATGCATGGCATCATCAAGAATCATCACCTACAAAGACGACACATGAATGGATTATGGGGCATAGTGCCATGTGTAGTAAAATTTGTGGAAGTCTTACTATGTGGTTTCTTTACATGTTTCAAGGACAATAAATGTTAAGGGGGCGGAATGTTATACACCTAGGTACATGGTATTATGATGTATATGAGCTTATGTAGTAGCTGGCTTGTGACACACGACTTGTTTTTTAGATGGGATGGACCCAATGGGTAGCTTGTGTGTTGGGTCAATTTTTGTTACTTATTGGTTGGCCTAATTTATATTGGATGGGTTAAATGTTTACCATTACCCTAGGGTTATTAGATGAGATGCTATATATTGATGCATCTATCATTCTGATAGATGATTGACTACGAATCAATTATATTGAGTTGTAAAGATAGTGTAGCAGTTTTGGATCTCATATAGGGAGATATCCCCGAGTGATTACTTCATTAACAAATGTTATGTGGTGTAACCCTACCTCAAGAGTATTTCTATTTAGAGTATATTGAATATTAGGGTACATTGGTAATTTGGTACACACCATACATCTTGTGTTGTGCATTTTGATTGCATTTGAGCATATTTCTGTATATTGGATATTTGGTTCTTAAAAATGTTTTTTTGCTTGTCATGTTATGTAAATAGTCATTTTCTTTTGGGCTATAAGGATATTGCCATCTTTCTATGTTTTGACACTTTCTTCTTCATGACTAGGAAATAACCTCCATGGGTGGGCTTAAATTGGAAGTGGAAGCAATCCCACTTGTTGGGATGGGGCATGCATATAAACGTTCTGGTATTGCTACAGTAGGACCATCAAGGAATATGCCTAGTGGAGGGTACTGATACAAAACTAAAGATTGCAGTTTCTTAATCTAGGCTTCAAACATCTCATTCATCAAGTTACTAGGAATGTTGAAATATTTGAACAATTTGAGGCCCTAGTTTAAGGTTTCTGACTTCCATATGTTGGATCATGACTCTGCATTCTTATCTTCTCCTTTTTGTAGATTCTTTTTCTTGAGTAAACTGTGTCTGCTGCAGGATATCCATGCTGGTTTAATATCGTTGACTGTTTTGCAGGTATGTAATCTGCAATGGGTTTGCATTGCTTAACAATGAACTAGTATCGTGTTTCTATTATTTGTCTTGGCAGAGGTTGTGATTTCCTTTTCCAGGATTGTAATTATACTTTTTTGTGTCTTCTGTTTGAATTCTTGTGAAGTGGAAGACTATTCAGGCTTGGGCAGTGAAAAATCCAGATGGGACTCTTCTTGCAGTTGGGGATATCTGCCCTTTGTTTCTTGCATGGATGGCTTCAAGGCAACCCAGAAAAGTTTGCAAAAGGAGTGCTGGAAGTGGAATTAAATTTATATTTGTTGGAACTGCAAAAAGTGAATATTACGACCGTGATGATGACAATCTAAATCACAAGCTTGGATTCTTTGATTGTTGTAAGGATCGCCATACCTTATTTTCAAATTTGATTTAGCTTTGTCTTGTCTATTTGTTCATCCTCTAAATCTGTAAATACACGAAATCTGGTTGGAAGATGCTTGTCGTTGTCTTTAGATGCTAAGGTCATGGAGAAAAGTTAAAGGGGAGAACTTTAGGCCAGTTGCCAATAATGAGTCATTATATTATGAAGTACTTGATGATTGCAAGTTGCAACTATATAATTGTTATTCTTGATTTAGTCTTAGCATATTTTCTAGAAACTTTACCAGCAGATGCCTATAGAAATGTGCTGGCTATTCACTTGCCAGACTAACAATCACCAGAGTATGAACAATAAAGTTATTATAAGTGGAATGCCTTTGTGGAATCACCAGACTAACTTGTACCTTTACACTCTACAGATAAAATCCAAAAATCATAATCTGCTTTCCTAATTGCTATTTCATCCCAAAACACATTCATGTCTTAGCTATATCCACAAATGGTAGAAAAATGTCTCTATAACTTTCTGTAACAATCTCTATAGGTTTGGTTTGAACTTTGAACTGTCCTCCCAATGGCATGGCGTATACAGGTTTTACTGTACGAGGAAATTATATGCAACATAGAAGCCATCATAGGAAGCTACCAATGGGAGTGGTTGAGGATATCAGATAGGGCACAGTGCTGATTCTTTGCAGTGCAGTATCTCCAAAGAGAAATGTTATAGAAGAAGAATTTAGGTCTTTAATATGTGGAATAAAAAGTGATTTTGAAATTGGATAGAAGCAATGATACTGTTGTGATGAATAAGTCTTGAGTATGATGTTACAATGAAAAGGCTTTTCTCTACATAGATTTATAGAGAACCACTGCAGTCCAATCATCGCAAGGACTAAGGAGGTCACCAAAGCTATTAGCACATCATCTTTGGATCCTTTAATAAAAAAGATTAATATGGATAACATCAGCCATCCTCAAGATTGTTATATGTCTATGAAAATGGCCTTTCAGAGGTCATCTAGTGAGTTATGCTGAGTCTGTCTATCGAAGTGTTGCATATATGCAGGCCTAATGTCACGACTTCAGCTGTGAATAGTTTCTGGATTGTCTGTCATTCTTAATGTTGTTTTGACTGTTTGCCAAGCCATGTGTATAAGCAGGGGACAATGTAAGCCTGTCCAACAGAAGGAGATTTGTTTAAGTGGTGCTGGACTGGTCAAATCGAGAATTTAAGTGACAACGGTGGCTGAATGGTGTGCCTATGATATTGTCAAGTGACACAAACACCTAAACTGCACATCTAGGTGGTGGTTGACAATCTTAAGTGGCATGAGTGAAGAAAATGCACGCCTGAGTGTGATAAGAGATGATCTAGGTGGCAAACATGAGTAGAAGGCGTGGCTTAGGTGAAATGATTTTGTAAACTGGCAGAAGCAACAAAAATGCACACCTGAGGTCATTTTTTCAAGTTTGAGAGGCAATAGTAGTCAAGGCATGTAGTGTTTATATCATCTTTAAGTGGCACACATCTCTGAGAAGCATGCCTCGTATGTATTTGTCATCTTTAAGTGGCAAAGCCAAAGGAACGTGCTTTGGCCTACTAAGACAAGGTTAGAGGTATCAACTCTCCAAAAGCATGCCTACAAGGACGTGGACAACTTTAAGTGACTAATACCTTGCAAAAGCATGCCTAAACCAGTCATAGCAAGTGTTTAGTGGTTGATGCATTGTTGGAGTGTGCTTTGATCAAGTTAAGACAGGGATTTTGTGGCAATACTCTCCATATGAGCGCCTGTAATATCCCCAATGGAATCATTTCAATAATTCTTGGGTTAACTCAGAACTAAATTAAGCTGATTTGTTTCAATGCATTACTGAAACTCACATGTTATGGATAATAGATCTTTTTAAACCCAAAATCAGATTCACAAATATTAGATATATATTAACTCCATAGAATAGCGACTGGAAAGAGAGTAATGATTCAACAAATTACTGATTGAATACACCAGCTGCTGCTTATGATATGAATTGCCGACTTTTGCATCAAATGTACGACCTGTACCAAATAGGTACAACACCCTCAAGACGCCCAAATTAGCCACATTCGTCCCAAAAACTAGCCACAACTTCCCAAAGTGTATGGCTGAGAATTAACAACCAATTCGTTTAGAAGATGTATGACAAGTTTTCACTCTTACAAATTATTTGCTCAGCATTACAAATAGTGTGGCCTTATTTGGCAATAAATCATTAACCAATAAATGGTACGACCAGTACAAGTTATTTACAAATTATCTTTGTAAAATATAATGAATCTAACAAATAATGAAGAAACACTTGCAATAAATAAAACCTTCAGTTGTAGCACAATATGATTCTTGTATGAAATCAGCTTTATTGAATTGAAGGAATTTCGTCCTCCAATTCTCTGGTACCATGAGGGTTTTTGTCACAACCCTCTTCTATTTACACTTAGCATTTACCTTAACTGTATATATCACATGGATATATATTGATGTTATATTGCAGATACATGCAACCTTTTATGTAAGAATTGTTTTATCGCACAATCAAGAAGTATTGGACATGTTTTAAGTTATAGTGGCATAAATCAATTATGGATTATAGCACGATTGTATATATTGATGTCATGATTATAGAATAACTATCAATTGGATTTTTTGAGTATGTCAGGATCCGCCATGACCTCATTCCGGAAGGAAGAGTATTACAGAGGTTAGTTTTGTGAGTTCTGGAATTGATTCCTACTAGTTTTGGTTTCATCCTAGTAAACAATTTCAGCCAATTAATTTCGGGAAGTAATAACGTGTATATATATATATATATATATATAGAGAGAGAGAGAGAGAGAGAGAGAGAGAGAGAGAGAGATTGTTAATATATCTTTATTTATTAATTAAATAAATCCAAGTAATGAATAATGTGAGTTGAATTAGTAATAAATGTAATATTGTTTTTACTGCCAAGTAATTGGCAATAGAAATTATTATTATTCTATGTTCCCCCAAGTACCGGGGACGGGGACGGGTGGGGACGGGGGGACGAGTTTCGGGGACGGCATTTTTTTTTGGCCATTTTTTAGGGGACGGCAGGGGACGGCTACTAAAATAATGTTTTTTTAAAAAATATAAGGAAATTTCAAATATTTAAATGATAACATTGATAAGGCATTCATTATAGACATTATAGAACATTAAAACATGCATACATAACCATAACATTACACTTTTTCAACTTGTCACATGAGAATTGGCTTGGACCAGTTCAAAGTATATGAGCTTCAGGCTTCAGCAAAATAGGATTGCAAGTTAATCAATCACATACGAACAACATATGGATGAACTGTGTGTATCCAAGCTAAAGAACTTAGACAAGAAATTGCTGCGTAGGAAGGAAATGTAGATGCAATGGTTCCCATGTAGATTACATCACTAACAGTGAAGGAGATGGAATGATCAGTACATCAAGTATTTGACAAATTTGTAGTAGGAAAAAATAAAATATGGCAATAATCAATGAATACAAAAACAATTCAGGGCAGCCTTGCTAACTATTTCTTTGTTTCCTGCCAAAAGTATGTTTTTTTTTTTAATTTTTTGAGTTGGGAGTTTCCTGGGAAAAAGGGGACGGCTAGCTGTCCCCGGTACGGTTAGGGGACGGCTAGCCGTCCCCTAAGTCCCCTAAAAAAAGGGGACGTCCCCGGAAAAAAGGGGACGGCCAGGGGACGTTTCCTGGCCGTCCCCGCGTCCCCGGGACGTCCCCGGTACGGGTACGGCCAGAAAAAGGCAGGGGACGCGTCCCCGGGGAACATAGTTATTATTTTATTCAACGGGATTTACTATTTTATTATTAGCAGAATATAATAAAGACCTGAGGAAAGGTATGTTCTTTTTATAATATTTATCATTTTCTAAGGGAAGAGAGAATGGTTTGGATTATTTTAATATTTCATGAAGCAATTGTAATTTCTGTGTCTGACATTTGTATGATAACGAGAAAAACCTTGTAAAATACTCCACTTGAGCTGTTAAGCCAAGATCACTAGGAATTTATCAAAGTTTTACCTATCAATAAAATATCATATAATTCAACATCCGGAGCTTTGGAAGGAGGGAGGTAAGGCCAATCAAAAGGGGATTTTTGGAAATTTGAGGGCATGGTCGGACAAGAGGAAGGGAATTGGGAAAGAGAGAAGAAAAAGAAGAATTCTGGCTAGGAAGAATTAACAATTACAGGTCAAATCTATCAGAATTTGAAGGAAGATCAAAGGTATGAATTCTGCTAGTTTGTTCAGTAAATTTGATCATAGATTAACAGGAAACCCTTTTGCCATGCATATATAACAGGAAGTAATAGATATCTTTTATTCTTTTCTAATATCAAAGAATTCTAAGCAGCTATATGTATGTATTTCCCTTTTATGCTTGGTGAATTCTGAGCCTTTAGCAAATAGCCAAATTTTAATAACCAGCTGCTACAACATGAAATTTCACCAAATTAGAATTTTGCGGAATTTAGTTGAACTCTTGTTGATGGCTACCTGAGAGGAATACCTGCAAGAATGTATAAAACCAGTTAAATAGTCTTCTGGTTATACGTAAACCAGAATCAAGGAAAAATACTCTGTAGAAACATACCTATTTAATGATTGCTATGCATAATTTTGACAAATCACAGAGAGTGATAAACTAAATTTGTGAGAAGTAAATGTTATTTAACTTCCTGTAGCATGCAGAAATAAATACCTGCAGAACTCTATATCTAATGAAGTGTATATACGCCATTTATTCGGGCAAATAGAGAAAATATTGTTGAGGTCTGGCAGCCATAGGTAGGCGACCCCTCTAAGGGAGACGCCTCCATTAGAGAGGCGCACTCTCTAATGGAGACGCCTCCATTAGAGAGGCGCACTCTCTAATGGAGATGCCTCCATTAGAGGTACCTCCTCTAAAAATATCTCTGTAGAAAAAAAATCTGCATATCACATTTTTATTTGCCTTATAAACTTCTTCTACTTCAGAATATTTAAATGCCTTTTATAAATCTCTTCTAACTGCCCTCATTTCTCTGCTGTTAGAAAGGAAACATGCCTTATAAGGCAGCAAATAAACAAATTTAATAAACTATATGTAATAAGGAATAAGGCTATTTTTTAGATTTATTAAAAGGTTGAAGATTACTGTAGAAGGATTGGAAAGAGTTAAATATAATGAAATAATTCTAAGAGGAACTAAATTTCTGACATGGAACTTGTAAGAGTCCTTATTATATGACTGAAATATTTTGCAATTTTAGATAAGATTTCTTGCACTAAATATTCAACTTCAAATGAAAGATAACACATGAAACATATAGACTATGAAAACCCAACTCCAATGCTTTATTCACTTATTCAAAGAAGACAAATACAAATGACTATTAGCTGTCCTTTATGACAGTCAAGCACTGTTTTATATCAGACTTAGGAACATGCATGAAAAATAAGCAAATTAGCATCCAAACTCTATACACATGATGTCTAATCAATCAATGATGATTGATAAATGATCCAAGCCCAAAGTGTTCCTTGATTCACTATTACATGCCACTGTATATGAGACTGATATAACTGATTATATGACTGGTAAAAACGCTGATATCACTGTTAATGCCCAACCAATAAGATATGGACGAATGCATGCCATAAGCACCTCCAAATGGCTCTAAATGCAAATCGGTAGCCTCCTAATAAGCTGAAATGATTTCCAAAGTCTTCAATACACCCAATGCCTTCAAAATGAACTTCATTCAATGCTGATGCTGACTGTAGCAGACCTGTAGGTGACTGAAATATGCCTAGATTACATGAAAATCACAAAATAACTCCTCTCCAAGCAAGCAAGGGTCTTCTAGTGAAGGATATTGCTTTGTATAATCATCACCAATGCCTGAATCTTCATAAAACCCTGAAAATAAAGCTTTATCAGCTGGTTGTGATTTGTATCAGACCCAAAACTCTTGATAAAACTCACTCAATCACTCCAATATTTGATAAACACTACCTTGGTTGATATTCAACTTGACCAAGGGTTACAATAGCTCACAAAATTCACTTCAACTCTCATAAAACCTGCAAAATTAAGCTTTAATGGTGAATACTGATTGCATCCACCTCTCAAAATGGGAATGGGGCCACCACCAAACCCTAGTTATCAAGGGATCATCACCTTGATTGGACTGAAATTTGTCTTCAGCCAAGAGATAAACTCAATATGCAAAAACCAAGTCAAAAAACATGATTTCAAATGACTCCCAGCTGCTCTTTATAAAGCCCTCACTCCAAATAGGTCTGGGCTAACTTTATTAAATGAAAGTTTTTGTGCACACAATCACTTATTAAATGACGGTTTTGTGTACACAATCACTTAACTTTATTAAATGATTGTTTTTGTGTACACAATAACACTTTATTTTATAAAGTGTTTTAAATTGACTCAAGTAACTTAATAAAATATTAATTTTATAAAGCAATTAAAAATACTTTATAAAATTAATTTAAAATTAGAACCTTTTTAAGTTACTTGCAAAATGGGGACATTACAAAACTATATAATAGAATTTTATTTGTTGATTCAAAGTATGTTGTATTAAACCTTAGATATTGAAGGATCAATAATGCTAAAATGGTTCATAGTGAAGCTTTGCAAGAACTTAAGTAGAGGTTCATATTTCCTTCTTTTTCTATATATACACTATGTTATTATCCAGAAATAGGTTTGAGACTTACCACAGATGACTAAGAATAGGAAGGAGTTGAGAATATGATTTGAGCTTTTATGTTATGATTTAAGAAGAATTAAATTGCTGATATGGGCTGTTATGAGATCCATTATTAAAATGATACGTTTCAAGATGCATCTTCCTTGTCAAGCGCCTGTGACATTTAAGACAATCTTTTAGCTTTATTTACTAATGATAATGATATACATACTGTTATCATATCATTAACCTCTCATGACGACACCATTATTTTAACATCGGCTATTAGTTATTCAATATTAAAGAAGTTAAACATTGTGTGTGAACTTAATACTTCTTATCACTTGAAAACGTTAAAGTGATGTTCTTACCTTAGGATTATAATTTTCCATCTTCGTTACAATCCAAGCACTAGATAAGTGTGGGGCAACTATTAAGGTAAAGGCTAAAGGATTTGATGGATGTATGAATACTCTTTGTATATGATGTGGAATAGCATCCTTAGAGGACTATCTAGTAAACATTTTCTTGAAATATTTTATTAGATTGACTTTTATAAGATTGGTAGCTAGTAACTGACATGGTTCTTGGATATTTATCCATGAATGTCCAATTGTTGTGCATTCTTTTGGCTCAGGAAGATAGCCTAGGTACTTGTTATGAAACCTGGTTTTGAACTAATTGTTTGTTTAAATTTGAGGAAACATGCCTAGGACAATCTAGACTGTTGAAAAACTTAGCTGTCGAACTACGAAGCCTCTACGCATTATGTAGGCAAGGCCATCCGGGATGAGCCCCTAAGGCATAGGTCTGCCCTAGGATGGGTCCTTTGTGTTTGCAAGTTCTTAAGATCCTTGATGAGGTAAGGCACCAGATAACTTACTCAGGTAGAGTAAGATGTGGGCTAATTGTCTAGTCTTATTATATTACTGAATATGAGTTTTTCCTACCTTATTGGATTACTATGAGATAAGGCATTATGACAATACTATTTCAAGAATCATTATGTAATTACTGAGTTCATCGTGTACCATATGTATGGAATCAGTGAAATAAGAAATACCTTCTTAGTAACCTTGATTAATTGATCATGCGTTGTAATAAATCATGATCTAATAAGTGCAATAACGCAAATCATTTCCTTATTTATCCAAGCAGAATAATTCTGAAAGATTGGAACCATGGTTGCCACCTCATGAGTTTATGGTTGCATATCTATATAATTGCTTTTGGGCAAAGGGTAGAATGCACGGTTAAGTTCATACGCCCTGTCATGCACTCTATGAGTTGAACTATACTTATGATTGAAGGCAAGTTGAATTTGGTGTTGTATAACTCTAAATTGTTCTTATTAGGATTGAAATTTTTAGATGTCAAATGATTTTGTTAAGGGATCATGTATATCATCTTGATTTGCATTATAAGATCATTACTTATGGGATTTAAGTTGTGTAGATACCTTATGGAAATCTGTCATTTAATGTTAGACGATAACATAACATGCTAAACTTATCTTGACATATAGATCAATGGTATATTATATGCTTACGATAATTAATGTAGTATTGAGTTCATATATGATTGACATAGAGATCAACGGTATATTATATGCTTACGATAATTAATGTAGTATTAAGTTCATATATGCTATATGGTTATTTTGGAGTGATGTTATAGTTTTTGTCCTCTGGTAAAAATTGAACGTAAATGTCCAAGCTCTGCAAAAAGGGTTATTGATAAAAAATAACGTGCAAAACTATGAGGAATTTCCTTCCTTTATAGATCTTTTTTCTGCTTATTCTTTTTCCTCCAAAAGCTTCCCACTCACAAGACCTTTTATTATTTCATTAAAGATATTTTAATATCTCATTAATATGACCTTTTAATTATTTTAACAAAATAATATTAAGTTGATACTTTTTAATAAAATAAAAAGTAAATCATTAGACAACTTAAAAATATTAACTTTATTATTTCTTTTACTTTAATTGAAAAGGGGACATGATAGTCCGCCCTTCCCAAAGATTGCTTGTTCTCAAGCAATGTTGGTACACAACGTACTCCTTCAGATTGAATCTTCTGGCAAATACTAGGATCCCATATCAATCTGGGAATTTGTAGTTCCTAATCCTCGAACCTCCATGTGATGTTTGCTGTGCCACTTTGATATGATTAAGGATTGGAAATCTTGCACTAGGTGATGCTTCTCCAATTGTCTCAGTGAGTGAATCCATGATTGTTGAATCATGAATCAACTAGGATGTAGAAAGAGTATTACCAATTGTGACACCCTCCATTTTGTTTGTTGAGGCTGATACTAGAACATGTTAGTGATCCCTTGGAGTATAACCTCTTTCCCATCTGATTGGAACTTGAACTCCATGGTTTGATAATTCTGTGTAAATGCCTCAATGGAGTAAAGCCATTGCACTCCTAGTACCAAGTTAGTCTCTTTAAAACTAACAACATAAAAGTCATCACTCATCTGATGATCATCTAGGGTGATGCTGAGATGTTCCACTTTCTTTTTGCAAGGCATAATGAAACCGTCTGCCACTATGATGCTAAAGCCTTTTATATCTTTTGTCTCTAAGCCTCTTCTGTTACCAACCCTTTGTCTATGAAATTGTGGGTTGCCTCACTATCAATCAATACTAGAATATCTGTAATGTCCCCTTTCTGAGCCTAGTCATCCCAGTGTCATTTATCCTCATTCCTAGTCGTGTGGAGCAAATATTTAACTTGGTGCTTTGAGAAAAGTTGGTAATTAATCCGGTTATTTATATTTTTTTGGTACACTTAAGTTATAATGTTACTTTTTATAAAAGTGACTTAAGTGTGGGATGAGGACATAAGTTTATTTTCTCCTAGACTTATTATTAAAGTGAGCACCACTTTGGAATATGAGCCTTTTATTAAGTTGAGGAGAAAAGAAGAATACATTTTCAAGAAGAGTGAGTTTGTAACTCCCAGGTGCTTTATAAAAGGGCGTAAGTGCTCATTTTGATGGTATGCTTGGAATTGATAATGTTATGCTGTTGGAATTGAACCAGTTTGATCATTCATCCTTCTTGAGGACGAAAACCCTCATGGAGAAGTCCAGTTTCGATGGTGCAATATCCTTCCTAGCTGGAGTATGGTGACTTCTCACAGAAGTTGCATTGGGCTTCATTGGATTCGAGGAGTTTTGAGAAGTTTGTTAAATGCATTTATAGTCTTTGTTTTTGGTGTGGATTTTAAATATATATTTGTGTGAGTGTTTGTTTTCAGTATTACATTGTGGTTGAGTGGTATTTTTTCTTTGGTTGTACCTTACTGCCGTACATTGTTGGAAAGTACGATTTGTATCAGAAATTAATGGAGTTGTTTGATGAATCTTTATCATTGAGAGTGTTATTGTATAATGTTAGTGCCTCCTATTATCCCATTTGCAGTGGTTTAAATGCCTTATAGAACTGTGTGTGAAGAGTCCGCACATGCTGAAGGCCGTACCTGTTGGAGTGGTATGATTTGCATAGAAATTAATATTGGAGGTTTCTTGATAAGTTATCAGTTGGGACATGATTGTTGGTCAAAAATGCCTCTTTCCTAAGTATTTGTTGTGAGTTTCTGATTGTTGATAGATTATGGTGAACATATATTGCATTCATGGCCATACGGCCCTGGCTGGAATGATTATTGGCTACAATCAATGATTGCATTGTTTGTTAAGTGTTGAATGCTCAGAATTAATAAATATGGGGTTATAGATCAGTTTGTGGGCAGTTAGAGGTTGATATCAGTTGTGTGTGATGTTCATGTGTTTCTAGCTCTCTTCATGGCTGCCATACCAATCTGTTACAGTCAGCAAAGAGTAATAAACAGTGATCAGCAAGTATACATCAGAATTTGCAATCTTGATCAGTCCTTATAAGGATCTTTTGCCAAATAAAGGTGCAGGGTTAGTTTCTTCATCAATGATTCTTTAGGGGTATCATCATCAAGTTTTAATCAAGTGTTAATGAAATTGATTGTATTAAGTTTTTCATTGTAATTTCATTTGAATACAAACACACATAATAACCCCTAGATGGTTTACCTCCAGTGAGAATTGAACCTTTCTTTTTGTTCCTACCCACTGAAATAAGTGGAGTATTCCCACTGAATAAGTGGATGGCTTTGTAATCTTTCATGTTGTTTATATACCCACTGGAAAGTGGTGAATCCCCACTGCATAAGTGGATGCCTACTCATTAGCAAATGGATGTATTTATCTTGTTGCACAATGTAGTGTCCCTGCTCAAACTGACCCAACTCTTCAACTTTCTTTTCTTTGGAATTTTGTCAAACACTTGGTGTGCATGGTCTGATTTTTATTTCTGAGTGTCTTGTTTTGGTTTTATTGCATTTCTTTCATGAAATAACATGCAAGATTGAAAGGCAATTGATATGCAAACAACATAGAATAGATTGGGAACCCAATGATAACAATTTTATTGCAATATAGGAAAGATACAAGAGTCTGATCACTTTATATCAAACTGATACAATCATATAAAGACACTCCAAATTAAAGATTTGGAAGCTAATACTAACTAGCATACCCGTAATATGACTATGGACTGTTCTTCTTGCTCCAAGGGTGATATAATGAGTGGATATATGTCTTGATCAGGTCTGATGTGTGTCTTGACAGCTAGTTGTAAACTTCATATAGCAAAGATAAACCCTTGAAATACCACGATTTGCCCATCAAAAGAGATGACACCTAATACAAGTGAAAACCCCAATTGATAGCTGTAGCAAATGGTCTCCAATCACCTATTGGAATTATTATATAAGCTTGCTGTTATGAAAACCAGGTTGTAGCTGAGCACAAACCCTCACATGTAATCTTTAACCCTCCAAAAATGCCACGAACTGAATATAGGAAGGAAGTGCTAGCCCATGTAAATGTATCTCATCACAACAATACCCAAATGATTTGGAATCGCAGCTCCCTTAGCCTCCACGGACAGTACCTGTATGACTGGTATTTATAAATTAAACACCAATGTTGTCTCCTTCAAATTCCACGATCCACCTTATAAGCTGATCTCTTGGCAGAAATCCTCACAATTAAGCTCAGATTGAACCTCTGAATGAAGCCCACTATTAAGCAATGAAGAGTTTTCGTTCTCCAATGCTGAAATTGACTGAAACCCTTGTGTATTCCTACACACAACTCTCATATCATAAGCACAAGTCATAAAAATGTCTTCAAGAAGAATCGAATTGCTTTTTAATGCCCTTTTATAACTTCTCCAAGTAGGTCGACCTCATGAAGTGTATTTAATTTGCCTTTGAAGTCCACTTTTAGGTTTTTAATAAATACTTTAAATATCTCCAAGTTGGGTGCTCACTTTTATGCAAATATAAATGTACTTTATTAATGGCTTTTAAAATAAATAATTATAAACCCCTTATAATATAAGGTCTATAAACCACATGATGTCCTTTTTAATAATAATTAATTATTATTAAAGATTACCTTTAATAATAATTAAAAATCACTTATCTCCATAAATAGACATCATTTTTCAATTCTGTCTGAACTTGGGGGTTCACCATGGTACCCTCTATGCATCTAACCGCCTTACCAAAAATAGCAGAGGTCCCTCTCTACAACCACAATCTTACTATAAATAGTAAGTGTGTAAAACTGAGTCCAACGAAGGCCAAACCTGAACCAAAACCGAGCTCTGAGAGAAATAACACAATGATGTCGGCCAAAAGGGACCCTCTATCCATCTGCTTTAGCCTACGAGGGCCAGTGATAGGCTAAACTAACAAAAACAATATCATCCTAAAAAGGGGACATTACACACAATTCATCTTTGTGAGCCAAAACACATTATGCTCTCACCTCGCCCGAATTGGTAACTTGGTGATCAGAAGTGTGGAGGCAATTTAGTTGTTCATGTATGATTGTGCTAATATTGTGATTACCCTTGTTTACATTTTGAAAATTTTTTGGGGTAGTATCTTACAATATCTTGCCTGTGAAGAATTCCACAAACTTTGGAAGGTTGATACTGTGGTGTGCCTGCCAGTGTGGCAAGAGTGCTTCTTATAACTTCTAGCTCTTCTTCTGAACTGAGCTCTCCATTTGATATCACCTCGTTGTAGTGAGTCTGTCCTTTGCCAAGGCAACAGTTACCAGGTGTCCATGGCTCATTACAAAAGAAGCACAAGTTCTTCCTCAACTCATTTTTGATATCCTCTTCCTTTGTCCTTGGTGGCCTCTCTATTTCCTTTTGGAATGCTTTCTTTTTTGGTTCTAGTTTCTTTTTTGATTTTAGTTGTGGTGCCTTTGAGAAGAATTTGTTCTTAGGCACTGAAGCATCCATTGTGAAAGATCTTGTTATGGCTTCCTGTCTTTCTTGGTCAAATCTATAAGTGTGTCAGCCAAAGTAAGAAAATCCTTTGACAAAGCGTCAATAATAACTACATCATCCTAGGAACCTTATCATCTGAGCAATTCTGGTGCAGAAAAAACAAAGATGCTTTCATTTTCATGAGTGCTTCTTATAACTTCTAGCTCTTCTTCTGAACTGAGCTCTCCATTTGATATCACCTCGTTGTAGTGAGCCTGTCCTTTGCCAAGGCAACAGTTACCAGGTGTCCATGGCTCATTACAAAAGAAGCACAAGTTCTTTCTCAACTCATTTTTGATATCCTCTTCCTTTGTCCTTGGTGGCCTCTCTATTTCCTTTTGGAATGCTTTCTTTTTTGGTTCTGGTTTCCTTTTTGATTTTAGTTGTGGTGCCTTTGAGAAGAATTTGTTCTTAGGCACTGAAGCATCCATTGTGAAAGATCTTTTTATGGCTTCCTATAGTGATGGTGGTTCGAAGACCTTTACCCAACCTTTGAGAGGATTAGATAATCCTTCCATAAATAGGAAGGTGAGTCTCCTCTTTGAAATATTTAGGATCATCACTGATAGTCTTTGGAATTCTGTCACATAACTCTCAACAGTATTAAGTTGCCTCAATTGAGCTAGTTCCCTAAAATGTGTTTTCGGGTCCTATTTGTCAAACCCGTTGACGAGTCTTTGGCTGAATTTATCATAAGTTCCAATGAGACTGTGACCTTGGGTATCAACCCATGGCACCACCATTTGTGTGCTATACCTTCCAGATGAAGGGTAGCAAATTTAATGGCATCTTCCTCATACATTGGATTTAATGAAAAGTAAGTATCAAAATTTTGGATCCAAGCACAAGCTATGCATTTGTTTGAGCCATCAAATAAAGGAATAGTCAACTTACTCAATCTATTCTACAATTCTCTAGGTGGCTGATTTGCATTTTGTCTTCTATTAGTTTTAGCTTCACCTTTAATTTTTTAAGTTACAGAAATTAGTAAGTGACATCACTGCATGGAAATCTAGACCAGGAGCCCTGTACTCTTACAAGTATGTTGCAAAATTGTTTCCTTCATGTACTGGTTCTTCTTCCTCTGGTTGTTCTTCCCTCATTAAGAAAGTAGGTTGAGAAGGCTTAGGTGTAGACCTAACAGTGGTTCTGATAGTTCTATTATTTACCATTGCACTTCCTTCACTTGTAGGATTTACTTATTGCCGAGGAATTGTTAAGTTCTGCATTGTCTATAACAATTGTGCCATAAGATTGGTCATTTGTTGTTGTTGTCCTTGGCTAATGTTGATAATCACATTATATTGAATCTTAACTTTTTTCTCATCTGTTGGGATCCTTTCTGCGCTTTCTCTTATGTCACTCATTTCTAATTCTTCGATCTCTAATCTCGTGTCTTGATTTTGTAACCTTTTCCAATAAGTTATGTGATTTCTATCACCGGGCTGCATTAATCTATATTTTCAAATCCTCAGGCTGACAAGAAGACTGCTCTGATACCACTGTAATATCCCCAATGGACTTTAGAGGCTCCATTCTTGCTCATTTTGGCTTCTTTTTTCGAGTAATTTTTTTGATCGAGTCTAATTTTTCGAGAGCTTTGTGGTGGTGTAGATGGTTTTTGATTTTGGTGTCTAGATTTTCCAAAAATTACAAGTTTTCATAGGTGATGTTGAGTAGTTCTTGTTTTGGGAACTTCCAAGGTTTTGTTTGAGCTCATATGGTAACATTTTTTGTTGCAATTTTTTTGAAAGTACATAATTTTTTGTGTACTTCTCATTGGTGCAGTTTGATTTATCCCATTTTGTTACAAAATTGTACTTTTAGCACTATGGCCTAATTTCGCTTCTGTAACACATTGAGATCAAGATCACTTTGCTGTTTTGGCAAATGGCAATTGTAAATGCATTAATTATAAAGTGCCATAATCATATTTTGCTAGGGGGTCTCTTGATTGAGTGATTTTGTGGGGTGTGTGTTGTGTTTTCTTTCAGTTCTTTTGTTGTATGTTTTTGCAATGGATAAACTTGAAGTTCCTCTCCTAACTCCATATAAGTATTCCACATGGAAAACATTAGCATGGAATTATCTCAAGCATCTTGGTTACTCTAAGTATGTAGATAGAACTAAGCTAAAGGAAAGGAGCAGTGGGAAGATATGTTATAGAACTCTTGATTATATTTGAACATTTGTGCCTCTAGATTTGCAATATCCTATTGAAAATTGTAAAACACCTAATGAGGCTTGGGACACTCTTGCAAAATTGTATGGTAAAACTGACAAGATTAAGTGTAATGTCCCCTTCTAGCAAGCCAAAATTTTCACAACCTTGCACACAATTTCAACTTGTAAAAGAGAACATTAGTATTCAATCCTTCTTATCTCATAATATAAATCACAATTATATAAAATCAAATCTTATAATCATAACTTATATGCAATATGCCTTTCTCTATTTCACTTAACAATATCATAAGTTCCTTTCGGAAGAGACTACACTTGGACCAATCATGTTAATCCAATCATTCACCCAACAAGAGAGGGTTCTTTGGGTACAATCTTGCCATAGGTCCATTGTCCTTTCCTTTGATCTAGAATGGCAATCTTCACCAACTAGAGTCAAAGGCCTATCCACTTGTCCCATATTAGCACTCTATACCAATTGGAAACAAGGGCCATTTCCACTTGCCCATATTGGCACTCTACACCAATTGGAACAAGAGCCTTTCTCCACTTACCTCATATTAGCACTCTTCACTAATTGAGATAAGGGCCTATCTCCACTTACCTCATATTAGCACTCTTCGCTAATTGAGATAAGGGCCTATCTCGGTTGAGTACTCTTTACCTCTTTAGGACAAGCACTCTTCACTTGCCTTGGAGGGTTAAAGCCTTATCAACTCGAGCCTTAAATACCTTGGTCAATTGTCAAACCCTTGGTCTCACTTACTTGGTGTGATGGATTAACAATGATGTCCATTTCTCATTCCGGCCTTACTTAGTTATACATGACATTTTCTTATTCAAGTAAGCCTTTCATATCATTTCCAATTGTTCTCATAATTCTATAACCAATATATATGTTTTCACCATAATCATGCCTTATCTAAGAATTACATACTAATATTCATATTCTTATTCTATGATATAGCTATAATGAAATCCATTTATAAACTTACCATTTATTTTTAATAGTTATAAATTGACGTATTAAATATCCATAAATACTTACTTACCTGTTGTAGCTTTACCTTGGATTCCTTACCTATTGTTGCGGTCTTCTTTCTATTTTCCAATGTTTCCTTGCTCGATAGAATGACTAATATAATTTTTATTGTATTGCTACTGCCATTTATATATTATATAATATATACTTCACACCTTTTCCCATCATATGCCCTTATGCCCTTTTATATATTTCCAAGGGTTTATCGTGGGTAAAAGGATATACCCTTTCCAACGGTTGCGGCTTTAATAATGTTTGTCTTTTTTTATTTGTTATTTATTAAGGTGATCGCTGGTGTCAACCAACTTAATAGCCGCATACATACTTTTATTTATATTTGATTGTCTTAAATAAGATCATTGATTTTATTTCATAGGAACTACTTCCCTCACTTTAAATTAGTTTATATAATTATAGTATAGGATAATAATAATATTATTATTTATTAGATAATAAGTATTAATAATTATATATATTTACTTAAATATATACTTTACCAAAGCAATTTCACCGACTTTTATATGTTGTTTAAATCTTTAATTTAAACAATGTCTTAATATCGGGTCATGATAGACTTTATAATATTTATAATAATTTACTTATAATATTGTATTTATGTTTATTCTTATATAATATAGTAATATATAATAATAGTATTTATTAATATTTATATTTATAAACATGTATTGTTATTATAATAATATCTAATTTAATATTTATATTTATATTAATATATAATATTGATTTAGGATATATATGATTTATGTAATATTTAATTTATTATTTAAATAAATATATTGGTTTTATAATGTTCAATATGAATTTTAATTTCATTCATATTTAATTATAAATTATCATTATAGGGACATGACATTAAGGGATATTAGATTGATAATGATTTGATGAATCTTGATCCTAATAGTTTTGGTCACATCTAGGACTATATCTCTAAGGTTAAACAATTAAGAACACAACTTAAGGATTTTAAGATTGATAAAAAAGATTTACAATTGATTCTAAATGTACTATCTAAGTTTAGTCTTGAGTATTCAGTTTTGTTTTTGGCTTTCATACCCATCAGCTTTCTGTGGGAGCTGCATATATTGTGCCTACCTCTGATGCATTTTCCAATCTTTAAATTCAAGAAGCAACAAAGCTAATTTAAATTGGCTTCATCAAGTCTTCTAAGTCACATGCATTAATGGCTAGTGAGTTTAAGGGATAGAAAGAATTAGAGAATCTTGAAAAGAAACATAAGAAAAATAAAAAGTCACAGAGAGATAGAGCACAATCAGATTCTGAATCCTCTCCCTCACAAGGGGAATCATTTAAGGAGAAGCCGAAATGTGCATATTGCAAGAAATTTGGGCATGATGAACATCAATGTTATGCAAAACAAATTGATGAGTTGAAGCATCTTGTATAGAAGAATCATATCAAATTGCCTTCAACTATGTCAGGGGGTTTATCTTCTTCTTCACAATTAGAGAGACAAAAGGGCAAAACACTTGTTGTAGTTGCAGATTTTGAGTCATGGAGATGGATCCTTGATTTTGGAGCTTCACATCATATGGCTTCATCACAGAGTATGTTTTCTTTATTCAAGACTTGTTCTACACCACATATCTTGATAGGTAACAACACATATATGCATGTTTATGGGATAGGGTCTATTGACATGGGTGAAGGATCATTCAATGATGTCCTTTGTGTACCTTAATTGTCAACTAACTTCCTATCTATCTACCAGATCACACATAGTGGGATAGGGAAGAGTGTTGTGTTTACAAAAAAAATTGTGGTAATTCAGGATTTGTAGAGCAACGACATTGTTGCAGTTGGGCAGGTCGATGATCAATCTAGACTTTACACCTTCTCACATTTTTATTCTGATGTTCACACTTAGGCATCTAGTGTGGACACCTTTGAGGGGATATAGTATGGTCACTTGAACTTTCTAATGAGCACACGATTATACTGAGAGGTGGGGGGGTGAATCAGTATAATACAATCTATTACTTTTTCAAACTAACAACCACAATAATATCAATTGCACAACATCATTCACTTAAGATCTAATTGTGCAACACATGATGAACACATGATTTACGTGGAAACCCTTTCGGGAGAAAAGCAAAATATTGCTTATATATATATATATTTCTCTTACAAAATTTGTAGGCACCAACCTACAAGAGACACCAATCCCCTCTTGCACAATTTGTAGGCACCAACCCACTAGAGACACCAATCCCCGCTTGTACACTTTGTAGGCACCAACCCATTGGAGACACTGATCTCCGCTTGTAGAATTTGTGAGCACCAACCCATAGGAGACACCAATCCCCACAATTTGTAGGCACCAACCTCCACTGCTAAGCACCAACTTAGCGAGAGACACCAATCTCTCCTTTAGGAAGCACCAACTTTCAAAACAAAGATCCACCTTGAATGTTGCTTCTTCAACGGATGATGGATATCTGATTTCCTTTCACAAACTCTTCTTGTAAATGATATGTTCTTCACAAATTTGATGCACTTAGATTTCATATACTTTCCTCTTTCAAATTTGCATATACTCCCTTTCAAAACTGCATACTTTTTTTAGATCTCCATAAATTCTTCACAAGTATTTGCACATGTTCTTCATAAACATCTGCACTTATTCTTCATACAAGGCTGCATTTATTCTTCATAAGTTTCTCACACTTACTCATAAATACTCCATGAATATTATTCTTCCACTTTGATTGATCTTTATATATCTCTTATTGTTCCATTTCATTGATTGATATTCTTTATATATATCTTTCTACTCCATGATTCATGTCTTTCATTTCTCCACACTTATCTCTCTTTGAATGATCTCCTCTTATCTATCTTATATCTTCATTTTTCTCCTCACATCTGCTGGTGTATTTTCTGATATATCTTTAACACACAACTTGTAATATCCCGAATAGGATCTGCCCTAACTTCTGAATTTAATTTTTCTGATTTCTGCCCTAGTTTTCTGCTGAAACCCTAGAATTCTGATCTGATTTTCTGCTCTTAAATAAATTGTTCCAGCGACCATAAATATGTTGGCAAGAGACACTATATGGATTCATGATTGTTGTCATTGATGGCAACAAAGTTCATCCCACACATCCGCAGGACATGGTGTGTCTCTACCAGAAGTCAGAATGAAGAATGTGGTGGTCCGGTAAACAAGAACAGAGCATGTGGCAAGGTCCGACAGACAGGTCCGGATCTCTTAGAGGAAGTATCTTGGTGAAGTGCGGATTTGGGGAAGTCAAGAGGACTACCTTTAGTGATAGATTCCAAGGTTTTAGCCTCCGGTGATAGATGAGGAAAAATATATGAATACTTAAGTACCGGGTTCCTGAGTGACAGTGTGAATAGAGGAAGAACTGACTGACTGAACATTAGACTATTTTCTGGATGCGTTTCTGATGGTGGTAAAGGTTATGAAGACATGAATTATGTTTGGCCGACATGATTAACGATTTCTACAAGTATATGCTTGATCTGCATTACTTGATGTGCAAGGATTCAGCCGACAGAACAGAGTTTGTGAGAAGATTGACTGTTCCGGGTGCCGACTAGAAAGATAATGAAATCACTTGTGCGGATATATATATAGGATGGATTTAGTTGTGAGAAGTGTTGTTGTGATATATGATGTGCAAATAAAAAGCAGAGCAGAAGCAGTAAGGAAGGTCCGGTATGTGAAAGGAAAGCAGCATAAGGAAAGAGGAAAGATGAAGTGCAGCAGATCAGTGTACTAAGCCTAACCGGAACTAAACTCCAGCATATGTGGATGCTTCCAATCAGTTCAAGTACTGTATAACATTCTTTTGTAGACAGTGTGTCTCTTTGTAGGCAGTGTGCCTCCTTTGTGAGCAGTGTGCTTGGGCAGTGAGCCCTAATTGGCAAGTGCCATTTTGTATTACCATTCTTCTAACAGAGAATACAAACTTGGGTTAATCACCCCGTGGTTTTCTCCCTTAACAGGGTTTCCACATAAAAAATACTGTGTCATGTGTATTTGCATTTCATGATTATGTTTGTTTTTGGATTAATATTACATTGATTGCTAATAAAGTTCAGAAAGAAGAAATAATTAGATAACTGATTCACCCCCCCCCCCCCCCTCAGTTATCAACAATTGGTATCAGAGCTAAGTTCCTCCTAACAGAGCCTAACAGCTTGAGGAAGATCTGGGAATTCAAATGGATGCATATGGTTTAAGGGAGCAACTCAAGACTGCCCTTGATGATCTTGAACAGTCAAACTCTGAAGTCAATGAATTAAAGGAAAGACTCAAACAGGCTGATGATTTCATGAGAGAACTAAAAGACAAATTAAGTCTCTATGAAAAAGAGAAAGGAGCTGCTTCAGCAATTGGCAAGACAAGGTGAAGCAATTAATGCAAATGAAGAGCTGAAGGAAAAAACCGAGTTGTGTGAAAAGTTATCAAAAGAAATCATTATGGTAAGACATGAAATGGAATCAGGAGTCATGAAGTTTACCTAAGAAGTTGAAGTAAAAAGAAAAACTGAAGATAATCTAAGACAATCTCTCAAGGAGAAAACAGAAGATTGCCACCAGATGGATAGAATTATCAGACATCTTGAATCTGATCTTGAAGATGCTAAAGATAATGAAGAAGAACTTGAGGATCAAATTGTCTCTCTCAAAAAGGATCTTCAAACAGCAAATGAGTATAAAGAGAAATTCAAGATAAGTTCTGCTCAACTTGAAGTTCTTCTTGGAAGTCAAAAGAGGGCAGATGACAAGTATGGTTTGGGATATGAGAAAGGAGAAAGCTCTGGATCCGGTCAGAAGACTTTTGGATTAGAAAAACCAAGGAACAGATTTAGAAGACCTCCGGTAAGACAGCCTAATGCTCAAAGATATCCTTCCTTCAATGGATACTGCCACAATTGCAATACTTTTGGTCATAAAGCTAATTAGTGCAGAAAGAGGATGAATCAGACAAATTCATTCTTCTTCGGACAATGTTTTAACTGCAAAAGGTATGGTCACAAATCTCATGAATGCAGAAATATGCAAATGAACAAATCATTCAATGGTAGATGCTTTACATGCAATAGAATAGGTCATATGGCTAATCAATGCAGATCAAGAGGATATCAATCAAATATGCAAAGAAATGTTGTTTGCCAAATCTGCAATAGATCCGGTCATATTGCAAAATTCTGTAGAAGCAAGAATCAGGACAAAAGAGGTTCGGTATATCATAATCAGAATCAAGATAAGGGTAAACAAAAAGTGAATGCGGATGAAGTTAGGAATGAGATGAACAAGATTTGGGTGAAGAAAAGTTCAGAGAATGTAGAGGTTGGATCTGCACCAGACTCTAGTGCTGATATTCCTTCTGGAAATTAAAAGGTGAGCTCTGGCTCAGGGGGAGACACAAAGAAAACCTTGTTCCCCCAGCCAGTTAAGTGGTGCCTGAAATTGGCACACGAGAAGCTGCGGATCAAAGGGTTTCTAGAGAAACATGTAAAGAAGGTCAGGTAAAGATCTGAGAGATCTGCAAGAAAATTTAAAAAGTTTAATTCCTTCAGAATTGGTTCGGTTAAACAAGTCTTCCAAGAAAACAGGTTTCTCACAAGGTTGGTCCGGTATGGATCCAAATTGAAATAGCCTGATCTGCGGATATATGAGATGATTAGGAGAAGAAGTGGACATTGTGATTCATCACTAACATCGATCACAAAGGCATCATAATGATCCGGATGAGTTTCTTCCTCCTTGAACAAGGAAAACCAGGCAAACCGGAATGAATTAGGTTGCGCATTTATTGCAGGGTGAAAATTAGGGCTTCTTGGAATAAAAGAGTTCATTTGTCTGTCATTTACACATTTGTACACTCACATGTGAAGAAGAAAGAAAAGGAGCTCTACAAACAACTTCTCCCAAAAGATCAAGGCAACTATTCATACAGCTCTATTCGGATCTCTTCGTGTGCCCTAACCTGCGTAAAAGGTATTTATCGTTCTTGATATCCTTCAGTAAGATTGTTTGATGATGGCTACTCCGAATATAGTAAAGATCTCTGATAGACCTCGGCCCACATTTAAGAAACATCCATATAAATCCTTGGAGGTAGATCCCCTAGGAGCATTTTCCAGTGTTCCGCATGGCGTTTTGCATACAGAAGACATTAGGGTTTACATACACGCAAATATTGAAGAGTTTGGGGAATTCAAACTAAGAGATTCTATCACAAACAACTGTTAGATGATTCATTTGAGCTCAAACCCCAATACAAGGGCCTCCGGATTAAGCACTTTGCACAATTCATACATTTCCCCTGTTTTACTGAGGATGAATGGGGCAGGTACGTTTTGAGCAGAATACACGACAACTTCATGTGGTTAAATGGACCATTCAAAATCACAAAAGATGCCATTAGGGCAGTTACCGGATTACACTCATCCGGTGGGATTCCTGTTCTTAAATCTGTAAAGAATCAAACTGTGAGTGAGGCTACCGGATCCAAGTTTGACAAAAGAGCAATGACAATAGATGACATCTCTGATCCGGATGTCAAGTTTGCCTCCATGATCATTGGGTATAAAATATATCATTCTAGCAGGGAAAATTCTGTACCTGGAACTGCCATCTACACTGCATATGAAATGCTAAGAAAGGATGCAGACTATGATCTTTGCGAGCTTCTCTTGAATCAACTCATGGAGAATCTGCAGAAAATAAAGAAAGATAAAAAGAATTCATTCAAGTATGGTGGATTGATATTGTGCTTATTCTTCTATTTTATGAATGAGCTTCTCGGATCTAGTGGTTGGGTATGGGAGAATGATAGACCGGTAGCTATCCAAATTAGAGATTATTTACATGGACTTGGTGACAACAAAGCACAAAATACAGCTCTGTGGGGATATTTCAAGAACTTTCAGAACATGATGCAAGCAAGAGAAAGGATTCCCCAGTCTCTTGTTGAGAAATACAAAGACACAATTTGCTTTATGGTAGAGATTGATCAGTGCCTAATGGAGGCAGTAGAACCAAGAATTGTATGGATCATGCCCATGGGGTATGAGGTTGATGAACAAATTGTGGAGCTCCATGTTCAACATGTGCTAAGTCAGCCTAAGGATCCAAAAACAGAAAGGTTTGGAACCTTTGAGGAGCTGAGTATAAAAATTCATGTTGAACTCAAAGAACCAGAGATCAAGAGGAAGGTGAGAAAAGAAGTAGAAAATATTGCCCAAGGCCTTGGCATCTCAAAGGAGGCACTTGATGCCCACAAGAAAAGGATGGAAAGGGCTGAGGAAGAGAAGAAAGAGGCAGAAAAGAAAAGCAAGGAAAGTGCTCCGGTAGAGACCTCCACTCGGACCAGATCATCAAAGAGATCTGCACCTGTCACAACCAAAAGCTCAAGAACATCAAACCGGAAGTCCAGGCATCCAGCAAAAGAGAGAAAAGATCAAAGACAAAAGCCACAAGGGCTTATGCAAGTCAAAGAGATGAAGAGGAAACCGAATTAGATGAGGGGGTAAAGGAAATAAAGAAGCAGAAGAAGAAAGGATCCGGTAAACCCTCCACAGGCCAAGACAAGGAAGAAATGGCAGAGGAATTTGTTGAAAAGCCCACCCTGTCTCTAGAAAGTATAATCAAATCAGTCACTGTAGATGGAAACCTTCAACCAATGGCCGAATTCTATGATAATTACAATGAGGCTGACCAAAAGATCCTGCAGGAAGCTACAATCAGGTATCTGAACATATACAATAAGGCTTTCATTGAAATTATATCTCTAATTCCTAAGAGCCTAGAAAAGGAGTTAGAAATGAGAAAGAACATTGCCATGGCAAAAGACATTGAGATCCGGGAACAGATAGCTATTCAGCTATATCCTTCAATCGATCCCAAAACAATGAATATGATATTCAAAGATTGCAAGGATGAGTTCCAGAGCAAAGCCAGGATGAATCAGCTCATGCTTGGTGAAACCGACAAAGTGGCAAAAGAGACTGAAGAGATTCTCCGAAATACTCTTAAAAAGTTCAACATTCCCATCACAGAGGACTCTAGTAAAGACAAGGGCTCAGAATCCCCTATTCCGGAAGAGGTGGCTCATGGACAAACAAATATCTCTCCTCCGGTTTCCCCTACAGCTTCCGGATCTAAAGGAGAAGACACAATACAAGAGAAAGAAGCAGGAGTGAAGGAAAAAGAAGTTGACAGTACCAAGGTTGCAGAGGAAGAGAAGACCCCAACAGAGAAAACCACAACTGATAGTGGTAAGAATGTAGGAGAGAAAGCTCCAAGGGACAGTCCTAAGAATGCAGAAGAGAAGAAACTGTCTCCGGCAAGAGACACTGCAAAAACTGTCTGAGAATTCCTGAACAAAGAAACAATGGAGATTGATGACCCGGAGCTTCTACAAGGACCATTTAATTTTGATTCTCTCTCTCCGGTACAGACTATGAAGATAGCTTCATTTGCTAATGCAAAAGTGAAAGAAAAACTCCTAAAGTCTCATATGGAAGACTATGAGTTGATAGAAGCTGCTTCCGGAGTGCTTGAAAAGATTATGCCATCGGTTCAGAAAGATCCCACAGCCTCCACTTCCGGTAATCTCAAAACTCTAGTCAGCAGTGTTAATACACATTTTGATTCACTAGAGAAGTCAGCAGAAGATAAGGTCCGGAAGGAATTTCTTGCAAAAAGATTATCAGAGGTACAAAGTTTGATAAGTAATGATAGGAGAAATATGAGTATAGGGATAAAGAGCTTAGAAAATGCTCTTAAAGATGGCAGAGAAATATACAAATTTTGTTTATCATGGTCCAAAGCAATAGTGGAGATTGAAAAGAAAATAAAAGAGCAAGAGGATAAACTACTAAGTTTGTCTCAAAGTTTTGATCCTCTCTTCCTCCATAGTCAATCAAGAGTGTTAGACTATTGCAATCACAAATGCAACAAAGAATTTTGAGAAAGAAAAGAAGAACATAATTAGCCGGATGGGTGAACTCAGAAGGATCACTGTCCCTAAGTTAGAGGCCATGCATGAGGCCATAAGTGAAGCTCAAATCATAGCCCAGACAAATGATCTGACAGATCTTAAGAGGGTAGAAGCTTTTGCATTTTTGTTGAGTGGTCACATTTCAATTTTGGATAGAATGAGGCAAAGTTGGGCTACAGAACTCGTCCAATTGAAGACATCCTTTGCAGACATTCTTCAATTTATGTATGTAATATGCAGCTAAGTATAGTTAAATTTTTGAAAATTTTGGTATGCGGACCCTACCCTTTGCCATTGATGTCAAAGGGGGAGTGAAGAACAGTGAAAAATGAGGAATCCAACTAAGGTGGAGCTCCGGAAAATATATATAAAAATAGAGCATCAGCCAAGGGGGAGCATAGTGTAAACACTTAGTCATTTTTCACTAAGTGTTGCCATCAATGCCAAAGGGGGAGATTGTTGGCAAGAGACACTATATGGATTCATGATTGTTGTCATTGATGGCAACAAAGTTCATCCCACACATCCGCAGGACATGGTGTGTCTCTACCGGAAGTCAGAATGAAGAATGTGGTGGTTCGGTAAACAAGAACAGAGCATGTGGCAAGGTCCGACAGATAGGTCCGGATCTCTCAGAGGAAGTATCTTGGTGAAGTGCGGATTTGGGGAAGTTAAGAGGAGTACCTTTAGTGATAGATTCCAAGGTTTTAGCCTCCGGTGATAGATGAGGAAAAAGATATGAATACTTAAGTACCGGGTTCCTGAGTGACAGTGTGGACAGAGGAAGAACTGACTGATTGAACATCAGACTATTTTCCGGATGCGTTTCTGATGGTGGTAAAGGTTATGAAGACATGAATTATGTTTGGCCGACATGATTAATGATTTCTACAAGTATATGCTTGATCCGCATTACTTGATGTGCAAGGATTCAGCCGACAGAATAGAGTTTGTGAGAAGATTGACTGTTCCGGGTGCCGACTAGAAAGATAATGAAATCACTTGTGCGGATATATATATAGGATGGATTTAGTTGTGAGAAGTGTTGTTGTGATATATGATGTGCGAATAAAAAGCAGAGCAGAGTAGAAGCAGTAAGGAAGGTCCGGTATGTGAAAGGAAAGCAGCATAAGGAAAGAGGAAAGATGAAGTGCAGCAGATCAGTGTACTGAGCCTAACCGGAACTGAACTTCAGCATATGTGGATGCTTCCAATCAGTTCAAGTACTGTATAACATTCTTTTGTAGACAGTGTGTCTCTTTGTAGGCAGTGCGCCTCCTTTGTGAGCAGTGTGCTCGAGCAGTGAGCCCTAATTGGCAAGTGCCATTTTGTATTACCATTCTTCTAACAGAGAATACAAACTTGGGTTAATCACCCCGTGGTTTTCTCCCTTAACAGGGTTTCCACGTCAAAAATACTGTGTCATGTGTATTTGCATTTCATGATTATGTTTGTTCATTTGGATTAATATTACATTGATTGCTAATAAAGTTCAGAAAGAAGAAATAATTAGATAACTGATTCACCCCCACCCCCCCCCCCCCTTCTCAGTTATCAACAAAATATATCCAAATATGGCAAATCATAGTAACACATGATACTACAAGTTGACATTCATCATAGGCATGAATTACACCATGAAATACACAATGTAGGGCAACCAAAATGGCAACAAGAAGTCTGATTTTTTGAATTAAACTCTGCTGCTACAATCTGAAGTTTTGGACATGCAATTACATCCAAATACATAGGCCAAACATGCCTAAATACAAGTTAGATCTCTGCTGTTACAAATCAGACCTATAATTAGGTTTGTACATACCAAAATAATGTAGAAATGATGCTCCAATACAAACCCTAGCTGGGCGAATTACATCAGCTAGGCGAGGATATCAAATCACATGCAATTGATAATGCTTGAAGCTCCAAAATCCCTCCACAATGTGGCGCTTAGTCTGCTGCAATAAATAAGGGTTTAGGAAACCCTAACAAAGATGAAATCTGCCTTCAAAACTCCAAATCACCCTTCATAAACCAAATCGCCCTTCTCCTAATTGTGGCGCTCAAGGTTAGGGTTAAACCCTAGTGTCAAGGTGTAATGTCCCCATTTTTGGAATGGTCGCCATTGGAGAGTAGAGGGATTGGTTTTCACACTTTGGGAGTTTGGTAAGGAGAATCCAGGTTTGGAGACGACTTATCATATTTTCGGAAGGTCTTTGGTGTGTTCCTTTTATTTGTCATATTATTCCTTCCTTAGGGTTGTGGATGTGGAGACTTGTCATGGTGAGGAGATTTGCCTTGTGATGATGTTGTTGCTTGTTGATGCCACTTTGACAAATGATAAGTGATATAGCTTGATGGATACTTTCATTCATGCCAGAAGATGGATAAGTTTGGGGTCTCAATTGCATATGCCATCTTATGAGGGATCGTACTTGATACACTTTTTTAGATGACATATGAAGGGAGAATAAATGACAAACAATATCTATCCTTGACGCTTGGAGATGACATAGAAAGAAGGAATAAATTATAATAAATTCATTTGAATTTACTTGGGTGCTCATAGGTCTTGAGTCTGGTTAGCCTACCTAAATGAATAAGGTTTATTAAAATAAAAGAAAATCCTCCTAGGTCAGCCAGAGCATTTTGTATAAGGTCGGCCCTTAAAAGGGAAAAAAAGATAATAAAATAATGAAATTCCTGCCTAGGTCGGCCAGCAGTATATAGAGATGAAAACATGTATAAATATAAGTTATTTGGGTGGCATTATCATTTACTCATTCATTCAATCGACTTTTGGAGTTTATCTCTTAAGGAGGCTTGAGGCGAAAATCTCAACTCTTAGGAGGAGTTGGAGAAACCCTAGCTTCTTCTTTTGGAGGATTTTATGACGGGAGTTCACTTGCACTTCATGGATTTTGGAGCAGAATTATATATCTGATTTGAAGATCATTTTCAGGCTCTTCTTTGGTGTGATATTGCTTATCTTTTGTGGAGAAGTTAGCCCAAGCTTTGGAGCGCCTTCATTGGAGGAGAGCACCATGTTTTGAGATTGTTTTATGAAGGGTTTAATGCTGATCTAGGGTTTAAGCAGAGCAGATTTATTGTTGCAGCAGAGTAGACCATTTCCCTCGTGTTAGGAGGTTAGATTGCATTGTTTTTAATATTCAGTTTAGGGCAGAACTTGGTGGGTTTGTTTCTCATGCATGCCCATATCCATCATTGTATTTGAAAACCTTTTGTAATCAATTTATTGCAGCAGACTTCTTTATTTGTTTTAGTCATGTATGTTGGTTAAATGAAGATGATTTGTTGATCATATGATGATGAAATGCAAGCACAATATTGTTGATCATGTTTATGGTGAAATAATGATATTTTAAGATGTTTTATGGGCTGCCCTAGTTGTTATTTCAAGTCTGATTTTTACTTAAGAAGTTAGGGCTTGAGCAGAAAACTAAAGCGCAGAGTTAGGGCAGAATTCAAATTAGGGCAAATCAGAAAATTCTAAGCAAGGTCCTTTTGGAAAGCCTGTAAATCCAAACTTGCCCTAAATACCCTGTTTTGGGATATTACAGTGGTATCAGAGCCATGATCTTGCCAGCCTAGAGGGTTTGATCATGCATGGAAGAATGAAGGGTCACATGGAAGACAAGGAGATGGAGTCTTTGAAAGCTATTAGACAAGGCCAAGTCAAATTGAGGGAGATTGAAAGATGGATGTATGAACAAGAGGCTACCCAAATCATGGAAGAGTACAATGCTTCATCAATTGATTTCAGGTTAGCCACTCCTTTTGAATTTTTCTTGAAGGTTCATGAAAAGGGAAATCCAGGGAAGGAAGATCTCTATGTCTACATCAGAAATTTGAGGATAGAAGAAGAAAAATCAGGAGGCACCATTGAAGAAAGGTTAGAGATGGATGAAGGATCACTTGCTTGTGGCTTGCAGCCTACATGTGATTATGAGGAAGACATAGATCAGTCTTGGTATGTTGAAGATTGGGCTTCAAGCCCTAAAGAAGACAAAGCCCAAGGTACACTTCAGCCCTATGAAGATAAGATTGAAGAAGATGCCACCATGAAAGAGGAAGGTTTAGTTGGCTTGTAATTTGCATCCTACAAGCCATTATGAGGATTTGGGCGAAGAAGTATCACACATTGCAAGTGGTGAATACCTAAGACTTCATAATGATCACATGATGGAAGGACATGCTATCATGGAGATGGCCGAAGCTACAAGGTTGGAACAACTACATAAAGGTATGGGTTCTTTGGATGTTCCTAACATTGCTTCATCACTGTTATATCTTGTTGGCAAGGAATCAAATTATGGATTGGATATTTTTGAGATGGATATTGTTCATACATTTGAGGATAGTTCAGAAAATTTGCTTTATGGTGAAAAAAGGAACATTGTTAAGGTTGATTGGCAAGAGATGAATGATCCCTTGGTAGATAAGGAGGTCATAGTTGTTTCATCTATTATGGAAGATCATGATGTAGAAGACTCTACCTACTACTTTAATGGAGATCCTTGGATCGAGCATGGTGATGACTTAGTGCATGAGAGTCATAGAGAAGATGGCAAGGAAGGAATTGGTTTGGGAAGGTATGATCATGAAGACATTGGGTCTCATAAGTCACATCACTTGGAAGGACAATGGAAGACACATGAAGGTAAGCTTGTGGAAGCCCTAACTCATTTTGATCATGTTCATAAGGTGATGGCAGATTTGTGTTGGAGAGCTCTAGAGAGGCATGAACGTTTTGAAGATCTATACCTTGCCGGCTTCCAAGAGCTCCAAGAAGTTGTGGCTATGGTGAAATCAAAATACTTGCATCTACTTGCGGATAGAGATCATCTCTTCAAGATTGGCGAGATATACGCTAACGCATTGAGAAGGGAGGAAGATGAAGTGGATAAGCTCACTTGGGAGCTTAAGGACACTATGGATTCTTTGAAGAGCACTCAAGAGGCCCTTCAAGAATCGGAAGATCAAGTGAAGAAGCTTCGTTGGGAGTTGAACCTGGCACACTCTTCATCATACACAACAGAAATTTAGACTTCTATGGCCACCACATTCAAGGAAGAACAATGCAACATAAAGAGGGCAAAGAGTGGAGACATGAAGGAAGGTCTTGAAGGATCCTGTGACGAGGTCATGAAGATAGAAGAGATGTACACACATGAGGATTCAGCTTGAAGCCATGAGACAAAAGTTGTGGCACATGACACATCTGATTTTCCATTGGAGAGATCACATGGACCCACTCTAGTTAAGGTCTACAAGGACATCCCTCTAAGGCATGAGGTAAGGTCTGATTTTTGGATATGTAACAGCAGTCCCTTACTCTCACAATATCAAGACATGAGAGCCAAAGGGAAAGAGGTACAATTCAGATTGAAGGCAAGTGAATTTCATATAGAGCCCCTTTTTGGATCTGCACCTGTGGGAGGACGCATGGCAAAGGAAGAAGGGATTGAGGATCTAGAGGACAGCTTGATAAGGTATGATAACGGGCCTGATTTTCTGATGTATGACAGCAGTCCTCTACCTTCACATTATTATGCTATGACAGCCAAAAGGATCAGCCTTGAGGCATGTAAATTTCATGGGGAGTCTCACATTGGATCAGCACTTCATGGAGAGCATGCAACAGCGATGAAGGAGTTGTTTGAAATGGATGAGGTCACTATTGAAAGGTATGACAAAGGTTCTGATTTTATTGGGATTAGCAGTCTTTCACTCTTCCATAATCATAGGTTGGCAGCCCCTACACTTGAGAATGAGAGTGGGAAGACTTCTATTGTTGGCACTCCACGGGGAATTAAACATGAAGATTTTATGGATTGTCCAAGACACAAGAGGATTGATTTGATATGCCATGACATGAAAGAGGCAAAGAAGATTCAAAGCGTGTGGCATGGGAGGGATGAGCATTATGAGGTGGTCAAGCTAGTGGCGCAAACATTTTTGTACGGTGAGAGGTATGATTCAAATTTCTTTGTTTGTTCACTTAGCTTGCTTCATAAGGATATGGCATCACCTCTTTTGGGGAACCATTTGAAGGCTCATGTCATACACTTGGATGGCGTTATGGAGACTACACTTAGTGGATCAGCCACTAACGACATGGCTTCACTTGAAGAGGGAGTCATAAGGGATTCAGTTTGTGGTGATCCCTTGATCATTCTTGGAGGAGATGTAGAGTGGGGTGATAATGTGATACAACTCTCTCATTCTATTGATCCTTTGTTGGCATTGAAGGCTGTCCTATGCCCGAGTTTGATGATGCATAATACCGAGGCACTTGCATTGGATGAGCATATTTCGAAGATGCAGTTGGTTCATATGCCTAGGTATGGAGATATTGTTCTCATTTCTGATTTTGAGATACTAGGGTTTGTTTTGTGGTTGGACTTTGACAATGGAGTTGGAGATGAGCTTGATGACATTGACGGTCCAGCCCTAGTACATGAGGATCCTTTGCACGTATGGATTAGAGATGACTATTCTACTACAAGGTGCATGGATTTCCTATTGAATAGAAGGAGGACAACAGTTGTTTGCGAGTTGAGAGGGAAGTTGGATCTTCTCTTCATGAAAGAATGGCATAGTGATGATATCCTATCATCCTTTGCCTTCAGTGATTCCTTTTGCACTTACATGGAGCTGATTTACTATCATGAGGGTGCTGTTCGGGTTCATATCAGCAACTTAGTGGGAGTAGTCATACACCTTCTTGCACCTATGTTGGGCATACTTTGCTTCCATGAGAGGTCTATGGAAGTCGGAGGATGGTTTGATGTTACTAGCACTTTGAGATGCTTCCATCTCTTCATGATTGTTGGATGTGATGATAGAATGATTTGGGATCCAGGTGGTGGCATGCTTGGTACACCACTTCATTGGGATTTTGATGAGTTGCTTCACAACTCATGGAGCATTGATGATAATTCTATCAGAGTGGAGCAACGGAAGCTTGGAGACTTGTGGTTGTGTTTCAGAGATCATACTCTTCATCACTTGTTGATAGGCATGGCATTCTTCGAGGCTTGGGATTGGACCAGCTATTGGTTCCTGAGGAGTGGCACCTTGGGAGTTTTGGAGATTGTGGCACTTGTGGTTGCGCGCATATTTTTAAAATCTGGAGGATGGGGCCAGGTTGAGCTCGAGTGTGTATGGCTTCGGCTACCAGAGCTCACTTCGCATTGCATCCTTTGAATTTGTACGGCCACCGGGCATGCAGACGGATGGAGATACATGTCATTTGACACTATCTCACAGGATACATACTTGCCATTGCTTGAGGACAAGCAATTCTGAGAAGGGAGGACTGTAATGTCCCCATTTTTGGAATGGTCGCCATTGGAGAGCAGAGGGATTGGCTTCACACTTCGGGAGTTTTGGAAGGAGAATCCAGGTTTGGAGATGACTTATTATATTTTTGGAAGGTCTTTGGTGTGTTCCTTTTATTTGTTATATTCTTCCTTCCTTAGGGTTGTGGGTGTGGAGACTTGTCATGGTGAGGAGATTTGCCTTGTGATGATGTTGTTGCTTGTTGATGCCACTTTGACAAAGGATAAGTGATATAGCTTGATGGATACTTATTCATGTCGGAAGATGGATAAATTTGGGGTCTCAATTGCATACGCCATCTTATGAGGGATCATACTTGATACACTTTTTTGGACGACATATGAAGGGAGAATAAATGACAAACAATATCTATTCTTGGCGCTTGGAGATGACATGGAAAGAAGGAATAAATTATAATAAATTCATTTGAATTTATTTGGGCGCTCATAGGTCTTGAGGCTGGTCGGCCTACCTGTTGATGTGTTTTCCTTGCACGAACAACGCAGGATAAAATACTTACGTATTTTATCCTCTCTTGAAAAGTCACTCCAAAATGATCAAATGAGTGGACTCCAAGGTTCCAAAATATCTTCTTTCACTTGACAAATGAGGATAACTCATGGCAAAGATGTGTCTTGCTGTTTCAACAAAGGGACTTACACCCATTGTTCAACGGTAGGAAAATACCGTTTACACTCACATAGGAGATAACACTTGCTTCAAGGCTACACGCGATGATAAACTTATGATATGACAGTACAGCTCTTGATCCTACTTCTAACAATGTGTTTAAAAAAGTACAAAAGATGAGGGTTCAGGAAGAATTTCTAATCTAGGTGTAAGCTATTATCATCAATTCATAGAAATCTCAACCACGCTTTGCTTCGCCATGAGACAACAACTCCACAAAGGTGGTGCAATCTTCTAAGGGTAAGCGAAAGGTTTTCAAATTACTTTATGGGCAATCGAAGTGAGGCTTGTAATGAGTTCAGTCTAACCTTACACTATAACTTGCCAGCGACAAATCATAAAAGGTATGAACATTTAGAGATTTCACTAATGAATTGAAAGACGACTTCCACGAACTAAAACTAACAAACTTTAAAAGAAATAAACTAAGTTAAAACATCTAATGTGAGCGAGTACTTAGCAACCATGCAACTTGCAAAGAGAACACAATATCACTATGAATAGCTCAACAATGAATTTGTATTGATCTTAGCAAAGTCTTAGCAACAGTTCTAATTAGCCCAAAACTCATATATAAAATGAAGAGGAATGAGGTTTATATAGACCTCAAAATACAATGAACGACCAAGATCAAATTGGATTCAATGGCCGAGATCATGCCACATCAGAGGTAGTTACAACAACTTTCTATTTTTAGAGATATACAAGAAGCAATAAAGGCATGTTTTCCAAGGTGACACTTTGATGCCTATGTGGACTGCCCATGTGGCATTTCGTTCTTGTGTTTATTCTTCTTGACCAATGCTGCGAATTTTGGAACAATTTTTGCCATGTCACCAACTGGTACACTTGGCGCGTTCTGAATGGTTCCTTCTGCCATCATCACATCTTGTGTATGCTCGTCAATTGTCTTCTCCCACTCAGCTACATCAACCTGCTTTGCACCAATGAATGAGATCAGGGAGTAGATGTTGTTCAACTGCTCACCAAAGATGAAGCGAGAAGTGTCAAAGTAGTGTGAGTGTATGTAGTTCTTCACATCATGAACCTCAACCTCTCCTGAGAGATCACACATATCATCAATCACACCCATTATCTTATTATGAGCCCTCTGGAGTACACTATCCACTCGAACACAATCTACTTTAACCTTGTCAAGAATTTGCCCCCTTATATGCATAGTGAAGTACCAAGCAGAGAAATTGTACGATGAACCTTCTTCAACCACTCCTTCTATCAACGTTGACAGTGGAGTATTCATCAAATCTTGCAAATATGGCATGTAATCTCTCCTGATATCATCAAATTTAGAACATGCTGCTAAAACTGCTTGAAGCCTTTCTAATAGCTGAGCAACGTTTTCATACTTCTGGACAAGTTCCTCAATGAATGCATCTATTTTGTCTTTAACTCTACCTATCCAACTTTTCACTTCTTGAGATTGTGATCTCATACCTTCTAGATGAACAATGGATTCTTGTGAAAGCATGGGAGGTGGAGTAGATGTCCCTTCACGCTGTCGAATTGGATTCATCAATTGCTGAATATATTGCTTGAAGGCTAGGTTTTCTTTCTCCAATCGACTTCCTTTTTCCTTTTCACGCCTCAATCTTTCCTTGACAACTGAAATTGATTCATCCAATTCTTCAAGCTCTTGTTCTTTTGTTGCTGGTCCCAAACTCACAGTGGTTACATCGTAGTTCTCAGGAATAATATCATCAACTATCTTGTCTACCCTTGGCACTGCAATATGTACTTTCCTTGATCTAGAACTATCCCTTGTAATCTTGGAGAGTCTAGTCGCCTTCTCTTTTCCTTTATCCTGCCTTGTTTTGCCTAACAATTCTTCTATGTTAACCTTGGGAGCTACTTCCACGACTGAAGTCTCTTTTACTCTTTTCCTCAACCATTCTAGTAAGGCGGACAAATCTTCTTGAACACCTTCTTGTTCTTGAGTTCTAGTTTCTAACTTTGATGGCTATGCTTCTTCATCAGACACTTCAATGTGCATGTTTGCTTCATGTGTGACAACCTCTTGATCTTTGGAGGGGCTTGAACGAACTTCCCCAGCTAGAACCTCATGCATAGTAGATTCTAATGACTCGTGAACATTTGTTTGATTTAATGTCTGTGGAGCTCCTTGATTTTCTCTTTCCTCATTCTCCACTACTGATGTTACATTCATATCCTGAGAAGGACCTCCTTGTCTGGAAGAAGTACTAATTTCAGGTCGTGAACTTAACTTCATCTTCTTCCGACTGCTTTCTCCATGTGAGTCATCCAACCGTTTCCTCTTACCAGGCTAAGCTTCCTCTTTGTAACTTGCATTGTACCCACTGGACTCACTGTGGTGTTTACTGTTGGATTCACTATCATCTACATCCTGGGATTGCTGCGAGTTGGCTCCTCCCATCAAGTTATATGTGAGGTCCTGATTTGCATCCTTGAGTTTTTGTACTTGACGGTCTGCATACTTCTTCGTGATGTTTATGACTCGCTGTATCCAATCATCATGGCCAACTTCTCTTTCAACCCAATTAATAGTGATAGGTCCTTGTCAAACAACTTTTGCACACGGAACTTGTCAATCTCTTCTAGCTGATTAGGAATAGGCATTATGTTACATGACCTCACCAAGTCCCAAGCCATCCTTGAACATCTCTTTTCTCTAATATCTTCATCATCAATTGCATCTGCCCAATGATCCTCTACATGCTCTCTATGCTTAAACCTTTTCCCAAATGCTTTCCGAATCGTGTTGAATGGATCAAAGTGGTCTCGGCTCGTATCATGAAGCACCAGATTGTAAGCTTGGAGTTCATACTCTGAATGCTGTGCAACTTGCAGTGTTGGACAAGTCTCCAACTTTCCAACTCCGATTGGGAAACTAACTCCAGCTTTCTTCTTATCTTTCTGAATTTTATCCCAAACCAGTAGTTGCCTTGTCACCTCGAGTAGTACCATCTTGTTGGTAGGATACCTCGGCAAGCAGTAAGGATAAGATGAAAATCCTTGGATCCTCAGGTAGGTGAACTTGGGATATTGGGTATACCATCGTCTATACTTGCCTATCAACCTCTTTGCATCCTTTGATAACCTCTTATGCATATCTCCTTGAAGCTTCCTTACGATGAACATGAAGAATGCACCATTCATGCGCTTGTAATGGGCTATGGACTTTAGCTGCAATTGCGAGTAGCAATCATACACACTGAGTTGTTCGGGGCCATACCCTATATCACCTTCGCAATTTAATCCAGCATACCTTCCACACATTGCGAGGATATAGATAACATATGAGCTCATGTAGAAAGTCTTTGTTTCCTGTAGCTTGATCATTTGCTCATGAATGTTGTTGCTTATGATGCCGGCCCAATCAATCATCACCTCACCTTTGACGATCTCTTGCATGAATAGGAACATCCACGCGTCGAATGTTGTGACTGCTGACAACCCATGATTCTGTTCAAGAAAATCACAATGTAACCAAACTCCGCGATAAAATCCGATTTGTGAAGCTTCTTTGGCAACTTGCTGTGATAACTTCTTGGTTGCTTTACCCAATTGCCGTTTATCTCTTGCTTACAGTCGCTTGTCGCTCTTTCAAATACTCTTTGAGCCTGCTCTTGAGTGTAGATGGTGACCTTATGTTTTGGGATGTTGAACGTCTCTGCAATAGCCTCCCTCCTCAAGTGAGCTAAGACTTCTCCATTGGATGTCACGATACATCTAGTCTCTTGATTGTAATGATTGGCACATTCCCACATAAGCTCGACACTTGGCAAAGTGGGTGGAAAGCAAGCGGCTTGGACGATTCCATTGTGGAGCATCTCATGAATGACCTTTGAGCGGGTTGGCTTGTAGGTTCTCTCTTGATCTCCTCCATGTCGATGTGGCCCAAGTTGGTGTTGCTTATGTTCCTCCACTTGGACATCATGTTTGTCTCTGGCATGACTCCTTGCTTGTCACTCTTGATCAAGGCTTGTCTTTCCTTGGCGTTCATCGTCTACCTCCTGCAAGTGAAGACAATGCGTGTTAGAAGGCTGATGCGACACTTGATATAAAGACTTTCCTAACACTTAACTTATCTCCTTGTGCATGTGGGACAAAATCAATGCATTTTAAAAGCAACATACCTTAAAAAAAATCAGATTTTATGAACAAAATCAGGATTTGGAAGAATTGATTCTTATAAGTGATCCAGGTGGATTTTCCAAGTGAAAATTCAAGTGTTCCTAATGTTCCCTAAACCTACACCAAATCGTAGTGCTCGCCAAAATGAGCTCGACGCAACTTGAATGGAGTCAATCAGAGATTGTATGCGCAAATGGTGTGCGGTCAAAGTTTGGTCAACTGAAGATTCCAGATCCCCGAAAGGCAAAAAAATCATCTCCAATTCAGGCGAAACCAATGTCAAAGCGAAGGGCTCGTCGCGCTGATTCCAGAACCATATTCAGTTTCGAAAATGGAGTCCGTATGTGCGATCTACGGCCGGTCAAAGTTTGCACAAAGATGGGTTGACTGGCCATACAGATGCTGACGTGGCAACTACACAGACATGGACCAGTGAGGCGCTGACACGTGGCATGATGCGGTCCAGTAATATGATGACACGTGTCAAGGCAAGCACATAGGAAAAGTGCCACGTGGCACCCCTGTGGATAGAACCGGTCGGTTGGTAACTCCTATTAAAAGAAGGTTAGGGTGGCTCGAACCCTGAACCTCCTCTATACCATTTTTAGCTACTACCGCTAGACCAAGCGAATGTTACGATAACTATATGGCATGTTTTCTATTTAAAGAAGATATGAAAAGTGGAATCCCTATAAAATGGGGTCGGGAGGTTTGAACTCCCGACCACCCAACTCCTATTTAAGCGCCCCACCAATGCACCAAGCGCATTATTCGGATATTGGTGCGGGGTGATAAGTTTTATCACCTGTTGAATGATGAAGAGTGAAAAGAGGGCGCTCCCTTCTAAAACAAACTTAATCCCTATTTAACTTAAGCCCGAAAATGGATAAATCTAAAGGGCTAAAAATGATAATTTCTAAAATATTATTTTGTAAGCCCCAAATTATAAGGGCCATCCATTACACAGGGTAGAATTATTTTTAGGGGATTTATTGTTGTAAATGGGGGATAGTGCAAAGATTATTATTGTAATTAGGAGATTGTAAAATCATATGGTTTTAAACCATATTAAGCAATTTTTTTTTATAAAAAGGGGGTGGGTGAGTGGTGAGACGAGTTAGTGTTGAATTTGAGGAGAAAAACTATCAGAGTGTTTTCCAGGCTTTGAGAAGACTTATGTCTTGCTCGTAGGAGGACTTGAGACTCTGAAGAGATAGATGCTGTTCGACTGAAGACTTTGTAATTGCTTTGGGAACAATATCAAGGATTGGTCGCACTACTTGGTGGACCTGGAGACGTAGCCGAATCGGTGAACTCCATTATCAACTTGCGTCTTCTGTGTCCTATTCTATTTCTCTCTCTTTCTTCTGTTCATCACTTAATTTCTGTTATGTTATTTCCGCATTTCATTTACATAGTTGTTAATCAATTTATTGTATAAATTTACATTCACGTGCCACAGTCATCGATCCTAACACATAAACATCAGATCATTTGGTATCAGAGCTTGTTATGACTAGTGTGTGCAGGGGTGAATGTTAACGAGGGCCAGGAGCAAACGAGGTGAAGGCTCACTCGTGGAATACAACCTAGAGATCGGTAAAAGGACTTTTCCACGTTCAGAAATGGCAGCTGAAGAAGGCCAAACCGAACTTGATGAGAAGAGCTTTCAGAAGGCTTTTCTTGATATGAAGGCAATGGTTGAAGTTCTTTTCCAGGAAAGACAAGAACGACAGAAAACGGAGAAAGGAAGCTCGTCGAAGCAGGAGGATAAAGGCAAAAGATCAGGAGGTGGTGATTCACCACCAAAACCCCCTTCATCTCCTTCTTCTCCTTCCTCTTCTTCTCCTTCTTATGTTGGTCCTTTTCAGAGTTCATCTAAGCCTATAATCAGACTTGATGTAAAATTTGAATTACCTAAGTATAGTGGGGAACTAAGTGCTGAAAAACTTGATGACTGGCTACAACAAGTAGAGGTCTATTGCAGGATACAAGGCCTGATAGAAGATGCCTCTAGGATCCAGTTGGCTACACTTCGCTTAGGAGGTACTGCTCTCACCTGGTGGGAGGGTAGAACCCACGAAGAGCTTGCCCGTCATGGTAAAGTTAAGACGTCTTGGATGGAGTTTGTTGCCGCTCTAAAAGAGCAATTCTATCCTTTAGGACACATGCAACAATTGACTATGAATTGGCAAACCTTTAGACAAGCAAAAGGCCAGTTAGTGCAACATTACACCCACGAGTTTAGGAAACAGGCAATAGCATTGAATGCACCTTTGTATACCCAGGATACTCTGCTAAAGTATATTGGTGGTTTGCATTCCTACCTCCGACACACTATCCTTATGTTAAATCCCAGTAATCTGGATATGGTTTGTGTCCAAGCTACTCACATTGAGTCTAGGGGTAAGAACATTGTTAGTGATAATTTTGCCAAGAAACCATCTAAGAAACCACTTGAGGGAAAATCAAAGGACAAAGGTAAAGGGAAGAAGACGGCTACAATTAAGAAAGAGGGTGCAAAGCCCACATGTTCTCATTGTAAGAAGAAGGGCATGAAGATGCCAAGTGCTGGAAATTGCATCCAGAACTAAGGCCGAAACGATACGGAGGTAACAAAGGTCCAAAGAAGACTGCTGCTGTGGTGATCCAACAAGATCTTGGATCTGATTCTAGAGACGAGACTTAGATAGTAGCTACCAGGATCCAAGGTACAGTAAAAGGTAAAACTCTCTCATTAGATGCGATTGTTTCCAATGCAAGTACAAGCAAAGCAAATTCTCTTCCTAATGTGGATAAGCAAAGAAATGAACTTCTTCACATTCGTGTGGTAACTAAACACACTAAGATTGACACTCTATTTGATACTAGTTCACAAGCCAACTTAATTTTTGAAGAAGTTGTAAAGAAATTGAACCTAACTACTACACCTCATCCTAAGCCCTATCCACTTGGATGGGTATGTAATGATGCTCAATTACAGGTGACAAAATAGTGCAAACTTCGTTTTGCTATCACTGCTAATTTCATTGATGAGGTAGAAGTCGATGTGGTACCTTTGGATATTTGTGGGCTTGTGTTAGGAAGTCCATATCTTTTTGATAGACAGGCAATCTTTTATGGGGGGAGAATAAGTATCATTTGTTCAAAGATGGTAAAGAGTACATAGTTAGATCGCATAAAGTCAAAACTAATCTTGCATTAGTAAATGCTGGTCAAATGAAAAGATTAGTAAATGCGAGTAAAAACTTTGTACTTATGCTTGTAAAGGCCAAGGATGATGATAAATTCAAGGCATTTAAGGGGCCTAAACCAGAACATAAGTCTGAGTTGGTCAAAATAGTGTCTGCATATGATGATCTTTTTCAGGAATCGAAGGGGTTGCCCCCTAAGAGGGAGATTCAGCATGAGATACACTTGTAGCAGGATGTACCTCTACCTAACATTGGGATGTATCGTTTGTCGGTTCTTTAGAACGAGGAGATTAAGAAACAGGTGCAAGAGTTGGTTGAGAAAGGACTAATTCGGCCAAGTACATCTCCATGTGGCTCGCCAATTGTTCTAGTGCCAAAGAAGGATGGGTCTTGGAGGATGTGTATTGACTACTGCGCCTTGAACAAAATCACGGTAAAGAACAGGTATCCTCTTCCTCGTATAGATGATTTACTTGATTAGCTAAAGCATGCAATTTATTTTGCTAAGCTGGATTTGCGAAGTGGTTATCATCAAATTAGGATTGTAGAAAATGACATCTGGAAGACTGCATTCAAGACTAAGCAAGGATTATACGAATGGTTGGTAATGCCTTTTGGACTGTGCAATGCACCAGCCACTTTCATGCGTGTAATGAATGATGTATTTCGTCCTTACATTGACGAATTTGTAATAGTCTACATAGATGATATCCTTGTATTCAGTAAATCTTGGGATGATCATGTAAATCATGTAAAGAAAGTTTTTGATGTTTTGAGAAAAGAAAAACTTTATGTAAAGATGTCAAAATGTGAATTCACAAAGACATCTCTAGTGTACTTTGGTTATGTCGTAGGAAATGGTCAATTGAAAGTCGACCCTGCGAAGGTTGAAGTAATTGTAAAATGGCCTAAGCCAAGTACAGTAACTGAAGTCAGGAGTTTCTGAGGTGCTGTTCAGTATTGGAGGAAGTTTATTTCTAACTTCTACATAGCATCATCGTTGCATGCATTAACAAGTACAAAGGCAACTTTTCAGTGGGGAGGACCTCAGTAGAAGACATTCAACACTTTGAAGGAAAAGTTGAGCACCGCACCTGTTCTGATTTTGCCAGATTTGTAGAAACCATTTGAGATCAAAACCGATGCAAGTGGGTTTGCCATGGGAGTAGTTCTAATGCAAGGAGGTAAGCCGGTATGTTATCACTCTGAAACTTTCACATCTGCAGTTAGTAAATATCCAACTTATGATAAGGAACTCTACGCACTAGTTCAGAGTGTTAAAAAATGGAAACACTATCTAATGGGCAAAGAAACAATCATCCACACTGATCACCAACCACTACAATATCTGCATTCTCAATCAAAATTGCAGCAAAGTAGGCACTTTAGGTGGATGGGATTCCTTCAACAGTTTCGCTTAGTAATAAAGTACAAGAAGGGTGTCCATAATAAGGTAGCAGATATGCTTTCCAGGCCTCCTGTCATGAATGCTTTGGTTATCCTTCAGGGAAGTTCCATGGTACATGAAAGTTTTCAGGAACAATATGCCATGGATGAAAACTTTAAGGATATTTATTCCACTCTAATTGCAGGCAAACAAGTAGAAGAAAAGAACTACTAGGTGGAAGATAAACTATTGCATCATTTAGGAAAGCTATGCATTCCTAAAGGTGAACAAGCACAAGTAGTTAGAGAAGCTCACACGTCATTGATTGCTGGACACTTTGGCGTCAGCAAAACAATGACTCAGTTGCAGAAGTTTTGTTATTGGCCTCACATGCAGGAAACTGTAACTAAATATATCAAAGGATGTATAATGTGTGCAACAAGTAAACCCAGTAGCAAGAAGTTGGGGTTGTACACACCTCTTCCTGTTTCGTCCCGACCTTGGGAAAGTGTTTCAATGGATTTTGTTGGAGGACTTCCCATGTCTAAAAAGGGACATGACTATCTGTTTGTAGTAGTTGATAGGTTCAGCAACATGTGTGTTCTAATGCCTTGTAAGAAATAGATCACAGCTGAATTGACAACTCATTTGTACTTCCAATATGTATGGGTCCATTTCGGGCTCCCTACTTCCATTGTATCGGATCGAGATTCTCGATTCCTAGGAGAATTTTGGTTCGCATTGTGGGATCTCATGGACACAAAGCTAAAGAAAAGTACAGCTTTCCATCCTCAGACAGATGGACAGACAGAAGTGGTAAACAGGACAGTTGTACACTTGCTTCGAGGCTACTGCAGCAAACATCCCAAACAGTGGGATGAGAGTTTGCACTATGTGCAGCATGCCTACAATCATGTAGCACATTCTTCTACAAAAAGATCTCCATTTGAGACATGTTTTGGATATCTGCCGCGAACTCCAATGGACTTTGCCTTTGGAAAAGATGATGTTGAAGATAAGCGTCACGATGCAGAGAAGGCTTTGAAGTTCATTCAGAAAGTTCAAGCAATTCATCAGGCAGTAGAAGCTCAGTTGGAGAAGAGCGAAGCCAAATACAAGGCTCGACATGACAAGCATCGCACAGATTATCATTTTCAGGTTGGTGACCGTGTTTGGTTACATATCAGCAAGGAAAGGATGCAAGGTGAAGGTAAAAAGCTTAAGCCTATCAGATATGGTCCCTTTGAGATCTTGGAAAAGATCGGTACCAATGCCTTTTGCCTTAATCTCCCTTCTTACATGCACATCTACTTAGTTGTAAATGTAGAAAATCTGAAGTTATACGAGCCTCCGATGATTCTGGATGAAGAGGCTGATGTTTAGGTTCCATCAGTTGATGATCTTTCTCCTGAGTATATGTTAGAGTTCCTAGAAGATGTCATCCTAGACAGGAATGTCATGACTTCACGAAGAGGAGCTGTAGAGTACCTCAAAGTGGGATTGAAAGGGATGAATCCAAGCAAGGCAAGATGGATGGAGATTGGTAAAGTGAGGGAACTTTACCCTCACTTACTTTCCAAGTAACCAAGCTTTCGGAGGTCCAAAAGCTCCCAAGTGGGGAGGACTGATCCAGGTGGATTTTCCAAGTGAAAATTCAAGTGTTCCTAATGTTCCCTAAACCTACGCCAAATCATAGTGCTCGCCAAAATGAGCTCGACACAACTTGAACGGAGTCAATCAGATATCATATGCGCAAATGGCGTGCGATCAAAGTTTGGTCAATTGAAGATACCAGATCCCTGAAAGGCAAAAAAATTGTCATCTCCAATTCAGGCGAAACCAACGTTAAAGCGAAGGGCTCATCGCGCTGATTCCAGAACCATATTCAGTTTTGAAAATGGAGTCCGTGTGTGTGATCTACGGCTGGTCAAAGTTTGCACAAAGATGGGTTGACTAGCCATACAAATGTTGACGTGGCAAGTACACAGACATGGACCAGTGAGGTGTTGACACGTGGCATGATGCGGTCCAGTAATATGACGATACGTGTCAAGGCGAGCACATAGGAAAAGTGCCATGTGGCACCCCTGTGGATAGAACCGGTCGGTTGGTAACTCCTATTAAAAGAAGGTTAGGGTGGCTCAAACCCTTAACCTCCTCTATACCATTTTTAGCTACTACCGCTAGACCAAGCGAATGTTACGGTAACTATATGGCATGTTTTCTATTTAAAGAAGATATGAAAAGTGGAATCCCTATAAAATGGGGTCGGGAGGTTTGAACTCCCGACCACCCAACTCCTATTTAAGCGCACCACCAATGCGCCAAGCGCATTATTCGGATATTGGTGCAGGGTGATAAGTTTTATCACCTGTTGAATGATGAAGAGTGAAAAGAGGGCGCTCCCTTCTAAAACAAACTTAATCCCTATTTACCTTAAGCCCGAGAATGGATAAATCTAAAGGGCTAAAAATGATAATTTCTAAAATATTATTTTGTAAGCCCAAATTATAAGGGCCATCCATTACACGGGTTAGAATTATTTTTAGGGGATTTATTGTTGTAAATGGGGGTATTGCAAAGATTATTATTGTAATTAGGAGATTGTAAAATCATATGGTTTTAAACCATATTAAGCAAAAGAAAATTTATAAAAAGGGGGTGGGTTAGTGGTGAGAGGAGTTAGTGTTGAATTTGAGGAGAAAAACTATCAGAGTGTTTTCCAGGCTTTGAGAAGACTTATGTCTTGCCCGTAGGAGGACTTGAGACTCTGAAGAGACAGATGCTGTCCGACTGAAGACTTTGTAATTGTTTTGGGAACAATATCAAGGATCGGTCGCACTACTTGGTGGACTCGGAGACGTAGCCGAATCGGCGAACTCCGTTATCAACTTGCGTCTTCTATCTCCTATTCTATTTCTCTTTCTTTTGTTCATCACTTAATTTTTGTTATGTTATTTCCGCATTTCATTTACGTAGTGCATTTTAAGACCTTTATTTTAAGTTGTTAATCAATTTATTGTATAAATTTACATTCACATGCCACAGTCATCGATCCTAACACATAAACATCAGATCAATAAGACACTTGAATTTTTTAACTTTTCTACTTGAATGAAGCTCCTCCTTGCTGCTGCAGGTCTGTTCTGCTGAAAATCAGACTGAAATTGATTTGAATTTGATAAAAAATTGCAAGAATAAACCTTCTTTTATACCAATCGCTGCACTTTCTCAAGTAGGTCGGCCTAGTTGAGGAAGAATTTAATGTTTTTTGAAGGCTTTCCACATTCAAATGCTAGCAGCACCTATGCTGGGTGGGTTTGGAAGTGTCATCCGGAGTGTTTGATGTGAAGGACATGACAAAGTCCATGCAAGGTGGTCAAGGCCGCCTAGGAAGGGCAGGCTGGGAGGTGGTATATGGATTTTGTAACTTAAACTTCATTTGATGTTCTTTCCTCTTGTTGATAACTCTTTTCTCCAACTTCATCAAGACTTAGTGATTTTTTGAGGTGTTTTGTGAAGTTGGAAGGCACACTTGAGATGTTTGATGACCTTGTCCACATGCCTTAGTGAAATCCGCTAGTAAGGGCGGCTTTGGAGGGTGCAGAAGGATTTTACAATGTGAACATTCTCTAAGTTGACCTTGATACTCTTCTCACCTCTGTTTGCATGACTTAGTATTTTCTTCATGTTTTCTTCCTCTTAAATGACCCTGCATGGGTGTGGAAGCAAAATGGCGGACTTGGAAGGTTAGAATGGAGTGACTTGAGTGCTTTAGACACCAAATTCCAGACTCACCTCTCTAGGCCGCCCAAGTAGGGCGGAGTTGAGAGTGAGCTTTGGATTTTATACTTAGAAAATCTTCACTCTTCTAAACTTAATCATTTCATCTTCCAAGTGTCATCTTCATCATCTTTATTGAGTCATACTTGCAAATCGTATTGTCTACATCCCTGGGCGGTTCTAGAAGCAGTGTGTGGAGAGTGCATTGTGAGACATGACAGAGTCCAAGACTCCCTCTTGAGGCCGCCCAGGTAGGGCGGGTTTGGAGGTGACCCTTGGATTCTTCCTTGAAAAACCTTTGATTCCTTCAAACTTATAAACTTTCATTGGAATTTCATCATATCCTTATGCTTTAAACTTAAAACCTTGTAAACTTGACGTCTTTCTCCCTTGGGCGGGTTTGAAGGGAGTGTTTGGATAAACTCTCCTGGTGATGAGATTGTCCATGAGCACCTTGTGAGGCCGCCCAGGCTAGGCGGGTTGGGGAGCAGTGCATGGAATCCACCTTGTGATGCCTTAGAGTCATTCAAACTTATGAAATTTCCTTGAAGTTTATCATTTCTTTGTCTTAAAACCTTGCAAACTGATAACCTACTTCCCTAAGGCAGATCTGGGGGCTCTGTCTGGACAAGAGCATGTGCAGGAGGCTGAGTCCATGACCCCATGCCAAGGCCGCCCAGTCTGGGCGGGTTTGGAGGCAGGGCATGGATTTCACCTTGTAAACTCTAGTTTGAATCTTTTAAAGTGTCCTGTGAAAAATTCTAAGGCATGAAATGGATTTGACTTGTCTCTTGTCCCTTCTTGCACGCGTTTTGAGCCAAAAACTAAGCTAAGACTTGAAAACCTACTAAAACCTAAGCGAAAACTAGGGGGTCCCCATTTGCAATGGGGCGATGTGTGATTAGGTCACAACACTACCTAGATGAATAAGGTTTATTAAAATAAAAGAAAACCCTCCTAGGTCAGCCAGAGCATTTTGCATAAGGAGGTCGACCCTTAAAAGGGAAAAAAAGAATAAAATAATGAAATTCCTGCCTTGGTCGTCCAGCAATATATAGAGATGAAAACATGTATAAATATAAGTTATTTGGGTGGCATTTCAGCATCATTCACTCATTCATTCAATCGACTTTTGGAGTTTATCTCTTAAGGAGGCTTGAGGCAAAAATCTCAAGTCTTAGGAGGAGTTGGACGAAACCCTAGCTTCTTCTTTTGGAGGATTCCGTTACAGGAGTTCACTTGCACTTCATGGATTTTGGAGCAGAATTATATATCTGATTTGAAGATCATTTTCATGCTCCAGTGGAGAAGTTAGCCCAAGCTTTGGAGCGCCTTCATTGGAGGAGAGCGTCATGTTTTGAGATTGTTTTATGAAGGGTTTAATGCTGATCTAGGGTTTAAGCAGAGCAGATTTATTGCAGCAGCAGAGCAGACCATTTCCCTCATGTTAGGAGGTTAAATTGCATTGTTTTTAATATTCAGTTTAGGGCAGAACTTGGTGGGTTTGTTTCTCATGCATGCCCATATCCATCATTGTATTTGAAGACCTTTTGTAATCAGTTTATTGCAGTAGACTTCTATATTCGTTTCAGTCATGTATGTTGGTTAAATGAAGATGATTTGTTGATCATATGATGATGAAATGCAAGCACAATATTGTTGATCATGTTTATGGTGAAATAATGATATTTTAAGCTATTTTATGGGCTGCCCTAGTTGTTATTTCAAGTCTGATTTTTACTTCAGAAGTTAGGGTTTGAGCAGAAAATTAAAGTGCATAAATTAGGGCAGAATTCAAATTTGGGCAAATCAGAAAATTCTAAGCAAGGTCCTTTTGGAAAGCCCGTAAATCCAAACTTGCCCTAAATATCCTGTTTTGGGATATTACACAAGGATGCACAAAATGCCACAAAATCTGCTGCTCCAAATCTGATCTTGAAATTTGAATGTGCAAATCTGCTCAAACTCTCCGTAGATCTCCAATGAAGTGCAAGTAGACTTTTGTTATGAAACCTCCACAAAGATGAATTAGGTTTTCGTCTAATTCACCAAGAATCACAAGGGTTTTCGTCCTTGGATTCAAGCCCAAAAAAATGTTGCAGCCAAAGAGATAAACTCCATGAAAAGTATGAATGAAAAGGTATGATGGAAATGCGTCCAAACAATTTGTATTTATACATGATTTTCCTTATTTCCTCTAGCTGGCGGACCACCCTTTAGAATTATGTTTTATTTCATTTATCCTTCTCAAACTTGGCCGACCACATCAAGATAGGATAGGTGCTCAATGAACAAATTAAAGATGTCTTTTCTTTATTATTTTTCTTCCTAGGCCGCTCTCCCTTTGGCACCTGACACAAGGAGTATTATCATTTTATTTTTTCATATTATTCTTCCAACTTTCCAACCTCCAAGGGCGAACCTATTAGGCATATAAGATAACATGTTTTTGACCTCAAAAGAAGGCGTCCTCATCATTGAAAAATAATATAAATTATTCTTTATTTTTCCATAGGCAATTTCCGCATTTTCTTCTATTTTCCATCCTCCAAATGGGTCGCTCCACCTTAGGGCAATTTATTTTATTAATGATGACTACATCAAAAATACCACAAAAATATGCCAAGTCATCTCCCATACTCAATTTGCCCTACAAAATTAGCCAAGTGTGAAAACTTGCCAATTAGATCATCATTAGGTGATCACTTTGAAAATGGGGACATTACACAACTCTCACACACAAATTTGCTTATTATACATTCAATACACCCATAAATCGGCTTCCATATACTCAGAAATCTGCCTTTAATGATCTTCTGTTTATTCTCCATACACAGGTCTGCTGGTGTATATATGATATGTCTTTTCACACTCCACTTACCCTTTCCACAATTCTTTCTCTTTTTTATATTCCCATATCCAAGTGAAGTGATACACCTTTTTGAATAGAGATCTCCCTTCAAAGAGACTTGACTTTTTGTTCAAAAGCTAATTGCTGAAATTCTCTTTTCCTTGATCGCTGCCTTCTTAAGATTAATTATTTCAAACCTTTTAATCTTTGCTTGATCGCTGCCTTATGAAGTATAATCTCTGCCCATACTTAATCGCTGCTCTTTATGCATCACTGTCCATTAGTAAAGGTAATTGCTGCTCTTTATGCATCACGGTCCATTAGTAAAGGTAATCGCTGCCTTTCTAAATGTTAATCACTGCTCGTTATCATTTTTGTGAAAACACTGCCTCCTTATCATTATTCGCTACATATTCTTGATCCTTTCAAATTAACTTGGTTAATATATATGAAAACCTTTGTCTAGGTCGGCCCATAATAAACATTGATTTAAATTTGATTTCTATTTAAAGGTGGCGCCAAAACAATGAAGGTTGGCCAGCTTTGATAAAGATTTAAATGTCTTGCTTATATGCCAATATGAAGAGTGTTGGCCAACACTTAGGAACTTGTCTTTTAATAACCTTGAAATAATGCGATTTCCTTCTTGACATCAATGATAATAATGTGACATTCCTTCTTGACATCAATGACAATAATATGACATTCCTTCTTGACATCAATGACAATAAACTTACCAACAATCTCCCATACGCCTTTGACAAAAATGACAACAATCTTGGACAATGAATTTCTTTTTGACATCAATGACAACATTTCATCAATGATCCTCCTTTGACATAAATGACAATATTTAACAATCTCATCCATATACTTTTGACAACAACAATATGTTAACATCCTTTGACATCAATGACAACAATTTCCAACACTTTCAAGTTTTGTCATCGACTTAGGTTTTAGAGACATGTGTTGACATTCCATCTTCTTCATCTCTTGTTCCTACTGAGTCCAGTGTTGCTTCATCCATGGCTTCATGTGTTTTAGTTTTGAATAATCATCTACATCATGTTCTAGAGATAGTTCCTTGGGATGAGTATTTAACTAACCTTTCAAGTTTGTTTAGTGAGTCCCTTCTTGTAGATTTGGAGGACACCATTGAGGACATTCATATCCTCTTCAATGATATTTCCATCATAGCTATTGTCTCATCATCATCTTTGGATCTTGTTCTACATCTCTTTCCACAAGGTTCTAGATTGTCACTTTCTTTGGTTTGGCCTGGGACTTCTGATTGTGGCACCTCTTGGCACTGACATGGCAACACCTAAGCAGTTTCTAGAGACATATATTATGATCTTTCTTCCCTCATATTACTTTAAGAAATGGGAAGATATCTTGCATACGGCTTTGTGTTTGTTTCTTTCTAAGGGGAGAAATGTTGTTCGATGTTTATGGATCATCTTCAAGATTCACAATTGAGCATCTACCATTGGAGTAGGAGACTACACCTTGAGGAGCGCTTCATGGTCTCTTTTCGTGTCTTTCTATTTGGGGGGCTTCTCTCTTTTCTTGGAGGGATTCTTTTTGAGGGGGAGCTTTCCCTCATATGAGGTATTATCTTTCCTAGTTCCTTGAGGGACACATTTTGTACATGAGTACCTAGCATGGCTACACATTTGCCAAGACCCATTTGTCCATCTTTCCTACCCACCTAAGCTATGCTTATAGGGGGTGTTGGTGCATTATTTTATTTCTTGCATTAATTACTTTATTACATTATATACACGTAGAATAGGATAAGCTTGCTTAGGTAGGTATGTACTTAAGTAGGTTGTACTTGTATCATTTGACTTGTACTTTCCTAGTTTGGTGGAGATGTGCACACGTGACTCCATCTCCGACATCCCACATTGGTTGTACATTCACATTTCTTGGTGGTGTATCTTATATATACTCACTTGTAGCTCTCATTTGAGCAATTTAGTATCATCATTGTATATTTGCATCCTTTGATAGAATAGAATTATTCTTTCATTTTGGGTCTTTTTGTGCTGTCATTGAAGTGCCTTGATCTTGGGCGGCTATCTCCATAGCCAAATCTTACACTTGGCAATTTGCATTTGTTTTTATTTTTAGTTTTTCAACAAATATGAATTTTTTTTTTCAAAGGTGAGAGTTTGACTCTTTGCCTACAGATACACAAAGTTTCCACAAAAGTTTCAAACTACGGTGGCAAACTATTAATGACTAGAGCAATAATATCATCTTCATCTATTGGTTTATTGATAATGCAAAGTTGATCTCTTAGGTTTTTTATCCTAAGTAGATGCTTTGACAATGACCCACCCTCACCCAACTTTGTGGAAAACAATATATTTTTAAAATACGCAACTATCTTTTGTAGAAGTTTGATATTTGTTTTTTAGATTCTTTCAAAGATCACTAACGGAAGTAACATTTTGAACTTCTAAAATAAAATCATCTAAAATGAACAATTTTAACAAGGCTTCTTTATGACCATTGTCAAAATTAGCAAGATTTGGAGCCATTTTAGTTTCTATATTTAGGATTATTCTCACAATTCTTATATTTAATAATGGAGAGTATTTTGTTACTCCAGACATTAAAGTTTTGGCCTGCCAATTTTTGGGCTTCAAACAAAACAAGATTTCAAATATTGGCCATTTTTAGGGTTTCAACTTAAAAAAATATTCTAGAATTTGATACAAAAATAAGCAATTGTAGACTGGTATAATGCAGGCTTTCACAATTTTTTTGCAGAATATTGGAATTGTTTTACAGATTTGAAAAATCAGAAATGAAAAACAATATACCTGAATTTTCTGATATCATGGTTCATATGTACAGCCATCACTGTTCATCTGCACTGTACGAGTTCTGCAGAGTCATGTCTTCCTGATGTTTTTGCTTGTGTGCACCTGCACTGATTTCTGATTTCTGCCTGCAATTATTCTTACAGCATTTTGAGAGCAGTGATTTGTAGTTAGAGCATTTTGACAGTAATTTCTCCTTTTTCTTTGGACAGAAATTTGCAGTCCCTCTCATAGTGACTCCACCAATTCTTCTCGTTCCAAATGGATAGTAGTAGCATATTTTGAGAGCGGCAATTTGTAGTGACAATATTTTGACAGGAGTGGCTTGACAGCATTTTCTCCTTTTCCCTTGGACAAAAATTTGCAGTCCCTCTCACGTTGACGACTCCAACAAATTCTTCTCCTTCCAAATGGATTGCATCGGCATACCTTATCCTAGGGCTTCCTTGATTTGATTTAGTGTACTCTCTCCAGGGGCTTCATTACTTTGAATCAGCACACCTTTCCTAGGGCTTCCTTTCTTTGATACCAAATGTTGGAAGAATGAATGCATGGAGTATGAGAAAATGTCATGTCCCTATATTTGCAATTGACATGATTATACATTAGACATTCAAATTAAATATATGAATGTCCATAAAACCGAATATTCTTTAAATATATTTAAAATATTATACAAATCAAATATATTATAATTCATAAATTAAATATTATATCATTCTAATCTGATCGACAGATATAATTATAATATAAATATAGAGATAATATCATAATCATAATAATTATAATATAATAATAAATATAATATAATATTTATATTATAATATAACTTATAAGCTTGTCTTATAAGGCAAGCGAACCATAAGAAGGCAGTGCCGATTATTCAAGAAGACCATAGTTTATAAAAGGTAATGACTTTGGGTTGAAGACACCGATAATAAGAAAAACAAAAAAACGCATGCTACAAGAGGAAGCGCCTATTGAGAATCGGCAATCCCATACAAAAGCATATGAGTCACGTCCCTTTGGAAAGTGCTGGCGATTGACAAGAAAGCAAAGATATAAGAGATCGGTGGGCATTGGTAGTAGATATCTTAGGAAGAAATCTCATTTTTCTAATGACAGGGAGCCTCCTCAATCATCGGATAAACTCAATAAAAATAATCGAAGTCTTAGGAAGGATCTCAGGAAGAAATGAACATAAATCAAAGAAATCAATCCATAAGAATCATATCACCTCATCAGCGATTCATAACTAGAAGGTATCGCTATAAACAAGGCATCAAATATATATATAATATCAACGATTCTTAGCAAGGAGGAGATTCAGCGAATAATACAAAGAGCATATATTATGTCATCTACTCTCATATATATCAGATCTTTCTGCAGTATAGAAGCGAATCAGATCATCTGAGGAAATATAAGAAATAGGGAGGAAGATAAAAGAAGTAAGGAAAAATAAGATATACAGCAGCAGGTCAAATCTGCCACCAATCAGGTAAGTATTAGATTAAGTATACATAAATTTTGGTTAATAGAGTATGTACATGACAATTATGACTGACCAAATTATACTATTAGCATATCGTGTTGTTAATATCATTTTCATGGTTATTCCATACGAGTGTTTATAAGACTGTTTTCTCTATTCATAATAGAATTAATATTCATATTCAGTCCTAATAATTAACAAGGATGAACAATGGTATAATAAAAAGGTATAAATCTTATGTTTTATATATGTTATTATAGTAATGCATATTGTTTATGATAATGTATGGCAAGCAAGTGCCATAATGGTATATATATGTGAGGAATAATGGACATGGACCAATCCCTACAAAGAGAATATGTGCATGATAAGCACCATTATCATGATCTATGAGATCATTGGAAAGCGAAGGCCAAGACGGAATATGGTATGATTCTTAAACCTTACCATGATATACTCGGGACGAGAGTAAATAGCCTCACCATTAATCTATCTACACACTCTACGAGTATGGGAGTAGAGTTAGGGAAGGGCGGTTAGGATCTAGCACCTAGGTGACTCTCAAGTGGGTGAAGAATTACCGGGTGTAGTAATGAAGCCCCTTGAGCCAAGAAGGCGAAGAATTACCGGGTGTAGTAATGAAGCCCCTTGGGCCTAAGGTAGCGTAGACCTAAATATTATTAATGGCTTAACGGTAGGTGACTCTCAAGTGGGTGAAGAATTACCGGGTGTAGTAATGAAGCCCCTTGAGCCAAGAAAGCGAAGAATTACCGGGTGTAGTAATGAAGCTCCTTGGGCTTATGACGGCGAGTCTTGTTACACCAGCACCCTAACGTATCCAACTCATATGGGGTGAGTGGCATAGAGTAGATTAACGATCAGGCTCATGGATGACTCTTCCGAGGTATATCATGGAAACCTCTATATGATAGAAATGAGGAAAATGTTAAATGCATATATGTTAATCAACTTTAATATTGATTATGATTCTGTGGTTACTAACTCTAGTTGCAATATGATGATATTATAAGGATTTATTGGTTACTAATGTTCTCTTTTACAAGTCAAAATTGTGTGCAAGGTAAAGAAATTTTGAACTTCCTAAAAGGGGACATTATAGAAACTTGGATAGCACACACTGCAATGTGTGAAATCTTGTATTTAGTATTGAATGAGGAAGTTACTTTGATGGTTATAAGTTTATAACTTACATTGAAAGTTAATTTTTAGACATAACTAATGTGATGTTATTACATCATTATCATAAGCAATAAATGCCTATGTGTGCAAAGTGTAGTCTAACATTATATTATATCTAATACTTGTTCTATACATTGTACTTATCATTTATAGAGATATTCTAGGTTCTATAGACTGCAAGTTGCTCAAACATTAAAAAGTATTTATGATATTATAAAATAAAAATTTAAAAAACTTTTAATCTATACATATTGGCTTTGTAGGTAACGCAATGTATCCACATGTTTTTGATAGATGTATTTGCATATCTATTACACGTTCTATCTTGGATTTCTTGTGCATGAACTATGTAATGCTTGAAGCTTTTGCCTAAGACATTAGCAAACAAAACTGGATGATCAAATTTTTTGCGATACAAATACGACAGCAAGTATGTCATTATTGCACTCCTATGTGTACAAGGTATCATGACGTAACGAGATGACGCACCTGACATGCACACCAATGCATTAGCATGGCGACACAAGTAGAAGACTTATTACACCACTGGCCTCAAAACATTGTGATTGACACAAACAACGAGATCTAGAGGATGGTCGGGGTTCCCATGCCAAATGACAAATTGCCACACCTCGTTCAACGAGCCACTCCTCAAGCATATCAGGATGCAAGAAGAAACAAAACATTTTACCCTAGATAGGATTTTAGAGACCAAATTGTAGAGGTTCGGACTTTAGAGGATGAAATGCATAGTCCCCAATGAACTTGGACTTTGGAGTTTTGTTAGCAGTTTGCATCTTGCACAAAGAACTTGGACTTCCATACCAAATCTGCATGATCTCGGATTGGCCTTTGAGGACCAAGCTGTAAGTCTCAACGCTCAATGTTTGGCAATGTCTACACAGTGAAAATGTAGTTTGGACCTCGGAGTTTGATCAACATTTTTCACTACGTGCAAACACTGAACTTTAGGTTGAGCTCCAAGCATCAAGACTTATAGCTAGGGCCTCGAAGGCATGTTACACTATGCATCTTGGACTTCAGAGAACAATGCACATTGTACACCTTGCATTTTCTAGTTAGAAGACTGAATTACTATAGGCTTGCATCTTGGACTTCAGAGTCCGATTTGCATCTTGCATTTCGGACTTAGCCCCCAATTTGCAACTAACAACTTTGCAAATTCAGGTGGCAAGTCCGAATGAAAGTCGACTTGCATTTTGGATTTTGGGGTCCAAAATGCAGTCTTCAATGTGCAATGTTTGACGCTAAAGAGGAACACTCTATGCCTTGCAATTCAAACTTTGGGGTCTGATGGGCAACCTGCAATTGTGCAGAAAATTTACAAGGTAGGGATGACAAGCTTTAATCTTTCGATCGACAAGGCATAACTTCCTCATTTTGTGTGTTCTGCAAAAAAGGTTCAGGCCAAGCACTCGGGCACATGTGGGCCCCACATTGGCCAAGCATGGAGTTCTCAAACACCTTGGAAAGCGGTTTAAGCCCTAAGACAAAATTCTCTTATCTCAAGAACAACTCATACAAGAAAGTGGCGAGGTTCACAAGGGAAGAACTAGAAGAGGTGATGGAAACATTACCAAACATCATAGCTTCATACATTCTTACAAGAAGAGGTATTAATCCTTGATAAGGCTATGACAAGACTAGCTCCAAGAGACAAGGAAAACATACTTATTAATGACATTTTCTAGGTTAAATCGACATGAAAAAACCATTTAAAACATCCATACACAATCCGACTTCAAGGTTGAGTACATCATAATAAACATTAGAGTTTGTATCACCTCCAAGGGTGGAAAATAGTACAATACACTACTGTCTTCAACCAAATTATACAATTTACAAATAAGGACATCAAAGGTCTTGAATTATACATTTATTTTACAAAAGCATGAAAAGAACATTATACCATATAGTAAGAGATAGAGGAGTCCATGCACGGTCTCCAAGCTGCTCCAAGAAATCCACGAATCCCCAATGGTGGTTTAATGCCACTCAACCATGTGGAACCCTGAGGTTCACCCCTCTGAACTGGAAGACAGCCGACTTAGGTAGTCCAACTCACTCACACCATACATGGGGTTGGACAAGCACACAATCTCCACATCTCAAACATAGGCTCGACAAGCAAGCATTCATGAGTACATATCTACCATACATGCCAATTACACAAACACAACATTACTCCAAGTAAGCACGCATGAGGAGATCATCCAACACCACCAAAGCATGCACATGAACAAGATGCATCCACACATGAGATTGGGAAGAACACACCAATCAAACATGTGCTAAGAATCATGAACACCATCAGATATACAATCCAACGTACAAGAAGGAAGAGAGGGTTGTCCTAAGTACTAGCAATGGAGTGCCATTGCGGGTATCAACCATGTGGAGGTTGAGGAGCATGATCCCATCCATGGAGGTCCTCAACGACATTGGTATCGGAATGCAAGTTCATCCCAATATCCATGGTCTTGGAAATGCTAGACTATATCGTGATCCCTCCACGTATGCTCTTGGGCATATGGAAGTGTCTCACGAATTATCTTACATTAATGTTTACATGTTTGATTCCCCATTCGTTTAATTGTGTTTTGTTTAAACTCTTATTATCTCAACTTTGCTTAACATACAATCAAATGGGCGAGAGAGTCCAGTCCATCCTAGCCTAGGGTCCTCAACTCCTATGGCTTCATAACAAAAGCACATAAACACATACCACAAAGGATGGGGTTCAACCAAGGCACATACACAAGACCACTTGATTTCCAACTTGTTTCTGCAATGATCCATATTCCCACATAGTACATGTCATTCACAAATGCAAACATTCCATTTTCATTACAAGGGACATGCAAGCTTTTTCACAACTTTAAGGCTTCAATGCAAATTTTCCAAACAACAAAATTCAAGAATTCAAGCATACACTTTTGGAGCCAAGGGCATGGAAAACACTCTTTTCCGAACACATAAATTTTTTGAGGAAATTTTGCGATAATTTCAGTGTAAAAATGCAAATTTCCAAATAAATAAATTGGGGATAGTTGGATTGATACCACTCCAACAATTCACCTATGCAATCTTTCGCTACCAAAATAATGCCTATGCATCCACTTAAGGTGGGCATGGCTGAACAACACTAAGGAAACACATTACCAAGCTAGATTTAATCACTTACCTTGCAGCTTAGCACAATTAAAAAGGAAGGAATGGAATGGAAAGTTCAGAGAGCAGCTTTTCCACTTTCCCAAACCGTACACAACCCTAATCCAACCGTCCAACCAGCCAGCAACTCCCATGCTCTAGGGGTGCAAGAAAGGAAGAGAGATCAAAGGCAAATTAGCAAATCTAAAACCCTCATGCCCGACAATATACAACCCCTCTTTTGGAACACAGTCCAAGCACAAAACAACTCCAAGCAATCCTAATGCCCAACAACCATGAACAGAGGGAGAGGGGCGCCAAGAAGGGAGATGAAGGGGATAATAGTGCAGCCCTACATTCTCACATTCTCACGCCCCCTCAAAAGAGAATGCCCCCCAAAACTCCACGCCCCTAAACAGCCTGTTTTCTTTTCTTTTATTCAAAAATTGCTTTTCTAACATAATAAAATACAATTTATTTATTTAACACAAACCTTTTACATTATTTTACATTACTAGACTATTTTGATTCAATTGTTTTTTGATGAAGGTAATATATAGAGCATACACATTTTGCATAAATATCAATGCAATTTTCGGTATAAAACACACATTCCCATTTTGCGCAAATGACAGTAAACACACTGCAAGGCACACTAATTTATAATTTAAATCAATCACCAGCATAACATTTATCCTATCAGCACACCACAAAATATGGGAAAATAATTAAATACATTTAAATTGTAGGAGTCAGGGAATTTATGGAAAATCATTAAATAAAATAATTTATAGGAGTCAAACAACTATAGAAAACATGTAATGTTCCATTTTTGGCACATTGATTATTATGGGCATTTTCGGCTTGTTCCTAGTCCCTTAGTGGCTATCCGACATGTTGGGAGAACTCCAATGTTCTTGGAGTGGCCACAGATCAATTTTACAGAGCATTTGGTTATGGCTTTGAGCTCAGATGGTGCTTATGATCATTGTGATGCTTTCTGATGTTTGATCGGGTTTCCGGTTTGCTCTCCAAGATTCTTGGAGAAGCCGTCTATTTTTGGAAAGTCGCCCGGAAGGCATCATTCATCTTCCCAAACATCATGGAGTATGTTGGTATGCTTAATTTTGCAGTTTGAGGGTGTTTGGGATTTTCCGCAAAATGGTGTTATTTAATGAGCTATTTTAATTATTATTTTCACTTAAGTTCCTAGGGGTGAAAATAATTAATAAAAATCTAAGTGTTATAGCTCGTTGGAAAGAGGAAGAAAAGTTTTAAATCATGGATGCATCATTTTGGGGCCTTGCGAAGCAGATATTTCCTTTATTTTGATAAAGGGGTCTTTAAAGCTAAAAAGAGCTTTTAATTAAAAATGGTGACTTTAAGTTGTGCACACATAATGAATTATTTTATATTGTTTGAGGAGAAATATGAAGGGATAAAGGAAATAATATTTTATTTCCCTCAAAAAGTTATAAAAAGAGGAGTTGGGCTCATTGTTGAGGATGCTGGAATTTGTATTGTTACTCTGCTGGATTGAACTTGCATGTTCTTCCATTTTCTCTGGAGGATGAAAACCCTCTGGTAGAATGCTCTTGAGGACGAAAACCCTCTTGAAGTTTGGTGTGATTTCATACAGGAATCACCATTGTGCTTAAGTTGGAGATTGGAGCAAACTCGTACAGGGTTTGCCTTTGTGCTTTCATGGAGTTTTGAAATGTTCTATTTTGATATAGTTCATTTGTGCTTTGATGGTATTTTGGTGTTGATTCTTAATGGAGTTTGTAAGTGAAGTGTGGTATTTTTTTGTGTGGATTCTTGGATGTGCCTGGCTGAGCCGTACAACCAGCCGTAGCTCCAAGATAGATGAAATTTTGAAATGTTCAGTCTAATGCTTATTTTGAGTTTTTAATGATTGGAAATCTCTTGTGGGGTGTAGACGCCTTGATCTGAGCAGATATTGTGAAGTTTAAGACTTTCTTTATGTTGCAATATTGCTGCCGTACCTTTGAAGTGCCGTACAGCAGCCAGGGTCGATTTGAGATTCTTGAGCAGTGTGTTGTTATTTGGTGATATTATTGTATGGATTGCATCTTAATAGTGCTGGCAATGATACCTGGTCACTTTTCTTAAACTTCTGAGCATTCTTGAAACTTTTTGATGTGTTATGCCTTTCCTGGGCCATACGGATCAGTCATAAATTCATGAAGTTTCAGTGCAGATTGAAATCAGTATAAGTTAGTTTCTTCATTGTTTGTTGATTGTTTAAGACTATATCAGATGTTAAACTGTTGGAAGGGGTTCTATACTCCATTTCTTATTTTATGAATGCTTCCCTATCTCAGAGCTGCCGTACAACAGTAACTGCTTATGCTGGTTTGAACATGGCTTCCTAATTAATGTTGCTATTTGGATTGGAGCAGTTTGAGAGGAATTGTTATGTGCTAAGATGTTGCTATTAGTATTGCATGTTCTCTCAGAATGATAGATGGAGTTTTGTGTTTGATATGGAGGAGTTATCAATGCTGATATAATGTTTGCAGTTTATAGAACAGCAACAGTATTGCCTTGAATATGGGGGCATTCTTCATATTCTTTATATTGATACATTCATGGTTTATGAGGGTAACTGTGTTTAGTGCTCATTTTGTGCGGAAGTATTCATCTACAGGCAGCTGTCTAGCATTCTTGGAGTCTGATTTTTGTCTTCAGCCCTGATCAGCAGTGGTTTCCTTGCAATCTTCCAATTGTGGGCAGACTAATATTCTAAGTTGGAGCTACTAATGGGTTATGCAGGGTATCTATGTGTTGCAATGATTTATTTTATGCTGATATGATGATCTAATGAGATATTTCTCAGTAGTTTTGCAGTTTGATGCAACAATTGTAATATTTTATTTCATGTTGCAAACTCACATAAGTACCCCTGGATGGTTTACCGCCAGTGTGGGCAAAATTGGTTTTCTTTCTTTCATATTTCTACCCACTAAATAAGTGGAGTATTCCCACTGAATAAGTGGATGGCTATGTAATCTTTCTTTCTTGTTCTTTACCCACTAAAAGTGGTGAATTCCCACAGCTTGTGGATGCCTGCCGCAGCGGATGAATTGTATTTTCATTGTTGCATAATTGCTTAGTGTAAGTTAATCACCGTATGCTCTCACCTTGCCCATTCTGGGATCTGGGTGATCAGAAAGGGAGGCAATTAGTTGATTATGCATTGGGCTAACACTGTTTATCATCATTTCTCTATTTTGAAAAAAAATTTGGGGTTGTATATTACAAAACACACAAACACATTCACGGGCTTCCATAAGACTCGAGGATCAATAGTCAACCGATTCAGATTTAGGCTCATAGGGCCACAGAAGGCACATCTCGTAGCTCAAACTCGAGTGAGATGGGAAATAAAACATAACACTTTTACCCAAGTCGATTGTCTTCAATTAATCATCATTGGGGAAACCTGCATCTGCACACTTAAGGAAAACATCAGTCATACTTGCCCAATGCAAAATAACCGAAGCACAGATACATATAGCCACCAATGGAGTAATGTCAAAATCCACATCTAACTGAAAATCATCTAACAGCAGCATGATTTAGGTAAATAATGATAGTGCTGAACTCAATGAGTATAGGCAAAATCGCATATGGTAATAAAAATAGTGAGGCCAAAACACTGCTGAGTCCAAGTATATACCAATCCACATTTGTACGTATATCCTGCATACTCAAAGCAAGACATCAAATCCAACGATGGAGATCATAGTCGAAGCAACATATATTGACCCAAGTACGTGTAATCTATCAAGGCACATATCCACCCTGCAATTACATGACATTGAAATCAACTCAATATGACCTTTAATCCAACCATAGAAGAATTAGAATGAGGCAAGAGTTAACACATGGGTGGGCCCTACATCCTCCCCCCCAAGGGATGGACTTACTCCTGGAAGTCATCAAGGGTGTGATATAGCACAATACCAAGCTTACATCACACTGTACAAGGAAAGCAACATAACAACCATCCATAGTGTGGAACCATACATTTGGCATGAAATGGATGAAATTTATCATTTTTGCTGATTGTTTAAATATTTTCTATATTTCATAATATTATCCTAGTGTTTCTTGAGTTTTTGTGGATTAAGGGTGGTACCCTTACCCTTTGGCTATGTTGTGTCAATGTTGAGTCTGAGTCTGGCTATTATGGTTAATATATGCCAAAATTCGTACACTAAATACAAACTTCATAAGAATGCATACTGGTTTTTCCCATTACAATAAATGCAGTTTTGGTTTTACAATATAAGTTTATTTGGGCTTATTTTCTTATGCATGTTATGTTATTCGTGATTGATGTATCATATGTAGCAAAACACATTTTATGCACTTTTGTTTCCTTGCTATTCTCTAATGAGCTATTGTATATGACTTGTTTTGGCTTGGTTGCAAGACAGTGGAATCTAATTTGTTTTCACGGTGCATTTACTCTCCTTGGGAGCGTGCAATGATGGCAGATTCAAATTGTTGGTATGTAAAACATGTTGGCAAATTTGCATTATAATTTCTATTTATTTGGATGCTGGTGCAATATGCTTCTGGTTTTTGAGTAGATTTTTAGTTTTCAAATGTTGGATGAGAAATTAGGTACTAGATTCACTAGACTAGAGACTGAATGCAAATCAGTTACAAGTACTAATAAGCACTTTTGAATACTTATCATATATAGTTTCCGTAAACGTTTTTTTTAATGTCAACAGTAGATACTAGAAACTAAAATCTACCAAGACATTATTTTTTTGGCTATATGGCACATTGCCTCATTTTGAATCTTTTGTGCTGAATGGAAAGACAAGTCTGATCATGTTATAGGAGTCCAATATCTTCTTACACGGACTGGTTTAATATAATATAACAAGGACATAATATTGTCTTATTTAATGACTCTTTGTGCCAAACAATTATGCTAACTAATAACTATGTTTAATAAACAATTATGCTCACTAATAACAATGTTTAATGTTACCATTCACATTAATGTTCAAACAATACATAAATGAAACATTACTATTAAATGAGAGATTATTCTTGTATTTCCTTCTAATGGTCACATCATTTACAACACATTCACTTGAAAAAATTTATCTCGATCAAAGAACTAGTGAAGATGTTTGCATCTTGATCTCATGTTGTACAATACTACAATAAACCTCTCCATCTTCAACAAATTGCCAAATAAAATGATGACACACCAAGATAGTTTGTATGCAAATGATAACTATGATTCTTCACAAGCTTCAAGATACACTTGTTTTTGAAATGAGCACTTCAAGTTTTGTGCGGGATAGTCCTGCTGCAACAAAAATCTTGCAGCATGGTGGGTCATCCTCCATGGTAGACAAGATCGCTTTCCCACGTTCATCTCTTGTCTCGGAATGAGGGTTGGTCAAGAAACAAAATTGGGTTTGGTGGGAATCTGGGCCCAAAATCTTGGGTAGATTTACTCAAGTACCCTACTCCTCTTCTAGCTAGTGATGTAGGGGTCTCAATCAACACTTCAAACGAGAGCTTAGCTTTGAAAGTTGCTAGTAAATCTATAGATAGATTGGTCACCAAGATGGATTGTGCGTTGGTGGGTAAGTTCTTTGGTTGCCGCCCTAACATTGACTTGGTTTGGAGATGGACAATTACCAAATGGAAATAAAAAGGAGTATGGAGGTGAGTGCTCTCTCGAAGGGATATTTCTCTTCTCCTTTTCTCTCAAGGAAGACTGCACTGAATTTTTGGTTGGCGGTCCTTGGTTCATGGGGAAATCCAACCTCTCCCTTTGTAAGTGGAAATTAGGCTTTGACCTTGATACAAATCTCTACTCCATGACCCCTTCCTAGATCCACCTCCCTGCTCTTCCTGGAATATTGGGATGCGGAAATCATTGCGCGAATAGCCAACTCCTTTGGGCAATTCTTGGTGTTGAATAGTGTGACTAGGAACAGGAGCAGAATGGTGTTTGCTAGATGTTGCGTGAATATTGCCATCAATAAGGTGCTCCCTACTTCCATTTCTCTGGAATCGAAGTTAGGTCATTGGATACAATGTATCCAATACAAGAATAATTCTTTATTCTGTCAAAAATGTTTGAAATTTGGTCACATGATTGATTCATGTCCAGCGCAAAAGAAAAGAGGGACAATGAAAGGCTAGAGCATGACATGTCCCCTTCTAGTAAGCTGAAATTTTTCACTGATTAACACAACTCCAACTTAGTAAAAGAGAACATTAGTAATCTTTAATCATTTCTTTCAACATATAATCATTAAGACTGAAACAAGTTAGATCATATTCACATTAAGTTCCATATGATTAATTTCATCATGATGCATTAACACACATTCACATATAGGTTAGACCTATCTTATACAATTACTCACACATGAGTCATGGACATACCTCGGGGAGGATGTTCATGATCCTACCCGTTAATCAGACCATGCACCCGGTGTGAGAGGGTGGGTTAAGGATTCCAAGACCCACGGCCGTAGGCCCAAGGCTTCACCTCACACCCGGAGGTACTTCACTCTTGGCTTGGAGGGGCTTATAGCCAACTCGAGGTTCACCTACCGTTAGGCCATCAATATTATCTAGGTCCTACGCAACCATAAGGTCAAGAACTTCATGCTACACCCGGCAATACTTCGTTCTTACCCTAGGTCTAAGAGCTTCATGCTACACCCGGCAATACTTCGCTCTTAGCTCGGAGGGGCAATGGCTTGCCAACTCGAGTGCTAGACACTAGATTCCTTTTGACCACCAGTCTCATACTAATAAGGTGTGCAGGTGGATTTAAGGGGAAGGCTACTCATCCTAGCCCGGTGTTCATGACCATGTTGATTGCTTATCATAGTTAATTCCATAAAGAGCATAATTGTTCTTATTAGCATTTAACACCCGATGCCTTATATTAAGACATCATGACTTTATATCAGAATTGATCATATAACATTAGTATCTTTGACTCCATGATTATGTTTGTTCCTCATATTAGTCACATCTAAGTTTAGTTTATGGTTAATATTATAAATTGTACCTATACTTGACAGTCCATTTATATTTACAATCAGAAATGACAACATGGTTAATTTGAATAATTCTAATCCTATTCATATATACCATATTCTTATTACCTTTCTATTATGCTACACATGTGATTTCATTCTAACATTTATTCCATGATATCTATTGGATTTCACTATTTTATATATAAATTAATTTACCTTCTTTAACCAATATCTAAACTATAAGCACACAGATTTCTATTGTAATTAAACTTGCACATATCAATATACATTGGTTCCTATATGTAACATCTTATTGCATTATTTCTTAAACTATAAATTATAGATGGCCCCACTTACCTGATCGCTGCAGTATTCTTTTTACCTTTCCCCGTACCTTCTTTTCTTTCCTTCGATCTGCTGTGTATTCTCCTTGATTGCTGGCTGTTTCCTGATTGATGTCTTTCCTTGTTCTCTCTACCGATGATATATATGTTCTCAAGAGGGGAGCATACCTCTTCATAATGAGGAGTCGCAACCCCCCTGAGATACGATAACTATAGTTTTAGTCATCCATATCTACTTTTGATCGCTGACCTTGTATTTATTGTTTATGTTTGGTCTTAGATTAATATAGGCACTTCGTTCTATTACATCCGCTGCCTATTAATCTGTATTATATTATTATAGTTATAATGATATTTATATTATTAACAATTGTAATTATATTTATATTATATGTTTCATAATATTTGATATATATTATATTCTTTTATGGTATTCATACTTATAATATATTTTTATATATTAATATTCACACATAAAGTTATATTCATATAATATAATTATACTAATATTAATATTAGCATTTATAATTATATTTGCTATAATATAAATAAATGTATTATAATATTCATATAATAATATTATCAATATTATTTATTAGAATATTATTAACATACATACTGATTTCTATTATTTAAATTGACATTTTTACAAAGGCAACTTCACTATCATTTTAACATGAAGTTTTAAATCTTTAAAACAACACCTTTAATATTGGAACATGACACCCTACTTCCATTTCTCTGGAATCGAAGTTAGGTCATTGGATACAATGTATCCAATACAAGAATAATTCTTTATTCTGTCAAAAATGTTTGAAATTTGGTCACATGATTGATTCATGTCCAGCGCAAAAGAAAAGAGGGACAATGAAAGGCTAGAGCATGACATGTCCCTGTTTTTGACATGATCACCCAATAGAAGACTGAGTTAGCCTATCCTCATTCTCATAGGCTAACCCATCGGAGCAAGGGAATATTTTGGCGAAGATGGAAAATGAATTAATGCACTTTGTATTAATTATCAAAATGAAGACAATTAAATAATAATAATATTTTATTATTACTTAATTATAGTGCCAAGGAAGAAAATAATAAAAATAAATTAAATAATATTACTTTAATATTATTTAATTTAAGCGCTTGCTTTGGAGTTGGAGAAATAAAATAAAATTCTATTCTTGGTTTGGAGCGCTCACCCTTGGAGGGAAAAATATTCAAAAAATAATAAAATAATGCTTTGCTTAGTGGAGCGCTCACCTTGGAGTTTGCAAATAAAATATTGATATTTGAAATTGGCAAATAAAATAATAAAATTATGCATTGGATTTGGGCACCTCTCTTGGAGAAATCAATAACGGAGGGAAATTGAAATTCAAATCTTTAATTTGAATTGGCGGAGATCCAAGTATAAATAAAGCATGAAGGAGCTCATTTGATCATCACGATTCTTTGGCAAACTTTCGCATTTATGCTTGACATTTGTTGTTTAATCTTCCAAGGACGAAAACCCTTGCGGAGTTGTGTGTTGGACGAAAACCCAATCACACTTGGAGGCGGATTCACACGGAGTTCGCAATTTGTACTTCATTGGAGATTTGCTTGAGCTACATTGATTCATCTTTCGATTTTGGTCGGAGACCTTTGAGATTGATTTGAAGATTGAAGACTTTGCATTGTTGAAGACATTTGATCACCTATATTTCCTTAGGCGCCATTTTCAGATCAGCAACCATAGTTGAAGTATTTCATGGCGATTCATTTGAGATCTTGAAGATATTGGAGCATTCACCTTAAGCGTCGATTTGCATATAGATTTGAGTGCACCAATCATAAGCTACAGCATAGCGGATCTGTGATATCAAGGGTGCTCCATTGCATTGTGTTACCTCAAACCTACCATAGCCGCCGCCCTTGAAGTATCCTTAAGCTTGGGAAAATCGCCGCTCAGCCAAGGGTAATAGATAACATCGAATGTGAGGTTGCTGACATGATTGTGGAGAAGCGATCATCATTCCTAGGCAGCCGCTCACTGGTATTCAGCGAATAGCACACATAGAGACAGTGAATCATTACAAGGATTAGCGATCTGCCATAAGTCACTTTCAGGGACAGCGATCTACTGTAACTTCCATCCCTTAGCTGCTGCAATAGCAATGATAGTCCTGATAGAAGTATATCGGGGAACAGGGGCAAAGGTTTCCTCATAATCTATGCCTTTCTGAGAGAAACCACGAGCCACAAATCTAGCCTTGTATTTCTCAATGCTTCCATCAGTAGCATGCTTAATTTTAAATAAGCACTTGGAAGATACAACTGACTTACCTTTGGGTCTAGCCACAATATCCCAAACATCATTCTTGATGATAGACTGATATTCTTCATCCATAACATTCTTCCATGCTTGCTGGTTCATGGCTTCTTCAACGCTAGAAGGTTCAGTCTCAATAATATTGCACATCAATGCAACATAGTTGGAGGACTTCTGAGGTCTCCTACTTTCTCTAAATGTGCCTCTTGGAGCTGCAAACTTTTTTGCCTCCTGCACGGTGTTTCTTGCCCAAAGAGGTCTCTACCTGCTCACAGTGATATCTCTAGGCCCATCAGTAGGATCCATAGGCTCAACTGGATCATCATGCTCTTCAGGTTCTGTAGACTCCCTTTGAATCTCAGTATCATGATCAATGTCCATGTTTTGAGGGTTATCATGAACTTCATTATCAATCTCCATACTTGATCCTTTAGATCTTTTGAATGCAATATCTTCTTCAAAAGTAACATCTCTACTAACCTCAATATACTTTTGACCTGGAATGAAGATTCTGAATGCTTTGGAAGTTTCGCTGTAGCCCACAAGAATTCCTCTCTTGCCAGAAGGTTCTAACTTGGTTCTCTTTTCTTTGGGTACATGAACATATACTGGACTCCCAAAGATCCTCAAGTGGCTGATATCAGGTTTGATCCCTAAAAATGCTTCTTCCGAAGTTATATCCTTCAATACACGATGAGGGCATCTATTCTAAATGTATACAGCTGTTCTAGATGCTTCAACCCATAGAAAAGTTTGCAGATCCTGATCATGAATCATAGCTTTTGCTGCTTCAACTATGGATCTGTTCTTCCTTTCTGCAACCCCATTTTGCTGTGGGTTGTAGGGAACACAGAACTCCCTTTTGATTCCTGCCTCAATACAAAAATCATGAAAGCTACCCGAGGTGTATTCACCTCCATTGTCAGACCTTAAAACTTTAATTCTTTTCTTAGATAAGTTTTCAGCTAGGGCTTTAAATTCTTTGAATCTACCTAGGACTTCATCAGATTCTTTTGTCTTTAGAAAGTAAATCCAAGTTTTCCTCGAGTAGTCGTCTATAAAGATTACATAATACAAGAATCCACTTGGAGATGCAACAGACATAGGTCCACAAATCAGAATGCACAAGAGCTAATTTCTCCTTTGACCTACTTTCACTTTGACAAAATGGACTCTTAGTGTTTTTACCCATAGCACAACCCTTACATGTATCATCATGAATATGACTAAGTTTAGGCATACCTTTAACCATCTTCTCCAGTGTAGGAAGGGCTCGGAAGTGCAGATGTCCAAGTCTTCTGTGCCATAGCTCGCTTGATTCAGGGGTTTCATGAAGAAGAGCTCGAACTGGACGAGCTGAAAGCTTGTATAAGCTATCATACCGATTCCCAATGACACGAGCAGATTTGATGCTAGATTTCTTAGGCCATGCAAGTACTCTTCCCTCAGAAAATGCATTTTGATAACCTTTATCCTCCAAGGCTGATATGGAGATAAGGTTCCTCTTGATTCCTGGTACAAACAAGATATCACTGAGGTGAAGAGAAATTCCAGTATCTAAGTTAAGGGAAGTAGCACCAAAACCTCTTACAGAATAGCGTGCATCATCTCCAATGTTCACATATAGATTGGACTCCTCGACCAAGTCTGAGAGATGCTCCTGGTAGCCGGTGATGTGTCTAGATGCTCCACTATCAATTAGCCAGGTATCACTGTCTGTAGGAACATTGCTTGACAAGGCAGAAATGAAGAGAAAGTCTTCCACATCCTTCTGATTTGAAACTTCATTTAGATTTGCTTCTTGTTGCTTTGGCTGGGATAAGCAGTCCCTTGCATAGTGACCGAACTTGTCACACCTAAAACACTTGATGTGGGAAAGATCCTTCTTCTTCTTCTTCTTCTTTGAATCAGGAGCTGAATCAGACCTTTGATCTCTATTCCTCTTGAAATTATTCTTCTTCCAATAGCCTCCTTTCTTCTTGATGGACTGGGCAGGAAGAACATGATTGCTGTTGAAGATATGATTTGATCTCAAATCATATTGTATATATATGTGACAATGATCACAATAAACCCCTAGTTGGCCTAGCATGATTTGGCGCCAAGTTACATTATGAAATTCAAGTTACATATGGGTCAAGACCTATTTACAAGTTACATCAATGAGTCTTATATAATTGCAAGTTACATAAATCGCCCAAATAGGGCCTGACCCCAAATTGGGTTAATACAACAAAATATAATGCCAAAATGCTAAGGCCGATAGGCTGATTAGCATTTAGATGTGCTAGGTCGGCCCTAGAAGGGATCCGACCTAGCTACAAATCAACAGTGGATGACACCATATTGCTCGGGAAAGCCACTATTGCGCAAGCTAAGAAATGGAAAAATATCTTGTCAGACTACATTGTTGTTTCTAGATAGAAAATCAACTTGGATAAAAGTGGCCTCTTTTTCTTCAACACTAACCCATCCCTACAAAATCAGATTGCTGCCACCCTTGGATGCAACATCAATCAGCTGCCAGCTACTTATTTAGGAATGCCCTTAGTTCAAGTAGAATTCTCAGTTATACTTGGAACAACCTCTTAGAAAGAATTCAAAGAAAATCTGCTGCCTGAAAGCGTTGCCTGCTTAGCCATGCGGGTAAACTTCAACTCATCAAAAGCTCCTTCCGAAGTATTCTGGTGTATTTGTTATCCCTCTTAAAATTCCCTAGATACATGGCTGAAAAAGAGAAACAAGTGCAGAGACATTTTTTTATGGTTTGGAACAGGTTTTCTCTTGTGGCATGGGACCGAATTTGCCTTCCTAAGAGTCATGGTGGTTTGGGACTGCGCAAAATAAAGAACATGAATAAGGCTCTCTTTGCAAAAGTTGGATGGAAATTCATGATAAATAATAGTGAATGGAGCATTATTATGTAGGCAAAATATCTAGGCAATCAGAATAGACTTTCCTTCACTTCTATGACTAGCTTCCTGCTAGTTCAGCTATGTGGAATAACATAATTAAATCCAAACAACTGTTGAGAAAAGTTATTATGTGGAAAGTGGGGAATGGAGAGATTGCTTGGTTTTGGGAGGACCCCTGAGTATCCAATGTGCCTCTTGCTTCTTACCATCCTTGTGCTTGCATCAAAGAGATGCTTTGTGACCACTTTGGATGCTACATTGCTGATTATTGGAACCACGCCAGGTAGGATAATTCTTGGAAGATCTCTAGAAACTTGTCAAATATTCCACAAATTGCTGCTTTGGAAGATTTGGCTAATAAAATCATTTCCTTTTGATTCAATGTGTTCCCCAAGAAGGATGAAATGATATGGTCTGCAGCCCTGACAGGTATGTATTCAATGAAATTTGGATTTAATTTGCTCATGAAGTTTGTAATGTCCCTATTTTCTGAATGATCATTCAGTGAGGTCCACTACCCTATTTTTATTCCCATAGGCTAAGTTGGGAGTTATAAGGGAAGAATTTAATTAATTAAATGTTAAATAATCCTAAATCATTTTTGGGTTATTAATATTTAATTAATTAGCTGGGCCTTACTATTTGCAAAAAGTGACTTTATAATATTATATTGAGAAATTATAAAAATAAGTCACTTTTGAAAACAGGAAAATATAAAATAAAATAAAATAATAAAAGTGAGTCTTCTAGAAGTTCTTTCTAGGAAGTTCACTTGTGGCTTTAAAAAAAGGTGAAGGCAAATCATTTTCATATCTTGAATTGTTATTTGCATATTGGAGTTTTTCTTGTGAGTTGCAACTATAGGTTCAGCGTATTCCAAGGACGAAAACCCTTGGAATTTTGTTGGATTGGACGAAAACCCAATTCCATTCTTGGGTGGCTTCACTTTAGAATTCACATTTGTGCTTCATTGGTTCAGATTTGGAGAGATATTTGGGCATTAAAGAGATATATTTCTGCAGGTTGATATTGGAGGGTTTGATTGCCAATTTGTGAGATTCAAGGTTGCATGGAGACTGGTATTGGTACTGGTACGGGAGACTGTACCGGTACCAGTACATTTTTTTTGAAAAATAGGAGACGGGGGTACTTGGAGACACCATTTTTTTAAATATAATTTAATAATTTTATTAATTTATTAATATGCTAACATTAAAACTGAAAATATCACGACATTGAACTTTTAAAACAAGAGAACTAGTAAAGTTTAAGTTTATAGCCTACTTGTAACAATTTAATATAGCTTACTGTATATATATTACTTATAGGCTTATAGCTTACTTGTAACAATTTAATATAGCTTAATGTATATTTATTATTGTAGACACTAGTATTGAGGTTTGAAGTCCGTAGGAGTAAGAATCCATTGAGCTTGTGAGAAAACAACCGAAAAGATGAAAGGTAGAAAAAGAAAAAAAAATGGAGACGCCTTTTTCTTGATGCAGGGTACTTGGAGACGAGTGGGAGACTCGACCAGAAGTCTCCTGCAAAGGGAGACGTACCCAGTCAAGTCTCTGAGACGGGAGACGTGTACCAGTGTCCGAGATGAGTACTAGGGGGTCAGAGATGGGTCTCCGTGCAACGTAGGTGAGATTTGTTCCAAATACAAATTGGGCAATATATTCAGTTTTGTGGAGGTTTATTCGAAGATCTTCATGGCTGGAATATTGTTATGATAGAGGGTTTAATCCTTAAACCCTAATGCTACATTTTGGAAGATATTGTGAGTGGAAATATTGGTGTGGACCATTGCTTGCCCTAGCTACAGCTATCAAGGAGTCCTCGTGTAATATCCCGCTTAGGATATTCTCTAAAATTCTGAATGCTTTGATACCACTGTAAAAGCCCTGCTGGCTTCCATTGCTGAAACTATGAGTTTTGATGATGCAATTTTTTGGTTTTTGTTTGTTTTGTGATTTTTTTGTATTTTTTTGAATATTTGCCAGATAAGATGAATAATGCAAGAAATATAATAACAACTGGAAATATACTGAAAGATAAGAGCAGCAATTGACTTTTATTAACTATGAAATATATACAAGCTTTTATTTTCAATTCTTCATACCCGGAATCCAAAGCTTTAATTATTAATGATTCTGGAAATGACTGCAGTTGTGAATATGGCTGGTAATCAGGTCGATCTGCAGCAATGAAGGATTTCTCCACCCAAATAAGTATGCAAATTACCTTATAAAGGCTGGCCGCTCACAATGGAGGAGATAGAAGCTCAAGAAAGAAGGCATTTCACCCAAGGAAGATCACGTCCTAGCTGGAGGTACAGCAGTACGACCTCTGGAAAGATTGCTGGGAATTAATGATGGCAGCCACAAAGCCAATTCAGAAATAACTTTTCGATCTGCCTTAAACCCTAATGAATTTCCACCAAATGTATGCACAAATATGGCTCCTGAATGAAGCCAACTCAAACAACAAACTTCAATGGATCTCTCACCACCTCAGAATGCATTAACACTGAAGATTGCATGTTCTCCAATGCCTGGTACAGCTGAAACCCTTGTCCCAATTGCACAAACTCCAAAGACATCAATTGCCAAGTCAAATGCTCAGGAAATAATGAGATCTATTTGCTTTTTGGAGGCCTTTTATACTTCTCTCACATGGCATGATTTCCCATGTTGCTTTTTAGCATTTAAATGATATTCATTATTTGCTTTTGTTGACTTTAATATATTTCTCCAACATAAGGCGTGCTTTTTAATGAAGTATTAATTGCACATCAACATTAAATGGCCCCCACTTTTATAAAGTTATAAAATAACTTTATAATCTCTTTTAATAATTAAATATCATTTTAAAGCCATTAAAATATTAATAACTCATTAAATACTTATGATTTTCCAATTCCGTCTGAACAAAGAGGTTCACCATGGTACCCTTTGTGCATCCAACCGCCTTCCCAAAAATAGAAGGGGTCCCTCTCTACAACCACAGTCTTACTATAAATAGTGTGTCAAATTGAGCCCAACGAAGGTCAACCCTGAACTAGATATAGCACTGAAGAGAAGTAATGTCACCACAAACCAAGTAACTGCCTTTGAAGACCCTCTATCCATATCCATTAGCCTACGAGGGTCGAGATAATAGGCTAACCCCTTTGCAACTGGAATTGGCTAAGAAGGGGACATTACACACCGTCCCCTTCTACCTCATTTGCAACCATAGATATTGGACACCAAGGCTTTGCAAGGGCACGTGGACAATTGTAAGGTGCAGGTCTGAAGTTTGAAGAGAATCACCAAGAATTTAGGAGGGATCGTGGGCTTTTGGAGCCATAAAAATGCATAAATGAGTGTTATTTGTTGATCGCCCAGCTAGGGTTTGACAAGGACATTGCAATTTGATATTTTGGTATGTGAAAGACCTTTGATTGTCATTGTAATAATCTGATTCTGAACAACAAAGACTTGAGGCATATTTGGGCATGTTTAAGCATTGCAATTTGATGTTATTTCAATTCTGAACAATATGATTTATAACAGCAGTTGATCATATTCAGAAATCAGATTTTTATGTCATTTAAATTGCATTATAAGGGTCTAGTTATGTGATAGAATTAATGTTTGATGAGTTCCTTCATAAGTGCATATGAATTTCATTTAGTTTGAGCATTTGACATACATATATCTGCTGTTCAAAACAAACTACATTCAGAAACAAACAAAATCAGACTTCATGCAATGTGTTTGACAAAATGTCAAATCATTAAAATCAGAAAATTCAGGGCAGAATTAGACAGGGATCTTACAGTGGTCTCAAAGCAGAGTATCCTGCCAGCTTGTTTGGGTTGTGTGATTCAGAAAATTTTAGAGTTATAGAAGTGAATTTCAGTAGTGGTTCAGATGGGCAAACTTGACTTTCTTAGAAAAAATCAAAATAAGATACCTGAATCTCTTAGAAAAAGTCAAAATGAGATGATAAGAACTCTCCAAAGGTTCTTACAAAAGGAAGAGGATGAGGAGGTGGTAATGAAAAGAGAGGCCACAAAAATTATTGATGAGTACCAGGGATTACTAGATGATTTTAAGCACCAAATTTCTTTTGATGTTTTTTGGGAATAGTTGTAGAAGGGAATCCAAGCAAGATGAAACTATATAACTACATCAGAAAATTGGGAAAGGAAGAAGAAAAATCAGAAGTCGTCCAAGAGATCATTGAGAAAGAAGAAGTGCCAAAGACCAAAAACCATTCCAAGGCATCGCCTTCCAGCCAACAGAAGAACTTTCCCAATACAAGGAAGAATGATGACATAAAGAATGAACTCGGGAGAAGAAATCTTTGTTTTTTATGCAAAGGAACTTGGGATCCCAACCACCGATGCAAGAATAAAGAAGATGAATCAGTGATCACAGGTTTATTTCAGCAGATTGATGATATGAACAAAGAAAAATCACTTCATGCATCCACAAGTGAGGAGTACATGAGTTTTCATGAAAATGACGAGATTGAAGGGTATGCTGATATGGAGTTTGTCAAATCAGCCAGCTATTGATCGGCCATATGAAGGTATGGATTCTCTTGATGATCCAGTACTTGAGCATAGCATTCTTTGTTGTTGTTAGGAAGTCCTCCTATGCATTGTGTTGGCTTGTGTACAAAAAATTGCCTAAGTCTAGTGTTTCCACTTGTTGTGCTACCTTTTCATCAACCTAGATGCATGTAAAAGGTCCAATGTTACCTTGTAGGGCACCACAAGTCATGTTATTGAGTAATTTCTCTTGTGCGGTGCTTTGCGGTGTTGTGTTGTGTTCCCCGCCCATTCCCTTCGTTGTGTGGTGACTAGTTTTCCATTGCAGTGTCTTCCCTTCACTTGTTGTCACCGTATTTAATGCTTCTTACATGTCTGTTGTTACTGCAATGTTCCTTCACATGAGTATGCTTACCACAAAGGCGTTGTTAAGCCTGTTGACCTTGTTTGTCCCTTTGCGGTGATATTGATCCTATGCAATGCTTGTTCTTTGTTTGCTATAGATCCCCATGGTTTCTTAAGATCATCCTCTGGCTCTATGGTGGATTTGGTATCATTTGATGGATGATTCACTATGTGGTTGTCGTGAGTGCATTAATCTTTCTTGCTGTAGTTTCTTTGCATTGGCAATGTACTCACTTTGAGATGGCCTACTTCTAGTTTGTAGGCACTTTTATGAGAGCATTGCAATCGGGTGTGTTCCAAGTTGCTCTTGTTCCAGCCGCAGTGTCTCCCATGGAGTTTCTGATCTTTGCGGTGAGTTTTTGTGTCCTTGTGGCAGTGTGTTCGTGGAGACTCCCTAGTTCACCTAACTGTTTCATACTCGATGGTTGTTGTTCGGCTTTGGGACTTCTTTGTCATTTGTGGGCGTATGTTGACGATCGATATCTCTTAATTCCACAAGGATGGTTGTGGTCTGCACGGGTTTCAAACGGTTTAACTATCCTGTCGTCATAGTGTTGTTCACCTACCACTGTCCCTATTTATGGTTTGTAGGTGTATTTGTAATGTCCCCATTTTTGGGATGGTCGCCATTAGAGTTGATTTGGCCCTTTCACTCTGCTCCAGGACATTGGAAGGACATCACGGGTAATGGAGATGACTTGTCATATTTGTATGATACCTTTGAGATGTGGGATGCTTTCATATGGATACCTTGATGGAGGTTATTATTATTATCATCACCTTGGGCGACTTACAATATTCTCTGACTAGCACTTGATGAGGGATAAAATAAATAATTATTATCATGCTAGTTGGCGCCCTTGATAAGACATCCTAATTCATATCTTTAATTTGAATTAGGCGCCTTCTTGAAGGTGAAACATACTACACATGGGTCGGCCCTCTTGGAGGGAAACATATATTCCAAAATATAATATTATTGCCCAGGTCGGCCATGAGGAGAAGGTGAGTTTAGAGATGTATAGATACATGATCATTTGGCATTCCAAAGGCATCAATTCAGCATTCATTCATCGAATCATCACATCTTGGAGAGCAATCTCCTGGAGAGGATCTTGGGACGAAAACCTCAAGCATCCAAGGAGGAGTTGGGTGACAATCTAGCTTCTCTAATTGAGGATTCCGTGATGGGGATTCATTTGAGCTTCATCATCATCAAGGGCAGAATTCTACATCAGCTATGAGAGCATTCATCATGGGCGAATGGACTAGGGTTTTGCCCTAGCTTGGAGCGCACCTCTTGGGAGCATAGGCGACTTGATATTGGAGGTGATTTGAGGAGTATCTTGGCTGCTAGGGTTCCATTCACAGCAGATTTGCTACAACAGATTGAGCAGACCATATTCGCCTACTTTGGAGGGTTGCATATAGGGCAACTTGCATCAATTGTCTAGGGTTTCCAACCCTATTGTGGAGCGCCACCCTTTGAGGGCATTTTGGGCTCATATTTGGTATGTACTTATGATATTAGGTCTGAATCATAACAGCAGATATATTATTTGTGTTTGGGCATGATTGCCAATTGATTGGATGTAAAAATCAGACTTCTATATTCAGTTAATAACAGCAGATTGGTTTCTTCATTTGGACATTGTTATCATGGTTGCAATTGTGTATTTCATGGTGTAATTTACTTCTATGCTTGGGTGAATTATGTATGATGATCATTTGATGCTTGGAATGATTTATATTGGCTGTTATAATTGTTGCAAATCTGGAAATTGTTAGAAATCAGAAATCAGAACTAGGGTTTGAGCAGAAAAATCAGATTTATTGCATAATATCCCATTTGGGATATTACAGTATTCAAATATTTTAATGCCTACACAAGATTGGTTGGTGGTTGGTGGTTTCCTTCACTGTTTATTTGGTGTGTCCCTATTCCATCTTGAGAGTTGATGCATGCTACATGGCATGGAGCAGATAATTTTGTGAGTCCCATGCATTATCTTCTTAGGCCCGTTTGGTCCCGGCTTCCCTTCTTCGGCCCAAGAGCGTATGCTAAATGGTTGTGGGTAAGAATTTGTGGCTATTTGCCACTAGGTAGTTCGCATTTTCCTCTGGTTGTGGTTGTCCTGGCAATCTACACTTATGATGACATGTCCTTGTTGTGACCTCATCACACATCGCCCCATTGCAAATGGAGACCCCCTAATTTTTGCTTAAGTTTGGTTTGGTTTCCGAGTCTTAGCTAAGTCCTAGTTCAAAACACATGCAGTGAGGGACACTAGACACGCCTTAGAATGTTTAGGTATATCTCCTCAGTCGGAGTCTTCATATAGGGATTGATATGAAAGCTTGTAAAGAGTTTTGAACTTAGAATGGATGAATTTCAATGATAGGTTTCATAAGTTTGAAAGCTCTGCCCACTCTACTTAGGTGGCTTCATAGGTCCTTCTAGATAGTGTCATCACTTTCAGAAGACTCTGTCCATACAACACTCTCCAATCCGCCTTAGGAGTAATTTGTCAAGTTGAAGTGTTGTAAACTCAAAGTGTTTGAAGATATTGAACTTATAAGGAGATTTCATGCATTTGAGAGGTTTTTGATGCACTTTAAGGAAGAATCCAAGGGTCATATCCAAACCCGCCCTACCTGGGCGGCCTCAGGAGGGGGTCTTGGACAATGTCGCCTGTCACATGAATCTCTCCATATGATACCTCCAGGACTGCTTAGGGGTTTAGATGGTTCAATTTGCAAGTTTATTTGGTCAAGAATGAAGGAAGAGACATTCAGAGAGTGAGATTATCAAGATTGACATGAATGAAATGTTTTTGAGTATGAAAATCCAGGGGTCATGTCCAAACCCGCCCATTCTGGGCGGTTTCACAGGGTCTTCATGGATGATGTCTCCTGCCATATGAAACTCTCCACACACTGGTCTCAAAACCGCCCTGCAAGGAAAATGGTTAAGTATTGAAGTTTTTGCATGCATGGAGCACTGAGATGTGATGGTTTGTAGGCAAGGATTGAGTTCAAGTAAGTTTCAAGTTCAAATCCAAAGGTCACTCTCCAACCCGCCTTACCTGGGCAGCTTTAGCATGCAGACATGGATGATGTCTTCACTATCTCATAATGATCTCCAAACATAGCTTCCAAACCCGTCCTAGGTGAGAATGATCAAATTTTGAACTGTTTTCAAGCATAAAGCACTAGAAGATGGTGAAATTCAAGAGAAACATGAAAGTTTGAAAGGATTAAGTGAGTTTTGGATGAAAATCCAAGGGTCACCCTTAAACCCGCCCTACCTGGGTGGCCTCAAGAGGTTCCTGTGGACAACTTTACCTCCTCCACATCAAATACTCTAGACAGTGCCTCCAATACCGCCCTAGGAGAAAGTGTTAAGTTTTGAAGTCTTTCAAACACAAAGCATTGGAATATCATGAAGTTTTGATGGAAACTTGAAGGATTTTGAAGGCATTAAGTGAATTTGAAGTCAAAATCCAAGGGTCACTTCTAAAGCCGCCCTACCTGGGCAGCCTCAACAGGTCCTTGTGGATTAAACCACCTGACACATGCAGATCTCCAAGCACTCTCTCCAAAGCCGCTTAGGATGAGGGATAACATAAACTGCTAAGTTTGTTTGATCAAGATGATGCCAAGGAGAGGTTAGAATCAAGTTCAAGGGTGAGAAGTTCTTAAATGTTGAAAATCCACACTACATCCTCAAACCCGCCCATGCTAGGCGGCCTTGAGCTCTATGCTTGGATGATTTCATCTCCTTCCACATCATTCACTCCAAACACTGCCTTCAAATCCACCCAAGGAGCAACTTACAAAGTCTACAATACTCTAAGTTAAAATGCAAGGAGATCGTGAAGTTTTGATGAAGGTGCATAGCATTTTGAAGGATAATCCAAAGGGTACCCTCAAACCCGCCCTACTTGGGTGGTCTTAAGAGGCTCTTATGGACTATTTCACCTCCCACATCCAACACTCCAGATAGAACCTTCCAAGACGCCCAGGGTGAAGAACAATGCAATTTGTAAGGTTTGTTGGACTTTAATGTTTAAGATCACATCAAAAGGAAAGGTTAGAGTCAAGTTTAAGGTATGAGAAGTTTCTAAGTGTTGAAATCCACATCACGCTCCTAAACCCGCCCTACATGAGCGGCCTTGAGCTTCATGCTTGGACAACTTCACCTCCTGCACATGACACTCTCCAAACAACACAGTTAAACCCACTCAAGGAGAAAATCTATCCAATTTGCAATGTTTTGAGTTGAAGTACAATGAAGTCATGAAGATTTGAAGAAAGTTCATAAGATTGAATGTGTTTTAAGGCATTTTGAAGGATAATCCAAGGGGTACCCTCAAACCCGCCCTACTTGGGTGGCCTCAAAAGCTGTCTCTAGACTGGCCTTCTTTCACATGAAATATTCCATACATTGCCTCCTAAGCCGCTCAAAGTGAAGAACACTGCAATTTGCAAGGAGAGATTAGTGAATTCATGAACATAAAGCGCTTCATAGAGATGGCAATCAGGCCTAGAAGGGTGAAAGATGTTCTAAGTTGCAAAATCCAAGTAACACCTCCAATCCCACCCCTCTTAGGCAGATTTCACCAATGCAGATGGACATCATCACCTAACATCTCAACGTTTGCCTTCTCACTTCACAAACATCTCAAAATGACTAAGTCTTAGGCAAGTTCCAGAGAAGGGTCTTCATGAGGAGAGGAATGAACATAAAGTGATGAAAATCCACATACCTCCCTTAAGCCCGCCCTTGATAGGCGGCCTTTATCTCCCTGCTTGGACTACATGATCACCACAACACATCATCCACCGATCACTGCTAGATCTGCTAAAAAGGTATGGTATGAGAGTTTACAAGGTGAGCTTAGAATTGGATGTTGATCACTCTATACAAGCCTCCTCAATTCACTCATCCACTAGAGGTAAGTTGTAAGGTCAATCAAGGATAAGTGGAAATTCTTAAGGGAAGATAAGGCAAGTTTAAAGGGAGTATATTGGTCACTCCACACAACATCTTCAAGACCACTTAGCCTAGGCGGATTTCACCTTGACATGTGGATAAAGTTCATCAAACATTCCAAACTTGTCTTCTGACTTCAATCAATCATTCACCAACACTAAGTTATACGAGGACAAGTTTCAGAGATCATCAAGGTTAGGAAAACATTTTTAAGAGGAAACTAGTTTTGAGAGAGAGAATCCACACCATGCTCCCAAACCCGCCCTTCCTGGGCGGCCTTAGGAGGGATCTTGGATTCTTCCATGTCCTGCACATCATCTCTCCACACGTCAACCTCAAACCTGCCTAGGAGAGAAGAAGGCACAAACGCATGGGTAACTTGCAAGTTCAGATCACACTCAGGAGATGAGATAATTAAGGTCATTCTAGGAGGAAAGGAAGTTTGAAAGTCACCAAGTCATGGAGGTGGAAGAGGAGTGTCAAGGTTAAGATAAAGATGTGTGCACATAGCAAAATCCTTACTACCTGTTGGAGAGAAGGTCTTCATGAGGAGATGAATGAGCTAAGTGAAGCAATCCATACACACTCTCAAGACTATCTTGTCAAGAGACTCCCACCTTCATGCACCTCTTTCACATGAAACACTCCATACAAACACTATAAATCCGCCCATACTCTAAGAGTTTCACATAGCATTAAAGGAGGTTGAACTATCCATAACAAGAGTGAGGAGCTTTGAAGTTGCTAAAACCAAGCAAAAAATCACTCAGTGATAAAAAATCCACACACCTCCCTTGAATCCGCCCTAGCTAGGCGGCTATAGACCCTTCACATGGACAACCTCATGTCTTCACATGAAAATCTCCAGCTGCACCCTCCAAACCTGCCCTAGAAGGGCACTCTGAGTATGAAGGCATGGAAAAAGATTTAAAAACTTTAATTTTATTCTTCTCTAGGCCGACCACATCCTCTTGGCCGACCTGCTTTGAGTAAAGGCGAAGTTTGATATTTAAGAAGGTTTAAATCTGCATTTAAAATCAAATTCAAAGCAAATTTATTTCTGATTTGCAGCAGAGCAGCAAGGAGCAACAGCAGATTTCAAGGAGATAAGTAAAAAATTTCAAGAATCTTCAAAATCAAATTTTCCAAAATTCTGATTTTTTTATAAAATCTGATTTTTAAGGTATGTTGTTTTGAAATTCATTATTTTTTTGTCCCACATGCATGAGGAGATAGGATAAATATTAGAAAATCCTTATTTTAAGAGGTCACATCAGCCTAGTGACATATGTTGTCTTCTCTTGTAGGAAGAGGTAGAGGATGAATGCGAAAGAAAGGCAAGCTTTGATCAAGAGCGACAAGCAAGGAGTCATGCCAGAGACGAAGATCATGTCCAAGTGGAGGAACGTGAGTGACACCAACTTGGGTCACATTGACATGGAGGAGATCAAGAGAGATCTCTACAAACCAACTCACTCCAAGGTCATCCATGAGATGCTTCGCAATGGGATCATCCAAGCCGCTTGCTTTCCGCCCGCCTCGCCAAGTGCCGAGCTTATGTGGGAATGTGCTGATCATTACAACCAAGAGACTAGATGCATTGAGACGTCCGATGGAGAAGTCTTAGCTCACTTGAGGAGGGAGGCCATCGCTGAAACATTCAACATCCCAAAGCATAGGAAAGTCACCGTCTACACTCGAGGGCAAACTCAAAAGGTGTTCGAAGGTGCAATAAGTGATTGTAAGCAAGAGAAACGTCAATTGGGTAAAGCAACCAAGGAGTCATCACAACAAGTTGAAGAAAAAGCTTCATAAATCTGATTTTATCACGGAGTACGGCTACATGGTGATCTTCTTGAACAGGATCATGGGTTGTCAACAATCGTCAACATTCGATGCGTGGATGTTCGTATTCATGCAAGAGATCGTCAAGGGTGAAGTGATGATTGATTGGGCCGGCATCATAAGCAACAATATTCATGAGCAGATGATCAAGCTAAAGGAGACTAAGTCCTTCTACATGAGCTCATATGTCATCTATATCCTCGCGATGTGTGGAAAGTATGATGGATTGAATTGTAGAGGTGACATAGGATATGGCCCCGGACAATTCAGCTTGTATGATTGCTACCCACAATTGCAGCTAAAGTCCATAGCCCATTACAAGCGCATGAATGATGCATTCTTCGTGTTCATCGTAAGGAAGCTACAAGGAGATGTGCATGAGAGGTTATCGAAGGATGCAAAGAGATTGATTGGCAAATATGGACGATGGTACATCCAATTTCCGAAGTTCACCTACTTGAGGATCCAAGGATTTTCATCTTATCCTTACCGCTTGCCGAGGTATCCTACCGACAAGATGGTACTACTAGAGGTGACGAGGCAATTGTTGGCTTGGGAGCAAATTAGAGTTGTTGCTAAGACTTTGCTGAGATCAATACAAGTTCATTGTTGAGCTATTCATGGTGATATTGTGTTCTCTTTGCAAGTTGCATGGTTGCTAAGTACTCACTCACATTCAATGTTTTAACTTAGTTTATTTCTTTCAAAGTTGGTTAGCTTTAGTACGTGGAAGTCATTGTCTTTCGATTGCTTGGTGAAATCTCTTTATGTTCATACCTTTTATGATTTGTCGCTGGCAAGTTGTAGTGTAAGGTTAGTCTGAACACATCACAAGTGTCACTTCGATTGTTTATAGAGCAATTTGAAAACCTTTAGCTTATCCTTAGAAGATTGCATCACCTTTGTGGAGTTGTTGTCTCATGGCGAAGCAAAGCGTGGTTGAGATTTCTAGGAATTGATGATGATAGCTTGCACTTAGATTATATATTCTTTCCAAACCCAGTCTTTTGCGCTTTTTTTTGAAAAACATTATTAGAAGTAGGACCAAGAGCTGAATTGCCATATCATAAGTTTATCATAGCGTGTAGCCTTGAAGCGATTGTTACAACCTGTGTGAGTGTAAACGGTATTTTCCTGCCGTTGAACACCGAAGTGTAAGTCCCTTTGTATGAAACAGCAAATCACATCTTTGCCCAACAAGCTATCCCAAATCGAGAAGATAAGGAACCTTCGAGTCTACTCAGTTGATCACAAAGTTCAGCATCTGAGTGATTTTGTTCAAGAGAGGATAAAATACGCGAGTATTTTATGCTGCGTTGTCTGTGCAAGGAAAACACATCAACAGTCCTGAGGTCTTCTCAAGACTGATCCTCATGCAATCCCAGACAATCTTCTCTACAAGATGTTGAATGTTCCCAGATGGTGATGACATGGTAGTGAATTTGAATTTTCCCTCCAACGGTTACATCTCAATGCTATAGATGGAAAAAGGGTTAGTTGTTTGGTTGTTGGATGGTTGTGGATTGGTTCATGAGTTGAGCCAAATCCTTGCATGATAGAATAGATAGAAAAGAGAGGGTAGAGTGTCTTGTATAGTGTATGAGTTAAGCAATGTCAATGTGTAAGTTTGATCTTTATTGTATCGGTGTTTCCTTTTTCATGTAAACTAGTTGATGAATGAATACAAAGTGCAACTCTAGTCATTTTGTAATATCCCAAAACTGACAATTTTGGATTGTCAATAAAATATGCAATTCTCTTTATGACAATTCCTGAAAATCTGATTTTTATCTAAATGTGCGATTCTGATTTTTTTAATTTTCTATTGCAGCATTTAAATCAGAAAATACTGTTTTTTAACTAAGATTGCAGCCACTGAGTAAACTGAAAGTTATGATTTAAAGAACAATTTAATATCAAAAAAATCATTCAAATTAAAGAAAAAATGAAAATACCATTATAAAAATCCAGAACAGACTTGATATTGCTGATCACCAAATTAATCTTTTAAAATGGTACCTTTTCAACAAATATTTTTTAAATATGAAAGTACCATTTTTGAAATGGTACGGCCACCCCAAAATCTCCAAAAATTTCCTTTTAATCCCAAGCACTTATTTTCTTAACTTGTAGGGCTCCCTAGAATATTCACTAAAAGGTTGTGATTCCTTTTTTTAACATCAAGCACTCCCTTTTTTACATGAATTTCTGCCTTTTGACATTGTACGGCTGCTATAATCTGAGCAGCCCACATTTGTAATAAAAATCAGTCACTTTGAATAGTACGGCCTGTCTAAGAATTGGTACGACTAGCTCTTAAAGCCTAAAAGTATGACAAAGAATTCACAATCTGATTCTGGAATATATCAACTGAAATTTCCATTGTTAAAATATTGATAATTAAACTCTGTATGATATAAAAATCAACACCAAGCCACTGAAATACCCAATCCTCTGAAAACACACAAACTGAGAAACACAAACCACAAACACTAAAAGTGAATATGCTGATGAAGCTCTGTGCAATTCTTGGGTGGAATTACCCACTGAAATCCCAAGAGTTTTCGTTCTCGAATTTCTGGAATTCTGAGAGTTTTCGTTATCAAATTCCCAATGACCTCATGGGTTTTCTTCCTTCAATCTTTTGGTAAAGATGAACATAAAATGCTCAAGCTATGCAAAAAGGGGGTTTTTGATAATAACATAACATAATCATTATAAGGAATCCTTCCTTTATAGAACTTCTTTTTCCTGCTTTTCCTTTTCCTTTCAAAGTTTCCTCTTTCATCATCTTTAAATCTTATCAAAGATCTTTTAATATCTCATTAAAAAAGATCTTTTAATTATTTTAATAATAATGCTTAAGTTATCATTTTCTTTTTGATAAACTTAAAACATTATTATTAAAATTATTTTAATAAAGTAATATTAAGTTGTCACTTTTTAATAAATTAAAAACTAATTCATTAGACAACTTAAAAATATTAACTTTATGATTTCTACAACTTAAATTGAAAAAGGGGACATGACACATTTGAATGTCTCCTTGAATGTTTGTATGCTTTTGGAAACTTGACAACTTGCCTTAACCACATTTGCTGGTTTGAATATTGATGTTGGTCGGTTTGCCTTTGCAGAGGCTATAAAAAATCTTATCTCCTCTCAATGCAATATATGAAGTGTAGGAACCTACTTTGTGGATGTGTAAGATATGTTCTTGTGAATGTCTGCAAACATCTTCTATTTGTCTATCTTGCATATAGAGGCCAGCTTATGTGTCTGTCTGATAAATACAATCATCTATATCATCTACTTTGAGGTTGTATTTGTGGTTTACTTGAAGAGTGTCCATTGCTGATGAACATTAAACTCTGCTGCCCATGTGAATGAAGGCACCCGTTTGCTATGAATTAAAATAGCCCCATCCCACCACACTTAACAGAAAATTTAAAACATTAACCTCAGTAGTCTTAGTTTAGTTAGTTGACCCACCACATTGTTTGTTTTGCAATGCCCTGTTACCGCAAAGTGTTTGTACGCCTTCAGGAGGCCTAGAATAGTGAAGCTAGCATTGTTTTTCCATGGCATTCATGTGTGATGTGAGATAATGTACCACGAATCTTAAGGGGTTAAGAAGGATGCATCCTAGTCTCCGCATGTTTGCCACATTTGTTTCATAGAGGTGTTTTTCCCTTGATTCAAGGAAAACTAGCATAATAGTACTTAGTGACAAATAATAGGAGTTTCATGTGTTTGGATATGGTTTGCCTCAACGTTTGATCTATCATTAGCCTAGTGCACACCTCAGGGAATACCCCCTTGGTCTAGCAGAGCCAGAAGTAGAAGGATATATCCACCCTTATCCATTGGTCCTTACATGCCACAATCTGATCATAAGCCTTTCTTTCACCTTTGATGACATTCCCCTAGCCTTAGTTGTTAGCGCAAGTCTAGGAATTGTGGACCTACATATCTGGGAACCAGCACACTGGAAGCTGCCTCTGAGAATTTGGAGCGCCAAAAAGACGAGACCTTTCAGTTACCCTAGTGTTTGATGGTGTCTTGGCAAAACCACTGCTTCCTATAGTCAAAATCACCCTGGCCGTTGCAAGACCACCCCAATGGGTTTGACAATCGGCAGTTTTGACTATCATAAAACAGGGAGCACTAACACTTCATCAAAATTTTGGAAAAATCTTCAATTCCTATTCTAGACATCTTCTGAATCCTTTTTGGATCATTGTTTTTTTAATTGTATTTATTTCATTGGTTTACATCCTTTACTTTCCTTGTTATGCAGTCTACTTCAAAATGGTGACATTCAAAGCAAAAGCCATTCTTGCTGTCGTTTGCCCAAAACTCTTTGTTTGTCTTCTTGTCTTGCCCAAATCTTTCTTTCCCTTATTGTAATTTTCATCCATCATATTTAATGGATGTGGGTGACTATGCTTGGGATATTCTGTGTTATCTGGCCCTTAAGATATTCATGGTCTCACACCATTGAGTGTTCAGGTCTTTAGATGATGGCTTGATTTCTTAAGCAGTTAAAGTTTCAAAGAGAGAAGTTACTGTTATGAGTCTGACTCTTTGATAACCAAAAATGCCAACACTGTTTACCCAATCTATTTGTAAGCTGCTACCACAGTACAAATTTGATTTTTCTAGGGAAATTGAAACTTATGTTTTTCAAGTAATTTGAATTATTCATTTTTTTTATAACTTTTCATTTGCAGCCTGGTTGTTCCAAGGGATAGTATTACTGCAGCAACCTTAAAAAAGGCTCTTCCGGCTTCTGCTGAAGCAAAGGTCTTGGACAGTAATTTCATTTTTCAAGATATAAAATTTTCATTTATTGGAGTTATCCTCGAAGCTGTCTACTCTGTGTTTATATTGCTGTGATTGACATCTCTAGCATTGTATATGGCAGGATCATTGAATAGAGTTAGTTGATATGTGATTTTTGGCTGCACAGATACTGATTGACAGTTCTGAAAACAGGTTAAAGATCTGGGAAATCCAATGATGGATAATCTCAATCCATCAGGAACCTTGGATTTCCTTAAGAAGCAAATACCGTCTTTATGTGTGGCACTTTTACCAGGCAGTAGAGCACCAGAGGTTTTTTCATCCATTTATTTCTCATTTTACCTTACATAGCACTTTTCTTTTTGGCTAATATACTTTGGATTGTGTATTTGGATCAGCCGCTAGAGCATAAACATGTGAATGTGTACTCTGACAAATTCCCATTTGAAAACAGGTTTATTTCAATTGGAAGACCATTCTTGATGCTGTTGAGAATCTACTAATGTCTCCAATTTCAGATCAAATAATATTTTTAGTTCCTGTATTTTCTTCATTGGAAATAGGTCTATTTTCCAAAACACTGCTATCCATGGGATGGAAATTTGGAGTTTCTGAAAGCATCCTACCTGATGTTGAGGATTCAATATTGTGTAAAGAAAATATGCTTTCTACAAGCAATAGCCCTAATGGAGAAAGTGACATCCTATATTCCTTTTCATATAAGAAAGACACTGCTTTCCTTATACTGACTAGGGATCTGTTCCCTGATGTTGCCAGCCTGGCAGATGCAGCAATTGCAATGGCGGGTACAGCAACTGAACAACTTGTAAGTTTACTTTCAAATATGTTGAAAATTTGAAATAGATATATAATATTTCATATGCTGGCCATTAAGTATGCGAACTGTCTATTAACAGGCTGTCTGGAACTAATGTTTGAACTGGGAAATGGTATCGAGTTTGGTTGAATATTATGACAGAATATTCCATGCTTCATGCTTTTTCCTCCCAGCTGCATCTCAATGATGTTTCTAACATTTTACAGGTAGGTATGGGCAAGCCTGTTTTTACCCTCCCTGGGAATGGACCACAATATACTAGTCAATTTGCAAACGCACAGTCAAGACTACTTGGGAAATCAGTACGTATCAGTTATATCTAGGAAATGTAGATTGGTTTATATGTTTTTCATGTGTAGGCAGCATATTTATTCTTGTTCAAGTGAGGATGGTTTGGAAGCAGGATGAAGACATGTTAAAGGACTAATCTTAAAGTTGACCGTGACAAAAAGTATTGTCAAAATATAGTCCATTGTAAAGTCAACCTCAACTGCTCTCAAGAAAGAAATGCAAACTTAGTACTTAGCCATAGTGTGCCAAGCACTAGCAGTGTGCACATCTGCTACTGTTGTGAGCCAACAACCTGAATTTGGAGGCATATACTCCAAGCTTACAAGATACAACATTCATTGCAAAGAAAGAGAACAAAGTTCGGAACTTTCTTAAAGAAAGACTGTTTAAGACTAATTATGTATCCCTTACACTATATAGCGATCATATGTAGGGACTTCACTAGAATTCATAAACACAATCTTTATCGTGGATGGATTTGGGAAAGAGTAAGCAAGCCATAGCGCAAGAGTTGATTAAATTCTCTGTTGTCTGAAATCAACAATTAGTTATGATGTTGTGTTTGATTTCCCAGATTAATGAAATTCACCCTTGTTCCAATTAACAATATTTTCAGTGTTGGAGGGTGTTTTACTACTGTTAATAGGTAGCGTATTTGGGTACTTATTTCTCATGCTTACCTTTTAACTTGACATGAATAGTTTAGTGAGGCTTTTATTTTTTATTTGAAGATGAAAGCATGTATTTCCTTATTGGAAAATACTGATTAACAACTATTTATGTAGGTTATCATGTGCTCAAAGCGTTCAATTGTTGGTGAGATGACAAAGATATTGAGGGATGAGACAACCATGAATTTTATCAGGGAAAATGGGCACAAGCGCATGGGTGCAATTGGAGCATCTAATCGGATAGCTCGTCAAATTCATCATCTGATCTGGCATAAGGATAGTCCTTAATTAGTGGATGACCACCCAAACTTTTGTTTTTATTCACATCAATGAAATATCATCTCTCACCAATCAATGTAGGAACTGTACTTCGGTGAAAAAGATCTCTCTTATATATATATATATATATCTGTTGCCGTTCAAAAAAATATCGAGTACCACCCAATGTGACGAAATGTTGTGGTACATAACAGGCATGACAGATACTTAAGTTTGCTAGAATTGGATACTTGGATAATAAAAGTGTTTTATTTGATAGAATTGGATACTTATTTACTGTCCAACCTATATATTTATGTAAATCATATTTTGTATTCTCCTCAAGTTTTTGTTTTCTATTTTCTAGTTACACTGCAATTTTATTTGTTGGTTGGAGTTTTAGCTACCTTGCATGTTTTTTTTTCTAATGAAGGTAAAAGTTATAAAGCTCTGCAAAAACTTACAAGTTATACTCTTCCGACCCTGGCCTAGAATAGTCAAAGTTCATAGCTTCAAAAGATGAGAGCCAAACAATAAGATGCAAGAATTCCAAGGTCTGTGCAGCATTCTGGGAGAGAAAAACTACTTCACAGAGATTCAGAATCTAGATCAAAAATTGATCAAATCTAAGGAAGAGGGAGCATTAGCATTACTGTTAAGGAAGTTGGTTGAGATTGTGTGCCGTGTGGTGTTGGAGCTTGTTCCCCCATAACTACAACTACATAACCTATCCACATTCGCCAACTGGCTGAGTCCTCCAAATGTTGGACTACACCATGCACATGGTTAGTCACTCTATCTTCAGCAACTTCAATTCGGAAATGACACTCATTTTTCTATTCCATCATAAGTGTTGTTTGATATGACAAATTGTAAAAACATTGGAAACAGCATTAATGCTCGGGAAACATCTCCAATTTAAGAAAGGATTACTTTAAATCACATTCTGCTAGTGTAGTGTTAGTAATTATGATTGGATTAGGAAAAATGAGACTATCGATTTCAAGTATGTTGAGGAACACCGGTTTGTATTTATTTAACCCACTCTTTAGTCACATAGTATAAATAATAATATAAAAAAGAATAGGCATTCCTTACAATTCTTATAACTTTATAATTTGTGCAATCCACAAAAGAATTAAGAAAAGGTTGTTGAAGAGAAATACAGTCCACAAGTGCTCAAAAAGTTCAAATCCCACCGAGAGCTTTATGTTTTTCTACACATTCCAAGGTCATGAATAAATGCCATCTAGAAGTCATGTAGAGGAAAAAACACTTTCCTAAGTGTAGAATAGGTTAATCTAATCAAATGCATATAAATGACTACAAATTAGATAAGGTTAAATAATGACAGTTAGTGAATGATTATTTAGATAAGTGTACTTGTTATTTTAGTAAAATGAATAAATAATGAGAGAGCTATTTAGCTTCATAATTGAAGAATGATTGTTGCTTGAAGAAGATTTTAGAATATGCCTTGGAAATGTGATCTCTCTCTTACAAGAATGTCAAGTTTTTGCATTGATCCTTTGTGTTGGCTAGGGTCGAGTTTCGTCACTTGGGTCAGATTTGTGATTGCGAACTTTTCCTGCACCTTTGAACTTGATCTTGCTCAACGTGTGATTCTACTTTGTCTTTTACTTGATGAATATTTGTTTGCTCTATTCTTTCTGAAGATATAGGGACTAGAGGTATTTAAAAATACCTTAAAGGGCTGTCATTTCGCCACAAGGAGACAAGTTCTCCTAGTTCAACCCTTGGAAAGTGTACAATGATTGAAGACAATATGCAAGGACCCTAGAATGTCGATTCATTACTCTTTTGAATGCACCAAATCCAAATGTTCTGCTATTGATTGCTCCTTTAATGCTCTAGAATGAGAGATGATGCTTTGATGTGTGAGGATGTGAAATGAATGGAATTAAATACCTTAAATACTTGCACATAGCACCAAATTACACAAAAATGTTCTTAGTCAGCTTTGGGCAGGAAAGGTAAAGAGGGCTAGTTGGCCAATATTTGAATTTTAAAATTGAAAAGGTGAGGGTCAAGTTTGGAACTGTGGGATCAAACTCGTGCTTGTGGAAATGATCCTAGGCAGTCAAATAGTCAAATGTGGGTGGATAACAACTATAATTGGTTTGGTGTATGGATAAATGTAATACATATGGGATATAGGTGAATATATGGAAGTATGTGTATATAAGGATAAGGTGAGGGTTAAATGTGCAAGGATAAGTGTGAAAAAGAATTGGTAAAAGAATAGGGCAATGAGCCCAATTTCGTGCAAAATTTCATCATTTGTCAATATGTACATGTATAAGACATTTCATCAAAATGGACACAACAAAATGGAAAATGACATGGGTGTTCAAATTTCACTATTGCATTTTACACCCACTCTAAGATGGATTTGAATCCTAAATTGAGCACGCATCTCCAAGTATGTAGCACTCACGAACATTCATGTTAAGTAAATATTCAGACATCAAAGGGTATGTAAAGAGGTCCATATAAAGCTATGAGTCCTTGCAAGATGTGATTGTGTAGGTGTGTCCTTTGTGATGCATTCTCCATGAGAACTTGAAGAATATGCCATGAGTAGCTTTTGTCTCATAAGTGAAAATCAAGTAGAAAAATAGGAACTTCACAACTCTCTAGAAAATAGGAACAACAAGAAATGAGTAAAATTAGAGACACGTGTTGAAAATGGTAACAGTATGTCTAACATGGTAGCCATGGGATGACATGGCTCATGAAGCACAAGGCATGTCGTGCGACAATGCTTCATCTGGTCATGGTAATGAGTCTCTATAGCACCGGTCACCAACTGAAAACTCAACATAGGATTATTAGTGACAGTGTATGCTCCCCCTTCAATTGGTTGTATCCATAGGATGCAAGGAATTGAAGGAGAGGGAAAATCGTTCATGAAAGTAAATACTATCTAGAGATAAGAATGTAAGTATATAATCATGTAAAGTATTAGAAATAGTGAATCATCATGTAATTTGCATGTAATCATCTAAAACAATTAGGCATGGTAAGCACATGTGAGTTGGAGATAACATCAAGAAAGGCAAGGTTGTCCCCAACATAGGCAAGTAAATGTGGTGATGTGGCTCTTAATGGTCAAAACACCCATGTAGGTACATAAGGCACTAGGATAGGCATATGCCCCAATGTGGAATCTGTTGGGACCAAAAACCACAGGTCAAAAACCATAGAGTATATTCATACCTCCTAGACCAGGGGATGCCATTAGGAAGGTAGAACAGGGGCTCATCAACAAATCAAGGATGGTTAAAGGCCAACTGTAAGAGTGGGTGATCTCTTCTTCACTTTTGGTTCAACTAAACCAAGGAGGGTGTTCCTAGAGGTATCCCTCAAAAGGGATTGATCACAATATGAAGTATGCAAAAGAATAACAAAAGTATTGATACCCAAGATGTTGTTCTAAACCTTGAAGTTGTGTCTAGTTTAGACAATAACTCACTACATCAAATGACCTCTTTTAAGTTGACAGAAACATCAATGCAACTATGCATGATGTGGGTATGCACATTTAGTTAGAAATGATGAAACTTGCTTTGCTTTGGTGAAGATGATTCCCTGACTAAAACACATAACTAAAATGCATACAGATCTATAAATTACTTCACATTTTGAGATAATTGTTTTGATTTTAAGTGGGTGTGGGTTATCAGATATTTCACATATCGGTGCTTATCCAAATGGGCTACAGAGTCCCCAATTCAACAGAGGAATTAAAGAAATAAAAAGCATATGTTTGCCTAGAAGCATGAATTTCATACCAAATTGGAAATACTTAATAATCCCTCCTTATAATGCATTCATCCATATATAATACTGAAATGATCATTACAATGCTTGCAATGTTTTAAGAATTGTCACATTCATCAAATCAAATATTACATTCATGCTATTAAACATAGCAAAGGGAATCCCTGGTTACGACTTAGATGATTCCCAAGAGAAATACATACAAGGCTGGAGAAATCCAATCAATGATACCAGATTTTACAGTGGATATTTCATACACTTTCAACCATTGCACCTTGAAGAACGAAAATGGACGGTGCAAAACCTTGAAAGTATCCTGCTCTATTTTTGCACGTTAACTATTTGGAGGAAACAAGAAAAGACCAACCCTCATAACCTCTTCTGAACAAGTATATATAGCATTATATTTACTTTTGCATTCAGGTGGGAAACACCTATCCAACCTACCGCCATAAGTTCTGCATTCAATCCTACCTAACCCACCACCAATCTCCACTTTCATCTTTATTCTGCATTAATGGCGTTTGAGAAGTAGGCAGGCGTTTGAACTGGGAAACCCGCGAAAAAGTGTGCCAACTAGCTTTTACAACACTCTAAAAAATTTCCCTTATTTGACTTTCGACGTATGTTCATTTTGGCGAACCTTTTTGGCAAGTTCACAGATTCGTGAACTTGCGAAATTGTTAAAAATCCTTTTCTTCATTCCTTTCTTTATCCCTTTCTTTGCCTTTTCTTCTTCATCCATCTTCTTTTGGCATTTTGGCTCTTTTTAGAACTTACGAACCATTGAAGCTTTGTCTCTTCCTTGTTCACTTTTGTCTTTCGGTGAAAATGGAATTTTTTGAACTTGTTTTGGCGTTTCGACGAGTTCACGAACTCGTCAAAACCTTTTATCTCTTTTCTTTCTTTTTCTTTCTTGATGAATTGATGATTCCTTAAACTCACGGACCTTTCCCTCTTTTGTATCTTTTTTTCATTTTACATTTCCTTTTTGATGTTTCGGCGAAAAGACGAACTGCCAAAATGTGCCTTGTATTTTATTGATTGTCTTTTCTTGGCATTCCCTTGATTTTTTTTTCCATTTTGATGTTTTGATGAAAGACTGAATTGCCGTACTAGTTCGATAGTTCGGCTTTTCGTTGAAATGCCAAAACTAACCTTTGGCTTCTTCTTTCCTTTGCTCTACGCAGTTTTGACGGTTTGGCAAAAAGTGGTTCAGCTTTTTGCCGTGTTGTTATATGGAGCCTAATCAGACTCGGAGGTTAAATTTACCCCACTTTTATCGGTGCGGTTTCCCCCCAAATTCCTACGGGGTCAAGGGGCAGCGCCCCTTGCAGGGTCCAGGGGCTAAGGGTTAGGGTTTTGATATATTGTATTGTAGCATTTGCAGCGGTATTAAGTTGCAGGGATTGCTGATTGTAATCGGTTTGATTTATTGGATAATAATATTGGACTCTCTATTTGGTGGATGTAGCCCGAGTTTGGGTGAACCACGTTAAAACTTGTCTCTCGTTGTTATTATTTCTGTGTATTTCCATTCCTCTGTTTAATCTTTATTTGCATTTAATTGATATCTTCTGCCGGCTAACCCTAACATGCCGAACCGTCGAAACTAAACCCGAAACCCTTATCTTTCAATGTTTCGGCAGGTTTGCAAACCCACAAACCTACCGAAAGGCAATATCTACTTAGCAAATATTCTAAGGAACCCCCAGGACTTAGGGAATTTTTAGGTCATTTTCTAGGATAGGGGCCTATTTAGAATATCTCAGATCGGGTATAAATGATGGGGAAAATGGTTAAACGCATATAGAAGGGCACAAATTGAGGACACTTTATGGATTCAGACACAAATTATGCATGATTGGGAACTAAAAAATCCGTCTCAACACTAGCTTTGGTTAGGGATGTGTGTCTAATAGGCACAACAAGAATTCAGAAGACTCTTCAGGGTAGACCAACAAAAAGGCAAAACACAACACAAGACGAGAGAAAACACACTACCACAACCAACAGGGGTCAAGACTGCTTAGGGATCAAAGTATGAAAGATGCAACATGAATTCATCACAAAATTAAGGACATCATTACTTACGAAAAGTAATGCTTCAAATGCTAACCATGAACAAGCAGCTCTATGAGTTCTTCCAAACTTTTGAGGTAGAAAGTGTCTTGGTTGGCTCTTTCCATAACCTGATATGGGCCAACCCATAATGCTTCAAACTTCCCATGTTTACCCTTATCCTTAGACCTAACATTCCATAGAAGAACTAAATCACCTATCTGGAAGCACCACCTAACTGCTCTCTTGTTGAACAAATGTTCAACCTTCAGTTGTTGTACCAAATTTCTCTCATGTGCAGCTCTCCTATCCTCATCTAACTCATCCAACTCTAAGAGTCTCTAAGAGACTACACCTTCTTGATCTTCACCAACATCATGCAATAGCTGGTAAACATGCAGTTCTATACCAACTGGCATCTTGGCACCCAATCCATAAACAAACTCAAAGGGGCTCTTATCTGTAGCATGCTTGTAAATAATTCTATCAGCCCAGACTGCATATTTTAACTTGTCATCCCATCTCTTCTTGTTCATGCCTAAAGTCCTTTTGGTGATTTTGTTGGGTGAATATTTTGTCGTTTAGCTAACTAATGACAAAATAGTTATATCGCCACAGCTATGATGAGACTGAGTCTCTCCTCTCAGCAAGGGGAGGTTCCCTCTAGATAATGAGCTCTTTCTAACAAACAACTTCTAATACTTAAATAAACTAAAACTATTCTTGGGGTGTTTTCGTAGCATCCTATTCTCTTTTTTCAGAATAGATGTTTCTCTCTTGCAAAATAACAACTTCACAATATATGATATTTGATAACTCTTGAACTGAAACAAACCATAGAAACACAAAGTCTTCTATTGTTTGACTTATTTCTCACAAACAAACTTAATTGAATTCAAATGTAGCCCAAAGTCTCCACTTGCACCCAATATGATATAGCTAACTTGAACACAACAGTTTACAGCACAAAGTCTCTAAACAATTCCGTTCTCACAAATAAACACAAACTCCCGCAATGATAAAAATAGCACAAAGTCTATTCAACCAAAACAAGAACACTCCTCTCAAATTTCAATAAACTGCACGATTCCAACAATGATTCAATATAATATAACACCAATGACGTAAGAACACTGATATCATAAAACAATATGATTCAACTCAAAGTTTGATACTCAAATTGCCTGCTTATATTGATATTCACTTGAAAGATATGATAAACATAAAAGCTCAAAGTCTTGAAATGCTTTCCAATTTGGCAGAGTTTCTTTGCAATAGAAAAAAGATGATAATTATAATGGGGGTCCTCTCTATTTATAAGAGGATTCGAGAGCAAAAATAGAAAAATTCTAACTACTTTGACTTATTCAAACAGAAGAGTCCTATTTGACTTATAACTTCCTTTGCCTCACATGTAATTACATTTGAGAAAATTACATATGAGTATGTCCACAACAAAATTCAAATTACATATACAAGAATAAAATAAATTAAGGTATCAGCTTCCTCCATCATTCTTCTTTAGGAAATTCTGGTACATGGCCTATATAGTTGCCATTTCACATGCATCCGGTTTAGCCGTATTTTCTGAGATAGTGCGGGCCTAAAGAATTGCATCTTTTACTGCCTTTATTGCCTTCTCATGTTTGTCAAGTTTGTCCTTCAGGTTCTCAAAAGTCGAATGCTAATCATAAAGATTATCCATGGAAAGTACTGAGGGCACTTCATCTTCGAATTTCCTTTGAACCATCTTTTCGAAGGAACTTATCATCTCATCTGCTGAAAGAAACTTATGGTCTTCACTTGTGAGGGTGCACATGAGTTCTTCCAGCCTGTGTAGAAGCGTGACATCGTTGTCTTCACTGGTTTCAGGAGCTTGACATAAATCCTCAAGTAAGCCTTTTATCATATGGATGCGATGAACCAGAGATTCCTTAGTCTTCAGATATGATTCCCTATTTGCAATGACCCCAATGGTGATCAGATTCTTTATCTTAATCTTTTTCATCTCTATCCATTCCTCCAAGCTCTCTTCTTGATCTTACAGTTCTTGGGAGAGTAAGTCAACCATGTTATCAAACTCGGCTTTGGCTTTATCCATCTTTTCTTTCCTTTCTACGGTGGTCTTTAGTAGAATTCGCCCTTGAGCTAGCAAACGTTCCACAATATCTCCTACCACCCTTCCTCTGGCCTGTGCTTTTTCAACCTTCTGGATCAGGGGATCTTCTATAGTCACTGCCATGGGTTCCACAATTTTAGATGACTTGACTATTTTTTGAAGAACCGCAGCAAGTTGTTCTACTTTAGCTTTATACTGCTCTTTTTCCTTTTTGACTTCATCATATTTTTCGAGCAAGGTGCTGGCAGTAGTTTGAAAATCTACTTTTATGTCCTCATGAGTTAGCTTGCCTAACTCAACCCTTGAAACGACAATCATTCTTGTCAAAATTGTAAATAGTAGCATCTTCTGGTGGCTTAACAATCTCTGCATATCTGATCCCCTTTTCATTGATAAGTCTAGAAACAGTCTTAGGCTTCTTCTTTAGAGTCTTTGATTTCAGAGGTAACAGCTTCTCAATATCAATCTCATCTGGCGAAATAGCTTGCTTCTTTCTCTCGGGAGTATATGCGGACAACCATGGGGGAATCACATAAGCACTAGTAATCAGAGATGAGTCCACTACTTGTTTCGCCGGATCCATATTTACACTTGTTATGGTCACAATAGGACTGGTGTTGGTAAAAACTACACCTGTATCAATAACCTTCTCTGAACCATCCAGAAGATTTTCTAAGACAGATTGTTTACCAATGTCAAAAGACAGAATATAAACTTGGGATAGAACTGGAAGAATAAAAAACGGTCCCAAAACTGGTTCTTACAAAAGTAGGGGTATTATCAGAAGAAACAATGAAAATAGGTGAAAGAGGAACATTTGAAATTACTGGAAAACTACTAGAAACAGGAGCATGAGGAAGGGGTGTAGAAACTTGTGTTTCAGTGGGAAGATCTTTCTCAGGGGACTGATGTGGATCACTAAGTTGTTCCTTTTCTGCATCCTCATCCTTGCCTTGTTCAGTTTCATCTTCCTCATCAGATTTATCAGATACTTTCATTTGTTGGGCATCCTTAGCTTTCTGAACATTTTGCTTTTCAGTCTCAATATCTTCAACCTCCATTTGCTCAACATTTGTATCTTCAACACCTGATTCAGTGATATTGGAGGTTTCTGCAATTTCTTTCTTCTTCCCTCCTTTGGATACAAACTTAATTTTTGGTTTTCGTATTTTGGAGGAAGAAGGGGTGTCACTCTTATTCTTGGTCATGTTCTCTACTTTCTTTCCTATTTGCTCTTGTGCTTCAGTCTCTGACCCTGTGAGAAATTCCTTCAATTTGATACCTTTGCTTTCCAGCCATATGTTTGTGTTAGCCAGGATCGATTGAAATCTTTTCCTTATGGATGTTTTCTCTTTAACTGACCATTTCACCTCTGGAAGAGGTGAGACTTCAACATTCTCAGTGTTATATTTGGGATCTAGAACATCCCCATCATCCTCCATTCCGTCTGGAATATCAGCGAGGCCCAGCTCTTCTATTTGACTTAGATGAAGTCTGCAGTAGTCTAACTTCCTGATCTCATTTTGTGTCCTGAGATCAGCCCCAATATCTTCCACCTGTTGGTGCCTACACCTTTTAAATTCATCTGCAGGCCCCTTCATAAAAACCCAAAAATTTCTAAGTCTCTTGGCCTCTTGAGTTGCATGCATGTATCTTTGTATATACATTGGTATTTGTATGTACATTTGAATATACAAGTGCAATTGTACATTGGCGGGCCCGAAAATAATGTGCAATCGGCTTCAAAAGGTGCGAAAAGTAGTTGTATGCATTTTGTATGCATATCGGGTTGTACATTGAAGGCATATTCCATCGCATATTCCTTGCTTGTATGTAAAGGTTCGCATGTATGTTTTGTTTGTATGTTCAAATATACATTCGCAATATGCAATGTCAATATACAATGGAAAACATGCAAAGGGCACATACATTCACAGCATACAAGGGGGACATACAAAGTGTCATCGCTGAGACAATGCATATCGGCGGCCAAGTGCAAGAGTCTCCCCAACGGCCAATGCATGCAAACATACAAAAGGAGATACAATTGGTGGGGCCCGCTTCATATACAAGTCGCATTGTAAATGCGACATACATTTGCCATATGCAAAGGAGACATACATTGTCAACATACAAGGTAGAATGTACATCGCAAAGATACAAGGGTCTTATGCATTCGCCATATACAAGGCAATGTACATTGGTGGCAACAAACAAAGGAAAGTATGCAAGGTGAAATGTATATCCGATATACAAAGGTGATTGTATGTTTGCACATGCAATCGAACATACAAGGGCGATATACATTCCTGATATGCAAGGCCCGGACCCGAAAAGATATACATTCTGGTTGATAAAGGTAGAGGTCCGGATTGTTTGTATGTTTTGTTTGTATATCCGCTTTGTATGTTTGTGATATACAAAGCGATTATACAAGGGGAAGATGCAAGCCAGACCCGAATGCGATTGCAGTTTGTTCCATAAAATTTGGGGTCTGCACTTGTATGTGGCGGTTGTATGTATATACAATCCCACATGCATTTTTAGATGCAAAAGAAGATGTATTGGCCCATCGTCTAGACTTGGTGTATCGGCGATCTCTTTTTGGGTCATTCTGATGGCTGATGAGGAGACCAATGCACAGCGATGGAGAACGAATTAGCAGCTGCCACGTGTCCAAAGTCAATTGTATGTATATACATTTGCATATACAAGGATTCAAAAGGCGAAAAAGGCAAAAGGCGGAAAAGGTAAAAGAATGTATGTTCATGCTGTGAAAAGTCAAAGGAGCTAAAAAACGCTGCCTGCGTGACACGATCTCATTGGTTGTTGACTTTTCAGCATGTTTTGAGGCTGCAGATCTCAGCGGAAGGAAAAGAAATCGATGGCTATGTTCAAATGTTCGAAGGCGAGGGTTTTCCCATGCATCTACAATGGCGTTTTAGGCGGAAAAATCTATGTTGCATGTAGTCTGCTGCGTTTCCAAGGCTACAGGTAGGTTGGCCATTATGACGAAATTGCAAGAGGTATGGGTCGAAATGACTGGCCAGCTACCATGTTCAATGAAAATCTTCAGACAGCGGCACATCCCCCAATCTTACTTGATCTTTCCTCTATTTCTCTCTGCTGCATTCAATGTTTTAGGCGTCATTTCTTGATGCATTCTATTTGGCAAAATTTTGAAGTGACATTGTGCTTAATGCTGAGTACACATTCTTGCTATAAAATGCAAACTGTGTTACTCATTTTAGGTTGTTGAAGACTTGGGCATTTTTGGGGAAAAAAATAACGAAAACAGAGCATTTCTTGGCTGTTCTATCTCTGTTGGAGTTTATGAGTTGCATTTTGAGTGCATTTTGCAGATATACTCAGTTTCATGTCACTTTTATATGAAAAATGCTTTGTTGCATGTGTTTGGTTATTTGTCTCCATTTGTTATATGCATCCCTTCTTTTGAATCTGGTTGCTAAGGGTTACTTAGATTCTAGGATATAGATTTTTGTATCATATGCTTGATCTCTAACTTCCATTCAAGGAGTGGATTAAACTATTTTAGGTTGAGTATGAAGAAGAATGTATGTCAACTGGGATATTTGTAAGTAGAGACAACTAAATACTCAGTCTTGGGTGGTGTTTGTAAGGCAAATACCAGTTCTGACCCCTTGAAACTTGAATGCCAGTGCAAACCATTCACTTGTATACGTTTAGTTGACTCCTTGCCCTTGCATACTCTCATTCCCAACCAGTTAGATATGTCCAAGAACAGTGCCAACCTTGTGATTTATCACCCAAATCTTGGTCCAAACATGAGAGTATTCTGCTTGTTGTTGAAAAGCTAAATCTTTCTGTCATTGGGCGAGTCAAGGTTAAATCTTTAGCTATAGGGATACCCCCCCTTGGTGTGGTAGAACCAGAAGTGAAGGGTAGGCAGCTCATGCAACCTCCTGTATCTGTTGGAGAACCAACACCACCATAGGCACATGAAAGGTTGACTTCCTTTTGATCTTATCTTGCACTCTCCTGAAGTCAAAATGGTCCCTTTTCTTGAAAGTTTTCACAGTGACCAGCTATAATTCAGAATCAATTATTTTTGCCTTATTAGCCGATTGAATCGAATACCTTCCAATCTCTACGAGAAACTTTATCCTTGACTTCTTTAGCTCCATTTGTTTATTATGCACTACAATCAGCTGTCTACATAATTCCATGAGAACAATTTGGTCACTGGGATACCGTGGAAGAATATAAGGGTAGCCGGGATAATACCCTACTCTGAGATATGTGAAAGTGGGGAATTGTAAGAACAAGCAACCAAAAGAGTTCACAACTTCCCAGGCTTCATCTAAGACCCTCTTCTGAACAAGTTCATTGTCCCATAAGCACATGAATACTGAAAAGAAAGCATCATCGACCCTTTGGAAATGATGAATTGATCCCTTCAGAGTAATTTGAGGATAATACTCATATACAGGAACCAATCTCCTGTCACCAACCTGAGTCAGACCGGGAAAGCTCCTCATGCTAGCAGCAACACATACAAGATATGAGGTCATATAGAATTTGAATGTTGTGTTAACCTTCACCAGTTGTTCATGCAATGCATTACTGATCTGCTCTCCCCAGAATATTCTCCGTGTGCCCCGAAGGATCACCTTGATATATGTGTACATCCATTCTTGAAATTTGGAGGAAGAGGGGAGTCCTCTGATACGACTCAAAAGAGTGATCAAATCACAAAATTCCTCTACAAAATCACTCCTAGGGAGATCCTTCGGCCATCTGGTCAGATTACTTCAAGGGATTTTTAACCATTTGTTGTTTATGTACCTTCTTGCAGCTTCCACATCTGTATCATAGTCCTTTTTCCCTTGAGCAAAATCAATCTGTCCAATATTTACAATAGGTGGACACATGAAGATTTTATCAAAAAATTATGCATCCAACCTCATGATCACATTCCCTTGGGAATCTGTCACAACCCTAGTGTCCCTGTTGTAATGGCTAGCCACCTGAAGAACGAACTCTGGGTTATGGGCAGATACTGGAAATGAGGCAACTAAGTGAATGTTGTTGTCAATGATCTTTTGCATGTGTTTGGAAGGATTTGTCTGTTTCATTCTGTCCACAAATTCTGCCATATCCACATGTCCTATTTCTGTATCTGTTTTCATCAACATTTGATTGCACTGAAGTGACAGGAAAGACCCCTTGGTACTTGTACTTCATGATTTTGGCTTTGGATTGAGATGGCTCCGACATCAGCTCTGGAGAGAACTCTAGAAGAGATATCTACCACAGACGCTTATTGAGAACTGCAAAAGGCCATGATCTCACAGTTAGGGGAAAAATGGATAAATTAGGATAACCGCAATTTGATGATCATGAACAAGAAAGCATGCGTTGAAGGGCTTGAGTGTGCGCAAATCGAGGTAAAGGGTGAAAGCGGGTTAACAGGTCTTGAAAGGCGCATTTTCCCAGTGTTAGGAAAAATTTAGGAAAATGTGCACGAGCGGTCAAAATGACCGCTCTTGCATGAGGGACTATTCACATATGTAAAGTCGGTCATTTTGACCGCTCATGCATGTGTTTGGGATGATTTTACAACTCTCGTGCAAAGTCGGCAAAAAATACCGCCTTTACATGTGTTTTTGAAAAATATAAGTTTTATATATAGAGGCGGTCAAAATGATCGCCCTTACATATGGGTAACATTTGAGTCTTTGTAACATATGTAAAGTCGGCGGAATGGACCGCTATTACATGTTGACTGAGAAAATTTGATGTATAGTCAGTGAAATGGGCCACCACTGCATCTGTTTCAGAGATTCTGAGTTGTGTGAAGAAGCGGGAGTTTTGACCACTATCGCACGTTAATAGGAAGGTTTGCATAAGGGTCATGTAAGGGCAGCAGTTTTAACCACCCTTACATGTGGGAAAGACTTGACACCTGAAGGATGCGACGACGGGGGAAAACTCCGCCAATGCATGAAGGTTGAAACATGTTAAGTTCAGGTGAGCCGCAAGAGATACCACCAATGCATGAAGGAAAATATAAACAAATTTTTAACAAGACGGTGAAGTAGAGCACGATGAAATCTGCCACTAGTCAAACAAGGAAATGGCGAAAACACACAAACATTCAATGTAGGGTTTCAAGCTACATTTGAACATATGAAACGATGACTTAATGGAAAAACATTTACATAAATATCAAAAGAAAAATGTTAAATAAACCCTAACGGAAAGAAGAAGAAGAAGAACGAAACATAGGAAACCTCATCTTACCTAGAAATAGTAGCGAAAAACCCTAAGCACAAAATTTGCATGATCCACGAGCTCCATGGTTTGATCGTCTTTGTAGGGTGTCAAATGACTATTCCGAGAAGTTTGAGGATGAAAACTGAAAAGAATAGTGACCAAAATGCTTAAATAAGGGTTAAAAACAAGGTATTAATGGCCACATGAATGCCATGACCTTACATCTTAACGACAAAACACATGTAATAGCGGTTATTTGGACCGCTATTGCATGTAAACACAAAAACTTTTCTAACACCTCAAAATATTCAATAATTGATATTTTGGCTAGCTTACGACCAAAACAAGCTTCACGATTTTTGAGACATCGTCACAAGGAAATGTCGCAAACTCTTCTAGGATGTCAGATGACTTCGCATGAGAGCAAGAGTACTTGTCTCGTTTTGCGAACTTAGAGTGTAGGCTACGAGACAGACAAGTTTCGTAGGGGTTGTCTACAAAAATGAGCATAGCTGATTTTGAGAACAATAGATTTTCATAAGACTCTTGTTGCTAGACTCAGCTTGCCCATTACTTTGAGGACGATAGGGAGACAAGTGTATCAGACTGATCCCATACTGTGAACACATAGTCAATACATCTTGGGACTTGAAACACATGGCATTATCAACAACAATCCTATGTGGCACACCAAACCTGGTTATTATGGTGTTTAGTAAAAAGTCTCTCACCACCTTGGTGTTGCATTTCAAGTGGGAATTGCCACAACCCACTTGGTGAAGTAATTTGTTGCCACGAGGATCCACTTATATCCATTGTTGGACCTCTCTTGGATTTCACCTATAAAGCCCATACCCCATTGCTGAAATGGAGCATCCACTGAGATTGTCATGAGAGGGAGGGCACCAACAAATTTCAGCTTGCCTGAGAATCTTTGGCAAGCATTACAATTTCTTACTTGTTTGGCAACATTTTAAAATAAACTGGGCCACTAAAACCCTACCTTGGTTATTTTGTATGCAGTGGTCCTAGCCTTGAAATGTCCCCTACAAATGCCCTAGTGACACTCTTCAATAACTTTCTCAAATTGTTGCCAATCCAAACATTTTAGCAATACAGCCTCATGATTCATCCACATCAAATTACCCTAAATTAGAATATATCTCTAAGACTGCAATTTGAGTGTCCTTTGTTGACTGCCACTCATTTGTGAAGGACATTGCATGTTTTCCAAGTAGAAAACAACATCCTTATACAAAGGATCATCAACCAGATGACAAGAGTTAACAACTGGGACCACATTTGTCTCATTTACTTCTGTTGCTTCCAAATTTGCATCAACCATCAACTTGGCTAAGCAGTATCCTCTAACCAACTTGGTGACCTGCACTTCTATGTCATATTCTTGGATCCTTTTGATCCATCTGCACCTTCTTCCTGAGACTTCCTATTGCATGAAAATATCCTTCACAACAGAATGAGGCACATATGCAACAGTCTTTGCACCCATAAGATATGATATGAAATTCTTGATTGCCTTAACAAAAGCATAAGCGTGCTTTTCCATCGTGGAGTAATTCAATTCTGCAGCTTGTAAGGATTTACTGAAAAATCCAATGGGTTGCTTGTACCCATCACTATTCTTTTGCAACAAAATAGTTACAATAGTGCAGAATGAAGCAAAAGAGAAAAGCTGGAATGACTTTGAATAGTTTGGACTTGCCAAACCAGGCGCATCCCTAAGAGCTTCCTTTATGTACGCAAATGCTTCAATCAACTCATCACCCCAAGTGATAGAGTGCCCTTTCTTGAGCATATTGGATATAGCCTTAGTCTTCTCAACAAAGTTGGGGACAAATCGCCTCACAAAGTTGGTTTGTTTGAAGAACGATTGGACACCTTTGACTTACTTAGGCTAAGGGATAAGGTCAATAGCTTTTACTCTTTCTAGATCTATGCTGACCCCATCCCTTGATGCAATGTGTCTCAACAGCTTGCCTTCTACTCTGAATTGACATTTCTTGGGATTCAAAGAGATGGACCATACTCAACATCTTCCAAAGATCAATTTCAAATGCTTGCAGTGATATTTTATGTCTTTGTAGAATGCAGTCAGGTCATCTTGATATACCACCATGATTCCATCAATGAGGCCAACAAAGGGGACATCCATGGCTCTTTGAAAAGTTGATCTTGCATTTTTCAACCCAAATGGCATCCTCACAGAAATGTAAGTGCCCCAAGGAGTGGTGAATGCTGTCTTATATTGTTCTAACTCCTTGACCTTGACATGTCCCCATTTCTGGCATGATCACCAAACAGAAGACTGAGTTAGCCTATCCTCATTCCCATAGGCTAATTCATCAGAACAAGGGAATATTTTGGCTAAGCTATGGCTTGGAGAAGATAACGTTGTTTAGAGGCTTGAAAATTGGAAAGATGTTATTGGGCTTAGCTGATTTCCAGCAAAAGATGGAAAATGATTTAATGTAATTTTTTACATTAACTATCAAAAGGAGAAAATAAAATAATATTAAATAATAATATTTTATTATCATTTAATGTGGCGCCCAAGATTGGAGAAATGAAAACAATATCAATATTTTATTAGCAAATTGGAGTGCTCACTTTGGAGAAGGAAATAAATAAATAAATAATAAAATATTACATTCTTGGATTTAGGCGCTCAACATTGGGAGAAGAATTAATTAATAAAATAATATTATTTAATTAATTTTGGCGGCCTCATCTTGGAGGAATAAAATAATAAAATATTGATTTATTGGATGACTTGGAGGGAAAAGTAATTCAAATCTTTAATTTGAATTTGTCGGCCTATTTCAATGGAAAAGAAGAACCAAGTATAAATTGAGGTTGACGGAGCTCATTTGATCATCACGAATATTTTGGCATTTTTTTCGCATTTATGCTTAGCAATTGTTTGCTTGATCTTCCAAGGACGAAAACCCTTGTGGAGTTGTGTGTTGGACGAAAACCCAATCACACTTGGAGGTGGATTCATATGAAGTTCACAGTTGCACTACATTGGAGACTTGTGGAATTGCTTGGACACCATTGATACATCATTCAAGATTTTGGTTGGAGACCTTTCATGAAGATTTGTCGAAGATCATTGTTGATTGTTTGATAGATTTGAGGAGATCCTTTGTCACTCAAGGGCCGAATTGTGAAGGAGATCCATTTTGTTTGGAGCACCAATTTCTAGAGATTTCAAACCAACAATTCATCACCACCATTATTTGAGTGCTCATTCATTGTGCTAAGATGCGTGGAGATGAAGGAGGAATTCGCTATTGTTTGCATTTGACCATTTGGCATCATACATGTCACCTACAAGAAGGTCGATCTGCATAAGGACCAAATCTGAGGACAATCGTAGCAGTGATCTATATTCATTGGACCTCCTAAAGGTAGTGAACAACAAGAGTAATAGAGTGAACATTATTGGAGGATTGTGGCTTGCACATCATATACAATTTGTATAAGCCGATTATCTCAAGGAACCATTTCGTAATCAATAGGTGAGGCGATCTGCATTCATTGATACCCTTTTTTCCTCAAAGTGAGTGTCGATCATCCTTGGGCAAATTTTGCCACCTTGCATTGTAATTTGACACCAAACTTGGTATGTTACGTCTCTGTTTTCTATAACAACAATTTGTCTTTGTATTTTGGCTGTCATAAGAGCCATATAATTGATGTAAGGGAGCCATAGAAGAATCTGATTTCATAACAGTAATATTTGATTGAGTTAAACATCATTTTGTTTTCATTATAATGTGTAATTCATGGTGTAATTCATAGTAGAGAAGGTTGCAGACATATGTTTACTTTGCCATCAAATTTTTGCACATCTTAGTCTATGTTTGATGCTCGAAGAAGTAAATTATTAAGGTGCAGAAATAAAACCAATAAGCATTACTAGGGTTTTCAACTAGAAAATTGCAAATTTATAAATTATTGTTCAAACCCTAATTCGACACATGTCAATGGTATTAGAGCTTGGATCCTACCAACCTGGAGGGTATATTTGGGATTGATGAAAGTCAAGTCTTATTCCAATAGCATTCTTGTGCATAAAATTTGTAGTTAGATCCACCTACATTGGGTCGTGATTTGACTCAATCTTATCTGGGTGTTATGAGCAAAAAGATTAACATAGTTGAGAGTTAATTGTTATGCATACACTAACTCCATATGGTCATACCTACAGAAGAAGAAGTGGACATCAAGAAGAGATCTACCCTTTTGCAGAGATGGATAGAAATACGAGAGCTAAAATTACACCAAGGAATGACGGGGATCTATATTTGGTGGAACAACAAAGAACAAATAGGTATTGGGAACAATTGATGGCTTCTCAAAATCTCATGTAGTTAATGACTCAAGATTTGGGTAATATGAAAGTAAATGGTTCACCAGTAGGAGATGGTAGCGTGGTAGGTACGCCACATGGTGGGAGAGCACATGTTTCTTTAGTGGATATGCCCTTCTGATCTAAATTTATGCCTAGTAAGGAAGAAGAGGAAGAGAATTTTGAGAATGAAGAACAATCTTTTGCACACGAGTTAACTACCATATGTGAAGAGTATGATGCACTTCCTAACATGGTCAAAAGACAAATAAGCATCAATCAATTCATGAGTGAAAGGAAGGATAGGAAAAGATCAAAGGTAGGACAAAGACCTAAAGGGCCAACAAAACAAAACAAGGAATATCAAGATGCACTGAACAAGATACCTATACCTAATTTTGATGGAAGTGGAACAATGAGTGCAAGAGCATGGGTTCACAAACTTGATACATTCCTCACACTCAAATCCATGGATGAAGAAAAGGCTATACAACTAGCTACTGTGCATCTTGAAGGGATAGCATATGATTGGTGGCATCATGGACTTGTTTCACAAATACATGTGATGATCACTTCTTATGATGAGTTCACACAAAAACTTATCACTAGATTTGACAAGAAAGATGTGGAGGTTTACTACAGATATTTCACACAGTTGAGACAGATGGGTGAAGTGGATTCCTACATCAATGAGTTCTAAAGGATTGTAGTAATGGATCCTGATATGATAGAAAGAAGGGTGGCAATGTTGTTTGTGGAAGGATTGAATGATAAGTTGAAGAGATTGGTGAAGACTCACAAGCCTAGTACACTTGATGATGCTATTGAACTTGCACTTGATTTTGATGTTGCACCTTCGTTATTCCATGCACAAAAGAAAACTTTTAAGGGCTCTAGTTCAAATCAGAGGAAGTTCAATCAACAGAAATATCTACCTCCTAGGATGGATCAGGAAACAAAGAATGAAATGAGGAGGAAGAAGCTTTTCTTCTCTTGTAAAGAGCCATGGGAACCAAGACACAAATGCCTAGGAAAGGGAAAGGTTCATCTCATAGAGGTCCATTCCGATGATGAGAGTGAGTCTACAGAAGACAATAACTTGGATGGTGATGATGATCATGTGGAGCAGCAGCCGCAATTGGAGCTTGAGCCGAACATTGAAAATGACAAAGGACATGTAACCATTTCATCAATTTCAGGAGTACCGAAATATCATGCTTTTTAATTGAAAGGAGTCATCAACAGACAGAGGGTCACTTGTTTGGTTGATAGTAGAGCCACTCAAACTTCATAGATGAGGGCTTAGTTGTGAAAAGAGGACTAAAAGCTGAAGATTTTTAGGGATTCAGTGTGACAGTTACAGATAGATTCACCATGAGTTGCACTAAGATGGTATCTCATCTTAGCATTCGAATGGGAGATTACACATTGACTGATTGTCTATGTAGTAGGTTTGGGAGAGATTGATGTGGTGTTGGGAATTCAGTGGTTGTAGTCACTTGGCAGATACATACATGATTTTCAGAAGATGGAACTTGAGTTTATTCATGATGGGAAGAAGGTTGTGTTGAGAGCACTTTCAGATGGAGGCCCTAGAGTTGTGACAATGAGGAGAATGGAAACATTGTTCATACATAATGATGTTGCTTGGGCAACTCAATGTTTTGTATCATCCAAGTCTTCTTCTAGTAGTCAGAAGTATTGTTGGCAAGAGACACTATATGGATTCATGGTTGTTGTCATTGATGGCAACAAAGGTCATCCCACATATCCGCAAGTCATAGTGTGCCTCCACCGGAAGTCAGAATGAAGATTATTGTGGTCCGGTGAACAAGAACAGAGCATGTGGCAAGGTCCGACAGACTGGTCTGGATCTCTCAGAGGAAGTATCTTGGTGCAGTGTGGATTTGGGGAAGTCAAGAGGACTACCTTGAGTGGTATATTCCAAGGATTTAGCCTCCGGTGATGGACAAGGAAAAAGATATGAATAGTTGAGTACCGGATTCCTGAGTGACAGTGAGAACAGAGGAAGAACTGACTGACAGAACATCAGACTATTTTCCGGATGTGTTATTGTTGATGGTAAAGGTTGTGAAGGCATGAATCATGTTTGGCTGACATGATTAATGATTTCTACAAGTATATGGTTGATCCGCATTACTTGATATGCAAGGATTCAGCCGACAGAACAGAGTTTGTGAGAAGATAGACTATTCCGGGTGCCGACTAGAAAGATAATGAAATCACTAGTGCGGATATATATATAGGATGGATTTAGTTGTGAGTGTTAATAGTATATGTGAAGAAGTGCAGAGCAAAGCAGAAAAAGTAAGAAAGATCCAGTATGTGAAAGGAAAGCAGAATAAAGAGAAGAGGAAAGATGAAGTGCAATAGATCAGTGTACTGAGCCTAACTGGAACTGAACTCCAGCATATGTGGATGCTTTCAATCAGTTCAAATATTGTATAACATTCTTTTGTAGATAGTGTGTCTCCTTGTAGGCAGTGTGCCTCTTTGTGAGCAGTGTGCTCGGGCAGTGAGCCCTAATTGGCAAGTGCCATTTTGTAATCCCTTATTCTTTTAACAGAGAATAATCTTTGAGTTAATCACCCTGTGGTTTTCTCCCTTAACAGGGTTTCCACGTCAAAAATACTGTCATGTGTTTCTCATTTCATGATAATGTTTGTTTGTTTGATTCAATGCTGCATTGATTAATAAGAAAATTCAAAAGAAGAAATAATTAGGATAACTGATTCACCCCCCCCTCTCAGTTATCAACAATTGGTATCAGAGCCAGGTTCCTCCTAATAGAGCCTAACAGCTTGAGGAAGATCTAGGAGTTCAAATGGATGCATATGGTTTAAGGGAGCAACTTAAGACTGCCCTTGAGGATCTTGAACAGTCAAACTCTGAAGTCAATGAATTAAAGGAAAGAATCAAACAGGCTGATGAATTCATGAGAGAACTAAAGGAAAAATTAAGTCTCTCTATGAAAAAAAGAAAGGAGCTGCTCCAACAATTGGCAAGACAAAGTGAAGAAAGTAATGCAAATGAAGAATTGACTGAGAAAACCAAGTTATGTGAAAAGTTATCAAAAGAAGTCATTATGGTAAGACATGAAATGGAATCAGGGGTTATAAAGTTTACTCAAGAGATTGAAGAGAAAAGAAAAGCTGAAGACAATTTAAGACAATCTCTTAAAGAGAAATCAGAAGATTGCCACCAGATGGACAGGATTATCAGACATCTTGAATCTGATCTTGAAGATGCCAAAGATAATGAAGAAAAACTTGAGGATCAAATTGTCTCTCTCAAAAGAGATCTTCAAACAACAAATGAATATAAAGAGAAATTCAAGATAAGTTCTGCTCAACTTGAAGTTCTTCTTGGAAGTCAAAAGAGGGCAGATGACAAGTATGGTTTGGGATATGAGAAAGGAGAAAGCTCCGGATCCGGTCAAAAGAATTTTGGATCAGAAAATCCAAGGAATAGGCCTAGAAGACCTCCGGTAAGACAGCCCAATGCTCAAAGATATCCATCCTTCAATGGATATTGCCACAGCTGCAACCACTTTGGTCACAAAGCTAATCAGTGCCGAAAGAGAATGAATCAGACTAATTCATCCTTCTCCGAACAGTGCTTCAACTGCAAAAGGTATGGACACAAGTCTCATGAATGCAGAAATATGCAAATAAACAAATCATTCAATGGTAGATGCTTTGCATGCAATAGGGTAGGTCATATGGCTAATCAATGCAGATCAAGAGGTTATCAGTCAAATATGCAAGGAAATGTTATTTGCCAAATCTGTAATAGGTCCGGTCATAATGCAAAAGTCTGCAGAAGCAAGAATCAGGACAAAAGAGGTCCGGTGTATAATCAGAATCAAGACAAGGGTAAACAAAAGATGAATGCGGATGAAGTTAGGAATCAGATGAACAAGATTTGGGTGAAGAAAAGTTCAGAGAATGTAGAGGTTGGATCCGCACCAGACTCTGGTGCTGATATTCTTTCCGGAAATTAAAAGGTGAGCTCTAGCTCAGGGGGAGACACAAAGAAAATCATGTTCCCCCAGCCAATCAAGTGGTGCCGGATTAGGCATGAGATGCGGAGTAAAGGGTTTGTAGATATGAGTCTTGAAATGATCCAGATAAGATTTCAGAGGTCCGCATGAAGATGTGAATAAGTTATGATCTATCATGCAAAACCTGTTCCGGGAGATGCTCCGGAATGACAGAGGATTACAAAAAGGTCCGGAGAGATCCAGATGTGCATTGTCTTATTCTGTGGATTGGACAGAGTATTTGGGATGTCCTTGTGATGTGACATCTTGATTTGTTCATGGTTGGAAGATCCGCATGATATTCATAAATCAGGACTGATCCGGTTCTTCAAGTCATTCGAATAAGGCAAACCGGAAGAATGTAGGTTGAGCATTTATTGCAAACAAATATTAGGGTTTGCAAAACAATATAAGGGATTTCTCATAAATCACTTGTTCATTCTACACTCAAGAAGAAGTGAAAAGTGGAGCTCTGCAACAAAATTCATCAAGCTCACCGAAGATCACTTGCAGAAGTTATTACATACAGAAATCAATCCAACCACTCCGTATAACCAAAGGCGCATAAGGTATTTTCTGTTTTCAATATCTCACTGCAAATCTTTGAAAAATGGCTACTCCGAATATAGTTAAGATCTCTGATAGACCTCACCCCACATTCAAGAAACATCCATACAAATCTCTGGAGATAGATCCCCTAGGAGCCTTCTCTAGTGTTCCGCATGGTGTATTGCATACAGAGGACATTAGGGTTTACATACATGCAAACCTTGAAGACTTTGGTGAATCAAAATTGATGGATATCTATCACAAACAGTTGATAGACGACTCCTTTGAGATTAAACCTCAGTACAAAGCCATCCGGGATAAGCACTTTGCACAGTGCATTCATTTCCCCTGTTTTGAAGAAGATGAATGGGTCTGGTATGTACTAAGTAGAGTACATGACATTTCCTATGGTTGAACAAGCCCTTCAAGATCACCAAAGATGCAATTAGGGCTATAACCGGTCTGCACTCATCCGGTGGATTACCTGTTCTCAAGTCTGTCAAAAATCAGACAGTTAGTGATGCAACCGGATCTAAATTTGACAAGAGAGCTATGACAATTGAAGACATCACTGAACCGGATGTCAAATTTGCATCTATGATAATTGGTTACAAAATCTATCACTCCAGTAGGGAAAATTTAGTACCGGGAACTGCAATTTACATAGCATATCAAATGCTAAAGGAAAATGCAGACTATGACTTGTGTGAGCTTCTTCTAAACCAACTTTTGGAAAATCTGCAGAAGATCAAGAAGGACAAGAAAAACTCCTTCAAGTATGGCAATTTGATCCTTTGTCTCTTCTTTTATTACATGAATGAGCTTCCCGGATCCAGTGGATGGACATGGCAGAATGACAGACCAGTTGCCATCCAAATCAGAGATTATTTGCATGGACTTGGGGATGCTAAAGCAAGAAAAATAGCTCTGTGGGGATATTTCAAGAACTTCCAGAGCATGATGCATGCAAGAGAAAGAATACCCCAGTCTCTTGTTGAAAAGTACAAAGACACAGTATGCTTTATGGTAGAAATAGATCAGTACCTAATGGAGGCAGTAGAACCAAGAACTGTGTGGATCATGCCCATGGGGTATGAAGTGGATGAACAGATTGTGGAGTTGCATGTTCAACACATGCTAAGTCAGCCTAAAGATCCAAAGGCAGAAAGGTTCGGAACATTTGAGGAACTGAGTATAAAAATTCATGTTGAACTCAGAGAACTGGAGATCAAGAGGAAGGTTAGAAAAGAAGTAGAACACATAGCACAAGGCCTTGGGATCTCCATGGAAGCACTTGATGCTCACCGGAAGAAGAAGGAAGGGGATGAGAAAGAGAAGAAGAGGGCAGAAAAGAAAAGTGAAGAAAGTGTTCCGGTTGAAACCTCCACCTGGACCAGATCATCAAAAAGATTTGCACCTCCCACAACCAAAAGCTCAAAACCGAAAGTCCAGGCACCCGGCAAAAGATCCAAGATGAAAGCCACAAGGGCTTATGAGAGTCAAAGAGATGAAGAGGATACTGAATCAGATGAGGGAGTAAAGGAATTAAAGAAGCAGAAGAAGAAGGGATCTGGTAAACCCTCCACAGGCCAAGACAAGGAAGAAATGGCAGAAAAATTTGTTGAAAATCCCACCTGTCTCTAGACAGTGGAATCAAATCAGTCACTGTGGATGGGAACCTTCAACCAGTGGCCGAATTTTATGATGACTACAATGAGGTAGACCAAAAGATCCTGCAGGAAGCTACAATCAGGTACCTGAACATTTACAATAAAGCTTTTATTGAGATTATCTCCGAAATTCCTAAGAGTCTAGAGAAGGAATTAGAAATAAGAAAGAACAATGCCCAGGAAAAAGATCTTGAGATCCGGGAGCAGATAGCTATTTAGCTATATCCTCAAATTGATCCCAAGACAATGAACATAATATTCAAAGACTGCAAAGATGAGTTCAGAAGTAAAGCAAGGATGAATAAACTCATGCTTAGTGAGACTGACAAGGTAGCCATGGATACAGAAGAGATCCTCTGAAAGGCCTTCAAAAGGTTTAATCTTCCTATTGTAGAGGACTTAGGTGTAGAAACAGCTGTGAACTTGGAATCATCTGCTCCGGAAGAAGTGGCCCTTGAACAGACTAACATCTCTCCTCCGGCTTCCCCTACAGTCTCCGGATCCAAAGAAGAAGAGAAACTACAAGAGAAAGGAGCAGTGGTGAAAGAAAAAGAAGGTGACAGTGCAAAGATTGCAGAAGGACAGAAGACTTCACCAGAGAAAACCACAACTGTCAGTGGTGGGAATGTAGAGGAAGAGAAAATTCCAATGGATAGCTCCAAGACTGCAGAAGAGAAGAAACATCTGTCTCCGGCAAGAGACACTGCACAAACTGTCCAAAGATTTCTGAGCAAAGAAGCAATAGAGATTGATGAACCGGAGCTGCTACAAGGCCCATTCAACTTTGATTCCCTCTCTCCAGTGCAGACAATGAAGATAGCTTCATTTGCTAATGCTAAGGCAAATGAAAAACTCCTAAAGTCTCATATGGAAGATTGTGAGTTGATAGAGGCTGCTTCCGGAGTGCTTGAGAAGATTATGCCATCAATCCAGAAAGATCCCACAGCCTCCTCTTCCGGTAATCTCAAAACCTTAGTCAGCAGTGTTAGTACACATTTTGAATCCCTAGAAAAATCAGCTGAAGAAAAGGTCCGGAAGGAGTTCTTAGATAAGAGATTCTCAGAGGTACTAGGATTAATCTCTAATGATAGGAGAAATATGAGTATCAGAATAAAGAGCTTAGAAAATACTCTTAAGGATGGCGGTGACATTTACAAATTTTGTATCTCCTGGTCAAAAGCAACTGTAGAAGTTGAGAAGAAAATAAAAGAGGAACAAGACAAACTACTGAGTTTGTCTCAAAGTTTTGATCCTCTCTCTTCCTCCATAGTAAATCAAGAATGTCAAACTATTGCAATCACAAATGCAATAAAGAACTTTGAAAAGGAAAGGAAGAATATAATTAACCGGATGGGAGAACTTAGAAGGATTATAATCCCTAAGTTAGAAACTATGCATGAGGCCATAAGTGATGCTTAGACTACCACCCAAACCAATGATCCGACAGATCTCAAGAGGGCAGAAGCTTTTGCATTCTTGTTGAGTGGTCACATTTCAATTTTGGATAGAATGAAGCAAAGTTGGGCTACAGAACTGGTCCAATTGAAGACATCCTTTGCAGACATTCTTCAGTTTATGTAAGTATGTACTATGCGGCTAAGTATAGTAAAATTTTTTTGAAAATTTTGGTGTGCAGACCCTACCCTTTGCCATTGATGTCAAAGGGGGAGTGAGGAGCAGTGAAAAATGAGGAATCCAACTAAGGGGGAGCTCTAGAAAATGTATATAAAGATAGAGCATCAGCCAAGGGGGAGCATAGTGTTAACACTTAGTCATTTTTCACTAAGTGTTGCCATCAATGCCAAAGGGGGAGATTGTTGGCAAGAGACACTATATGGATTCATGGTTGTTGTCATTGATGGCAACAAAGGTCATCCCACATATCCGCAAGTCATAGTGTGCCTCCACTGGAAGTCAGAATGAAGATTATTGTGGTCCGGTGAACAAGAACAGAGCATGTGGCAAGGTCCGACAGACTGGTCCGGATCTCTCAGAGGAAGTATCTTGGTGCAGTGCAGATTTGGGAAAGTCAAGAGGACTACCTTGAGTGGTATATTCCAAGGATTTAGCCTTCGGTGATGGACAAGGAAAAAGATATGAATAGTTGAGTACCGGATTCCTGAGTGACAGTGAGAACAGAGGAAGAACTGACTAACAGAACATCAGACTGTTTTCCGGATGTGTTATTGTTGATGGTAAAGGTTGTGAAGGCATGAATCATGTTTGGCCGACATGATTAATGTTTTCTACAAGTATATGGCTGATCTACATTACTTGATATGCAAGGATTCAGCCGACAAAATAGAGTTTGTGAGAAGATAGACTATTCCGGGTGCCGACTAGAAAGATAATGAAATCACTAGTGCGGATATATATATAGGATGGATTTAGTTGTGAGTGTTAATAGTATATGTGAAGAAGTGCAGAGCAGAGCAGAAAAAGTAAGAAAGATCCATTATGTGAAAGGAAAGCAGAATAAAGAGAAGAGGAAAGATGAAGTGCAACAGATCAGTGTACTGAGCCTAACCGAAACTGAACTCCAGCATATGTGGATGCTTTCAATCAGTTCAAATATTGTATAACATTCTTTTGTAGACAGTGTATCTCCTTGTAGGCAGTGTGCCTCTTTGTGAGCAGTGTGCTCGGGCAGTGAGCCCTAATTGGCAAGTGCCATTTTGTAATCCCTTATTCTTTTAATAGAGAATAATCTTTGGGTTAATCGCCCCGTGGTTTTCTCCCTTAACATGGTTTCCACGTCAAAAATACTGTGTCATGTGTTTCTCATTTCATGATAATGTTTGTTTGTTTAATTCAATGCTGCATTGATTAATAAGAAAATTCAAAAGAAGAAATAATTAGGATAACTGATTCACCCCCCTCTCAATTATCAACAAGTATCACATGGATATATAGTCAGTGCTTGATAAGCATAGTATGGTGTTTGGAGAGATTCCTCCTCATAGACCACCAGATCATGGGTTTGAGCATGTCATTGAATTGGAGGAGGGTTCCAATCCCATCATCATGACACCTTATCGTCATTCATGGCATTTCAAGGAGGAGATTGAGAAGATGATTAAGGAGTTGCTTGAGATGGGACACATTCATCCTAGCTCTAGTCCATTTGCATCTTCAGTTGTGTTGGTGAAGAAAAAGGATGGCACAGTGAGGATGTGCATTGATTACAAGTTCTGAATAAGAAGAGGATCAAGAATAGATATCCCATTCCTGGGATCAATGAGTTTCTTGACGAGTTACATGGGGCCGTGTATTTCTCCAAGATTTATCTTTGTTCAGGGTATCATCAAATTCGTGTCCGTGAAGAAGATATTCATAAGACAACATTTAGATGTCACTATGGACACTTTGAGTTCTTGGTTATGCCATTTGGTTTAACCAACGTACCTACTACTTTTCAGTCATGCATGAATCACATTTTTTGGAAGCAGTTGCATAAGTTTGTGTTGGTGTTCGTTGATGACATTTTGATATACAGTAAGACTTGGGAGGAACATTTATAGCACATTAATGAAGTATTGGGTATCATGGAGGATCAGTCATTGTTTGCTAAGGCATCCAAGTGTGAGTTTGGTATGACAAAGATTCTCTATCTAGGGCATGTGATTGGAGCTGATGGAGTCAGGGTTCATCAGGAAAAGATACAACCAATTCTAGATTGGCCACCATTGTGAAAAATTTCAGACTTGAGAGGGTTTCATGGGCTATGTTGCTACTCAAGAGATTTGTAAAAGGGTTTTCACAGTTGGTAGCACCTCTCACAGATCTCACTAAGAAGGGAGCATTCAATTGGTCTGGTATAGTTCAGGTTGCTTTTGACAACTCAAGAAGGTGATGAGTTCATGCCCAGTGTTGGCATTGCTAGATTTCACGCAGCCTTTTGTGTTGGAATGTGATGCATCATGAGAAAGCACTGGTGCGGTGTTGATGCAGAACATACATCCTTTTGCTTTTGAGAGCAGGAAGTTGAGGGATGCAAAAAAACTCCATTCCACCTATGATAAGGAGATGCTTGCCATCATGCATGCATTGGCAAAGTTTAGGTAGTATTTAGTGGGTAATCAATTTGTGGTCAGAACTGATCACAATAGTCTGAGGCACTTTTTGTCGTAGACGGATTTGAATGAGAGGCAACAAAAGTCAGTAAGAAAGATTTAGGCATATGACTTTGACATTGAGTATGTGAAAGGAAAGAACAATGTGGTTGCCGATGCTTTATCTAGGAGGCCTACACTTTGTTCAATGTCAGAAATTTCAGTAGATTGGAAGGCTCATCTTTTGGTTGAGTATTCCAAGAACACATTTGCTTGTGAGATAATGGATGGTAAGATTCAGGATGATAGGTACAAGGTGATTGATTATGTGATCTACTACAAGGATAGGATCTATTAGGTTCCTGATTCAAAGTTGAAGGATAAAATTTTGAGGGCTATGCATGAGGCCCCACTTGCATGACATCTAGGTTTCTTCAAAACCTACAAGCAAGTGAGAGAGAGATTTTCATGGAAGGGTATTAAAGATGATGTTATGCAGCATGTTAGAGAATGTATGACTTGTCAGCAGAACAAGTCAAAGCATACTTTCCCATCAGGCTTGTACCAACCATTGCCTATTCCAGAGCAGAGGTGGGAAGGTATTTCAATGGATTTCATCATTGGTCTACCGAGAGTCCAAGGTAGGGATTGCATTTTTGTAGTGGTCGACAAGTTGACTAAGTATGCACACTTCTTCGCAATTTTGACAGATTATTCAGCACTTCATCTTGTTGACTAAGTATGCACAGGTTGACTAAGTGTTTAGGTTACATGGACTCCCTAAGACCATTCCTAATGATTGGGACAACCAGTTCCTCAACATGTTTTGGCAAGATTTGTTCTGACTGGTTCAAACGGAGCTAACAGCAAGCATGAGTTATCACCTGTAGACAGATGGACAGATAGAAGTTGTGAACAAATGGGTTGAGGGTTACCTTCGTAACCATGTTGCAAGGCAACAACGTGCTTGGATCAAGTGGTTGCACCTAGGTGAGTATTGCTATAATACCACCTATCACATGTCAATTGGCATGTCACCTTTCAGGGTCTTGTATGGTTATGATGCTCCATCATTTGTAGATTTGGATTTTGAAGATTGCAAAGCTCCCAGAGCTAAGGAATTGACACAAGATAGTCAGGATATCCTCAAGACACTTAAGGATAATATTCAAAAGGCTCAAAATTGGTACAAGATGTATGCAAATAGACACAGGGTGGAAAGGACTTTTGAGATTGGTGATTTGGTCTTCTTGCACCTTTAGCCATACAGACAGTCATCAGTAAAGAAGAGCGGTGTAGAGAAGTTGAAGCTGAGGTTCTATGGTCCCTACAAGATTCTGAGGAGAGTTGGTGAATTGGCATATGAGCTTAAGTTTCCGGCGGGAAGCAAGATTCACAATATTTTTCATGTGTCATGCCTCAAGAAGGCATTGTGATAGAAAGTTGTTTCTTCGCCTGATCTTCCACCTCTTGATGAAGAGGGCACTTTGCTTTTGATTCTTAGATGATGGTGGATTTGATTAGGCCAAGGCCCCTTAGATGATGGTTTGGATTATGATTTGGATGAAATGATTAGGATTCAGATGAAAACTTTGGATGGATTATGAATGGGATTTGTAGAAGGTTGAAGGGGGGAGTTCCTTTTAATCAATTTTGATTTCAAAGGGGTGATTTTTGATTAAGTATGAGGTATTGGGTTTTTATTAAGGATGGATGGAGGAATGATAGATGATTGATTTATGCGTAAGCATGGACCATAGGGATGTGATGGGGGAGATATGCGGGATAAGTGATATAGAATGGAGGGATGGGAGTAGATGGGATTAGATCAGGATAGAGATGAATGAGATTAGATGAATGAAGGGTTTGGATTAAAATGATGATAATGGATGAGATTGGGATGATAGGTTTGATTAGAGAGGTGGACTAGATAGATTGGGGATGAATGAAGTTGGATTAGGGATGATAATGGACCAATGGATAAGTGGATGAGGTAATTAGGTTTAAGTGATGAAATGTTTAGGATTGGGGATAGTAGATTATTATGTGGATTATGAGGAAAATAGATGGAGGATTAAGCTCAGTAATAGAATCAAGATTAAGATTGATTTAATGGATGAGATGATTAGGAATAGTGGATAATGGGTTAAGATAAGGATAGGATGAGATGATGAAGATAATGGATTGGATTAGGATGGATGAAAGGGGAAATTGGATGAGATGGATTAGGATTAGGTGATGAGTTTAGGATTGGGTATAGTGGATTATGAGGAAAATAGATGGGTGATTAAGCTCAATAATGGGATCAAGATTGGGATTGATTTAGTGGATGAGATGATTAGGAATAGTGGATAATTGGAATAAGATAAGGATAGGATGAAATGATGAAGATAATGGATTGGATTAGGATAGATGAAAGGAGAAATTGGATGAGATGGATTAGGATTAGGTGATAAATGATTAGGATTAGGGATAATGGATTATAATGTGGATTAAGGATGAAAACGTATGAAGGATGATAGACTAAGGATTGGATTAGGAGGTGATTAGAATGATGGTGGATATGATTAAGCTCAAGGATGGAATTTGATTAAGCTCAAATGATGGGGTTGATTAGGAAAATGATAGTGATTAGGGAGGTGGATTAGATGGATAAGATGATTTAGGATTAGGACCTTGAATAGATTTGGCAAGTTGATTGCGATTAGGGTCCTAAATGATGGGTTAAGATTGGATTAAGGTGGATATAGGATAATATGGATAAGGTGATTAGAATTATTAGGATAATTGGATGAATGATTAGGAGGAACTTGGATTAAGATAAGGTGGATTGAGAGGAAGTTGGATTAGGATGACTTGGATTAGGAAGAGGTGGATGATTTGGTTTTGGATTAAGATGGGTGATTAAGAGATGATTAGGAATGGTTTGATGCTTGACCTTGGGTAACTTTGTAAATAAAATTTCACACAATTATGCACAAATTTTCAAAGGTTTTGGATTTTGGATTAAGGGAGTGCACAGGTTTTGATGACGAAGACACACCAAGAACATTAACACCCTAAATTATTCAAGTGGGAATGTCAATCCTTGTGGGCCCACAAATATACTATTTATCTAGTGATGAATAGCTCAGGCATGCAAGGTCATGTACCACCATTGCACCCCTTACCTTGGAGGCAAAATGCCTTGTCCAAGGTTAGTTCTATCTCTCCCACTATGAAATTATGATGTGAGTGACTTCTAAGGCCTTTTCGATGTTGATGCACCATAAGGAAGAATGACTAAAGGTCTTATACTAGGATGAACAAGGTGACTAGGGGCATCCTCAAAATGCTCAAGGTTTGTGAGGCCTATGTTTGTGAAATGAAGGATGTTGTCAAGGCATGGTTCGAGATGGTAACCCACTCTCCACCTTCATATTGCAAGGTATAAAGATCTTGCAAGCTAGCCTCAAGCGACAAGTGTCCCCCAATGGCAGAGTCTTTTGATTCTCTACCAAATTTGTACACCCCACTAGAACACGTGGGTTGAGGTTGTCCTCTTGGTGATGAAATCCAAGGCGGGCCCCCTAGAAGAAAGAAACTTAGGTGTTTTTTATCTCCAAGATCATACGAAGTGCAAGGAGAGAGCATACACACCTAAGATCTTGTGATGAACAAAGATAAACAAGATTAGATCAAGTCAAGGTTTTTGATCTCCAAGATCGCCGAATGGTGCGAGGAGAGAGTGTACACCTTAAGTTGACCTCAAACCATACAATGTTCATTAACCTTAGAAAATGAAATGTTCCTAAAGATTTAGTTTAAAAACAAGATAGATCCTTGGACAAGCATGCTACAAACACATTTTAGTAGTTTGATTTTTGTCTTGGACCAATGATAACTACACAAAAAGATGTTAGGCAACAAGGAACATGCACACAATACTTAGATTAATCCAAATCCCAAGATTTTATGGAAAAAAAGAGAGACTGCAAAACTTCTACAACACAATACAAATATGTTGAACTATAGGTCTGCTAAAACACAATGTGGATCTGCTGAACTGCAAATTTGTCGAAACTAGTGCAGATCCACTGAGCCATAGATCTGCTAAAACACAATGTGGATCCGCTAATCCAAAGATCTATTAAAACATAGTGCAGATCCATTGAAACAAATTCAAAACCTCTAAAACAAAGATAGAGGAAAAGTATACTAGACAGGGCTGCTGAAACAAGCGGCCACTGAACTAGAGTTTTCTGCACAAAAAATGACTTTTAGTTGATCAAAATCAGATTATTATGAATTTTTGATGTGATATAAGGATGGAAATGAGGATTTTGACAGCATTTACCCCTACAAACACAACACCTTGTCAAAATAATGAATGATATAGTGTTAGAAATTCATTTTCTATGTGCAGGACAGAGCCTTTGAAACATAGTACAGATATGCTAAACTGCAGATCCACTTAAACATAGTGCAGATCTGCTAAATTACAGAACCTCTGAAACACAGTGCGGATTTGTTGAATTGTAATGGAGCTGCCAAATTAAATTCCACAACATCAAGAACACTCAAAAATACTAAATTTTGATTAGTAGCTAGGGACATGGGTCCCACTATGGTCTCCAAAATATGTACATTAGATAATGAGCTTGAAATAGAACAAACTAAAGCAATATTAGCCTATTGTACTCATAATCTAATGCAACCTCAAGATTGAGCAAAAGGAATGCAATGCAAGAAAGGAAGCTAAACTAGTTAACCACCATGCAAACCTTGATGTTTTGATGTGCTCCTTTGATGTTGTATGTGTGTGATTGCTCCTCCATTTAACAAAATAATATTTCACTTCATGGAGTCTTAAAAATGGCTTGGGTTGATGGCTATTTATAGATTTTTGGGATGGTGGATGAAGGGTTAGGATTGATTTTCAGAGATTAAGGGTTGAGGTTGATTGAAAGGTTTGGATTGATGAGAGCTTGCAAGTGCAAGATTGGATTGGAGGATAATGGATGTCCTTGGATTGAGAGAAAATCAAGGGTGGAAGAGAGTTGGAAGAAGTGGATGGATATGATGAAAAGGACAATAGAACCCCCTTTGTACAAAGGACATGCCCATGCTTTTGTAAGAGACCCATGTGGTGATGTACAAAAGGCTATACCTTTGTACACTTGGGAGGATATGAGGGATTTGAATAGGTTAATGAGGGGTTAGGAATGTGCAACCATGAGATTAAGTTGGCTAAGTGGATTAGGCAACTTAATCAAAGTGCACAAAATAGGGAATTAAATAAATAGAATTATTTATTTAATTCATGGGATGGGAAAAGGGGACATTAGATAAATAAATATTTATCTAATGTTGGGCTATAGAATATAGGTGATAAATGATTAAATAATCATTTATGCTAGGAGAAGGGTACAGATGAATAGTGAATAGTGCATGAATAGTGATTTTAATAATAAAATATTATTTAATCATTATCAGAAGGGGAGTTGGATACTTAATTGAATAAATGCGGATTTATCCAATTAAGTGGTTAAATGATGTCTTGATTAGGGTTGAATAGTGTCAAGATGAAGAGTGGATGATTTTAGGTGTCTATAGTGTCATATATATAATTACTAGTTCCACTAGTGTATATGCCTTGTGTGTTATTTGATTAATATGTTAAATGTTGTATCAAGTGTTTTAATAATGTATTGCGAGATACATGTATTATGATCCATTGCACCAAACTTTCTGATGAGGCCTTATTGTACCATTTAGGTGTTCCAATTGTGTACTCTAAATGCTTTTCTGTGATGTGTTGTGTTGCCATCAATGTGTTCTTGATGAGGTTTTATATTGGCATATGGATTTCTGACTATGTATTATGGGATGCCTATGTTGTGCCTTTATATGTTTAGATTCTTAGAATGTTTTATCTTCATTGTTTTACTATATTCGATATAGGTGTGATTTATTTGATTCATCATTATGAATTACTATTGATTATGCATCTTGTTTCCTAGATCATGCTGGTCATAGATGATTTATAGTTAGACTGGATGATTTGATATCATGTTATGAGTTATATCATGTTGGGTGATTTATGTTGCTTTGGCTATTATTATGTGAAGTAGGTATCCTGATGTTTGACCTAAGTGTGTAGGTATGAGGTTATCCCCAATGGTGGTTATATTGGAGATAGTCATCTCAGGTTAAAACATGTATTAACCTCTATCTCATTCGGCTATAGTGTGAGACGAGACTTGTAAATCCCCTTGTAAACTTGGATCTAAATCAACGACGATTCTAGAATCCACATGTTGTGCAAACCTGTACAATGTGTGAGTCCTTGGTATATCTATTTTATTTTATTTCATTGCATTTAAATTTATTTGAACAGATGTGTGTTTGTCATGTTTGTGAAATATTTTATATGCTTAAGTAAAAAAAGATAATATTTGCACCTTAGTGGAAAAATGTTTATTGTGTATTTTCATTTGAGTGAAAGAGAATTAAAGTGTATTTAATTGTTCTTTAGAAATCAAACATTGGCTTATGGGAAATAGTATTGCTATAGTTAAGAATTTAATTTAATTTAAATTCAATTCAATCTCCTAATTGCTATGGGAAAATATCAAATTGAAATGATGTTATGTTGTTTTGCATTTTTTATTTCTTGTGGACAAAAATTATAGTGAATTTAATTATTCTTCAAAATGAAATATTTGGGATAAGGTGGAACAAAATTTGCATTATAGTGGGAAACTTAATTCAATTCCATTGGATTTTGGAAAATATTAAATATAACTATTGAATAAAGCTCTGAGAGAAGTGAGGAAGGCAAATAGTCACCCTCTTGTTCTTCTCTTAGATGCTCTTGTGCAGGTGTAGATTGGTTTCATTCATCACTCTTGGTGTCATCGTTAACACTTGCTTTCTAGAGTGCTTGTGGCAGGATAGTTCTAGTTTGTTTTTTGAATTTTGAAATTTATTCCCTCTAAATTGGTTTAACTTGCATTTTTTGTGTTCTTTGAGGTGGTTTTACCTAGGGGGTCTGTGGCGTCATGGATTGATTGTGGAGGATTGTGCCCAGTCTGTGGGGAAAGTATTTTTTATATTATTGTTATAGGTAAAATTGAGATGATATAATGAGATCAAAACAATGATAAACAAAAAAACTCAATCCTATAACCTTCAAGATAACGATCTAGATAATAACTGAATAATCAATGAATAACACAAAAACAATGAAAGCTTTCACCTAGATTGTATTGTTATCTTGGTCTTTTGTGGATTGCTCAATCAATTGTGAAACCATGTTGCAACAAGTGGACATGATGATGATAAGTGCTCAAAGTGCTCAAAAGTGAATATGTGCTCAATGATGTGTGATAAAAGCTCAAAGCATTGTATTACGAATGCCCAAAGCTTAAATGATCAAAGAGGATTTGTGAAAGGATGAAGGGGGTATATATAGTTTTCAGGATATAATCAATCAACGGTGGAGATAAATCAAAGAAATGGGTGTATGCACAAAGATGGGGGACCAAAAAGTTGCCACCATGGACATTTTGGTCCAAAATAAGAAAAAACGTGAGCGCGTTATATGTGCTCGCGTTTTGCTTTGACATAAAAGTGCAAAATAACCTCATTTTTTCCATTTTACCATGACCAAGAGGAGTTTGTGTGCCAAAAAAGCTAAGAAGAAACCGTGAGCACGTTCAAGGAAAGCCTCTCCAAGCATATGCAAGAGAGAAAACACCATTTTCATAATGCCACCATCGTCGGCAAAGATGTCGTGCAACAAATTTGGAGGGTCTAGCAGCTGAGAAGGTAGGGTTTGATCAATTTTTTTTAGTTTGAGAAGAATTTTTGAATTTTGCAATGTTTGATTAGTTTTTCTGTGCATTTACAGTTATTGAGGCAAGAGAAAATCCAAATCCAGCTGATGAGGGTGAAAACAACCCTCCAAACCCTCAAAACCCACCTTCACTTCCTCACAATGTAAGGGATAGTCAAGAAAACTACCTATGGACAATAGAAGAAAACAAGAAACATCTTCAAACTCTATTCAAATGCTAAACAATCCAAGTACAAGCACCGATCGTAGGAGAGCACTTGTGAAGTCACTAGAGGAGATTGTTTTCCCACACCGATTCGGTGATAAAATAAATCACCAAATTTCAAGACTATAGGGAGAGGTGTCGGCAATACTATGCCAACAAGTTGTCATATGAACAAGTGAAGAATGAAAAAATTACAAAATCTCAATTATGTGCACACTTTATTAATCCCAAAACTGGCCAAAGATTAGAAGAAACTTGCAAATGGTTTCCTATTCATTGGTGTAGGAATGAAGAAATATCCCAAAACTTTTGGATAGATGGTACATGTCTTCGACGAGCGCCCATGCAACAATAATGAGGTGCCACAATATTTCTTGAGGAAACTCTATTGCAAGTTCGTCCTCAAGAATATTCCTAATTATTTTGACATTCGTGAGTTCTAGGGTAGAGGTGGTGGCTCTACCCAAGATAGAGAGGGGGCCCAGCAAGATGAAAATTGTGTGCCTGTTGAGGCCAGAACGTAGGACACTCCCTTTGACTTTGAAGGAGAGTGTTGAGGTGGAGACATTACATTCATTGGACTACTCTCACCCAATCTCTATCACAGCATGCCGATGATCTTACGCAGGCCGATGAGGGTGAGTGTAGTAGGCGTCATTTTTCCCCAAATTTGTGTAGTTCATGTGGGAACCTGTGTGATTATGGGACACAGGACTCATGGCAGGACCTTCAGCAAGATGTTACGACGCAGGAGCAGCATCCAATGATGAGACATCCATATTGGATGAGATTGTTCTCACCAATGATATATTACAGACTACATTTGGTATTGACTCTCAAGTAATTTTTTACAAGTTTCATCTTGATTTAATATATTGTTATTTGAAAATTTGTAATTAATTTTATATGACTATCTATATTATAAGTCAAAAATTATGTATGTAATTGTTTGCGCAATGAAATTCCAAGGTCAGAGTCTTCATCCTACCTCTATTAGCCGTCCATTGGTAGGTTATGAGAGGAGGTCAGGTCAGCAGGTATGTAATTTATCACATGATCGTAATTATTGTAGATATGTCAATGGTAATATTTTTTGTGACAATTTGATGATTTCAACAGTCACCGACACCTCCATGGTTTCCTTGGTCCCTTGGATGCAAATCCACCACTTTTACGGAGGTAAATTTAACCATTTATAATCATTATGCATTTTAAAATAATGTTATGTGTTTATTTTGGTCGAATAATCTTGAACTTGATTTTTAGATGTTGAATGTGGAGACTCCTCCTTATCTTCGTGAGTCAACACAAATTAGCATTGCTGCAGCCATGATGTCTTCAAATCCTTTGACCGTAGTATGCGCCAATAACATGAAAATGTCATAATTTTGTATTTATTGTTTTATCTCATGTCATTTGATGTACATAAATGATATTTATGTTTAGTCAATTTTGTTTCTTGATGCTTCTCACGGGAGGTCACAACTCCATCACGTCCAACTACGGACAAAGAAGCTCGAGACAAGATGATGGAGAGTGATCATCAGATGGTGGTAAGTGATCGATTACATATGTGATGTTATATATTTCATGTACATTTTCTATAGTAATGTGCATATTGTTTGATTGTATTAACGGGTGGATCTGGATGAACTTTTGTTGAAGAGGTCTACTCAACGACAGAGAGAGGATGAGTCATGGATTGACTCTCCATCTTCACGGTTAAGCAAGGAGGGCTGCCGATTATTTCATAAAAGTCCATAGGAAACTAGTTTTTGGGACATTTTTTGTATGCCTAGATGGATTTTATACATACTTTTGTATGTTACCGATGTATATTTTTGTATATATGCCTGTATGGCTTTGTTTGGACATGCCTATATGGCTTTGTATGTAAACTAGATGTTATGTTCATGACATTATGTATATGATAGTTTATATTAAATATTTAATATGATGGTCAATTATCATTATAGAATTTGGTTTTACACATGCCAATTGCATTTGCTTGAAAGTTTATAAATCATTTTCAAATAATCCATTTTGTGCATATCTTGCAATCAATACATTTTGTGGGACTGTGCATTTCTTTAAGGCATCATTTCAAACAGTTCACGTGCCTTGTCTATGCTTCCACACTTTCCATACATGTCTACAAGACAACTACAAATACAATACACGTGACAAAATTTCTATATCATTTATGCTTTGATGATTGTCCACACCACATTCCCCAGACCCCATTCTGGCATAGGCAAGGAGGAAGTTGGATAAGGTTGTGCAATTTGGTTTTAGACGTGCCAAAATTTGCGTTTAGTTGAAATTTACTTTTGTGCATTTGCTTGAGAGTTTTTAAAGCCTTATGAAAAATCCATTTCGTGCATATCTTGCAATCATTACATTCCATGAGACAACATTTCTTTGAGGCATTGTGTCAAACAATTCACGTTCGTTGTATATGCTTCCACACTTTGCATACATGTCTTGCAAGGTACTTACAACTACAACATTTGACAAAATTCTTATATCCTTTATGCTTTGATGGATGTCTATACCGTGTTCCAAAGATACCACTTCTAAGGTTTTTGGAACACTCACCAAGTGCATTTCTTGAAACTTTCTAAAGGATTATAAAAAAATCCATTAAATGTTCATATCTTACAATCATTGCATTCCATGAGGCAACATTTTTTTTGAGGCATTATGCCAAACAATTCACATGCCTTGTCTATGCTTCCACACCTTGCATACATGTCTTTGAGGGAAGTGGTAACTACAACATCTAACAAAATTCCCATATGTTTTATCCTTTGGTGGATGTCCATTTTGGCATGGCAAGTAGGATACTAGCTAAGGTTGTGGAATTTAATTGCTTTACACCCGCCAATCACATTTGCTTGAAAGTTTCTAAAGCCTTATCAAAAAATCCATTTTGTTCATATCTTGCAATCATTGCATTCAATAAGGGCGACATTTCTTTGGGGCATCATGCCAAACAGTTCACGTGCCTTGTCTATGCTTCCACACTTTGCATACATGTCTACAAGGGCAGCTGCAATTACAGCATGTGACAAATTTCCTATATCCTTTATGCTTGATGGATGTCCATACATTGTTCCAAACATTCTATTTTGGTGGATATCCATACCCTATTCCAAAATCCCATTTTGGCATTTACACCTGTCAATTGCTTTTTCTTGTATGTTTCTAAAGCCTTATCAACAAATCTATTTTATGCATATCCTACAATCATGGCATTCCAAGAGACCACATTTATTTGAGGCATCATGTCAAACAATTCACTTGTCTTATCTATGCTTCGACATTTTACATATATGTCTTCTAGGTCAGTTGCAACTACAACATCTATCAAAATTCCCATATCCTTTATGCTTTGATGATGTCCATGTACCATGTTCCAAAGATCTCAGTTTGGCATAGGCAAAGAGGATGCAGTCAAAGGTTGTGGAATTTGGATTTACACCCACCTATTGCTTTTGCTTGAAAGTTTCTAATGCCGTATCAACAAATCCATTTTGTGCATATGCTACAATAATGGCATGTTCCATGAGACCGCATTCTTTGTGTCATCATTCCATGCAAGTACAATATTTGATAAAATTCCCATATGCTTCCACATTTTGCATACATAGTTGTTGTACTAGACTCTTTTTGTATCCTGTCAAATAGTTCACTTGCCTTGTCTGTACTTCCATATTTTGCATACATGTCTTCTAGGGAAGTTGTAACTACCAACAACCATCAAATTCCCATATCCTTTATGCTTTGATGGGATGTCCATGTACCATTTTCTAAAGATCCCACTTTGGTACAGGTGAGAGGATGCAGTGTGGAATTTGGCTTTACACCCACTGATTTTCTTTTTCTTGAAAGTTTCTAAAGCCTTATCAACAAAACCATTTTGTGCATATCCTACAATCATGGCATTCCATAAGATTCCATTTCTTTAAGGCATCATGTCAAACAATCCACTTGCCTTTTCTATGCTTCCACAATTTGCATACATGTCTCCTATGACAGTTGCAACTACAACATCTTAAAAAATTCCCATATCCTTTATGATTTGATTGATGTCCATGTACTGTGTTCCAAAGATCTTAGTTTGGCACTAGCAAAGAGGATGTAGTCAAAGGTTGTGGATTTTAGCTTTACACCCACCAATTGTTTTGCTTGAAAGTTTCTAAAGCCTTATCGACAAATCCATTATTTGCATATCCTAAACCATACCATTCCATGAGACCACATTTCTTTGAGGCATCATGTCAAACAGTTCACTCACCTTCTCTATGCTTCTGCATTTTGCATACATGTCTTCTAGGGCAGTTGCAACTACAATATTTTTCAAAATTCCAATAGACCACATTTTTTTTGAGGCATCATTCAATGCAACTACAACATTTGATAAAATTCTCATATGCATTTTGTAAGAATACATGAGATACTATATATTTCTATAATGATTACCTTAATTAGTAAGAATTAATAAGAAAGAAGCATAATAGCAATAATTAGCATTCAAGGATTTCTAATGAAGACCTAGGGTTTGGGTGCTAATGGCAACTCACCAAACCCTCGGATCAATATTTATAAATGAAGAGATTTTATGATTTAGACTAATACAGATGCCTTGGGTATCTCATGATCATATTGAGATCTAATCATTGCTTTGTTTCTTGTAGGGTTTGTTTCCATGCTTCTAATCATAATAATTCAAGGTTATGGGATAGAAAGGTTATGGAATGTCTCTTCTCATGTCATATGAGGAGATCATGGTCACAATACCATCAAGATGTGAATTTCAACAACAAATTTCCATCTTTCCAAACCCTACCATCGTACACAGTCAAGAAGACACAAAACAATCAAAAGCATGGACGGTCAAGGGACTATCATGAAATCATAAGGTTGTTATCCATAGGGGGATTGCCTTGAAAGATGTATGACCATGCTAAATTGCTCCTTATCAAGGCCATGATGTGTCAAAAAGGTGAAGTTATTGGGTGAATGTGAGAAGTCAGTTTCAAAGAAGGTTTCAAAGAGTATCTGCTACTGTCACAGTCATGAAAGACTATCATTATGCAATCTTAGAGACCCTATGACTCAAGAAAATGCCATGGAAAATGAGGTTGAGGAGGTTTTCTTAGGGTGTGAGGGGTAATCAAAGGGATTTAAAGGAAGATCAAACACTAAAAGAAGGGATTTTTTCCATGATCTTTTTTTAGGACTATTACAATCATGAACATCCATCAAGGTCCTAAGAGTATTTACTAATCATCATACCATTATTCACATTTTAGCACTATCAACACATATTAGGATAGTGTTGTCCCAGCAAAACAAAGAAGGTTGTTATAAAGATCTTAGAACACTCATTTTATAAATGTATAGTTGTATGCAAATGGTAGCAGTCATATGTCAAGCTTAGAATGGTCATATCAACCTAAGGACTACTTGATTGAATCCTTAGGGCTAGGAGTGACATTTTGCATTCCATAGCTCATGGGGCTGAATGGACTTTGCTAATGCATCAGGGGTGGGTGGGTAAATGCTAGGGGAGGTCTTATTTCATGTGCCAAGTGCCCTAGTCATTCGTGGCAGCAGGCTACCGACAAAGTCCCTTAAGATCCCTAAGACAAAAAACTGCCAAACTTTGACGGAGCAGTTCTCAAAATTCATGGTAGTTGGGAATGTTTCATTTGGACCTACAGGTGCACATGGGGTCCATCCACAATAACCTCTCTCAGTTTTGTTCAAATCCAGTATGTTTGACCATGCCAGAATCAAACACATTCTTGCAAAATGCTTTAGTTTCATGCTGTGGAAAGGTGCTAGGAGTGACATTTTGCATTCCATATTTTGTGGGGCCAAACTGACTATGCCAACATGTCAGGGTGGGTGGGTAAATGCCAAGGGAGGTCTTGTTTCATGTGCCAAGTGCCCTATTCGTTCGGGGCAGCAGGCTATTAGCAAAGTCCCTTAAGATCCCTAAGACAAAAAACTACCAAACTTTGATGGAGCAGTTCTTAGAATTTGTGGTAGATGGAAATGTTTTGTTTGGACCTATAGGTACACATGGGGTCTATCCACAATAACCTCTCTTAGTTTTGGTCAACTCCAGTCTGTTTGACCATGCTAAAATCAAATGCATTCTTGCTAAATGCTTCAGTTTCATGCTGTGGAAAGGTTGCCATGTGCCATATTTTTTGTTCTACTCATCGTGGGGCTGAACTGACTATGCCAACACATCGGGGTGGGTGGTTAAATGCCAAGGGAGGTCTCATTTTGTGTGCCAAGTGCCCCCAGTCGTTCGAGGCAGCAGGCTACTAGCAAAGTCCCTTAAGATCCCTAAGACGAAAAAACTGCCAAACTTTGACGGAGCAGTTCTTGGACTTCGTGGAAATTGGGAATGTTTCGTTTGGACCTACACATGCATGTGGGGTCTATCTACAATAAATTATCTTGGTTTCATTCAAATCCAGTCCATTTGACCATGCCAGAATCAAACGTATTCTTGCAAAATGCTTCAATTTCATACAATGGAAAGGTTGCCAGGTGCCATATTTTTTGTTCTACTCATTGTGGGGCTGAACTGATTGCGCCAACACATCGGGGTGGGTGGTTAAATGCTAGGGGAGGTCTTGTTTCATGTGCCAAGTGCCCCAGTCATTCGGGGTAGCAAATTATCGACAAAGTCCCTTAAGATCCCTAAGATGAAAAATGCCAAACTTTGACGGAGCAGTTCTCAGAATTCATGGTAGTTGGGAATGTTCTGTTTGGACCTACAGGTGCACATGGGGTTCATCCACAATAACCTCTCTCAGTTTCGATCAACTCCAGTCCATTTGATTGTGGCAAAATCAAACGCATTCTTGCTAAATGCTTAGTTTCATGCAGTGGAAAGGTGCTAGGAGTGACATTTTACATTCCATAGGTCATGGGACCGAACGGACTTTGCCAATGCATCAGAGTGAGTGGGTAAATGCCAAGGGAAGTCTTCTTTCATGTTCCAAGTGCCCCAATCATTCAGGCAACAGGCTATCGACAAAGTCCCTTAAGATCCCTAAGACGTAAAAACTGCCAAACTTTGATGGAATAGTTCTCAGAATTTGTGGTAGCTGGGAATGTTCTATTTGGACCTACAAGTCCATGTGGGGTCCGTCCATAATAACCTCTCTCAGTTTCAGTCAACTCCAGTTTGTTTGACTGTGCCGAAATCAAACGCATTCTTGCAATATGCTTTAGTTTCAAGCAGTGGAAAGGTGTTAGGAGTGACATTTTGCATTCCATAGGTCATGGTGCCAAATGGACTTCCACCAATGCATCAGGGTGGGTAGGTAAATGCTAGGGGAGGTCTTGTTTCGTGTGCCAAGCGTCCCAGTTGTTCCAAGCTGTCAGCTACCGACAAACTAGAAAGTTGCTAAGACTGAAATTTTGCATTCCACAAGTTGTGGGGTCGAACTGACTGTTCAACATGTTCGGGTGGGGTGAGTAAATGCTAGGGAGGTCTCATTTCATGTGCCAAGTGTCTCAGTCATTCCAGGCTGCAAGCTACCAGCAAACTCGAAAGGTTCTAGGAGTGACATTTTGCATTCCATAGCTCGTAGGCCGAACGGACTTTGCCAATGTGTCGAAGTGGGTAGGTAAATGCCAAGGGAGGTCTTGTTTTGTGTGCCAAGGGTCCCAATCATTCCGGGCTGTAAGCTACCGATGAAGTCACTTTGTCGATAGCTTGCAGGCCAGAACAACTGGGATGCTTGGCACATGAAATGAGACCTTCCCTAACATTTACCTACCCACCCCAATGCATTGGTGCAATCCATTCATCCTCACGACAAGCATATCAAAAAATAAGGCACCTGGCAAGTTTATGCTGCATGAAACTAAAGAATTTTGCAAGAATGTATTTGATTTTGGCATTGTCAAAAAAACTAGAGTTGACCAAAACTGAGAGATGTTATTGTGGACGGACCCCACGTGCACCTGTAGGTCCAAGCAAAACGTTCCAACTGCCACAAATTTTGAGAACTGCTCTATCAAAGTTTGGCAGTTTTTGCGTCTTAGGGATCTTAAGGGACTTTGCCGATAGCCTGTTGCCCCGAATGATTGGAGGGCTTGGCACACAAACAAGACCTCCCTTGGCATTTACCTTCCCACCCCAATGAGTTAGTGAAGTCTGTTCAGCCCCACGACCTATGGAATGCAAAATGTCACTCCTAGCACCTTTCCACTACATGAAACTGGAGTATTTTGCAAGAATGCGTTTGATTTTGGCACGGTCAAACGAACTAGAGTTGATCGAAACTGAGAGAGGTTATTGTGGATAGACCCCACATGCACCTATAGGTCCAAACAGAATGTTCCCAGCTCCATGAATTCCAAGAACCACTCTGTCAAAGTTTGGCAATTTTTGCGTCTTAGGGATCTTAAGGGACTTTGTCGGTAGCTTGCTGCCCCAAACGATTGGGGTGCTTGGCACATGAAATGAGACCTCCCCTGGCATTTACCCATCTACCCCGACGTGTTGGCGAAGTCCGTTCGGCCCCACGACCTATGGAATGCAAAATTTCACTCCTAGCACCTTTCCACTGCATGAAACTAAAGCATTTTGCAAGAATGTGTTCCTTGCCACCATAGGCAAACAAAATTGATTTAGCAAAAATTGAACTAGGTGTTTGTAGGTGGACCTGACATCCACCTATACATGCAAAGAAGATGTTCCTAGGTGTCACAATTTGATGGAACAGTCGATGCAAAGTTTGTCACATTTTTTTTCTTGGGCTCTTGAGAGATTGTCTGTGTTTGATATAGCCAAGAACGACCATGAGGCTTTGCCACCAAAAAGACATCCCCCCTAGCATTTACCCACCCACCCAGATGTTTTGGTGCCATCTGTTTGGCCCTAGGAGATGCCTATCCTAAAAATTTAGTCATAATACCTTTCTGGTAGTTAGAAATTCGATATTATAAAGATGTTCTCACTTGATCCAATATCTCGTAGGGCATCAATTGAGGTTTCCCTTACCGCTACTATCAATTTTTTGTCATTAAAACTCATTAACACTCACTATGAAATAGTAACATCATTAAAACGAATTAGAAATAGAAAAGTAAAGGGACATATCATCATGAATAATCATGAAAACCTACTTACTTTCCTTCTAAAGGCAACTTCATTAGGATTATGCCTACCTCCATCATAGTAAAATCTGCATGCAAATGCAGTTGCACTATTTAGCTAAAATGAGTAGTTAAAATATACAAGGTGAAATCAGGATAGCAAAGAAAAATAACATACCTTTCTGTCATTCCACTAATTCAATCTAATGAACCATCAGGGTCTGCTCTACTCTTTATTGTGTCGAGTATTGCCTCGTGATCAGACTCATGAACCTTCCACAAGGTCATGTTCAATGGTCTACCCCATATTTGATCAAATAAATTTTTGAAGCCACAACAAGGTTAGAATAATGAAGAATCTTCCTATGTGGCTCAAAGTCCTCGAACACCCACACATCAGACTTCTTCAGTGGATATCTTCTAAGCCATGTTCCAGTAACAACCACTAATCCTATAGGGTACTTGATGTTTTCTCCATCTAGAATAGGGGAATCTAATTTCTTTTTTGCCTCAACACAATGACAGATAATAATCCGTTCCTTCTTCATTATCTTCAAGCTGCATAAACATGCCCTACATTGATACATGCATTCAGTTCGATGAATGTAGTCAACAATACAAGAAAAAATACAAAATAAGATGGCATATTTAATTTTATTAAATTAGGATGCTGATAATACCTAGTTGAACTAGATATGAAACATGGTCAAAATAAACTGATGATTCAATCTCTATCATGTGTAGTATTGTCGGTGGTCGATAATGGTCAATCGGGCATAGGCCTCTTGTACACCAATCATCAACCCACTCCTTTGACTCACAATCATACCAAGCTTCATTTGTACATGTGAAGAACAAAAGCATGCCATATGCCGCGTATGAATAGTCTATGAACCTGCATTAGAGATTCTAAAAGAGTGTAGCTCACTTGATCCTGTTGATGTACAACAGTCCTCATATTTTGCAATGTTAGTATCATCAACCAACCAAAAATATCTACAAACTGTAGACTTACCTTCATTACCTGAACCCATTGTAGTGTTGCATCATTCAATAATAGATCTCACATCTGTCAACTTTGCATTATCTTTGTACTTTAACTCTTCTCATGTCAATACTCTTTTGATACATGCTCCTACACCATCATGCTCCCCCTTTCCATGCCCAACCTCACAAAAATTCCACATATGTTGAACACCATTCATCTTTTGCATCCTGCTCAACCAAAGGAACATCCGCGTGTTCTTGAATTATGATGCACAATGACCACATGATATGTTGACGAAATGATATGTTCCTGCTGGCCAAATCACGATAGAATATCTGAAAGCAACCTTGCACAAACTCTGTAGAATGTGTGCAATCATCACTAATATAAAAATGTTATTGCCTCAAGATCTTCATGTCATCCTCTATACTATCTTCTGCATGAATGAATGCTATTTGCACAAATATAGTACCCTACGTAGAGTTGTAATACTATGATTACACCTCATTCTGTGGCTGTAGTGTGTAGTTCTCTGCAAAGTCAACAACTGAAATGATGGTACCAAGTGGAAACGTGTCCTTGCATAACTTGAATTGTAAGTCCAACCATCGAGCTCTATGGGTATGCCTTGCATACTCGTACACTATACTCTCACGAAATGTAGACATAAACTGATACGCTGGAATCTTCTGAATAACCAAGTCACAGCGCTTTGCTTCTTTACCATCTTTTGTATTGTAGCCCACTATTTTATACTTGCCAAACTCTACTAGTTCATTTCCAACCATATGTGTGCTTTCCATATGTTGACATATTGGCATACATTGCAAGCCACTGCAATGCTGACATGTGCCATCCAAGCAAAATTTCCTGTAGAATATTTGACCTTCCTCTCTTTCACATAAAATTATTGATATGAAGTCTCTTGAAGTAGTTGGTGGGGCACATATGTCACAATCCTGCAAAACATTGTTAGTATGCAAATCTAAACATATAGACCGATAAACATCAGAATGGTTAGAAAATTCAAAATGTAATCTACAACAACAAGTAGTGTGTGTGTGTGATTTATTTTGACATAGAAAAGTTTTAGCATTTCAAAATATTTTTGACAAATTTTAATTTGAGGATACATCTCTAGAAATTTACCAAAAAATTGTGTTTGAGTCATATCCAAAAAATGCTTTGGATGTGGCTCACGATTTTGACTATTGATTCTCCTTCTCACAACATCTCTTGCATTAGGAGATACCCTTGTGTTATTTTTCCAAAATTCTTTAATGATGGATCTCAAAGATTCAACAACTTTGTCTTTATATGGGAGTCTTCCAGAGAATGCCCACAATTCATTGGTGTTTGGGTCCTCAACTCTTTCACATCTTCCAATGGCTCTCATTAGAGTTTTTCTACTTATTTTCAATGCTTGACTTGTCTTTCTAATGATGTGAGCTTTGTTTGTTTGTTGGCTTACTATTGTTGATGTTATGAAACGTCATGTGACATTACTATCCTTGGTGCATGAGGTGGAACCCATACTCTCATATGCACTCATTAGATTCTTGACAATTGATTTTTCACTTGAGGCATTCGATGTTCTTAGGCCAAGAATCTTCATAGTGGGCCTAAATTTTAGATTTCTCATCAATTCAGCAAATAGTTGACATCTTTTGGTTTCATTTAAATTCTTAAAGAATAATTTCCATATCTTATTCACATATCTTTGGCAAGTGTGCATGGGAATCTTATCCTACATGGGCTTCAACACATTCTCATCAATATCGATTAGAAACTTAGGTTTCCTATACAAAATTCTAGGAGGTGTTTTAATTGGTAAAGTTGACTCAACATTAGGAATTTCTTCAATATTTACTTGAGATGGGATAGATGGCGTACCTTCAATTAGAGGTGAAAAAGATGAAAATGATATACCTTCAACTTGACGTGTGAATGATGGAATGCCACCAACTTGAGAAGAAAATGAAGATGTACCTTCTACTTCACTTGTGAAAGATGGAGTGTCTCCAATTTGAGAAGATAATGATGGTGTTCCTTCAACTTGACCTGTGGATGATGGAGTGCCTCCAACTTAGAGATTCACTTTCCTCATTGCACAGAGGTTTTGCATTCATTCCCTTTGTGTCACCAATTCCATCTCTCCCTTAGTTTCATTAGATGTGTCATGTTCCTCTTCAATTAGCAATGGTGGAATGTCTTCTTCTATGGTTGACAATTTCCTACTTTCCTGATTTCGCCTCATTCTTTCTCTTTTCCTCTCATTCTCAGCTTCAATCTCTTCTAGTGTTAGAGTCTTTGCTCATTTCCTCGGCATGATGATGATTTCTACAAGCATGATGAATAAGACAATGATAATTAGAACCTTTATAATGACAATGAATAATGGTCACAATGAAAAATACAAAAAAGTTATCATGTTTGGTGATTTGCATCACTTTAGGAGCTCCAATTTCATCAAATTCATCACTGTCCTTAATTATTAAGATATGATAGACCAAAAAAACTATCCCAAAAAGCACTCAAATTCCTTGAATTGACAACATCAAGATCATGAGAAAACTCCCCTAATTCTTGATTATGTTCATGTGTGAGCATTTCCTAGGCTAGGGAAGTATCATGGAGGTCTCTAAAAAACTTTTGAACTCATCCAAATGCACAAATATCATGCACCTCCCCTTGTGGTGAAAGACTAGCTTGATTTATACCCATTTTCTCAACCAAATCAGCAACTAGTTCTTCATGTTCATGGCTATTGTAGGTTTGATAAAACTCATTTTTATGATGCCTAGGTTGTCCTAGACATGCATAAGGTTCATAACTTCTAAAAAATCAATCTATAGTTCATTTTATTGACCCATGAAAAAAGTTATAACTGTTGTCCCAAAGTCTAGAGGAAGAAGTGTGAAGACAAAAATCATGACTTGAATGAAGCCCATTGCGAGTAGTTTCAAATTGGGCATGGAGTTTACCTTCTTGGACCATGGTAGATGTTTTGATGACTATTTTTAAGCTTTAAACCACCTTCACATACCTTGATGGTGTGGATGTAGGATGAACATGTAGGTGTTGCATTAGTTGTGTAATGAAGGAACAATGGCACGAGGTATGATTTAGAAATCTTTGTTTGTTCACATTGCTTGCCACATAAGGGGTTGATATCACATATTTTGGAGAGTCATTCGAGGGCCCATATTCTGGACATGGATGGAGTGTTGTAGCAAACACTTAGTGGAGTTTACCTTCTTGGACCATGGTAGATGTTTTGATGATTATTTTTAAGCTTCAAACCACCTTCACATACCTTATAACTAGCTGGGCATGGCAGTCTTCCTAGGACAACAAGGTGACATTTTGGCACAAGATCATATCATTATCCCAGTAATGCATCACCAAGGGACTTATTCATCATAATGTGGGATCTAGGACAACATTAATGAAGGTTTCAAGATAGAAATTATGCCATGCATGCCTCTAAACTTATGATAGTCCTACTGTTGATTTATTTGTGATAGTCTTCAAGGGTAGTCTACATGGTATTTTGCATACTAATTCAGCTATCAGCATTGAGAAATGACAATTTCAAAGGCTTATAACCACATTTGCACTGATGACCACACTTTGTAACTTTAATAACATCAAGACAGTCCTTCAAAACTTGCCTAGCAACCTAAAATATGACCCCAGCATAATATGGATAGTCACTAATGACTATACTGTTGGGGATAACAGACATATGGTAACCAATTTTCCATATGGAAGACTTGAAGGAATATCTTCTTATTAACATGATTTGTTGCTATTATGTGGAGGCCATGATTGGAATGATTATATATACATATTAGAATTATCAAGCACCTTAAATGGACTATCAACACAACTAGGACTATCATTACAGTCAATAGGAACATCAAACAAGGTATGAAGATAATTTGATATCTTGTCACTTGGTGTAAAGGAAGGGTTTTCTAGGAATAACAAGGTGCAGAAATTCAGGGCAGAGTTCTATTTCATGATGACAAGTCAAGTCCTAAACTATAATATTTTGAGGACCTAGCATAAGAGGCAATGTTGCAAGGTGGCCAAGGGATCATGAAGAGGAGTGATGGTGTTTCACATGTGCACATGCAACAAAGGTAGCATAAAGAGATTAGTATTTACTTATAGGCACTAAATGTTTGGGTAGTGAATTAGTATTTACTTATCAAACTACTTCTTGCACCAAAATTAGGGAGAGATAATGGCATTGAATGAAGATGGTGGAGATTGGTGGTGGTTACTCTTATGAGGAACAAAATGGAAAATAAAGAGATTACTCTTAGGGGAGAAAGATGAAGAGCAATATGAGTGTCAAATTTGGAAAATATGATGTGAGATCTCTAAACAAGGATATAATTTATTGAGAACACTTAGGACTGTTATAGGCACTAAATGTCTGGATAGTTAAAGGTAGTCTTATCAACAAAAGAATAATCAATCCTAAAACCTCTCTTAACTATTATGATAATGATACCCATGTGCTATGTGACATTATGCATAAGGATTATTAGGGTCAGATATGAACAAAATATGCAATAGGCTCTCACTACCCTCTTCACAAGGTAAGAGATGACAACACGATGAAAATGACTGATCTTATATACATATTAGAATTGTCAAGCACCTTAAATGGACTATCATGAGCTAAAGACATAAATACATAAAAAACATAAGAACATATATAAGTGAATTAAAATGGATATAAAGAACATACCTTAGACTTCGATATTGGAGTTGACCAATTCTCCAAATTTTGGCTTCAAAATCCTCAAATTCTTGTTTTTCGCAAGTTTGATTATGAATTCTATATAACTCTAGAATGTGAATAGTGAAATTTATGGAAAAAACAATATCACACATGAAACATGAAACTTTACGTTTAAGTAATCAAATTTTCTCCAAAAAAATATTAAATCAGTTATTCTACATTGAAAAACAAAAAAGGTGGTGGATTGATCCAAAAATGATTGTTAATATGTAAAAGAAAATGCAAAAGTATTTTTTTGTCTGATATACTACATGAAAAGTAGGAATAACAGGCATGTGGGGTCTGAATCATGGATCCCACATGCTTTTTGCCCATTTTTTTTGCTTCCCATAATGTGGGTGTGTTATAACGCGCTCGCGTTATAATGTGAGCACGTTCTGGGAAGCATAAAAATAATAAGCTTCATGCACCCTAAAATCATAATCTGCCTCTCTTTCTCTATATCTCTCTCCCTCTCTCTGTCGACCCCTTGGAATGTGAGGGAGAGAGATATAGAGATAGAGAGGTACATATATTTAGATAGAGGGAGGATAGATAAATAAAGAGATAAAAGAAGAAAATAGATAGATAGAAAGGGATGTATATAGAGAGGGAGGGTGACATAGAAAGGGGGAGGGGGAGAGGGATAAATAGAGACAGATCGAGAGAGGGAAACGTGGAGAGATAGAGAGGGACATGGACATGGACAGGGAGAGAGGGGGGACATGGAAAGATAGAGATAGAGTTAGAGAAAGGAAAAAATATAGAAAGAGGGGCAAATACAGAGATAGAGAGGGATAGGTGGAGATAGAGACAAGGAGAGGGAGAGAGGGGAATTGAGATAGACAAAGGGGTCTAGATAGAAGGAGAAAGATAGATAAAGAGGGAGATAGAAATAGATATATAGAGAGGGGAGATATAGGGAGATAGAGAGTAAGGGAGAGATGGATAGGGAAATATAGAAAGAGGTAGAGAGGGATATATTAAGAGATAGGGTTATGGGGAGAGATAGAGATAGGGAAAGAGATGGAGAGATGTCCAGAGACATACTTGGATAGACATTTGAAGAGGTAGAGGGATGGGGAGAGAGATAGAGAGGAGGAGAGACGTAGAGAGGGAGGGAGAGAGAGGTAAAGAGGGATAGATTAAGAGATGGGGATCTATGTGGAGAGATAGAGATAGGGAAAGAAATCAAGAGATGTGGACAAAGACATATGAAGATAGATTTGAGGTAGAGGGATTGAGAGAGTGATAGAGAGGGGGAGTGAGATAGTGAGGGAGGGAGAGATAGAAAGGTACAATTAGAGAGAGGGGATCGATAGAGAGAGTAAACCTAAACCCCTAAACCCTAAACCCTAACCCCTAAACCCTAAACACGAGCAACCCTAAACCCTAAACTCAAGCATCCCTAAACCCCTAAACCCTAAATGATTCCCCTAAACCCTAAACCCAAAAATTGAGTAACCCTAAACTCATAAACCTCAAATTATAGTTCCCCTGACCCCTAAACCCTAAACTCGAGCAACCAAGCTAAACCCCTAAACATATAGTTCAATCTAGGGGATGATGGAGGATCAATGGAAAATGGATGTACAAAATTCTTGAATATTGATTATCATTATCCTCTAATGGATGAACTATTTGATAGGATCCAACTTATTTGTTTGATTATCTATGTTTTCTTGCCTGAACCAATGTCTCATCAAGGGATATTGATGAATAATGAATAGGACTAGTGGGATGATGGATAGGGCTAATGGGATGATGGATAGGAGTGATGTGGGTTACTTGCTCATAAGATCTTGATCATAGATAATATCTTGATCACATGGAGGATAAGCATGGATAGCGCGATATTAGATATGGATAGGGTGCGTGGGGATGTATTGATATTCATTAGATTGGGGAGTAAGAGGTGGTGATGGGGGTTCACTAGGAGATTTTGGAGGATCAATGATGGGATCGATGTAGATGGGCTGACCATGAGATGGTAAGGGATCTGGGACATGGGATTAGATGTGATGTTTGGATTTTGATTAGGATGGGTAGTTGGTGTTTCCATATGCTTTGGACTAGGCTCTTAACATGGCTATTGGGTTTCTTAGATGGATGTGATGGGTTCTTCAATGGGATCAATAATCTTTAGATGTTTGACAACATGGCTACATGATGGGGTTTGACTTGGACTTATGGTAGGAGACTCTTCAATGAAATAGATAGACATAGGAGTGGATGATGGTGTTGGAGTGGTAGACATGTTATTAGGAGGTTCTTTGTTACCTTGTCAAGGATAGGAATTTGAGTACATGATGTTTTTCTAAGATTCCTTGTTAATAGTCCTTGGGTGACATCCTTCATGGCTTTATGGGTTGATGAACTAGGATATGCATATAGTTGATGGACAATGATGGAAGATGTTGTGGGGTTAGGATTAGGATCGAGTGAATGGATATAGGAGGGGATGGATTGGGATTGGGAGTGTTAGAGGGGGATGAAATTGGATCAGTGGATTTGGATGGCTCCATATATTTGCTTTTATTTTTGGATTTTGTAAAGAGCCTTTGGAGAAAACTTTTCAAGGGTTCATGGGTTGATGGATTAGAGCTTAGAATGTTTGATGGTGGATTAGATGGTGATTTATATGGTGGATGGATGATATAGATTGATGAATTAGGAAATGGGTGGACTAATGGGTTAGGATTAGGAGGATTGGAAGGGAATTATAAAATAATTCCCCTTTAACCCTAACCCCTAAACTCTAAACTTGAGCAACCCTAGAAACTCATAAACCCTAAATAATGCCCCTACACCTGAGCAACCCTAAACCTCTCTCTTTCTCTCCCAAAACCCCTAAACCCTAAATTATAATTCCCCTAAAACCTAACCCCTAAACCATAAACCTGAGCAACCATAAACCTCTAAACCCTAAACTTAAGCAACCCTAAACTCATAAACCCAACCAACCCTCTCTCTCTCTCCAAAACAAGAAAACTAGGAATCTCTCTCTCTCCTTATCACCCTATCTCTCCCCTCTCTCTCCCCTCCGTCTCCATCCTCTCTCCCTCTTCCTCCCTCTCCTCTCCCTTGTTGAAAAAGAACATGGAAACAAGAAAACTAGGACATGCAAAGAGGGATGAGGATATAAATTGGGATGATGAAATGGAAACAAGATAATTTATGAAATTTCATTGGATGGGAAGAATGATGCGAAGATGTAGAGAGGGGAGGGAAGTAGAGAGTGAGAGAGAGAGGGTAGGAGGTAGAGACGGGAGGGAAGTAGAGAGTGTGAGAGGGTAGGAAGTAGATAGGGGAAGGAAGAAGAGAGTAAGAGAGAGGGTGGAGGTAGAGAGGGGAGGGAAGCAAAGACTAAGAGAGAGGGTAGAAGGTAGAGAGGGGAGGGAAGTAGAGAGTGAGAGAGAGGGTAGGAGGTAGAGAGGGGGAAAAGAGAGTGAGAGAGAAGGTAGGAGGTAGAGAGGCGAGGGAAGCAGAGACTCAGAAAAAGGGTAGGAGGTAGACAGGGGAGGGAAGTAGAGAGTGAGAGAGAGGGTAGAAGGTAGAGAGGGGAGGGAAGGAGAGAGTGAGAGAGAAGGTATGAGGTAGAGAGGGGAGGGAAGCAGAGACTCAAAGAGAAGGTAGGAGGTAGAGAGGTGAGGGAAGCAGAGACTCAGAGAGAGGGTAAGAGGTAGAGAAGGGAGGGAAGGAGAGAGTGAGAGAGACGGTAGGAAGTGCAGCTGCCCTTGTAGACATGTATGTAAAGTGTGGAAGCATAGACAAGACATGTCAATTGAATGACATAAAACTTTAAAGAGATGTTCTGTAATGGAATGCAATGATTGCAAGATATGCAAAAAATGGATTTGTTGAAAAGGCTTTAGAAACTTTCAAGCAAATGCAATTGGCATGTGTAAAGCCAATTTTGCTCAACATAACACGAGTGTGTTATAATGTGCTCGTGTTATGTAAGTTCACATAACGCGAGTGCATTATAACATGCTCATGTTATGGATTTCACATAATGCGAGTGCATTATAACGCATTCGCATTATGCTAAGCATGCTTAGATGCATTTTTTCTAGTTTTTAGCAAAATTCTGAGATAATTTGGAGCATGCTCCCAATCAGGATGACACTTTTTCAATGAAAAGTCAAAAAAATACCACTATAATGTTAAGCTCTCTGTTAGCTATCTAACCATATAATTCTTTTCACATTTTGAGTATGTTAAGGGTTTCATCTTTAATTTCTTTTGTTAGTGTATCCATTTTTTGTCAAAATCTAGTGTCTAGTATTTTTAACTTTTTATTACCATTCATCAAAATTTGAAATAAGTTACATTTTTAGAAACTAGACTCCATTCTACACATTTTTTTAAAAAAATGATTTTCAATTAGTTTTCAAAAAATTTAGTGGGGAGCACATTCAATTTTCTGTTTTCAGGATGTGTCCACTTTGAAAATTAGTTAAAAATCAAATATTCATGAAAAAATTATCAAAAAAGTTAGGGATAAACTACATGGTGTTAGCTAATTTCTCACTGAAGCAATTTTTGAAATACTAAAAAAAAGTCAACATTTTAGGGGGAGCATACCAGACGCTATGTTATGTTTTTTTGAGAAAAACAAGATCAATTTGTGTGCTCCCCCTTTTTGAACCCCTTAATCTCAACCATTTTTGGAAAAAAATAGTAGTTTAGAAACTAGATTCGAAGCACTACGACTCTTATTTTTGTTGCATCTTCAAATTTTGAGTGTAGCTATCTTCAATTTCTCATCTAACATCAATTTTTCCTGATTTCAGAAGAAGAAAAAAAGTGGCATCTTAAGACCCCCTTTTGGTCCCCCATCTTTGTGCACTTACCTAAATTGATGGTTGAGACAAATCAAATAACTCATGATGAATGTGCACACGACATATGTCACTCCAAAAAGGTATTTTTATTAAGATAATTGCTTTTTGATAAAAAGACATGATAAAGATAGAATTGATTTCATAAATTAGAATGTTTTTTTTTCTAATTTATGAGTTGATGATAAAAATAATAAGAATAAAGCCAATTAAACTTAATTTTAGATTTGCTTTTTGAAGTTCTAAAAATAAGACTGATTGTGCACATGAGCTAAAATGATATTTTTAGAAGAATTGAAGGATAAATAAGAATTAAATAAATAAATTTCTTTAATTAATTGTGCATGGAAGAATAAGATTAGATATAATAAAATATTTATTTTATTTATTTTTAGAAGATAATAGTCAACTTAAATAAATTTGAATAATTTATTTAAATTTAGAAGAATAACTTAATTAAATAATGAAAATTATTTAATTGTGGATAAGAAGAAATTGGGTGATGAATTAATTAAATAATTAATTTATTTAATTAATGTCGATTTGATTGGAAGAATATAATTTAATTAAATAATTAAAATATTTGATTTAAAGGAATAAAGTGAATTTTGATGAAATTAATTAAATAAAGAGGATTTATTCAATTATTGTTGGAATCGGGTTATTTAGAGGAAATTGATGAAATTAATTAAATAATTAGATTATTTAATTAATGTTGATTGCAAGTGATTTAGGAGGAATTGATGTATGCAAGCATTTTGGGCGAAGGGTCATTTCTAGGTGTCTACATTTTGCCCCTCTTTGAGATGATGTTGCAAAGTAACATCATTTCAAAGAAATTTAAAACATAGTGCTTGATTGGTAGAAGAAATTTGATTTAGAAGAATATGCTTGGAAGAAAATGATTAGATTTAGAGATGGTGATGCCCCAGTCACTCAAAGCGAGTGGTAAGCTAAATAAATAAGATGAATGATGATGATTATGCAAAAACAAACAAGGTATTGCCCCTGTCAAGTTGTAAACCAATGATTAATTGCTGATGATTGATAAGGATAGTGTTGTCATTGTGGGGAACAATGTATCCCTAGATCAACACAAGGATGTGGGAACGATATATCCCATTGATGATGGATTGATGATAATGTCTGGTTTTAGGAAATGAAACATGTCGTATAAGACACCTGGTCTGGGTTTGACAATGCAACATCTTGTATAAGACAATTGATATGATTGATTGATAATGTCTAGTTTCAGGAAATGAAACATGTCGTATAATACGTCGAGTCTGGTTTCGATAATGTAACATTCTGTATAAGACAATTGATAGGATTGTCTCTGGTTTCAGGAATGAGACACCTCGTATAAGATGCATGGTTTGGTTTTGAGAGTGTGAAAACCTGTATAAGACTGATGATATGATTAATGTGTGATTGATTGATTTAGTTTACAACAAGATTAGGGTCAAGACCAAACGATGTGATTGGATAAATTGGCTAGATTGATTAGCTAGATTAGTATGGAAAGGATGAGGTACATCGATAAGATAAATGATGATGCCCCCTCAAGAGGACAATTGGGTTCAAAGAACACAAGTGTGCTCTCGAAACAAAAGTTGAGATGAAGATGAAAAGTTAGATGAAAGATGAAAGATAAATGAAAAAAAAAATAGAAGAATTGATATCAGATTGATCGATCTTCATGAAAGCTATAGATTTTATTAGGATGTATGGATAGGTGGATGAATATGATGAAGTGTTTTGAGGATGTTTAGGTGAAATGATGATATCTTATGTACCTGAGTATTGGATACTTCCTTCCTATTCCAAATTGCCTGCATACCTGTATCCACGGGATCAAGGTACATTAATTGAGATGAGATGATGATATGTAGTTCTAGAAGTGTGATGAGATGGGGTGATGTTGCAACGATTACATGAATATTTATAAAGAGTAATCCTTATTTTGATATAGCATGTGGATGTTATGCACTAGGGTATAGAAGACCAAGGTGGTGATGTATCAAATGCATAGGACGTTGACTCTACAAGCAAACGGTTTGAACTTATATCTACTAGACATAATAGAACCTTGTTGGACCTGTGAATGGAAAATAGTCTTAGCATAGAATGATCTTAATACAGATAAGGCCTTTACAAAACCATAGATGCAAAAGATATTGATATGCAAGATGCTAATTCCAACACAAAAAGATACATATTAGCCGTAGTAAGATGATAAAGGCATCCCTCAAACACAACATACAAAAAGTAATGACTATGCCCCATTGCATACTACATCGCAACATACCAAGATTATAGATAAATTAGGGCAGTCTTGAATAGGTAATTAGGAAGAAACAAAAAGATAAACCAAAAAGATAAATTGACCGACTTACAAAGTAAACATACAGCCAACATATTCTCTTTCCAAAGAGGGTGTTCTGGATAGATTGGATAGATACGATAGATAAGATAGATAACAACCTTGTTGTAGGAACGATATATCCGTAAAGGTTGTTGATTTATAAAAAGGACTGATGTAGCAGATGTGGCAAGCAATATGTAGGACAGTAGTGGCTTCATGAGTAGGTCTTTTTGCTTCAGATTTGTTAAGTACTTTAGCTTTCAAAGGATGCATAGTTCATTTTCTACTTGAGTTAGTCAAGTCTAGGTGGATGGATGGATTGTGATAAGATGGAAGACAAGAAGGAGGGAAGTGTTTGACGGATTGGGATGGAGATGATGATTTATGATTGTTTTTGGGAATGTTTTTGGGATTTTCTAGATTTTTGAATGTTTTTGGGATTTTTTGGATTTTTGAATGTTTTTGGGATGACATTGGATAACAATTTGGATAGCCTAAATACTAGATACCAGTGACAAGGGAAAACTTGTTCTTAGATGCAAGGAGAAGGATGGGATTAGATAAGTGAACAAAAAGGATGGGTGATAGCAAATGGGATGGAAGACTTATGATAGAAGGATGAAGAAAAGAATAGGAAATAGTGGATGGAATGGATGAGGTGCTTAGCATGTGATCACCAAAGACTATGTTGCATAGGAATAACGTGCCCCATTCTAGGTATAATGCTTAGGATTTACATGACAAAGCTTATGACAATGGGATTGATTGGATTGGCTAGAAATGATGAGGTATATCAAGAGATTTCTCAAAGCATGTTTCAACATTTTGCCTCTATCTTTATCAAGATTAAGGAGGAAAAAGGAAGATGGATTGGATCAAGGGGATAATTATGCAAATATAATGGAAAGGAAGATATGATAGGAAGGATAGGTAGAAGGAATGATAGGATGGGTAGATGAGACAACATGCCCCCAAGTGTAAGTTACATAGACAATCAACCTACACATGATGCTTGTTTGCCAGGTTTTCATCATGGTACTTATCCAAGGGGCTTGTTTGCCAAGTTTTCACCATTGGATGAAGGGATTTCTCTTTACTATTTTGATTTTTTTTTTACTTTTGTTTTTTTTTACTCTTGTTTGGATAGGATGGAGGATGAGGACTCAAGCATCTGTTTCCATTAGCAAGGTAGTATGTTATCACTTTAATGCATGTTTGCACATGGACTATATCAGGTAGCATTACATGCATGGATGTTGGTAGATGTGGGAATATGGAAATGGAATGGATGGTGGATTATGATATGGATGATGGATGGAGATGGAAGGATAAATGCATTATGTAGCAAAAGCATGGACCATAGAGGTATGATGGGGAAAATATGGAGGATAAGGGATGGAAGATGGGCGGATGGAAGTATGTGGAAATGTCATGGAATGGTGGGGAACCAAGACCGGCGATTGCACACACTGTGATAGATTTTGAAGCCTTTGACTAGGATGAGGAGTGGGGATTAATGGGAATTGGGATAAGGGATTTGGAAATCATCAATTTAGGGATTTAGGAACCCAAATGGACTTAGGATTTGCAAGATTTTTTAATGGGGAGCGGGAATTTAGGAATTTAGGAATAGATTGAGATATGGATGCATCTTTAGGGGTAATTGCTTGTTTCTTAGGGACCCACACCATTTTCATTTTTGCCTTGAGGTGTGTGGGTGTATGTAGCTTTTGAGAGGGATTTGAGATAATTGCTTGTTGCTTAGGGACCCACTAAATTTTCATTTTTTCTTTGAGGTGTGTGGGCGTATGCAGATTTTGAGATGGATTTGGCTTTGCATTGGTATATTGATGCCCTATGGCATGATATTCTTGATGCTTTTGCGGAGATTTTAAAGCATCCAAATTTTTATGTTTGAATCTCATGGGATCAGGAATAGCTTCATATGTGGCCGATGTGTGCATTCGTTGGCCATGATTAGGAATGATAAGGGATATAAGGGGATGGGATGTGTGGATGGAAGAATGAGTATACTGATGGATGAAGGGATTAGGGGATTGAAGGATAGGAATATTAGGCGTCAGGAGAAGTGGAGATAGATTGGATGGAGGGATATTAGGAGTTGGAAGTAGTGGAGGTAAAGTGGATGGAGGAAGGTGTATAGTCACATGCTTTTACGAATGGTATGACGATGGAGGAGGGATGGCGACATATGAGTGAGAGGTGCGATAAGGTGTACCGGGATATGGAGTGGAAGTAGTTGGAGGAGGTGTGGAGGTGCTACCAACATCATTGGATTGTTTTTCTTGGGATGAAAAACCAAGGCCATGTGCTCAAGGATGGATTGCAACATGGAGGGGCTCTAAGATACCTTGTTCATGAAGGCCTAAGCCTTTGCCTTGATAGTTCATGTTTTGGAACATACGATATGCAATGGGATGTTTGTTTTGAAAACAAGATGCGAGTCCATTATTTGATGGAGAGAGTGAAGTGGTGGATAGTGGTTGTTCTCCTAAAGAAGAACATTCATGGATGAAGGTGGTAAGACCAAGAGGATAGGATAATGGATTTGGAGTGGAATCGATGGGAGATGGTGGAGGATCAACATGAGCTAATGGAAGATCCACAAGAGACAATGAGGGATCATGCAATGGATGAATTGGGATGCTTGGATCTTGACTAACATTATGCTCAGTAGGAGATGAACAGATAGGATCCAAGTGACTTGTTTAATTGTTAATTCTTTCTTGGGGACCAAGTGTCTCATTAAGGGAAGTGGATTTTGCTGGATCATGGATAGGGCTAGATGGATGATGTATAGGAGTAGTGTGGATAACTTGTTCATGGATATTTATGGGATCATGGATAGGCTCATGATCTTGGACAATATCTTGATCATAGAAAGTATAAAGGTTATGGATGGGTTGGATGGAGTTGCTTTGACCTAGATTTAGATAAAGGGTAGATGTTTCCACATGCTTTAGATTATACTCTTGACATAGCTCTTGTTTTTCTTGAATGGAGGTAGAAGTGGGAGACGCTTGGATAGGCTTGATAGGCTCTTGATTGTCAACAATGTGAAGGTACAGTGGATCTAAACTTGTACTCATGGTGGAAGACTCTTTAGTAGGATTGACAAGTTGTAGACTATATGATGTATTTGGAGGACTAGACATGTTGTTTGAAGGCTCTTGAATAAGCTTGATAGGCTCTTGGACAAGTGTTTGATGACATGGAGATGGTTGATTCCTTGCTAATAGCTATTGGATCACATCCTTCATAAGAGTATGGGTGGATGGGCAATATAATGGATGGATGATAATGGTGGATGGCGTTGTAGGTTTAGGATTAGGATTAGCTAGAGGGATAATGTGATTGGATGGATTAGGATTAGAATTGGAAATACCCCACGATGGACTTTGATAGGGACTACATGGTAGTGTAGGGATAGGACTAGTAGGTTCTTGGATAGGCATTTGATTGGATGATGATGGAGGGTGCACATAGGATGCATAAGCTAGAGTAGTGTTCCCCTTGTCAAATGTATCATAAGCTCTTAAGGACAGTTGATTTTAGTGCAAAGGAAGACTTGCATGTTCTTGTTGTAAAGTAACTTGATAGTCTTGTAAATGGGTTTGATAATGAGTCAAAATCTTAGAATGATTTGTGTTTGGGATTTTGTGTTTCCTAAATGTTTTTGGGATTTTTGGATTTTGAAGTTTATGATGTTTTTGGATTTTGAATGGTTTGATGTTTTTGGATTTTTGTATGGGTTTGATGATGAGTTGAAATGTTGATTGAGGAGTTGGATGATCATGGGGTGGATTTTGTTGAGCTTTACAAATCTCCGTGGGAGTAAGGAGAGTTTTGAGTGGTTTTTCTCCCATGGGTTTTTGATTGGGTATACCCTCTTGTGAAGATAATTCACTGAATGGTGTAGATATGGTAAACATTGTTTGGACAGGGTTTACTTGAGGTCTACCCATAACATTAATAGCCTCATGGATGGATCTTGCATGATTTTGTCTAGATCTTGAAGCCCTTCTTCTTGAGAGGATTGACCTTCTTGAAAGTTTCGCTCTTCTTGAGAGGGGCTTTGACCAATAGTATATCCTTTTTTAAGGAAATCATGAGAATACGTTCCCATGTCAAAGTGAGATGCATCTATCAAAGAGGTATTACCCTCTTGAGGGTTGTTTTGGATGTTACTTTGAATTTCAAGTTGGGGATTATGAAATGAGATGTTTTGATGATCTTGTTGAGGGGGATTAGGATTTTGATATTGTTGTGGAGGAATGAGGTATGTGTTTTGATTTTGTGGTGGTTGAGGTGGAGGAAGATATGTGGTGTTTAGATTTTGAGAGTATTGGTGTGGAAAGTGTTGATGTTGTTGTTGGGGGTGAATGTGTTGATGTTGGATGTATTGATGTTGTTGGGGTTGAATGTGTTGATGTTGGATGTGTTGATGTTGTTGTTGGGGTTGAATGTGTTGATGTTGATATTGGTAACATTGGAAGAAGTGGGATAGGTTGATGTAGGGGTAACTTGATATGTGCTTGGATTAGGTTGGTATGAAGTTGAGGAGGATGAAACATGGGATTGAGGTGTAATTTGTTGAGGTTGTGAAAGGAATTCTTGTTGTTGTGGAATGTGATATTGTTACTGTGGTGTGCATTGATATGTAGGTGGGATAGGTTGGAATTCTTGTTGTGGTTGGAATTGTTGTTGGGATTGTTGGTGTTGTTGTTGGGTAGTGACTTGTTCCTTTCTCTATAACCACCTAAGTTTAGCAAACATTTTTTTGATACCATGACGATCTTGCTCGAGGTTTGTGTTTTCTATTGGTGGAATGGGTTGATACATATGTTTAATTCTTTGTATTTCAGCTTGTTCCTCAAGATATGCCTCATAGTCTACAAGGTTCTCATGATCAATATTGGAGATAGAAGGAGGGCCTCCTTGAAGTGTGACTTTGGGTTTTGGATTTGACCTAGGTTTGTTGATGATTAGAACCATTTTGACAAGGATTTGATAGATTTTGGTTTAATTTTCTTGTGGCAAGAGAAAACACACAGTAAATAGAGTGGTTAAGGACTGACACAACAGATAGTGTATGTTCGAGGCTCATGAAAAAGGCCAAGTTTTCACGGGTATAAAACAATTGCAAATAAATCAAGTATTTTTTATCCCTAAAGACATGGATTCACTGCAGTACATCAACTCAAAACTTAGATCTCCATCAACTCAAATGTCATCACACAGATAAGCATGTGTGAGCATTATATTATTTTTGCGAGAGAGGATAGGTAGGGGTATCTCACCCTTTCCCCGAAAAGCTACAAGTGGGCCACAAGAGCTTATGCTAGCTGAGGATTACTATCTCATCTCAAGGGAGGCAATGGTGATTAATCTTGAGGGATTGTATCGATTCCCCTTGCACTAAAAATTACTGCAACGTTCAGAGGTGAATCAGGTAGTCTTTAGCTAGGGGGTTCTTATTTGCTTTGAGGGACCAGTGCCTTGTGAGCATGCGGCAAGCTACTAAAAGCTTTGACCAATCCTACTAAGAGTATCATATACCTCACACCATGCAAAAATTATTTTCACAAATTGTTGGTACGCCTCTTTTCAATTTGCCACTGTAAGGCAAGGCTGACGCTGGTTAGGACTTGGCTTTCACCTTATCCAACTTATATAGCAGTTCAAAGGAAAACTTCGCTTAGGGTCATCCCTTTTGGATGAAGCGCAATCCAAAAGCAGGCCCTTCTAAAGGATAAATAGAAAGTAAATGATAGATGAGTCTGGTTTTTTTATCACCCAAGATGTTGAAAGGGGAGAGCATATGCCTATCACCTTACAAACACGGAAAACAGTTGTTCATTTATCCTATTTAGTAAGAAAATAACTAGGTGCAACTACTTAACCACACAAGATTGCAAATGATAGATGTCAATTGTCCCTTAAGATAGCAATTGTTCCTCAGACTTTAGATTGTAAAAAGATCATTCATGTCCATTGTCCCTTAAGATAGCAATTGTTCCTAAGACTTAGTGAAAAAAGAGATTACAATTCTTCAACACTCGTCCTACAAAGATGTGTTAGACAACCTATTTGCTCTGTGATAACATGTTGTAACAAGTGATATTAGTTCTAGATAAACCAAGTAGTTAGCATGTGTTTGAAATCATAGATTGAGGATGGGCCAATGAGTGGACTTAAAAAATAAAACTCAGAAAATCCTTGAAATGATATTACCACTGCATAGAGGACATAAAAATATCAACTTTCAAAAAAAACATCACCTGAATCGGAGTCCGTTTGTGAAAGTTATGAAGTTTGGAAGGTCTAAAAACTATGACGAGACAGAGATAGTAGTGAAAAAATAAGTTTTCTAGAAAAATAGAGAATCATGAGAAAAAACCAATGTTTCTACGATGTAGAGCACGAAATTTTAGCCTATTTAGAAAAAAACACTAAAAAACATGTCTGTATGACCAAGATAACGAGGTTTGAAAATTGCCTACTTAATCAAAATGCTCAATGAAGAAGGGTCTGATTTAGCCTCTTGTGAGTGACCCCTGGTCACTAATGTGACCTATTGCTGAGGGCTAAAAAAAATCTTTTATTTTTAAAAAACTAAAATTAGTTTAAAATTTTTTTTTAAAAAAATTAAAATTTAAAATTAAAAAGTTTTAAACTAAAGTTTAAACTTTTAAAAGTTTAAAATAAAGTTCAAACGATGCTCCCATCAAATTTTAAAAAGTTTGTAAGTTTTTTAAAAACCAATCTGCCAAGTATGGCCTACGCAGGCCTGCTGTACCTATGCAGGTACGGCTGGCAGCTTTTAATTTTTAATTTTTATTTGTTTTCTATGTTTTTTTGCTTTTTTATTTTTATTTTTTAAAATTTATTTATTTATTTTATTTTTTGAAATTAAAAAAGAAAAAAGATGATTTTTTTTTACCTTGTCCCTGTACACTGACCATACGGCCTTGGGTTGCATGCTCGAGGTAAAAAAAATTCCCTGATTTTTACCTGCACTGAAATAGGCCAAATTATATGTTTTTCTTCGCCTACTGACCCTTCGAACGCAACAGTGATGTCCGTTTTTTCCCAGCAAACTTCCTTTAAAAATCCATCTTTGGATCTCTCCTAAAAAGAGCTAAAAACTTGTGAAATCAAACTAAAAATTCCACAAATTTGATAGTAGATCAGGACCAATGGGTCCCATTGGACGTGCCAGAATGTATATAGATAAAATTGAGATGATATAATGAGATCAAAACAATGATAAATAAACAACTCAATCCTAGAACCTTCAAGATAATGATCTAGATAATAACCGAATAATCAATGAATAACACAAAAACAATGAAAGCTTTCGCCTTGTATTGTTATCTTGGTCTTTTGTGGATTGCTCAATCAATTGCGAAACCATGTTTGCAACAAGCGGACATGATGATGATAAGTGCTCAATGTGCTCAAAAGTGAATATGTGCTCAACGATGCGTGATAAAAGCTCAAAGCTGTATATTAGAATGCCCAAAACTTAAATGATCGAAGAGGATTTGTGAAAGGATGAACGTGGTATATATAGTTTTCAAGACATAATCGATCAACGGTGGAGATAAATCAAAGAAATAGATGGTTGAGATAAATCAAATAACTCATGATGAATGTGCACACGACATATGTCACTCCAAAAAGGTATTTTTATTAAGATAATTGCTTTTTGATAAAAGACATGATAAAGATAGAATTGATTTCATAAATTAGAATACTTTTTTTTTTCTAATTTATGAGTTGATGATAAAAATAATAAGAATAAAGCCAATTAAACTTAACTTTAGATTTGCTTTTTGAAGTTCTAAAAATAAGATTGACTGTGCACATGAGTTAAAATGATATTTTTAGAAGAATTGAAGGATAAATAAGAATTAAATAAATAAATTTATTTAATTAATTGTGCGTGGAAGAATAAGATTAGATATAATAAAATATTGATTTTATTTATTTTTAGAAGATAATAGTTAACTTAAATAAATTTGAATAATTTATTTAAATTTAGAAGAATAATTGATTAATTAGATAATAAAAATTATTTAATTGTGGATAAGAAGAAATTGGGTGATGAATTAATTTAATAATTTGTTTATTTAATTAATGTCGATTTGATTGGAAGAATATAATTTAATTAAATAATTAAAATATTTACTTTAGAGGAATAAAGTGAATTTTGATGAAATTAATTAAATAAAGAGGATTTATTCAATTAATGTTGGAATCAGGTTATTTAGAGGAAATTGATGAAATTAATTAAATAATTAGATTATTTAATTAATGATGATTTCAAGTGATTTAGGAGGAATTGATGTATGCAAGTATTTTGGGCGAAGCGTCATTTTTAGGTGTCTACAATTATTACTTATTAATTTCTCCCGTGCTAGACAATGGTGGTGGTTAATGGAGGGTCGGGATATAAATGAAGAAGGCCCTCGAATAGTAATCTCTAACGGGTGCATCAGTTTTGATGATTCAATTTTAGATTTGGTGGTTGAAAAACTTGGGGAGAGTCAGCCTGTTGTGGAAGAAGAGTTGGTTAGGAAGATTATGTCATTATTCTTGCTAGAAAGGAAAATGAGGCTAAGAAAGTTGATACCCCTAAAACTTTTGGGGGATTTGTAAAAAAAAAGCCCAACAATTGGCAATTAGAATAAAAGAACAAATTGGTATGGTCCATACTAAGAACAAGTTGGTATGGTCCATACTATGGTTGATATTCCCTGGATCTTGGTAGGGGATCTTAATATGGTTGAGCACAACAGTGACAAATATGGGGGAAAGAGGCACTTTGGAAAGGTAATGGGTTATAATTTTGGTAAAAAATGAAAAGGGCTCTCAATATTTGGGATCCTCTTGAAAATCATAAGAACAACAAAAAGAAATTTTGGTTTACTTGGTGTAACAACCAAGGATTGCGCAAGAGAGTCTATTCAAGATTGGATAAATTCTATATTAACAAAGTTTTTTTTAATTTCAAGCATAATATATAGGATTTCCTTATCCAAGTGATCCCTTCTACCATGTCAGACCGTTCCTCTATCGAGACTTGGATTACTATCAAGGACAATAGTCAAGCAAATAATTGTAGAAAGAGTCAAATTTTCAAGCTCAATACCACCTTACTCAAAGATAATGATTTCCTAGTTGGCATTTATAAAGTGAGAATGATTAATAAATGCATGTTTAGTAACTCTGCCATTGTTAGATGGGAGAAGACGATTCTTGTTTGGAAAGAGGTTTTAAAAATTGTGGGCAAAATGAAGGCTCTTGACAGAAGGAAAGAAGAAAAAAGAATTGAGAAGAAGCTTTTAGACTTAGAATTCAAGTTTCAAAGTAACTTGAATGACAAGGGGATATATGATGAAATGGTGGGAACCAAGGATCATCTTAGATGTATATAAAACTTCAAAAATCAAGGGGCTAAGATTAGATCTAGGCTCAACTAGCTGAAAGAAGGTGACTAGGGGACTAAATATTTCTTTAATATTTTGAAATCCAAGCACACAAGAGAAAAGGTTGGTCCAATCTTGGTGGGGAACACACTATGAGTAGTGACCTCAAGGAGATGGGGGAAGCCCTTCAGAATTTTTACAAAAAATTGTTCTTTAGTGAGGATAATAATAAGTCTTGAAGTAAGACTCTTTTGCAAAAGAATCATCCCTAATAAATTGGATGACTGTGATATTGAGGAAGTTAGCAAAAATATTTCAAAGGAGAAAATTGTAAGAACTATCAATTCCTTTAATCTTGGTAAATCTCCAGGGTTGGATGGCATTCCAATTGAATTCTATAAGACTAATAGTGACTAGATTGTAAAAATCTTATCGAGGTCCATGAAGAAGCTTTTGAGAAAGGAACTTTGGGAACCAATATCAACAAAGGGATGATCAAGTTGTTTCCCCAAAGAAGGTGATAAAACTTTAATCAAGAATTGGAGACCTATCACTCTCTTAAACTCATCTTACAAGATTCTTGCCAAGCTATTGGCTCTTAGATTAATTGATATTTTTAAAATAGGATTATCTCAATCAATTAGGTTGGCTTCATCAAAGGGAGGTATATCATTGAAAACATGATTTCTAGTTGGGAGATTCTTAGTCTTTCCTCCCATCAAGGGTATCATGTTACCTAACAAGCTTGATCTTTTGAGTGCCTAATTTGTAGATGACATGGCCTTGTTTGTTGAGTTGAACCAAGATAATTTCAAGAATGTTTTGAGTAGACTTAATATATTTTGTGAGGATTCAGGAGCCAAAATTGCTAACCACAAATCAATAATCTTGGGGTGGAGAGAAGACTTTCTTGAAGGGTTGGTTGGTTCTAACTAGCAATGGGGTGGCTCGAATAAGATAGTCAAGTATCTATGCATTCCATTCTCAATTGATCCCTCCTTGAAAGAAATGTGGGAGACTAGGAGTGGATGTTTAGAAATTTTGAAAAAAAGAATATCAAATGGCAAACTCATATGTTATCATTGGCTGGCAAGATTTAGGCATGCCAGAAAGTCTTAGCCTCATACAATATTTACTATGCTTCTGCTTGGTTATTTGGTAGCTATCAAATTGATAAAGTGTAAATTTTGCTAAGATATTTCCTTTGGTCATATTGGAAATGTAACAAAAATAGGCATGCAGTAAGTTGGTCCCGATGCTGTATGCCTAAGAGTTTGAGGGGTCTTGGCCTCAAAGACCTTAAGTTGTAAGGTATTGCACTGGTTGTTAAATAGATATTGAAAGCTATTGAGGGGGATGAACCATGGAAAATACTATTTAGGAATAATATTGCTTGCCCCAAACCTAAGAAAGGGAAAAGTTGGACTACTTTACACCCTTAGGATTTAATGTTTAGTAAGTTCTTTGTTAGTCCTTTTGGCTCTAATGTCTTTGGTAGTATATGGACGGCTTGCGAGAGTGTAAAACATTTTCTTATGAATAAAGAAGCCTTCTCTAGATTAGGGAATGTTTTTTTGGTATACAATATAGTATGATGGAATCTGCATTGGAACAATAAGCCACTGGCTTTGACCCAAGGTTGTTTTGCTAAATTTTGGGCTTCTAAAGGTTTTATTGGTTTTGGTAATGTAATGGAGAATGGTTAAAGATTGGCACATTATCCAAAGTGAGTTTGGTATCCCTAGCACTCAGAAAAGAACATTCTCTATCCTGAAGAAAGCCTTCTATAGTGCCAATTTCCCTATTGTTTTGAAATTCAATATTGAAATTCTAGATAATATACAATGGAAAGATGGAACTATTTTTGATAAAATGACCTCCAAGAAGACGTATAATTTGTTGGATAGTTCAAAATAAATTATAAGTAAAATCAATGACAACTGGAACTTGAAGTGGTCTGACAAAGATTGTTCTTTTATTTTCAAGTTTATGCGGTCTTCTATTTGTGGGCAAAAGAAAACTTGTTTTAGGTGGTTGCTCATTTGAAAAAGCTTGTTGTTTTCAATGGTGTGTCTAACTCTGGTATCCCAGTCAATGTGTGTAATCATTGTAACATTATTGAATCTTTTGAGCACCTATTCTTAGACTGCCTTTAGCTTTTAAGACCTGGTCGATTTTCTTAGGCAATTGTTTGGGTTGGGATAATAAAGAAGGTTTTAACTCATTTGAAATTTTGTTTGGTTATGTTAGAATCTTTTCCAATGAGCTTAATATGTTTTAGTTTGTTCTTACCAATGATATCTTGTGGCACATTTGGAAAGCAAGAAATGACAAACTTTTCCAAGGCAAAATAAGGTATCTTTTTGACTCATTCTTTGATCTCACATTTTTCAACATCATGATGCAGGTTTGAATGATTATGGAGATTCCAAAGAATGGGTTCATGATCCTTTTAAAAGGACTCACTCTGGTGTACAATAAAGAGGTGGTTAGTGCACACTTCTAGCCTCAAGGCAGAGATAACTTAGACAAGGAAGAGTTGTAGCTACTAAAAGAGCACATGGATAAGAACAAGATTAGTAGACCTAAAGTGGAAGTGAAAAAGAACTCAAAAAATCTAAAATATTTGAGCCTATTGTGAAGGACTTGGACCCGGATGATGAAGTTGATCTTGTCATTGGGACGTATGAGACTAATTACTATGAGAATTATAGTAATCAAATATGTTGTTGGGAGTAGTTGGTTGTCTCATGTGTTGGTTTCTATTGGTCCATTTGATAATTTTGATGTCTTTTGAACTAATTCGGTTATACTTTTGCCACTGGTTGATGGTTGAATAGGTATGTTGGGTATCTTAGTTTCTAGTGATTGTTTTAGGTGGGTCTTAGCTTGGACTAGATTGATAAACTTGGTGTGGCAGTACCTCATATTGTACCTGCTTTTTGGTTTTTTATGATGAATGATCTTTAATATAAAAAATATATATTAAATATAAGTTAACTAGATTGCATTTTCCTTATGAAAGTAATTGTATTGATTTATTATCTTTGAAAATATTATTTCTTTTCAAAATGTAATAAACAAAAATAGAGGAAAAAGTATATAAAGAAAAAGGAAAGAATTTTTTACGACACTTGTTATTTTTGGCTTGAAACCCTCTCTCCTCCTCCTTTAAAAGAAAATTTCTTTTGGGTCAAGAATGGATTGAAATTGTTTGAGCATGGATTGGGATTCTTGCAAGTGGATTGAGATTTTTTGCTTGTGTGTGCTTGCTCAAAGAGGAGATTTCCTCCATTATTGAAAGCTTGTAGAAAGGTAAGTTATTATTTTTAATTTATGCATTGAAATTGATTATTTCTTAATTTATATGCCCACATTAGGTGGAGGTATATTGCTTCTCCTCATAGGAATGATTTGTTAGATTTATTTTTATCTTTTATGCATTGTTTTTAATTTCTAAAAATGCATAAATAGAGCCAAGTTATGGCTTAATTTTTCCAAAACCCTATTGTGTATTTGTGGGTTGAAAAGAATGGTGTTGTGCATTTTCTATACCTTAGGGTATGTTTAGAATTTTAAAATTTTGGGTAATTTCAGAAATAAAAATTTAAGGTTCATGATGATGTCATCAATGGTGGATTTGGGGATTTTTATGGTTTTTCCTACCTTTTAGAAAATGAAAATTGAAAATTAAAACCATGTTCCATAATTTTTATTTTGTGGGATGAATAGTCTCCCTAATATATCGTGATTTTTGCATCAGTAGGAAATATGCCATGAATTTTTGCATTGATTTTTGTGCCAATTCAAATTTGTAATTTTGATCCTTTAGGCACTTATATTGAGGTATAGAGTAGGAAAGGAGTGGCCTCTCACCATTTGTCAAGATTCAAAAGGAATTCATGGATCGAGCTAGTTGAGAGTTTAACCAAGTGATAACATAAACACATTAGGGTTAAATAAAACATGTGTTAAAAAGATAACTACACCATGTTTCAAATGTCTCATGAGGATTTGGACTTGGATGTATAGGACATATCACAACTCTTGGAAGTTGGTGAATGTCATTGAGTAACCTCATGTGAGGTATGATTTCCTACTCAACATTCTACATAGTCATTGTCCTAGTGTATTGACACTCCTCAGCTTACTTCTAGGACCCTCCTCATCTCCTATCATCAGATTGTTTATGTGACATGTGTTGACACCTCTACATGTACATTGGTGGCTTGTTGTACCCTCGTACATTTATGTTGTTGGTATTTATTCATATGTGTTGAACTATTTGCACTAATGGCATGGAAACCTTTGTGAATGCATGCAAGATTCCTTTTACATATATTGATTTATGTGGATTAAAGGTGTGAGGAACCCTTATGTGATTATTGGTTGGCATTCCTTTATGCTTATATTAACATGCGTGTTGTTGGCACCTACCCTAATGGTTCTAAGTCTTGTGTCATCTTTGTTGCCTTGGACCAACAAATAAAATGTGTACCCTATAGCCCTGTTACCTTAGATTTTGACTAGGTCCATTTTATCAAAATTTTGGTCAATGTTATAATTTGTCAATTTAGTCACTTTGGGTCTTGATATGATTAATTAAATAAAACTTCAAGGTTTTCAAGTTCCAATTCTTTCTGATTCTTTGTTGGGCCTTTAGAACCCTGATAGAACTTGTCAACACTTTCTATGGTTCTTAAACCTCTAAAAACCTTGATAGATTTCTTTACGAAGGTTCCTTTTGTAAGTGTCGACATTTTCTAGGTTTTCAAAACCTTGCAAACCATCGACAACGGCTCCTTGTAAAACTTGTTGGCATTTTCCATGGTCCTCGAAACTTTATAAATCACTGATAGGTTTCAAAAGATCATCGAGTTCTACCCATGCTTTCATAACTTTCTAAATACCTGACTAATAAAGGGCTTGATGTGTTTTAGTTGGTGTTTTTGATGGTTTCCATAACCCCTAAAACCCTTGACAGAATTTTCAATAATTCTTAAAGCCACAACTCGGAGAAGCAATGCAAGAGACTTAATCTTTGAAAAGGAATGTTGTCAACACTTTTTATGGTTCTCAAAACCTCTCAAATTCTTGATAATGTTTTAAAAGGGGGATTCATCAGTCAATTTAGTGGTTCTCAGAACCACTTGAACCTCTGACATAGTTTTGGTATTTTACAGGTTTACAGGTTTCAAGTGGACTTCTTCCATTTTTCTAGTGTTCCATAAGTTCCAACCTCCCTTCCACTTTTGTATTTCTCCCATGATATTAACCACTCATATTCCTCTATTTTTCACTCATTTGTGGGATTCTTTTGGACTTCCAAACATCTTCCAATTTTGGATCCCCTTCATTTCCCATTTCCCATTAGACTTCCTTTGTAGATTTTCCTTGGACTAGTTTACTTCTTCCACTATTCCTTCCACCCTTCCAACTTCCAAAGTTCGGATGTCCTTCCATTCCCTGCATTCTTGCATCTTGTTCCTTTTCCCTACTTGTCAATTTCTTGACTCCCTCTGGCATGTCAACTTTTGACTTCCAGTCCTGCACTAGATTCTTGCAAATCTATCAAATACCTCAACCACTCCCTGAGACACTATTAGTGGCCTCAAATGGACATGATTAGATAGGGGAAGACTTTTAGATGTCTCTTAGTACTTGTGGACCCCTCAAAGATAGGGCTTATGTACAAAGCCATATGGTTGTTGATGCAAAGGGCATGGTTGTATATCCAACATTTACAAAAAAAAAAGTAATAATTATTAATAAAAAAAGGAAGAAAAAATAACAATTAATATTTATACTTGTATCTCTATTCTCTTTAATGAACTCCACTCAATCATGTCCATTTTTTAATTTCAAAAGGCATTTTTATAAGAAAATTCAAAATGGCCAACCAAATAGGAAAACTAAATAAATAATAATATTATTAGTTATTATAGGATGCAAAGATGCATTTACAGAAAAAATAAAGCATGGAATAATATGGACTATTGACATGATTTTGATGGTCTCCTACTATGAATAACAATAATTTCTTATTTCCAATTCAACTTTTTCAAATTTATTTGATTTATTTTGGTTTCTTTTGTTTTGTATTTTGTATATTTATATGTTCTACTTGTATTATTTTTTATTATGTCGGCCATAGTCTCTTTTTTTATTGGTAAATTATGGTCACGGGGACCATTCCCTCTAAACTAAATAGATGTCAAAAACATAAAGCACATGCCTTGTAAATAGGGGTGCAAATATTTAAAGCAAAACCTCCAGCATCCTGGAGTAAGAATAACAAATTCTACTAATAGCTAGAAAATGACAATACCACGGCTACCAACTACAACTATCAACCGATATTAACGAAAAAAAGGGGGAAATGGATATCAATCCCCAATCTCGAATGCATCTTCATAAGAGTCTATGAAAACAATTCCGCTCCACATTTGGTGTGGGAGCAAAGGTGCATGTTGAACAATACCTCATTTTTCTTTCTTTTACTTTGCACCATTGTCCATTTTCCCTCTGATGCCCCAGCTCTCTCGGCCTCATTTGATTTCTCTGGGAGATTTTTCCTTCCCCCAAGAGACAAAATTTCTGAGCTCTCTGTTTGAACTACCAACTCCTCATTTGACTTAGGATCCAAAGTAGCCTTAACGCTATCCCTCCCTTCAAGAGGAGATCCCTCTGTGGCTCTCGGTGTGGCTTGTAAATCACTTGGTGTATCCTTGTGATTGCCAACCCCGCTAGTTGGGGTAGCAATAAGGGTTTTATCAATCTAGCAAGAATCTTCTTTTTCCATTGAATAATGATGGAGGAGACATTTTTCCACCAAGTAGCCTAACTGTCCATTTTACGCTTTGAGCAATGAGCAGTAATATGACCAGTATTGAAGCATGTATGGCAACAAAAGGGTAAACCCTCATAATCTAACATCTGACTCCAACACCCATTTCTAGTACTCAGGGAGATATCCACTGAAAGATCTTTGGTAATATCCATCTCCACTAGTATACAGGCATATGTTGTGTGCAAATAGTTGGATGAGCCCTTATCCACCCCCAAAAACTTCCCTGAGTTACCTATAGCTTCAAAATAGGAATCAAACCAAAATTGTAATGGAAGATTCATGAGTCTTAACTAGATTGGAGAAAGATTCAATGATAGGGTTGAAAGAAGGGTGCCATGGTTTCAAAATGAGTGGATAATTCTCACAAATCCATTGGCAGTCACAAAGGATTTTATTTCTATCTCGAATGCTGTCGAAAGCCACCACAAAAAACCTTCAGACACATGGATATATTTGAATATCCTCCTCTAAAAGGGGGTCCCAAGCGACCTTAATCCATTGATACAACTCAGAGAGACTCAACCAAAACCCTTTGAATCTCCCAACCAGACCCATCTTCATGAAATACGCTTCATTCTCAGCCACTTCTCTATAGATTTCCTCTCTAAAATTCATAAATGGGGAAGACCTAGCGCATTGGAGAGGTCGATCCGTTTGATTGTAGCCAAAGGCCAACTCGTCAAAGCCCTCTTTCTATGTCTAGTTTGCAAATGCCTCCTTCCCCATCAGCCCAAAAAAAGGTTGGACTCCACGTCCTAGATCATCGGTATTGTTATGGAGCTTCCCCCTTGCGCATCTCCCATCTGAGTGTCGCATATCCCGATCACAGGAAAAAACCTTAGCCTCTGTAGAGCTCGTAGTGGTCGCATTTCAGAAGTTTTAATTTGAAGTACTGGCTATAGTATATTATTGTTAGTTATAAAATTCATTTAATTTTAGTTTATTTAGTTATGTGATTATTTGTATTATTATTTTTTATTATGTCAGCTACAATTTTTTATTATGTCACTACAATTTATTATTGTTAATGATTTAGTTCTATTTATTTTTTACTTATGTCGTTGTAATTTATTATTGTTAGTTATTCTATTAGTATTATTTTTTTATTATGTCATCTATAGTTTATTATTGTTAGTTACACCAAGAGGTGTTATACAATGGTATAAAAATGTCTCATGTCATGTGTTTAAATCTTATTTTTAAAAAATACATGGTTGACATATATATATAACTAACAATAATAAACTATACCTAACAAAATAAAAAAAATAATACAACTAATTACATAACTAAATATGAGTGTATTTAAATCTTATTTAAAAAAATACATGACCGACATTATATATAGAATGAAATAATTTAAAAAATAAATAGAACGAAATAACTAGCAATAATAAACTATAGCCGACATAATTCAAAATAATACTAATAGAATAACTAACACTAATAAATTACAGTCGACATAATTAAAAAACAAATAGAACTAAATAACTAATAATAATAAATTGTAGTCGACATAAAAAAATAATACAAGTAATTACATAACTAAATAAACTAAATTAAATGAATTATATAACTAACAACAATAAACTATAGCCTACATAATAAAAATAATAATACAAGTAGAACATATAAATACACAAAATCAAAAATAAAAGAAACAAACCAAATCAAATAAATTTGAAATAGTCAAATTGGAAATAATTTCTTGTTGTTATTCATAGTAGGAGACTGTCAAAATCATGTCAATAATCCATATTATTCTGTAAATACATCTTTACATGCTATAATAATTAATAATATTATTATTTATTTAGTTTTCCTATTTGGTTGACCATTTTGAATTTTCTTATAAACATGCCTTTTTGAAATAAAAAGATGGACATGATTGAGTGGAGTTCATTAAAAAGAAAAGAGATACAAGCATAAATATTAACTATGATTTTTTTCCTTCATTTTTTTATTAATAATTTTTTTTTGTAAATGTTGGAAATAATAGAGATTCTAAAATTGAAGATAATCAACCTATTCAACAAAACACACTAGAGCATGAGTGGGAATCATATCTAGGCTACAACGTGGCCAAATTATGGAAGTGATTGAAATAGATGTGTTGGGAAGAAGAGATATTGATAGACAAACATGATGATCTAATGAATATTGAGGTGAAGTTTACACAAATAAAGTTATAAAATTCATAAGCACCATGAAAAATAATGGGTTTTTGATGGATGATGAAAGAATTCATTGTAGTTGTTACTTTGGATAAGATATTTAGATAGGAAAGAGAAAACAATGACTAGCAATGTTTTTGCCAACTTCTCACAAATCTAAGAGATGCAAATCCAACTATTGATGACTAGAAATTACTAATGACAAGAACTAATGTTTGCATACACTAAGCAACCAATGAAAAAATTGACAATAGTATTATGTAATGTCCCCTTCTAGCAAGTCAAAAAATTTCACAACGTTGTGTTAGATTTAGGGCAAACAATTGAGAGGGGGGGGTGAATCAGTTGTTTAAAACTTTCTTCCAATTTAATCACTTAAATCCTTTCCTTAATTCAGCAGCCTACTAATAAATCAATCGTAGATACATAATGCAACAATTCAAGAGTAGAAACACATTAACACATATGACACCAAGATTTTGACGTGGAAAACTTGGTTAAGGGAAAAACCACGGGGTGACTAACCCAAGATTGTATTCTTTGTTAGAAGAATAGAAAGAACAAAATGGCACGTACCAATTAGGGCTCACTGCCCAAGCACACTACTCACAAGAGGCTCATTGCCTACAAGAGACACATTGTCTACAAAATAATAAGTATCACATACTTGAACTGGAGAATAGCATCTTCACCATGCTTGAGTCAGTTCCATTTAAGCTCAATACTTCTGCTCTGCCTTTCGCTTTGCTCCTCTCTACCACACTCTCATCTTCACAAGATACATTTGAAATGACTTTACAATCCCTTATTTATACAAGACATCGACTTAGGAATAATCATCTAAGTCGGCAAACATTACAGAGCAAATACATAAATACATCATGACTAATTACAAAAGACTTCATGCGGATCAACACACTATCGGCCACACAGATCTGAGACTTCAATCTTCTTCTAGGAACACGCCAATCTTCACATAACATCTTCAAGATCATCCGCAGGATGTGTAACTCATCCGGTTGGCTAGACATAGGAAGAACACCATCATCCGGAAGTAATTCTTCAATTGCGAGCTCAAACTCTAATGCGGACTACCAACATGAACTGGACACGATCCAAAGACCTCCACAAGCTTTCCTGAATTACCAAGAACATCCGCACTACATCTGCTTACTGAAATCATTCTTTCCTTCATCCGAAACCTCAAGAACATAGCCTGTCATCACTTGTCATATTGGGATAGATGCTTGGGGACCTCCGGACCATGAACCAATTGAGTTGACACTTCACAAGGACTTCCTAAACACTGCACCAAATCCACAGAACAGGATATTGCATTTTAGAGGTTCGCATGAAGATATGAAGAAGTTATGGCCACTTAAGACAAGATCTTCTTACTAACACAACTCCCCCTATCAGCAACAACCATTCACATGTCTTCTCTTCCTTTCCTGCTCCCCCTTTGATCAGCAACCTCTTGTTTTTCACATGTCTTCTCTCCCCCTTTGACATCACTGGCAAAGGGCACATACTTGCACCAATTCAGAATCATACCAGCTACTCCCCCTGAGTGGCAGCTTCCCAAACATCAATCCAGATCACAAGATATGACTGTGAGATCTATCAGATTGATGCACATTAGTGCATCTTAATTCAGAACTGAAGGGGCAATAGCCCCTAACTTCTCCCTGAGATACTTAAAAGAATCCTTAGGAAGAGGTTTAGTAAAAATATCTGCAATCTGATCCTTGGAAGGCACAAACTCCAATCTGACTTCATTCTTGTTCACTTGCTCTCTCAAAAAGTGAAACTTGATGGATATATGTTTAGTCTTTGAATGTAACACCAGATTCTTGGATATATTTATTGCACTTGAATTATCATAGAAGATTGTGATAGGTTTTTCATACTCTACTCTGATATCTCTTAGCATTTGCTTCATCCACAAAACTTGAGTGCAACTACCTGCTGTTGCAATATATTCTACTTCAGCTGTGGATAGAGATATTGCCTCTTGTTTCTTGCTTAGTCAAGAAATCAATCTCTTCCCCAAAAAGAATGCTCCACCACTGGTACTCTTCCAGTCATCCACATCTCCTGCCCAATCCGCATCTGTATATGCATGAAGAGAGAAATCATGGTCTCTAGGATACCACAAACCATACTCAACTGTCCCTTTTAGATACCTAAAAATCCTCTTGATTGCCATGACATGAGATTCTCTAGGATCAGCTTGGAATCTAGCAACAAGACCAACAACATTCATAATATCAGGTCTAGTTTGAGTGAGATACAACAATCCTTCAATTATTGACCTATACTTTTTCTGATCAGCCTTAGGAGAGTCATTATCTTTGCTCAATTTACATCTAGTTGCCATGGGAGTACACATTGGTTTTGATTCTTCCATCCCAAATTTCTTCAACAATTCTTTCACATATTTGGTCTAAGAAATGAAGATTCCTTTCTTAGTTTGAATGATTTGCAAACCCAAGAAGAAATTCATTTCCCCAAGCATGGACATCTCAAATTCACTTTTCATTTGATTTGCAAAAGTTTTGCACATACTATCTCTTCCTCCAAAAATGATATCATCAACAAACACTTCAACTATCAAGATATTTTCATGATCAATTTTGAAATATAAATTACTGTCAGCAGTACCTTTGTTGAAACCAATCTTCAAAAGATGTTTATCCAATCTTTCATACTAGGCTCTTAGGGCTTGCTTGATTCCATACAGTGCTTTCTTCAACTTGCAGACCATATCACCATGATCAGACAATTGAAATCCATCCAGTTGCTCAATGTATACTTCTTCTTCCAAGTCACCATTCAGGAAAGCAGATTTTACATCCATCTGATATACTTTGAAATCCTTGAAGGCAGCAAAATCAAGAAATAATCTGACTGCTTCAATTCCTGCCACTGGTGCAAAAGTTTCTTCAAAATCAACTCCTATTTGAGAGTAACCCTTACAGACCAATCTAGCTTTATTTCTGATTACTTCACCAACTTCATTCAGTTTGTTCCAGAAGAACCATTTGGTTCCAATCACATTCTTGTTTTTAGGTTTGGGAACAAGATCCCATGTGTGATTCTTCTCAATTTGCATTAGCTCTTCCTCCATTGCTTTAGTCTAGTTTTTATCATTGCAAGCTTCATTCACTATCTTAGGTTCAACTTTTGAAATCAGACAATACTCTTCTGAATCTTGAGCAATCCTTCTTGTTTGTACCCCTTTTCTTTTATCACCTATGATCTGATCCTCAGAGTGATTCAGTCTTACATACCTGGGAACTTTGGGAGTTTCTTGCACTTTTGATTCTTGAACAGGCTCATTCAAACTCATCTCTTCTACCTGATTTACCGGATCAATCTGAATCTAAATTTCAGAAGGGGCTTGGACTCCTTGAATTAGAACATCATTCTGATCATCTTCATCATATTCATAAAACCTTGAGGGATTTTCAATTCCTTCATCAACCTTCACATTTGTACTTTCTATAATCTTTCTTAGTCTCTTGTTATAACACTGGTATGCTTTGCTTTGAGTAGAATAACCCAAGAATATTCCTTCATCACTTCTAGCATCAAATTTGCCTAGATCTTCATCTCTTTTAATGTAACATTTGCTACCAAAAACTCTGAAATACTTCATAGTAGGAGTGATGCCAAACCAGAGTTCATAAGGAGTCTTACCGGTATTACTTCTGATTTAAACTTGATAAAGAGTGTAGACTGCATTGCTCATAGCTTCTCTCCAGTAGATCTGAGGAACATTTGCTTCCATCATCATGGTTCTAGATGCTTCTTGGATGGTCCAGTTCTTTCTTTCCACTACTCCATTCTGTTGTGGAGTCCTAGGAGCAAACAATTGTCTTCTTATTCCATGCTTCTCATAGAATTCTATGAACTCACCAGATGTGAATTCTCCACCTCTATCAGACCTCAGACATTTTATGCTCAATCTAGTTTCATTCTCCACCATAGCCTTGAATATCTTGAATTTCTCAAGAGCCTCTAATTTCTCCTTCAGAAAAATTACCCACATCATCCGGGAGTAGTCATCAATTAATAGCATGAAGTATCTATCACCTTGTACACTTCTGATTCTTGCCGGACTGCATAAATTAGTATGAATTAAGTCCAATAATCTGGTAGAAGGTTGTTCCTTACTTCGAAATGTAACCCTGCTCTGTTTGCCTAACATTCTTTACACAAACTATTAGAAGGTTTCACCAATCTTGGAAGATCCCTCACAGCCTGAGTGTTGCTTATCTTGATGATGTTATCAAAATTTACATGACACATTCTTCTATGCCACAACCAACTCTGATCAATTTGAACAAATAAACAACTTTTACCAGTACCAACCAAGTGGAAGATATTACCTTTAGTTTGAATATCAGATGCAATCTCTGTTCTAGAACTTTCAAAGATCTTGCATTTTCCATTTTTGAACGAGAGATCATAGCCTTTGTCCACCAACTATCCAACACTGAGAAGATTGTGCTTCAGGCCTTCAACATATAGTACATTACTTGTTTTTTTCTTTCCATCAAGAGAAATAGTTCCTCTACCTCTGATTCTGCCACCAGAATTATCACCAAATTTTACCACTCCTCCTTCATACATTTCCAAATCTATGAACTTATTTTTTTCACCTGTCATATGGTGAGAGCATCCACTATCAATGACCCAATCATCCTTTTCTTCAACTTGGACAGCTAGAGCTTTTTCTACAATTTTATGATTAGCAGATTTAGAGGGCATTGGATCTTCTTCCTTGATGGCAATAAACACCCAGTCACTTCTAGATTTATTTTCTGACTTTGATTCATCATCTGTTACTCCTTCATTATCATCATCTTCATGAACATAATAACAATTCTTTTGGAACCTTGATCTGTTTGGATTTGTCCTTGAAAATCTTTCCGGACACCTTGAGGCAAAATGACCAATCTTATTGCAATTAAAACATTTAAAAGGTAATTTCCCTTCATACTTACCAGATCCTCTTGGCAGTCTTTTTGCAATAAGTGCTTCAAGTTGAGCAGCTTCTGCTTCATCTTCTTCCAGGTCTTTTCTTGCTTTCTCATACCATGATAGTTTCTTAGAAGAGTTCTCTCCCGGATCAAACCTTTGTTTGCCTTTTATAGATGCACTAGCTTTGAATGCAGATTCAGTCTTGGGGGGGCATCTCCAAACTTGGTTAATTCAAATGCAGCCAATTTACCAACCAATTGATCTCTTGTGACACCTGAATGGGCTCTGAATTCTTCAATGGCAGCAACCTTGTATTTGTAAGAATCAGGAAGAGATCTGAGAACTTTGCCAACAATCTCATCTTCATCCAAGACTCCACTAGCACATCTAATGCCACAAACAAGCTCATTTAATCTAGGCATAAATGTAGTGATATTTTCATCTTCTCTCATCTTCAAGTTTTCAAATTTTCCCTTTAGACTTTGTAGCTTGGCACATTTCACATACTTGTCTCCTTCCTGCAAAAGTTCCATTTTTTGCCAAATCTCATGTGCATTTTTTAGATCAACAACATTTCTCAGTTCTGAATAAGATAAGGCACTTAGAAGAGCTTCTTTAGCCCACAGATTATTTTTAGCATCTCTCATTTCATCTACGGTGCGCGGACCATTCTGGGGGGATCATACTTCTTTGAAGCCATAATCCAATACTGCATTCCCATACATTGCAAGTGGCATTCCATGCGACTTTTCCAAAGAGTGTAATTGGTTCCATCAAACCTTGGACTATCCTTGTATGACAACACCCTGGATCTCCTCAAGCAGTTAAACTCTCTGAGAGGAACTTGGCTCTGATACCAATTGTTAGATTTAGGGCAAACAACTAAGAGGGGGGGTGAATCAGTTGTTTAAAACTTTCTTCCAATTTAATCACTTAAATCCTTTCCTTAATTCAGCAGCATACTAATAAATCAATCGTAGATACATAATGTAACAATTCAAGAGCAGAAACACATTAACACATATGACACCAAGATTTTGACGTGGAAAACCTGGTTAAGGGAAAAACCATGAGGTGACTAACCCAAGATTGTATTCTCTATTAGAAGAATAGAAAGAACAAAATGGCACATGCCAATTAGGGCTCACTACCCGAGCACACTGCTCACAAGAGGCTCACTGCCTACAAGAGACACACTGTTTACAAAATAATAAGTATCACATACTTGAACTGGAGAATAGCATCTTCACCATGCTTGAGTCAGTTCCATTTAAGCTCAATACTTCTGCTCTGCCTTTCGCTCTGCTCCTCTCTACCACACTCTCATCTTCACAAGATACATTTGAAATGACTTTACAATCCTTCATTTATACAAGACATCGACTTAGGAATAATCATCTAAGTCAGCAAACATTACAGAGCAAATACATAAATACATCATGACTAATTACAAAAGACTTCACGCGGATCAACACATTGTCGGCCACACAGATCTGAGAATTCAATCTTCTTCTAGGAACATGCCAATCGTCACATAACATCTTCAAGATCATACACAGGATGTGTAACTCATCCAGTTGGCCAGACTTAGGAAGAACACCATCATCCAGAAGTAATTCTTCAATTGCGATCTCAAACTCTAATGCGGACCACCAACATGAACTGGACACGATCCAAAGACCTTCACAAGCTTTCTTGAATCACCAAGAACATCCACACTACATCTGCTTACTGAAATCATTGTTTCCTTCATCTGAAACCTCAAGAACACAACCTATCATCACTTGTCATATTGGGATAGATGCTTGCGGACCTCCAGACTGCAAACCAATTAAGTTGACACTTCACAAGGACTTCCTAAACACTCCACCAAATCTGCAGAACAAGATATTGCATTTTCGGATCTCACCGGACCTATCTGTATCACTTTGTCACCTCTGAACACCTGCCAGAATTGGTTTTACTTCAGTGGCCATAACTTCTTCATATATTCATGCGACCTCTGAAATCTTTGTTGGATTATCTCAAGGCACATATCTAAAAACCCTTTGAAGTGCATCCTCTGATCTTCATCTTAACTGGGATCTTTACCTCACTGTCTTCACTGTTCTTCTCTGTTCCTGATTAGGACTAATTTTCTCAATATCCTTAGTACACAGCTCATCCAATCCTTATCATTAATGCAACAGGAGTATGTTGACATCAATGAAAACACCGGTTAGGCCCATACTTGCAACACCTTGCACAATTTCAACTTAGTAAAAGAGAACATTAGTATTCAATTCTCCTTATATTTCAAAATATTACCATTAAGGTTAATGAACATAATATCAAAATTCATATACTTTCATTTTTGGTCATTTGGGGTTAGTAATCTCAAGTCATAAACTATAATAATTTCCATTTCTTAAATGCATTTCACATTCTCATTGCTTTCTCATATAGCTTGTCCATGAATATATCTCGGGAGGGACATCACCTAGACTTGAACGTTAACTAGCTCTATGTCACCACCCTATGTGAGTATGACTTTGTTAAGGTGCTAGTTTAACCATCCCATACAGAGGCCCAAAGGCTTCACACACACCCGATGTTCCTCACCATTTGGCTCGAGGGACTTCATGCACACCCGACATTCCTCATCTAGTCGAGGGTTACCTACCATAGGGCACATTATACATGTTATAACCTTAGGCCCAAGAGCTTCACACACACCCGGTGTCCCTTGTCTCTTGGCTCAAGGGACTTCACACACATCCAACTTCCTCATCCAGTTGAGGGTCGCCTAGGTTCAATATACTGCCCTTCCTTAACTTACATCCTACTCGAATGATGATAGAGGGGTTAAAGGACAAGTCCAATAGTTAGCTCCGAGTATATTATGGGTTTGCTTGTTGTAATGTTTATTCATATCATTACCATAGTTATATGGCTAATCATCATTCCATATTTTCTCATTTATCTCTCATTATATTTGGTATCACATTTGCCATAAGTTTTCATATTTTATCATGTCCATATATAAAACATTTGTCATAGTTATGACTTATATTTCTTGTTCATATATGATTAAACTATTCTCAATCTAACCTAAGATATTGATCATGATTTATTCCTATTATTTGATTCATATTATGCTTATTTTAATGCAGAGATGTCTATTTATGAATATCTGCTATGTTGTCTATTTAAATCTATATTATTATTAGACTGAATGTATTTATATGTCTCTTCCTCTTCTTTATATTCGATGAATTATGAAAATGACGATTATAAGATTTGAATATTCATACTATGCATTCTATATCGTTAGCATTATATCATGTTTGGGGTAAGTGCAAGAAACTCAGTCCACATGTAGGGGAAGTCGCGCAAGAAAAAAAATGCCGACAGCAATGGGTACCCGTTTCCAAAGAAACGGGTACCCATTTAGGAACGGGCGCCCAAAGCTAAACGGGTACCTGTTTAGGTTCAGGTGCCCATTCCTAAACGGGTACCCATTTAGTTTTGAGTGCACATTACTAAACGGGTACCCGTTTTCAAAAAACTATATATTTTTAAAAAAGAGCCCTGCGGGCTCATTTTCTTCCACTCCAATCAACGGCGACAAAGACAATAGACGCCTTAGAACGGGTACGCGTTGTTGAAGACTACACAAGCACAACACCAGAGATTTTTTTGCCCTCTCACCTCCTCCCGCCACCTCGTCACTACTGAGCTCCTCTAGGTTGGTTATTCGCTAGTTTTTAGCTTGTTTTAGCTTTTTTTTTGTGATTGTAGGATTAAAATGAAAACTAGGGTTTTACTTGTTATTAGAGTTTTATGATTTTTTTGTGATTGTATGTTATTGCAAACCCTAAAACTATGTTACTGCAAACCCTAAAACCATGTTACTGCAAACCCTAAAAAACCTAAACTATAAACCCTAAAAAAACAAAATATAAACCCTAAAACCATGTTGTACTGCAAACCCTAAAAACCTAAACTATTAACCCTAAAACACCAAATTATAAACCCTAAAACCATGTTGTACTGCAAACTCTAAAAACCTAAACTATGAACCCTAAAAAACCAAATTATAAACCATAAACCATGTTGTACTGCAAACCCTAAAAACCTAAACTATAAACCCTAAAAAACAAAATTATAAAGATTTAATTTTGTGTGAGTATGATTCGAATGCATTCGACTTTTCAATGACTTCTAACGAGAACGTAATAGCATTATAAAGAAGCTTTATGAATTGAATTGTTGTGGTCAAACAAAATTTTATATTGAATTGACTTGAAATTCCAAACAAGCCACTATTCCATCCTCCTAAAAATGCAAACCTTATGTATTTATTACCTTATGCTATGTAGAATTCCATGATTTGTCCATGCTCAAGCATTTCTCATCTCACTTTCCTAATATCAAATGCCACTTTTGATTCCTATAGGCTTGTAGGTGGATCTTTCATGTTTTCATTCATCACGTGTTGAGTTCCAAAGAGTTAGCTTACCATGAGCCACATTGAAAAGAAATACATTCTTCAAAAGTTATTAACTCATCTACATGCATACCCATCTATCATGTCATTACTAGCCTAGTCTAATCTTTAGTGATGAGCCCTTGCATATTACTCTAGTTGCATGGGGTTAGACCTAGGAGGTTGTTGGCCCATGCCCCAAAGTGCAAATTTTTATGTTTCTTATGTGCCTTATTGCTTTGGTAAACCCTACATTGACAAGTGATTGGAAATATTATACACTGGGGTTTCATGTTTGTTTGATTAGGCTTTTAGTCCAGGCATTTGTCTTAATGAGATTCAAGTTGTCTTGTGTATGTATTTCTCCCACAAAAGCATGTAAATTTGATGTATCTTTAGATTTTGTTTGCTACTAAAAATATAATCCCTCTCTTCTAGAAATATTACTCAAACTAAGAAAAGGGGAATAAAATAGATCTCAGGTAGAGAATATGAAACATCGACAAGGAGAGAACAACTTTGAGCTAACTCATAGGGTATGGTATCCCCTCTTCTTTTTCAAGATTTGCAGAACCTTGGAGGGTGATCCTTGAGGTCTCTCTAACAGGATAATTAAAAAGAAATGAAGAAATATGAATAAGTTCTTAGAAACCATGAATAAACCTACAAGACCTCACAATAAGATGTACACAAGCATGCATACCCCATCTTATGTGAAAAAGCCACCTTTGTCCTTCTTAAATCTTTCCTTCACAAGATTATCATGGTTGTTCAAATTGTGAAGGTAAAGCAATCACTTAGGAAAATGGTGGTGTGATTGAATGGAAGAGATAAAGGGTTAAACCATGCATTAGAACTCTTACATCTCATGAAATATCAATCTCATTATGTTTAATTTGATTTAATGTGATAAATGATCAAAGGGCTAAGATAAATAATGTGATAAATGATCAAAGGACATAATCAATGATAGTTAAACAAACTTGAGACAATGGAAATAGAAATTCACACCGGATTAGGAAATAGTAAACTATAAATACAAGGGTTTAGATGCACTTGTAGGAGATGGTTACCACTACTTGAATGGACTCAAAATAAACATTAACTAATAAATTTTTGGGTGTGTTTAGAATAGTTTACTAATAATTTCTCTATCTAGAAACCAATCAAGACAAAAAGTAGAAGATGGTGCAAAATAGTAAAATATGTCACAATTGAGCTTAACTAAGCTAGAAGTAGGATAATAGAGAAATGGGAAGAATACACTTGGCATGGGCTATTGAATGCACTTTTAAATTTGGACTATATAAGGTGTCAAAATGTTTCCATTATAATTTTGAGAAAAATGATGATAGGATAAGGTTGTTAGGTAGAGTGACACCTTGGGTGTCACATGGCCCTCTCCTAGTACCTTGGTGTATGACTAGGACCTAGAAGGCAACCTTGTCCACTATGTGAAAATGATCTAAAAATTTAGATATAGCTTCATCTTGTGATTTTTTGCATAACTTCCTCTTGGTAATTTGTGAGATTTTTTCTAATTATTCCATATTTTATCTATAAATACCAATTCTATAGAAGAAACCCTCTAAAAAATGGTTAAAAAGAAGAATGAAGTAGGAAGGAGAATATATGTTTTAGGGAAATGTTAGATTAATTTAAGGAGACATTGGTATGTAAAACTAAAGCTAGGTAAACCAAGGTTTGAAGGAGAAAGAGGGAATTTAGGAGATGTAAAAATAAGACTCAATGAAAAAAAGTAAAGAGGAATAATATGGATATAGAGAGGACTAATATGGGAGACGAAAATAAATAATAGGGAAGATACTTGATGAAAAATAAAAGAAAATGGTTTAGAAAGAGGTAAGGAGAAGGAATGTGAGTTTGAAAAGGGAAGATAAAATGTATAATAGAGGAAGAATGGAGTTAAAACCAACAAATATAGTAAACACTAACATTCCTACACTTATTCAAGAAAGATGGCTCCAAAATAACAATCAAGTGGAAACTTCACAATTTTTCTATGTTTAAATGGGGAGAGGGAGGCCTATTTTATATATTTTCATACAAAAATAGAAGTCCAAATAATGTGATAAATGATCAAAGGGTTCGATTTAATGTGATAAATGATCAAAGGAAATAATCAATGATAGTTAAACAAACAAGACAATGGAAATAGAAATTCGTGCACCGGATTAGGAAATAGTAAACTATAAATACAAGGGTTTAGATGCACTTGTAGGAGATGGTTACCACTACAAATGGACTCAAACATGGTTTAAATAAGGGTATACAAGATATATTTAGGGTTGAGGCATCATCATTTGATCATATTATATGATAAACTTGTGCATGTTTAATTTTCAAGTATTACTTGCTCTCTAAATTCATGGATATTTTAAACTTTCATTTATAGATCTATTAGATTAAGTTTAAATTTATAGATCATATTTGTTTGTAAGTTTTCAATATGTATATATTTGTGAAATTATACATTTGTAAGTTTTTTATATTGATACATAATTGGAAATTTGCAGGAGACATCTAATGGATGACCAGAGTCTAGATGAATTTTTAATAGATGACATTCTTTATGAAAACTCCCCACCCCGTGATCCACCTCAAAACCCCCCACCCCCTCCACTTGATGAGGCCAAATTGTGGCAAAACATTAATGAAAATATTAATGCAATTGAGGAGAACATTAATTTGATTAATAATCAACCTCACTTGATGCCTCCTCATGTGGTTCGGTTTGCATCTTTGATGCAAACCATTATTGATTCTGTCAGGTCTATCAATGCAGACCTAAATAGATTTCAGCTTTGGCGGGAGGAGAGGAGGCAATTCTATGTGGATGGTCTTTCATATAAAGACATCCATGACCACATAACAAAACAAACATTAGCCCCATTTTTTCGTCACCCAAAAACTAATCAACCTATAGCTGCAACAAAAAAAAGAATATCAATTAAGTGGTGTACGCATGAGGTGATTTTGAGACATTTTTGGGATCGGTGGTGGATGGTGTTTGATCACCCACCTCATGCTAATTGTGAGGTACCACTATATTTTTTCAGAAAATTATGGGTGGAGTTTCAATTGGGTCAAAAACCCAATTATTTTGATATGAGAGAATTTCAAGGTGTTGGTCGTGGCATGCCACAACACAGACTAGGGGCACGAGTTGACCCCAATCGACCCGTTCCTCCTGCTCCTATGGTTGCTCCTATTTTGCACCAGGCAGTGTTGTCGACATTAGGAGCATTGAGTAGACTCTCATGCAATCTCATTGAACAAGCTGCCCACATGGTAGATGAATTCAATGGTGGAGAGCATCATGGAGGAGTCAATGCATCTCATCATAGAGCCTCAGGCATGTCAGGGGCACATTTGTGTACAAATTGCAATCAACCGTGTTATGGTCCTACTCCTACATCCACATTAGATGCAGCTACAGCAAAAGTGGAGTCATACTTGGATCTACTATATTCGGATGATAATCCTACACAGGTACATTGCCACATTTTATTAAATATTTCAAGTGCATAATTTGAACGTATCAAAATTTATATAAATAATTTAATGAATTAATATATAATTTTGTGAACTATTTGTTGTACAGATCTCAAGTCGCTCTAGGGCCACATCACAATTTGATACATTGAGTTTTGCATCGATAGCTGTAGAGATTGGCACACCTTATGGGGTAAACTAATATATCTTAACCCTAAAACCATATGTATCTAATTCTAGTTTAAATTTTCTTCTTGAAACTTATCAATATTATATTTTAAATTAACAAGTGTATAAATAAATAAATAACTATATGTACATGTATATGAAACACTACTATTGCAGCGAGGCTCAGGTCATGTGGCAGTTCCCATGCCAGACCGACCACACGGCTCAGGTGTTTCTTCTACTGATCCTCCATCGTCAGCTGTTATGCCTGAGTATTCCCTGGTGTGTGTTTTAAAAAATTGTACTAAATTTGTACTAAGTTTCTTTTTTGAGTTTATATAAATTTATATATGCACCCATATATATGTAAGTGCAGGATGATAGGAGTGAGACTATTGGTCATGTTGCTAGTCAGGGAGAATTTTATGAGCCATCTACACATTTTGAGGTCCTAAATTTTCTATGTGCAATTTCTAGGTCTTTATATGTTAAATAAATTCTAACTTATTTCAAACTTGCTTTATTTGAAATTCTAGCAATTAGTAGGTCAAACTTTTGGTGAAAAAGATGAAACAACTATACCACCTGCACAACAAAATGTGGGAGTAGATGAACATGATTGCACGGTAATTTAAATGCACACTTTAAAGCCTACATTTAAATATTTAATTTCATGTCATTTTTAAAATTTTTAAATCTAATTGCAAGTTTTTTCCTCTTGTGTACAGCATGAGGTAGATCCATCTATTTCACGAGGAAGAAAGAGGCCTCTTTCAGATTTGAACTTGAGTGATGATCATACCTGACATAGATGTTTATTTCATAGATTGAACTGTATGATGTGCACATTATTTTTGATATATGCCATGCCAGGACTTTGACTATATATGTCGAACTTGCTATTACATGTACTTCTAGATATGTTTCAGTATTTCATGAACTATGATTTGTATTATTTATATGCTGATGATGAGTAGATGTTTTAGTACACATTTCATGGGTCCTACCTATATTTTATAGTATTTCATGGACTTATCTAGATAGAGATCTACATGTATATATTATTGAGTATATGCTTGAATGTATTATGCATTATGGTTCAATAGTTCTTCTTGAAATAGTGAACAATCTATTAACTGCCTCACAAACCTAAATTAAGTCAATTTACATAGTGGAATAGATAGGTAAATGGTGTTACAATTATATTAGAATAGATAAGTTTGGTGTTACAATTATCTATTAGATAAATTTAGGGCACTTTATAACAAGGTAATTTACTTCCAAAAAATTTATTAAATGTTTTCATTTATATTTATATTCAAAATTCTAATACATCACCTCACAAACCTAAATTAAGTTATCACAATTTGAAATTATTCAAGAAGTAGCATTCAATTCTTGTAGAGAAACTAACTCTTTAGAATAAACTAGAAGGAAATTCAAATCTTATCCACACAATATAAGCTACAAAAAAATTTATCACAATTTGAAATTATTCAAGAAGTAGCATTCAATTCTTGTAGATCTCTGCCCGCCTTTTCCCTTCCCTTTGCTTGGGTTTTAGGCTCAGGATAGGCATGGTTGGCCGACCTTGAGCCTTGGACCTGCAAGTTTTTTTTTAACTACAAAATAAGAAGAAACACTGAGTTTACCTATATGGCTGAGGACCTTTTTGTCTGAATTTTTTTATGAAATGAAAACCCATTACAGATGACATTGTCTAGTTTTCAAATATATAATTTTTTTTATTGGACATGTTCTTCTATTTATTATTTAATTTATGACCAAACTAGTCCAAAAACTTGAAATGACAGGGGTTTGTATTTTTTTAATAACTTTTAAGTTTTAAATTTTTTTAAAAAAAATTATATGTCATCAATCTACACATCATTCTTTACACAATGAAAAAAAAAATTAATTTTATGATTTTTTTTGCTCAAATTATGTTGGTCGTAAACGAGGGGTTTTCAAAAGTAGCAATTAGGCTTAATAAAAAATTAATAAAAAAAATTATTTGGAAAAAAAATATAAAAAAATATCCTGATCAAACTTCACTGTACTACACATCTTTTCCCAAAAGGATTTTGAAAAATAAGTTTATTTAGGTCAAATTATGTTGGCCGTACATGTGCATGGTATGGTTAAAAAAAAGTGACTTTTAAATAATGGTTTTTAGAAATGCCTATTGAAAATCAATTTGTATCATCTAGGTATTGAAAAAAATTATATATTTGGAAACTAGACTCCAAGTACTACATTTTATATTTAGTGACTTTTTTAAAGATTCCGTCTCTAAGTGCTTCAAATTTTAAGGTCAAATGTGACAAATTCTGAAAATCAAGGAAAACACTTCCACTTTTTGGCCAAAAAGTGGACCCAACTTCTTGCACTGACCCATTGATTGAAGACATAAATTTAGAAGGCATACCTTGACTGTTGCGAATAGATGTATGTTTATTATTGTTGTCATTCTTAGCTCCTTCACTGGACTGTATGCGAACTTTGTTTTGTATTTCTTATTACTCTTCCTTGATGCTGAGCGATAAGGGTGTCTTTGAATATGTATATCGTCGACTGCTATTAATACTCCTGTAGATGGTTGTAATTCAATGCAAACATATGTTGATCAATTTGTGAAGATGTTATAGGAAGAATGTCTTATGATCCAAGGATTCGCTGGATGTATCTGATTGAGGAATGGTGTGTGAATGTTCATTCACTTGATGATGATCAATGATTTGTATTTCGGTGATTGATGCCCAAACTATGGTGTCAGCTTTCCTTTTAAACTTACGAATGGTTGCATTCATCACAAGAGACATCTAATTTGACCCTCGTGCCTCTAGCACTGGGATTAGTTATTGTTTGCATGAAATAAAGGGATCCCCGATTCCTTTATAATCGGTGCTCTTATAAATTTGTTTATTAAATTTGTCTTAATCCCTTTGTCTTATATGCCATGTCATGTGTCTTAATCTTTCTTGTTTTTTCCTTCTTGCAATCGCTTAAGACTTAGCATTAAAATCGGTAAGGAATATCACCAATGGGTCTTTCAAGGCATCAAGACATGACATATTCATTTGGTTACAACAAATGATAGTGTACATAGTCATAATAGGAAAATTTTGTATTCGTTGAAAAAACCTATTGCACATAACATTACAACAAAAGTAGGCAGTATCAATGCACCAGAAGGAGGTGAAAATGATGAAAATAACGTTGAGTTATTAATTGCTAAGGATGCAAGGGTCATGTTAACTTCCAATCTTTGGATAGATGTAGGCCTTGTAAATGGAGCTCTAGGCTATGTTTGAAATATAATATACAAACATGGAAGTGTACTGCCAGAACTGCCAACATATGTTATGGTTGACTTTAACAGTTATTAATTGATAAGGATGCAAGGGTCTTATTAACTTTCAATCTCTGGATAGAAGTAGGTCTTATAAATGGAGCTCTTGGCTATGTTTGAAATATAATATACAAACATGGAAGTGCACCACTAGAACCACCAATATATGTTATGGTTGAGTTTGACAGTTACTCAGGGATACCATTTGAAGATGAAACTTTGTCTACAATTCCAATTACACCAATACAAAGGAGTTGCACAATCCAAATACCCTTACAACTAGCTTGGGCATTGACAATATGAAAATCACAACATTTAACTCTTTCAAAAACCATTATTGACATAGGACAAAAAGAAAGAACATGATTGACATTTGTAGCTACATATGAAAATAGTATTCATTTGTTGCAACAAATGATAGTGTGCATAGTCATAATGAGAAAAAATGTATTCATTGAAAAAACTTGTTGCACATAAAATTGCAACAAAAGTAGGCAGTATTAATGCACTAGAAGGAGGTCGAAATGATGAACTTAATGTTGAGTTATTAATTGCTAAGGATGCAAGGGTGATGTTAACTTCCAATCTCTGGGTAGAAGTAGGTCTTGTAAATGGAGCTCTAGGCTATGTTTGAAATATAATATACAAACATGGAAGTGCACCACAAAAACCACCAAAATATGTTATGGTTGAGTTTGACAGTTACTCAAGGATACCATTTGAAGATGAAACTCCATGTACAATTCCAATTACACCAATACAAACGGGTTGCACAATCCAAATACTCTCATGAATGTCTTGAGCATTGACAATACCCAAGTCACAACATTTAAAATAGGACAAAAAAAGAACATGATTGACATTTGTAGTTATATCACATGTAAAATCATTGCAAGCTCTATGAATGATGCCACCATTGACATATGACCACTATGAAAACATGAAAAGGGAAAAATAGGTGGCCAACTAAAAATTTAAATAAAGTCTAAAATTATTACTAGCATACCTATCTGAGATAAATCTATGTAAAAGACACTACTTGAGATATCCTTCTTCAGGTGCCAATTTTTAAATAAATGCATGCTATATAAATAGAATAGGCACCTCGGGAAGGATATCTCTCAGTGTCTTTTACATAGATTTATCTAAGATAGGTATGCTAGTTATTTAGTTCTCTTTTTTTTTAAATTATGTCAACTATAGTTTATTATTGTTAGTTATTTAGTCCATGTATTTTTTAAAAAATAATATTTAAACACACTCACGACATAAGACACTTTTATGCCATTGTATAACACCTCTTGGTATAGTTAAATAAAAATTAAACCCAAATCAAATGACTATTAAACCCTTTTTTGTTAAAATAACCTGGTTATTTGTTAAAATAACCTGGTTATTTGTTAAAATAACCTGGTTATAGGGTCTGGGAACCACAAAATTTGGGCCAAGCCTATAGTCTATCCATTAACAGAGTTGTAGAACCAAGTATCAGAAAACAAGCCCAATCCAAAATGGTTGAAGCCCCTACAACTGACATCCATACTACTCCTGCAAATCAAACCCATTCTTATAAGCTACATAGGGAACAAGACAAATTACATAGGCCATGTTCCACTATATATCTACCATATACAAAAGGAAACTAACCAAACATATGCAATCATAAACATTATCTTACTCAATCCTCGTTGCCTTTAGTAGACTCTTCACCTTGACTACCCTCCTCAGATTCGTAGTAGCCCGAGAAGTCTGGGATGGCATCAACAAGGAGCTCGAATCGAAAATGCTTAGCCATGGCCTCCATAGCTAATTGAAGATAGATTTGATGTTTCTTGACAACATGTAGATGAGCCACGATACAATCATGGTAGGCATCAACTTGAGAAACAACATCTCGCATGTCATCATGTAGTAAGTATGAGTAGGCCACAACTGACATGATTGAGGCACATGGTAATGCCTGAGCTACATTGAAGGATTTCCATCTCCCACAAGAATGACTAGGATCAAGAAGGTATTTAGCCATAGCCTCCCGCAAGCCCACCTTTGGTTTTCCATCTAATTCCTTGGAAACTTCCCATATTTTATTCATCCAACACTGCAAGTTAGGGCTTTCTGACAAGGGTCATTGTACCTCAGCATTTAATCATATTTCAAGTGTCAAATCTAGGGTTGTGTCCTTGGCTGTCTGCAATTAGAAATCATATAGTTGCCAGTTCATTTAACTAACTCTAATGATCTCTACTAATTGAAGAAACTACTACTACTGATCTATTTGCTATGGAAATGAATTCTAGGAATATTGAAAACAAAACTAAAACAATGAATTGCTAATGTAGATCTATACTATTCCATGCAATTGAAACATACATTTATCTATGAGAAAACAGTAACTATTTCCTGAAACAAAATCTAAAAATAGAATAACAAAACAACAATACTAGCCTTCTGCCTTGGTAGTGGGAGTGGGCCCTTGATCCACACCCTTAAGGTTGAAGACTAAAGCAATGAATTAGCACAAGATAATATCACAATTCTCTTTTCAGTCCAATTCCATCAGCTTTTGTATTCAGAAAAATGTCTATATCAAAATGAGATTACAAAAATCAGAATTCATTCACTGTATATCTCTGTTGCTACCTTTGTAAGTTTATATTTAATTCAATGATGATATATCACTTACCCTAACTACTAGTTCATCTATGAGATAATACCAATCTCTTATTCTACTAATTGTTTAACTATAGAGTAAACATTCATGCAAATAAAAATAGATTTAGTGGAACAGCAGTCTCACTAAATCTGAGTCTTAGTTTCAAATACAACTGGGCAGTGAGGCCCTGAAATATAGGTATTTAAATTAGTTTGTCAAGAACTCATGCAAAATCAAAAAGAGAGATAAAACTCCCAGTAGTTAACTACGGTCTTCACTCGATTACTCAAGTGCTGATTGAGTAATATCTGGAGCACCCCAATTACTACTGGAAGTGTTGACTGACAACGGCACTGGAAATCTCTATTTGTGCTAAGGAGGCTTCAGAGATGTGTGCTTCTATCTGTAGCTCCAGAGATATGCCTTATGACCTTTTGTTCAGCTCCGGAGATGATTCTCCCCTTTTGTCTCAAAATCTCTCCAATCATATTGGAAAATATTGGAGACTGGTGCGGTATCCATATGTCAGCTTCGAAGATTATTAGGACCACCTTCGGAGATGACCAAAATTGTCTTTGCCTGAACATCTGCACCTGTAGATTCAAAAAGAGATAATTTATGCATATTTCCATTAATTCGGTGCACATTAGTGCCTCAATCAGAAATCATGATTTTAAGTAATTCATCTCTCATTAATCATAATTAGAACAATCTTGTTAATCTATTTTGGTGTAGTCATCAGGACAATGGAATAAGGAGGAAAAAGAGGGGTAAAAAGGTGTATTTCGTGGGTGCTACCTGGCACTCATCACTTTCTATCTCCATATCATTGTAGTTAATAAAATCCACAGTCGCATCTTCCCCCGAAACTCGCTTCTTATATTTCTTTGATGACCCTGCCACCTTCTTCCCCTTATCTTTGACATCCTAATTATGGGTCTCACCATGATGTCGTTTACTCATATAACCACTCTCCATTGACTAATTTCCACCTAGTAGATACAAAAAACAAACTAAAGACATGACTCAAATCGAGAAGGTCAAAACACTCCACATTTGATCTCGAAGCATCACCACCACACTCCTTAATGAGTTGTTCACCCATCACCGGACCTTGCCCCGTTGTCATCCTACTTAGAAATAATTACAACATTCAGTCCTTATGAATGCATCAATGATACTGATTCTTTCATCCCCTTATCAGGAAATGGCTATTAAACCTTTAAACATTAAAATTTTATGCAATTTTTCCATGTTTATGCGAATGTCAATGAAAGTTTTAAAACAACTTTTAAATTCTTCCCCTAAATTTAATAATGTGCTTTCAAATGAAAATAAATTCATTCCAATTGCAAGATAGAATTTTTTTTTAAACCAAAATCGTACAAAATCTATATATCAAGTAACAAAATCTATATATCAAGTAGCAATGGGCCCAAAAAAACCAAAATTTTAAACCTAAAATAGCAAGTATTATATGTTTTTCTTCATTTCTCAACCACTCTGAGCGCAACCATGACCTTGGTTTTTGCCCAGGAGGCTTCCTATGAAAGTTCACTCATAGATTTTTTGCCTAAAATGCTTGTAAACCTTGCAAAATTGAAACATAAAACACTCCAAAATGACAAGGTTAGAGAGATAAGTGTTCCCCAACAGAGTCACCAAAGATGTGAGCAATAATTCAGATTTAAATTAATAAAACAAATGCAAAAATGAAAGATTTCAACACTAAACTACCATAAACCTTAGATAGAGCATGCAAATGGAAATTAAACCAACGAATGAACAATAAATTGCATTACCATAAACTCCATTTTGTTGAAAATAGCTTGAAATGATTTGAAAATATGGATGCTCCTTGCACAAATAATTACTATTTTCACAACGTACAATTAGCATGAATGTGTGTTGTAAAATGAGAGCATGCAACTCCTATTTATAGATTTTTAGGAAAGAAAATTAATGGTGGAGATAAGGTGAAAAGATAAACAATGGAGGATGCATGAGGGAAATTTCCTAGGATTGAGGAGAGGATAAATAAATTTGTTGTAACTATGCAATGTGTCCACTTTATTCTTGGAAAAGGTGGAGACAAGGTGGAGGGAATATAGTCGTTTGTTATAACTATGTAATATTTGTCCCCTTTAATCTAGGAAAAGGTAGAGACAAGGTGGAGAGAATATAGTCTTAGCTATGTGAGATGGAAAAGAGGATAATTAAATAATAAAATTATTTAATTATGTGTGAGATGGAAAAATGGCTAATTAAATAGTAAGTTTATTAAATTAGTGTGTGGGATACATTAGGTAGGGTAAATTAACTAAGTAATTTGATCATTTAGTTAATTGAAAGTGAGGTTGTAATAGGATAAACTCAGGTGTCTACAAATGTCATGTTGGAGCAAAGACATTTGTATGCCTCCACACAAACTATGGCCTATGAGCATCCATAGATAGGGTCCCTCATCTAGGACTCTTGAGTCACAATCCCCATCTGTGTGTCCTAGATGAAGGATCTCTACTCATCCTTAGTCCCTACAAATCACAAGGAAAGGAAAATATCAGTCATCCATGTACACGTATCCATATAATCTATTGATAAAAGAAAGTATTAAAAACATAAAATAAACAAATAAATACTTACTAGGATCACCCTCCTAATATTTTGGGTCTACAACCCTAGAACTACTCCTCCCTGTACTTGTTGCTATGACCAAGATTGTTGTTGCTATGGTGGTGGCACTTTATGTTGAGGAGGTTGTAACCCTTACATCTTAGGAGCTACCCACTGCTATCCTTGAACCTATGGAGGGGAGAAATTCCCTATTGTTGAAGCATGAGAGCCTACATAAGAGCATACTAGGGAGGTGCTAATGGTAGTGCATATGGTGGTGTCTATGGTGGTGTCAATGCTTGTGCCTTTACTACAATATTTACAACAATAGGGACTCTCAGTACTAAATGGGTCCAAGCCAACCTATTCTACATTACATCACAGGTCTCCTAAGAACCCCTATAAACTAAATGCACTAGGAGCAGTTGTGCTAAATATGGCCTCGCAAACTATTAAGACACTCTGTCAATTGAGTACACCTTGGTGGCCCTCATCCATCAACCAAAAACTTCACATATCCATTGGTAATAAGAGAAACATCAACCCTCTCCCAATGGTCTACCATGTCCTTCTCTCATCCGTCAACTAATAAATTCACATATCCACATGTAATAAGAGAAACATCAACCCTCTCCCAATGGTCTATCATGTCCTAAAAAGGCTTTGTGATCACGTCAATAGTTGTCAGTTCTGCCCTTGAGTAAACTGTGCCAAAAAGTGGGGTAGACCCTATAAGGTCTTTGCTATGTCTAGTAAACTTGGTGGTAATCACACAATTCAAAGGAACAACCTATTGAACAATCCACTATAACCCTTGAAAAGACCATTGAATTATCAACCAGGGCTAGTAGGCTTGTGATGGCACTAGCATTGTATGTGCTTTCAAAGATCAAACTATCTAACTCATCTAGTACAATGTCATAAATCAAACTACTCAATGACAAAAGAAAGTAATGCTGCTACTATTGTTATAGGTACTTGCAATGTAAGACTGTAACAACGACTGTTAAGAAATTAACTCTAAGAATTAGCTTGGTATTGATAACTTATCATACCCTCCTGAGTATCACAAGTCAATTGAACTAAAACAACTTAAGAATCTAACTGATCTTGTATTCATGAAATAACTGCTACAACAATAATAACATGCAAGAAATAAAGTGAAGGACAGTTATTCTAAGTGGCCCTTGCTCAAGTGACTGCCTCACTGCTTTTAACTCAAATCTAGTTTCTATATTGACACAATCATATTGATTCTAACTCATTCATTACATAGTCTTCTCAAATCACATAAAATTTTGCTGAACTATATTATACATAAACTCATAATCAAAATAACAACATTGTCTGCATAAATCTGGAACGATTCAGATAGCTATATCTATGATAGAACAATCTATTTCAAACTTAAAACTTAACTAACTACTTTTCTACCTTGACCACCGAGCCATACATATAGGCATGGGGGAGTTTATTGAAATAGGTCTCTTAACTGAAATCATAAAACACCACTCCATACAAACTAGATTGTGAGAAATGCTAACAACAATAACTGAAAAAGAAGAAAAGAAGAGTCTTAATAAAATTGGAACTCCTTGCTGAGACAGGGGAACATGGACTGGTTGAATCAGTCATGTTGGTCTTCTAGTTGCAACAAAATCCTTCAAACCTTCAATCATCTTTATTGATTACCATCACAATGCGTGATTATCTCCATCAAGTGTCTTCATGTCATGGTTGCTGCACTTAGTTGAGTTTGGAACCTTCCCTGCTCTACTGCCTGGAAATGTTGTAGCTACAGGTTGGACCTTGCAGTTGCTGCGGTTTACAGTCCTTCTTCTTTAGTTGTGTTGATGGTGGTTTTAGCACACATCAACACAGGTGAAATGTAGGCTATCTCACCTCTCTTGAAAGGAATCCTATCCAAAACATCAGAATAGTACTTCCCCAAGGTTTATATAGCTAGGTCTTAGCTTACAGGAATAACTTCAGTGGAATGTTTCGGTTGTACCAACTAAGGGGACTTACATGCAATGAATACCTAGGGTTTGATGAAACTATGACAACAAAGTGGACAAAACCCTATGATATTTTTAGCAAATTTGTGAATGCGATTGCTGCTTACAACCTAAATCTAACAAATCTTAGTTAAATAAAATGCAAAAGGTAAAGGGTTGAGAGAGAATGTGAAATCCTAAGTCACAATCACAACTGGATGAAATGTTGCAGATAGACAAATGCCTTTCAATGAAACAACCTCTTACTTTACCAGATTGTAAAACCACAATGCAATCTTCAATGGAAACTTATGATTTTCAAATTACATCCACTCATTAAACACCCAAATTACAGTGTAGTTTAATTTGTAAAATGCAATCGAACTGAATTCAACAACAAGGCCCAGGCTAAGTATCCACAACTTACAATCAGCAAGCACTAATAGTATGGACCAAAACATTCATCGAATATCTTTAACATTCATCCAACATTGCGAAAGCACACTTAACTAATTCTAGATTGATGTGAACCATGAAAAGCAAAACAGATAACACAATAGACAAATTTTCAGCAATCCTGCATTATTTGTTTGTATTGATCACTTTGGCAGAGTCTCAGCAATTCACTATCAAAAGATCGTTAAAATGAGAGAAAAGGATGGCCCTTTTATAGAGAAGGCACCATACCAAGTTTTTCATGAATGGTGGAGATTAACTCAACACCAATGGTCCAGATTTACATAGCATTTAATGTGGTACATCAATTAGTTACATTTTCATGTTTTCTTTTGTCTTGATAGAAAAAGACAAAATACAACCTCTAAATACATTGAATGTAAACAAAATGAAAACTCATTTGCCTGTATATGACAAAGACCCAATTTACAAGACAAAATATAGTCAAAATAAAGTCACATGACCCTTGAAAACTGGAGATGAAGTGGAATGACAGGATTTCAAATTTTAGCTGAAGACTTTATTGCTCCTCGTCATCCAAGTTGACTTTGTCCTTTTCTGCCTCCCTATTTCTGTATGTTGTGTATGCTATGAAGGCTGGATTGATGTCAGCAGGCTGGGGATCCTTTACATTGTCCATTCTGAATTTTATTCTATCAACTTCCCATGAAAATTTGTAATACATGGCTTCTCTGGACCTTTTATTCCTTCTGAATTCTCTGAAATCTGCTCTAAGGTCACTAACTCTTTCCAATTTTCTAATCATATTGAGCGGTGATTCTCCATGGATAATATGGTGTAGCTTGTCTTTACATTCCTATGCATTCACTGGAGCAGTGTCATCCAAATCCATATTGGTACAGACCTACAATACATCATTCACCTTATATATGACTTCCAAAATTTGAGTTATGGCTGGCTCTAAAGAATTCTTAGCTCTATCAAAAGTTTCTTTCCTCAAACCTATTAATTCCAACCAATGCTCTAGATTATCTAGCCTATCTTGAGTCAAAATATTTTCTGCTAGTAAAACCTCATTTGGAAGATTTGTCATGGGGAAAACTTGGGTATGTATATGAGAGTAGTAATCATCATAATTCATGTAATCATTTACTACTCCATCCCATTCTAACTTCAAAATGCAGAAATCCTTATGCAACTCAATGGCCTCATCTATTATTGCACAACCATGTGCATATACTCTATCAAACCATTCCTTAGTGGCAGTGGTAGTGGTTTTGATATTATCAAAATTTTCTACCTCTTCCTTAGAAAGGAGAGAAGGTACTGCTTCAGGCTCTCCATTTGATGTCATGGGTTTTATTAGAAACTTTATGCAAGCCTTCAACTCTTCATTTTGTTGCCTCAGTTGTTGCTTAGTCAGTTCATCCTTTTTCAACCTATCCAAAATACTGGATACTGAGCCTTTAAATTCTTCGATCTCCTGAGTTTTAGAGGTAGGCCCCAAATTTATTGTTGTGACAGTATAGTCCTCTGGTCGTATCTCTTCCTTATTGGTTTGTTCTGGGGGAACCACCACCTCAGCAATGCGAGAGCCTATGGTATCTTTGTAAATTCTAGATTGGACCTTGGCTTTCTTTTGTTTCTTTCACTTTTCCAATGTAGCCAGGAAGCTATCCAAATCCAAAGACATTACCTCTACTATAGGAGGTTTATTACCTAGCCTCTGTTGTAACCAATCTAGAGCTATAGAAGTATGTTTGGGAGAGTAAATGTGACTGTCTCCTTTATTCAAAGAATCATCATGAATGTTTTTTGTTTCTAATTCCTTTTCTGCCCCTTTGTCCTCATTTGCATTATGTTCAACATCTATTGTATCATCCTGAGGAGACTCTGATTGCTCTATGTATAGTAGATTTTTAGTGACTCCCTTCTGAGCAATTTCGAAAACTGAATCTGTTGGTGCTTCCCTATTGGACTATCCTCAATATCAACTATGTCAATTGTATTAGGATCAGTGAGAGGTTCATGTGTTATGTATTTGATAATCACCTTCTCTTGAGACTCCAATTTGGCACACTTTCTCTATACTAGGTAATTGAGGAACAGCTAAGGACATTTGAGTTTAATCATTAATGGGGCAAGACAAAGAGCTATTCACCACAGTAAGAGAATCAATAGCAATGGGTGGCAAATACACTTGGCAAAAGAAGCAAAACCCAAAGATGGTGGAATGGAAGAGGAGGAAAGCATGGAAGAATAGAAATGGGTGAGGAAAGGTTGAGTGATGGAAAATAAAAGGATGGTGTAAGGATGGTGGAATTGGGAGGCAGAGAGAATTGTGTGGAAGATGAAGAGGATGAAATGGAGTGGGAAGCAAAAGAGATGGGCAGAGGTGTGGAGGTGAAGGTTGAAGAGATAGCTGATATAGAAATAGTGGAAATGGAAGGTAAAGAGGAAATAGAGGTAATGACTGAGGAAGTGACAGGTGAAGAAGAAAGGATGGGTGAACTTGTACTTGTTGCCAAGGAGGAAGATGCAGCTGCAATAGTGGATGGAAAGATGATTAATGAAGCATCAATTGCAGTAGAGGAAGAGGTAGTTGCATCTAGGTTTTGTGGAGTGGCAGCAGGTGTGGTGGGAGGAGGAACTACAAAAGTTAATGTCTTGAGCTTCTTGGCTTTAGATGTTTCTCCTTTCCCACTAGGCATGTTCTTCCTCTTGGCAGCCCTTGTTCTAGAGGATGGAGGATTTTCTTTCTTTTGTGTCTTAGGAGGGGCTTTCTTGCCTTTCCCCTTCTCTTCTAGAGGGATATCTTCTTCATCATCCTCTTCAGGTATATTTCCTATAGTAGCTCCCTGCCCTGTGTTGGCACTAATTTTGACCTGGAGGCTGAGCTTGTTTGTTGGAGGGTTTCTTCATTCAAACCCTAGGTATTCCTGTCCATCGGCAGGAGCTTGATCTATTGGCAATGGAGTTTGTGGTTCCACCGATGGTATTGGTCATGCCGATGAGGGTATCTCAGGTGTTCATCGGCGAGCTTTGGCATATCGGCAGTAGTCTTTTGTGGTTTGCCGATGGAAGGAGGTCACCCCGATGGGGAATGCCATCGGAGTGAGGTTTTATATCGGGCTAGCTGTTGGAGGGTCCACTGATGGGGTAGTGTCAGGCCGATGAGGATTTGGAGTGGTCATCGGCGTGTGTTTGGCGATCGGCGAAGCAAATTTTTGGGCTGCCGATGTAAGCTGTCTGGCCGATGAGGGATATTCAAGGTGGTCGTCGGCAGGGCTTGTGCTATCGGCCAGGGATTTTCTTGTTGCTCCGAGGGAGGATGGTCTCGCTGAAGACCTAGGATGTGGTATGCCATCGAAGTGAGATTGAGTATCGGCATAAGCATTTTGAGGTTAGCTGATGGCTTTGGTCATACCGACGGAGATGGGAGGCCGATGTCTATCGGCGTAACTAGTGAGATCGGCTGGGGAGATTTTGGTTGCTCCGATGGTGTAAGTCACACCAACGGAGGTGGTCTTCGGCGTGACTTGTGTTGTCAGCAAGGATGGATTGCGTTGGGCCGACAGTGGAGGGTCTGACCGATGAAGGGGGAGGCTGATATGTTATCGGCGGGAGTTGTTCTATCGGCAGGAGGAATTTCATGTTGGCCGATGGTGTCAGTCACACCGACAAGGTAGTTTGGAGTAGCGATCGGAGAGACTCATGCTATCGGTGGAAGTTTAGAAGGTTGGCCTGATGGTGCATCTCTGGCCGATGGGGAATTGTGGTGTAGCGGTTGGTGAGACAACGGAGGTCGGCAGGAGGTTTTTGAGGCGAGCCGATAGACTATGTTTGGCCGACAGGGGAATGTGGAGTAGGCGTCGGCGTGACCTTTGAGATCAGAAAGGAAGCTTTTGGGTTGGCCGATAAACTATGTCTGGCCGACAGAGGCTTGCGGTGCAATCGGTGAGACAATTGAGGTCGGCGGAGGATTTGTGGGCTTGGCCGATGGTGTTGGTCTCGGCAATGGGCTTTAGGCTGAGAGGCGTGTGTCGAGTGTGGCAAAAGCACTCGACACCTTTTGTCTTTGCAACCATGCTTATAAAGCGCTAAAGGGGTTTCCACACTATGCATGTGGGATTATTCCCCTGTGTATTTTGAACCTGCGAAGAAGCACATTTTGGTGGGAAATTCTTTTTGAACACTGCGGTGTTTTTCCTGGTGGTTGCGGGTAGTTGAGCCATCAATGGCGACAGTGCAGGGGTATGGGCGACGGGACAAGCGATCAAGTTGCCCCATTGTGGATGAAAACTCCCGGATGGTGGCACAGGGCTCGAGGCCACCCCTATCGACTCTCCTACCTACTGCGTTGATGACTTATGGGTGCCATTTCTCATGGGCTGTATCTGGCGGTTTTTTGTAATAGTCATGTAATTAATTGCTGTGAGGTACACTTTTTGGCCAATATAGGCAGACTGTGTTACCATTGTTTGGTTGTTGAAAGTTGAACATTTGGCTCTGTAATATAATACAGCTGATTTGGTTGCTCTATACAGCAAAACCTGTGAGTTTATGTATCTCTTGTTGTACGTTTTTGCATGAATCCACTGATTTCATGGTTAATTTTATATGAGAAATGCTATGTTAGCATGTGTTTTGTTAATTCTGTCTCCAGTATTGCATGTATCTTTCTTCTGAGTCTGGATATTTAAGCAATGTTTGAGACTCTAGAACATAGAATTCTTGTGTTGAACGTCTGATCTCTTAACTTCTGCTCAAGGGGTAGATTAAATTGTTCTCAGATTGAACATTGGGAAGGATACACTGCAGTAGGGATGCCATAAGTATAGATAGCTTAACACTCTGTATTGGGAGATATCTGTAAGGCAGGTATCATATGTGTCCCCCTGAAATCCAGTTTTAGTTGTTCATGCATATCATTCACAAGTGTATGTCTACTGACTCCAGGCCCTGGATAGGCACCAATCTTGCTTTGTGTTTGTGTTACAACCATGTCCAGCTTTGCATCCAAACTTAAAATCAAAATCAAAATCTAAAACAATCTTTAGGACATTAGAATTAGTTCTAGGATCCTCAGTCCTCTGTCTACAACTGCAAATAGGCCCAAAGCTAGCCCCTTTGCTCTTATCTTACAGTTTTGGTCTACTTACAGGAGGACTTATCTGCTTTCTGTCAGCATCCCAGCCTTGTATGTATATCCTCATGGATGTTGAGTAGGGAATACCCCCCTAGGTTTTGCAGAGCCTGAAGAAGAAGAGGAGATAAAATATAGAGTCTATCTCCTACACTGTTGGCCCCTGGCCCAGAGATCCTGTTGATCATTGATGGCTACCTTGTAGGGAAATCTGGGAATAAGCATCAAGTCTGGGAAAAAACCAACAGAAATTGGCGACTCCACTGGGGAGGAAATTTGAGAAAGGGTTATATCTTGTGACCCATCCGAGTCACCAACAGAAATTGGTGACTCTGCTGGGGAGTTTGTGAAAGAACCCTGATTTACAAAAGAAAATAGTTCCTAGTAATAGGTGGCGACTCCGAAGTAATCTCCCAACCGGTCAAAGTAAAATTTATATGCAGGGGAGAAGATCCCAACAAAATCCTTTATTTGAAGAGTTACCAGTAACAAGAAGAATGATGTACAGAAGAAAGGGAGCTGTCTCAGTCAGTCATGAGGGTTCCCCCAGAAAAAATGATGATATGCAAGATAACCCTAGGCCATCAGGATAGCATGTGCCTTACTTTTCAAATGCAGAAGCTGATATTCAGGGTGCATATGAGAGGCAACAGGGTGGTAGCATGAGAATGAGGTCAAAGGTGTTCCAAGAACGCCCATTTCTAGACCCTAGTGAAAGGTTTGAAGAGGCAGAGTCTTTGAGGGATGATGAAGATGAAGATCAGAATATGGTAAAACCATCCTCCTCTAGGCCTAGCGAGGAAGAACTAGCTGATGAAATTAGGAGCTTAAGGGCCGAGTTCAAATATCAGCAGGCAATAACAATCAGAGATGACCTGAGGAAGAAAGTGCAAGCTTTAAGGGCTGCCCAAAATAATTCAATTCCTACCCTTGAGAATGCAAATGTGTAGAGACATCAACAGAGAAATGAAGTACAACATCAGCATAATGATGAGAGACAAAATGTGAATGATGCTAGGATACCACTAAACAATGTAAGAAACCATAATGCAAACAGAAATATTAATATTAATCAGTTTGACAGACAGCCCATGCAGTTAGATAGATTCAGACAGCTGGTATTTGATGGTATTCCTGGGTATCCTAACCCCATTGACAAGCATCTAAGGCTGCAAGTGCCTAAATTTTCAGGAAACAACACAGTGTCAGGAGAAAATCATCTAAACGCTTTTCAAAATGTCATGGATAACTTTGAGGTTGAACATGAGGATGTTTTCATGAAGTCATTCATGCAATCTTTAGTAGATGAGGCAAGGGAATGGTATAAGAATCTGCCTGACCGGAGTATTTCATCATGGGATGATTTTAAAAGGATGTTCAAGGAGCAATATGGTGACAAAACTGACCCTAGCTTTTTTGTAAATGAGTTTACCAGTATCACTAAAGGGTCAAATGAGCAGGTTGCAGATTTTAATGCAAGATTTACTAAAGTGTTAAACAAATTGCCACATCACATGAGGCCAAATGAACCTATGTGCATAATATTGTATATCAACGCCTTTGATGCAAAAACTGCATATGGATTAAGAGATAAAAGTCCTGCTACTATCAGGGATGCTTTCAGAATTGCAGTAAATATTGAGAACAACAGGAAAGCATCATGCAAGACTAATAGAAGGGATGATGTGAAAATTTTGTAGAATCCAAACAAGCCTCAGAACACTCAAGGTAATACATCTGCCCCTGAAGATAAGATAGACAAATTGGCAAATGTTGTTAAGGACCTAAGCTATAGACTAGCTAGAAGTGAAAAAGGGATAGGTCCTGATAGGCAAGTCTATCAAAGGCAGGAAAAGAGGCCATCATTGCATGATATGCCTTATAATACCAATTGGCATAATGGTAAGCCTATATTCCCACATAACAACACAAATCAGAGGACTCAACATGTCAAAGAAACTCCTGATCCTCTAAAGAAAGCTGTAAATATTGTTGATGATACTCCATGGTGTATAATTTGTCAGATGCCACATTCACAGTCACAGTGTATGATTGCCCAGTCCTTGTGTGATAATGCTACATCTTGTAATGAATGCAATGAGCCACATTATGTGCAAGATGATGATGTTAATATGATGTCCACAAACAATGGATACCCCATTTATGATGCTGATGAGAGTACAGATGATGGAATTCAGGCCTGTCAACAGGACTTTTATGATGAAGGTAATGAAGAGAGCTATGTGTATGCTCAGAGCTCACATAATTTTCTGAGTAACTTACAACGACCTTCTGATGAGGAAATTAGGGCCTTCATAGCTGCAGCAGTTGCCCAAGTCAAGAGTAACTACAATCTCAGAGGTAAAGCTCAGATAAGCAGCTTGCGTCAACCAGAAGATATTTCTGCAGGTCAGCCAATGCATGGTCATAAGGGGATTGAATCACAAAAAAGGCAGTGGGGTAATAATAAACAGAATTTTAGACATAGAACAGGTCATGAATCTCAAGGACCAGAAAACAGAATTCCTCAGGCTGAAGATCAACGTAAAGGTTCCCAAGACAAGAATGATGATCAGGGAACTATGAAAGTAAAAGCTAAATCAGTTCAGGATAAAAACAAGATTGTGGAGCAAGCTACAACTGTTATACAAAATTATGCTCCATTTGATATAGCTCAAGTCCTCTCCCAGGTAAAAGTCTCTGTTCCACTTATGGAACTGATGAAGGTTGAAGAGATCAAGAATAGGACAATATCCCTAATTTCAGGGGTGCCTTTTCAAGCTAAACAAAATGTTCAGACCCAGGGTGAGAAACATGTCATGTATAATGAAGAAGATGAGGCTCTTGAAGTCTATTTAGGAGTGACTATGACAAAGTGTCCTTCACAAGTGGAACCATTTTATGTATCCCTGATTATAAATGGAAAAATAATTAGAAATTGTATGCTTGACTCTAGAGCATCTACAAATGTCATGCCTTTAGCCGTCATGCAACAAGCTGGATTGAAAATCGACAAGGCATGTGGAAAATGTTATACTATGGATGCCAGAGAGGTACCAGTTATTGGAATCATGAAGGATGTAGATTTCAAACTGGCAACATTTCCTGAAAAGAGATATAAAATGAATATAACAGTGGTTGACATCAAGCCACAGTATGGTATGTTGCTGTCAAGAAGATGGGCTGCACTAATTGGTGGAAGTATGTAGCTCGACCTGTCATATGCCATGATTCCAATGAATGGCAGGGATGTTAAGCTAATCAGAGAATAGAGATCATCAGAGACAGTGGAAGACCAAGAAGCAGAGGAATAGATATGCTTTGTAAACACTGACTGTGATAACTTCAAGGTTGTCTCAGATGATAGAGAAGATAAAAAGAAAAATGTCTGCAGAGAAGAGCTGGACTAGCAGGGTCTGTGGACCATGTATTTTGATGGAGCTTGTGCAAAAGAAGGCTCTGGAGCTGGAGTTGTTTTCCTGTCTCCAACTGGTAAGCTCCTCAAATTTTCTTTCTTGCTGAGGTTTGTTTGCACAAACAACATTGCAGAATATGAGGCTTTAATCTTAGGCCTAAATATAGCTCTCAAACATGGAATCAAAATGCTAAGAGTATTTGGGGATTCTGAGCTGATTGTATCCCAAATTAGAGATAGGTATGCTTCAAAAAATAAAAGATTGAAACAATACAAGCATGCTGTTTGGGATACCATTGAACTCTTTGATGCATTTTCAATAGGCTGGGTAGAGAGATCAAAGAATGTTATGGCTGATTTCTTAGCTAATGTTGCAATAAGGCTAGATGACATCACTCTGTCAGATGTTACAAATGTAGAAGTTAAAATCAGGCCTGCAGTACCAGAAAATATATGCAGTTGGCAAGTGTTTAATGATGATAGGGATTTGTTAAAATTTTTGCACTGCATAGATGAATATGAGAATCAAGAAATTGATTTCCAAGCTTTTGTAGAGACTATAGATGGAAAAGAAACTCTTGTGGGAAAAGAGATAATTCAATTGAAGACTAATAAAATCCCTAGAGGGTTAGTAGCTTTGGAAAGAGCTTTTGACAGTAGACACAAATTGGTCACAAGGACATCTCCCACAAATAAGGAAGATTTAGAAGAGATAAATTTGGGGACATCTCAGGCCCCCAAGAAGGTATACATTGGTAAACAGCTCAAACCACACATCAGGAGTATGCTGATTGCATTACTGAAAAGGTATAAACATGTTTTTGCTTGGTCATATGAGGACCTAAAAGCCTATAGGGAGGATTTATTCCAGCATGAGATCCCATTGAAGCCTGGAGCTAAGCCATTCAGACAGAGGCAAAGACCTATTAATCCTACCTTAGCTCCAAAGATGCAAGAAGAACTTAAAAAGCTTAGGGAAGCTGGAATAATTGTGCCAATCAGACATTCAACTAGGGTGTCTAACCTTGTCCCAGTCAGAAAAAAGAACGGTGATATTAGGCTTTGTGTTGATTTCAGGAACTTGAATGTATCCTCTTTAAAGGATAACTATCCACTGCCTAATATGGAAGCTATGTTGCAGAGAGTGACTGGTTGTGAACTCTTATCCATGATGGATGGATTTTCAGGTTATAATCAGGTGAAGGTAAAGGAATTAGAACAGTATAAGACTGCCTTCACCACTCCATGGGGAACTTATGTATATGTTAGAATGCCATTCGGATTAACAAATGCAGGTGCTACATTTCAAAGAGCAATGGATGTTGTTTTTGCAGGGTTGATTGATTCAATCCTAGCTATATATCAGGATGACTTGACTGCATATTCAAAGAAGGAAGAGTAGCATTGTTTGCATCTAGAGCAGATTTTCATAAGAGCACTAGAGTATGGTATTTCTTTAAATCCAAAGAAGTGTGCCTTTGGGGTAGTTGAAGGAAAGCTCCTGGGACACATTGTTTCCAAGGATGGAGTTAGGATAGATCCAGAGAGAGTGGCTACTATTGACAGAATTCAAATGCCAAAAACTGTAAAAGGAGTTCAGTCCTACTTTGGACAGATAAATTTTGTTAGGAGATTTGTTCCCAACTTTGCAGAAACCACAAGGAACATTTCCAAGATGATGAAGAAGGATGCAACTGTCAACTGGGAAAGTGAAGTAATAGAATCATTTCAGAGTATCAAAGAGGCAATCAAGATGGCCCCTGTTCTTAAATCTCCTGATTTTTCTAGGCCATTCCAAGTATTTTCATTTGCTTCCTTTCACACTGTTGCTACGTGTTTGCTACAGAAAAATGAAGATGGTTTTGAACAGCCCATAGCTTTCTTCAGTATGTCCTTGCAGGCTTCTGAGTTGAAGTATGATATTATGGAAAAACAGGCATATGCACTAGTCAGAGCCATCAAAAGTTTCAAACCATACCTGGTAGGATCACATATAATTGCATATGTACCCCATGCAGCAGTCAAAGACATATTCACTCAACAGGAGGTGACTGGAAGAAGGTGTAGATGGATAAACAAACTGCAAGAGTTCAACATAGAGATACAAATTACCAAGTTGGTAAGAGGACAAGGATTAGCCAAGATGATGGCACAGTCAAACTTGGAAGCATGCCAAGTTAATGCAGTCCAAAATGAGAGTGTAAATGTATCAAGATCTGAATGGTACAAGGACATTATATACTACTTGCAAAATCTGAATTGTCCTTCCCATTTCAGTGACAGCCAAAAGAGGACTTTAAAGTTACATGCAATCAGGTATGTTATTGTTCAAGGTGAGCTATACTGGAAAAACCCTGATGGTGTGCTACTGAGATGTGTGGATGAAGATGTGGCTAACAATGTTTTGATTGATATGCATAAAGGATTGTGTGGTGGACATTATACTGCCCAAACAACAGCTCATAAGACTCTCAGAGCAGGATATTGGTGGCCCACTCTCTTTTCAGATGCACAAAGGTTAGTGAGGAAGTGTGACCCTTGCCAAAGATTCTCAGGAAAATTGAGATATGATGGTGCTTTACCTCTCAGAACTGTAACTGTGGATGCTCCATTTCAGCAATGGGGAATTGACTTCATAGGGGAAATTGCAGACAAGTCAAGTGGGGGACACAGTTGGATTTTGGTGGCAACTGATTACTTTACCAAATGGATTGAGGCCATTCTAGCTAAGAGAGCTACAAGTAAGGTGGTGATGGATTTCATACTGGAAAATGTTATCATCAAGTTTGGAGTACCATTCAAGATAGTCACTGATAATGCTATGTGTTTCAGATCAGGTGAATTTGTTGATTTTTGCAACAGGTATGGGATAAATCTATCATATGCATCACCATACCACCCACAAGGAAATGGTCAAGCAAAATCAAGCAATAAAAGCATCATGAAAATTATCAAGAGGATACTGGACAAGAATAAGAGAGCTTGGGACTCAAAGTTAAAGTTAGCAATATGGGCTGACAGAGTGACAGTAAAAAAGGCTATTGGAATGTCACCCTTTGAGCTAGTATATGGTGCATCAGCCAGATTGCCCATAAACAATCTCCTACCAGTTTACAGATTCATCCAGGAAAATGATGAGGAGATTGAAGACTCCATGACAGAAAGAGTGAACCAGCTGGTTGCACTGGATGAAAACAGAAGGAAAGCACACCAGATCAACCTTAAGAGACAACAAGATGTGAAATATCAATTTGACAGGAGAGCTACAAAAAGGAAGTTTCAAGTCAATGATCTGGTGCTCGTATGGAATGCAAAAGGTCAAGAAAAGGGTAAACATGGTAAATTCAAACCCTTATGGATGGGCCCATATCAGATTTGCAGCACTCATGGGGAGGACTCTTATTTCCTCCAGGCCCTAGATGGTGAAGTTCTGGAATTGCCTGTGCATGGCCAATTCCTTAAGTTCTATTTTGCATAGATGACTTGTCCCTGTGCACATTTGTAAAAATATGTATATAGTGTAAATGTTCTGTACAGTTCGTGCTTTTTTGGCTTTTTTTTTTTGCCTGGTCTGCCCGGAGATCTAGTTCTCGCTGTAGGTTTTTCACCTGCACGTCCCCATTCAGAGCCAATGTTGGCACTAATTTTGACTTGGAGGCTGAGCTTGTTTGTTGGAGGGTTTCTTCATTCAAACCCTAGGTATTCCTGTCCATCAACAGGAGCTTGATCTATCGGCGATGGAGTTTGTGGTTCCACCGATGGTATTGGTCATGCCGATGAGGGTATCTCAGGTGTTCATCGGCGAGCTTTGGCATATCGACAGCAGTCTTTTGTGGTTTGCCGATGGAAGGAGGTCACCCCAATGGGGAATGCCATCGGAGTGAGGTTTTATATCGGGCTAGCTGTTGGAGGGTCTGCCAATGGGGTAGTGTCAGGCCGATGAGGATTTGGAGTGGTCATCGGCGTGTGTTTGGCTATCGGCGAAGTGAATTTTTGGGCTGCCGATGTAAGGTGTCTGGCCGATGAGGGATGTTCAAGGTGGTCGTCGGTAGGGCTTGTGCTATCGGCCAGGGATTTTCTTGTTGCTCCGAGGGAGGATGGTCTCGCCGAAGACCTAGGATGTGGTATGCCATCGGAGTGAGATTGAGTATTGGCATAGGCATTTTGAGGTTAGCCGATGGCTTTGGTCATACCGACGGAGATGGGAGGCCGATGTCTATCGGTGTAACTAGTGAGATCGGCTGGGGAGATTTTGGTTGCTCCAACGGTGTAAGTCACACCGACGGAGGTGGTCTTCAGCGTGATTTGTGTTGTCGGCGAGGATGGATTGCGTTGGGCCGACAGTGGAGGGTCTGACCGATGAAGGGGGAGGCCGATATGTTATCAGCGGGAGTTGTTCTATCGGCAGGAGGAAGTTCATGTTGGCCGATGGTGTCAGTCACACCGACAAGGTAGTTTGGAGTAGTGATCGAAGAGACTCATGCTATCGGTGGAAGTTTAGAAGGTTGGCCCGATGGTGCATCTCTGGCCGATGGGGAATTGTGGTGTAGCGGTCGGTGAGACAACAGAGGTCGGCAGGAGGTTTTTGAGGCGAGCCGATAGACTATGTCTGGCTGACAGGGGAATGTGGACTAGGCGTCGGCGTGACCTTTGAGATCGGAAAGGAAGCTTTTGGGTTGGCCGATAAACTATGTCTGGCCGACAGAGGCTTGCGGTGCGGTCGGTGAGACAATTGAGGTCGGCGGAGGATTTGTGGGCTTGGCCGATGGTGTTGGTCTCGGTGATGGGCTTTGGGCTGAGAGGCGTGTGTTGAGCATGGCAAAAGCGCTCGACACCTTTTGTCTTTGCGACCATGCTTATAAAGCACTAAAGGGGTTTCCGCACTATGCATGTGGGATTATTCCCCTGTGTATTTTGAACCTGCGAAGAAGCACATTTTGGCAGGAAATTCTTTTTGAACGCTGCGGTGTTTTTCCTGGTGGTTGAGGGTAGTTGAGCCATCAATGGCGACAGTGCAGGGGTATGGGCGATGAGACAAGCGATCAAGTTGCCCCATTGTGGATGAAAACTCCCAGATGGTGGCACAGGGCTCGAGGCCACCCCTGTTGACTCTCCTACCTACTGCGTTGATGACTTATGGGCGCCATTTCTCATGGGCTATATCTGGCAGTTTTTTGTAATAGTCATGTAATTAATTACTGTGAGGTACACTTTCTGGCCAATATAGGCAGATTGTGTTACCATTGTTTGGTTGTTGAAAGTTGAACATTTGGCTCTGTAATACAATACAGCTGATTTGGTTGCTCTGTACAGCAAAACCTGTGAGTTTATGTATCTCTTGTTGTATGTTTTTGCATGAATCCACTGATTTCATGGTTAATTTTATATGAGAAATGCTATGTTAGCATGTGTTTTGTTAATTCTGTCTCCAGTATTGCATGTATCTTTCTTCTGAGTCTGGATATTTAAGCAATGTTTGAGACTCTAGAACATAGAATTCCTATGTTGAATGTCTGATCTCTTAACTTCTACTCAAGGGGTAGATTAAATTGTTCTCAGATTGAACATTGGGAAGGGTACACTGCAGTAGGGATGCCATAAGTATAGATAGCTTAACACTCTGTATTGGGAGATATCTGTAAGGCAGGTATCATATGTGTCCCCCTGAAATCCAGTTTTAGTTGTTCATGCATATCATTCACAAGTGTATGTCTACTGACTCTAGGCCCTAGATAGGCACCAATCTTGCTTTGTGTTTGTGTTACAACCATGTCCAGCTTTGCATCCAAACTTAAAATCAAAATCAAAATCTAAAACAATCTTTAGGACATTAGAATTAGTTTTAGGATCCTTAGTCCTCTGTCTACAACTGCAAATAGGCCCAAAGCTAGCCCCTTTGCTCTTATCTTACAGTTTTGGTCTACTTACAGGAGGACTTATCTACTTTCTGTCAGCATCCCAGCCTTGTATGTATATCCTCATGGATGTTGAGTAGGGAATACCCCCCTAGGTTTTGTAGAGCTTGAAGAAGAAGAGGAGATAAAATATAGAGTCTATCTCCTACACTGTTGGCCCCTTGCCCAGAGATCCTGTTGATCATTGATGGCTACCTTGTAGGGAAATCTGGGAATAAGCATCCAGTCTGGGAAAAAACCAACACCGTGCATCATTTTCTTCTTCTATAAGTTGATCCTCTTCATCACTGCTAATCCTTTCCTGTTGTTGCTCAATATAGGTAAGGGCTACACCTGCCTGTGTTAGAGTTGCAATTTTTGCTCTCACCCAACTCTTATTGTATTTGATGTGGTACTTCATTGCTGCATCCAAAGAGCTTTCTTTTGATTCTGCCCAATTAGGGAGAGGGATTGGCTGATTGAACAAACCTTCCCAAGGTCCTCTTTGAACCACATTGTTATCTTCTATCACTTGATCAGGGACCTCTATGATAGTGAATCTCTTAATAAAATCTAAAGGCAGCCTGGAATACCATCTCCTTAAAACCTCATAATCATCTAGACAATTAGCCCATAAGTCTTCAAAGTGCTCTCTATTTAACATCCTTTTACTAACATATCTCTCCATTACACCAAAGGGATCAAAATGTGTTCTCTTTTGATAGTAGTGCAAGTTCAGTAGTTGGCGCTTTGTGTCTGAATGCTCAACTATCCCAAGGGAAACATAGACAAACATTCCTCTACCTAGCAATATAGGGAATTTGATAGATGCTCTATGTAAGTGATTCAAACTCTCAGCACATTGAGTAATTGCCTTGTTAATTCTAAGAGCACCACCTTGTTTGTAGGGTACCGGGGTAACTTATAAGGTCTACCAGTGAAGCCTTGGACTCTGAGGTATGTAAATTTTTGGAATTGAATATACCATCTCCCATATAGTTGTACAACACTTGCTTCTTCAAGAGACAATCTCCTAGCCATATCATTCTATAAAATCTGGGTAATGTGCATGGTAAAGGCATCATTAACCCTTTGTAGTGGACTAGGGATAGTGAGATTTCTAATTGAGTATAACACTCATACACCCTGTATTGATTGTCTCCATTCCCTACTTCTCCTAATTTTGATAGTCCTAGGTATACAACAGTTCTTGCTAAGGCATATACCACATAGGAAGTCCACCTGAATGTTTTTTCAGTGGGGAATGCAACAATGGCCTCATAAATGTTGTTGCTTAGGATTTGGGCCCAGTGTATCTATTGATATTGCCCAAACAACTAAGAGGGGGGTGAATTAGTTGTCACAAAAACTTAAACTCTTCTGCAATTAACCATCAATGGCTTATCCACAAGTATTATGACTTAACAATAAATGCATGAAATTAGAAACTTAACCACATATACAACATCAAACACAAGAGACACCAAATTTTACATGGAAAACCCCAAGGTGGGGAAAAACCACAGAGAGGATTAGCTCTCAATATATATTGCAATCTTGAAATAATGATGTTCAGGCTTGGTCACTCCACGGGCCTAAACATACTGGCTTACTGCCATTAAGAACAACTAGGTATAACAGGCTCACTACCTCAACCCTAAACCTAGCAAGATTACAATAAGGGATGTTAAACCCTACTGGTGGCTCACTACCAAGCTCTCTGCCATGATCAACACCTTTTTATGTCTATGATTGAAGTACAATAATTCCTCTGCTCTACTCTACCTTTACTTTGCTCTGCCTCTTCTTTGCTCTGCCTCTTCTCTGCTCTGCCTTTTGGACCTTTCTTATTATCTTTCCATTTTTGCTCAAGGACACCTTTTCCATGACTCAACTACAAGTATTTATACACTTCATCAACCTTGGAGTGATCAACAAGCTTGGCATTACAATCATCAACCATTGGAACAATCTCCAAGGTCAGCATTACAAACATTTACAAAATAGGTCCTGACCTATTACAACATTATGCAAAGGAAATGAAATGTGGATCATGCCATGCCTTAGTTGGGACTCAAACACGATCTTCCATGCCATAACATGCTTCCACAATCTTCAAGGAATCTCTAGAGTTACCAGAAATAACCAAGTCGGCCAAGACTGGTTACAGGCTACGTTATCTGGGAATAATCTTCAAAACATGATCTCACTTCCTTAACGTAAGCCAATGTCAAGATAGGAACATGATCAGGAGGCATCCACAAGCACGTTATAATCACCAGGAGTAATTGCACAAACCTTATCCACTTTAATAAGAGGATCTTCTTCACCAGAACACATGAACTTCACTATCTTTGACTGTCATAAAAGAAAGATAGCTTGCGGACCACCAAAACATGAACCACTACAATTGTAGGCACTTATCATCATCCCAAACTTCCCTCTAGAAATGCAGAGCAAAATACTTTATCGCGGAGGAAAGCGGAGAAAAACACTTTCTCCTTGAGCTTATAGAAAAAGTAGGTTTTACTCTGGTGAATGCAACTCTCTCAATTCTTCACACCAGAGGCTCAAACTCAGGATCTAGCATCTTCAGACATCTCTTTGAACAACTTCCAATCCATGGACCCAGATTTGCACTCCATTGTAACTCACTTGATTCTTTCGGAGAGGCCAATTTTCTCAATATCCTCAACACACAAGGCTCCTAAACAAGTAATAGAATAGGACACAGTTGACACCAATGACAACAAAGATATGTTGACATCAATGACAACACTGATTAGGCACATACTTGCAACAATCTCCCCCTTTGTCATTGATGGCAACATATGATGTAAAAAACTGCAATAGCCATCAAGACAAGATTCTCCCCCTTTCTCTTTACACACCTGTACTCTTTCTTTCTACAAGATTTTCCCCCTTTCTCTTTACACATCTGCACTCTTTTTCTATCTAAGTTTTTGCTTAAGAGATTTTGTTTCAAATGTTTTACATAAAGAACATCTTCAGAAATCTATATGTTGCCAAAATTTATTGACCCTATTCCACAAATTTCAGTAGTACAGTCATCTCCAAAACTAACCCTTCATCGCATCCTTCTAGACTTACAAACTTACTCTTGTCACCAGTCATATGGTTTGAGAAGCTACTATCAATAACCCAATAGTCTTCACTTTGAGACATGACTTCATCACTATAACATCTTTAATGAATCACTTTCTTGGACAATTTTTCATTACTTGTTGATGAGCATTCGGGTGTAATGATAAGTACCTATTTTCCTTTTGACTCCATTTAGGATCTCCTTCGAGTTGTTAGACTCTTTCCAAAGGAACTTGGCTCTGATACCAATTGTTGATATTCCTCAGAAAACTAAGAGGGGACAAATCAGTTGTCACAAAAACTTAAACTCTTCTGCAATTAACCATCAATCACTTATCCACAATTATTATGACTTAACAATAAATGCATAAAATCATAAACTTAACCACATATAAAACATCAAACACAAGAGACACCAAATTTTACGTGGAAAACCCCAAGGTGGGGAAAAACCACAGAGAGGATTAGCTCTCAATATATATTGCAATCTTGAAATAATGATGTTTAGGCTTGGTCACTCCACAGGCCTAAACATACTAGCTTACTGCCATGAAGAACAACTAGGTCTAGCAGGCTCACTGCCTCAACCCTAAACCTAGCAAGATTATAATAAGGGTTGTTAAACCCTACTGGCGGCTCACTGCCAGGCTCTCTGCCATGATCAACACCTTTTTATGTCTGTGATTGAAGTACAATAATTCCTCTACTCTGCTCTACCTCTTCTCTGCTCTACCTTTTGGACCTGTTGTGACCAAATCACACATCGCCTCATTGCAGATGGGGATCCCCTATTTTTTTATGTTAATTCCAATATTTTCCTAAGTCTTGTATGATGTCTTAGGGTTGACTGCATGATTGATTCAATGGTTTGCTTGAAGTTCTCAGTTAGTTCTAATCCAAGTGTCGTGTGCTTTCATTCTGATGACTTGATCCTGATGTTTGAGATCCTGAAATTGACTAAGCTTGAAATCTGGTGGATCCTCAAAATCCTATAATCTAAATGTTAAATCTAGGACTATTTTCACTTATCTGCAAAGAGAAGCCATCCAAGAGATCTTTAACATCCCAAGCTAGAAGGGAGTGTTCATTTGTCCTACAACTACTCAATGTACTTTTGAAGGCGACCCTAAGCACTATATGCAAGAAGTGAGAAAGAAGTGGATGACAGATTCGTCAATCAAGATATACAACTCTGAGGATCCAAAGTATCACAAGGCAGACTTCAAATAAGAGATAAGTTACTTCATCATGTTCCTGAATCGAGTAACAGGTAGGCCTCAATCATCTACTTTCGAAGGATGGATGTATACTTATTTTGATCATGTGTTTACAAAGAATAAGATTGGGCTGGCCTTATAAGCCATTGCCTTGATGAGCAGTTTGAAAGGTTTGATGAAACAAAGTCATTCTTCATGACTTCCTATCTTGTTTACATCCTAGCAAGAAATGTGGTTTATAAAGGATTAACAGCTAAAGGAGAAGTAGGTACAAAGCCTGGACAAATTCTTTCACATCAATGCTATCCTCAGCCCCACCTGAAGAACATCAATCATTATAAGAGGTTCAATGATGCCTTTACCATGTTCATAGTGAGAAAGTTGTGAGGCGATATGCATAGAAGGCTGACAGGTGCCGCTAAGAACTTCAATGAGCAATATGGAAGGTATTACATCCAGTATGACAAGTTCACATATATCAGGATTTAGGGTTTCACATCCTTTCCATACAGACTGCCTAGATATCCTACCAACATGATGGTGTTGCTGGAGGTTTCAAGACAGCTGTTAGAGTTTCATAAAATGCAAAGGGCAAGAAAGAAAGCTGGAGTTCAACTTCCTCTCCAGCTTGGCAGATATTACTCTTGTCCATCACTTCAAGCAACTGAGCATTTAGAGGTTGAGCTTTAGGCATATCATCTACATACTCATGATTCAAGGAGGGAGAATTTTGATCCACATGGAGCCATTAAGCAGTCATATTCTTCCTACAGACATGCTAAGAAGCTTGAGGACCATTGGGCTAATGCCATTGATGATGATGATGTCAGGATGTAAAAGTTTTCAAGGCTAAAATGGGATTTAGTGAGAGCTACTAAGGTATTAAGGATTCCTGATCAGTTAGATAATGAGAGAAGTCTTTTGGGTGATGAGTACAATAAGATCCGAAACCTGCCTTATGATATCAACTGGGCTGATAGAGAAAGGGTTGATGATGAAGGGTTGATAAAGCTTATCATTTCTATTACTGAAGAACAAGTAAAAGAGCAAGTACAAGCATTGCTTGATGAAGGTAAGAAACTCACTTATACTAAGATGGGAGAAGTAGAACATTAGGAACAACATAGTGCACCTGGTAGAAGTTCACAGAGTAAGGACAATGAAAGAGATTCAGGTCAAGCAAAGAAAAGAAAACAACTTGAATCCGCACAAGGAGAATCAAGCAAGAAAAAGAAAAGGATAAGTATTGAAATTGCTTCTTCCAGATAGCCAGGTGATACTCCATTGAATCAAGACATAGTGGTGCATGTTGAGGGTGCAGTTCCAGAGACTCCAGTTGAAGAAGTGCCTTCAAGTCCACATGATACTGAGATCATTGATGAAGTTAACACTGAAGATAAAGATGAAGATGAAGAAGAGTCATTGCCTGTGCAAGGAAAGCAAATACAACAGTTACAGGATCTTTCATCATTGCCGAAGTGGGTGCAGGATAGGATCAGGGAAAATTATGAAGTTGAGAAATATCCTCCTATTCCAGTTGATAAGTTACTTCTAGACATGTCTAGTGAAAAAACAAAGAAGAAGGCAACTATCCTTTCAAAGATCACTAAAGATGAAACAGGTGTAAGGAAAGTTCATGTAACAGTTCTGAGGCTTGAAAAGAATATCGAAGATATAACATCTGAAGATTATGATATCAATATGATCAATTTGGGTCCATTAACTGGAATACAAGTAGAAGAAGAACTTCAGGGTTCAATTGATAATGCTCGAGCTATCATAAGACAAGAAACATAAGGTAGAATTAAAGCTGAGCAAAGATGTCAAGCCTTAGAGTAGTATATTCGGCACTTGGTTCATCCTATTCGTCAACAGGAGAGAGTGTCTACACCTCCATCCCTTCTTCCTCCAGAAACAGTTGTACATCTTGAGGAGTTGAAGTCTTCATCTCATAGGATGAGGGATTGGATGAAAAGATCAAAGGAAGCTACATATAAACACCTAGAAGATATCATGCAAGTGTATGATAAGATTGTTGATCTCAAAGAAATGGTACTTGCATTGATGACAATTTGTACTGAGTTTAAAGATATCAAGGAACAATACCTGCCACATTTGAAGAGCTTGATGGAGACTTCAGTTGATGAGTTGATACATGCTGAAGTGATTGAAGAAGGTAGGAGATATGACTTCTCTTCTTGGTATTATGGCTTTCGCATTAAAGGACAGTTGTTAGATAAGATAGAAACAGATATGTCAAGAGTAAGAAGTGTACTTCAAAGGATTCAAGATGGAGTACATGCCTCCTTGATGAAGATATGTAATCCATTTGGAGAGATGACTCTTGATAACATGAAAGAACAAGTTCAAGCTTTCTACTTCCAAGAAGATGATGTTTCTGATGAGAAGCTTGATAGTATTTTCTCACTTGCTGTCCACCTTGGCACCAACAAATTGAGGATGACTGATTCGAAGAAGACACTTGGCCTCTATTCAGATGATGTACTTGAAGCTGAAGGAACCACTCAAAACGCACCAAGTGTACCTTTGGATGATGTCAAGCAGATAGTGTCTAGATTCATTGAATGTCAAGCTTCTAGTGATGGATATTCACATGGAGACTCCTCATAGGCTGGCGATGTGTCATCCTTATCTTCTTGAAAAGTGTGCCTTCATTGCCTCTTTCATTTACTAAAGATAGCCTCTTTCATTTAATAAAGATAGGAGTTTGTTATAACTACTTGTGATGTGGTATGATCTGGTTCATTGGCTTGACTGATTGATCTTGACCCTTCATGCATTTTGAGGTCTATAAAAGGGCTCCTTTTGCTCTCATTTATACAGTTGAAGACTCTAAAAATTGTTGCAAGAGCTCTCTGGAATAATATAAGACTCATTGTTTGGTGACTCTATATATGTTTCTAAGTGTTGCATGATTTGGATTTCTTCAAGCGAATATTAAATTAGATTAAGTTTTCTTTAAGTTTATGCTAGTTGGTGAAAGGCTTCATTATTGTTTGTGGTGAAATCTTTATGTTCACACCATTTGTGGTTTGCAGCTTGCAAATTGCAGTGTATGGTTGGTCTGAACAAAACTGAGCTTAACTTTGATCTCTATGTTTGTTGAATTTTTCATGAGCATAAGTGATTTAAATATCTTGTATAACCTTAGAAGATTGCACCAATCTTGTGTAGTTGTCTAACTTGGCCAAGCAGGATTTGGTTTGATTTCACTTGAACAGTAATCATCCTTGCATCTAGAATTAGATTAGTTTTCATTACACCTTACATCTTTTACCTTTTCTTTTATCAATTTGGTTATAGTTAAGATCAAGTACTTCATTGCCATATCATACATATTTAGATTTTTCGGTGTCCACCTCTTTCATCGAAACAAGTTGTCAAACAATTGTGTAAGTCCCTTTGTGTTTACCAGCAAAATCATACTTAGTCACTGAGCTATCTCTTGCAAAATCATAAGAAAGGAACCTTGGAGTCATCTTGTTTGATCACTTTGTTCAGCATTTGAGAGGCTTTGCTCAAGAGAGAGTCAGATACTCTATATTTCACTCTATTGTTGACTTGTTGAAAAACAAACATCAACATTTTTTGGCGCTAGAAGGAGGGCTTCATAGTAAGTTGTTTCATTTTTAGATTGAGGAAGAAGGAAGAACATCCTAGAGCGAATTGGTTCTTTCTCGCCAGAAAGGCACCAGAGAATTCTGAGGTCTACACCAGGAGCATCCAAAGAGTTTGCCGAGTTGGGATTCCCTCCTAAATCAAAGAAGGGAAAGAAGGCAACTTCATCAGGTCAAGGATCTCCAAGTGGGGGTGATATTTCAAACTTATTCCAAACTCCACCTCCGCATAATCAAAGGCAGGGAGTTGCTCAACCTAGTAATACTCAAACAACCACTCTGGGAACTTCATTTCAGCCAGGGGCTACTCAAACAGGTCTAGGACAACAACCCAACATTCCAATGGCAGCACAAGCTTGGCCCCTGGCAAATGTTTCACCTCTTGGAACTTTCACGAACTACCATGACATGCCCAAGAACCTGGAACAGTTCTGTTCAAAATTTCATGTCAACGATCCAAACAGGATAGTCGAAGAACATATCAAGATCTTTGAAGGCACCTTGATAAATCGAAGGATCGTACATCAAGATGTAGCATGCAGACTGTTTCCATACTCACTTGAAGGAGATGCTACCTTTTGGTATGTCAACCTGCCAGCCGAGTCTATCACTAGTTGGGAACAGATGAAAAATGATTTCTTAGAGAAGTTCAAGATTCCCATCACTCCAGCAGAACTCTATAAGCAATTCATTGAAGTGAGGAGGCAGGAACATGAGCCTATCACCTCTTTTAATCACAGGTTTCACAAAGCATATTCCAGATTACAAGCTCCATATGACATCACTGAAGAAATGGTGAAGGAGATTTATTATGCCGCCTTGGATCGCCTTACTTCCATGTTTGTGAAAAGGGCAACGACACCACCCACCACCCTGATCAGAGCATATGCCGAAGCTGTCAAGGTAAATACTGATTTGGGCATGAATACTCATGGGCCACTTAATCACTTGGGGCATGTAGCAATGCCTAATCAAATCCAAGGAATCAATCAGGCACTGGCTCAGCATACGCCAGTGATGAATCCTATACCCATTCCTGCTTTGGTTAATCAGTTGGTTTTGCATCCTGGAGCTCCAATTTCACAAGTTGCACCTGCAAAGCCAATATATTTGCAAGGGTCATCATCTTCTACAAAGACTCAGGAAGAGAAAGATGAAATGAAGGAGCTAATTGATCAAGTAAAGAAGTTATCTACTGAAGTCACACACTTGAGAAACCAAAATAATTATCTACAGAGGAACTATCAGGGAAACCAAGGTGGTAATCAAGGATACAATCAAGGGTACAATCAGGGCTTCAGAGGAAACAATCAAGGTTTTCAAAGACAAAACAGAACTTGGAACACTGCACCCAACAACCAAAGTGTACCTTCACCACTTGATAATCCACCAGTCTCTGACCCAAAGCCAGCAGATAAAGTTTTCTTGGCGGAAGCTGCATTATCCACTTGGTGCAGATTGCATAATACTAATCAACACTCAGAGCTACAATGTCCTAAATTCAAAATAGCTGTGGACATCTTCCAACAAGAAATGCATGGTACACAGGCACCAGAAAACCCTCATGTCACTGAGTACGAAATCGTGCCGACGACAAGGTATGATCAAGCCTTGATAATTGAAGATTTCACTTTTACACCCATGATGGAATATGATATGTCAGAGTATAATGGAAGGTTCCCACCAGCATCTACAAACGAGCATGTTGATGATACATACTATCCCCCTCCATTTGATGGCAATTTTCAAACTCAAGAGGCAGATGAAGTACAATCTTTCCAGCAGTCTTCTGGAAATGCACTGCAGAGGGTCTACCAACAGAATTACCAGGCACAAGACCCTGTTACTACATCAACCCCTCCTAATAACTTGCAAACTCTGCCAAACCCTAATGCAAGTAACAATCCAAGTTATCCAAGAGATTCGCCGAGTATAGACAACAGAATCCAGCTTAGAAAGTTGTTCCAACACAAGATACTCAGCAACAGAATGCCTCTCCAAGGATTGATCCAATCAGGAAGGAAGTTCCCAAGGATGACTTGAAAAGGTTAAGCCAATGTGTTGTGGAGGAACTCAAGAAAATCAAGCTTAACCTACCACTGACAGAATTGATCAGGGTGCCTGAGATAAGGGAAGCTTTCTTAAGAAGTGTTGATGATACTACTGGAAAAGGTGGGAATCAAAATGTACAAGTCCCCATAGGATCATTGAACCCATCCACTTCCAATGCACCCAAATAAAATGTGGGCCAGAATATGCATGTAGCTCAGATGAAACCACCTCATCCACAAGGATAGACGAATGCAGTTTTTCTTGCACAAGATTCATCTAGTATGACAAACGATAAGCCAGATGAAGTAAAGAAAGAACTTGTAGAAAAGAACAATGCATTGAAGAGCCAAGATTCACAAGTTAATCTAGAATCAGTGGATGATAGGTATAGTGCTCCAAAGAAGAAATCAGTAGTTTTTTACCAGGGGAGGGATGAACAACCCCCGTTCTTGCTATCAGTCAGAATTTTTGGAAAGCTATTGCATAACTGCTTAATGGATTCAGGAGCTTCAAACAATGTGATGCCATTAGGTGTTTGTAAGAAACTCGGTCTCATCCCAAAATAGACATCTAAGAAAGTTACTCAATTAGATAAGACTGAGGTTCCAGTTGTGGGAGAGTTACATAACATTCACATGTAGTTGGCAGCTGATCCCAGGATCCAGCATGACATTGACATTTCAGTGGTAGACATACTTGAAGGGTACGGAATGCTGCTAAGTAGAGATTGGTTAAGAAATCTCAATGGATACGTCTCTACTGATTTCTCGCATATGTGGCTTTCATGGAAGGGACTACCAAACCAGATTAGAATAGATAGCACGCCACGCCTGAAGTTGATGATCACAGAGTATGGTGAAGACAATGAAATTCTCTTTGTAGAAATAGATTTGGGTGTTTACAAGCCTAAAGTTGAAGAGATTTTAATGCTACACAATCTAATAGAAGCACTCATAGAAAGTGATCATGATACAACATTTGATGAAGAAGGGGAAGGCATGTTTGAAAACTTCCAAAATTTTGTTATGGAGCATGTGAAGCAAGGCGTGGAATTGGGAAGTCATGCACATGTTCAAGATCTACTGTTACCTAACTGGTGCAGGATTCATAACGCCTTCCATTCCGAGTTCTCATGCACCATGTGTGGAGTAGCCCTGGAACAAGTTCAAAAAAGGATTCTAGAAGTGATGGGCCTAGAGATTCCAAAAACATTGAAGTTAAAAGAACCTGTTCCAGATGCAGTCTTTATAGATGAAGAAAGCAAATCAGCATCAGCCCAAAGAGGTATTCAAATTGAGTCTGGAGAAGTAAATGAAGATAGTAAAGTGTTAAGTCCAGAAACTAACTAGGTGTGGACTTTAAGGTTTGACGGATCAAAATCCAAACAAGGATCAGGAGTTGGTTTTGAATTGATCAGTCCAATGGGAGAAGCTTATCTGTCAGCATTAAGACTACAATTTCCTTGCACAAATAATGTTGCCAAATATGAAGCTTTAGTGCATGGATTGCTTCTAGCCATAAAAAAGAAAGTCAAGATTTTGCATGTGTTTGGGGATTCAGAGATAGTTGTCAGGCAGGTCATGAAACAATATGTTTGCCATGATAAGAGGTTGAAGAAATATAGAAATCGGGTCTGGGACCTCATCAAAGATTTCAAGGCATTCAATATCAAGTCGATCTACATGTCAACAAATCAAGTAGCCAATGCACTAGCCCAAGCTGCAAGTTCTCTAGAGCCTTTAGCCATGGAAGGGTTAAAGAAGTTCACAGTCGAGCTAACATCAGTTCCGTCAGTGCCATACAATATTACAAATTTTTAGGTATTCGATGATGATAAGCACATACTAGATTTCTTGACTAATTCAGGGATATTCACTACCCAAGTCATTGATGAAAGTGAAGTAGAAGCTGAGTTCAATCCCGATGGGATCATGAATCTAAAGGAAACACTATTCCAAAGGGTATGATTGAGTTAGAAAGACTCTTTGACTCAGACAAGCTAAGCGCCCTTTAGTACTGCAGTGAAGACGGGAATAAGTGTGAAGCAGTTAATCTGGGAACAGATTAAGAGGTAAAGAATGTTTTCATAGGGAAAGTCTGTACACCTGAAGAAAGAGAAAGTATTCTCAATAGCATGAGGGAGTTTCAGGATGTCATCGCTTGGGGGTATGATGATTTGAAAACATATGATACATCTATCATCACACATACCATTCCTCTCAAGCCAGGAAGCAGACCATTCCGACAGAGGCAAAGGCCAGTTAATCCTTTATTAGAACCTCTTATCTATCAAGAAGTGAAGAAGCTGCTACAAGCTAGGATAATCTTTCTGATAAGACACTCGACGTGGGTCGCCAATCTGGTCCCTGTTAGAAAAAAGAATGGAGAAATAAGACTGTGTGTTGACTTCAAAAATATCAACAAAGCATCAGAAAAGGACAATTACCCTTTGCCTTCGTTGGATGAGGTACTTCAGATAGTGAATGGGTCACAGATGATGTCTTTTTTGGATGGGTATTCAAGATATAATCAGGTGATGGTTGAAGAAGAAGATCGATTGAAGACTGCTTTCACCACTAAGTGGGGAACGTATGCATACAGGAGGATGCCTTTCAGCTTAATTAATGCAGGAGCAACTTTTTAGAGGGCCATGGACATCACCTTCAGAGATATAATTGGAAAGTGCATTATCATCTATACGGATGACCTCACTGTGTTCTCAAAAATAAGAGCAGATCATGTGGATCATCTAAGGGAAGTTTTTGAAGCTTGTAGAACATATGGGATTTCCTTGAATCCGAAGAAATGTATTTTCAGGGTAACAGAAGGAAAGCTTCTGGGTCACGTGATATCAGAACATGGCATCTCTATCGATCCAGATCAAGTAGAAGCTATCAAAAGAGTTGGTATGCCTGCAAGTAAAAAGGAATTGAAGTCTTTCTTTGGCAAGATTAATTTTGTAAGGAAGTTTATTACTGGATTTGCAGAGATTGTCAAGCCTTTGAATGATATGTTGAAGAAAGATTCTAAGATACAATGGACTCCGCAAGAAAAAAGAGCATTTGAAGAAATCAAGCAAGCCATCGCTAGTGCTCCTGTACTCATCAGTCCAAATTATTTGAAATGCTTATATTTGTATTCTTTTGCGTCAGATTACACCTGTGCAGGAATTTTGACCCAAAGGACAGATGGTAAAGATGAGCATCTGATCACATTTATGAGTGCTCCCTTTAAAGATGCTGAGTTAAAATATCTTGGAGTTGAGAAACAAGCGTATGCTTTGGTAAAGGCCATCAAGAAATTTAGACATTATATCTTGCAAAGCAGAGTGTATGCAATAGTTCCAGATGCCACGGTCAAAACATTACTAATGCAGAATGAATTGGGCGAGAGAAGAGGCAAGTGGGTCGCCACTATCCAAGAGTACGACATTGAAATTCAACCAATGAAGCTGGTTTGAGGACAAGCGCTTACACAGACCATAGCAGTTGAAGGTCCTGGATTGGTGCAACAGGCGTATGTACTTGAGGCAGTGTCCCCAGATGAGTGGTACGATGATATTGTTTATTATTTGTTATCTTAGAAATGTCTAGATTACATGAGTCCAACACAGAGAAGAGCACTAAGGTACAGAAGCAAACATTTCATGGTGCAAGGGTCAGTTTTGTTCAGACAAAATCATGAAGGGATCTACTTGAGGTCTGTTGGTAGAAGTGAAGCTAAAAAGATTATGGAACAGTTTCATGATAAGTTCAGAACTTGCCACGATGGTGAATTAGCAACAACAAATCAAATACTGAGAGCAGGATATTATTGGCCAAAACTATTTCAAGATGCTCATCAGCACATCAAAACTTGCCACACCTATCAGGTAGTAGCTTCACGGGAAAAAAACCAGCAATGCCTTTACAGCCAATTGTTGAGTTTAGGCCTTTTGCCAAGTGGGGACTTGATTTCATTGGTATGATAAACCCACCTTCTTCTGCACAGCACAGGGATATCCTAACTGTGACTGATTACTGTACTAGATCGTCAGAAGCCCATGCCTTGAAGTTTTGCACTTCTGAGGTAGTGATTAAATTTTTGGAAGACAACATAATCACCAGGTTTGGCTGTCCCAGTGCTCTTGTGTGCGACAATGGCCTCGCTTTTTCATCACTAAGATTTTCCAATTGGGCCTTTGAGTATGGAATAACTTTGAAGTTTTCATCGAACTATTATCTGCAAGGTAATGGCTTAGCTGAATCTACAAACAAGAACCTCTTGAATGCAATCAAGAAGCTATTAGATAAGAATCTAAGAGACTGGCACACACAACTGAAGTTCGCTCTTTGGGCAGACAGAACCTGAGTCAAGTCTTCCCTGGGTACTTCTCCATATCACTTGGTTTATGGGTAGGATCCCATCTTCCCGATACAATTAAGGATTCCAACCTTGCAATTCATGCAAGAGTATTTAGATGAAGATGAGAGAGTGAAAACGAGATTGTCACAATTGCTACATTTAGAAGAGAAGTGGGATATAGCTCTAGATAAATTTATGAAACACCAAGGGGTGGTTAAATACTGGTTTGATCGTCAAGCAAGAGTGAAATCTTTCAGGATTTCTAATTTAGTATTATATTGGGATAAGGCACGTGAAAGACGAGGGGACCATGACAAATTTAATTATCTCTGGAAGGGCCCGTACCAAATTGCTGAGATCCTGGACGAAAATGCATTCAAGCTGAAAACACTGACTGGAGAAGATATCCCATTACCCGTCAACGGGTAGTTCCTGAAACATTACTTCCAGCCATGAAGTTCCTTTTGGGATTGGTTTGTACATAGTTAGAATAGGATTTCCTTTCTGTTGTTTTGCTTTCTTAGATTTGCTTGTCTTGATGTCATTTGACTCAAGAATTTCCCTACTTTTAGTATTTTAGTTGTTGTGATTTAGGTTTGTAGTTTTGGGGGGTTCTTAGCTCATGCATGCAGGCATTTGGTATGATTTCACTAGAATATGTTAGCTCATTTCTTAAATATTTATTCATGAAATTCTTAGAATTGAACGATCATAGTTTTTAATTTATTGATGAGATGAAATTCTGGACTTGATTGGGACACTAATCATCTATTGTATCTTGACACTATTATCTTCTGATTATAATATTCTAAAATGCCAAATCTAAAATTTATGAATTCTTATTTGTTCCTTTGAGAAACTTTGATCATGATTGATGGATTTCCCGTGGATTCCATCGCTAGTGTCAGATAGCATGATTGCTTTCTCTTGGGAGATGAGTCAGTTGTTTGGTATTGACTGAAGTATTTTGAGGTTTTATACCTTACACATCTTAATGATCCCGAAGTTGCTAGGAAAGTCTTTGTGAGCCTGAATCAAGTGAAATCTCAAGGTAATTCATGTTTTCGCTTCTGTTTCATAATAAGCATTTTGCATACTTCCATCTCATTCATTCCGCTTACCACACCTCATTTGAAGGTAATAAGACCTCCATCCACATTGCATTTTTCATCCAATAATGAATTCAAGTCTGATATCTGAATTATTTGAATAATCCTATTGTTCGTTGAATACTCCAAAAGGATAAGTTGAAGTCCTTATGAATCATTTGGAGTATTTCCATGTCAAATTCTTTTCCAAATGACCTTATCCACTACATATAAGACAAGGTCAAGATTTTTGTGTTCCTATCCTCTCCATCTAAAATCCATCATTTTCCATTATCCACCCATTATATGTTCACTTCACCTTTGTTACCATGCAAAGTCTTAAAGCAGGTAACTATCCATACTTTTCACAATCCATCCTTCCTCCACTTATCCCAAATTCCCCACCATATCCTTTATCCCTTTCACCTATTTCCTAATCATGATCGATGAATGTGAGTGTCGTCTAGACAAGAAGCTCGCAAATCCTCTGCCCATCCCCCATTGTTCTAAGTAATAAACACTTGGATGCTTTTACCCATCAAGCAAAGAAATTCCTAAAAATTCTATAGATCTTTATGCCTCATGGTACAAATGCCATAAATCCTTAGCCAGGCATGTTCAAAAGTTGTTTCATTCTATACTTCCAAATAAAGAAATGCTTAAAGAATGAAGCTCTGGGTACTTGTAGTCGAATCCAAAGAGGCTACTACATCCAATCCATCCATTCATTCCATTCCATTTCCATTCCATCCAAATATTAAATTACTTCATCCCACGGAGTACAATCAAAACATGAAAATTCCAAAGTTCTTGTGGGATATGAAGTTACCATTTCACTAATCACTATTCTCGTTCCTTCATTTACTTCCCTTTCCATTTGCAAGCTTTGAAGTTTAGGTTGATATAAACTGAAGTTGATTGTGATTTGATTCCGTCTGTATCATCTGTTTCTACCTTTCCGCCATTCAGCATATCCCACCACTTACCTGGTTTATGTCTAAATCTATTTTCATTTACTTGTTTGGTATAATCCACATCATACTCCACTGTTTCCTTATTTTGTTATTTCCTACCAACATCAGTAAGTGTGTATCATAACTTGACATGGTTGTGTTTGGACCAGCATGTTATCTACAGAATCAAACTTAGAGTTCTTCCTGTTCGTTCCCACGGTGAAAAACTGGCAAACAGGTGCCGTGTGTAATGGTAATGATTCTAAAAAAAATGAAAATAGTAAAGAGAAGAAATTTTCATCCACTGGTGAAAACCCGGCAAACGGGGGCCATGGATAAGTATCCTGATGAAAACCTGGCAAACAGGCGTCATGGTAGAGACACAATGTCTCATTGCACTCCTCTTAATTTCATGTCATTCCTCTGTTCAAGGTCATTACATATTCCATTTCATCCATATATTTTATCCATCCATCCGCTTTCATGAATTTAACAAGCTCGAGACAGATAAGCTTAGATGATCTTGGCTTCTAAGGGATGGGAATTAACATAAGTGCTTGCACTTCAAACTTCAAATATGGATAGTCGCACTGGCAATTGGCTTTGATTCTTTGATCATGTAGTTTTGCTTATTTGATCTAGTGTGTGGGTGTACATGGATATGTTGAAACTTGATTTTTTGTTTATCATTGGAACACTTGAGAAGCTATTTTAATGAAATTTATCTTTAATTACACATCATAAGAGATAGTGTCTTGCTCCAATTTATGATTCCTTTCACTTTTGAATTCATTTTGACTCATTGATAGGTTGAAGAAGATGTTTTGATAGTCCCGAGTTAGGATTGAATCCTTATTTTTTAAATGTTCACGAACATTTTTCCTGTGGAGTCACCAGATGTTGTGACCAAATCACACATTGCCCCATTGCAGATGGGGACCCCCTATTTTTTTATGTTAATTCTAGTATTTTCTTGAGTCTTGTATGATGTCTTAGGGTTGACTGCATGATTGAGTTAGTGGTTTGCTTGAAGTTCTCAGTCAGTTCTAATCCAAGTGTCGTGTGCTTTCATTATGATGACTTGATCCTAATGTTTGAGATCTTGAAATTGACTAAGTCTAGAATCTGGTGGATCCTCAAAATCCTATAATCTACATGTTAAATCTGGTGGATTCGAGGCCTATCTCAATATACCTTATGCTCCGGGATTTCCACTTCTGAGCGCGAATTCGCTCCGGGAGGCTAGACGCATTTTCTCACTTGCAGATGCTCAAACTAGCACCTTAGGTTGAAGGTGTATAGTTTAGGTGCCCTTCATGCATTAGACTCTCCTTTTGGCACCTTGAGGTAGGACATCATCATTGGCACCTAGACTATCAAATCTTTAAGGTGCTCAAGTTGAAATCAAGTTTTATCCATACAACCCTTGAATTAGGCGCCTAACATGGATGATGTTTGAGTTCATAACCTTTAAGGCAATTGAGGCTTCCTTTACACTATTAGAGTCATAAAACTTTGAAATAAACACCCATAAGGACCTAGGCGCACTTTCCTACTAGCACAAATCAAAATTAGCGCCCAAACTAAAGTAGATAAATGATTATATCAAGGCGCCAATTCATGATCTTCAATGGGCGCCTAGTGATTGTAAGCCTCTAAATATTGTAGAATTGTGCTTTGAAGTGTTGTGAAGTAAGCTAGAACCTAGGCGCCATTTTTCACCTAGTCCATCATCAAGATGCACCTCGAAGAAAACACTTTGGGTGCCATTTCTTGCTTCTACAATCATCTCTGAGTGCCTTGGAAACTAAGTATGTCAAGATCAACCTCAAGAGCGCCTAGAGGTAAGGATGAGGGATTTGTGAAGTCCAAACAGGAGTTGAGATCATTTGAAGTTTTAAGAAGCAAATTAGAACAAAGGCGCCAATTCACACCTTGAGTATCAACAAGGAGCGCTTTAGAATAATCAATCCCTCAAGAGTATCAAGGCGCCATTTCTAGTAGTTTTGGTCATGGAGTGGGTGCTTTGTAGGGAGAATGCTTGAAGATTATGAAATTTGGGGGATAGCACTACATTGACCTTTAGGCGCCATTTCCTATAGTTTTCATCATTACCGCCTAAAAGAAAATGCTTGAGTTTGTAATTTGAAGCTTGAAGTGAATACCCTTGAAGTAAGGCGCAATTTGTATCTAGAGTAACCTCATTCTAGCACCTAAAGTAGCAAGTTCAAGACCACAATGCTAGGCACGCTTTCTAGCTCATACCACCTCATTATTGGCGCCTTGAAAGAATTGACGTAAAGCAACCAAATGGACAAGGCGCCTAAGTGAGGGAAATCTTCCCAAGGCATGCACAATGGTTTAAAACATAGAAAATGACAAGTGCAAGGCTTAAATTAACAAGGCACTCATTGACACTTATCTCATCATGAAAGTGCGCCTCAAGGTAAGAAGGCCTGAAACAAGGATTCTACTTGTCCAAATGAGCATTCATCTAAGTCTAAAGAAATTAGGCGCCAATTCAAGCATTTGAGTTTATTAGGTATCTCATTGGCGCCTAGATGAAGGAGGAATTGCTTTGGGCACAAATCATACAAATTTTGATCACTTTTGGCACCTTTTAAAAAGGAAAACTTTGAAATTTCAAAATAAAACATTAAATGCATTAAATACCGACCTACTTGCTGGCCGACCAGTATTAAATGCAAATGGAATTCCTACATAAGAAGGTGCGCTCCTTGCCATTTTAGCATAATTCACATTCTAATTCCAAGGAGCGGCGAATTTTATAGGAGCAGCGAATTTCTTCAAGAGGAGCAAATATTTCTCAAGGAAAGAGCAAATTTTGAAGGCAGACCTACATATTGGAGGACTGATTTTGACATTTTACTTCTGATTTCTGCCTTTTTTCTACTGATTTTTATCATTAAATCTAGAAATCTACTTGTTCTAGATCAGAAAGGTATGTTTCCATCATTTCTTCATTTCATAAATTACCTTTCATTTATTTTAATTTTGCAAAATTTCATGAGTTTATCATCTAAAAAAAAAGTCAGGTTTATAAGGTCAGTTTTATTATTTCAAGTCGCTTATTCGAGTCTTGTTTGTAGATAAATGGGCATGACGGCAAAAGAAAGGCAAGTGATGATCAAGATGGATGCCAAGTCCACTATACCTGACTCCAAGCTTGAAACTCAGTGGAAGAATGTGGGAGACACCAACATGGGACACATCAACTTGGATGAGGTGAAGGACCTCTTGCTGGCCATCACAAGGAATGAAGACATCAAGGCCATTGCGAAGAGTGGAATTGTACAAGCAACATGCTTCCCACCTACCTTGCCTAGTGCTGAGTTAGTGTTGGAATGTGTTCAGCGTTATGACAAACAGAAGAGACAGATTATAGCCAAAGATGGGACTGTTTTCGCTTATCTACAAAGAGAAGCCATCCAGGAGATCTTTAACATCCCAAGCTGGAAGGGAGTGTTCATTTGTCCTACAACTGCTCAATGTACTTTTGAAGGCGACCTTAAGCACTATATGCAAGAAGTGAGAAAGAAGTGGATGATAGATTCATCAATCAAGATATACAACTCTGAAGATCCAAAGTATCACAAGGCAAACTTCAAACAAGAGATAAGTTACTTCATCATGTTCCTGAATCGAGTAACAAGTAGGCCTCAATCATCTACTTTCGAAGGATGGATGTATACTTATTTTGATCATGTGTTTACAAAGAATAAGATGGTTGACTGGGTTGACCTTATAAGCCATTGCCTTGATGAGCAGTTTGAAAGGTTTGATGAAACAAAGTCATTCTTCATGATTTCCTATCTTGTTTACATCCTAGCAAGAAATGTGGTTTATAAAGGATTAACAGCTAAAGGAGAAGTAGGTACAAAGCCTGGACATATTCTTTCACATCAGTGTTATCCTCAGCTCCACCTGAAGAACATCAATCATTATAAGAGGTTCAATGATGCCTTCGCCATGTTCATAGTGAGAAAGTTGCGAGGCAATATGCATAGAAGGCTGACGGGTGCCGCTAAGAACTTCATTAAGCAATATGGAAGGTATTACATCTAGTATGACAAGTTTACATATATCAAGATTCAGGGTTTCACATCCTTTCCATACAGACTGCCTAGATATCCTACCAACATGATGGTGTTGCTGGAGGTTTCAAGACAGCTATTAGAGTCTCATAAAATGCAAATGGCAACAAAGAAAGCCGGAGTTCAATTTCCTCTCCAGCTTGGCAGATATTACTCTTGTCCATCACTTCAAGCAGCTAAGCATTCAGAGGTTGAGCTTCAGGCATATCATCTGCATCCTCATGATTCAAGGAGGGAGAACTTTGATCCACATGGAGCCATTAAGCAGTCATATTCTTCCTACAGACATGCTGAGTAGCTTGAGGACCATTGGGCTAATGCCATTGATGATGATGATGTCAGGATGCAAAAGTGTTCAAGGTTGAAATGGGATTTAGTGAGAGTTACTAACGTATTAAGGATTCCTGATCAGTTAGATAATGAAAGAACTCTTTTGGGTGATGAGTACAATAAGATCCGGAACTTGCCTTATGATATCAATTGGGCTGATAGAGAAAGGGTTGGTGATGAAGGGTTGATAAAGCCTATCATTGCTATTACTGAAGAACAAGTAAAAGAGCAAGTACAAGCATTGCTTGATGAAGGTAAGAAACTCACTTATACTAAGATGGGAGAAGTAGAACATCAGGAACAACATAGTGCACCTGGTAGAAGTTCACAGAGTAAGGACAATGAAAGAGATTCAAGTCAAGCAAAGAAAAGAAAACAACTTGAATCCGCACAAGGAGAATCAAGCAAGAAAAAGAAAAGGATAAGTATTGAAATTGCTTCTTCTAGATAGCCAGGTGATACTCCACTGAATCAAGACATAGTGGTGCATGTTGAGGGTGCAGTTCTAGAGACTCTAGTTGAAGAAGTGCCTTCAAGTCCACATGATACTGAGATCATTGATGAAGTTAACACTGAATATAAAGATGAAGCTAAAGAAGAGTCATTGCCTACGCAAGGAAAGAAATACAATAGTTACAAGATCTTTCATTATTGCCGGAGTGGCTGTAGGATAGGATCAAAGAAAATTACAAAGTTGAGAAATATCCTCCTATTCCAGTTGATAAGTTACTTCTAGACATGTCTAGTGAAAAACCAAAGAAGAAGGCAACTATCCTTTCAAAGATCACTAAAGATGAAACAGGTGTAAGGAAAGTTCATGTAGCAGTTCCGAGACTTGAAAAGAATATCGAAGATATAACATCTGAAGATTATGATATCAATACGAGCAATTTGGGTCCATTAACTGGAATGCAAGTAGAAGAAGAACTTCAGGGTTCAATTGATAATGCTCGAGCTATCATAAGGCAAGAAACAAAAGGTAGAATTAAAGCTGAGCAAAGATGTCAAGCCTTAGAGTAGTATATTTAGTACTTGGTTCATCCTATTCGTCAACAGGAGAGAGTGTCTACACCTCCAGTCTTCATCTCACATGATGAGGGATTGGATGAAAAGATCAAAGGAAGCTACATATAAACACCTAGAAGATATCATGCAAGTGTATGATAAGATTGTTGATCTCAAAGAAATGGTACTTGCATTGATGACAATTTGTACTGAGTTTAAAGATATCAAGGAACAATACTTGCCACATTTGAAGAGCTTGATGGAGACTTCAGTTGATGAGTTGATACATGCTGAAGTGATTGAAGAAGGTAGGACATATGACTTCTCTTCTTGGTATTATGGCTTTCGCATTAAAGGACAGTTGTTAGATAAGATAGAAACAGATATGTCAAGAGTAAGAAGTGTACTTCAAAGGATTCAAGATGGAGTACATGCCTCCTTGATGAAGATATGTAATCCATTTGGAGAGATGGCTCTTGATAACATGAAAAAACAAGTTCAAGCTTTCTACATCCAAGAAGATGATGTTTCTGATGAGAAGCTTGATAGTATTTTCTCACTTGCTGTCCACCTTGGCCCCAACAAAGTGAGGATGACTGATTGGGAGAAGACACTTGGCCTCTATTCAAATGATGTACTTGAACCTGAAGGAACCACTCAAAATGCGCCAAGTGTACCTTTGGATGATGTCAAGCAGATAGTGTCTAGATTCATTGAATGTCAAGCTTCTAGTGATGGATATTCACATGGAGACTCCTCATAGGCTGACGATGTGTCATCCTTATCTTCTTGAAAAGCGTGCCTTCATTGCCTCTTTCATTTACTAAAGATAGCCTCTTTCATTTAATAAAGATAGGAGTTTGTTATAACTACTTGTGATGTGGCATGATCTAGTTCATTGGCTTGGCTGATCGATCTTGACCCTTCATGCATTTTGAGGTCTATAAAAGGGCTCTTTTTGCTCTCATTTGTATGGTTGAAGACTCTAAAAATTGTTACAAGAGCTCTCTGGAATAATATAAGACTCATTGTTTGGTGACTCTATATGTGTTTCTAAGTGTTGCATGATTTGGATTTCTTCGAGCGAATATTAAATTAGATTAAGTTTTCTTTAAGTTTATGCTAGTCTGTGGAAGGCTTCATTATTGTTTGTGGTGAAATCTTTATGTTCACACCATTTGTGGTTTGCGGCTTGCAAATTGCAGTGTATGGTTGGTCTGAACAAAACTGAGCTTAACTTTGATCTCTATGTTTGTTGAATTTTTCATGATCATAAGTGATTTAAATATATTGTATAACCTTAGAAGATTGCACCAATCTTGTGTAGTTGTCTGACTTGGCGAAGCAGGATTTGGTTTGATTTCACTTGAACAGTAATCATCCTTGCATCTAGAATTAGATTAGTTTTCATTACACCTTACATCTTTTACCTTTTCTTTTATCAATTTGGTTAGAGTTAAGATCAAGTACTCCATTGCCATATCATACGTATTTAGATTTTCCGGTGTCCACCTCTTTCATCGAAACAACAAGTTGTCGAACAATTATGTAAGTCCCTTTGTGTTTACCAGCAAAATCATACTTAGTCACTAAGCTATCTCTTACAAAATAATAAGAAAGGAACCTTGGAGTCATCTTGTTTGGTCACTTTGTTCAGCATTCGAGAGGCTTTGCTCAAGAGAGAGTCAGATACTCTGTATTTCACTCTATTGTTGACTTGTCGAAAAATAAATATCAACAAGACCTTTCTTATTATCTTTCCATTTTTGCTCAAGGACACCTTTTCCACGACTCAACTACAAGTATTTATACACTTCATCAACCTTGGAGTGATCAACAAGCTCGGCATTACAATCATCAACCATTGGAACAATCTCCAACGTTGGCATTACAAACATTTACAAAATAGGTCCTGGCCTATTACAACATCATGCAAAAAAAATGAAATGCAGATCATGACACACCTTAGCTAGGACTCAAACACGATCTTCCATGCCATAACATGCTTCCACAATCTTCAAGGAATTTCTGGAGTTATTGGAAATAACCAAGTCGGCCAAGACTGGTTACATGCTATGTTATCTAGGAACAATCTTCAAAACGTGATCTCAATTCCTTAACGCGGACCAATGTCAAGATAGGAACATGATCAAGAGGCATCCACAAGCACGTTATAATCACCAGGAGAAACTACACAAACCTTAGCCACTTTAACAATAGAATCTTCTTCACCGGAACACATGAACTTCACTGTCTTCGACTGTCATAAAAGAAAGATAGCTTGTGAACCACCAAAACATGAACCACTACAATTGTAGGCATTTATCATCATCCCAAACTTCCCTCTAGAACTACAGAGCAAAATACTTTATTACAGAGGAATACGGAGCAAAACACTTTCTCCTTGAGCTTACAGAAAAAGTAGGTTTTTTTCTGGTGAATGCAACTCTCTCAATTCTTCACACCTGAGGCTCAAATTTAATATCTAGCATCTTCAGACATCTCTTTGAACAACTTCCAATTTGCGGACCCAGATCTGTAAGCAGAAGGAAATGCAGAGCAATCTACCTGACTATTCTTTAGAATAGAACTCACCATCTATACTGCACTCCACTGTAACTCACTTGATTCTTCCAGAGAGGCTAATTTTCTCAATATCCTCAACACACAAGGCTTCTAAACAAGTAATAGAATAGGACACAGTTGACACCAATGACAACAAAGATATGTTAACATCAATGACAACATCGATTAGTACTCCTCTATGTATGAAAACGTCCATCCTTCAAATGTAGAAGCTGAAGGTAGCCCCATGATTCTGCTTAAAAGAGTTACTAGGTTCCCAATCTCTTCTTTGAAGTCACTTCTCTATAAGACTTGAGGGACCTTTGACATAGCTAACCTTTTGTTCTTCATTCAACCTTCATTTATCTGCTTTCTACAAGTCATTGGATCTTTCTTGTACATCTTTTCAGCCTCCTCTTTGTCTATTATAGTGAGGACAGGAAAGGGAGGGATGCCAAATATTTCTTCCAATGCCAAAGCACTTAGATCTTCTAGTACTTGACCTCCTTGTGTTTGTATAATCCTAGTCATCTGATCATACCTGTCTGCACATGCTACAATGAGCTCAGGACACTATGCTGAGGTTGGGAAGGTAGTTGCTTGTGCAATTCCATTGTCTCTAATCTTCTTTGCCTTAGGAGTGGGATTAGGACCTAAAATCCTCAATCTAAAATCATCTATGTTGATATGTCCAAGGTCAATATCTCATACATTGTTCCAAGCTAAGTTGATCCTACTCATAGAGGGAATGCCCTTGAACTTGTACTTCATGTTGATAGCTTGAGAAGACATCTAATCTGCAAGACAAACCCTAATGAGCAACCTTCACAGTTCATTGTCCTAAGAGCTTCTAACTTAGGTTTGACAACTTCATATTCTTCAGTTTGTGTCTTAAGTCAGAAGTCTTTAGTGCTTGATCAAATTATGTTTAAGAAAAAATCCATTATCTCAGTGAAAATTGAGTCAAAAGAACATAAGACTTTCATTATTTCCATTTCTTAACACTTATTAGACAAAATTACAAGCAATAAGTAGTGAAAAATAGGCCAGCGAGCTTTTATGGCCTCACAGGATATGTGCAATAAATGCTAGATTGAGTGCATAATATCACAAAATCAAGTAAAATCATGTGAAGCGCAATAAACATTATGTAATATATCATATTTTGACCAAATACCTTAGAAACTATCAAAGAAATGCCTTGGAGATCCCATCCTAAGGTATCAGTGAATTTTGTGAGGATTTAAGCACTTGCGAATTTAGCGGGCTTTAGTGTCTTTATAGGATCTGCGAGGCTTTAGGGGGTCATAGGATGTATTTCGAGGGTATCAATTTTAGCGCGAGGGATATGAAGTGTGCCCCGGTGGAGGTTTTAGCTACTAATGGATGGACGGGGATTATAAGGGTCACATGATAGATGCAGAGGGACCCCCTTTTAGCACAAGTCCTGATGTCTCCATTTTTAGTGCAAACTTAGTTAAATCTCTCTGGCAAAAAAATTGATGGCAACAAGACATGCAGAGAAATTGTGGGTCACCGAACATATCCAGTAGATGCCGATTTTAGTGTCGACTTGGTGCATTCATCTTTTTGCACAAAACTCGTGTAATGGTCCTAGCGGGAATTCTATCAACTATCGAATAGCAGAGAGTTTAGCTGAGACAGGATATACCTAGTGAGGTTGAAATGTTGTGCAATGTCAAGTGGTGAAGGTTTCTAGCTCAAAAATGACTAAGGCAAAGTTCGGCGAAGTTTTTGAGCAAGACTAGATATATCTCGTGATGGCCATTTTTAGCGCAAGTCCAATGACATCATATTTAGGCACTGAGTATACTCAAATGCTTCGTTTTACAAAGAATTTGGTTAAAGATGATTGCAGAAATTTTAGTGGTTATGGGATATGTCTTGTGAAGTCATTTTTCCGCGCAAGTTCGACTAGGGTTTTGTCACATTGTATTCTAAGTGGGATTTCTAGGGTTTCTAAACACTTCTCACCCTATCATTTTTGTCTAAGGTGCAAACTAAATATTTTGAGAAGTATTCTACTATGAATCCTTCATAAAAACATCTACACCCTCAAAAGGAAACCCATACCAGCATACACACACACACACATATATCCCAAAACCCTATTTTAAACCCAAGGTTGATAATTCTTTAAGATATTCATTGAAACTCAAACAAATTAACTGAAAGATCTAAATTGTGAAAGCCCAAATTGAACCAAACCCCTGACTATAACATTTCAATGCAAGAGTAGGTTTTAATGGCACCGACCTGTAAATGTTAAACTGAAAGAGAGGAGATTATGTGCGCCACCTTCAAATGCTTGCAAATTGCTTTAAATCAACACAAATAGCCACAAATCACTTCAACATGCTTGAAATTGCTCAGTGCCCTCTGGAAATACATAAATATCAAAGACTTGAGTGCAAAATAAGTTGAAATGAGAGATTCTGAGTGTTTTACATTACTAATGAATCGCCATTAGTGGCGGGGTACAAGGATAGGGTGCCGTGCAATTAGCAGGGTTTCAACTGATGACTGGATTTGCAGAGCTTTCGAGGATGACCGAATATGTCCGGTGAGGCACATTTGTCACACAAATCTGGTCAAATAAAATTTTAGCATTGGCGGGGTTTCATTCATCATTGGATGAGCGGGAATTTAGTCAACCACTGAACATGTCCAGTGAGGCATGTTTTATGCGCAAGTATGGTGCAAATGACTTTTAGCGCAATCTTGTTCATAAAGACCTTAATGCTGATATCCAGTGTCATAGGATATCAGCACAAATGCAGTGAACTACTTTTTCAGTGCTAACTACCTTTAGAGACTTAAAGTCTTAACTCAACTAGCACAACTTAACCTAAACTTGATCTTCAAAGACCTCCAAAATGTCACCAACCCAAATATATGCAGTCAAACTCAAAATGTGCAGAAATTACTTTTGTAATTAGGACCCCAAGATATCAATCTCTCAAGCAACTGACTAAGACCAAACTGAACCAAACCAAGGCAAAAGAAAGGGGGTCTCCATTTGATGAAATGGGGTGTGTGTGCAAGGCACAACAAATGGTGACTCTATTGGGGAAATGCTCTGGAGCATTTCAAAGATAAACATCAGTTTTGAACCTAGAATCTCTATGTTTCCCACATTAAACTGGACAAAATGATACAAGATCAAAGAAGCAGAAATCACTAATCCAGTACGACTATCCACATCCCAAAGGTCTAAGTGTGTGCAATTGCATTAATTTCCATCCGTTAGTAACCAAGATCATCAATGCGAACTTGTGTCAATCCACGTAAATAATCATCACCTCATGAACTTTCTCAAAAGGGAGTATGGACAGACAAAACAAGATAAGTGTGCGTATGGATGGAATGAGTATGGAAGTGGCATGATGGGGCATTTGGATTGGAATGAAATCAAGTGTCCTCAAGTGTAAGTGACACATTTGAGCAACTTACCTTGTTTACCAGGTTTTCATCATGATACTTATCCAAGGCACCACCAAGAGTGGTTTTCACCTTTGGACGAAGGTATTTCTCTTTACTATTTTGATTTTTTTTTACTTTTCAATTTTGGGCGATAGAAGAAAATATGGACGGGAAGGACCCAGATATCTAGTTCCGTGAAGGATAGTCCATGTCAAGTGTCAAATGTCATCACATATAAATCATGTCAAGTTAATATGCTCATTGATGTTGGCATAAAATAATGGATTAGAAAATGTATTATGAAAGGTCGAATGGAAGGCAAAGGATTATGCTATGGATTATGATGGGGGTTATGTAAAATGATGAATGGAAAGCGGATCCAAAAGCATAGACCACAGGAAGGTGGGGAAGGAAAAATGCAGATTAGTGAATGGAGGATAGGGAGATGGAGGTATGTGGGGGTGTTGTAAAATGGAAGAAGATCATGACCAATGGTTGCACACACCGAAATAAACAATGAAGCTTAGGTGCAAAGGGGATACATAAAATAATGGAAATGCTTACTAGTGGAATGGAGGGCGTGGGATTTCATAGACCTGCATAGATGTCAAATTTGTCATGATTTTATTTGTTCTTCTTTTACTTGTGGGACGAAGGAACTTCAGACTTTTGAATGGGATGAGGTTTTTTGGATGGATTGAATGGAAGAGGGATTGTTTGGGATTTATTTGGATTCTTCTTCTGACTTGCCTTTTGCTTGTTTACATACTCGAATCACTTTATCTTTGGCTATTTCTCCTTGGAAGCATGGATTTCTTTTGAATGTACTTTGATTTGTTTTCTGACATTCTTTGGTTTTTGCATTGGTGCTTCTAAGGCAAGAAGAAACTGAGGACTTTTTGCTTTATGGCTGGGGCATCCAAATGCAAGCTTTTGAATCTCATGGGATGGGTGGAAGATTCTCATTTAAATGATGTGCGCATTTGTTGACCATGACCAGGAATTTGTTGGGGGGATTAAAGGGAGGTTTATGGGCAAATGGAGATATAAAGTGTTGGTGACAATATCGGTAAAGTGAATAAAGGAAGTGGAATGGCCATATATGCCATAGGTGCATGATGGGATTTGTGATGGAAAGTGGTGGACTTAGGAAAAATAGAGGGAGTACCAACATCTTGAAACCATTTACCTTGGGGTGAATATTCAAGGCTGAATGAGTATGAAGAGATATTGACATAAACTCTAACATATCTTGTCCAAAAAGGCTTAGGCCTTTACTTTGACAGTTCATTCTTTAGACTATGCAATGAACAATGGGACTATTAAGATTTGGATAGTAGACTTGAGTTTATTATTCGATGAAGAAGGTGGAGTGGATGGAGGTTGTTGTTGTCTGCATGAGATAATGGATGGAATAAGATAGTTCATGATGTGAGATTTTGGAGTTTTCACTTAACCCAAGATCATAGAGATTCTTTTGGAAGCATCATGATTACTTAAAGATGTGAGAGATATGAGACCTAGAAATATTTCAAGTGTACCAAACTAGTGACTCCTTTCCTATGAACAGGTATCATACCATCAAAGAGTAACAATAGAACCCACAAGAAGACCTTAGTGGAAAACCAAAGTTTCTCAAAGAAATCCTCCAGATTACTTACCTAAAGAGGACCATTTGTAGGACCACACAAGTGCCACCACATTCAAGAAATGGAGAACTCTAGCAAAAATAGATGCAGGAAGCAAGAGCAGAACAAACAAAACAACTAACCTAAGCAAAGCAAACTAACTGGAACAACTAACAACCTAAGGAAAAGCAACGGAAAGCGGGAACTAAACTAAACAACAAAATAACCTAACCAAAGCAAAATAGAACAAACAGAAAGACTAACTATGCACACAAAAGAAAGCACATGCACCTCCTAAGCTTTAAAATAATGCTTTAGGAACTACCCGTTAACAAGTAGTGGGAGTTCCTCACTAGTAAGAGTTTTCAATTTGTATGTACTGTCCCCTAAGATTTCAACTATTTGGTCGGGACCTAACTAGAGCTTATCAAACTTTCCGTGTTCACCTTTTCTCTCATGAGCCTTGTCTCAATATAGGACCAAATCTGAGATGTGAAAGGCCTTGACCTTGGCTCTCTTATTGAACTAGAATTTTACTACACCATGATGTTTAGCAAAGATTTCAATGGCAGCATCACGTTTCTCTTCTAGATGCAACAGCTGGGTTAAGTAGTCTAAATTCTTGTCATCCGGTTCCAGATAGTCTTGTATGAATTGTAGCATAGGGATCCGCAAATGGATAGGGAAAACAGGCTCCAAACCATAGACCAGGTGATAAGGTGATGTTCCTAGAGCAGCCTTGTGTCTGATCCTATCTTCCCATAAGGTAAATCTAAGTTGGGTGTGCTAGTTTGGGGTTTTTATCAAGCAGTCTTTTGATGGCCTCAAGCGGATTTTTTTTTGTAGACTCAGCAACTCTGTTCCCTTGGGGATAATAATTAGGTGAAAATTTCAGCACAATACCATAATCAAAAGATCAGTTTGAAAAGCACAAAGAAGAAAATGTTGGATCGTTATTACAAACAAGAGAAAAGGGACAGCCAAACCTTGTAATGATGTGCTTTTCAATAAACTCAATTACCACCTTAGTTGTACATTGTTTACAAGCCTGAGCTTCAAACCATCTTGTACAATAGTCAATAGCAGTTAGAATATACCTATGGCCCGCAGAAGAAGGTGGATTGATCATACCAATGAAGTCAAGTCCCCACTGTGTAAATGGGCGTACCTCCACCACTGGTTGTAATGGCATAGTAGCATTTCTTTCTCTTGTAGCAGTAGTTTGGCAAATATGACAAATTCATGTATGCGAATGGGCATCTTTGAACAATGTAGGCCAGTAATATCCAGCCCGAAGAATCTGATTTGTAGTGGAATGCACTGAATTGTGACCTATCCTAAACTTCTTGTGAAAATTGGTTAAAACTTGCGTGACCTCTATTTTGTCCAGACATCTCAAGTAAATTCCTTCATGATTCTTCTTGTACAAGACTGATCCCTTAACCATGAAGCTACTGCTTTTCAGCCTTAAGACTCTTCTCTGAATTGAATTTAAGTGAGGTGGGCATCGCTGGTTAAGGAGGTAGAACAAGATGTCACCATACCATTCATCTTTTGAGATATCCTCCAACACATATTGCTAAGACACCAACCCAGGATCTGTCTCTGCCATGGTCTTAGCAAGTGCTTGTCCTTGCACTAGCTTTATAGGTTGTATCTCCAGATTGAACTCCTAAAGTATCGTGACCTATTTTCATCTTCTTTCACCTAATTCATTTTGCATTAGCAATGCTTTAACTGCAGCATCAGGAACTGCAATAGTCACTCTACTTCTCAGGATGTAATGACATAATTTCTTGACTGCTTTGACCAGAGCATAGGCCTATTTCTCTACATTTAGGTATCTAAGTTCGGCATCTTTTAATGGGGTGCTCATAAAAGCAATAGGACATTCATCATCGATCCCCTTTCTCTATATCAGCATGGCTGCACATGTATGTTTTGAAGCAAAGGAGTATATGCAAAATGGCAAAGTATGATTTGGACTCACTAGCACTGGAGCGTTAGCTATTGCCTGCTTAATTTCTACAAAGACAGCCTTAGCTTCAGGTGTCCACTCGATCTTAGCATCTTGTTTTAACATTGCATTCAAAGGTTAGACAATCTCAACAAACCCAGTAATAAACTTCTGAACAAAGTTAATCTTCCCAAAATAAGATTTTAACTCCTTACTGGCTGGAGGTTGAATTTTAAGGATAGCCTAGACTTTGTCAGGGTCTATTGATATACCTTCTTCTAAAATTACATGTCCTAGAAACTTACCTTTAGTAACGCCAAAGATACATTTCTTGGGATTTAGTGAAATTCCATAATCTCTACATCATTGCAGTACTTTCCTCAAATTAGAAATATGGTCACCCCTCTTCTTGGAGAATATAGTTAGATCATCCATATAAATGATAATACACTTACCTACTAAGCCTTTGAAAGCAATATCCATGGCACGTTGAAATATTGCTCCTACGTTTATCAGACCGAATGGCATCTGTCGATATGCGTAAATTCTCCATTTACATGTGAAAGAAGTTTTAAGTCTGTTAGCATATTCAACCATCACCTAATTATAACCTGAATATCCATCCAAGAATGACATCATCTGTGACCCATTGACTATTTGCAACACTTCATCCAGGGATGGCAGTGGGTAGTTATCCTTTTCTAAAGCTCTATTCAAATTTCTAAAGTCTACACATAGTCAAATTTCACCATTCTTTTACTGGTACCAGATTCTAAAGTCTACACACAGTCAAATTTTGCCATTCTTTTTGCGTACTGGTACCAGACTAGCCACCCATGTGGAATACCTCACCAGAAAGATAATTCTTGTTGTCAGCAATTTCTGAACTTCTTGAAAAATTAATGGCTCTAAAAGAGCATTCACTAGTCGTTGCCTCTGCCTGAATGGCTTAACTCTTGGCTTGAGAGGTATGGTGTGAGTTATGATGGATGTATCATATGTCTTCAGGTCTTCATAGCTCTAAGCAATGACATCATGATAATCTCTTAATGCCTGAATAATCCCTTCCCTTTCCTCAGGGGTACATACCTTCCCATTACATTTTTGACTTCATCTTATGTACCCAAGTTGTAGGGTTCACACTTGCCTCCAGAAGAATCAGCTTGTTTCTTATGAGTCCCAAACTGATCTAAGTCAAATAGCCTTTCTAGCTCTACCATACCGCAAGGAATCGTATTGGTCTTCAGATTTAAAACTCCTATATCTATTTCGTTTGGCTCTGCATCTTCCTCATCAATTATCTATGTAGCAAACACATCTGAAGATGTAAGAAAATCAATGATATGTTTGTCATCTTCAAAGACTTGGAAGTGAGTGATATTGTCAGGTACAGAGGAGTTGGAACCAATTCAACAGTGAATTTCTTTAGATCAGACATAGCAAGTCGTTCTAATGAATTGGCAGCCTATGTTAAGGCATCAATGACATGGTTTTGTTTCCTTGGGATTACATGGATATTGAAACCATCAAAACACTCCACAAGATCCTAGACCCGATTTCAATACTAGTTTAGCCTTTTATCATGACACGAATACTGTTGTCTAATTTGCTTGACCACTAACTCTGAATCACCAAACACTTGAATCACCTTAACCTTTTTCTGGAGTGCCATTAACAATCCATGCACTAATGACTCATACTCTGCGACATTGTTGGTACAGGGGAACTGCAGCCTATATGTAGCTAGATAGGAATCCCCTATAGGACTGATTAGCTCAAAACCTGCACCAGACCCTTGCCTGGATCTCAACCCGTCAAATCTCAATGTCTAGATTTGGGGTTTCTAATCTCTTTCCCAGAAGTGGCCCCCTGTCTGACTTGAGATGCAAACTTATAACTAACCGCAGGAGTGGGTCCAACTTTCCTCCCCTCTTGGGTAGAGGTCAATTTCAAGCATTTCTAGACTTGATATATTGCATGCTGACACATGGAACAAGTAAACTCTAAATTTTATGCATTGTGAATATGACACCAATTGGGCAACAATAGCTCCTCCATTTCAATCCTTTTCCCAACTGCTAACTGATCAGACATAAACTTAGCTACAAAGTTCCTAAATCCCTCAAAAATCCCTAGCTCATCATTAGAGGAAGACCCCTTATCGAATTGAACACATGCCTTTGTACTTTCTTGACACTTGGTAAGTGGCGGGTCAGGGAACCAATTGCAACTCAGCATAAGCACTTCTTCCACCTGGTTTATCTGAGGAAGATATAGTCCCAAATCCACTTCTAATTATAAGATTTCACTCATCTAGTTTTACTCTATAATCATATGTTTCATCTTAGGCTCTCTCAATATGAATTTTATTAGCCAGCCCCTTCCAAGGCAGCCTCATATGCGAAAAGTTAGTGGCCATGTAACCATTCAATGTTTTTGACCAGTCTCTGCTTAGCAGCATGCCATATGTGTTAGGAATATCAACCACTTGGATGTCTATGTATTGTTGCACTCTTAGGTCCGATGCTAATTACATGTGAATTTGATTCAACATTCCCATCACATTGACTTTTGTCTTGTCTAGTTGAGTAACCTTTCTAGAGGACTTGGCAGGAGTTAGGCTAAGTGCCTTACAAATTGGTAAAGGAATTACATTAGTGGAGGCCCTTGAGTCTACCAGATAGTTGTGAAGGTTTTTACCAAATATCTTGAGGGTCAGTAGAAAAGGAGGAGACTCTCTCTTTTCCTTGTACAAAGTTACTTTTTGTTCTGCGTCTGTAACATAAACTCTATCTTTTCCTTTATTAAGACTATCCTTCTATGGGATTTCTTTGGGGACCAAGTCGATCCTAACATTTGCTCCAATGTCTTGGAGGAAGTATGTCCTAACTTATGGGACTTTCATCAACTCAAATATTAACAGAATGACCATCTTTTTAAGCTCGTCTACTACATACTGTCCCAATTTATCTACTTCAGACCTTTGAGAAGGTTTGGCTAGTTGGCTTTGATTCGTAGCCTGGGGTACAACTTTAGGAGGATCAGGGTTATTGGAGGCCTTGGGATCAAGTGGGACTTGATAGTTATTCGAGGGTATGGAGGTAGTAAAAGGACCCTTCAGTTTATTACTTCTTAGGTTGTATGGGGTTTTATTATATTGCTGATAGGCATGTACTTCATCAGCCTCCTCTTCCTCAGGTTGATTTTCATCCTGGAAAGGAAAGATGTAACTATCTAACACAAGGGCGATGTCATACCTTTGAGTGGGTACTAGTTCATACCCCATAGGTGGAGTCTCTTTTGCTTTCATGTTCTAGACCTCCCTTTGAAAAATACTGGATGCAATCTAGAATTCATGACAGTCCAACTCAGAGTGTGCATTCATGTTGTGAATTCTGCACCATGAAGATAACATTGCTTCTACCAACATCACTCGGCCTGGTGGACGATTCTCTATATTCTGAGTCTCTGATGGTGAGGGGACTCCACCATTATTAGGTCAGGTATTCCATGTTATGTTGGGCCTTTGATAATTCTAATTTTGGTACTTGCTTTGACCCTAATTTATTTGCTGCAAGTAAGCATTTTGACTCCTTAGATGTGTCACCTCAACTGTGAGTTTCTTCATCTGTTCTGCCAACTCCCTGATATCATCCTTGGCTTTTGTAGCCTCAGCTAACTGGAGGAAAGGCATTTGTGTGGGTGACAATTCTGAGATTGGTGTCCCAAGGTGAACAACTAAGGCTTGAGTGGATGCAGGAATCAACATGGGGTTCAACACTAGGGTTTGGTTGGTCAAAGCCTAGTTAATCAAAGTTATTTGATTTGGCATGGCCGTGGGACCCATATGATTTAAAGGCCCTGCTGCAACCTGTCCTAGTTGTGAATTGACTATAATAGATTTAGCATATGCTTCTACCAAGGTTATTGGGGTTGGGTTAGCCCTCCTGACGAACATGGAGGTGAGCTTGTCCAAGACTACATAATAAATTGGGAGGGTCGTTGCCTAGGTTAGAGTGAAGGGGGCTTGGAGGTGACTAAAAGCCTTATGAAATTGGTTGTTAAAGGAACTTATTAGCTCTCCTTCATCTTTGTGAATCTCCACAAAGGACCTGTAGAGGTCTACAGGGGTTGTGGGCATCCAAAATCAATTTAAGAATGCATCCTTCAAAGCCAGCCATGAACCGATAGAGGTTGTAGTCAGATTGACAAACCAGTAATATGCTTCATCCTATAGTAAATAAGGGAATAACCTACAAACCATGTCCTCATATTGCACCTACAACATATACATACTTCCTTAAAAAATCTTTATGTGCCCATCCACAGTCCTCTCAGGATCATTTGGATGAAACTTAGTGCAACATTTATCAAGATTTTTGGGCAGATCGTGGTAGTTGGCGAAATTGATCAGAGAAGGGTTATTGGCAGCAAAGAAAGCCATGTTAGGGATGATAATTGGAACTTTAGTTGGATTTCTTGGGGTAGACTGTGCCCTAAGAGTCCTAGGCACCCCTTGGTCTCTCCTGGTTCTTCTAAACTGGGTCAAAGATAATAGTTCTTCTCCAGCTGAACTAGATCTAGTATGCCTATGTCTAATCCCCAACCTTACTTCCTAAGAGAGAAGGGTTTATATGAAGTTTAAGCTAGTGGCCCTCCTTCTAGCGCCAATTCTGTTGATGGTAGTTTTAGCACACATCAACACAGGTGAAATGTAGGCTATCTCATCTCTCTTGAATTGAATCCTATCCCAAAACTTCAAAATAGGACTGCCCCAAGGTTTATACAACTAGGTCATAGCTTGCAGGAACAACTTTAGTGGAATGTTTTGGCTGTACCAACTAAGGGGACTTACATGCAATGAATAGGGTTTGATGAAACTATGACAACAAAGTGGACAAAACCCTATGATATTTTCAGTAGATTGGTGAATGTGATTGCTGCTTACAACCTAAATCTAACAAAGCTTAGTTAAATAAAATGCAAAAGGTAAAGGGTTAAGAGAGAATATGAAATCCAAAGCCATAATCACAACTAGATGAAATGTTGCAGATAGACAAATGCCTTTCAATAAAACCACCTCTTACTTTACCAGGTTGCAAAACCACAATGCTATAAGAGACAATGCAATCTTCAATGGAAACTTATGATTTTCAAATTACATCCACTCATTAAACACCTAGATTATAGCATATTTTAATTTGTAAAATGCAATTGAACTGAATTCAACAAGGCCTGGGCTAACTATACACAACTTACAATCAACAAGCACTAATAGTATGGACCAAAGCATTCATCGAATATCTTTAACATTCATCCAACATTGCAAAAGCACATTTAACTAATTCCAGATTGATGTGAACCATGAAAATCAAAAGAGATAACACAATAGACAAATTTCCAACAATCCTGCAAAATCTGTTTGTATTGATCACTTTGGCAGAGTCTCGGTAATTCACTATCAAAAGTCTATTACAATGAGAGAAAAGGATGGCTCTTTTATAGAGAAGGTACCATACCGAGTTTTTCATGAACGGTGGAGATTAACTCAACACCAATGGCCCTAGATTTACATAGCATTTAATGCGGTATAGCAATTAGTTACATTTTCATGTTTGCTTTTGTCTTGACAGAAAAAGACAAAATACATCCTCTAAATACATTGAATGTGGACAAAATGATGTAATGTCCCCTTTTAGGAAGTTCAAAATTTCTTTACCTTGCACACAATATACTTATTAAAGAGAACATTAGTAACCAATAATTCAATTATGATATTATAAACCCCGTAATTAGGGTTAGTAACCACATAATCATGATCAATATTAAAGCATATTAACATATATACAATTCACATTTTCTCATTCTTATCACATAGAGATCTCATGATATATCTCGGGAGAGTTATGCCTCATGTTTGATGGTTAATCTAATCTAATCCATAACCCATAGAGACGATCATCAATTTATTAGGGCACTGGTATAATAAGACCTCACTGCTGTAGGCCCAAGGGCTTCATGCTACACCTGACAATACTTCATTGCTTGGCTCAAGGGGCTTCACGCTACACCCGGTGATACTTCACCCACTTGAGAGTCACCTACTATGTAAGTCGTTACACTAAGAATAATCATTCATTATCTATGCAACCATAGGCCCAAGGGCTTCACGCTACATCTGGCGATACTTCGCCACTTGGCTCAAGGGGCTTCACACTACACCCAGTGATACTTCACCCACTTGAGGGTCACCTAGGTGCTAGATCACTAAACTGCCCTTCCCTAACAATCTAGACGTTCTCATAGGGTGATAAGATTAATGATGAGGCAATCTTGGACTCTTGCCTTGGGTATCATGAGTAAGCTTAGAGATCATACCTTTAAGAACTTGTCCTTATGATCTCGTGATCCCATGGATCACGATATAATCATGTTGATCACATTGTCCCTCATACGAGAACTTATCATTATACCATCTCATATGATGGTTTAAGTGTAAGCATTCACCTCATTTTATTATATATTTATCATTGTGAGATTTTACATAAATTCATTGCTAGATGACATGAAACATATTGATTTATGACAAAGTGAAATACCTTTCTATATAAGTGATTCGCTGAATCTGCTTATCGACTAGATATATTTGTCTTGTTGAATGCTTGTTGTGACTCAATGTTGAGTAAATGTTGTTTTGAGTTGCTGATACAAATTGTCTCTGTTGTATTGCAATGAATCTATGATTGCTAAAAGATAATATGCAGTAACAGTAGTTACTTGTCTGTTGTCCTCGCTATATACTGGATCATTGGATCTATTTTGAGCTATATGTATTTGATTTATTGAATGCTTGATCTTCTGACTATGTATGTTTGAATGGTGAATTAAAATGCTTGAGATGAGATGCTTCGTCTGCCATTGTTATCTTTAGTAAACGAGAAGAAGAACGATATGATGTTCCTGCACCTCTTGGATATTTGTCTCCACATAGTATTTAAGGCATAGTTTTTCGGTTGTAACCTCCTTTTCATCGTTCCTCATTCAAATCTTTAATTCGAATGAGGGGTAGTCGATTTGTGTGGGACATGACAGGTCTCCCCTCTCAAGATTGCTTGCCCTCAAGCAATTTGCATGTTTGGATGATTCATGACTTCAACTCCTTCCCATGTGGCATCATCTATTGGTAATCCCTTCCACTTGATGAGATATCCATGATAGTTCTATTTCTTAACTTTATTTCTCTCTTTCTTAATACTTCTTCAGGTTCTAGTATCAATTGTCCATCATCGAGAGGAGGTAGTTATTCACATGGAGTGATTGTTTGACCAAGCACTTTCTTAATCTGGGAGACGTGGAATACATTGTGGATCTTGCTATTCATGGGAAAGTCTAGTTCATATGCTACACTTGAATAAAGATTGTTTGTAAGGATGCAATCTTAGGAACACCATGTCTCCAACTTCAAATGTCCTCTCCACATGCTTCCAATCGGCATATATTTTTTGTTGGTTCTGGGTGTGGTGCAGATTGTCTTTGAGAGCCTTCATGATAGCCTCATTTTGTTGGATGAAATCCTTGGCCTTGGGTACTTGTATTTCTTGGAGGATCAAACTCCCAAAGGAGACTGCCTCATAACCATATAGTGCTTTGAATGGACTCATTTGAATTGACATATGGTGAGTTGTGTTGTAACAATACTCCCCAAGATGCAACCATTTTATCCATGCCTTTTGTTGTCCCGTCACATAATTCCTTAGATAACCCTCGATCCATTTATTCACAATCTCAGTTTGCCCGTCAGTTTGAGGGTGATAACTGGTGCTAGGTGTAAGCTTCATACTAGCTAAGTTGAATAGTTCTTTCTAAAATAAACTCAAGAATCAACTATCCCTATCACTGACGATATTCTTGGGTAATCCATGCAATCAAAAAATCTCTTTGAAGAATACTTCCACCACTTGTGGAGCCTTGTAATCAAAGGAGATGGCCATAAAGTGAGCATATTTGGTGTGTCTATCAACCACAACATCTATGCAATCTCTTCCATGGATTTTAGGAAGGTCGGTAATGAAATCCATTGAAATGCTGCTCCACTTTTGTTTGGGTATAGGCAATGGTTATAGTAGTCTCGTCGGATGTGAATGCTCTATCTTGTTCTTTTGACATATGATGCATTCTTGAACATGCTTAAGTATATATTTCTTATGCCCTTTCCATGCAAACCTTTCCCTTATTTTCTTGTATATCTTGAAGTACCCTTGGTGCCCTGCAAGGGGGTTGTTATGAAACTCGTTTATTTTTTCCTTCATCTTGGAACCGGTTGCCAAGTATATTCTATTCTTGTAGAAAATGAGGTCCTCTTTCATGGTGTATTCTTCATCTCTTATTTTTCCTTCCAAGACACCATTAGTCTAGGGATCTTTGACATATTTAGCTATGATGTTACTTGTCCAATCCGGCAATATACTTGACATAGTACATAGGTGTGGCCTTCAGGATAATGCATCGGCCACTACATTATTCTTTCCTTTAACATAGGCAATATCAAAGTTATATGATTGAAGCCTACTTACCCATTTTTGTTGCCTGTCATTTAAGTCTCTTTGTTTGAGGAAGAATTGTAGACTATTATGGTCCATCTTGACCATGAACTTCCCACACACAAGGTATTGTCTGAATTTTTCCAGGGCATGCATAATGGTTAGCATCTCTTTATCATAAGTTGAGTAGAGTCTCTTAGCGGCTGATAACTTGCGGCTCTTGAAGGCTATTGGATGCTTATTTTGCATGAGGATTGCTCCAATGCCCTCTTCAGATGCATCGCACTCTAACTCAAACAAAAATGAGAATTCAGGAATAGCTAGTACTGGGCAAGTACTCATTACCTCTTTCAATTCCTCGAAGGCTCTTTGTGTTGCTTCATCCCAATGGAATAATCCCTTCTTGGTTAGGTTGGTGAGAGGAGTTGCAATCCTTGATAAGTTCTTAACAAACCTCCTATAATAGCTGCATAGCCCCAAGAATCCTCTTAGGTGGGTTAGGGTGTTTGGCCTAGGCCATTCTCTTATGGCCTTGATCTTCTCCTCATCTACTTTCACTCCTTCAGCACTGATTTTGTGTCTCAAGTATAGAATTTCTTCCATCCCGAATTCACATTTTGAGACCTTTGTATAGAGTGATTCCTGCTCTAGGATGGATAAGACTTCATCAATATGCTTCAAGTGCTCTTCCCAAGTTTTACTATATATCAAGATGTCATCAAAAAATATTAATAGAAACTTTTAAAACTGCTTCCGGAAGGTGTGGTTCATGCATGATTGGAATGTTGCCAGAGCATTGGTTAGTCCGAAAGGTACGACTAAGAAGTTGAAATGGCCATAGTGACATCTAAAGGTTGTTTCAGGTATATCTTCCTCTCTCATCTGGATTTGGTGATAGCTGGATCGTAGATCAATTTTGGAGAAGTATCGGGCTCCATGTAATTCATCGATGAGTTCATCGACCCTTGGGATGGGATAGCAGTTTTTTATTGTTTGTTTATTCAAGGCTCGGTAATCAATACACATTTTAATAGTTCCATCTTTTTTCTTCACTAGTACCATCAATGAAGCAAATGGGCTAGAACTAGGTCGAATGTGTCCCATCTCTAAGAGTTCATTTATGGTTTTCTCTATTTCCTCCTTGAATTTTGAGGATGCCTATAAGGTGTTGTGATGACTAGTTTAGCACCCTTTTCTAATTCTATAATATGCTTGAAACCTCTTTTTGGAGGTAAGCTAGGAGGAATTTCTTCAAATACCTTTTTATGTTTTGTAAGAATGGGTTTGATGTCAATGTGTACGGCTTATCCTAGTGGAGTTGATTTGTCTAATATCATGCATTGAGCTGTCCATTCCACTTGGTTGTGTCTAAAGGTTCGCTCCATTCTTTTGGGGGAGATCACTCTTGGTGATCCATCAAATAATCCATGTAAGGTGATTCTTTCTCCATTTTGCTCAAAGTTAAGCTCTAACTTGGGGAAGTCTAATGTGAGATGACCCAATGAATGCAACCATGGTACCCCTAAGATCACATCCATGTCGCCCATGTTAAATACAAAGAAATCCTCTTTTATAGGATGTTTTCCTATGGTTAAGTTTAATTAGGGTAGTTTCTTAGAGCAATTTGTTGTAGACCCATCAGCTAGGGATACTTTAAACCCTTCAAAATCTTTAGTTTCTAGTTTGATATGTTTTGCTAGGGTTTCATCCACAAAATTGTGGGTGGCTCCACTATCCACTAATGCGGTCACCTTTTGACCTTTGATTGTACATCTAAGTCTAAAAGGATGGTATTTGGAAATTTTGGATATGGCGGCTATAGCTTCTTGTTCTTGATCATCACATTTTCTTCTTTCGGTTGGATTTTCTTCTATTTCCCCATCGGACAAAGCTTCTATATTGTGGACTTGTTCGCATTTGTGCCCTGAACCCCATTTTTCTTTACATTTGAAGCATGAGTTCTTTTCTCGTAATTCATCTCTTGTTAGGCAAGTGTATCCTGGTTTCCAAGGGTCTTTACATTTAAAGCATGGGTTCTTTTCTTTATCTCCACCCTTGGGATGGAAAGGTTTGTGAAACTTGCCCTTTTTAGGAAATGGTTTTTGGTAAGGTTTTGAGGTTTTATTCTTTTCCAATCTTAATGCCATGTCAATGGCATCTTCTAGGTTTGTGGGTTTAAAGGCACTCACTAGGTTTCAAAATGATTCATCCAAACCCTCTACAAATAGGTATGTGAGTCGGTCTTCTTCTACTCCAAGAACCCTTATAGATATCTTCTCAAATTTGTTTATGTACTCTTCCACCATTCCCCTTTGTTTCAAGTGTGTCAATTCCCTAAAGTCTTCTTGTGGATGCCTTCAATCAAATCTCTTGATGACTTTTTGGGAGAATTCTTAATAAGATGTTATGTCTTGATGACCATGTGTATGTTTCTCGTGGTGCCACCATTCATATGCTAATCCTTCCAAGTGTAGGATGGCAAATTGTAAGGCATCCTTTTCGGTCATCGAGCTTAAATGAAAGTACTCATTTAGCTTTTGTAGCCAAGCGTGTGCAGAGATTTTGTTTGACCCATCGAAGCTTGGTATGTTTACCTTGTTAGCCTTGTGTTTCAAGTCTTTGTTCATGGGCCTTTTTTCTCTTCTTGAAGCTTCATTCCTCTTTGAATTGCTATAATCATTGAAAGATACCATCTCCGCACCTTGGGCTCTAAGCTTGCATACACTCTTGCAATATCATCCGTACTCATTGAATGTGGAGTGGTTTCTTCCATTCTTGATGTCTCCTCTTTAGGTAGGAAAGAGGCTTTTGCAATCCTTGGATTTGATGTTGCATTGCTATTTTTAGACTAGTTGGATCCTATTTCTCTTCCATTGGTTGAATGAGTTTTGAGATTATCGATGACATTTTCCATGCTTTGTAATGTTTGCTGAAGTGCTTGGGTAGCCTTGGTTTGCCATAACCTTTGTGGTCATTTCCATAAAAGTCTTCAATTCATTGTCCATTTGTCCTTCCATGGTATTATTGTTGTTATGTGCAGAACGTCTTGTGTAATGTTGCATATAGGATGGCAGGGTGGCTACTCTGATACCACTTATAATGTCCCCTTTTAGGAAGTTCAAAATTTCTTTACCTTGCACACAACATACTTATTAAAGAGAACATTAGTAACCAATAATTCAATTATGATATTATAAACCTCATAATTAGGGTAAGTAACCACATAATCATGATCAATATTAAAGCATATTAACATATATACAATTCACATTTTCTCATTCTTATCACATAGAGATCTCATATGACCGAACAATCTCAATTCATTTTATATTTGCATTCTCTAGCCTAGCAGATATACACATCATCGATCAACATCTACAAATTCCAATTTATTTCAATACATAAACTCATCGAATCTCAACAAAGTTAATTGACAAGAAAAAATATAGTCAAAATAAAGTCACATGACCCTTGAAAACTAGAGCTGAAGTGGAATGACATGATTTCAAGTTTTAGTTAGAAGACTTTATTGCTCCTCGTCATCCAAGTTGACTTTGTCCTTTTCTACCTCCCTATTTCTGTATGTTGTGTATGCTGTTAGGGCTAGATTGATTTTAGCAGGCTGGGGATCCTTTACATAGTCCATTCTAAATTTTATTCTATCAATTTCCCATGAAAATTTGCTTCTTTGGAACTTTTAATCCTTCTAAATTCTATGAAATCTGCTCTAAGGTCACTGACTCTCTCCAGTTTTCCAATCATATTGAGTGGTGATTCTCCATGGATAATATGATGTAGCTTGTCTTTACATTCCTAGGCATTCATTGGAGCAGTGTCATCTAAATACATATTGGTACAGGCTCGCAATACATCATTCACCTTATATATGACTTCCAAAATTTGAGCTCTAGCTGGCTCTGAAGAATTCTTAGCTCTATCAAAAAGTTTCTTTCCTCAACCCTATTAATTCCAACCAATGCTCCAGCTTATCTAGCCTATATTGAGTCAAAATATTTTCTGCTAGTAAAACCTCATCTGGAAGATTTGTCATGGCGAAAACCTGGGGATGTATATGAGAGTAGTAATCATCATAATTCATGCAATCATTTACTACTTCATTCCATTCTAACTTCAAAATGTAGAAATCCTTATGCAACTCAGTGGCCTCATCTATTATTGCACAATCATCTGCATATACTCTGTCAAACCATTCCTTAGTGGCAGTGGCAGTGGTTTTGATATTATCAAAATTTTCTAACTCTTCCTTAGAAAGGAGAGAAGGCACCGCTTCAGGATCTCCATATGATGTCATGGGTTTTATTAGAAACTTTATGCAAGCCTTCAACTCTTCATTTTGCTGCCTCAGCTTCTACTTAGTCAGTTCATCCTTATTCAACCTATCCAAAATACTGGATACTGAGCCTTTAAATTCTTCAATCTCCTGAGTTTTAGAGGCAGGTCCCAAATTTATTGTTGTGACAGTATAGTCCTTTGGTTGTATCTCTTCTTTATTGGTTTGTTCTGGGGGAATCAACACCTCAACAGTGCAAGAGCATGTGATATCTTTGTAAATTCTAGATTGGACTTGGCTCTCTTTTGTTTCTTTGGCTTTTCCAATCTAGCCAGGAAGCTATCCAAATCCAAAGACATTACCTCTACTATAGGAGGTTTATTACCTAGCCTCTGTTATAACTAATCTGGAGTTGTAGAAGTGTGTTTGGGAGATTCAATGCGAGTGTCTCCTTTATTCAAAGAATCATCATGAATGTTTTCTATTTCTAACTCCTTTTCTACCCCTTTGTCCTCATTTGCATTTTGTTCATCATCTGTTGCATCATCCTAAGGAGACTCTGATTGTTCTATGTATAGTAGATTTTTAGTGACTGACATCTGAGCAATTTCAAAAACTGAATCTATTGTTGGTTCCCCTATTGGACTATCCTCAATATCAACTACCTCAATTATATTAGGATCAGTGAGAGGTTCATGTGTTATGTCTTTGATAATCACCTTCACCTGAGACTCCAATTTGGCACATACTTTCTCTATACCAGGTAATTGAGGAGCAGCTAATTAAGGACATTTGAGTTGAATCATTAATGGGGTGAGACAAAGAGCTATTCACCACAGTGGGTGGTAGATACACTTGAGACAGATTGGCAAAAGAAGCAAAACCCAAAGATGGTGGAACGGAAGAGGAAGAAAGCATGAAAGAGATGGAAATGGGTGAGGAAATGTTGAGTGATGGCAAAGAAAAGGATGGTGGAAATGGGAGGCAGAGAGAATTGTGTGGAAGATGAAGAGGATGAAATGGAGTGGGAATCAAAAGAGATGGACAGAGGTGTGGAGGTGAAGGTTGAAGAGATAGATGATATAGAAATAGTGGAAATGGAAGGTAAAGAGGAAATAGAGGTAATGACTGAGGAAGTGATAGGTGAAGAAGGAAGGATGGGTGAACTTGTACTTGTTGCCAAGGAGGAAGATGTAGCTACAATAGTGGATGGAAAGATGATTGATGAAGCATCAATTGTAGTAGAGGAAGAGGTAGTTGCATCTAGGTTTTGTGCAGTGGCAACAGGTGTGGTGGGAGGACAAACTATAGGAGTTAATGTCATGGGCTTCTTATCTTTAGATGTTTCTCCTTTCCGACTAGGCATGTTCTTCCTCTTGGCAGCCCTTGTTCTAGAGGATGGAGGATTTTCTTTCTTTTGTGTCTTAGGAGGGGCTTTCTTGCTTTTCCCCTTCTCTACTAGAGGGGTATCTTCTTCATCATCCTCTTCAGGTATATTTCCTATAGCAGTTCTCTACCCTGCATCATTTTCTTCTTCTATAGGTTGATCCTCTTCATCACTGCTAATCCTTTCCTATTGTTGCTTAGTATAGGTAAGGGCTACACCTACCTATGTTAGAGTTAATTTCTTCTCTCACCCAACTCTTATTGTATTTGATGTGGTTCTTCATTGTTGCATCCAAAGAGCTTTTTTCTGATTCTGCCCAATTGGGGAGAGGGATTGGCTACTTGAACAAAGCTTCCCAAGGTCCTCTTTGAACCACATTGTTATCTTCTATCACTTGATCAAGGACCTCTATGATATTGAATCTCTTAATAAAATCTAAAGGTAGCCTAGAATACCATCTCCTTAAAGCCTCATAATCATCTGGACAATTAGCCCAGAAGTCTTCAAAGTGCTCTCTATGAAACATCCTTTTACTAACATATCTCTCCATTACACCAAAGGGATCAAAATGTGTTCTCTTGTGATAGGAGTGCAAGTTCAATAGTTGGAGCTTTGTATCTGAATGCTCAGTTGTCCCAAGGGAAACACTAACAAACATTCCTCTACCTAGAAATATAGGGAATTTGATAGATGCTCTGTGTAAGTGTTTCAAACTCTCAGCACATGTGAGTAATTTCCTTGTTAATTCTAAGAGCACCACCTTGTCTGTAGGGTACCGGGGTAACTTATAAGGTATGCCAATGAAGCCTTGGACTCTGAGGTATGTAAATTTCTAGAATTGAATATACCATCTCCCATATAGTTGTACAACACTTGCTACTTCTAGGGACAGTCTCCTAGCCATATCATTCTGTAAAATCTAGGTAATGTGCATGGTAAAGGCATCATTAACCCTTTTGTAGTGGACTAGGGATTGTGAGATTTCCAATTGAGTATAATACTCATACACCTTGTATTGATCCTCTCCATTCCCTACTGCTCCTAATCTTGACAATCCTGGGTATACAATGGTTCTTGCTAAGGCATATACCACATAGGAAGTCCACATGAATGTTTTGTCAGTGGGGAATGCAACAAAGGCCTCATTAATGTTGTTGCTTTGGATTTGCGCCTAATGTATCTTTTTATCTCCATGCAATATCTCCTCTATGGATGATAACATCCATCCTTCGAATGTAGAAGCTAAAGGTAGCCCCATGATTCTGCTTAAAAGAGTTACTAGGTCCCCAATCTCCTCTTTGAAGTCACTTTTATATAAGACTTGAGGGACCTTTGACATAGCTGACCTTTTGTTCTTCATCCAACCTTCATTTATCTACTTTCTACAAGTCTTTGGATCTTTCTTGTACATCTTTTTAGCCTCATCTTTGTCTATTATAGTGAGGACAAGAAAGGTGGGGATGTCAAATGCTTCTACCAATGCCAAAGCACTTATATTTGCTAGTACTTGACCTCCTTGTGTTTGTATAGTCCTGGTCATCTAATCATACCTACTTGCACATGCTACAATGAGCTCAAGACACTGCACTGAGGTTGGGAAGGCAATTGCATGTGCAATTCCGTTATTTCTAATCTTCTTTGGCTTAGGAGTGGGATTAGGAGCCGAAATCCTCAATCTAAAATCCTCTATGTTGATATGTCCAAGGTCAGTATCTCTTATGTTGTTCCAAGCTGAGCTGATCCTACTCACATGGGGAATGCCCTTGAACTCGTACTTCAGGTTGATAGCTAGGGAAGACATCTAATCTGCGGGACAAACCCTAATGAGCAACCTTCACAGTTCATTATCCTAAGATCTTCTAACTTAGGTTTGACAACTTCATATTCTTCAATTTGTATCCTAAGTCAAAAGTCTTTAGTGCTTGATCAAATTATATTTAAAAAAAAATCCATTATCTCAGTGAAAATTGACTCAAAAGAACATAAGACTTTCATTATTTCCATTTCTTAACACTTATTACACAAAATTACAAGCAATAAGTAGTGAAAAATAGGCCAGTGGGATTTTATGGCCTCACAAGATCTGTGCATTAAATGCTAGATTGAGTGCATAATATCACAAAATGTTACATCCCCAATTTTTTTCTTGTTAATACTTTTTACTTTTACTTGGACATAAGTAAATCTATTTTGATGTTTAGATTAATATCAAGGAAAGACATAGATTCTTCTGAATGTCATTTATGGAATTATGGAAATGAATATGTTATATCGATTTAATAATTGCATAATGTGAATTTGGTTTATTATTTGAATAATGATGCACTGATCGTAATCTGTTGATTTCAAAATTTAGATAGGATTACAAGTTTCGGATGACTCTCAGAGAAAAGAGAGAGAAAGTATCTTTCAAGAAGAGAAATATAGACCTTGGGTTACGAGTGATTATTTGCCAGAACAAGTACAAGTGTTTAACAAAAACGTGAACCAATATCGATAGAGGTAAGTTTTGTTTTGTTAGTATACTTTTGGATCTAATCGACAAGTAGTCGATATCTTTTGATTCTTTTCTGGGTTAGTCGTGTGTGTCGACTTTGTTGGTCGTAAAAGAAAATGATGTCTTCAGAGTAGAATGATGTCCGTTTACGATTAACGTAAATCTTACGTCGACATTGTCGCGAAATTGTTGGGTTAGTATCCTTAAGTAATAGAAGGTTACCTTCTGAAATTAAAACATCATACAACGATCTCATCAAGTCAAGTTGACATGATTTAATGAAAGTCTGTGAAGGGGAGACAAGCTCGACCCTTTCACATTATCGTAAGCCTTTCGAATTATTATATATATATAGATCAAAGCCTAAATGATCAAGTAGGGTTGGTGTCATGATTAAACCATAGTTAATTATATAAACATATATATGTATGCATTGATTTGAGGTTAATACCTCATAATTATTAATGCTTGGCTATGGAGCAGCCACAGGCTTGCAAATAGGAATGCCTTCATTTGTATCAAGTGATGGATCAAATCACTTAAGGTGATCATTAAATGATCAACAGTGGCTTAAATGATATGTCAGCCTCTTTGGAGAGGAGTCGTGATATTACAAACCATATTCAATTTTCTCCTTGCGTAGGACATCTTCCTTTGGACATTTGTTAAGCCTTGCATATTTTGTGGAGGCCGGTTATAACCGCAACATTCTTGGACTAATCAAGAATTCATTGAGTCTCTAACTGTAGGAGTGGGAGAGAAAAGATAGGACAACTCATTAAGAGTCGTGTGTGAGTCTTTAAATGAACAACTCAGTAAGAGTCGATGTATTATTCAGGTTATGCTTTTGGAAGGATCGTTGTGAGCAGCAAGGAGAAAAATAATAGTTCTGAGAGGAAGTAAAATGCCAGTTTTTCTTGGCGTCCATTGGAGTATTCTATCTGCAACTCTTTCTTATCTTAAGCCGTCGCTACCAGGTATCCTTCCTGCATTGTGTGCATTGATAGCATTGTAAAATCAAATGTTCTTTTATGTTATTACTGTAGTGTCTTGTTGTAGACAATCAATTATGCCAGTAAGGCATATCCATTCAATTCAATGTGTATTTGTTCAAACCAATAGAGTCGACTGTATCGAATAGCTAATAGAGTCATTAGTAAAACTGTATAGTTAACTTAAAGAAATTTAGAGAGCATTGATTCAGCCTGGAAGGCCGATGCATGCTAATATAAATGAATTCTATATCATTAGCACTCTGAGATGACAATATACTTATTGTTTTTAAACTGTTAAACATGTTAAACTATCGTTTGGTGAATGAATGATCATTACGATCTCATACCTGTAGAAGGTTATTTTAGTTACCGTGTGCCTTGTAAAATAGTCGCCTTGATGATTGAATTCATCATATAGCAGGTCGATTATATTGTTATAAGATTAATCATGCAATAGGCTTTTGATGATATTAGTGCAAATGAAACTTTGATAGGTAAACTCTTTAGTAATGAGTAATACGGTTTAAACATTAAGCTATGTTATTATCATTTAAAACCATTATTGGTTTAGTCTATTTATCTATGACAAAATGATTTTCTATCCAAAAGAACTTAGATTCTTAGTAATCTGTGGTAAACTATCTTATATCCACTCGAGTGATAGAAAAATTAGGAATATTTTGATAGAAGAAAAAAAGGTCTATAAGACAATACTTATTATCTATTTTATTAATCTTGTTGAAATTAGTCTTTGTAAACATTATGATGGAATAGATTACTCTGATCTAGAAAATGACCTAGTATGGAAATAGATATAAGTATATATAGTGATTATCAATGATATCGTGATAGAGGAAATAGAAAGTACTTGTACTCTTTTTTGTAGAAGGAGATATCTATTCTAGAACCATATTATTCTTAATCTTGATTGAGTTAACCTAGGGGTCATTTTTAAACCTTAGTCTCATAGTTATGAGATATGATTGTTTTTGAAATATAGGATTATTAAAGGTTGTAATGAAAACCCTAATATCGAATATGAAAACAAATGATTAGAACTTGTCTAAAGTCGAGTAGACTATTGTCATGGAAGATATTAAGACCATCTACGTAAACATAGTTGGTGAGGATAAATTGCAAGAATACGACAATATCCAAGTCGAGTAAGGGTGGGTGAACATTTCGACCATGTTCATTATGAATGTTATTGATATTAAAACTTTGGCCAAAGTAATGCATTCATTTTCTGCATGCATTGTCAGTTCACTGTATTTGGATTGCATAACCTATCGAAAATCATACTTAGCTAGAGGGTATCTAGGGTTGTATGGTTGATAGAGTTGTGTAGGATACAATACTATGTATTCAGGAAGGCAAATTACGACTGGTCACCTTTGGTCTATATTCCTCGTGAAGGGTAGGGCCACTTCCTATGTGGAAGATGTGTGGGAGACTGCCGGTCTGTGGATAGAGGTAAAACACTTGAAAGATGCTCTCTCTCTCCAATAGAAAACATGCCAAGGCTTGTGATAAAGATGTCAGATATTCAGAAGCAGTGATCTTTCCATAATTGTTTATGTAATTGAAATACTTATGCAAATACTTGTAATTGAGAAAGACAATATGTCATATTTGTATTATGTAAGAGAATCTTGCAATTTGTTGTTACTTGATAAATAAAAGAAAAAAATTTCTCTCATTTTTACCTTGTTGAAATTATTCCATGGTAAGTTCTCTATATTATTGTGTTTTTAGAATGTGGATGTTACACAAAATCAAGTAAAAACATGTGAAGCGCAATAAACATTATGCAATATATCAAAATTTGACCAAATACCTCAGAATCTATCAAAGAAATGCCTTGGAAATCCCATCCTAAGGTATCAGTGAATTTTGCAGAGATTTAAGTAGTTCTGGATTTAGCGGGCTTTAGTGTCTTTATAGGATCTGCAGGGCTTTAGGGGGTCATAGGATATATCCGGAGGATATCGATTTTAGTGCGAGGGATATGAAGTGTGACCCGATGGAGGTTTTAGCTACTAATGGATGGGTGGGGATTATAAGGGTCACAGGATAGGTGTAGAGGGACCCCCTTTTAGCACAAGTCCTGAGATCTCCATTTTTAGCACAAACTTAGTTAAAGCTCTTTGGAAGAAAAATCGATGGTAACAAAGCATGTAGATAAATTGTGGGTCACCAAACATATTAGGTAGATGCCGATTTTAGTGCCGATCCGGTGCATTCATCTTTTAGCGCAAAACTCGTGTAACAGTCCTGATAGGAATTCTACCAACTACTGGATAGCGAAGACTTTAGCTGAGACATGATATATCTAGTGAGGTCAAAATGTCATGTAATGTCAGGTGGTGAAGGTTTCTAGTGCAAAAATGACTAAGGCAAAGTTCGGCGGAGTTTTTGAGCAAGACTAGACATGTCTCGTGATGGCCATTTTTAGCGCAAGTCCAATGACGTCATATTTAGGTGCTGAGTATACTTGAATGCTTTGTTTTACAGGAAATTTGGTTAAAGATGGTTGTGGAAATTTTAGTGGTTATGGGATATGTCTTGTGAAGTCATTTTTCTGCGTAAGTTCAACTAGGGTTTTGTCACATTGAATTCTAAGTGGGATTTCTAGGGTTTCTAAACACTTCTCACCCTATCATTTTTGTCTAAGGTGCAAACTAAAGATTTTGAGAAACATTCTACTGTGAATCCTTCATAAAAACATCTACACCCTCAAAAGGAAACCCACACCAGCACGCATGCACACACACATAGACACACACACACACACACATATCCCAAAACCCTATTTTAAAGCCAAAGCTGACAATTCTCTAAGATATTCATTGAAACTCAAATAATTTAACCGAAAGATCTAAACTGTGAAAGCCCAAATTGAACCAAACCCCTGACTATAACATTTCAATGGAAGAGAGGGTTTTAATGGCACCAACCTGTAAATGCTGAACTGAAAGAGAGGAGATTATGTGCATCACCTTCAAATGCTCACAAATCGCTTTAAATCAACACAAATCACCACAAATCGCTTCAAAATGCTTGAAATTGCTTAGCGCCCTCCAGAAATACAGAAATATCAAAGACTTGAGTGCAAAATAAGTTGAAATGAGAGATTCTGAGTGTTTTATATTGCTTACGAATCGCCATTAATGGTGGGGGTACGAGAATAGGGTGTCACACAATTAGTGGGGTTTCGACTCATGACCAGATCTTGGAGCTTTCGAGGATGACCAGATATGTCTGGTGAGCCACATTTGTCGTGCAAATCCAGTCAAACAAACTTTTAGCATTGGCGGGGTTTCATTCATCAATAGACGAGCGAGAATTTAGTTAACCACCAGACATGTCCAGTGAGGCATGTTTTCTGTGCAAGTCCGCTGCAAATGACTTTTAGTGCAATCTTGTTCATAGAGACCCCAACGCTGATATCCAGTGTCACAGGATATCAGTGCAAATGCAGTGAACTATATTTTTAGCGTTAACTACCTTTAGAGACTTAAAGTCTTAACTCAACTGGCACATCTTAACCTAAACTTGATCTTCAAAGACCTCCAAAATGTCACCAACCCAAATTTATGCAGCCAAACCCAAAATGTGTAGAAATTACTTTTGTAATCAGGACCTCAAGACATCAATCTCTCAAGCAACTGACTGAGACCAGACTGAACCAAAGCAAGGCAAAAGAAAAGGGGTCTCCATTTGATGAAATGGGGCATGTGTGCAAGGCACAACAAGCTGCAGGAGTTAGTCCACAAACATGTACAAAATACTAACAACCATAATCAACACAAACATTCTCTACAATCCATACATTCCCACACATAACATACAATTTTCATCATATTATAATCATATTTCCATATACTTAATAACCAGGTTCATGTCTGCATAATGATCATAAGGGATAACATAATATAGAAATATGTTTAAGATAATGTCTAAGAATGTCTTTCAACTTGCATAAAACCATAAGAAAATAGGCTAATAACTAAGCTCATCAGACCCCTCCATAATTTAGCATGTGGAATTGTGTGATCTTGAACCTAATGTCCCCTTAATAGAGGATCATATGCTCTAGTAGCCACCACATGATAACTGGAAAAAAGATGAAGCCAATACATCTTTGCTTGTAAATATATATATAAATCATGATGAGTGTGGACAAGAATGTTAAATGCCCTCTATCCATGCCACTTGATCGCATCCATAATGGGGTACCACTTTTATAAAATTATATCCATCCTTTGACTCCCATAAGATGAGAGGGAAGGACCCCCCTGATCACCCTCTAAAGAGTCCAAATAGGTGCAACTACAATACTTATAATCAAGGTCTTCCACTTCCCTAAAGGGAGTCTTTGACTAGGCTGATCATTGAAGAATGTGACCAATTTATTTTCATAGGCCTATGTCTAAGGCTCTTGAAGTGCAAGCCTCCATCCCGTCACTAGGACACCAAGCAATTTGTACACATCTAGAAGAGTGATAGTCCACTCTCCATCAACTTGCAAAAAATAAAAGGTGTTCTAGTTAGCATCCCAATACATAAGAATGACAAAGAAGACAATGCCAGGAGGAAAAATATGGGGTGTCTTGGCCACTTGACTCAACCTTTCTCTATCCAAAACCTACCACTTTGTAGGGTTCAATTGGCTGAGAATGAGAGGGAGCTAGCTAATCCTTCTTGCTTGAATCCAATAGATATTGCCTCCTTTTTGGGTAAGAAAACAAAGTCAAAATGGTCCAAAAAACATAAGTACATCAAAAAATAAAAATTGCAAGTCAAAATGGGTGCAAGACAAACTATCATGAAATTATCCCTAGCCAGTGGTTTGATCTCAAAACTGTTGGTTCTTTTAGCTGCAAGGAAAAATTAAAAATTAAAAAATCTATTTAAAAATTCAACCAAAAACAAAAATTTCAAATTCCTTTGAAGACATAACAAACATTTTGGACCTATTCATTCTTAATTCATTATCCTAAACTCTAGATTAAAACGTAATTTCTTAAAAAAAATTGGAAATTTTTGTTTTTTTTGCTTTAATGCTCACTTGTATGGATCCTACTCTCCTACTCCTCTAGCGACTATCATATATCTAATCCTCACTTCACTATGATTGTTTTTCTAATTCTCTTGCTTGAAATGGTCACCAAAAATCTAGAGCTCTATTTGTCACTATGTGATTGAGTTAAAATGAACAATAAAAAGAGGTAAATCTAAATATATTGACTATGAAAATTTGAAAACTAACCTATTTTGTAGCTATTAGAGGCACGATCAACACGAGGTAAAAATTATAGAACCTCACTAAAATAATAAGTCCTTGTGTTTATGATTTTTAGAAATATTTATCCTTGTGTTTATGAATTTTAGAAATATTTATCGATTTTCAAAATATGCTTCCACTTGAGTCCTTTTTTTTTTTTTCGGTTTTGCAACTGCCATGAAATGGATTTTATGCCTTGGAGCCAACTTGACTTCACAAGATAATGACTACTTATTTTGTGACTCATCTATTCCAAGGCTACAATGTGTAAGTACCCACGTTTACACCATCACAATTGGGCTAAAATTTTAAATCTAATGATGATGAATGCCAATTGAAGTGACTATGATGAAAATTAACGAACAACTATGATAACCAAGGATATCTTGTTAGTTTTGTTTTATTCCCCTGCATGTATGTTTTCACTTCCAATTACCCAAATACTAGTTTAATGCTCATTTAAACCTTAAAATTTAATGTTTCATTTATAATGATGAAACCACCAGTACTATCTAGGAAGGAATTTTTAAAATCGTTACAACAATTGTGGCAGTATTATCTAGGAAAGAATTTTTAAAATCGTTACAACAATTGTGGTGGTACTATCTAGGAAGGAATTTTTAAAATTGTTACAACAATTATGGTTACAAGGCTATGGTGGAAATTTTAAAACTAACAACAATGATAATGTAATTGTCGCAAAGATCATATATTCACCATGATAGTTTTGAAACCACCCCTCTATGAAAATTGATGGTTTTGCTCTGATAAAAGGAAGACATAAATTTTTAGAATTTGAGCTCCCCGCCTCTTCATCTGCCCTATCCTTTGGCTTTCCCTTTAACTCCTAAACCTCTAGAACATTTCTAAGGCTTGTAAAAGCAAGTCTGAAGTCCCATTTGAAGAGAGGTTGATCATATAGGAAGGTTGTCCACTAAAAAGCTCCATTGCTCAACCCAACCATAATAGAACTTTGCACTCTTTGCCTTATGCAATCCATTACACCCCCTAACTCAATTTTCATGTTTAAGCAATCATATCTATTATTTTTATCAAAAGCAACACTCTAAATTAACCAATTTGCAACTTAGTACTCTATAATTTTCAAACCAACATGGCTAGTTTCAAACCATTTCCTTCCTTAGCTAGTTTTCCCATAGTCTCCCCACCTTTAGACATTCATCAATAGTTGTATGCGAGTGGGATTAATTGGGTAGTATTTTATAAGGACAAGAATCAATGGATTTTCCAAATTATGCCACTTCAAACAACTTTTGGTCTTCAACACACTATTGAAAGTCAAGATTTTATTGTTACCATTTAATTTAATAGTTAGTTAGTTTTATTATATTAATTAATCAATTTCATTCTCAATAGATTAATTAATTAGTTTATTGTTTAGATTAGTATTAATTAGTTTTATTTTCCTTTTTAAACATCCAATGAATCCCATCCTTCCATTGTTAAACCAAAAACCAATCCTGGTGAACTCTACACATTCCCCCTTTTAGCTAGAATACATTATTCTAACCCCATCATCGAAGAACAAATCAGCATCCAAGTCTCTCTACATAAGACTCTAATTTCAAAACACTGTTGTTGACCTCTAGAGGTCTCAATTTTTTTTCTCAATCATTATCCCACATCATAGGGTCGCCCCATAAACATTGACAAATCAATATTTGATGTTTCAATAATTTTAAGCACATCCATACATCATTACATTAATCAATTTCCAGCCTTTAAGGGTCTATTCATTGTTGTCCTAGTATGTGGGCAGCCTTTAAATGTTGTACAAAACTTGTCAAACAATTCTACAACACACAAATAAGCTCTTTCAAGCAACAAAACACATTGAGACAATTATAATTTGTAGCCTCCTGAGGTCTTACTATCTACTATTCTAACATTTTAACAATTTGAAATACACCGGACTCACTTTACCACTTTCATAGGGAGTCTCTAAAGCCCTATTCATCACTACCCTAAAAAGTAAGCTAAGGTGTGGAAATGCTTCATACACTAATCAAAGAGGAGAGATGGACATAAAATATCATCTAAAATAATTTACAAGAAATAAACAATAAAATAAAATCATTCACTATAACACAATGATATATCCCGGGGAAAACCTTTCAAAAAAAGCTAGCCCCCAAACTCCAAACAAATGTATTAATCAACAACAATATCATTTACAATACAATCTTGGCAAGGAGCCTTCATAGGAGACAATAAACACTCAGTTTTGGAGTAATACCAACATAACAATACCTACAAAATACCTTGTGCAATCTCCATCCCAAGCACCCAATAAATAGAGAAACCAATACATGAAACCACCAAGGGGGAATCATAAAACCATGAGCTAGCACCACCCAAAAGTGGCATTGAAATCTCTTAGTCAAATTCCAATGCCCAAATTCCAAGAAGTCATCATGCTAAATATAACATATTCCTTACACTTATCATAACATGTTTTATTTATCCTCCCTACTTGGGCACTCCAATTTGTCTTATTTAAACCTTCCAAAGATGCTTCATAATAGTCACAATGACATGTCATATGTTGGTGGATATTCTTGGTCAACATGTGTAACTTCCTCTTATAGCTCTCTTATGCATCATATATGCTCTTATATTTCTGATGTGGGAGCCTAACTTTTGGAGGCCATAACTTTTGATATAGGAAGCTGATTGAGTCCATGTTTTTTAAAATTGAAGATCTCAAAGAGCTCCATGTCACTGTAATCCATTTGAGTTGGTTAAAACCCGTTTTGATAATTTTTGAAGCCAAACAAGACCTCTCTAATCCAAAAATTGTATTTTAGTGTTCTCAACATCAAGATGCAAGGTTGAAATGCCTGTCCTAACATGCCTTAGCTTTTGGATAGTCCTTAAGGACATTATAAATTCAATTTTACACTTTGATATTCATCATATAATCAACTTAGAACCTTCCAAGGCTCTTTAACAACATTTTCAACCTTCCAAACCTTGTTTAAGTCACCACACATGTTGAAATACATGAAAACACCATTAAATTGTTGGGAACATTCCAAGTCACCATTTGCAATGCACCATAAAGTGTTAATATTTGTCAAACATAACATTGCAACAATCCACAAACAACTAAGTCAATCAAACTTACCGAGCAAACTATCTCTCTGTCAAATAAGGTCTCGAGAGAGTTCTTATCCTCAAGATTTCTCTTATGTACCTTTTAAGGTCTAAACTTGGGTCCCCTTTTTTTGGAATATCAAGCAAATCTTGGCGAGCTATTCTAGCATGACCTCGAGAAGCCGTGTGCGCCCTCTTTGGTGTTGAATGCCCATTTTGGCACATACATGGCCCAAAACATAACACTGGTGCATTTTATTTTCTTATGCATTTAGTTTAATTTAATTGTATCAATTTACACTTAGAATAAACTTGCACTAGGTATGTATCTACTTAGGTGAGTGACATCTTGCATTTAATAGTTGTGGTTAAGTATACACTTCTCTATGTTTGATAATGAATTTTTCCCTCATCTACATGGGTAGTAACTTTTGTCATTACTTAATAACGTATTTTATAAATACTACCGACTTGATTTCATTTAAAAGTCCTCTCAATTGCATCTATCCTTGCACTTGCTTTATCTCATTGTTACTCCCAAATGATGTGTATTACAATTGCAACAAGGGTGGAAATGAGAGTCCTCAATTTCTCTTTGTAAATAAAAACCCCCCCCAAAAAAAAATGAAAAATAAATAAAACATAAAAACTAAAAAAACAAAGATCTGTGTCTATAAGTAGGGGTGAGTAACAAATTCCTATAATTTTCGTAGTTCCCCTATCTTTAGATTCTCTCTATCTTTAGCACTCTAAATATTAATCAATATTAATGCATTTAAAAATATATTTTAATGCTTTTTCTTATAATTTAAAAAATATATTTAATGTTTTTTCTTATGCTTTTATATTTAATGTTTTTTCTTATATTTTAAAATTATATTTAATGCTTTCATATATTAATGCTAAACAAAACAAAAAATAAATAAAAATAAATAAATAAATAAATAATGTCTATAATTAAGATATCTCTCCACATACTTTAGATATTTAAAAAATATATATACATATGCTATTTTCTACTCTTATACATTGTATCCAACTACTCCTTGTTGTGGATATCTCTTCCATATTGGAAGCTTGTATTCCCCAAACATCTTGTTTATGTACATTGAGACCACAACTTCTGAAAAATCTTGAATCTTGGAGGAATCTCTTACACTCTAGGGGAGAAGACCCAATACTTGAGATAGTTCCAATAGCTGAGATAGTATTTGTGCATTTAAGGCCCAATATTTTTAAATGTTTAGCACTAAGAGTTGTGACTTCAAGGTTGTTAGTGTTGACTATAAGTACTAATCACTGAATGAAATGTGCCCTTTAGATCTAAAAAGCAACCAATCATGTGATGCCACATCAGCTCACCAACAAAACATGACTTAATGCACACCTATTGGTTCACTCTTTCTTTTGGGAACTATTTGACACCTCAACAAAAAGCATGCTGATGTGGCATCATATTTGATGATGTGGCCTTGAAACCTTAGTTATAAGCAAGGGCCTTGCCAAGTAAGCTACTATAAATTTTTTGGAGTGATTCGAAACTGCCACGTATGATTTAGAGAGGCATGAAGTTAGGGTGCTCAATAACTGGGTCGTCTACCCGATATAGTATTGATTCTCTACTCTTACACATTGTATCCAACTACTCCTTGTTGTGGAGATCTCTTCCATATTAAAAGGTTGTATTCCCCAAACATCTTGTTTATGTACATTGAGATGACAACTTGTGGAAAAATCTTCAATCTTGGAGCAATCTCTTTTACACACTATTGCAACATTTGTATCTTAATCATATTAAAATAGCTATTGCTTTGTAGCTACAATCTCCAATTATCTTATAAATTTTAATTGTCGTGGCTTACTTGTTTTGTCAAGATCTTGGGACAGTACAGGCGTCTACGACTTTACCAATTCTACAACTTTCCCAATTCTAAAGAAAGAACATGGAAACGTATGCCCCAGGTCATTGGTCTATGGTCAAGCCTAGAAACGTAAGGTCGGCACAAGGAAACCCCCCGCGGGTTTAGTCAAATGGCGTGAAAATCTGGGGGAATGTGGACTGAAATCGCCGATAAAAAGAAACAACAGCCATTAATAACTTACCCAAATCGTTTGAATTTTGCATCACCTCTTTCACTGGGTGGGGGAAGTTTCAGAACCTCAAATTCCCTGACTTGTTGGACTCTGCTGCCCTTTGTTTCAGAGGCATTGAAGCACAATTCCAGTTGTTATATGGGATAGAATGGCGACTGAGGAATATAGAAATGCTAAGACATCAGTATGGTGGGATTTGGAGAAGTGCCCAGTGCCTTTCGGGGTAGATTCTCATGCGATAGCGCGGAGTATCAGATGGGCACTGTCCAAATGTGATTACAAAGGCTCAGTCTCCATTACTGCCTTTGGAGATACCCGCGCTTTATCGCCAAATATACAGCGCGCTCTCTCCAGCACAGGGATCGCTCTCCACCATGTGCCTTCTGGTATTTTCTCTTTCCGCTCTGCATATTATTCAGATTTTTTTTTGTTTGAAGGATAAACATACACTCTAGGTCATGAATCATTCACCTCTTTAGGCTTAGTGCAAAGCACTGAGGTAGATTTTTAATTTTTTTAGCTCAGAATAGAGACTTATTGTGTTGGGTTACGGGTGAGCATGGAACTGACCCCGTGACCTACCAATTCACACTTTTTTAATCTTTTTCATAACACTCACCTCTTCTCTTTCAATGCTTGAAAATTTTGCCCCGTTGGAAGAGGGATTTTGGCTCTGCTTTAACAACAGGGAGCATGCCCACTGGGATTTTAATTGGCAAAATTTGGAAGGAAACTGTTAGACACAAATTGTGGCGAATCCTTTTCGTTATGAAATTCTCAAAATTTTCTAATTCTTTGTAACTGGATGCTTCTGGATTAAACTGTTTGATAGTATTTTCTATCACACAGTTTAATACAGAAGCATCCAGTTACAATATTATGGACTGTGGAAATTTGATGTCTATTATTTTCTAATTCTTTGTTTTGTTTTTTTCCCCAAATTTTTTAATTTAATAACTGGTAAATTCTCAAAGAAAAACAAATTTTTATTAATAAAATGGAGATCAAATTTCATTGTCAATTGTGTATTTATGGATTTTGATTCTGATTTAAGTTTTAACAACCCTGAGCATGCCCAGTGGGGTTTTACTTTTTAAGGATAATGGTACAAATCATGGTGAGTCTAGTTCCTTGTGGAATTTTCAAAATTTTCCAGTTCTTCTTTCCCCCAAATTCATTTCATATGTTTTATTTCAAAAATTGGCAAATTCTCAAAGAACAAATTTCTATTAATTAAATGGAGACGATATTTCATTTTCATTTGCTGATTCATGGATTTTGATTATGCTTTAACAACCAGAAGCGTGCCCAGTGGGGTTTTAATTAACAGTTTTTTAAAGAGAATATTACTGATTGAGGCGAGTCTTGTTCGTTATGGAATTCTTAAAAATTTCCAATTCTTTTTTCCCCCAAATTACATTTCATAAATTTTATACCAAAAACTAGCAAATTCTTAATGAAGAACAAATTTCTATTAATTAAGTGGAGACCAAATTTCATTTTTAAATGCCGATTTATAGAGTTTGATTCTGCTTTAACAACTGGGAGCATGTGCGGTGGGATTTTAACTAGCAATTCTTCAAGGAGAATGTTACAAATCACGGCAAATCTTTTTTTTATTTATGAGTATAAAGTATAAACAAATCATAGCGAATCTTGTTTCTTATGAAATTCTAAAAAAACTCCAATTCTTTTTTTCTTATATTATTTTATATCAAAAACTGACAAATTCTCAAAGAAAAATAAATTTCTATTAATGAAATGGAGAACAAGTTTCATTTTTAATTTCTGATTTATGGGGTTTTTTTAGAAAAATAGACAATTTCAAATTTGGATTTATTCTGCTTTTCCACTACACCCATTACCACTGGACCCTGGACTCTTGCTGGAACTTTTTCTGGGTTAGCCTGCCCCTCGATTTAATTTTTATCTTCACGTCCAATTTTGGTTGGTGATTCAGTAGTCCTTGATCAACGGTATTCTCTATTATATGGTATATTTTTTTCGGCATGTGTTTTTGGAGTTGTGTCTGATGTAATGACACTTCTTTAAGCATTGGGAAATATTGTATAGTCACTTCTACAGTCCCCTGATTGTGTCAGAAACTAGAGAAACACAGAAAAGAAAAGGATGATGAATTCTTATCTGCAAGTTTGAGAATGAGATGCTTCAAAACACACTCAGTGTGACTACAAACACCGAGACGGTAGGAACGAAGGCATTTCCGAAATTGGAATGATCTCTCTGGTGAGGTCAGGAAATGCTATAGAAAAAGACAAATATAATATTATTGAAAAAATATGGTGTTAATAAATTAAAAAAATTGAAAATTCAGATATACAAGTAAAAGTGAATAGTGAACATAGTTACCTAGAGAAATGGGGATATGGGTACTAATACAGGTTTGAGACACCATTATAATTAGATTACATGTGTAAATGAGTAAGGGTACAACTATATAATATATAAATGTAATCACCAGAAATTTCGGGTATGGGGACAGCCAGACAGGGATATGGTTGACAAGGATACAATTAAAACTAGGAAATGTGAGTAATATATAAATGTAATTGTAGTCATCAAAAATTGCAGGTGTGGGTACAACCCTATGGGGTCGGGGACATTGTCCTCATTTGTATGCTATGTTTTCCTGGTAACTATGATATTGAATCTGTGGTGATTAAGACTTGCAGCTTTCGAATGTCCATTGATGATCATGGAGAAAAATATAAATTGGAATAGAAAGACTGTAGATGCTCCTTTCGAAATTTCAAAATTTCAAACATGAAAGAAGTTAGAACAGTTTAGGTGTACAAATGAGTTATGCATCAAGACAACAAAATTGTGGAAAAGAAGGAAGCTGAAATGAGATGATGAAAAAATGAGGCTAAACTCCATATCTTCCACCCTTTACATCCTATTTCAATTCTTGTCTACAAGATGGGTTGTCGAACATCCCTCCTAGGATTAAGTTAGTCAGCTCAAGAGGCAGTGCAAGTCAGCATATTTAAGGTTTACATCCTACATCTTGTGAGGCCCTTCTCCATACACTATCTTTTGTGCAAGGAATGAGTCAGAGGTTTGTGTGCACATACAATAGCTAATTTTTTGTAGAAGATAATTACTCATTCCACCATATTAAATGCGTGGGCCGAATGTGCTCTAGTTTCCCTTGCTGCTGAAGAAGATGCCACTTGGGAGTGAAACCAAATGCCCATAGATGGGAGCACAGGTGTCAGTGAACCATAATAGAACCACCATCTTGTAAGATTCATCCACATCACCAAATGGTCTAGACCCTACACCCTTAAATGAACATGCCAGAGTTTCTCAAAGAAGTCAGTCTGTATTAGGGTCTGAGGCAATTTTGGAAAGAGCTTCTTTATCCTTTTTGGAGGCTTTCTTGTACCTGCAAAATGAGCCAAGTCTCCCAATCACAGTACTTCAGATTTACTGCAAATGCCAAAGTCTGCAAAATCAGCATTGAATGTATTCAACCTGCTAATAAAATACAGCTCAAAATCTTTCATTACATCTTGAATTTTTTTTAGTCATGCCATACATATACTCACACCATAAGCATGTCTACATTAGACTGACACACACCTTAATCATGCCATTAAAAAATTGCCTTCTTGCTTGGAAATATGAACATTCAAGAAATGGAGGTGATAAACTTAGAGGAGCAGTTTATAGCTTGTAAGAAAATATCTGTCAGCCTTTTTTATGCAGAAGTTCATAAGTTTAAATGCGACCTTTTAGAGCTAGCCACAAAAATGCTGCAACCTTTGGCCGTTCCTGAATTTGCTATAGCCTTAGATCAGACACTGTTTCAACTAAGGACAAGAAGTTGACTAACAAGATGTGAATGGCCTTCTAAACTGGGTAATCTTCTATTCTTGATTGTTCCCATTGAAAACCTTTCCTATTATTAGAATATGGAATGTTTGTTTAAGAGTTGTTGTAGCAGCTGAGAGGCATTCGACATATCCGTACTTTTTTTCCCATCTATATTCCATACGTAGAGTGATGTCTTTGAATGATCTACTGGTAACAAAAAGACATAAACAATCCTCTATGCTGCAGATGAACTTGGATTGGATGCCATAGCTCAATAGAATCAAGATCTGGCTTCTGATCAGAGCAGCAAGCCCAGATCCAAAGCCCAATGTATGAACACATAACTCCTGAAATAGTATTTGTAGATATGATCTCCAAGTCAAGCTGAATTAATCTCCACATTGAAACATCTAGTGGTAATTGTGTTTCTTCTGGAAGGGAAGTAACCATGTTTTCAGAAAGTATAGTTACAAAACTGTCAAACAAGCTTAGTTTCCCCATCTATCATATATCTGCACATATACCAAATCTTGGTTTATATAATGTTGCTCGAGACATGAGGCTCAATTTATGTTAAAGAAGTGGTGCCCTGCCACAAAGTCCTTGTTGATTCTGTGCCAAAAAGTGGGGTATAATAACTAAATAAATGTATGTAGTCATGGCTCCATAAGACTGTATAAGTAAACTGAATATGTCCTAGAAAAGTCAACTCTCAATTTGTACAGGAATTCAGTTTAATCAAAGAATTTGAAGATGCAGCTTTAAAGTGTTTGTTAAAGGAATCCCAAGATATTGATGGTTTAATAGATAGATACATTGGTTGGAATTGGCCTTAATTAACTGCAATGGTTCCATCTCTGTGAATTCCTTGTAGATTTTTATTGTGTTGTTTTAAAGCTCATAAAATGATCCTATCATGTTAATGGTTTGCCATGGATTAGATAGTGCCCTTTCTGCCCCCCTCTTGCCCTCTCTCTTCCCTACCACTCAAATCCTTCTCACCCCCCCAGTATTCGATATCATACGGCACTTAATGTATGCACATCCTTATTATGTGCATTTTTAGTCTTAAGAAGCTATTTTGGTTTGTTAGTCCAAAAAATAATAGTAAAATTATATTAGTCCCAACTTTTTGCAAAATTCTATAGTTTTAGGAAAAAAGATAATGAAATAACAGGTTTTTATCTTTTTTTATACATACACATAGCCAGATATAGATTTAGGTCTAGATTCAATTGATAGTTTTAGAAATGTAAATGAGCTTACCTGAATGTAACTGTTTTTTTGAGATGAGTTGACAACAATTATATGCCATGCTGGTGGTATGCGTGGTCATGCAGCAATACTTATACTCGCCCAGCAGAAAAGATTGTGAAATGCCACAAATTAGACAATATTTTGTCTAACATTTTTTCTTTGTGGTGTAACTTAAAACATTTTCTTCTAGTGCATAAGGTAATTGAAGCAGACTTATGTGGATATATTCCTATCCTCTAGTAATGTCATGCCAGTCATATCCAGTTGATATTGTCTTGTCTATCTGTTTTGTTGAATGAGAAATTAAATGGTGTGTTAGTGTGTCCTTATATCCAGTTATTTACAACTTATTGAATTATTGCAGGTGTTAAAGATGCTAGTGACAATAGTATTTTAGTTGATATGCTGTTCTGGGCAGTGGACAACCCAGCCCCGGCAAATTATTTGCTTATATCTGGTGATCGTGATTTTGCTAATGCACTTCATCAACTAAGCATGAGGAGATACAACATTCTTCTAGCTTACCCTACTATGGACGTTCCTTCCTCCCTTTTAAGTGCTGCAAAGGCTATATGGCTGTGGAGAAGCCTTGCAATGGGTGAACAGCTTATGCCAACCATTAAGGATGTGAAACAACTTGATAAAATATTTGATTCTAACATTATGACAAATGGGACATACAAAATACCCTCAGAGTTGAGCATCAATTTTTCCAAGCCAATGCTAAAAGAATCATATTCAAATGATTTCAATGGTTTCTCAGGAGGGCACATGAAGAATAGGTCTGGATTTTTGTCTGATTTTGATCAGGAAAGAGGCCAGTATATGCACGACAGTGCCATTGAACGGTCTAAAACAATAACAGGCTTGACAAATGGAGAGAGACATTATGGTAATAAGACATACTACCCCGAAACAAATGTGCTGTCAGGTACTTCATCTATGGGACAAATGTTTTCTTCTACCATTGAAACTAGAACCTCCTCACCTCCAGATTCAAATAGGGCAAGGAGTAAACAATCCTCACAAAACCATGCCAAGAACAGGCTAGATTCATTTAAGGACATGAAGCATACTACTTCTAGTACTAGAACTAATCCTAACCCATCTGCAAAATCATGTTCACCTCCCTCAAAGACTGGATTTGCACCTGGAGCAAACAATGTTTCAGCTAAATTGAGAAATCATCATAAAACGAAACCTAAGCAACCTCCCCAAGTAAGGCCTCCTTTTATTCCTAATATTATCCATAGCTCTCCCCCCAATTTAAAAATTAGTTTCCCTCCTCAAGCAAACCCTATTTTTCCGACTCAAAATCCTGCTCCAAGCAGCCCAACTTCTGCTGACTTGAGAGGTGATATACCTTCTTTTGAGAAAATAAATATCTCATCTGATTTACAGCAAAGTTCCAATATCAAATCTTCGATTTGTGTTCCAATCTCACAACTACTTCCTTCTGAGAAAAAACTTCAATACCCAACTAGTTTCAAATCAAATATTGTAACTCAAACAGAACATTGTACTGATGCAATACATGTTTCTACATCGAAGTTGCCATTACCTCAAAATCATGGAACAGATATATCCCATAGGGTTCACATGAGGATTCTTTCTCTGGCCATGGAAACATTGAAGCAAAATATGCTAGCACCAATAGAACAAAATCTTGAAGACTGTATTAAGTATGGAGAGATGCATATTCCTAATTTCAATCTTCGAGAAATATTGGATAAAGCTGTTGAACAAAAGGATATAGTGGTGATGACAAGAGGGGATGGTTTCAGGGTATATCTTCCATGTGGGTCAGATATTTGGCAGTGTGTGGATCCACTTGGCATGCACGATGGATATCCTAAAGAACTTTGGGATGAACTATATAAATATCTCTCAAGCCATGAAGGTTATGAAGCTATGATGCAATCACAGAGCAGGTTAGTATTGGTTTTATTGCTATTTCCATATGGTAACACTATCAACTACCAAGTTTTGTCTATTTTGATTGTTGCGTTTCAGTTTTGGTTGTTATTATCATTTGAGACAAGTTTGTGTAAACCAAATTATCTCCATATTTGCAGGTATGATGCAGCACAGAAGTTGAAGTCATCATGTCTTAAAACTCTTTTGTTAGGACAAATTATACACATGTTGCACCTTGCCATAAAGGTTAGACGATGGTTGAGGCCTCATCAATTAGGATGGTCACCATTATCTATCACCGTGGGGCAGATAAGTGAATCATCAAGTTCCGATGCTCCTATGGAAGAATCTTCAACTTCTGCAGAAAGGTAAAGGAGTAGCTGTCAGTATGAAGCTATAACATAAAGATCTAAATTCCAGATTGCTATTGTATCAATTAGTCCCAGAGCACTTTGGGTTCCACAACTTTTTGATTGGGATGTCAACAAAAAATTCTATTCTGTATTATTCATATAAACTCAGCTTATGGCAATTTTAGTGAGAAGGGAAGTGCAGGTCAGCTCAATTTTGGCTTCATAGAGGCACGTAGAAAATCTGGTTACAAATATCTGAGAAAGACATCTGATGTGTTTCTTCGATGTTATCTGCTAAGTTCCTTCTAATCCACAGTTCTATTAGCTCTCAATAGTGTATCTACTACAAAGCAGGCAAGAAATCACATTAAATTTCAGGTGAGCTGAACTATGATAAATAGTTTCAAAATCAAAGATGCAGCTGCTTCAAGAAGAGTGCATGGGTTTCTTCTTTTCCTTAACTCACCTCAAATATTATGTCCATTGGGGATTTCAAAATGCATTTTTGTAGGCATTTAACTTCCAGCTCGTTATAGGTTCTCTTCTTTTCTGAAATGAGGCTGGACATAATATTCAGATCCAGACTTCGAAAGTTCCAGAATCCTTTGAATTCAGATTCTGGAAAGCTCTATGTTTAGAATGCATTGGGAATCTTCTTTGCAAAGGAGAACGTGAAGTGGAGTTATAGATGGTCTACTCAGCAAAACATTCAAGTTGGAGGCTTGCATGTTTAGAATTGAGATTTTACCTCTGTATTTCACATAATATTGGTGATTATGACCAAATTTTGATGTATGGTGGGTTTCAATAGCACAACATCGTTCAAACTCCTTTGCTTCTGCTTTAATAACCAGTGTGGGAAACTAGGGGAAAATTCTATTATTGCTGTACAGTATATATTATCAAGTGTTGACACCTTCTGAATTGCAGTGTTATTTGTGAAAGTAAAGGGAAATGTTCTGCAACTGTTCTTTACATTCAGTTAAGAGCAGATTTCTGGGATTCCAATGGAGGGTGGATTAGGCTACTGTCGATCATAATTCACAGATTATGATGGCTACGTAAGCAGGGGTTATTCAATCTAGTCTGATTTTGTAAAGAATACATAATGTATGATGTTAGAAATAGACTTCCGAGGCTGTCTGTCATTGGAATCTTAGTAGTGCCCTTGTATGTTAACCCCTTGTGCAGCTAATGGCACCTGACGTGCTTTTAGGCTGAAGGTGTCAGAATCATGGTCTCATCAATTTCTTATGCAATGTGGTTCATGAAATATGAAGATTGACAGCAATGCGATTTATCTAGAACTATTTTCATTATATTTTAACAGCTGGTAATTATTTTCATATTTACCGGGTTTGTATGAAAGCTTCAAAACAGAAAGCGGGTGTGGGTGTGGTACTCTTTGGATATATGCACGAAGAAGAAGCTGGGTATGCACAGGTTAATGAAATTTAGCATCATCAATGTGTGCAGAAAAGTTCTATGATTGCCAATTATGATGTTCTACTAGAGTGTTTGAGATGCTACAGTTCATGTTATGTGGTGTACCATAGAACAGTATTATTACAATTTACAAATTCACGAATCTTCAATCCATGCAAGGATTTGATTTCCTGCGTCTGTTGACTGCATGTTATGGTAATTATTAATAAGCTTTACTAGTTTGATAATCTTAGCCTAAATTATTTAGTTTTAATAATTTGATGTTTTATTTCAGGTTTTGGGTCAAAATGGTCCATTTTAGATGTCAATATGCATAAAAAATGGAATACGTAGGCATAGTAAAATAGTTTGTAACAAGTCATTTGCCATGCTTGCTAAAATTTGGAAGTGAGCTAATGATTTGTTAATAGTTTTTTTTGAGTCCATATTACCTTTTTTGTATTGAAGTGGCACGTTTACATGTTAGGATGGTTATATATGCTTATTTTCCCATTGCATTCCCTGTGGTATCTTGTAAAATAAAAATTACATATAAGGGGTGTTAAAGTTGCACATTCCATTATAGGCTTTATCTTTACCAGAGCTAGATTTCTGTTTTTTGGTAGGTTCGGTTCCATGTTACATACATCCAAAGTCATGCCGAAGATGCTTAGTTTGGGAGTGACCTTAGTATGTTCTAATTATGCTTTAATCAAAAGCCAAAGAATACAGGAGTGACGAAGAATACAAACAACTGAAGACATGAATACCTCACCTATGACGGGAGACAGCAAACGGAACTATGACCTTGTAATACAAAATGACAAAGGAAAATCTTGTTGGAGATAGCTAAATGCTTAAAATAAGGCACCTAATTAAATTGTTATTCTCCTGAAAACTCCTATTTGGCAGCAGGAAAAGAATTATAAGCATCCATAGACAACTTGGCAACCTAGTTAGGTTAATGCTCAGCCTTACTTACCCAGAAGAATTTATTTAGCCTTACTTTGTATTGGCCGTCCCGACATTTGGCCTATCTTACCAGAAACGAGAAACTGGGCGTGACAGAAAACGGGGTTGGATGAGGTTATATATATATATGAAATGTTACTAAATTTAAATAGTGTACTTTAGATTTAAAAAAAAAAAAATTGATTATTTATATAATAGAATTTAAAGCATAGCTTGCACTTTTTCCATTAATTTTGGTCTTACCTAGACTCATTTGTCTCTCCTTTTACTATACATATAAAACTTTGGAAATTTTATTTAAATACAGTATAAAATAAGAATATAGTTTTTTAGTTGAAATCTTATTTAAATATAAGTATATTTCAAAATACAATTTTTTTAAAGTTGAAATTTATTAAATTTAAATATAATGTAATTTAGATTTTTTTAAGTTGGTTATTTATACAAATGTAATTTTAAATACACCCTTGATTGTTTAGACATATGGTAAGGTGAAAATACAAACCTTGCAATTTTCTCATTAGTTTTGGTGTCACTTAGATTTATTTTTTCCATCTATAAAATTTATTTAAATAGAATATAAAATTAAGAATATAGTTTTTAGTTGAAAATTTATTTAAATATATCTTAATTTAATATGGTTTTTTTAAAAGTTGATTTAAAAAAAAATTTAAATAGTATAATTTAAAATGCAATTATTTTAAAGTTGATTAATTATATAGTGCAGTTTAGGAAAAGTACCAAGGTAGTTTCCCCTTATATGTAACACAAGGAATGCAATTTCTCTGTGTATGTAGCTTCTCCCTATCTATATAGGTATGCAATTTTCCCTCTATATTTATATTACATAGGGGAAAACTGCATACTTTGTACTTTTCCTTTAGATTTTGTCTTATTTAGACTTATTTGTTTCTAATGTAATGATGAATGTGTAAAATGACATTTTTTTCTAGTTGGAAAAATAATATAGTTATAATTTGTTTATATATATATATAGGGTAAGAGTGAAAAATGTACACCTTGCACTTTTCTCCTTTGTTTTGATCTCATCTTGATTCATTTGTCCTCAGTGCAATGACTAGTATGTAAAATGACATTTTTTTAATGGAAGTTGGCAATTAACCTTGGTTCTATTTGATTCCATGCTCACACATACTAAGGTTTTGGATCTGATAGGTAAAATCTAATTGTTTATTATCATATGTTGATTTTGTGGATTGAAAATGAACTTGATTCATATTTGTTGGCATAGATTTGAGCCCAAAACTTTTAAACTTGAATTTTAAATTGGAACCATGGCGGCCCCTTTTATGATGACTAAAGTGTGAAAATATTTGAATTGCATGATAAGGTGTTGTATAGAAGGACAAACCCTAACTCATTTGAACACATTTAGGATCCATCACCATGAGAGCATAACATCAACATGGTGTAAACATCCTAGGCGTATTGTAAGTTTGTCTATTCTCTTTGATCATTGTATCAATTATTGAATCAATAACAAGGGTTTGATTAGAGGAGAACAATCCTAGCTTAGCAAGCTCCTCAATGATGTCTAGCACACCACCCCTTTTAGGCACAAGTTCTAGACATTAAGACAAGTAGATCTATGACATTAATACAAAGTTCAAATATGTGTGAATGGTTCAAATCCATTGGTGTGGAGATCAATTCCACATGCATGCAAGTGAACTATAACATTACAACAATTCTCTTAATCTCAAATTGGTTGTTAGGTATGTCCTACATTTTCGACATAGTGGCAAATCAATTGGTAACATTTGTCATGAAATTGACATTGGATTTAGAGCTATGTGCCATTATTTTATTTATTTAAATTATGTGCATTTATTTTAGTAGCTTAATTTGTCCCAACTCTTTATCCTAGGTTATATTATTTATTCATAGCGATTTAGTTAGTTTACCTAGGATATGTGTATGGTAACATTTATTTTCCTTGCATAAATCTGACCACCTTACACCCCTAGGGTTTGGTCTCGTAGATATGATTTTTTATTTTGTTTAATTAGTCAAGAATTTTTACATCGGCCCAAGCTAGTGGAGGTCACAAATAGGGGACCTCCTTCCCAACATTAACACCAACAACTTATTCAACATAGATATCAACATTATTTAATTTTAGATGCCAATTTAGGGACTTGAACTTGGATCTCTACAATAAGAGTCCAGCCCAGTTATTTAACTAATTGAGCTCAACCTTAGCTCAACCTTTTTGACATGGGTTACAAATATGATACTTTTATTGTACACTTCCATTTATGCTCCAATTAGGGTTTAGATCCATCTTTATTTATATTTTGTTTTATCTTGATTAAGGTTTGAGCTTTCTCAAGATACATTTTAAACTATCTTAAGTGACGTTCGTTTACTTCATTTAAGCGTAAGTATAAATAATATAAGTAATACAATAAATGAAATATTAAGCTAACTAAACAACATAGTTGCGAATTGAAAATTAGATGGATGAAGCTTAAAAGAAAGGAGGAGGTTTAGAGGAAGTGTCCTTGATTCGATGTTTGAAAGAGTAACGTTGGTAAAAGTGATTGAAGACTACAAAAATAATGTGCATGCATCCTAGAATTGATTTTGGATTTGTGCTTAGGAAATAAGAGGCAATCTGCACAACATGTTGGTGACTCAAGAATTGTGCTAGTGACCAACTATCGTTGCAGTGACTTCAGATAGGAGGCATTTGGAAATGGATAGATGGACTTCTAGCGAGTGGAAATAAGTAACCATGGACTTGACTCTACAACTTGACTCTACAACATATTGGAGACTTGAAACAAATGCTAATCTCAAATTTTAAACTGAAGGTAGCCTCATCCTCGCCGTCCTTCTTGTGCTTGCAAATTTCTTATCTAATTTTCCTAAAATGAGATTTTAATGACAAAAGATTTTGGTTGGGGAAATAAAAATGTCTGTCTACATGAGCGACTACCTCAATCAATCCCCTAAATGAATTATTTCAACCTCAACTCATAGAATAAAAAGTTTTGGAATGTGTGTACTCCCTACAATGTTAATGTGAAGTGGTGGTTGCTTGGAAGTGTAGAAAAATTCTACAATGGCTTTCTATTGTGTGTGGGGATTGCTTTGGTGTATGGAGTTGGAGAAAATAGAATTATCGAGATGCCATTAAGAAAGAGAGTAAAGCTACGAGTTTTTGGTAATGGACAAAGCTTTGGGAGAAGTAATGGCTATGGAGGAATAGTAGAAGGTTGTAGGCAATTTATGATAATGGTAGAAGAAGCACAAAATATTCATAGGAATACTTTGAGAAGAAGTTTCGCCAAAATTTAGAATTCAAGATCTTAAGAGGGAATTCTAGAATAGTTGAGAAAATGTAAGAAAAAATAAGATTCAAAATGTAAAAATACCATAAGAGATAGTGTTTGACCATTTTAAAATTGCCATGTACATATAGATACTATCATGAACACATTATTGACTGAGATCACTAGTGCAATCACACTAGTGTCCAAGTGGACATAGGTTCTTAGAAAATTAGGAAAAAGTGAAAAGTAAGTACTGAATTGAGATCGAGTCTTCATGACATCTTGACAAAGGATTTTAAGGATTATCGATTAAATGAATCCTAAAACATGTAAGTGAGTACACACTAAAACGAGTGCACAATAGAGTGGAAATTGCAAACTAAGGGTAGAAGCATAAAGCTTTGTCCTACTTGTGGGACATCCTAATTTTTGTTTGAAATCGCATATTTTTTAAGAAAAATGCATGATTTAAGCTTAGAGAGGATCCATCCAAGGGTTGAAATGGGTTAGATCAAAATCCCTTTAGATTGAGCCCTTTTGGATAGAATCCCTTAGGCTTAAATTAAAACCCCAATGGAGTCTCCTTTGCACTTGTCAAAATGCTAACAAGAAAACAATTTCGCTTCACCTTTTGGGTGATCAAACGAAGTTATTTGAAAATATCATTTTGTAGTATGTAGCCCTTAGTGTTAGCTTTTCAAAAATTATAATATGTATTTATGTTTTTCTTAATATTATATATATTAATTTTTATAATAAATGTAGGGCCATTATGAAAAAATAATGACCTCTATTCGAGACATTAGGAAAAATAATATTCTTCAAAAATCTTAAAACAATACATTGCCCTCCATATGAATGTCCTTGTTTCAATGAAAAAAGAAAATAAATAAATTGATATATATGTTAAGAGATGTGTTATGGAAAAACATAGGCCTAAATTTTTTGTTAGTACTAATTAAAAAACATAATAAATAAAATATTTAATAATAATTTTTTGATTCGTAACATAGGCATAAGGGAGACGTACCCCATAAAAAAAATAATAAAAAATAAAATTAAACCAAATGCATGTCCTAAGAATAGGGGTGCAATAAGCAAACGACAATGCTTGCATCAATCCAAAGACAATCATTAGCAAAACCTGACAGCTCATTAAAGCATGGGCACAAACACAAATTATGATTTTGAAACTTCTACATTCTGGACACTTGATTTGTAAACTCAGGCTTCCTAAGAACTACAATCTTGCTTAACATTTTTGCATAAGAGTGCCGAGTCATGTTGCATTTCTCATTTCCAGTAATTTTCATTTTCTGTTTTACCTCTGTCCAGCTATTATCCTCCCTGAAATCCTCTTTTGGAATTGATGTTTCATTTGAATCCTTCACTCTTGAAGGTGAAGTAAACTCCTTGTTACCTGAGGCAATAATACCTGGTGATTTTGTAGTCTCCAAAGGGGAAGGAAGTGCGTTTCCTGATTTAGAATCTTCCTTGTCTGAAATGTGAGCACTTCTTGCCTCAAGAGGGGGGGAGGAAGGAGACTTCTTTACCTTTGTAGATGAGTTTTCTTTGCAATCATGGGGCTGTGATGAAGCCTTTTTTTCCATAGAGTAGTGATGAACTAAGGAGTCTTTCCACCAAGAAGCATGACTATCAAACTTAGGTTTGAGGCACTTTGCTGCTACGTGGCCAATGCTAAAGCATCTACGGCATCTAAAAGGAAGGCCCTCATAATCCAAAATCTGGCTCCAATTGCAATTCATTATTTTTAAAGAAATCTTAGCCAGAAGGTCTTTGCTAGTATCAATATCCACCAGAATGCGAGCGAAGGTAGAGTGGTAGAAATTAGAGGAGCTTTTGTCCACAAGTAGAAATTTCCCCAGCTTGTTGCCTATAGCTTCAAAACATTCTTCAAACCAAAACTGAAGAGGGAGGTTCGAAAGTCCGATCTAGGTAGGAGTAACCGCAAATGATTCATAATTTGGATTAAATTCGGGATGCCAGGGTTTGAGCATAAGTAGATGTTCATTGCAGCTCCACTTATAATCACAAAGTATCATCTTCCTATCCTAAATATTATCAAAGACAACAATGAAAAAACCTCAGCTGCAGGGGTAAATTTGGAGATCCTCTTTCAGAATTGGACCCCAGGTATTGATGATCCACTTGTGCAGAACAACTAGGCTAGGCTAGAACTTGACAAATCACTCAATTGAGCCCTTCTCAGCAAAAATTTTTTCATTTTCTTTGACTTCCCTTCCAAGCACATTGCCAAACTCGACGATTGGATTGTCCGTTGCAATTTGTAGGGGTTTGACCATCGAAGGAGAGGCTGGGTGCCCAAAATTTGAAAGAGGGCTAGTCTGCATAGGATTCCTAGGGTTAGGGTATGCGGCAACGCTGATATCCTCCTTGAAATGTCGAGGAAAACCTTTGTTTGTAGCTATAATGGAGCCAGATTTGCAAACACCAACCAGAGCAGAGCATTTTTGAGCAGGGTGGAGATCTGTGGGATGCACTGTAGCATTTGGTAGGTGCGGGAGGCTCTGTAAAGTAGAAGCCATCGGTAATCCTCTATTTTTAAATAAATATTATATAATATTTAATAAAATATTACTACAACTTATGTGCCCTAGATATTCAAGTTAACTATCTAATTTCATGAAATAGTGGGGAGTTTTTATTTGTAGTGAAAACTATGTGATATAACAAAATGTCACTTAATAAAAAATAATAGAACATCAAAAATTGATTGAAAAAACAAAAATGATAGAAATATTTTTTTAAAAAATAAAAAAAAAAATTACAACTTGAATCTACATAGAAAATGCCACAATTCATTAGTTTACATCATCCTTAAATTCTTGACCATTTGTTTGGTATAATTGACACAAATTCAAAAATGTCAAATTTGAGTGTCCCACTTAGGTCAAAAAGCATGGCATACTATTATCTTATCACTCATAAGTGATGGTTTTGGAACTGAGATGGGTGAATTGATTAGCGAGATCCCTCTCCTAGTTATTACTACAACACTCATGTGGATTCTCATTGACCATTGTCTTTGGCTTCTATCCATACATATACTACAAATTTTGACATGTCCCTACTCTTTGTTACATTCAATACTTCTATCCTTGATGTTCTCATGTCTTTCTATCCTATTGATAGAGAGGTCTTTTCTATGGAGGCATTGTTCCATCACGTATGCATTTTTTCCTCCTTCAAGAGAGTTATTCCTTTTCCTTCTCTTGTAGACACCCTCACCTCACATGTGCATGAGCGCCATCTTGATCATACTTTTCCTATGACTAGTGATAGTGACTCTCATGAGCACTGTGATGTTTTAAATTTGAGCACTTTTCTTTCATTATATAGTGATGGGGTTACACATTCTTTTGCTACTCATGATGTTCTTGATCTTTGTGATGCTATGTTAGAGCATAATATTTATTATGGGTGTGCATTTAATGTAAGTGCTCCTAAATAACATTTATAAGACTAACATATAAGGTTTAAGATTATAAAATATTAATATGAAATTTATCATATTAAGTTAGGGGTAAATTTATAAAGTTTAACTTTATAATTAATTAATTAATTTAATAATCAAAAGGTTATAAGATGAAAGGTTGTGACCTAAACATCTACTCCTTTGATTACCTTAAATATACAGAATCATATTGAAAATATATAACACATGCAAATCTGTGAGAGGAAAGATTGCACAAGAGGTTTATTTATGCATTATATATACATGTGAGGCCATTATGGAAAGGAGAGGAAGTAGATATTATAAAAATTGGGTTCTTGATATGTTTGTTTATACAAACATTATTGTAAGTTTCTTAATCTATTCAATGATGTTTTTGTAATTTTTTATTATCAGCAATGGTTTTCCCCATGTAAATAATGTGTTTTATGTATTTTTTAATCATTTTCTTCTCATTACTATTTCCTATTTATATATTTAATGATTAGTTTCCTAGATCCTTGTTCTTTGACATGCTACTCTTTATGTATGTCATGATAGTCCTATTTAAATAATCTTAGATTCATGTTCCTTTGATGATACATCTTGTGAAAAGTCCAGATATAATGATCTATGTGAGCTCCCTTGTTATATACATGATGATGATGATGATGATGATGTGTCTTATGATGATTGGTCTTTACCATCTCATGATACTATATTACATTGTGATTGATTACATGAGGGTATTGGTCCTTATGAGGATAGTTCTTTAGCACCTCATGTTGCTTCTCTGGATGGCCACAATGATTCATTACCTCTTATTACATTACCTGATGATATTATTACTCTCAGTGAGGAGTTATTGCGTAATGACTTGGATGGTAATAGTGATGCATCTTTACATTTTAAGTCATTCTTGATGATATCCTATTTATGAATGAATTCAAACTTACTTGAAGTGGTGAAACATTGAAATGGTTTGATTCATCTTGCATGCTTTATTGTTCATTAATGATATTGACATGCAATTTCCTTGCATATTTTTCTTGCTCTAGAGTGTTCGAGGATAGTTTAGACTTGTCTATGCCTTCTCATGTTCTATCTTTTGATCCTTGTCTATCTTTTTCACTTGATGTTCCTATAGTGGTATCTATCACACTCCTATGGGACCTAGGGTTGTGTTCAAGGTACACTTGAATCCCCTCCACCTAGGCCTACACTTGTTATCTTGGCATCTAGTTCACTAGATTATCATGCAATGGGTCATACTTATTAGTAGATAGATAGAGGATAGAATGCTATATCTAATCAACCTAATCTTGTATTCCATAGTACACAAAAATATCATGTAGTGGATCATACTCATTAGTGAATGAGTAGGGGATAGAAATCTATATCTAATTAGACAATGTTTCCACCTAATAATCTTAATCTTCCTCTTACACCTACAATTACAACCAAGGCACATAAAGGGTATGATATTATTGATCAGATTAAGAATACTCTAGTGAACATTTCTATTTTGGATTTAATGTTGATATCTAAGGTATATAGAGATATTCTAAGGAAGGTGTTAGAAAACTCATCATACCATCAAATATCAATCCTACAGAGATGGCTACCATCACAGAGCCCATCTACAAGAATGGTTCTACAATTTTATTTGGGTCTCATGAATTAATTAGTCTTGATGTTGTTAATGACCATTTACCTTTACATATTGTGGTGAAATATTGAGATATAAAGGTAAAGCATGCCTTGGTTGATAGTGGATCTAGTTTGAATATATATGTAGTGAGGATTGTTTGAAAAACTTACAAATGAATATGCCAAATCGGAAAAATTAGATGTTACTATCAAAGGATTTGGCAATACTAGTAGACAATCTATGGCCATTATTAGGCTTCCTATTGCATTTAGACCACTTATTGGTGATTCACCATTCTATAGGATGTCTAGGAGATTAGCATATAATATGTTATTATGGAATCTTTGGTTACATTCTATGCGAGTTGCGCCGTCTACACTTCATAGGGTTGTCAAGTTTAATTAGAAGAATAATAGGTATATGATACACAAAGATCCTCATCCATTTAGTCATAGTCAAATGGTTGATCAACCTAAAGTATTATTACACAAAATCAAACTACACAAGAGATGCCTAAGAAAGAGCAACAAGAACTTAACAAAGAATATTTTCCATAGAATGTTAATGCTTTACTTCTTGATGATTGGGGTACATTATATTTCATTCTTGCCAGTATAGGAGAATACAAAGTTTGATCCTAAAGCTTATAACTTGCCTTAACTTTATATGGATACATCTATATATGGTCAAATGTCACCTCCAAAGAAAAGTGATATTAATGAGACAAAGTTAGCTTGTATTTGTGACAATGATTTAGATAGTGATACTTCTATTTCCAATTCATCTAACGTTATATGGTCCTAGATATAAACTGATGCAAAAACTTGGATATAAAGATAAAAGGAATTGGTTTGAATGAGAATGGTATTCTCAAGATAATTAAAATACAAGAAAATAAAAGACTAAAATGAATTGAATATATACCTTAAGAACTTAATAAATGGTCAAAGGAGCATAAACAAAAAAAAAATGAACAAACATTATGTATGGTTTATACAAATTTGAACTTTAGACATACATCTTTTTCATACTTTAATATAGGTACATGTTTTACCATTAGTGATTCAGTTATAGTTAATCATGGGATTTCTTCTTGTGCTTTGATTGATTCATCTTATGAAAATGACTCCACTATAACTTACAATGTTTGTTGATTTATTAGCATGACTGTGTATTGCCTATTATTATAGTTATGTCATTCGTATAAACACATTATACTATAGGAATATTTTCTTTTCAGTGCACCCTTTACCAAATTTTTTTCTAATTGCTTGTGTTCAACACAAGGCGTTCTTTCATGATGATATTCATTATGGGCCATGACTTTTTGACATTTACATATCTCAATGATATTTTTCCTAAGAGAATTTATTGCAGCGATATATTTATGGGACAATATACATGACACTTTCATGTAAGTTTACACTTGGATAGCATATTAATAGGTTTTGATTGATATGATATTGAGGAATTTTCATGATGACATTATGCATGACTATATGGTTTATTACGAGGTACAAATATTGATGACATATAGTTTTTAGTGGTTTTACAGCTTTAGATGATCACATTTCATTGGCCTTATAGTTTTCAATGATCATCATTTCCATATTTGTGTTTTATATGGATTGCAACTTTAGTGGGTTTATAGTGATAGACGCTTATAGTGTTATAGTTACAGGGTTAGATTTAGACGTTTTGCATAATTCTTTGACACATTATCCTTATCTCATTTGTCTTTCACCAATGTATCATCATTGTTATATCCTTGGCTTTAGTCCCTCTTATCCACATGCTTTTGTGAATTACACTATCACATCTGGTGTTATATGATTTTATCATGTATCATGTATATGCTTACATGCTTGCATTCTACATGATGTCCCTTGGTGCTTACATGATCTATTTATGGCTATTGTTTCCTTGTCCTCACCAATGGGGGCAACATTGGGAACATCCATTTCCTCCCCTTGCACATGATTTTTATGATCTATATTACATTTACCTATGCTTCCATGAGATTATCTATTCAAGCTTATTATTTTCCCTCAGTGAGGGAAACATTGGAGGGGAACCTTGCTTTCGCTTGTAAACATGGTTTAAGGATTACACCTTACTATGTTGTTACATGTTCATCACTCGATGATATCCTTACATTCTTACATGTTTGTGTACAAAAAATGTACACCAAAACAAAGGATTCAAATGCAAATATCAAAAACCCTTAATCTACAATTAATGCAACCTCAGTTGGAGCAAAGAAATAAATCAAAATTGAATAAAACATAAATGCTACCCAAATTGATTCTTGTTGTACCAAAAGGTAGTTATGCTTGAATGTTGATAGGATGTGGTTTTTCACAGTAGCAGCATGACTTTGCTCTGATAGTGGATTATGAAAATGGCTCACATAAGAGTCCATTTATAGATTTTTGGATTGGATGATCAATGGTCAAGATTGGTTGAAAGTTGGTTGAGAGATTGATGATGAGGATTGAGTTGGTTGGGTAGTTGAAAGATAGATGGTGGAGGATAAAAGCAATTTTTTAATTTTATTTTGAATTTTTGGGAGATGGTTAGAAAATGAGTGGTGGATAATAAAAGAAATTTCTAATTATTTTATTCACTTTTTAGGTAGTTGAGTGGAAAAAGAAAGATTTAATAAATGAATATTTATTAAATCATGTGAAGTGGGAAAGGGATTAAATAAATAAATAAAAATTTATTTATTTAGGACTTAGGAAAATGAGACTAGGAATTAGGAAAAGTAGACTAATTAATTAAATAAATTATTTTAATTTATTTTATTAATAAGATAAAAATGTGGTAGGCATGACTAAGACAGTGGGTGATTTTTAGGTGTCTACATTTTGCCCCTCTTTAAGACAACGTTGTGACTGAAAAAAGCAATGTCATCTCAAAGAAAAATAAAATATAGATTTTAGGATGATGGAATGATGAAGAGGATGGGGTTTATAAAAAGGAAAATGGATGGGGTTTATAAAAAGGAAGATGGGATGATGCCCCTTCGAGAGGGTAGGTGGGTTTAAAGGACATGGGTATGCTCTCAAAATGGATGGAAAGAAAAGATGATGCTAAAGGATGGGATGCAAAGGATGGAGGAAAGGATAGTCATGCTAGTCGGTGTGAGCAACTTGATGTTTGATATAACACTAGATGTTATGCACCATGGTATATGAACGATGGTGACGATTATCTCGTGCATAAAAAGATTGAAGGTCACAAGCAAGCACATGCCAAGGAAACCCTGACATGAAAGACCATGATACCATTGTGGCAGGAACGTTGCAAGGACCAATGTAGATGCAAGACAAAATGATAACACACACAAGAAAAGAAAGCAAGCATGTAGAAAATGATACAAGATAAACACAATGTTGCCCTTGGTCAAGTTGAAAATTGATGATTGATTGATGATGATGATAGAATTGTTAAAGTGGGAATAATATATCCCAAGAACAACATGAGGATTGCGTTGTTGATGTGGGAATGATATATCCCAAGAACAACATGAGGATTGGGAATGATATATCTCAATGATGATGATTGATTGGATTAAGTTGATTAAGATTTGCGGCAAGGCTGGGAACAACTGATGGATGCTTTAGGATAATAGGATAGACTACTTGGCAAGATTTGCATGGATTAGAATTGCTTGCGATGGATTAATTTCTTTAGAATTCCTTGCGGTGGATTTACTTCCTTGGGATCAAGATTGGGATTATTGCATTGGATTGCTTGGGATGAGTGCATTAGATTTATTTGGATAGTTGCATTGAATTCCTTTAGATAGTTGCATTGGATTGCTTTAGATGATTGCACTGGATTTCTTTTAGATGGGATTATTTTGAATAACTGCACTAGATTGCTTTAGATGATTTCATTGGATTGTTTTTGGATGGGATGATTGTCTCCATATGATAACACGTGACAAGGGAGCACCAACTCTAGAAATAATGATGGGAGATAGATTGATTTAGGATGATGCGTAATGAATGGATGGATGGATTAAGGAATTGTATATGGAGGATAGAAAGGAGGATGAATGGTAGATGGATGGAAGGGTACAGGATGTGACCTCCAAGGACTATGTCGCAAAGGAATAACATGCCCCTATTCTGTAAGTGTTGTTCAAGATGTTGGATTAAAGGGATATAGTGAACTACATAAGCTATAACAAGATGGTTAGAGGATTTGTTTCATAAGGATTTGCTATGTAAAGATTTTTTCAAAGCATGTTTCAAGATCATGCCTCAGTCCATATCAAGATCAAAGTTGACTAGGAGGGATGACAAAAGAGAATGATAGCAAGAAGACATGGATATGATGGATTAGGATGATATGAGGGAGATAGGATGGGATAGATGAGAAAACTTGCCCCCAAGTGCAAGATATGTAGATAATTGATTTACACATGACTCCTGCGAATTTGTTTTCATCATGGTTTTCACCATTGGATGAATGATTTTTTACTATTTTGATTTTTTAATTTTTTTTTTGATTTGTCATGCTGATTGGATACCATTGATAGCTTGATATTCAAAAGGTCTTTGTATGTCCCTATCAGTTTGAGATAGTTGATGTAGATGCTAATGTCATAACATGCTAGTAGTGACCTCCCTGAAGTAACTGCTTTGTCAAGATTAAAGCGCTCCTGTACAATCCATTGATGTTGGTGTGATCCTCATTGATAACTGAGTTGGACTTATCCAAATGTTTACATCTTGATAGGGTACCATCGTAGCCCTTATGATAAAGCATTATTGCCACAATGTGGCAGATTTGCGATTGGAGTTTTTAGATTTTAGACATGATTTTGGATTTGAATGGGGGATGTTGGATGTGGAATCAAGTGATCAAGGTTTATTGGGTTTATATGGATAAGCCAACGATTTAGATTGTGCTGGTGGATTTTTGACTTGCCATACTTGAGATGGTGGATTATGGAATGCAAATTTTGGATTATGAAGTTTATTTCCAGGATCAGGATAGTGATTGGGACCGACATTCTTATACAATCTAGGAGGTGGTGGACACCTATTATATGCATGGTGTGTCCTTTGATTTTGAGTATTTGTTGGAGTGGAATATGTAGAACCAATATTCTTATACAAGTTCTAAGATGATAGGAACCTATTATATGGAAGGTGCTTCTTTTGATGTGGATTCACATTTTGCTATGGATATGCTACTTCATTTGATTGATTGGTCCATTTTTTTTGGGACCCATATTATTTTTATGTGTTTTCCTTGATTTTTTGATTCATTCACCTTTGATGTTTGATTTGGAGATTTTCCTTTGCATGCTTTATGATTTTGTTGGTCCTAATTGATGGGTTGGATATGTGGAGGATAAAGTTTGGTGGTAGGGATAATGGAGGTGGAATGAATATTGGTAGCAAGCTTATTATAGGGGCTATGAATGGTCCCTATCTCAATGCTCTCATTGGATGAAGTTTCCTAAGTGATAATTGAAGTATCACTAACAACATTAAATTATTTAGATAAATGATCTTTGATGCCTTGATCATGACTAATGTAGATTTGGATGGGCTCTATCATGCCTTGCTCATGAAGGCCCAATCCTTTCCCATGATAAATCCTACTTTTACATATCTTGTTTGCAATAGGATACTTATTTTTGAACCATGATGTTAGTTCATCGGTATGCTATTGAGAACAATTAGAACTTGTGATTGTCTCCTCTATTAGTAATTTTGACCTAAGGAAGGTGGTAGATCCTATTTGATAAGATTCTTGTGTTGGCTCATTGTGTACACTTGTCGTTTCTTGATAATTGTTTGTTCTGGTCACACCTTGATCATTTAAATGGTTAGTGGGATCCATCATGACTCTCTTATCTTCATGCTTGAAGTGATTAAGATCTTGATGACCACTATGCTCATTAGGATTTTGTGTGATATGATCCAAGTCATTTATTTGATTGTCTATGTGCTCTTGGGGACCAAGTATCTCATCATAGGAAGTGGATGTTGTAGTTGGATAGTTGATAGGGTTATTTTGGATCTCTTGACCATGGATAGCATAAAGTTGGATGAGGGGGTCTACTTGGTTCTCTTGATTATAGGTAGGATCTTCATCATAGATAGGTGTGGCTTGGATATTTTAATCTTGATCATGGATAAAACATTTTATGATACTTTGATCTTTGATTTGGTTGAGGGCACATTTGATCATGCTTTGGATTTGATTCTTGACACAACTCTTGAGTTTGGAGGAAAATAAAGGTTTCTTGGATGGGCTTGATAGGATTTAGATCATCGACAACATGATTGCATAATGGATTTTGAATTAAACTTGTGGTAAGAGAGTCTTGAATGGGCTTGATGTTGGGATTGCCAAGATCAGAAAGCAAGAACACTTCTAGAAGATATGAGCACACAATAAGACAAAATGATATTGCCAAAAGTTGAATAGAATTTACAAAGAAGCCTTTCTTAAATAGGCAAGGATGAGGAGGTGAGATGGTCGAACACAACAACTAAGTAACCCTCCAAAGGTGCAACACTTGTCTAGCTAAGTGACACATGTTGAGAAAGTGGCAAGTTTGCATGCAATAGGTGTCTCTCAAGGATGAGTACACATGTCTCAACCACATGAGGTGAGACAAAACTCTAAAAGTCCTAAGTTGAGACTTAACTAGTGTGAATAAGACTCACCTAGACAAGCTAAGAGCTAACTAGATAAATAAAGAACCTTTTCACACTAACACCCCCCTTAAGCGCAACTTAGGGAGTAGAGATACAATGATGGGTCCCGGATACTAGACCATGTTAGGTAACCATGTACAAATATGTTTCTCATAGATAGAGTAAAGGAAGAAACCCTGTGGGAAATACCCCTCTCCAAAAGAGAAATGATACATAATGAAATTATACAAGTGAATAAGAAGAAGAGGATAGGAGGACTCAACATGACCCCTGAGGACTACTTCTATCACTAATGTATGATAAATGTTTCCCCCCATAGGAGAGAAAATAGAGAAGGCATACTAGACACTGTACAAAACACTCAAAGGTGATAGTCCCGCAATCCTTGCAAGATCCATGTGTGGAATGTCAATTGCAAGTCATGTGGCTACAATGCAAATCCCATGTGAATTCCTAGTGTGAAGAATCTATGAAAGCCTTCTACGAAGCCTCTATGAACTCTGTAGAAGCAAAGGAACTAATATCAATGCTCTGCTGCAAGGAATCTCTGGGAGTTCTCAAGGAAGCAACTTGGAATTCTGATGTAGCAACATGTGATGGTGGAGGTGATGCGGAAGTGTTCTGGACACAACTCCATATGTGAAACAAAAAAAATGTTGAAGGAGCAGTGGAAGTGTTCTTGACACAACTCTATGGAAGTTCTCTTGACACAACACAATGGAAGTGTTCTTGACACAACTCAATGCACCCCCATAATTGAATATTTTTTATCCCCCCTAAATTTTAGCACTTTATAAATATAGTGCATAAGAAAGTCTAATTGGACTGAAAAATGCACTTTATAATGATAGTGCAAAATCATTTCCAATAGATCAGGCTCGACAAATTATTCACTTTCTAAAAAATAGCACTCGACTTCGAGTTGCCAATCAAAAGATACAATAATTTTAGTAGTTGCCTATCTTTCTTTACAAAGGAAGGGTAAAAAAATGTTAAAATGACACAATTTCCAAATTGTCTCGATGCTACTTTGTTGGCACCGAAACCAGCTTCTGTCGACTATAAATTTGTCAAATTCTTCCTCTGTGGGCGAAAATTATGACAAAAAGAAAACTGCCCCCCTTATGAGCACTATGTGGAGCCTAGTGGCGAAAAAAGTTCTCTAAGAGTTTGTCCTAGCATAAAATGTTAGTTTTGGCAATTAACTAACTGTTGGAGGTTTCATCAAATGTCAAGGTTTCAATAAATGTTGCCATTACAAAGTTATAATAATTGTTGACATTAAATGCCATAGTTTTTAGAAATGTTATGGTAACATAGAATGCTAACCAAAAACTATTAGCAATTAATGTTAACCAAAGTAGCTAACTAAAAGACCAGTTTACAATTTATGTTAGTTGTAACAAACAATGGCATACAATGCTAAAAAATGGGATAACAATCAACCATGCAGAAACCACGAGCTACAAACCCAAACAATGTTAATCTTCAGAGCGTCGACTCTGAATATAAACCACAAGCGTGAGACAATCTTGGACTCTGAATAAGATAGACCGCGATCCGGAATGTCGACCTCATGAAGATTGCAGGACTGGAAAGAAATAGTGACTTAACAGAGATACATGCAGCCTTTCTTGGAGATCGATGGAAGTTTTGTAGACACTTGCAAGAGATAATGGCCTGACAAAAGAGATTGGCAATGAAGACCTCAACCAAATGGAAATAAATGACCTCAACTCTGTAACTTGAAATGGGAACCACTATTGGAGTCTTCGGCCTGGCAGGTCGAAACCGACCCAACTGATGGAGATAGACTTCAAAATGAGAACTCCTACCTGTAATGAAAGGCTCGATGCCATTTAGGGTGTTGGAAACAAATCCTATCCACCTATGGTGGTCACTTGTGTGGAATCAAACAACCAAAATTCCTCGCTACACCAACAAACTAGGCAAGAAAAAATCGACCAAAACCACAAATTTCACCCAGAAATGATCAAACAAAAATCGCTTGAACTATGAAACTTGAATTTGCAAAAAAAAATTTGCATTTTCCTACAATTTGTTTTTGTACAAATCTGTGAATTTTGCAAAAAATTGCCTGTGTTGATTTTGACAAAACGATGGGCTTTTTGACTATCTCAGGGCTTCCGGACTCTATGGTGAGGTTCGCTTTGCTCTATGACGAACTCTTGACTAAGCTAGATGCAGGATTCGCTCAAATAGAAGGGATTTTGCCAGCATGGCTATTATATACCATGTTGGGATTGCCAAGATCATAAAGAAAGAACACTTCCGCAAGCTACGAGCACACAATAAGCCAAAATGATATTACCAAAAGTTGAATAGAATGTACATAGAAGCCTTGCTTAAATAGGAAAGGATGAGGAGGTGAGATGGTCGAACAGAACAACTAATTAACCCTCCAAAGGTGTAACACTTGTCTAGCTCAAGTGACACATGTTTGAGCAACTGGCAAGTTTGCACATGCAATAGGTGTCTCACAAGGATGAGTACACATGTCTCAACCACATGAGGTAAGACAAAACTCTAAAAGTCCTAAGTTGAGACTTAACTAGTGTGAATAAGACTCACCTAGACAAGCTAAGAGCTAACTAGATAAATAAAGAACCTTTTCACACTAACAGTTGATAGAATTTGGATGACATAAAAATGTTTGATGGATAGGCATGATACGAGGAGGCTCTTGTTTATTCTTAATAGGCCCAGGAATGATAAGATCTTTACATGATGGAACGTGATCTTGGATGGGCATGTTATTTGGAGTTTGATTGCATGATAGTATTTGAGGGATATACATGATACCATAGGACTTTTGGATAGGCTTAAGAGAGGTACACTCATTTGATTGGTACTTTCTAGTTTGATATTTTTCCTCTACTAGTAGTCCTCAGAGGAAATCTAAAAAGGACAATTTGGATGTGGTGGGTTTGGATTGTGGATTCACGTTTTGAGTAGATGAAGGGTTGGATTGATGGACCGAATTGGAGTGTAAGGATGAAGATGAAGGATCTACATTGGATGTAGAGGATACAATGTTCTCACATGAGGTCGAGGTTGGAAATATAGATTGATTATAAGGACTATGATCTAGATTAGTTTTTCCCTTGTCAAATGTATCATAATATGACTAACGAATATGTCTATAGGATTGACATAAAGGCTAGTGCTAACTAGTTCTTGATTGGAAGGCTATTGCATATTCATGGGTGAGGGATGAAAGTTTGTGATCTATAATCTCATCATCAAAGTTATTATTATTAGGATATTAATCTTGATCTACAAGAGTATCATCTTCATCATCTACAAAAGAATTTTTGATATGATTTGGATAGAATATTTTATCTAATGAATGCATAGGTTGAGGACCTTCTTTGATTGTAACTTTGGGCTTCACAGTGGCTTCATGGATGGTAGTAAGACTAGGGGTTCTAGATTGCATAATAAAGTTCTCAAACCAAGGGTCCATGATGGATATGAGAAAGGAGAATGGATTATTTGATATAAGTGTGAGCTAGGACGTAGATTTGGACTTGGTAGACTTGGTATGAGACTAAGATGGATTCCGCAAAAGATACGTGTGAAACTATGACTTGGAAAAATAGACTTGGAATGGTTTCAACATTTTTGCAAGAGGATTCAATTATGGTCTTTCAAAGTGGGGGATTTTGGTTTGATTGTAAGTTTAAGGTCTGGATGTTCAAGGACTTGTTTGCAAGATTGGTTCAAGGATTCAAGAGGATTTAACAAACAAAGCAAAGACATTGATTTAAGTGACGGATGTAAGGATATTAATTGGTGTTAGAAATAAAACAGAAATCAATGCAGAATATTTTCTCAGAATCGCAGCAACAATAATTATGAAGAGATAAATAAAGAACATAAATAAAATTGCACAATATGAAGACAGGATTTAACGTGGTTCACCCAATGTGGGCTACGTCCACCAAGAAACACTTGCTCAGATTAGTCTTCTCACTATTACAATGCACAAATATTGTTTGGAGCCGTGCTCAACAAACTCTCCCGAATTCACACTTGAATTCACACACTCTATTCACCTTCTCAATTCTTCCTATATTTTACCTACTGTATGTTCACCTGCTTATAATTACATCAATAGTTAACCAACATAGTAGTTTTACAAAACAATCGGTAACAAACCATGGGCCAAGTCAACCCATAACAGTTCCCATTAATCATGGGTGATGACTCCATCCATATACAAGTATAAATAAAACACATAACTATACTTGTGGAAAAAAGGGGATCCGAACATATCAGTACCTGCGAAAAAAAAGGGGGATCCTAAAAAAATTTCAAGGGCTGCCACCTTTGAACCCCAGCAAGAATACGTTAAGAGTGTACAATATTTGAAATACATTATTTTAAATACATTGTAATATGGAAATAGGATCCATAACATAACAATTGGTTTAGCATACATCAGGCACATTAGACACATCAATAGCTTATTTTTTCAAGTGGGTGTATTCATTTTCATGGGCCCACAAGTATGCTATCTACTAAGTTGCAGATAGCTAGGGAATGCAAGGTCATGTACCGCCCATACACTCCTTACCATGGAGGCCAAGGCCTTGCCCATAGTGAGCTCTATCTCAATAGACTTAAAAACATGATGTAACTTCCTAGAACTAACTGTTTACCGGTGCACCACAAAAAAAAAAGGCTGAAGGGCTCCTAATCTAGGCTAGACAAGCATCTAAGGGATGTCCTCATTATACACTTGCTACGTGAGGCCCAAGTTCATGAAATGAGGGGTATGTCTAATGGCTTGGTTTGAGCGGGTAACCCACTCTCCTACTTCGCTTTGCAAGGTATACAGTTCTTGCAAGCTTAGCCAAAAGTGACAAGTGTCCCCCAATAGGAGAGTCTTTCGATTCTCTTCCAAATTTGTATACCCTGATAGAACACAAGGGTTTAGGTCATCCCCCAAGGTGATGAAATCCTTGGGAAGGCCTACTAAATGGAAAGAAGATCAAGTGCTTTTGATTCCTAAGATCACCTTGTGGCGTGAAGGAAGAGCATACACAACATGATTTCTTCGGATTAACACAAAGAGAAGAACTAGAAGGTGCTTTTGATCTCGAAGATCACCTTTTGGTGTGAGGAGAGACATACACAATTTCAAGCCCTCACAAGCACAACAAACAATGTTCATTCCTATTAAAGGACAAAATAATTGTGCAACTCAACTAGTGAGAAAAAAGATGGTCTTCGATAAATGTAGCTGCACAAAATGAGTTAGTATTTTCAGAGATAGTCTTGGAGAAGCAATTTTTATGTAATAAATGCATTAAAAATAATAATAAAATACTTGCAAAAGTCAGCAAATAATGTTATGATACAACAAAATAGAGATATGTAAAAGATATGCTCATCACTAGATTGAATAGCCCATTAAAACTGCTAGATTTTTACCACATAGTCAACTTAAATATAATTATTTTGTAATGTTTTTGGACTCCAAAATAAAAATACAAAGAATAGACCCATGATAAAATTTGGAGAGATTTCTAGAAATGTAAAGATATTAAAAAAAGTATTGATTTGTGGCCTAGAAATTAGATTTATGAAAAATCATAAAATTGGCATAACTCAATCATCTGAATTTGATGTTTGGACAATAGCATCCTTAGATGATCCTAAAACTTTAGTTAAAAAATTATGGAAAAAATCATAGCCGTTTGAAAGATATAAGCAAATATTTAAAAATTATAAAATTGAAATAACACACTCAATATCAATGATATAAACCCAAATTTTGGATTATGGGATCCTTAGATGATCCTCAAACTTAAGTATAAAAACTGTAAAAAAATTCACAACCGTTTGAATGATATAAGTGAATCTTTAACAAATAGAGTTTTGTCTTCAACTTTTTCCAAATCGTGGCTCCTTGTAATAGTTCACCCTCAAATTTCTCCACAAAAGAATGAAAAATTGCAATATTGGGTTAGAAAAACTTGTAAAAAAAAAGTTTAAAGAGGAACAAGGTCCCACCGGGCGTGCCAGGAATTTGTACAAAAAGTGTGGACCAAAACAAAGGATTCAAATGCAAATATCAAAAACCCTTAATCTACACTTCATGCATCCTTAGTTAGAGTTGTTACCAATTTGTCCTTGTTTGTCCAAATAGGTAATGCAAAAGTCGTGCCTTGTGAAATTTTTCATTTTTTTAATAGGTTGTCTTGTAACGTCTTCTCTAGTTCATCAAGTTTTGGTGAAAGTGTTGAAAGGTCCAGCATCAGTCAAAGGTTTAAAATAAAGTGGTTCCATTGATTAAAAGGGGTCTTCATCATAAATTTGCACTCAAAAGGTTCCAAGGGTCATTTTTTGTGTCCTAAAGGCCATGTTTTCAAAGAGTTAATTTAAACCTTCTTTTTCTAAAGAAAAACATCTTCTCATGTCAAAAAAGAGCCTGCCCCACATTGCATGAAGGGAATACTTGGTCTAAATGTCATTAATGGAGTGTTTGAAATTTTTTTCCACGTCCTTACCTTATTTCCATTGAATATGTTCATGCAACTGTTGAATGAATGAATGAATGAATGAGTTTTAATAATGTCCACAAGACCAAACAGTCTATGGGACCAAGTGTCAAGAGCACTAGGATTTCTTTAGGTTCCTTTAGATGCTATCCCGCCTCCTATGGATCTTTACCAACAGTTGGGCCATGTTGTGAAGCCTCTCTTCCTAAAATAATTCATTAAAACTGCCCACATTCATGCTGTTATCCTGTTGCATACTTATATCCTTGTACGCATCGCACTCCCTAATGAAGTGTCATTCAGTTTCAACTGCTCTATCACTGCAGAAAATGCAAGTCCTATCTTCCCACCTTTCCTTGGGAATCGTCCATCTACAGTTTCGCACCTAAGATGATGGTTGGAAGGGAAATGTTTTTGAGTTTTGGTTGAGTGTTTGAGGATTAAACCCAAGGAGAAGGGAAGTTTGAGTCAAGTTGAGGTTACGTTAGGTCATTGAAGTCTTGGCTAGGGCAAGTTTTGTGTTATTTACTCTGTATCTCCTTGGATCTCTCTTGGTAAAGTTTTGCAGGTATCATTGCAATAGTCTTGATGACTTGTTCCTGGGAAGTCCCCAGGTATTGTAGAAACTCTCATCAAAATGATAAGGTTTCATATATAAATGAGGACTCCTAGGACAGGTCAACAGGGCAAATACAAGGTTTATTCAGTGTGAAGACCCTTAGGAGTGGCGAAGGACAGATCAAAGGTTGAGAAGATCATGTAGTAGGGATCACAAGTAGTGAATGAGAAAGTTTGCATGGAAGGTGTGTAAGGTAGTGAGATCACTATCAAACATCATGCAAGGGCTGTGAACATGGCATAAAGGTTTGTATAACTTCCCACATTGCATACATTGGAGTTTATTGTAAGATCTTTTGAATGATATCAAGGGTAACAAGTCCTCCAGTCGTAAAACCCGAGTTGGAATGCCATGATACATATAAACTACACCTAAATGACTCAGCAAGTCTGCAACATCAATAAGTGTAGGATAGAGCTTTAATAGAGTTTTACAGATTTTCAAGCAGTACCTGAACCTATCCTCATAGTATGAACTTGCATAACCATGTGACTTGAGATTCTTGGACATCATCCAAACAATGTTGGGCTAGATCCAATAAGGGCATAGAGGGTCATGTATATCCTTGATCCAAGCTACTTTGAAGATTAGAAGGATCCATGTGGTTATTACAACCTAATAGAGGACTTTAGGTCTGCTAAGATCCCTGGTGTATGACTATATTCCATACTCCTTAGAGGTTATAAAGACTTGCATGCATGAAAAAAAAGCAATGTACATAGTAGGTTGAGATTTGGAGAGCAGTGAATATGGTCAAACAAAAGTTTTAGACAATGTGGGGTTTATTAACAATACATGAATCTAACCATGGTATGGAGAACTTTGACTCTGTTGATTCATCCAAAATATCAAGCTAGGAAATAACCATGGAAACCTAACTGAGATCAAGACAGTCAAGCCCTCAGAGACCTGTAACCTAAGGATGGAGGAATTAGTACTGCAATAGAAGATAGTCAAAGGAAGGTATCCTTGAATATGCTTACAATGTTCAAATGGTTTCTAAGATTTGAAAACTTTGAAAGTTTGTAACTGAATCAGATGACCCTCTGTGACAGTCATAATGACAATGTATAGACATTGATGCTCTATGTCTCAGTCCTAAAGGCAAGATCCCTTCAATTAATCATGCAACCTTATAAAGCCTATTGTATTTCATTCTTTCATCATCCTAAGGTAGGAGCAGTAGAGCCATAATAGTAAGCCAAGCTTTTGAACCAAACAACGGTTAAGTACTTATGTCATACAATGGGTACAACAAAGGTAATATATGTTTGAGGTATTTAGTAGCATGTGAGACCAATACATAGGTCAACAACCCTTTAGCCAATAGAGATCTACATCATAGAAAGGATTAATGTTGGATCCAATCAAGACTTATAAACCCTATTCCAAACCCCAAGGTCACTGTTGCACCTGCAGTTATAAATTTTACTAGCAGTTAGGGTGTAGATATGACCGAAAGAGGTATACTAGAAGAACTTCAGTAGGTTTATGAAGAGTTTGATATGAAGATCTTGTAGATGGAAGTGGTCTAGTATGAGTGGGAAAGGGTAGTGTGATCAAAAGGGGTAGTTGAAGAAAGATATCTAATTCCAACAGAAGCAGAGATGACAAATAAGGAAGAATGAGGTCCTTTTCTAGTTTCTCAGTGCAAATAGTAGCAGAAGTCTGCACACTTTTATAAAGACACAAACTCTAGATAGTGACAGTTGGGGATATTGTAAAAGAAATTAGGAAGTTTGGCATATGGAGATCTATAAGGTGAAGAGGCTCCTGACAAAGTACAGACAACATAGAAGGTGTTTTGAGTTTTAGGATTGTTGTAGAGCCTACAAAAGGAAAAAAAGTTAAAGAGACAATGCAAAAACAATGTATGGATCAAGTAAACATACCTCAAGAATGGTGAACATACCCAGTAAGTGCATTACCACATGCTTGAGAGATAAAAGTTCAACACCCACCAAGAATTGCAGAGCAAATGCATCAAAGTTGAGGTTGAAATGTAGAATGAGGAAATCACTAAAAAAATGTTTCCTCAACACTCCTAAGGCACTAAAAACACCTCCAGTCACAAATTGAAAACTCTTTGAAGGATGTGTACGACCTTCCAAGTATATAGAGGATTAGTCTATAGAAGAAAATAAGCTCTACAAGTCCTTTCAATGCCTTATAGGAGTTTCAGCCATATCAGGTGTATTTGAGACACATGTCCTAGCATGAAGAAGCAGTTATGATGAGCATGCATAAGTTTGACCATCATGCAAGTAGTCCTAGCAGATTTTGAGGAGCATGCAAAGGAGATGGAGTTGAAATGGTAAAAACAACTCACTCTTCACAAACCTTGTATGGTATTTCAAGCATACATAGAAAGTGTTCCCCTTCTCAAGTGCCCCAAACAGGTAGTTCCACATGCATACCTGACTTTTTCTTTGGAGTCAAGTTCCAATTCCACATGAACTTGATCTCATCAAAAGAGGATGCTCAAGTGGCTTTTTTGAGAGTTTTTTCTAGTTTTCATGGCTCTCAAGTAGAACATTAAGTATTGTAACTCATTTTCAGCTGTATAACTAAATGGAAATAGAGTTATTGGATAAATACCAAGACCACTACAGAATCAGTGACAAAAAAGAAGAGTTGTTTAGAACTAAGCAAAAAGAAGAGGAAAGCTTAGAAGACTACTAGGATAGATTCAATTTTTCCCTTAGAAGGTATGACAACCCTATAGCACACAATTTGGCCAAAACCTTATTCATAAGAGGGTTAGATAAGCAATCAAAGCAAGCATTATATTTGATTGGAAGGGGGAATATAAACAAGATGGATATGCCCACAATTGATGAAATTTGTAGAAACTATTCAAGGACACAAGATGGAGTAAGAGCACCAATGTCTCTCAAAGGAAAAGATGATATAGGGAAGCTAATTGAAGAGTTTGCAAACCTAAAGACAAACATTCTAGTTCAACTAAATACCACCTTAGATGGGATTTAGGAAGAAAATAGAACCAGTGAACCCCTGTCAATTTACTGCCCTAGGTGCAGAAATAAACACTTTTTAAGAGAATGCCCCTTGGGTAAATATGAGATCTTCTAGATCTATGATAAAGAGCATCATACTAACCACTATGATCAACTCCTAGCTTTGAAGAGGCTGACTAAAAAGAATATTCAAATGGAAGAGGAGTTGAACTATGTAGGACAGAAACATGTTGGTCATTTCCCTTACAACCAATATCCAACTTAGGCCTCTTATAGGGGCCCTTCAAATTGGGGGAATAACCGATGGAATTCATCATGGCATGTACCTCAAAATTCTTCTCCATGGGTACCACAAGATTGGTCAAACCAATAGTGGCAACACCAGTAATGACCAAACCAACTTTGGACCAATCAACATTGGCCACAACAGTTTCCATCTCAATTTGGACCACAAAATATGTAGCCTTAGTGGGGTCCTCAATAGAACTATAACCAGTAGTTCCAAGGCCAACCAAGACACTTCCCAAACCAACAAAAAGAACTTCTAATTGGACCAACAAACACACATGGACAACATCAAAATGAACCAGTTAGTCAACCAGCTCTACTAGCTCAACCTATAGCAAACCTAGGCAATAAACAAGGAGCAACTATGAGCAGGAAAATATGGCTGATATAAATGCTATTCACTTGAATAACCTCCACCTATGTTCTGGGAAAGCTCTCCCAAGACCCTCTCCCCCACTTATTGTTGAAATCACATATGACGTGGAACCTAAAAATCTATCCCATTAACCCCAGGAGGAGATTACAGTTGAAAAAGTACCACAAGAATAACCCTCAGGTTACTCTGGAGTTCTTTCTAAAATAACAGATTTAGAGATCACCTCTGGAGCCACTCTGGAGATTGAAAAAAATGCACCATACCCAGAATGGCTCAAACAACATGCTTCCCAAAAAAAGTTCCACAAAAACAAATCCAATCCACCATTGAATCTGAACTGCTTCAAGAAACACGACAACTAAACATTGAAATTCTACTCCTTCAGGCAATTAGAGATGTTCCTGAACTAAATTAGTTTATCAAACAAAATTGTGTCAGAACTCAGGGCAAGAAGAAAAACTTTCCCACCACTATTCAGGTGGAGGGGAAAGTGGCGAATCTACTAGTGGGGGAAATGCTCCTCCCAAAGTATGGGGACCCTAGAAATCCTGTCATTGCAGTTCACATCTCAGGAGTAGAGATATCTGATGTTTTAATTGACTTAGGAGCAGCAATAAATGTCATGACAGTTCACACTTTGGATAAGTTGGCTCTCACAGGCATTCAGGCCACTTCCACAATTTTACAATTGGCTGATCAATTAGTAGAAATTCCAAAAGGGGTGTTGACTAATGTCCCAGTTATTGTGGAATGATGGGAATTCCAAGTTAATTTTTTGATCTTAGAGCCAAGGAACCAAAGGATTGCTTACCCTATGAGTTTAGGCAAACCATGGTTGGCTGCTTCAGTAGCATCTATTAATTGTAGAACTTGGGATATGGTCATATCCAATGGCATAGACATGAAAAAAATCTCCTTGTATTCCCCAGCTAAGCCATCCATACATTATTAAGGGAAAGTGTGGGTAGATGAGCCCAGTAACATGGAAAATAATGCTTCCTTAGCTATGGTCACCATCACAGAACACTTAGGGGAATTGGAAGAGGAGATAAATTATGATACCCCTGAAGACATAACTCATATCCTCATTGAAAAAGACACAATGGACTTAGCTCTAGACTTAAGGAAAGAACTTTTGATTGCTTCCCATTGTACCCTTGCTAATGTCATTCCTTGTGGAGAAACTTTCTACAGAGACCTAGCCACTTTTCATTTACTACTCCCACATTCTTGCCCTCTTAACACTATGAGTCCAGAATATGGGGCAGGAGTATCCCTGGAATAAATCACAAAGAAAATCATGGTCTTACCTGGGAAAACACTTAACATCAATACTCAGTTGACAACACAACAAGAGGGGACACTTATTGATCTTCTAATATCTCATTCAAAAGATTTTTCTTGGGAATATAAAGACATGAAGGGCATACCTCTTGAAATTTGCACCCATCATATATACAAAAGATGTTAAGTCGGTTAGATAGCCATAAAGAAGATTAAACCCTGCACTCAAAGAAATTGTAAAAAATGAGATAGAAAAACTTTTGCAAGCCGGATTCATTTACCCTATCTCACATAGCCAATGGGTTTCCCCGTTGGTTATAGTGCCCAAAAAGAATGGGAAATGGAGGGCATGTATTGATTATAGGGAGCTGAACAAGGCCACAAAAAAAGATTATTTTCCCTTGCCATTTATTGACCAAGTATTAGACAACCTAGCAGGAAAGAAATACTTTTCATTCCTAGATGGGTTTAGTGGATACAATCAGATCCAAGTGGCACCAGAAGACCAGGATAGGACCACCTTCACATGCTCATGGGGAACCTTTGCATACAAAGTCCTTCGATTTGGCCTGTGTAATGCTCCATCTACTTTTCATAGGGTTGTTTTAGCCATTTTTGCTGAACTAGCTAATGAGTGTATGGAGGTCTACATGGACGACTTTACTGTTTATGGGAATACCTTTGAAGAAGCCCTTAAGAATCTGGAAAAAGTGTTGCAATGTTGTGAAAAGAATCAATTGTCCTTAATCCATGAAAAATGTTTTATGATGGTGGAACAAGGAATTGTCTTTGGGCATCATATATCAGTAGAAGGAATCAAGGTAGATCAAAACAAGGTAGAAATGATTAAACAATTGCCTCCACCTAAAAACCAAATTGATGTTATGAGTTTCTTGGGTCATGTAGGATACTATAGGAGGTCCATAGAAAATTTTAGCAAGATAGTTGCCCCAATGTTTTTCCTGCTAACCAAGGACACTGAATTTCATTAGACAGAAGATTGCCAAATAGAATTTGAAACCATCAAAGAGAAACTTACAATTACACCTATTTTAAGAGGACCTAATTGGAATCTACCATTCCACATCCAGACAGATGCATCAAATGAATCAATAGGAGCAGTCTTAGGACAAAAAGAAGAAGGGGAAGGTATGCATGCAATCTATTACATAAGTTAAAACCTTACCCCTACTGAGAAGAACTACACAACAACTGAAAAAGAATTCCTGGCTGTCATCTATGCCATCAACAAATTTAGACATTACATCACAAGATATAAGATTTTTTTACACACTGATTATGCATCCATTAAATATTTAATGAACAAACCTATAGTAGGTGTAAGAATCATCAGATGACTATTACTATGGAAAGAATTTGATATCACTATCATAGATAACCTAGGAAAGTTTAATTTGGCTGTTGATTTTCTGTCAAGATTGCATAAAAGTGGAGAGAATCAATCAGTGGAAGATAGGTTCCTAGATGAAAGTCTATTTGTTGTTTCTTCTATCACAACTTGGTTTGTTGATATAGCCAATTTCTTGGCTACAGGCTTGTTTCCTTCTCATTTTATTTCTAAACAAAAAAAGATGAGTAAAGGAAAGTTTGCCTTATAAATGGTTGAATGGTTTGTTGTTCAAATGTGGCCTTGATTTTGTATGGTGCAAATGTTTAAGGGCTAATGAAATCTTTGATGTGTTAAGGGCATGCCATGATGAACCCACAGGAGGACATTACTCCTCACAGAGGATAATCCATAAGATTCTTAGAGCTGGTTATTATTGGCCATCTCTCCACAGAGATGTGAAGAGATATATGAAGCAATGTGATCAATACCAAAGGATGGGTCAACAAATCTTCACACAAGAGATGACACTGCACCCCCATGTGGTTTTAGAACTATTTGAGCAATATGGCCTGGATTTTTTTGAATGGTTGAATGGTTTGTTGTTCAAATGTGGCCCTGACTTTGTTTGGTGCAAATTTTTAATGGCTAATGAAATCTTTGATGTGTTAAGGGCATTCTCTGATGAACCCACAAGAGGACATTACTCCTCACAGAGGACAATCCACAAGATTCTTGGAGCTAGTTATTATTGGCCATCTCTCCACAGAGATGTGAAGAGATATATGAAGCAATGTGAGGACCTATATCTCTAAAATATGTAGGGAAATAATACATCTTGGTATGTACTAATTATGTGACCAAATGGGCAGAGGTTCAAGCATTACAATTTGCCAGAGAAGAAAAAGTTGTTGATTTCCTATATAACAAAATTTTTCTAAGATTTGAAGCCCCAAGAGCAATAGTTTCAAATAGAGGTCCACAATTTACCTTTCAAGTGATAAAAGATTTCACAGATTTGTATTAGGTCAAGCACAAGAACTCATTACCTTATCATCCCCAAGAAAATGGGTAGGTGGAGGTGAAAAATAGAGAGCTAGAAAACATCATGACAAGGACAGTGGCAATGAACATAAAAGATTGGGCCAATAGATTACATGAAGCAGTATGGGCTTACAACACAACATGGAAGTCAACAACAAAGTTCTCACCTTATGAAATTGTCTATGGGAAGAAACCTATAGTGTCAATAGAGTTTGAATTACAAACACTCAAGACATCACTAAATATTGGATTCTTCAACTCAATGAATTGGATGAGATCAAGATGGAGGCCATACAACAGATAGAACTCATTCAGCACCAAAGGAAGCAGTGGCATGACCAACACATCAAGAAGAGAACATTTTAGCAAGGAGACTGTGTTCTCTTATATGATTCCAAGTTTAAGGAATTCAAAGGAAAATTACAAACCCATTGGATGGGACCTTACCAAATCAAGGAAGTCTATGAAAATGGAACAATCTAGTTGGCACCCATTGATGGAGAGGAAAACACATTTTTTGTGAATGGTCGTAGGATTTGACTCTACCAGTAGCCAACCACAAAGGAGGAATTTATCAAGGATTCGTGTTATGTGATAGAGGTCACACTTTCTTACACAAGTTGAGAGCATGATACAATAAAATATAAAAAAGAAAAAGAAAAAAAAGTAAAATAAATAGAAAAAAAGTAAATAGAAGGGTTGAAAACCAGTAATATGGTGGCCTTTCTAAAAAAAATAATATATATATATATATATATATATATATATATATATATATATATATATGACAGACCCTGTGGTGTAGACCGGTTGGTCGAGCCATTGAAAGACATAGATGATTGATGCAGGTTTGAGCCTCATCCGGTTCCCAATCCGGTTAAACCAGTCACATCCAGGGTGGATCCCTTGTAGATTAGCACACTGCCATAGGAGGATTAGTCTCGTCTGGTATCAGAAACTTAAGCGAAGCCCGACCGGTCGTGGGGACGCCTCCTGCCGATAACAAAAAATAAAATAAAAGAGGAAGATTGAAAACTGGTCAAATGGTAGTATTTCTTACCAAGGGAACTGAAAACCAACAAATGGTGGTTCTCTTTTTCATGTAGGTATCAAGAAGGAGCACCTCCAAAGTTAATCAAGAGCACATCCATAGCTAATTAGGAGCACCTTCGATGCTCCAACAATAAAGAAGATTCAAGACCTCCAGAGCCTAGTTTTCAAAATGTTTAAGGAAGAGCACTAAAAAATAGGTAATGAAGTCATAATGAATTTATATACCTCACCTTCAAAAAGGAGGCTAGGTCACAAGAACTCATTACACTCAACCACTGGCGACCCCTGTTTTTCAATCATTTGCTGACACCATCCATTGACGATGAAGTTGTCTCATCAACCATTAGTTTAACAAGGAGCCTGTCATTTCACATCCCGCAAGCATCATGACAACTAATTCTGAAGGCTACACACAAAGGAGTGGTCGCATCACATCTTGTGGAGGTGGAAACACAAAACCATAAGCATGACGTCTAATTGTTGCAACAATAATCCATGTATTAAGCTTAGTTAACTAATTATTACAAGTATTTTCAATTTTCATTTTATTCAATTCACCTAGACTCTCGTACACTACCATTATTCTTGAATAAATCCAATGCATGTCACCCCTAACTGTCCACTTGACACGTCAGCTCTGGAGTGACATAATCCCTTGCAAAACATACTAAATCATAATTTCTAAAAATTGTAAGCCATAACTCCCACTCAACCGACTTAGTAGTCATTAGGACAAGCAAACGAAATTCAACTTTGGATTTCATGAAACAGAGAGCTCCGGAGGTGAGATAGGTCTGCTGTAAAAGGTTTCAGGAAAATAAGAAGGCAAAGTTGAGGGTTTGCAAGCAGTGGGGGATAAATCACCACCAAGTTGTAGTCTATTTGAAGGCATGGGGGCTAAAAAGAAATCAGAGCTGGAGACAGTAGAGGGACTACTGCAAGATCAAGCATCTAGTGACATACTAAGGGCTGCAAGATGGCTTGAATTCTTATAGAAATTTGAGGGTTACTAAGAAGACATTGTGGAAGAATTCCTCTCCAACTTGCAGAACAACCAAACACAAGTACAAGGGGTCACCATTACTGTCTTTGCCACCATCATTAGTAGGATCTTTGGATTCCTAGAAGAAGGTGAGAGGTTCTATCACCTCAAAACTTGGTATACTGATTTAATCAAAGCTTTCTCCATAGATAATGACCTTGAAATACAAACACACATGAATGAGGGAGAAATGAAGGGAATTGTCAGAACCACCCTTCCTCAGCCATGGCAGTCCTTGCCCATGTGGCTAATGAAGTATTTCACTTGTGATGGCCAGTTCTCACTAGTATTAAGACCCATTATGAAGATGTTAATCTTTCTAAGGCATGGTCACACACACCCTGAATATAGGATCAATTTTCCCAACTTCCTATTTTTTGCAATCACATCATTAGCAAATAAATACTAGTAGGGAAAGGGTCTACTTAAACATCATAGCCTCATATACCTTATTATCAAGCATAATTTTATCTCCAAGAGGGCAGGGGAGGCCCTATGGAAAACATTTCTAAATAATACTCATAGGCCCAAGGAAAAGGGGAAGAAAGCAGTAGTATCACCATCCTCCACTTAGGAGATGGAGGAGGAAAGGCCAACTCCATCCACTTCTTCCCCACCTACTGAGAAGAAGAAAAAGGGTAAAGGAATTATGGGGGAATCATCTGCTGCACCAGGGCATGAAGAGGCCATACTTAAGGAAGAGTCCCATAAACACCCCATAAAGCAAAACATAAATTAACTTTGGCTGAGTAATCCACCCCAGCATAGGAAAAGAGAGGTGTTATAAGGGGTAAGTGAAGAAGAAAAAGTAGAGGAGCCTGCAAAGACTCCCAAACCCCAAAAACATAAAAAGAAGAATGAGGACCTAACCAGTAAAGACATTTCTCCCATTTTGAGGAGTAAAAGAGGGAGGCTAACTGAGGAGAGCACTCTAGAGATCCTTGTTCCCCAAACTACCAAGGTAGATGAGGTTACATCCAGTGAACCTTAGACAATTTCTTTAGATTCAGAAGAAGAGATACCAGCGTCAGAGACACAAGCAAAGCAAGTGCTCCAAAGAAGCCAATAGAAAAGACATCAACCTCATATGGAGAAAGACACTACACTCCTTGTTGAGGTACTTGTTTGCTTCAGGACCTCAATGACCCCTCCTAAGGATCAGGCTGGGCCATCACATGCCAAGAGTTTGGTAAAGACATAGAAACAAAAGAAAAGAGGGAATCCACATAGATGGAAGGGGCGGAGGGAGAAGAAGAGAAGGGTGGTTTTGAAGAATAGGAGGATATTGGAGTGCAGGAGACAGACATGACAGAGGGGTTAGAGATAGGAAGCTTCTCCCATCCTTTTGATCAGGAGGATATTGAGATATCAAAAGAGCAGTAGTTGATGGAGGAAATTGATAACTTAAAGAGATAGTTGTGGGGTAAATAGATGATTATCACAGACCTTAAAAAGGTCATGCAAGAAAAGGAATCAACTAAAGACCAAGAAATCAATGGCCTGAAGGAACAAACAGAGAAGAAAGAAAAAGTCATTGAGGCAAAGAAGATGAGATTAAGAAGAAGGATGCAAAGATAACACAGAGAGATATTCACATCTCTGATGTTGTCAAGGCCAGGAATAATTGGATCACCTTAATCTCAACCCTAATTGAGAAACTACACAATCAAGCCTAAGAGTTGACAAAGGCCAACAACAAAATTGATGATCAGGTATAATTGATTAAAGAATTGGTTGTTTTAGTAGCTACAGTTGATCAAGGTACACAAATTGAGGTCTCCTTGAGGACATTTCAGTTGGATCTCCCTAGGGCATTGTTAGAATTGGAAATAAGGTGTTAAGAACTGTCAGGTACAACTATCATGATGCAGTTATAAAGGTCGGTCACTGTGATGACTGACAAAGTGAAGACCCTAGAAGAAAAAATAATGACAGTAGCCAACCTTTCATTAGAAATACTCTCATGTAAGCCACCTAGTGGTAATTATGCAGTGTTTTTACAAGAACAGGTCCTTTAGAGGAAGCTCTCATTGGTTCTCTCTGACCTCACTGAAACCATAAAAGATGGGAATGATTTCCTTAAAGTGTATATGCAGAATATTGATTAAGAAAATAACTTCCACTATTAATTATTTTTGCATAATTTCTTTATTGAAGATCACACATTCTTTATCAATCTTTTTGTAGGGGAATGCCAGTTGAGGGCATTCATGTCATTGATGAAAAACCACCAAATATGGCATGAGAGAATGGAGCTTGCATACACAGAAAAAGTGGTAGGAATAGACTTATTCCTCCGAAGGGACTACCCAAACCCAAAGGCTTTTAAAATTCATCTCAGATTATCCATCTATTCCCCTAGATCCAAACTTTTGCCCCTATACTAGCAACACCTACAAGAATGTGTTATAGAGTTTGGTCTGTTCATACACACCTTAGCTGACTAGATTATGGCAATTTGTAAGAAAAGGTGGAATACCTTAACCCAACATCAGAAAATGAGGGACATAATATCCCCAGCTAACGTTAAATGGTTCATTAGGAAGGAAAGAGCTATAGTCAAAATAATAGATAAATACAAGCAATAATAGATAGGAGAACACTTCAGGCCACCCTTAATCATTGAGCCCTTGCCCATGTGGGCTAAAGAACTGATGCAAGAGCATCCCTGGTTCAAGAGCAATCTTGCATCAACCAAAAACATTTGCATTTTAGTTTGTTTGTAGTTTAGTTTGTTTCCTTTCAATTTCCAGTTCAGTTCAAGCAGTTCAGTTAGTAGTAGTTTTTGTATTTTGGTCCGCACTCTGCCACAGTTGTATTTCACATCTTGAGGAGCTGGACTTAGCATTTAGACTCATTTATCTACATCATATCCAAAATTTAGAGCATTTGGATTAAGTACCGGAAAGATATCGTTATTGAAAGATTGACTGTTTTCTCAGAACAGAGCATCTTGGCAGTCTCTGATAATCAGTTAAAGGAGAAGACTTGCGGAGCATTCCTAGACTTGTGGAGCTTAATGACACATCATTCAATGATCTTTGGTTCATGGCCAACCTTCCCGAAGATCCGTACATCATTCCATTCATTCGCAGAGGTGTTCTACATGATTAGGTTTGACCTATCCGTGTACACACGTTACAGCTCTTCATTGGAGTTTGTGACCTTCCTTAGCTGACGCGGAGGAATCTATTGTTCCATAGATGATATATATTGATGTAATAGATCCCTAGGCAAGTAGTGAGCAATTGATTCATAATCCATAGTTTAGATTTGGTGCAAAGGAGCTTTAAAGCTATATCTTTCGCATATTCTGATATTCTGTAATCAGGTCTTTGAGCCCTAATTATAAGCCCACATGTTGCCAGCCAATCTGTATTTGAATTATATTATATATTGAATGACTGAATCTATGTTTGTTTCATATCTTTGAGTTGTTTCCATTGTGTTTACTCTTGCTGCACGACCTAGATAATTCATTCTATGAACCCTCCTACCGTGATTGCACCAACAATTGGAGGATACAAGGTTTCAAGAATGGCTAAAGAAGATTGACCAATTTAGAGGGAATACTAATAGTAACACAAAAACTTGGGCAACCTATGAACATGGATACATCTTAGACAGGTTGTACAATCTCAATAAATCCAAGCTGTGAGCAGTGTAGGAGGACTTGCATATACTCAAGCTCAGGGGGATGATGAGTGACAAGTAGCACTAATCCAAACACACCTTTTTGTTCCCTTTTCCCCATTTCATGCACCACTTGATCTGATGATTGCACTATGAAAATTGTGAAATCTTGTTTAATTATGTTAATAATAGATGAAATATTGAAGTTACTGTTGAGATAAGAAGACTCATGTTTTAGATTTGAACTAACACAATTATGTAGAATGTCTTATTTTTATCACAAGTATTTATCTATCAGGCGAAGAAGGTTTTGGAAACTCTAGAGATGTTCCTAACTATCTCTGGAGTTGAGTAGAAGATACACTACACAACACTCCAATATTTTTTAGGATGGTTGGAGGATCTCCAGAGTTGGAGTGGCAGGACAGGAAGGCTTGTTGATCACAAAGACCTCCAAAGTTGTGTCCTAATGAGCCATATGGTGATCTTCAGAGCTATTGGTAACTACATAGAGTCTCCAAAGTTACACAGAATCTCTAGAGCTATTTCACTACTAGAATCTCCAGAGCTGTTGTAAATCTACAAAGTTCCACATGTCAAGGCTAGGGTTTTTAAGGAGATAACTACAGTGGTTCAGAGGGACAAAGTACAACTACCATTTGATTTTGCATGAGTTACAAACTTCCAGTAATTCATTGTTTTAAAGTTAATTCCCTTTTTATCAAGGCCTCCATGGCCTATGTTATTAAAAGTCAAAACTCTAGATTTAAGGACACCTCCAGCGTCACTTAAGTCTCTTTAAGTTCTGCATGGTTATACTTTTTATAAAGGTAGTTGCATGTTTATTTTTAGAATAAAGGATCTTTTGTATTTCAAGATGAACTGAGAGTAAAGATGGTAAACTCCAGAGATATGATATCAACAAAAAAATGATATATATTGAAGGAGACAACAGAATAAGATATAGTTTTTAGTCAGTTTTTACATAGTTCAGATAGCTGCAGAAATAGATACTCTTTGAATATACTCTATTTTGAAATATTGGATTAAGGAAGGTGGTTCTTTTATCTTTGTGTGTTCTGAAATCTCTGTTTAGCCTTCAGTTATGAAGGTGTGGAGCAAGGGCCCACTCCCACTGACAGAAAGAAGGCTAGTATTGTTTATTGCTTTCTTATAATATTGCAGATTCCTTAATTTAGGTTTTCCTGCTTTAGTAGAATAAATCAAATTCTTGTTAATTTAGTTTTGCTTCTGTTTTAAAGTTTGTTTCAGCTTTTGTAGTCAGATAGATCATTTCAAGCATTGTATTGTTTCAATTCTTAGAGTAGGTTTCCTTCATAGTAGATAGTTAGAAGTATGAATTTGATTCAATAGGAAAGTTTTATTTCAGTAGTTAGTTAAGGACTGCTAATTGCTAGTTTGTATTACAGATTGCCATGGACACAACCTTGGATTTGACAAATAAATATGATTAAATGCCAAGGTACAATGACCCTTGTCAGTGATGATGAATGTGTGACCTTGAGAAAAAGGAGATATTTTGTTGATTAGATCCAATCCCCATACTGAAAATGGCTAAGGTGATACTTGGGCATGAAGTTCCTGTGTGAGATCAAATCAAATTACTATGGTATTGACATTGAGGGTACTTTTTAACAAAAGCAAAGGAATATTGTTACATGCTTTACCAATAATAACCCATTCAGAAAAGCTTTTGAACAAAGAATCTTCTACCAAAATTTCCCTTGCAAGCTCCCGAGTGGGTCTCTTCGAGAGAAATGGAAATTTTAGCTTTAAAGTTAAATAATAGAGAAAGCCATTATAAGCTTGATGATATAAGATATTAGAAAGAATGATATATCATATTGCAAACTTGTGAATTCAAGTTCGAGCACTTTTAGAAGGTACCATCACACAAATAATTGAACATATGTGAGTACCATTCCTTGGAATCAATATTGTAACAAAAAAGAGTATCACAAGATGAACCATTGAAGATGGTTGGTAAAGATAAAGTGTGAATAAAAAAATGATAGTCATTGGACAAGTCATCAAAGGGTACAAGGGAGACTACACTTACCATTGCATTGATATGATGATCATCTTTATGTGGAATGGTATCAATAGTGAAAGAAGAAAATTGATTGAGCAGTGATAGAGCTAAATCCTAATACTAAGATAACTTATCATGCTTAGCTTGATAAGATCTAGTGACTTGCTTTATTATCAACTGTGAATCACTGTAAACATGAATGAGTTTAATATTAAGAGATAACACAACACGTAAGCTAGCAATGAGGGCTTCGTACTCATCGATATTATTTGTACATGGAAAATTTAGATGAAAAGAAAGGGGAATTGGCTTACCAGAAAGAACAACTAGTATTACACCAGCTTTGGAGCTGGTTCTAAACCGAGATCTATCAAATAATAGTTCCCATGGATGGTTAGCATCTAATGAAAGGATATGGTCATTAGGGAAAGAATCTTGATTAGGAATAGTAAAAGGAGAGGGAGCTTCAGCCAAATGGTCTACTAATGTTTGTCCTTTAATTGCCTTCTAGGAGACAAATTTAAGGTCAAACTCTGTTAGCATCATTACCCATTTAGCTAGGTGACCTGATAAATCTATTTTAGAGAAAATATGTTTAAGTAGATCAAATTTTTATGATAACATGCATTTCAACATGGAGAAGGTAATGTCTCAACTTATGCATTGTGAATATAAGCACTAGACATTATTTCTCTAATGTTGAATAATAAGTTTCATAATCAGGTAAGATTCAACCAATGTAGTACACAAAATGTTCCTTACCTACATCATCATGCTAGGATAATAAGGAAGCCAAAGCATGGGATGATGCAGATGTGTAGAGAATAAAAGGTCATCCTATAATAGATAGCATTAAAATAGGAGGATTAGCCAAATAGCTCTTGAGATCGTCAAAGGCCTTTTGGTAATTCTCATTCCAGTCGAAATGAACATCCTTTTTAAGAAGGTGTGTAAAGGAAAGAGTCTGATCTTCCAAGTGTGAAATGAACCAACAAATAGCTTGAATTTTTCCTTGTAGACTACAGAGTTCAAAAATATTCTTTGGAGGGGGCACATTAACAATAGCATCGATCTTATTCATATCAACCTCGATACCACGATGCGAGATAATAAATCCCAATAGTTTGCCACTATATATGCCAAAGACACACTTATGGGGATTTAGTCACATGTTATAGAGGTGAATGCATTCAAAGATACAAGGAAGATTTTGTATGTGATCTTGGCACAAAATAGATTTGGCCAAAATATCATTTACATAATCCTCTAGGATATTGTGAATAAAGTTATGAAATATGAGGGTCATTGTGCGTTGGTAAGTTGGACCAACATTCTTTAATCCAAATGGCATGACCACATAACAGAAATTTCCCCAAGGTGAAGTGAATGTAGTTTTGTACTAATCTTGGGGGTTAATAAGAGTTTGATTGTAACCATAAAAACCATCCATGAAAGAAAGTAAGGCAGGGCAAGTTTTTGAATCAACTATCATGTCAATGTTCAAAAGAGGAAAATCATCCTTTAAGATGCTTTATTAAGATCTTAGAAATCGATGCATATTCAAATACGATTGTCAGGTTTGGTGACAACTATGATATTCAAAATCCAAGGTGAATAGTCTATTAGGTGGATAACGCCAACTTGCAAGATCTTTTTTATCTCATCTTTGACCATTAAAGCTACCTTGGGATTCATTTTATGAATTTTTTACTTTACTAGCTAGGAATCAAGATACAACACAATATTATGGACCACAATCTATGGATTTATACTGGGCATATCCTTGTATGACTAGGCAAATAAATCAAGGAATTCATGTAAGAGATCAGAATGTGCTTTTCACTCTTCGGAAGACAAGTAGTGTCCTATTTATATGACTTTATCAGTGTTTTTAGGATCCAGTCGGACATCAATAGTATCTCCAAGAAGAAGAGTACTACGGTCGTGCGGATCAGATGAGTGAATATATTCTCGAAAGTTATTAGGGGATGAAGAGGTATAATCAAATAAAATGATGAATTCCTCAAAGTATGCTTGTACATTCAAATAATAGGGAATCCCACGATCATGATGATATCTAGGCATGTGATCATATACTCCCAGAAATTTAGTAAGAGCTTCATCAATAGAAAAATAATCTAAAAGTGAAATATGAGAATGAGGATCATGCATAATGAGCTCAGGATATAAAAGAGGAAATCAAGGAGAATTTAGAGACATGGAGATCATATTAACATCTATAAAATCTCAATAAGAGGTTTTAGAGGGGTAAGTAGGATAGCATCCAAGACCCATAATAATGTAGATTAGATTGTAAGGAGATCTTAATACCTTATTCTTTTTGTCCACATCCATTGCCTTTATAACCGATACTAGAGAGAATATGAAAACCATGGCCATAATAGGATTGCATCTTTGTAAAGGTTGAAGGATCACCATTAGTGGTGTAATCAATACAAGAAGTATAGTCACATGAATCTTTAGGAGAAGATGGAGTAGAATGTTTAACTATTTTGGATGAAGTGTTATGAATAGACAAAGTAGAGTGAGTTTTTAGAATGTCAGAGTGAGATGGGTTGATTTTATATTCTCCTATAAAGGAAGTTGTAAAATCTAAAGAATCCCGATCATCACCTGGACATGCATTGGAAGATGAACTTATATCTTTATCAAGATTATCAATAGGAGTTCATGATAGTGAATCATCTTTTGTTGAAGAAGAGAATGAGATTTCAAAGTGTTAGAGAAGTATCAAGTTGGTTCGCAAGATCCACTTGTTGACAATATTATAAGGGATCTAGATCAACTTTTATTGTATAAGTTTTGTTTCCATGGACAAATTTGATTGATCCATGCAATGTAGATAGAATTGCACCCATAGCATGAATCCACGATCTACTAAGAAGGAGATTATAAGAAAGATCTCCAGCCATGACATAAACAAGGGTAGGCAAAGTAAAATGGGCCAATTCAATAGGTAGAGTGATTGTAGCAAGGGTTTGCCTACCTATGTTGTCAAAACCATAGATAGAAATATTTGTTGGATATATGCAAGACATATCAATATTGATTCAATTTAACAAGTCTACGCCACAGACATTAAGACCTAAACCATTATCAATAAGTGTATGTTTGACAACAAAGGAATTAATTCTAACAATGATGAGAAGAGGGTCATTTTTTTAACCTCTAAATATGGTAACTCATATTGTTGGAATATTATATCTATTGAATTTGTATCTATACAATCGAGTATGGAAGCTACATCATTCAACCTAGCAGAAGATGTCGCTGAGATCTTCTATAAGGATTCTTGGAGCATGTCGTGATATGTAAATGAAGTTTAAATGAGATCCCAAAGAGCGATCTTGGCAGGAGTAGCATGAAACTACTCTACAAGATCATACTCTCCAGTAGTCTTTTGTGAAAGACAGGGAATTGGAGGAAGAATAGGAGAAGTGGGAAGAGAAATAAGGACAGGAGTAGCTTGTTTGTTTTTCCATGTAATATACATGTGGGCTACCACATGATAGTGAGGAGGCATAGACACATTTAGTGTTATAGACTTTGCAATTTGAGTGTAGTAATTCAAAGGTCGAGGTGTTTTTCTAGCACCCTAATTAGTGATTACTGGTTTAGAAGTTTATTATGTATTAGAACAAAGATGAACTACAATTTTTGGTTTCACACGTTCTTGTGTAGGACAAGAAATGTAAATTGTGTTAATAAATTGTTTAGAAGGAGAATGTTTTGAGATAGAAGGGAAAGAAGTGACATGGATGAAGTCATCAAGGGATTCACCTAACATGTCAAAATCTTCACTAGTAAAGGGATTGTTAAAGGTTGTAAAGGTTTGGAGAAATAGATCTAACATAGTTCAATACTTGTTTGCACCAAACAAGAGAAGAGTGGAAGTACAATGAAAAGAGTAATGAAAGTGAACAAAGTAGGGTTCACAAAAATGTAATATGGAAAATGTGATCCTAATTAAAATATCTATGTTTTTTAACTAGAACTATTTTCTGAGCTATTACATAAGGATCTAACCAACTTCAAGGAAGAGTATTTCACTTCTATCTAAATAGGAAGAGCAAAACAACTCTAGCTAAACCCTATAGTTTCCTTATAATTAGAAAATAACTATCTTCAATAAGTTAAAGCATAAAGGTACAACAATGAAACTAAATTTTTTGGAAAACAATATATTGAATCACAAAAATAAATTTAGAAATGAAAAGAGGAACACAAGAGGCACTTCACACCAGAAGGGGAGAGCCTCAGCCCAGGATGCCAACATGTCATGTAGACATTTGCATGTCGCACTATCATCCGTAAGGCAGGAAAATAGAGAAAATTTTTAATAGATGTTCCAATTATAGTCCAATGAGTTACCTAATCTATACAACAAACCATAGAGAAAACCCAACAACATTCCAGATAATAAAATCTATTGAGAAACACATTGAAATAACTAATTTAAATGATGAAAGTAAGGAATGGAGGAGGAAAACAAAGAAATGAAGACCTGTCAAACCTCCATGCAATTTAATCTCCTCAAAATACTTGCAACTACAAAGACCAAAGAAAAATTGTTGGGGCTATTTGGGAGCTTGCCTTCAGGTCAAGCCCCTATTTTGGTCTTTCGACCTCCATAGACAACCAATGTTGGAAGATACTGAAAACAAGTGTGTGCTCTTATCTCTTAAGTGTTTCTAGGAAAATAACAATAGTGGGGTTAGCCCACAATACTGTGTCCCACGTTTTGGCCAAAGTGGGACATTGAAATCAACATTTTTAACCAAATCTTCACTTTCTGACACTTATAGCAACTAAACCATTAATAATTTGAAGATGATGTGAATTAGTGACTTGCGAGATTTTGTGTGTAGATTCAAATTATATATTTTAAAAAAATTTAGAAATAAATTGTGAATTTTTGTACGTAATTTTTAATAACTTGTGTTTTTTATAGTATACAACATTTTAAAAAAGTGATGTTTATGTCCTAATACATAACTCTTTTTATAGAAAGGATAAAATTATATTTTTTAAAATATAGATTTGTAACACCAATATCTAGGGCATGGATTTTTTTTATAATTTTTTGTTGTATATTTTTTAGTTAATTTTTGAAGTGAGATTAATTATAATTTGGACGTAGGTTCATGTCATAACACAACTTGTTTTGTATGTATCAAAATTTAATTTAATTTAATTTTGTTGAAACATGGACATTAATACCTAGGACACAAATATTTTTTAGAATTTTTTTCTCTATCTTTTTTTTTCCGCTTGTGTGGAATAGAGACCTTGTTGTTCAGTGAAAAACTTATGTTCACTAGAAAATAGAAAATAAATATAATAATCAAATTAAATTATTCAAAATTATACTTTTTGGAAAGTATATACAAAGGGCTACATAATTAAAAAATATAATTTATAAATGACTTCATTTGACCCCCCCCCAAAAAAAAGGTGAAGCAAAGTTGATTTTTATCAACATTGTGATAGGTGTAGAGAAGACTCCATCAAGGGTTTTATTTAAGACTAGGAGGGTTCTATCCAAGGGGGTTTTATCTAAGGGGGTTTTATTTAACTCCTTTCAATTAAACGCCTTTAGATGGAACCCCTCAAGGATTAAATTATTAATTTTTCTAAAAATATGTGATTTCAGGCAAAAATCAAGATGTCCCATAAGTGGGACACAATATTGTGGGACAACTCGGTGAAAACAAATAAATACTATGAGTATCAACCCTAGTCTATGGGGAAGAAAACCCTAGTGTACATAAAGGAAAATGGGGTGGTGGTTGTTGGGATAAGGTGCCATTAACCTTGTAAATCCCAATATTGTATTTATTCCATTTATTATATGTAATTTGTAATTATCTATGAGGAGATGTACTAGTTTCACTGGCAGGGGTAATTTCAGAGTAACCAAAGGTAATTATGGAGTGACTTTTACAGTTGGCAAATGTAAAAACTCAAAGTAAATGAGGGTAGGCGTGCTCCCTTGAGGAATCTACTATTTTTGGCATGTATGACAACTGTCATAATGTTTGGTAAGTGAATCTATGACAACTGCAAGTTGTCATAAGATTCTGAGATTCTATGACACATATGACGAATATGTTAGTTGTATATTTGCTATATTTAGCCCAAGGTTCATATCTTGGAAAGATACTCTTTTGTGGAATCTATGACGGTTATGACGCGTCATAAGATGCTGTAAAAGGCCAAATTTAGTCTTGGGCCCCCAACCTTTGCATGGCTATTTTTGGACAAGTGTAAGATGCTTGTAAGATGGTAATTAATGTTTACAGGTTGGAGAATCTTAGGAGAGAGAAGGTGAATGCCTAGGATGAGTTGGAAAATATTTCCATAAGTATTTGCCATGTATTTGTTGCTGCAATACAAATTTTAAGTACTCAGGTGCTACCAAATGCTGTTGGGTTGAAGATTTGTGGAGAGAGTTGTGTAGTTGATGTATTGTACAATCTTGTTGAGATTAATACAAACTTCTGCCTCTTTCCTAGTGGAGTTTTTTTACCCGTAAGGGTTTTCTCCACATAAACACTGTGTCATTGTGTTGAGTTCTTCATGTTTGACATCTTTTCTATAGTGGGTTTTATGTTTTGTTACAATCTCCATTGTTAATGCACACTTAAGATTGATGAAATTTATCTTGAATCAGATTTCCATTGAAGTAGTGTTGCTTTCATTTCTAACATTTGGTATCAAAGCCTGGCCAGCTTTGACTCTTGGGTGGTATGTGGAAGCTTAGCTATAGTGGGAGATTTGGTTGTGTTTTTTTTGCAGATCTTGTGTTGTTATTATGGATGGATCCACCATTGCATCAACCTCTCGATTGGACATTGAGAAGTTCAACGGAATGGGGTATGAGTTGTGGAAGCTGAAAATGGAAGATTTATTGGAAGAAAGAAACTAATGGTTAGCTATTCAAAAAGAGAAGAAACTTGACGATGTCTCTCACGATGAGTGGGATAGACTGGATAAGAAGGCACAGGGAACCATCTGGTTGTGTCTTTCAGACTCTGTCCTGTTGAATGTCGTAAAGGAGACTACACACAAGTTATGCAATCAGTTGGGTGAGATCTATCAAGCCAAGAGTATGGTAAATAAACTTTATTTAAAAAGAAAATTGTTTTCCATGAAAATGCAAGAAGGTGAATCAGTTGCAGAGCATTTAAATTCTTTTAATTTGTTATTGAGTCAGCTTGATTCAGTAGATGTTGAAGTTAGTGAGGAAGATAAATGTATCTTACTTCTTTGTTCTTTACCTAAGTCTTGGGAGAATGTTATCCTTGCTATCACTGCTAACCTCATGGATCTGAAGTTGGATGCTCTTGTTTCAGTGCTATTGTCACAGGAATTGAGGAAGAAGAGTTCAGATAGTTCAGGGGATGCTCTTAGTGTCAGGGGAAGGTCTAAGGAAAGGGGACCTAAAGGAGATCAGAAAGGGGCTAAGTGTTGATAATTGAGAGGGGGGTGAATCAGTTATCTTAATTAATTTAACTTTCTGTTCTTCTTTAATAACTAGTGCAACATCAAAACAAATAAGCATTCATAACCATGAAAGCAGAAACAAAATCAATACACATAACACAATGATTTTGACATGGAAAACCCTATTAAGGGAAAAACCATGGGGTGACTAACCCAAGATTGTATTCTTTGTTAAAAGAATAGAAGTACAAAATGACACTTGCCAATTAGGGCTCAATGCCCGAGCACACTTCTCACAAGAGGCTCACTGCCTACAAGAGACTCACTGTCTATAAGGTATAAAGAAAGTAACAAGATACTTGAACTAATGAAAAGCATCCACATGTGCTGAGATTCAGTTTCGGTTGGGCTCAATACACTGATCTACTGCACTTCATTCTTCCTCTTCTTTGGTGCTGTTGTCTTGTCACATATTAGATCTGTATTACTGCTCCCACACTGCTCTCTACTTTTCTTCGCACTTTACAACACACCACACACACCTTCTCATCGAGATCCATCTAGTATATATATCCACACAAAGGATTTCAACATCTTTCTAGTCAGCATCCGGAATACTCAATATTTTCCCAAACTCTCGTCTGTCGGCTGAATCCTTGCTTACCAAGAGATGTGTATCAAAAAGATGCTTATAGAAGTCATCAATCATGTTGGCCAATCATGAATGATCCCTTAAGAAACTTGATCACCATCAATATTTCATCCTGATTAAGGTCTGAAGCTCTGCCGGTCAGTTCTTCCTCAGTCTACTCTGCCAAACAAGAACCCAACACTTAGGTGTTCATATCTTTTCACTCTTACATCACCAGAGGCTCAATCTCTAGAATATATTAGTCATGGTACTCCTATTGACTTCCCCAAGTCTGCACTTTACTGAGATACTTCCTCTGAGAGATTTGGACCTGATTGTCAAACCTTGCTGCATACTCTATTCTTGGTCATCGGACCAAAATAGTCTTCAATTTGACTTCCGGTATAGACACACCATGTCCTGTGGATGTGTGGGATGGACTTTGTTACCATCAATGACAACACTCATGAAGCCACATAGTGTCTCTTGCCAACAATCTCCCCCTTTGGCATTGATGGCAACACTTAGTGAAAAATGACTAAGTGTCACACTACACTCCCCCTTGGCTGATGCTCTGTTCTAATGTACACTTTTCTAGAGCTCCTCCTTAGCTAGATTCCACATTTTTCACTGCTACTCACTCCCCCTTTGACATTAATGGCAAAGGGTAGAATCTGCACACCAAAAATCTCCAAAAATCCAACTATACTTAGCCGCATAAGTATATATACATGTCATACTTACATATATTGAAGTATATCTACAAAAGTTGTCTTTAACTGGACAAATTCTGTTGCCCAACTCTGCTTCATCCTGTCCAAAATTGAGATGTGACCACTCAACAGGAATGCAAAAGCTTTTGCCCTCTTTAGATCTGTCGGATCACTGGTCCTTGTTGTGGTTTGAGCATCAGTTAGGGCCTAATGCATGGCCTCTAATTTAGGGATAATCATCCCTCTAAGTTCACTTAACCTGCTTATTCTATTTTTCTTCTCCTTCTCAAGCTTCTTTATTTCATTTATGACTGCAATAGTCTGACACTCTTGATTTATTATGGAAGAGGTGAGAGGATCAAAACCTTGAGATAAACTTGATAGTTTGCTCTCTTGTTCTTTCACTTTCTTGGTGATGTCTACTGTTACGGTGGACCAAGATAGACAAAATTTGTATAGATCACCACCATCTTTAAGAGCATTCTCTAGGCTCTTTATTCCAATATCCAAATTTCTTCTATCATTTGTTATTAGTCCTTGTACTTTGGAGAATCTCTTTCCCAAAAACTCCTTCTAGACCTTTTCTTTTGCTGACTTCTCTAAGGAATCAAAATGTGTGCTAACAATATTAACAAGAGATTTGAGATTACCAGATGAAGAGGCCGAAAGATCCTTCTAGAAGGATGACATGATCTTTTCCAATACACCGGATGCAATCTCAATCAGCTCACAGTCTTCCATGTGAGACTTCAAAAGTTTTTATTTTGCCTTTGCTTGGGCAAATGATGCTATCTTCATTGTTTGAACTGGGGAGAGGGTATCAAAATTGAATGGTCCTTGAAGCAGTTCCAGTTCATCAATTTCCATCATCTCTGTTGACTTTTTCCCAGACTGGATGCTTATTCCCAGATTTCCCTACAAGGTAGCCATCAGTGATCAACAGGATCTCTGGGCCAGGGGGCCAACAGTGTAGGAGATAGACTCTATATTTTATCTCCTCTTCTTCTTCAGGCTCTGCAAGACCTAGGGGGGTATTCCCTATTCAACATCCATGAGGATATGCATACAAGGCTGGGATGCTGACAGAAAGCAGATAGTCCTCTTGTAAGTAGACCAAAACTGAAAGATAAGGGCAAAGGGGCTAGCTTTGGGCCTATTTGCAATTGTAGACAGAGGACTGAGGTTCCTAAAACTAACTCTAATATCCTAATGTTGGTTTTAGATTTTGCTTTGGAGTTTAAGTTTGGATGCAAAGCTGGACATGGTTATAACACAAAAACAAAGCATGATTGGTGCCTATCCAGGGCCTGGAGTCAGTAGACATACACCTGTGAATGATCAGCATGAACAGCTAAAACTGGATTTCAAGGGGATATATGTGATACCTGCCTTACAGATATCTCCCAATACAGAGTGTTAGGTTATCTCTACTTATGGTATCCCTACTGCAGTATACCCTTCCCAATGTTCAACCTGAAAACAGTTTAATCTACCCCTTGAGTAGAAGTTAAAAGATCAGACAGTCAACATAGGAATTCTATGCTCTAGAATCTAAACATTACTAAACATCCAGATTCAGAAGAAGAATACATGCAATACTGGAGACAGAATTAACACAACACATGCCAAACAACATTTCTCATATAAGTTTAATCATGAAATCAGTGGGTTCATGCCAAAAACAAACAACAAGAGATACATAAACTCACAGGTAAACTGCACAGGGCAACCAGATCAGCTTGTTATGCATTACAGAGCCAAAAATCCTCAACTTTCAACAACCTCTGAAATGAGCAACACCACCCGCTTATAACAGCCAGGTAGGTGCTCAGCAATTAATTACATTGTTGACCAAAATTTCGCCAGATACACAGTATCATGAAAATGGCGCTCAAACACAACCAGATTGGCGCCCAAACTTGAATGCAGCAGGTAGGGGAGGAGACAGGAAGATTTCTCGAGCCCTGCGCCATCATCCGCTGATTGACACCTTCAGTCGGGTACCAGATCGACCCACGCCATCGCCCATACCTCTGCAACCTTCGCCATTAATGGCGCACCAACCCGCGGCCTCGGGAAGAACATCATACAGACTATCGCAAGCATTTCCCGCCGAGATTCATCATCATGATATTTGAAAATGCAGGATAACAATATCCCACATGCACCCCGCGATGACCTCAATAACACTTTATATACTAGGTCATGAGCATATATCATGTCGGTGCTTTTGCTCCTGACGACATTAGTATATAACCTCATCATCATCATCCCTCAGTAGCATGATATCCTGTTGTTCGAAATATCACCCTGACGTCATCATGATATTTGAAATATAACCTGCATGATAATCGGCACAACCTGATCCATCGGAGGAACATCCTCCTGCTGAGCTTATACCAAAAGTCTGGCCGATGATCATCCTGATGACGTCATCATCATATCCTGCTGACGTCATCATCATATCTGCCTACTGCACACCTCCTCATATCCGGATGACGTCATCATCATGTTTGCAAATATCAGGAGGTCTCTTCAAGATGATCAGTGTTAGAAATATGACCCCCGCGGGACCTTGATGACGTCATCATCATATTAACATCATCATGATATTCGGAAGACAACCGGATATTTGGAAATATCCTCCTGATGTTCAAATATCAGGTTGCACTGTAGCTCCTCTATAAGATCGGGGCGATAACTGAATATGATGATGCTGCTTGAAAAGATCACCCCCAGTAGATAATGCGCGAAGCTAGCAGGCGGATATCTCCTTAATATTAGCATCATCATGATGCCCGAACAAACAAACATATATCCGAGTGATATGAAAATATCACCCCCTCCTTCGGAATATCATAATGCAGATAGGCAGAGAAAAAGATATCACCCTAAGATAAGGATGACGTCAGCATCATCAGGATGAAGAAACAACGAACAAGAAGTGATACAACATCATCAGGATGATATTGACTAAGATCATCCTGACGTTCAAAATATGATGACCCTAGTGAATATCGGGTCGCACTTAGAACTCTTCAACAACATCATCAGGATGATCATAACCAAGATCACCCGATGATAAAAATATCACCCCGGCGAAATATCATGAAGGCAGAAAATATGATGACCTCCGCAAGCAGCAGGATGAAAACTGGAAATATCATGATGATGACGACCCTTAAGAAAAAACAAGTTGTGTCGAGCACTTAGAGAATAACCCCTTCAGGATACCGGGGCAACATCATCATGTTTGAGCAAGGTGATAAATGAAAGATCACCGGATACTTTGAAAAATCACCCTCGCAAGCAGATGAGGGCGCACTGTAGCTCATCAGTATCATCAGGATAATAAGCAAACATCACCCGACAGTTGAAATATGATGATGACGTTGAAAAACAAGTCGACGAGGAACATGATGATGCAGATCATCATCGAAGACAAGATGATGATGATGACCTCCTCCTCAGGAAAATATGATGCTGCAGTTGAAAAATGCTGAGGAGGTCCAACATTTAGAAAAAATGGGCAAGAAGATAAAGGCTTCAAATGAAGAAACCTCCTGATCATGACAAATCAACCCCTGGTCAAAATGAGTGTCAACAGTGGCTCCGAATGGGGACGTGCAGGTGAAAACCTGCGGCGAGAACCAGATCTCCGGGCAGACCTGACAAAAAGCCAAAAAACGCGAGCTGTACAAGGCATTTACACTACATACATATTTTACAAATGTGCACAGCAACCAGTCATTATGCAAAATAGAACTTAAGGAATTGGCCATGCACAGGCAATTCCAGAATTTCACCATCTAGGGCCTGGAGGAAATAAGAATCCTCCCCATGAGTATTGCAAACCTGATATGGGCCCATCCATAAGGGTTGAAACTTACCATGTTTACCCTTTTCCTGATCTTTAGCATTCCAAATGAGCACCAGATCATTTACTTGAAACTTCCTTTTTGTAGCTCTCCTGTCAAACTGATATTTCACCCCTTGTTGTCTTTTGAGATTGATCTGGTGGGCTCTCCTTCTGTCTTCATCCAATGCAACCAGCTGATTCACTCTTTCTGTCATGGGATCTTCAATCTCCTCATCATACTCTTGAATGAATCTGTAAACTGGTAGGAGATTGTTTATGGGCAGTCTAGCTGATGCACCATATACTAGCTCAAAAGGTGACTTCCCAATAGCCCTTTTCACAGTCACTCTGTCAGCCCATACTGCTAAATTCAACTTTGAGTCCCAAGCTCTCTTGTTCTTGTCCAGTATCCTCTTGACAATTTTCATGATGCTCCTATTGCTTGATTCTGCTTGACCATTTCCTTGTGGGTGATATGGTGATGTATATGACAGGCTTATCCCATACCTGTTGCAAAAATCAACAAACTCACCTGATCTGAAGCACATAGCATTATCAGTGATTATTTTAGATGGTACTCCAAACCTGATGATGATGTTCTCTAGTATGAAATCTGTCACCACCTTACTTGTAGCTCTTTTAGTTGGAATGGCCTCAATCCATTTGGTAAAGTAGTCAGTTGCCACCAAAATCCAACTGTGTCCCCCACTTGATTTGTCTGCAATTTCCCCTATAAAATCAATTCCCCATTGCTGGAATGGAGCATCCACAGGTGCAGTTCTAAGGGGTAAAGCACCATGATATTTCAGCTTTCCTGAGAATCTCTGGCAAGGGTCACACTTCCTTACTAACTTTTGTGCATCTGAAAAGAGAGTGGGCCACCAATATCCTGCCCTGAGAATTTTATGAGCTGTTGTTTGGGCAGTATAATGGCCACCACATAATCCTTTATGCATATCAATCAAAATATTGTTAGCCATGTTCTTATCCACACATCTCAGCAGCACACCATCAGGATTTTTCCAGTACAGCTCACCTTGAACAATGACATACCTGATTGCATGTAGCTTTAGAGTCCTCTTTTGACAGTCACTGAAATGGGAAGGACAATTCAGATTTTGCAAGTAATAGATAATATCCTTGTACCATTCAGATCCTGATGCACTTACATTCTCATCTCGGACTGCATTAACTTGGCATACTTCCAAGTTTGACTGTGCCAACATCTTGGCTAGTCCTTGTCCCCTTATCAACTTAGTAACTTGTATGTCTATGTTGAATTCCTGCAGTTTGTTTATCCATCTGCACCTTCTTCCAGTCACCTCCTGCTGAGTGAATATGTCTTTGACTGCAGCATGAGGTACATATGCAATTATATGTGACCCTACCAAGTATGGTCTGAAACTTTTAATGGCTCTAACAAGTGCATATGCCTGCTTTTCCATAATATCATACTTCAATTCAGAGGCCTGCAGGGACATACTGAAGAAGGCGATGGGCTGTTCAAAACCATCTTCATTTTTCTGTAACAAACATGCAGCTACAGTATGAAAGGAAGCAAAAGAAAACACTTGAAATGGCCTAGAAAAATCAGGAGATTTAAGAACAGGGGCCATCTTAATTGCCTCCTTGATATTCTGAAATGATTCTGCTGCTTCCCTTTCCCAGTTGACAGTTGCATCCTTCTTCATCATCTTGGAAATGTTCCTTGTGATCTCTGCAAAGTTGGGAACAAATCTTCTGACAAAGTTTACCTGTCCAAAGAAGGACTGAACTCCTTTCACAGTTTTTGGCATTTGGATCCTGTCAATGGCTGCCACTCTCTCTGGATCTATCCTGACTCCATCCTTGGAAACAATATGTCCCAGAAGCTTTCCTTCAACTACTCCAAAGGCACACTTCTTTGGGTTTAGAGAAATACCATATTCTAGTGCTCTTATAAAAATCTGCTCCAGATGCAAACAGTGCTGCTCTTCCTTCTTTGAGTAGGCAGTCAAGTCATCCTGATATACTGCCAGGATTGAATCAATTAGCCCTGCAAAAGCAACATCCATTGCTCTTTGAAATGTAGCACCTGCATTTGTTAGTCCAAATGGCATTCTAACATACACATACGTTCCCCATGGAGTGGTAAAGGCAGTCTTATATTGTTCTGATTCCTTTACCTTTACCTGATTATATCCTGAAAATCCATCCATCATGGATAGGAGTTCACAACCAGTCACTTTCTGCAACATAGCCTCCATATTAGGCAATGGATAGTTATCCTTCAAAGAGGATACATTCAAGTTCCTGAAATCAACACACAGCCTAATATCACCATTCTTTTTCCTGACTGGGACGAGGTTAGATACCCAAGTTGAATGTCTGATGGGCACAATTATTCCAGCATCCCTGAGCCTTTTGAGTTCTTCCTGCATCTTGGGAGCTAAGGTAGGATTTATAGGCCTTTGCCTCTGTCTAAATGGCTTAGCTTCAGGCTTCAGTGGGATCTCATGCTGGAATAAGTCTTCTCTATAAGCTTTCAGGTCCTCATATGACCAAGCAAAAACATGTTTATACCTTTTTAGCAATGCAATCAGCATACTTCTTATGTGTGGTTTGAGCTGTTTGCCAATATATACCTTCTGAGGGGCCTGAGATGTCCCCAAATTTATTTCTTCTAAATCCTCCTTATTTGTGGGGGATGTCCTTGTGACCATTTTGTCTCTACTGTCAAAGGCTCTTTCCAAAGCCACTAACCCTCTAGGGATCTTGTTAGTCTTCAACTGGATGATCTCTTTTCCCACAAGGGTCTCTTTTCCATTTACAGTCTCTACAAAAGCTTGGAAATCAATCTGTTGATTCTCATACTCATCTATGCAGTGCAAAAATTTCAGCAAATCCCTATCATCATTAAAAACTTGCCAACTGCATATGTTTTCTGGTATGGCAGGCCTAATTTTAACTTCTATATCTGTGACACCTGACAGAGTGATGTCATCTGGCCTTATTGCAATATTAGCTAAGAAATTAGCCATAACATTTTTTGACCTTTCTACCCAGCCAATTGAAAATGCATCAAAAAGTTCAATAGTATCCCAAACAGCATGCTTGTATTGCTTCAGTCTTTTATTCTTTGCAGCATACTTATTTCTGATTTGGGATACAATCAGCTCAGAGTCTCCAAATACTCTTAACATTTTAATTCCATGTTTGAGAGCAATATTCAGGCCTAAAAGTAAAGCCTCATATTCTGCAATATTGTTTGTGCAATCAAACCTCAGCAAGAAAGAGGATTTGAGGAGCTTACCAGTTGGAGACAGGAAAACAACTCCAGCTCCAGAGCCTTCTTTTGCACAAGCTCCATCAAAAAACATGGTCCATAACCCTTGCTGATCTAGCTCTCCAACACAGGCATTTTTCTTTTTGTCTTCTGCATCATCTGAGACAACCTTGAAGTTATCACAGTCAGTGTCTACAAAGCACACCTGTTCATTTGCTTCTTGGTCTTCCACTGTTTCTGATGATCTTTGCTCTCTAATTAGCTTGACATCCCTGCCATTCATTGGAATCATGGCATATGATAGGTCCAGCTGCATACTTCCACCAATTAGTGCTGCCCATCTTCTTGACAGCAGCATACCATACTGTGGCTTGATGTCAACCACTGTTATATTCATTTTGTATCTTTTTTCAGGAAATGCTGCCAGCTTGAAATCTACATCCTTCATGATTCCAATAACTGGTACCTCTCTGGCATCCATAGCATAACATTTCCCACATGCCTTGTCAATCTTTAATCCAGTTTGTTGCATAATAGCCAAAGGCATGACATTTGTAGATGCTCCAGAGTCAAGCATACAATTTCTAATTATTTTACCATTTATAACCAGGGAAACATAAAATGGTTCCACCTGTGAAGGACATTTTGTCATGGTCATTCCTAAATATACTTCAGGAGTCTCATCTTCTTCATTACACATGACCTGTTTCTCACCCTGGGTCTGATCATTTTGCTTAGCTTGAAAAGGTACCCCTGAGATTAGGGATATTGTCCTATTCTTGATCTCTTCCACCTTCATGAGTTCCATAAGTGGAACAGAGACCTTTACCTGAGTGAGGATCTGGGCTATATCAAATGGAGCACAGTTTTGTACAGCAGTTGTAGCTTGCTCCACAATCTTGCTTTTATCCTGAGCTGATTTAGCTTTCATTCTCATAGTTCCCTGATCATCATTCCTGTCTTGGGAACCTCTACTTTGATCTTCAGCCTGAGGGGTTTTGTTTTCTGGTCCTTGGAAATCATGACCTGTTCTGTATCTAAAGTTCTGCTTGTTATTTACCCACTACCTTTTTTGTGGTTCAGTTCCTTTATGACCATGCATCTGCTGACCTGCAGAAATATCTTCTGGCTGATGTGGGCTGCCAACCTGATTTTTACCTCTGAGATTGTAGTTGCTCTTGACCTGAGCAACTGCTGCAGCTGTGAAGGCTCTGATTTCCTCATCAGAAGGTCGGTGTAAGCTACTCAGAAAATTGTGTGAGTTCTGAGCATACACATAATTATCCTCATGATCTTCATCATATGGGGACTGTTGGCAGGCCTGAACCTGATCATCTGTCTTCTCATCAGCACCATAAAGAGTATATCCATTACCTATGGACATCATGTTAACATCATCATCCTGCACATGATGTGGCTCATTGCACTCATTACAAGATGTAGCATTATCATACAAAGATTGGGCAATCATGCACCGTGACTGTGAATGTGGCATCTGACAGATTATACACCACGGAGCATCATCAGCAATATTTATAGTTTTCTTTAGGGGATCAGGAGTTTCCTTGGCATGTTGAGCCCTCTGATTTGTGTTGTTACGTGAAAATACAGGCTTACCATCATGCCAATTGGTGTTATAAGGCATATCATGTAATGATGGCCTCTTTTCCTGTCTTTGATAGACTTGTCTATCAGGACCCATCCCTTTTTCACTTCTAGCTAATCTATAGCTCAGGTCCTTAACAACATTTGCCAGTTTGTCTATCTTATCTTCAGGAGCAGATGTACTACCTTGAGTGTTCTGAGGCTTATTTGGATTCTGCAGAATTTTTACATCATCCCTTCTATTTGTCTTGCCTGATGCTTTCCTATTGTTTTCGATATTTACTGCAATTCTGAAAGCATCCCTGAGAGTGGCAGGACCTTTATCTCTTAGTCCATATGCAGTCTTTGCATCAAAGGCATTGATGTACAAAATTATGCACATAGGTTCATTTGGCCTCATATGATGTGGCAATTTGTTCAACACTTTAGTAAATCTTGCATTAAAGTCTGCAACCTGTTCATTTGACCCTTTGGTGATGCTGGTGAACTCATTTACAAAGAAGCTAGGGTCAGTTTTATCACCATATTGCTCCTTGAATATCCTCTTAAAATCATCCCATGATGAAATACTCCGGTCAGTGAGATTCCTGTACCATTCTCTTGCCTCATCTATTAAGGATTGCATGAATGACTTCATGAAAACATCCTCATGCTCAACCTCAAAATTATCCATGACATTTTGAAAGGCCTTTAGATGATCTTCTCCTGACACTGTGTTGTTTCCTGAAAACTTAGGCACTTGCAGCCTCAGATGCTTATCAATAGGGTTAGGATACCCAGGAATACCATCAAACACCAGCTGTCTGAATCTGTCCAACTGCATGGGCTGTCTGTTTGGCTGATTAACATTAACATTTCTATTTGCATTTTGGTTTCCTGCATTGTTCAGTGGTATCCTAGCATCATTCACATATTGTCTGTCATCATGATGCTGATGTTGCATTTCATATCTTTGCTGATGTCTTTGCATATTTGCAGTCTCTAGAGTAGGAACTGAATTATTCTGGGCAGTTCTCAAGGCTTGCACTTTCTGCTGTATATCATCTCTGATTTTCATGGCTTGTAGGTATTCTAGTTCTGCTCTTAGGCTTTTGATTTCTTCAGCTAGCTGTTCATCCTTAGGTCTGGAGGTAGATGGTCTCATGCCATTCTGGTCATCATCCTCATCATCCCTCAGAGACTCTGCCTCTTCAAACCTTTCACTTGGGTCTAGAAAGGGGCGTTCTTGGAACACCTCTGACCTCATTCTGATACTACCACCCTGTTGCCTCTCATATGCACCTTGGATATCTGCTTCTGCACTTGAAAAATAAGGAGCATGCTGTCCTGATGGCCTAGGGTTATCTTGTACCTCATCACCTTTTCTGGGGGAGCTCTCATGACTAGCTGAGACAGTTCCCTTTCTTCTATACATCATTCTTTTTGTTAATGGTAACTCTTCAAATAAAGGAGTTTGTTGGGATCTTCTCCCCTGCATATAAATTTTATTTTGACCGGTTGGGAGATTACTTCGGAGTCGCCACCTATTTCTAGGAATTGTTTTCTTTTGAAAACCAGGGTTCTTTCACAAGGTTCCCCAGGGTGTTTTCTTCTGTTGCTGACTCAGATGGGTCACATATATATCACTGGAGATGATTAGATAGCACTTTTACTCCTCAGTCCCCAGCGGAGTCGCCAATTTCTGTTGACTTTTTCCCAGACTGGATGCTTATTCCCAGATTTCCCTACAAGGTAGCCATCAGTGATCAACAGGATCTCTGGGCCAGGGGGCCAACAGTGTAGGAGATAGACTCTATATTTTATCTCCTCTTCTTCTTCAGGCTCTGCAAGACCTAGGGGGGTATTCCCTATTCAACATCCATGAGGATATGCATACAAGGCTGGGATGCTGACAGAAAGCAGATAGTCCTCTTGTAAATAGACCAAAACTGAAAGATAAGGGCAAAGGGGCTAGCTTTGGGCCTATTTGCAATTGTAGACAGAGGACTGAGGTTCCTAAAACTAACTCTAATATCCTAATGTTGGTTTTAGATTTTGCTTTGGAGTTTAAGTTTGGATGCAAAGCTGGACATGGTTATAACACAAAAACAAAGCATGATTGGTGCCTATCCAGGGCCTGGAGTCAGTAGACATACACCTGTGAATGATCAGCATGAACAGCTAAAACTGGATTTCAAGGGGATATATGTGATACCTGCCTTACAGATATCTCCCAATACAGAGTGTTAGGTTATCTCTACTTATGGTATCCCTACTGCAGTATACCCTTCCCAATGTTCAACCTGAAAACAGTTTAATCTACCCCTTGAGTAGAAGTTAAAAGATCAGACAGTCAACATAGGAATTCTATGCTCTAGAATCTAAACATTACTAAACATCCAGATTCAGAAGAAGAATACATGCAATACTGGAGACAGAATTAACACAACACATGCCAAACAGCATTTCTCATATAAGTTTAATCATGAAATCAGTGGGTTCATGCCAAAAACAAACAACAAGAGATACATAAACTCACAGGTAAACTGCACAGGGCAACCAGATCAGCTTGTTATGCATTACAGAGCCAAAAATCCTCAACTTTCAACAACCTCTGAAATGAGCAACACCACCCGCTTATAACAGCCAGGTAGGTGCTCAGCAATTAATTACATTGTTGACCAAAATTTCGCCAGATACACAGTATCATGAAAATGGCGCTCAAACACAACCAGATTGGCGCCCAAACTTGAATGCAGCAGGTAGGGGAGGAGACAGGAAGATTTCTCGAGCCCTGCGCCATCATCCGCTGATTGACACCTTCAGTCGGGTACCAGATCGACCCACGCCATCGCCCATACCTCTGCAACCTTCGCCATTAATGGCGCACCAACCCGCGGCCTCGGGAAGAACATCATACAGACTATCGCAAGCATTTCCCGCCGAGATTCATCATCATGATATTTGAAAATGCAGGATAACAATATCCCACATGCACCCCGCGATGACCTCAATAACACTTTATATACTAGGTCATGAGCATATATCATGTCGGTGCTTTTGCTCCTGACGACATTAGTATATAACCTCATCATCATCATCCCTCAGCAGCATGATATCCTGTTGTTCGAAATATCACCCTGACGTCATCATGATATTTGAAATATAACCTGCATGATAATCGGCACAACCTGATCCATCGGAGGAACATCCTCCTGCTGAGCTTATACCAAAAGTCTGGCCGATGATCATCCTGATGACGTCATCATCATATCCTGCTGACGTCATCATCATATCCTGCTGACGTCATCATCATATCTGCCTACTGCACACCTGCTCATATCCGGATGACGTCATCATCATGTTTGCAAATATCAGGAGGTCTCTTCAAGATGATCAGTGTTAGAAATATGACCCCCGCGGGACCTTGATGACGTCATCATCATATTAACATCATCATGATATTCGGAAGACAACCGGATATTTGGAAATATCCTCCTGATGTTCAAATATCAGGTTGCACTGTAGCTCCTCTATAAGATCGGGGCGATAACTGAATATGATGATGCTGCTTGAAAAGATCACCCCCAGTAGATAATGCGCGAAGCTAGCAGGCAGATATCTCCTTAATATTAGCATCATCATGATGCCCGAACAAACAAACATATATCCGGGTGATATGAAAATATCACCCCCTCCTTCGGAATATCATGATGCAGATAGGCAGAGAAAAAGATATCACCCTGAGATAAGGATGACGTCAGCATCATCAGGATGAAGAAACAACGAACAAGAAGTGATACAACATCATCAGGATGATATTGACTAAGATCATCCTGACGTTCAAAATATGATGACCCTAGTGAATATCGGGTCGCACTTAGAACTCTTCAACAACATCATCAGGATGATCATAACCAAGATCACCCGATGATAAAAATATCACCCCGGCGAAATATCATGAAGGCAGAAAATATGATGACCTCCGCAAGCAGCAGGATGAAAACTGGAAATATCATGATGATGACAACCCTTAAGAAAAAACAAGTTGTGTCGAGCACTTAGAGAATAACCCCTTCAGGATACCGGGGCAACATCATCATGTTTGAGCAAGGTGATAAATGAAAGATCACCGGATACTTTGAAAAATCACCCTCGCAAGCAGATGAGGGCGCACTGTAGCTCATCAGTATCATCAGGATAATAAGCAAACATCACCTGACAGTTGAAATATGATGATGACGTTGAAAAACAAGTCGACGAGGAACATGATGATGCAGATCATCATCGAAGACAAGATGATGATGATGACCTCCTCCTCAGGAAAATATGATGCTGCAGTTGAAAAATGCTGAGGAGGTCCAACACTTAGAAAAAATGGGCAAGAAGATAAAGGCTTCAAATGAAGAAACCTCCTGATCATGACAAATCAACCCCTGGTCAAAATGAGTGTCAACAATCTCTTTGGTCAAGAAATCTTTGACAGTTTCTGCAATGTCTCTTACCGGAGACAGAGTCTTCTTCCCTTCTGTAGTCTCAGAATTGTCTCCTGGGGTCTTCTCTGTTTGGTCTTTTTCCTTTTCCTTTACTTCTTCTTCTTGACTAGTTTTCTCCTCTATTCTTTCTTCTCCTTTAGATCCGGAGTCTGCAGGGGAATCCAGATGAGAGATATTTGCTTCTTCTTGGACTTTCTCTTCTGGAACAGAGGAATCCAGGTCCTTAGTTTTCTCCTCACCTATCTCTTTTGATTCTTCTACATTTTTCTTTGTAGGATCTTCCTTTGATGCACTGAGTCCTTCATCATCCATGACAGAGGGTTCATCACCTAAGTCCTCTATAACAGGAATATTGAATCTTTTATAGGCATTCTAGAGGATGTCTTTAGTCTCTTTGGCCACCTGATCAGTCTCTCTGAGCATAAGCTTATTCATTCTGGCTTTACTCCAGAACTCATCTTTGTAATCTTTGAAGATCATGCTCATTTGCTTTGGAGTGATGGAGGGATAAAGCTGAATAGCTATTTGTTCCTGGATCTCCAGGTCCTTTTCCTTTGCATTCTCCTTTCTCATTTCAAGTTAATTCTCTAAACTTTTGGGAATTAGAGAGATGATTTCAATAAATGCCTTATTATATATGTTTAAGTACTTAACTGTGGCTTCTTCCAAGATCTTTTTATCTGCATCATTATACTCATCATAGAATTCTATCATTGGTTGTAGATTTCCATCCACAGTAACTGCCTTGACTACATCATCAATGGATAGAGTAGGCCTTTCAACAAATTCTTCTGCTTCTTCTTCCTTGTTATGACCAGTAGAGGGTTCACCGGATGTTTTCTTCTTCTTCTTCATTTTCTTGATCTCCTCATCAGATTCTGTCTCTTCATCATCCTTCTGACTGATGTAAGACCTTGTGGCCTTTGTCTTAGTTCTCTTTTCTCCCTTTTCAGATGTCCTGACTTCTAATTTTGATACTTTTTGGCTCTTAGAGGTGGCAGGTGCATAGCTCTTGGAGGATCTGGTCTAGGAGGGGGCTTGCACCAGAGCACTTTCTTTTTTAGTTTCTTGTCTTTCTTTCTCTACCCTTTCCATCTTTTCTCTATTTGCATCAAGTGCCTCCTTTGAAATTCCATGCCTCTTGGTGAATTCTTCTACTTCCCTCCTCACTTTTCTTTTGATCTCAGGCTGTCTTAGTTCAACATGAACTTTTACACTTAACTCCTGGAAGGTTCCAAACCTTTCTACCTTAGGGTCCTTGGGCTGACTTAGTAGGTGTTGGACATGCAGTTCCAGAATTTTATCATCCACCTCATACCCCATTGGCATAATCTAGACTATCCTTGGCTCTACTGCTTTCATTAGACATTGATCAGTGTCTACCATAAAGCACACTATATCCTTGTACTTCTCAACTAGAGAATGGGGAATTCTCTCTCTGGCCTGCATCATGCTTTGGAAGTTTGTGAAGTAACCCCACAGAGCTATATTTTGTGTCTTGGCATCACCAAACCCATACATATAATCCCTGATTTGTATGGCAACAGGTCTGTCATTTTGCCATATCCAGCCATTAGTTTCAGGAGCTCATTCATATAATAGAAGAATAGGCAAAGTATCAAGCCACCATACTTGAATGAATTCTTTTTATCCTTCTTTATTTTCTACAAATTCTCCAACAGTTGATTCAAGAGAAGCTCACAAAGATCATAGTCAGCATTTTCTCTTAGCATCTGATAAGCAGTGTAAATTGCAGTTCCAGGTATTGAATTTTCCCTGTTGGAGTGATATATCTTGTAACCAATTATCATGGAGGCAAACTTGATATCCGGATTAGTGATATCTTCTATTGTCATTGCTCTCTTGTCAAATTTTGATCTGGTAGCCTCACTCACAGTTTGGTTTTTGACCAATTTGAGAACAGGTAACCCTCCGGATGAGTGCAAACCGGTTACCGCCCTAATAGCATCTTTTGTGATCTTAAATGGTCTATTCAACCACATGAAGTTGTCATGTACTCTGCTCAAAACATACCGGACCCACTCATCTTCTGCAAAACAGGGGAAATGGATGCACTGTCTGAAATGTTTATCCCGGATGGCCTTGTATTAGGGTTTAAGTTCAAGTGATTCATCTAACAGTTCCTTGTAGTAGATATCCATTAGCTTGGATTCCCCAAATTCTTCAATGCTTGCGTGTATGTAAACCCTAATATCTTCTACATGCAGAACTCCATGCGGAATGCTAGAAAATGCGCCTAGGGGATCAACTTCTAGGGATTTATAAGGATGTTTTCTAAATTTTGGGCGCAGCCTATCAGTGATCTTCACAACATTCAGAGTAGCCATCTTTCAAAGATTCAGAGAGAGGATTTCAAGAGCAGAAAATACCTTTTGCACTTCTAGGGTTCACGATATGAGCCGGATCGGATTGCTGGAAGAATCGACTTCTACGGTTGATCTTTGAGAGGCTTGAGACAATTTGTTGCAGAGCTCCTTTTCTCTTTTTCTTGAGTGCAAATGTATAAATGATGAACAAAAGAACCCTTTTATTTCTGCGCAAACCCTAATTCCATTTTGCAATAAATGCACAACTTAAGTTATTCCAGTTGCTTTGTTCTCCTTATCCTGAGAGATATTTTCGGATCACTAAGATGCATTTAGAGTTATTCTCGGTGAATATTGGAAATCTATCTACCTTTCTCCAATCATTCCATTTATCCGCAGATCATTTTTATTAGTTAGTATATTTCATTAAGTGAGTAACAATGAAATGGAAAGGTTATAACCCATAAAAATTTTTGAGTATAAAAAAAATCATCGGGGTGAAATGGAAATCTGAGGTTTAGATTGATTCATCTATTGAGATCTCGACAAGATAATTCCTATTGATTGTCCATACTAGTTTTTCTATCACGAATAGGATAAAAGATCGTTCAAAAGGCCTATAGCGATTTATTTTGCATAAGAATGAGCCAACTTGAAATTTGAGGACTATGAATGAAGTTTCTCTTCCTTCTTATTGTAGGAAATCATGGATTATTCTGAATCCTCTTCCTTCATACAAATAAATTAAATATCAAGAAACCATGTACTTTGTTCAAAAAGGTATCTGGGTGTTCTTGTTTAAGCTGTATGAAAGGAAATTTTCATATACGGTTTTTAGAGGGGGAATTTGAGTTTACCTATCTCAATAAAGTATACGATTGGTTCGAGAAGCGTCTTGAGATTCAGGCGATTGCGGATGATATCACTAGTAAATGTGTTCCTCCTCATGTTAATATATTTTATTATTTAGGGGGGATCACACTGACTTGTTTTTTGGTACAAGTAGCTACCGGTTTTGCTATGACTTTTAACTATCGTCCCACTATTCTAGAAGCTTTTGCCTCTATTCAATACATAATGACTGAAGTGAACTTCGGTTGGCTAATCTGATCGGTCCGTCGATGGTCGGCAAGTATGATGGTTTTAATGATGATCTTGCATGTATTCTGTGTTTATCTAACAGGTGGATTCAAAAAACCTCGTGAATTAACTTGGGTTATGGGTGTAATTCTAGTTGTATTAACCGTATCTTTCAGTGTAACTAGGAATTCTTTGCCCTAGGATCAAATTAGTTATTGGGCAATCAAAATTGTGACCAGTGTGCCTAAGGCCATTCCGTTAATAGGAGCTCCTTTGGTAGAGTTATTACGCGGAAGTGTTAGTGTGGGTCAATCTACCTTGACTCATTTTTATAGTTTACAAACTTTCATATTACCCCTTCTTACTGCTGTATTTATGTTAATGCAATTTCTAATGATCCGCAAGTAAGGTATTTCAGGGCCTTTATAGAGAGGAAATAGAAATTTTGAATAAGTATTCAAAACATATTATTTTACGATATATCAATATCATTGCCGCGAATATTTCTTATTGGAAATATGGAAATAAGAAAGCATGTTTCTCGGATTTCTCCTTTCAATTATTAAGTATTCTTTATTTAATACAAAGAATTGAAGTAGATACTCATTTCAGATGGAGAAAATGGATTATGGGAGTGTGTGACTTGAACTATTGGTCAGGCCGTGCAGATCAATTTTTGGATCTGTCATATAAAGATTAATTGTGTCTCTGTCCCAATTTCTTCCCAAAAATAGGAAGTTTAGAACCTAGGTAAAAGGGGAGCACTTTGTTGTGTTCCAAGAGAGTTATTTCTATGATCGAATCCGAATTAGGCTCCGTGAGATCCAGGTAATAGTAATAACATTCATAAGTAAAATTTATTACTTACTTATTCTTTCATTTTCATAGTATGAAAATGCATGCATTTCCCTTGCATTTCAATAGGGTAAACTATTGGAGTAAAAAAAGGGGTCTAAAGAAGGAAAAAGGCCAGATCAGTAACAAGTCAATACCTTGTATACAAAAAAAAAAAAAATTGTGGAGGTCGAGATACACACAGATTACAAGGAATAAAATGACCCAAAAGGCATATTGATCATGATTGAATTTGTGAGCTTACTTGGGTACTGAGAATTTAATACGAAATAATCAAATTATGAAGAATGGTATAGATCTTCTTAATTCTTATTCTAACAATATGCCCTTCATCATTTTGATTTCAATTATTGCTCGAGCCAGATGATCAAAATTGGCATGTCCGGTTCTTTCGGGGGATAGATTCATTCATAAGAATCTACTGAATTTTTTTAATACTTTTTGTAATTCCAAATGTGATTCCAAATCTAATATTTTTTGTAATTCAACATCCAATACCAAGAATTCCAAATAGTATTTATGGAATGCTTTTGTCAATTGAAAATAATACTTATTCAATGTTTTTATGAATTCAATACAGAATCTTTTAAATACTTTTTTCCATTCAAAATAATACTTATTCAATGTTTTTATGAATTTAATACAGAATCTTTTAAATACTTTTTTCCATTCAAAATAATACTTCTGGAACGATTTGGAAAAAGCATACTTATCCAATGCAGTTTCTGATTCTAAATTGTTAGTATATATTGATCTATTTCATTTTTGTCCTTAACCCTTCTTTGGTTTCCCTCCTATAGTATTCTTTCTATTTCACTTGCATGATGAAAGTTAATTAAGTGATTATGAAATCCTAGAGATAGGCACCTGTGTATATATTCCTTGAAAGATTCCTCCTAGGGTAGGCTTGATCTCAGTGTTGGTATTGGTCTTATAATTGTGCCTTTGTTCACTTTATCCTTACGCGAAATTTAGTAGAGACTAACAATGGAATGCTTCCTTCCTCATACCTTCTTGGGAGGCATAGATGCTTGCTTATACAAGGGGGATGGAGAGGTAATGTCCATAACTCATAAAGTTTATTGATCAATAACAAAACTCCAAATTCCTCAACAAGAAATATCTACGATGTTAGGTGAGCGATTGGATAGCAGGTGGAAAAATTTTCCTTACGACAGAAGATAAGTTAGATATTATTACAATGGGGTTAGGAGGCAGGGACGACTTCGGCTATAGATTGGGGAGAGAAGGAAGGAAAGTAAGGGTTTGGAGAGGGCGATTGGAAGGAAGTGAGAATGCTGTCCATGGCCAAGTTCACGGCCTTGCCCTGCTGACTACATTTACTCGTAAGTTTTTCTCTGAAGCCCTTTAACAAATACATTTCGTACATATCCTAAGATCATTTCGTTCCATGAGAATGCATTTCTCTTTGAAGATACCTCAAATTTGAATCATACCGGATCTAACTGTGAAAACCCTATTCTTACCAGATGACTGTTAAACCGGATCATTCTTGGAAGATTAACCTCTTCTAAATTTCTTGCGGATCTTTCATATCTTTACCAAGGCTTGTTTAGATGTTTCACTGAGAACCCTTTAATCCACAACTTTCCATGTGCCAAATTCAGGGACCAATTGACTGGCTGGGGGAACTTGTTTTCTTTTGTGACTCCCCCTGAGCCAGAGCTCATCTATTTAGTTTCTAGAAGGGATATCAGCACCAGATTCTGGTACAGATCCATTCTCAACATTTTCTGTACTCCTCTTCACCCAAATCTTGTTCATCTCCCTTTGAATTTCATCCGCATTTACTTTTCCTTTTCCTTTGTCTTGGTTTTGATTATGATGCACTGGACCCTTTTTGTCTTGATTCTTACTTCTGCAGAATTTGACAATATGACCGGATCTATTGCAATTATAGCAAACAACATTTCTTTGCATATTTGACTGATATCCTCTTGATTTGCACTAATTAGCCATATGTCCCATTCTATTGCATGCAAAGCATCTACCATTGAATGAATTGTTTATTTGCATATTTCTACACTCATGAGATTTGTGACCATACCTTTTGCAATTAAAACACTGTTCAGAGAAGGATGAATTAGTCTGATTCATTCTTCTTCTACACTGATTTGCTTTATGACCAAATTTATTGCAATTGTGGCAGTATCCATTGAAGGATGGATATCTTTGAGCATTTGGTTGCCTTACAGGAGGTCTTCTAGCCTTGTTTCTTGGATTTCCTGATCCAGAGTTCTTCTGACTGGATCCGGAGCTTTCACCTTTCTCATACCCCAAGCCTTTCTTGTCATCTACCCTCTTTTGGCTTTCAAGAAGAACTTCAAGCTTGATGCAGAGGATCTAGGAACAGAAGAGGCATACTTCCAAAAAAAACTTCAAAGCAATAACTCACAAAGTTCACTGTCTCTAAGATCAGCCTTCATACAAGGAAGGGTTTCAACACCATAACAACTTGTTCTTGACATCAAAGAGAGGGAGGACTTTAGGGCACACCTTCCTAGATGCCCAACTCCAAACAAAACTCCATCCAACCACTATGTAGGACAACAGTCTTCAACACTGTCTATTAAAGACAATCACATACTTCTAATTTCTTAGGAGACAGTCATGGTACCCTCCTTAGGGTGATCTCCATTGACACAACTCAATGCCATACAACCAACCAAATCCATTAGCACACCTAACACCTAATGTCTTCATTGACAAATCAACAACATGATAAACAAAACTTACTACCTTCTTGGTATGACTGTTGTCCTCCTTAACTTCTAACACATGGTCCTGCAGAACCATTCTCATGCCCACACTCACCCTACACCATTCTCCAGCCTCTACAACCTTCACAAGGCTATGGAATAACTATCTTACATCCCACTCCAGTGACTGGTGAGGCCTTACATTAATAAAATGGTGGTAAAAGTGTGAAGTTCAACCAAAACCTAAGCTAGGGCTTTATCAAGCCAAATTCCAAAGAAATCTTTATTACTTCCTCCTACATGAGTTTCAAAGCCTCAAATCAACTTCAAAAGAAAGATAACATCTCACTCTTGTTGATCAACTCATGCAATGGAAGAATCAACCCCGTACCTCTACACAGTACGGACTGTTGCCAAGGCAGATTCAGAAAACAGTTACTCTTAAAGAAGTTTAAGGAAAATATGAATATCTCTCCTATTATTTACTATCAAGACTTCAAACTAATTATATTTGAGAGTCATCTCATCCCTCTACACATGCATCATGAATTGAGACCATGACTATTTTGTACAGGAGTACAGTACGGCTTAATACAGTGACTGAAAACAGGAAAAGTAGATCAGCAAAAAATAGTTTTTTTTTGTTATTTCTTCCCTTTTCCAACGAATGTCTGATACAAAGATGAATCCCTTCTACTTAAAGAAGGTCTCCCACATGCATGAAGTGAAGTGGGAGTGGTTGCGGGTCGATGTAACTGCCCAACTATCAAGCTTCCTTCTAGTTTCTAACTGTAGCAATAAAGATTGTTTTAGTAACTGTCCATTCTTGGACTGCACCGATGGTTTTTATGTTTAACAATGCTTTTCAACATGTGGTTTAACCTTGGACAAGGTTCTAACCCATCTCCAAACATTAGACATGCCTCTATAGGCTTACAAACACTAAAACTTAAATGACTATCCTATATGCCTCAACAAAGGCTTACATAATTGACTCTTGCAAACTACCTATTACAACATGACAATAGTAGATTCTAGCTATTTGGACATAGTCAATTACAAATATGGCTTTCAAGCCTCATTACAACATTTAATGGTCTCAAGGACCTTATCAAACAAAACAAACTACTAGAAGATCAAGCAAAATCCTGATGTCCTGGTGCTCCTGCACCAAAGCTGAGCAGAGCTTATCTTGAATTTCTCTTTGTATTCATTTGTTGTTTGAAGATCCCTTTTTAGGGTGTCAATCTGATTCTCAAGTTGTTCTTCATTATCTCTAGCTTCTTCAAGATCAGATTCCAAGTGCCTGATTATTCTATCCAATTTGTGGCAGTCTTCTGACTTCTCCTTGAGAGATTGTTTTAGATTATCTTCAGTCTTTCTTTTCTCTTCAATTTCTTGGGTGAATTTCATAACCCCTGATTCCATTTCATGTCTTACCATAATGACCTCTTTTGATAGCTTCTCACATAATTTGTTCTTCTCATTCAGATCTTCATTAGTATCAATGGCTTCACTTTGACTTGCTAATTGCTGAAGAAGTTCCTTTCTTTTTTTCATAGAGATGCTTAGTTTCTCTTTTAGTTCATTTATGAAATCATCAGATTGTTTGAGACTTTCCCTCAAGTTGTTGACTTCAGAGTGAGATTGCTCAAGATCATCGAAGGCAGACTAAAGCTGTTCCCTCATACCATACATATCCATTGGAATTCCTAGATCTTCCTCAAGTTGTTAGGCTCTGTTTGGAGGAACTTGGCTCTGATACCAATTGTTGATAACTGAGAGGGGGGTGAATAAGTTATCTTAATTAATTTAACTTTCTGTTCTTCTTTAATAACTAGTGCAACATCAAAACAATAAGCATTCATAACCATGAAAGTAGAAACAAAATCAATACACATAACACAATGATTTTGACATGAAAAACCTTGTTAAAGGAAAAACCACGGGGTGACTAACCTAAGATTGTATTCTCTGTTAAAAGAATAGAAGTACAAAATGGCACTTGCCAATTAGGGCTCAATGCCCGAGCACACTGCTCACAAGAGGCTCACTGCCTACAAGAGACTCACTGTCTACAAGGTATAAAGAAAGTAACAAGATACTTGAACTGATGAAAAGCATCCACATGTGCTGAGGTTCAGTTTCAGTTAGGCTTAATACACTGATCTACTGCACTTCATTCTCCCTCTTCTTTGGTGCTGCTATCCTGTCACTGTTGGCAAGAGACACTATATGGATTCATGGTTGTTGTCATTGATGGCAACAAAGGTCATCCCACACATCCACAAGTCATGATGTGTCTCTACCGGAAGTCAGAATAAAGAATGTTGTGGTCCGGTGAACAAGAACAGAGCATGTGGCAAGGTCCGACAGATTGATCTGGATCTCTCAGAGGAAGTGTCTTGGTGCAGTGCGGATTTGGGGAAGTCAAGAGGACTACCTTGAGTGGTATATTCCAAGGATTTAGCCTCCGGTGATGGACAAGGAAAAAGATATGAATAGTTGAGTACCGGATTCCTGAGAGACAGTGAAAACAGAGGAAGAACTGACTGACAGAGTATCAGACTACTTTCCGGATGTGTTACTATTGATGATAGAGGTTGTGAAGGCATGAATCATGTTTGGCCGACATGATTAATGATATCTACAAGTATATGCTTGATCCGCATTGCTTGGTGAGGAAGGATTCAGCCGACAGAACAAGAGTTTGTAAGAAACTAGACTGTTCCGGATGCCGACTAGAAAGGTGATGAAATTACTTGTGCGGATATATATAGAGGATGGATTTAGTTGTGAAGGGTGTAATGGTGTGAAGATATATGCGAATAAGTCCAGAATAGAGCAGAAGTAGCAAAAAGGATCCGGTATGTGAAAGATAGCAGAATAAAGAACAGAGGAAAGATGAAGTGCAGCAGATCAGTGTACTGAGCCTAACCGGAACTGAACTCCAGCATATGCAGATGCTTCCAATCAGTTCAAGACTGTGATTCTTATCACTTTGTAGACAGTGTGTCTTCTTGTAGGCAGTGGGCCTCTTGTGAGCAGTGTGCTCGGGCAGTGAGCCCTAATTGGCAAGTGCCATTTTTTGTAATCTCCTATTCCTCTAACAGAGAATAATTTTGGGTTAATCACCCCGTGGTTTTCTCCCTTAACAGGGTTTCCACGTCAAAAATAATGTGTTATGTGTTTCTTATTTCATGGTAATGTTTTTGTGTTTGATTCAATGCTGCATCAATTAAAAAGAAAGTTCAATAAGGAAAATAATTAGGATAACTGATTCACCCCCCCCTCTCAGTTATCAACAATTGGTATCAGAGCCAAGTTCCTCCTAATAGAGCCTAACAGCTTGAGGAAGATCTGGGAGTTCAAATGGATGCATATGGTTTAAGGGAGCAACTCAAGACTGCTCTTGAGGATCTTGAACAGTCAAATTCTGAAGTCAATGAATTAAAGGAAAGACTCAAACAGGCTGATGAATTCATGAGAGAATTAAAAGACAAATTAAGTCTCTCTATGAAAAAGAGAAAGGAGCTGCTCCAACAGTTGGCAAGACAAAGTGAAGAAAGCAATACAAATGAAGAATTGACTGAGCAAACCAAGTTATGTGAAAATTTATCAAAAGAAGTCATTATGTTAAGACATGAAATGGAATCAGGAACTATAAAGTTTACTCAAGAGATTGAAGAAAAAAGAAAGGCTGAAGACAATCTAAGACAATCTCTTAAAGAAAAATCAGAAGAATGCCACCAGATGGACAGGATTATCAGACATCTTGAATCTGATCTTGAAGATGCCAAAGATAATGAAGAAAAACTTGAGGATCAAATTGCCTCTCTCAAAAGAGACCTTCAAACAGCAAATGAATATAAAGAGAAATTCAAGATAAGTTCTGCTCAACTTGAAGTTCTTCTTGGAAGTCAAAAGAGGACAGATGACAAGTATGGTTTGGGATATGAGAAAGGAGAAAGCTTCGGATCCGGTCAGAAGAATCTTGGATCAGAAAATCCAAGGAGCAAGCCTAGAAGACCTCCGGTAAGACAGCCAAATGCTCAAAGATATCCATCCTTCAATGGATACTGCCACAGCTGCAACCACTTTGGTCACAAAGCTAATCAGTGCAGAATGAGAATGAATCAGATTAATTCATCCTTCTCCGGACAGTGCTTCAACTGCAAAAGGTATGGACACAAATCCCATGAATGCAGAATTATGCAAGTAAACAAATCATTCAAAGGTAGATGCTTTACATGCAATAGAGTAGGTCATATGGCTAATCAATGCAGATCAAGAGGATATCAGTCAAATATGCAAAGAAATGTTATTTGCCAAATCTACAATAGGTCTGGTCATAATGCTAAAGTCTGCAGAAACAAGTATCAGGACAAAAGAGGTCCGGTGTATAATCAGAATCAAGACAAGGGTAAACAAAAGATGAATGCGGATGAAGTTAGGAATCAGATGAGCAAGATTTGGGTGAAGAAAAGTTCAGAGAATGTAGAGGTTGGATCCGCACCAGACTCTGGTGCTGATATTTCTTCCAGAAATTAAAAAGTGAGCTCAGGCTCAGGGGGAGACTCAAAGAAAATCCTGTTCCCCCAGCCAAACAAGTGGTGCCGGATGTGGCACAAAATGTGGATTAAAGGGTTTGTAGATATGAGTCTTGAGATGCTTCAGTCAAGTTTTCAGAGGTCCGCTTGGAGTTATGAAGAAGCTGTGATCGATCAAATAAGACCTGTTCAGGGAGATGCTCCGGTATGACAAATGATTACAAAAAGGTCCGAAGAGATCCGGAAGTGCACTATCTTGTTCTGCGGATTGGACAGAGTGTTTGGGATGTTCTTGTAATATGTTACCTCGATTTATTCATGATTGAAAGATCCGGATGATATTCACAGATCAGGACTAATCCGGGATACTCCAAGCTATCCAGACAAGGCAAACCGGAATAATGTAGGTGAAGCATTTATTGCAGACAGATATTAGGGTTCGCGGAGCAATATAAGGGATTTCTCAAAAGTCATTTGCTCATTCTGCACTCAAGAAGAAGCGAATAGTGGAGCTCTGCAACAAGATTCATCAAGCACACCAAGGATCTCCTGCCGAAGTCATTGCATAAAGAAATCAATCCAATCACTCCGTGCAAATCGAAGGCGCATAAGGTATTCTCCGTTTTTCATTACCTCACTGCAAATCTTTGAAGAATGGCTACTCCAAATATAGTTAAGATCTCTAATAGACCTCGCCCCTCATTCAAGAAACATCCTTACAAATCATTGGAGGTAGATCCACTAGGAGCCTTCTCTAGTGTTCCTCATGGTGTATTGCATACGGAAGATATTAGGGTTTACATCCATGCGAATCTTGAAGACTTTGGAGAATCAAAACTGATGGATATCTATCACAAACAATTGATAGATGACTCCTTTGAGATCAAACCTCAGTATAAAGCCATCCAGGACAAACACTTTGCACAGTGCATTCATTTCCCCTGTTTTGAAGAAGATGAATGGGTCCGGTATGTACTAAGTAGAGTACATGACAACTTCCTATGGTTAAACAAGCCCTTCAAGATCACCAAGGACGCAATTAGGGCTGTAACCGGTCTGCACTCATCCGGTGGATTACCTGTTCTCAAATCTGTCAAAAATCAGACAGTCAGTGATGCAACCGGATCCAAGTTTGACAAGAGAGCTATGACAGTTGATGATATCATTGAACCGGATGTCAAATTTGCAGCTATAATAATTGGTTACAAAATCTATCACTCCAATAGGGAAAATTCAGTACCGGGAACTGCAATCTACACAGCCTATCAGATGTTAAAGGAGAATGCAGACTATGACTTGTGCGAGCTTCTAGTAAACCAACTCTTTGAAAATCTGCAGAAGATTAAGAAGGACAAGAAAAACTCCTTCAAATATGGCAATCTGATCCTTTGTCTCTTCTTTTACTACATGAATGAGCTTCCCGGATCCAGTGGATGGATATGGCAGAATGACAGACCGGTTGCCATTCAAATCAGAGACTATTTGCATGGACTTGGGGATGCAAAAGCAAGAAATACAGCTCTATGGGGTTACTTCAAGAACTTCCAAAGCATGATGCATGCAAGAGAAAGAATACCCCAATCCCTTGTTGAAAAATACAAAGACACAGTATGCTTCATGGTAGAAATAGATCAGTGTCTGATGGAGGCAGTGGAGCCAAGGACTGTCTGGATCATGCCCATGGGGTATGAAATGGATGAACAGATAGTAGAGCTGCATGTTCAACACATGCTAAGCCAGCCCAAAGATCCTAAGGCAGAAAGGTTCGGAACCTTTGAGGAACTGAGTGTAAAGTTACATGTAGAACTCAGGGAACCGGAGATAAAGAGGAAGGTAAGAAAAGAAGTTGAGCATATTGCTCAAGGCCTAGGCATCTCAAAAGAGGCACTTGATGCCAGTCGGGAAAAGAGGAGGAAGGCTGAGGAAGAAGAGAAAAGTAAAGAAAGTGTTCCGGTTGAAACTCCCACCCGGACCAGATCATCAAAAGATCTGCACCTCCCTCAACCAAAAGTTCAAAACTGGAAGTCCAGGCATCCGGTAAAAGATCCAAGACAAAAGCCACAAGGGCTTATAAAAGCCAAAAGGATGAAGAGGAAACAGAGTCAGATGAGGGAGTAAAAGAAATAAAGAAGCAGAAGAAGAAAGGATCCGGTAAACCCTCCTCAGGACAAGACAAGGATGAAATGGCAGAGGTATCTGTTGAAAAGCCCACTCTGTCTCTAGAGAATGTAATCAAGTCGGTCACAGTGGATGGAAACCTTCAACCAATGACTGAATCTTATGATGACTTCAGTGAGGCTGACCGAAAGACTCTGCAGGAAGCCACAGTCAAATATCTAAACATATATAATAAGGCTTTCATTGAGATCATATCTCTTATTCCTAAAAGCCTAGAAAAGGAATTGGAAGTAAGAAAGAACAATGCTCATGCAAAAGATCTTGAGATCCGGGAGCAGATAGCTATTCAGCTATATCCTCAAATTGATCCTAAGACAATGAACATAATCTTCAAGGACTGCAAAGATGAGTTCAGAAGTAAAGCCAGGATGAATCAACTCATGCTTGGTGAGACTGACAAAGTGGCCCAAGAGACAGAAGAGATCCTCCGGAAGGCCTTCAAAAGGTTCAATCTTCCTGTTGTAGAGGACTTAGGTGGAGAAACAGCTGCGGATTTGGAATCATCTGTTCCGGAAGAAGTGGGCCCTGAACATACAAGCATCTCTCCTCCGGTTTCCCCTACAGTCTCCGGATCCAAAGAAGAAGAGCAATTACAGGAGAAGGAAGCAGGGGTGAAAGATAAAGAGGTTGACAGTTCCAAGACTGCAGAAGAAAAGAAACATCTGTCTCCGGCAAGAGACACTGCACAAACTGTTCAACAATTTTTGAGCAAAGAAACTTTAGAGATTGATGAACCGGAGCTTCTAAAAGGCCCATTCGACTTTGACTCTCTCTCTCCGGTACAAACAATGAAGATAGCTTCATTTGCAAATGCCAAGGCAAATGAAAAACTCCTGAAGTCTCATATGGAAGACTGTGAGTTGATAGAGGCTGCTTCCGGAGTACTTGTAAAGATTATGCCATCAATCCAGATAGATCCGATAGCCTCCTCTTCCGGTAATCTAAAAACCTTAGTCAACAGTGTTGATACACATTTTGATTCTCTAGAAAAATCAGCTGAAGAAAAGGTCCGGAAGGAATTTTTGGATAAAAGATTTTCAGAAGTATTAGAATTAATCTCTAAAGATAGGAAGATTGTGAGCATTGAAATAAAGAGCTTAGAGAATGCTCTTAAGGATGGCGGTGACATTTACAAATTTTGTATATCCTGGCCAAAGGCAACAGCAGCAATTGATAAGAAAATAAAAGAGGAACAGGACAAGCTACAAAGCTTATCTCAAAGTTTTGATCCTCTCTCTTCCTCCATAATAAATCAAGAATGTCAGACTATTGCAGTCTTGAATGAAATAAAGAACCTTGAGAAGGAAAGGAAGAATATCACTAACCGGATGGGAGAACTTAGAAGGATTATAATCCCTAAGTTGGAAACTATGCATGAGGCCATCAATGATGCTCAGACCACCGCCCAAACAAAAGATCCGACAGATCTCAAGCGGGCAGAAGCTTTTGCATTTTTGTTGAGTGGTCACATTTCAATTTTGGACAGAATGAAGCAAAGTTGGGCTACAGAAATGATCCAATTGCAGACATCCTTTGCAGACATTCTTCAGTATATGTGAGTATGTAAATATGCGGCTATGTATAGAAAATTTTTGAAAATTTTGGTGTGCGGACCCTACCCTTTGCCATTGATGTCAAAGGGGGAGTGAGGAGCAGTGAAAAATGAGGAATCCAACTAAGGGGGAGTTCCGAAAATTGTATATAAAGACAGAGCATCAGCAAAGGGGGAGCATAGTGAAAACACTTAGTCATTTTTCACTAAGTGTTGCCATCAATGCCAAAGGGGGAGATTGTTGGCAAGAGACACTATATGGATTCATGGTTGTTGTCATTGATGGCAACAAAGGTCATCCCACACATCCGCAAGTCATGATGTGTCTCTACCGGAAGTCAGAATAAAGAATGTTGTGGTCCGGTGAACAAGAACATAGCATGTGGCAAGGTCCGACAGATTGATCCGGATCCCTCAGAGGAAGTGTCTTGGTGCAGTGCAGATTTGGGGAAGTCAAGAGGACTACCTTGAGTGGTATATTCCAAGGATTTAGCCTCCGGTGATGGACAAGGAAAAAGATATGAATAGTTGAGTACCGGATTCCTGAGAGACAGTGAAAACAGAGGAAGAACTGACTGACAGAGTATCAGACTACTTTCCGGATGTGTTACTATTGATGATAGAGGTTGTGAAGGCATGAATCATGTTTGGCCGACATGATTAATGATATCTACAAGTATATGCTTGATCCGCATTGCTTGGTGAGGAAGGATTCAGCCGACAGAACAAGAGTTTGTAAGAAACTAGACTGTTCCGGATGCCGACTAGAAAGGTGATGAAATTACTTGTGCGGATATATATAGAGGATGGATTTAGTTGTGAAGGGTGTAATGGTGTGAAGATATATGCGAATAAGTCCAGAACAGAGCAGAAGTAGCAAAAAGGATCCGGTATGTGAAAGATAGCAGAATAAAGAACAGAGGAAAGATGAAGTGCAGCAGATCAGTGTACTGAGCCTAACCGAAACTGAACTCCAGCATATGCAGATGCTTCCAATCAGTTCAAGACTGTGATTCTTATCACTTTGTAGACAGTGTGTCTTCTTGTAGGCAGTGGGCCTCTTGTGAGCAGTGTGCTCGGGCAGTGAGCCCTAATTGGCAAGTGCCATTTTTTGTAATCTCCTATTCTTCTAACAGAGAATAATTTTGGGTTAATCACCCCGTGGTTTTCTCCCTTAATAGGGTTTCCACGTCAAAAATACTGTGTTATGTGTTTCTTATTTCATGGTAATGTTTTTGTGTTTGATTCAATGCTGCATCAATTAAAAAGAAAGTTCAATACGGGAAATAATTAGGATAACTGATTCACCCCCCCCTCTCAGTTATCAACAGTCACATACCGGATCTGTGTTACTGCTCCCACACTGCTCTCTACTTTTCTTCACACTTTACAACACACCACACACACCTTCTTATCGAGATCCATCTGGTATATATATCCGCACAAAGGATTTCAACATCTTTTTAGTCAGCATCCGGAATACTCAATATTTTCCCAAACTCTGGTCTGTTGGCTGAATCCTTGCTTACCAAGAGATGCGTATCAAAGAGATGCTTATAGAAGTCATCAATCATGTCAGCCAATCATGAATGATCCCTTAAGAAACTTGATCACCATCTATATTTCATCCGGATTAAGATCTGAAGCTCTATCGGTCAGTTCTTCCTCAGTCTACTCTGCCAAACAAGAACCCAACACTTAGGTGTTCATATATTTTCATTTTTACATCACCGGAGGCTCAATCTCTAGAATATATTAGTCATGGTACTCCTCTTGACTTCCCCAAGTCTGCACTTTACTGAGATACTTCCTCTGAGAGATTCAGACCTGATTGTCAGACCTTGTTGCATGCTCTATTCTTGGTCACCAGACCAAAATACTCTTCAATCTGACTTCCGGTATAGACACACCATGTCCTATGGATGTGTGGGATGGACTTTGTTGCCATCAATGACAACACTCATGAAGCCACATAGTGTCTCTTGCCAACACTAAGGACAAGTCCAAGGGCCGGTCTAAGACTCCTGGTAAAAAGAACAGAGTTAAGTGTTGGAACTACGGTAAAAGGGGACATGTGAAGAAGGAGTACAGAAACCCCAAGAAATAGTGGGAGAGTGCATGTAATCTTGTTTCTAATGATCACTGGTTGGTTGACTCAGGATGCTCATTTCATATGACCCCACATAAGGAATGGTTCTCCACATATGAAGAATATGATGGAGGTAATATCTACCTTGGTGATAACTCTTCATATCTGATTGTTGGGAAAGGAAAGGTATTGTTGTGTTTCAATGATGGGAGGATTAAAACCCTCCCTAGTGTTTTGCATGTTCCTGGATTAGCTATAAATCTGACTTTAGTTTCGAAGTTGAATGATTTGGGAATGCATGTGACATTTGACAAGCATGGCTGTAGATTGATGAGAGGGAAATTGGTGGTAGTGAAAGGCAAGAGATTTGAGAACTTGTTTAAGCTTGAAGCCACTATAGTTTTTAATGTCTCTTATGTTTCTAAGGCTTTTGAAAACAATTGTATGTTGTGGCACCGCAGATTGGGCCACACAAGCAATAATGTATTAAAAACTATTAATAATAAAGAATTGTTGGACAATTTCTCTTATTTTGATGAGCACTTTGATTTCTGTGAGCATTGTGTGTTTGGTAAACAAAACAGAAAATCATTTCCTTTAGGAAGCAATAGAGAAAAAAAGAAATTAGAAATTATTCATACGGATGTGTTTGGACCTGTGGATAATGAATCTATTAGAAAATCTCATTATTTTGTCATCTTCATTGATGATGTATCTAGATATACATGGATTTATTTTATGAAACATAAATATGAAGTTTTCACTAAGTTTAAGGAATTCAAAGTCTTAGTAGAGAACCAATTAGGTTTAAAGATAAAAATATTAAGATCTGGTAATGGAGGGGAATATTGCTCTAAGGAATTTGACGAGTTTTGCAAGCATGCAGGTATAATCAGACAAAAGACAACTCTGTATACACCACAACAGAATGGTGTTGCAGAAAGGATGAACTGAACAATTATGGAAAGAGCCAGAAGGATGCTTAGTGATGTACAGTTGGATAAATACTTTTGGGCAGAGGTTGTGTATTGCTTGCTACTTGATAAACAGATCTCCTTGTAAGGCTCTTGATTCAACACCTTATGAAGTGTGGATAGGTAAGAAACCTTTTGTTTCACATTTAAGGGTTTTTGGTTATGAGGCTTTTGTTCATGTGCCTAAGGAAAAGTGATCTAAGATATATCTAAAGGCTGAAAAGTGTACATTCATTGAATATGGTGACAATGTCAAAGGTTATAAGCTTTGGTATCCACTAACCCACAAGATTATCTTTTCTAGAGATGTTATTTTCAGGGAACTTAGAGCTATTTCTGAACCTGAGCAGCCAAAAGAAAAAGAAGAAAAGGTAAAGAAGGTACACTTTGATTTAGAGCAGTAGGATGCACCTCAGGAAGAACATAATGATGGATTGGGGGGTGAAGAAGAAGAAGATTCGAGTAGTTCTGATAAAGATGAGTCTATTGTTATAGAAGAAGTTGGTGCAGACGATAATGCAAAAGAACGAGTAGAGTCTCTTACTCCACCCTTGAGGAGATCCACAAGACAACGAAATCCAGTTGACAGGTATAGCCCACCAAATTTTTGTTCTGTATATGCTTTATTGATTACTAACGATGAACCTAGATCCTACAGGGAAGCTATTTCCATAGATGATAGTGAGTCTTGGAAATTAGCCATGCAGGAGGAGATGATGGCTTTAGACTCTTGTAACACCTGGGATCTTATTTGTTTGCCCAAAGGAAGAAAGGCCATAGGTTGTAAGTGGGTCTTCAAGAAGAAGTTTGGAGTAGACAAGTCATTGGAAAAGTACAAGGCTATACTGGTAGCCAAGGGCTACTCCCAAAGAGAGGGAGTTGATTTTGGTGAAATATTCTCTCCTATTGCTAAATTGACTTCTATTAGATTTCTCTTATCCATTGCTGCAGCTTATGATTGGGAGATTGAGCAAATGGATGTTAAGATTACGTTCTTGCATGGAGATCTTGAAGAAGAAATTTATATGCAACAACATACAGGTTTTGAGGTAAAAGAAAAAGAACATTGGGTTTGTAGGTTAAAGAGGTCTCTTTATGGTCTGAAATAGTCCCCCAGAATGTGGTATCAAAAGTTTGACTCATTTGTTTTGAAATTGGGTTTTGTTAGAAGCAAGGAGGATCACTGTGTTTACATTCAATGTGTTGATGATTCTATACTGGTTATTGCTTTGTATGTTGATGATATGTTGTTTTTCAACAATACTAAGGTTATGATCAATGAGCTTAAAGCCTAACTTTTAGGTGCATTTGAGATGAAGGATCTTGGTGCTTCAAGGTATATTTTGGGAATGGAGATTAGGAGGGACAGAGTTAACAAAAAGCTTTGGTTGTCACAAAGTAAGTATGTGAATACTATTTTACAGAGGTTTAGTTTGCAAGACTGTGACCCAGTTAGAGTTCCTTTACCCATTGGTACTAAGCTTTCATTAGATATGTGTCCAAAGACTAAGGATGATTTTAAGGATATGTCTAATGTGCCACATGCTAGTGTTGTAGGGAGTTTGATGTATGCAATGGTTTGCACTAGATCAAATATTGCCCAAGCAGTGAGAGTTTTGAGCAAATTTATGTCTAACCTTGGTAGACATCATTGGAATTATGAGAAGATGATGTTTAAATATCTTGCAAGTACTCTTGATTATTGTTTGGTTTATTCTGGTACTGACAGTCCTGACAAATCTTTGGACATATAGGGTTTTTTTGATGCAGATTGGGCAGGTGACTTAGATAGTCAAAGGTCCACTAGTGGCTATGTGTTTACTCTATTTGGAGTAGTGAGTTGGATGAGTAAGAGGCAGTCCACAGTTGCTTTGTCCACCATAGAAGTAGAGTATATGGCTGCTACTCATGTCTCTAAGGAGGTAGTTTGGTTGAGGAGACTATGTACAGGTATTGGTTTTGATTGCAAGATCATTCAGATTGGTTGTGATAGTCAGAGTGCTATCTGTTTGGCCAAGAATCCCATGTATCATGCTCAGACTAAGCATGTTGATGTTCAGTATCACTTTGTTTAAGAGTTGGTTGCAAATGGAGAGATTGAGCTGAAGAAGATAGACACTTAGAAGAATGTTGTAGATTCATTGACCAAGCCTGTGAGCACAGAGAAGTTCATGTGTTGCAGAGAGGCCATGGGCCTTGTTTCTAGTGCCTGATTATTTTTCATTTTATTTCCTATGGGTTGATTTACAATGTATAATGTCAAGTGGGAGAATGTTAAGATAAGGTTCCATTAACCTTGTAAATCCCAATATTGTATTTATTCCATTTATTATATGTAATTTGTCATTATCCATGAAGTGATGTACTAGTTTCACTGGCAGGGGTAATTTCAGAGTAATCGGAGGTAATTATAGAGTGACTTTTACAGTTGGCAAATGTAAAAACTCAAAGTAAATGAGGGTAGGTGTGCTCCCTTGAGGAATCTACTATTTTTGGTATGTATGATAACTGTCATAATGTTTGGTAAGTGAATCTATGACAGCTGCAAGTTGTCATAAGATTATGAGATTCTATGACGCGTATGACAGATATGTTAGTTGTATATTTGCTATATTTAGCCCAAGGTTCCTATCTTGGAAAGATACTCTTTTATGGAATCTATGATGCCAGAGGCCAGATTTAGTATTGGGCCCCCAATCTTTGCATGGCTATTTTTGGACAAGTGTAAGATGCTTGTAAGATGGTAATTAATGTGTACAAGTTGGAGAATCTTAGGAGAGAGAAGGTGAACGCTTAGGATGAGTTGGAAAACATTTCTATAAGTATTATCCATGTATTTGTTGCTGCAATATAGATTTTAAGTACTCAGGTGCTACCAAAATGTTGTTGGATTGAATATTTGTGGAGAGAGTTGTGTAGTTGATGTATTGTACAATCTTGTTGAGATTAATACAAACTTGTGCCTCTTCCTAGTGGATTTTTTTACCTGTAAGGATTTTCTCCATGTAAACACCGTGTCATTGTGTTGAGTTCTTTATGTAAGATATCTTTTCTATAGTGGGTTTTATGTTTTGTTACAATCTCCATTGTTAATGCACACTTAAGATTGCTGAAATTTATCTTGAATCAGATTTCCATTGAAGTAGTGTTGCTTTCATTTCTAACAGTGGTCTACGCCATAAGTTTTCCAAGAAAGAAATAATTGAAGATGCAACAAATAAGATAATAATGTTAACTCTTCAAAATAAAACAATTTTACCAAGCTTTAAACAATGTAAGAGGTTGGAAGCTCCTTGAGGAGTAATAAAATGCATAACCAACATTAATCCCCTATGAGAGCCTCCACAATGACCAAGCTACAAGTGTGAAGCCAATCTAAGCTAAGAAAGAGAGATACAAGTCAAGGAGAGCACCAAAACTAGCAATAGAGAACCAAGAGTTCTTTCTTTTTTAATGCCAAATCTTTTTTCCCAAAAATGAGTTTAAAAGGAGGTAAAAGAAGTGAAAATATTTAAACAATGAGTTTATATAATGAGGAAGAGATAATCAAAGGGTCAAGCACACTTACAGTGGTTGTGTCACTGCCGAATGAGTGTTACCACCTATTGAATCAAATGACAAAGCATGAGAGCAATGTTTTTGAATTTTGGAATCTTTAAGACACTAACACGTTGCATAGATGTCTATGCGTTGTGCTTGTGTCCTAGGAAAGTTTTCCAATGTTTTGACACGTGCTTCCAAAAAATTAAGAAAGATAAGCATATGGTATAGAATTTGGCAAATCTTGATGAGGGGTGAAATAGGCCAAGGTTAGGCTCAAGTGGCCCTAGAAATATGCTATGGGATCACACACTAAAGCTGGTCAAAACACAACATGAAAATGTGAGGGTATGCAATTTTATATGTTACACATTTCAATGTAGTTGAGGAAAGAATGAGAGACTACACTAAAAGTATATTGCTATTCATTCATCAACACACACTAAGATCATTTACACAGAATAGTTATAGCATGGAAATTAAGGCATGACATCATCACACAAATAATCATACATATTGTAATCATAATCAAACAATGACACAGAAGGGTTATGGAAATCAATGACCAATAACACACAAGAGAGTGGTGAAAACCACCAACATCAATAAATGAGTGTGGTGATCTAACAACACTCATGTGAAGAGAATCACATAAACATAATGGATACTAAAAAATTGATGAACAATAAGAAAGGAATACTAGACATGGACATAGAGTGTCATCATGATGGTTTTCAAAATTGCATGGATGTTGAGAAGTAAAACATTGTAAGTACCCAAAATTTAATGAGTCAATAAACACATTTAATGATGATTTGGTAGTCCAATACTCAGCCCATGCGGCATTCTCATTTCTCCTCATATCATTTTCTTCCTTGATGGAATCCTTCCTAGTACCTAGTACCCTTCCTTAGGTGTTATTCCCCCTTGTTTTGCATCTTCCTAGCCTTCCCAACCTTCTCACCATCACCTAATGCCTACCTTAATCTATAGGAGAACCCAAGCGACCCATGTTAAGTTGTTGGGTCACCCAAGTGACCAACACTAATAAGAGGGTGACCCATATCTTGACACAAGAAACCTTGTTGTCATTTGGCATGGCCACGAGTCATTTAAATTTTCTTGTTTTTCTCTAGTTTCCTTCCCAAAACTCAACTTTTTCAATGGGAGATAATATGTTTTCTTTCCTACTTTCTTTCCTTCTTTAAAGCTAATCTTTCATTACCTTTTAGCTTGATTTCCATCTGTTAACATCTCCTCTTTTCCTATATAAAATCCCCTCTCCCATTCATAAGGGAGGAGAATTTTTGCATACACAAGATTTGAACAAATTTTAAATAAGCTTTCTCCCTAGGATAGAAAGATTAGGCTACCTCTACAAGACTTTTCTAGAGGCTCTCATCCCATCCATAGTGGATCACCCTTAGAAGATTTCATTCCTCTCTATATATCCTTAATCCCAAATCCTCTTGTTTACTATACCAAGAATATAATCCTATATTCTTAATGCTTGCATACCATAGAAACCTAATGCTATCTTCCTCTCAAAATAATTCGCGTCAATCCCCATTTAGGATCTTTCCTTTCCATCAAGAGAAGTACCCCAAGGTTGGAAGAAGAGAAGATACCTCAAATAAAAACTAGACCCTCACTCACAACAATTCTTCAAGAAGATCCAAAGCTTCTTCCAAGTTCATTTATTCTAAAAAGGCAATTTCTTTATGCAAAGTTTCATTTGTTAGTAATTAGATCACATACTCTTGCCTAAGGACTATATCACTATGATATTGCTTCTTAGTTTTGTTTAGCATTCATTTCCTTAGGAAGATTAGATTTAGATTATTTTTTATGTTTTCCTCACTAGTAGATTAAATTTGTTGAAGCTCTATCGAAAATACCAAAAAAAGGCGTAGCATAGATTGCATTTAAAAAGTCATATAGGAGTTGCTATTTTCATGTAGATTAATTAATTCACACTTCAAATTGGAAAAGCATGAAAAAGGAATAAGTAGTTAGAAGCTCTCTTTTGTGCATCTAGAATAACGCATTTAGTTAGAATCATTTCAAAACATTCAGAAAAGCAAAACAAAAAGAGAAAATCCATCAATACCATCATGAGACATTCAACAAAATCTAACAAACAAATCAAACATCATAACTTGTCAAAATCACTCATGTTCAATATTCATATCTCTCACTCATCTTTTCATTCCAAATGTGTCCTAGGATTAAGGAAAATTGGATAGAGGTAGTTTTGGATGAACTCCAAGAGAATCAAACCATCATCAAGGTAATCTAAGAACACAACAAACAAAGAACATTAAGAGAATAACATTGTGCAATAGAGTGCTATCTTTTACAAGGACTTGTTGAAATCATTGAAGCTAGAATCGTAACATTAACACTCTAATGAGCCACAAGACAACATGCAAACATACCAATGGTTCAACATCCAACCACACAAATCAACACAACAATCTGCCATTTGACCCTTCTTCCTTGTGAAGTGAACGAGCCAATTGGTGTGATTCATATCAACAATAATGCTATCACTCACCAGACTTCCCAAATTCAAGAAGAGGGTAGTTAGTTCAACTTTCCATTGCTTGATTGGCATTTTCCACAAGAGTAGGAGTAGATTGGATTTTGGCCATTAGTCAAGGTTGCAGTGAAATGTATCTTTCTAAGTCCACATCATCATTGTTGGGGTGAGGTAGTTTTAGAATATCATAGACACCAACACAAATAGGGCTTCTCAAAAACAATCACCCAATCTATTTTATCTTATATTTGTATCCTCCTTCATGCTCTTTGCATGGGCATTGTCCAATTTCAAATTATGAATAGGGGTCCACTCTAATCCAAAACTCTAGATTTCAATCCTAGTTTAAAAATACCCAAAATTACCTGAAAGATCATGACACAAAAAAGGAGGCCAAAAAACATGAAACCCACTTCCAAAAGGTAGGAAATCACATTCCCACAATGAGACATTTCATCTCACAAAATAAAAGTTTTCACATGACCTAGAATCTAAAATTCTCATTTCTACAATTTCAAGAATCATAAGAAAAGCTCCATCACCATTAATGGAAGCTTCAATTTTCAAAAAGTAACATTTTCAAAAAGCAAAAATACCCTCTAACCCAAATAGGTGACGGGAATCCTCTTTTTCAATCACATAAATTTTTGCAACAAATTTTCAAGGGTTTCTGAGTGATTTTATGTTTCCAATAAAATTTAAAATACACCCAATTTAAATTCTAAAACTACTCTTTTGATCTAAATCCACCCAACATCACAAATATGAAATCATATAATTTTTTAAAAACAAATTGCAAGGGTCTGGGTACCATTTTTTGTTTTTAAAAAATATGAAAATTAACAACAAAATGAAACCTATAATCTTATCCATTTCTCAACAAAATGAATTCTCTTCAAGTCTAAATTGATTCATGAACAAACAAGCCATATTCCTATATCAACGGATATGAGAGCATGAACAAACATGGAATTTACATGAAGAAATTGCATTTATTAAATAAAAGGAAAATACTAGGCTTTGTTATACAAGATTTCAAATGGAGATTCTTGAGGTAGAAACCAATCCCAAGAAAGTAAACAAGCATAGCAATCATTTCTCCAAGCAATCCAATCCACCATCCTTAAGCAACTCTCAAGACAAAATGGAGGAGGAGAGAAAAATGGAGTAAAAAAACATGTTTTTGAAAACCCTTCCCCTTTTACATTTTTGCTCCTAAAAATCCCTAAACCCCAAAGTCACATTTTTCTCCCTTTCACAACTCAACAAGATATTTCCAAAAGGGTTATTTTACAACTTTAGATATTTTCAAGATATTTCACTAACATTTTTATTTAAAAATGCTTTTACAAAATACCTTTTAAATGATTAATATATCAATTTCACTAAAATTATTAATGCATTTAATTTAAACAATTTATTTTAACTTATTACATTTTCATGAAAGCAATTAAATAACTAACTCTTTCATCTTAAGCATATAGGATTATTTTGCAAACACTCCAAAATAAGTATTTTGAAAACCTGCTAAAATGAAAGCAAACTCAAGTTAAATAAATACACACAAAGGAAATATACTCTTTGCGGGTTTATCCAAAACATAAGGATCTAGAATCATAATTGATTCAAATTAGAGGCAAACTTGATAAAAATGAGGAACATCCTTTTATTTGCAACCAAATAGGATTGGTTAAGTAATCAAACATACCCACAAGAGTCATAGGGTCACTAACTCAACCACAAGGACTAGGTAGGGTGAGAAGGTCAAGTGAATCCATGTCATTCTCCTCCACATCCTTCCATTGGTCAAACACCTGTATGTTTCCTGCACACTCAAGGTAAAGCATCAAATTTGACAACGGAGCTCATAGCCAGAGCAACATATAATGACCAATGAGGACATGTAATCTAGCAAGGCATGTATCCATCCTATAATTAAATCATACCATAAACAACTCAATATAACCTTAAATCCAATCATAAGAAACATCAAGATAAGGCAAGAGTTATCACATGGGTGGATATTATGAAAAAGATAACAAAATAGATATGAGGATTGATGGAAATGGATGAGGAGGAATGAAGGATGGACAAGAAGTGATGGTATGCAGATTAGAAGCTAAATGGAATGAAAATAAAACTATTGTAATTGTTGCCTATTTTCGCTCTTCAGTTCAATAGACAATTCAGATGTCAAGGGTTAAAATTTTTATCATTTCTTGGTCATCTTCAAGTGTAAGAGGTTTGTCTTGTGTTTCAAAGTAGGACAATGTCCTAGTTGTCTTTTAGGTGTTTTGAGTTTTAGGAGGTTGTTAAGGGTTTTAGGAACTCCTAGCTCACCAAAACTTATTTAACATTGGTAAAAGAGTTATTAAATGAGTCTTTTGTTTGGTTCTAAACCTTAGCCTTATAAAAAATCACTTTTACCACATTCCAAGAGACCCTTCCACGTTGCATGGCATGCAAAAGGTAATGAAGACCTTGTTAAATCAATGTTTTTCCACTTTCAAACAAGATGTTTCCACGTTGCATGGTCAAATAAAAGAAGTTTCTTCACTTCCAAACCTTATTTTTGTCAAATAAACTACATGCACGGTTGGAGAGAAGAGGTTTTTGAAATCTAAATCCCTTCCTTTCATTCTTTTTGTGGTTAGAAAGTTGGTTAGGGTTGAGTGAGATTGGGAGAGAGTTTAGGTTTTGACCCTAAGGTTAGGAACTGGGGTTGTCTTGGTTAGGTTTTCTTCTTAGTGTTAGGTTTATCTTTTATTTTTACATGTCCTCTGTTAGGTTTCCTAATGTTTGTTACAACTTTTAACAATGGTGGAGATTGCTTTTACATGAAGAAGGTCTCAAACTGAAAAGTAAAGATCTAAGCAGTGAATCTTAGTAGATACTTGAGAGGAGGAAGGCAGATGGTTAGAAAAAACACCAGGAAGAAGATAGAGATGTAAGGCTATCAAGCATGATAAGGAATAGTGAAAGAGCTTAAGCAAACCTTGATAGGGTTTATGACAAAGATCTAGATGAGTTATATAGAGAATTACAATGGTATAGCTAAAAGAAAGAGCACCATGCAATGATTGAAGGGATTTAAGTCTTGTTGAAACCCTCATTTTGAATCAAAGAGGGATTGTCAAGGCAATGAAATTTATACAAAGAGGAAGAGATTGTCAAGAGGTTGTTTGATCTTCACAATGCACAGTATACAAAGGGCCGCAATGAGTTCTCTGTTTATCAAAACCCTAATAGTCTACCTATGGTGTTGAGATCTATGAAAATGTAGAAGTTTTGTCTAGAAATGCACCAGCATAAAGACCTGCACATTTAGTAGAGATAGTGAGTAGTGGATGAGGTACTTGGTCTCATAAAAGAAGAGAAGGAGATTTAAAACTGACAGTGCATGCAAAGGAATATAGAAGGTACAAACCCTAAGTGAAGAGACAGTGCAAAACATGGAGTCAAGTCATTTCAGGATAGTGATCAATACAATACTGAAGGAGATCTTGTGACTACCACATTGATATAGCAGAGTCATATGAGGTATGAAGCCTATTTACCATTGTAGGGGTTTTGTCTAATGTTCAAAATATACACCTCCACTGTGGAGTCATCAAATGGAATATAATGTTGTTCAAGGTATTATGAAAGTAGTAGGAGCCATAGGGCAGTTATAGTGACTTAAAACAATCCAAAGACCTCCTAGATGAGTTGATAAGTAGCCTCAAATGAAGGGACTGTGATAAGTGGTTTCCATTAGACAATATAAGGAGTATGCATGTTTCAAGAAGATCAAGATTCATGATGGAAAACCTTACAAACTCCATCAAGTATTGCATACCATCTAAACCCTAACAGGCAAGTTGAAGTTTGTATGAACACACAGAGATCAAGTTATAAAAGGATGAGATATAGGGACTCTAGGATAGAGCTTTAAGTTATTTCTTTCAATTTTTGTTGGGTCTAGAGGTAGAAAAAGCATTCTAACTTAGTTTTTCTCAGTTTTTACTACTAGAAAAACACTTTTGTAACACATTTTGAAGCAAGGAAATACAAATTTCAAACATATTCTTGATGTAAGAATACCTTTTCAAAAAATTATCAATATTGGCTTCTTTATATGTTATTTTATGGTGTATTTGAGCAAATGATGCATGTATTTTTATGTTTCAATAATTAAAACTTTAAAACATGTCCATATCAAACATCTATAGGTAGAAAAATATCTACTTTATGCAGGTTGTAAGTTGTGCAAAACATGTATACACCTGTTAGGTTGTGAAAATCATCATATTTCCTTCCAAACAACAAACTACAAGTGTCCTACTTACAAAATACTTATGCATAAAGTGTAAAACCAGAAGTTGTGCAAATATTTGTTGAAAAACTATGTCAAAATATCAAAAATAAGTCCTTTAAGTTTGGTGCATCACCTCCATAGGTATTTAGCCTTCATTTAATTTTTTCTTACTCTTTACCTCAGTTAGAGAACAGTAGTACAATCAGTTTTAGGTGAAAAACCAAGGGAACCGGCCCTCTCTGGAGGTTTAATTCAACCTTATGAAAGGAAGCAAGGTATGCAGAAAATGCCTCCTACATTGATCTACTAAGGAAATATTTATGCAAATTTTAACTTTTCCAGTTACAAATTAAGATGCACATTAACAAAAAGGCAATAACAACATTCAAATGCAAAACTCACGACACAAGATATACATGGGGAAAACCCTTTCAGGTAAAAAGATGCACACTCCAAAGCTGCCTAATATATTATTCAGGAATCAAGAAGATTACAATATACTTGCAGAGCAAGCTTTCATAGGAGTGTTTAGTCAGAAAAGAGGGAAGAGGATAAATAGTTAGATCCTCCTTTCACTACACATTCAACTGAGTTGAGTCACAACTTTTGCAAGAGGATTCACCTACAGGTTGATGGTCACTTGTAATGATGTGGAAATTCAAAAATTGTTAATTAATGTATTAATTTAATGCTCAAGTTTGCTCAAAACCCTAATTATGTAAAATCGTAAGCAAACAGAGAAATTATGACAAATGCTCGTAGACCAAGATAGTAGAAAAAGATTAGTTATTGGCCAATTTTCAAAGTTTGGGATGCAGAACAATTAGGGGCTTCATGACTAGCACCCTAGCCCAATGCAGTGTTTTCTTTAGGGGGTTCCGGACTCCTTTCGACACTAATGATCACTATTCTATTTAATTTTGGCTCTGTAGATGCGGAGGGCACTGTGACTAGTGCCCTAGCCTAAGGCAAGATGTTCTTTAGGATGTTGGGACTTCTTCTGATGTTGAATATCATTGTCACAGAGATATTTGCACATGCAAGCTCGAAGGGCTTTATGACTAGCACCCTAGCCCCGACAGTGCACCAAACTGCTTCTTTCCGCCAGATCCAGAATCTATTGGGAATTAAGGTGTCTCAACCTTTGCAAATTCCTAGCATTGTTTATTTATTTGTATATTTATTTATTGCCTAATATTGTAATTACTTGCACATTCAGTTTGGTCACATAGTTGAGGTAGCACGGTGACATGTCATCTTACTTGGAATGTGACTTGAATGGTCAAGTCAAACCTACATGGATTTGGGTATCCCATTTAAGGTGGCACTAATATGCCATGTGTCGGCATCTTGTGGTGTGTGGAAGACAATATTCCATATGACATAATCTATGATGCGTAAGAGCCAAGTTTAGAGATTCCTATGACAAGTGGTGACAAGTGTCGGTGAGGATCTTTGCATGAGGGAAAGGCATCTTTGGGTGCCCAAGTTGGGCTATGACATGTTGTAAGAGGAATATGCTATATTTAGAATTGTATGAAGGATTCTCTTACAACATTAAAGGTTGTTATCTTGGGAAAATCTATGACAACTGTAAGATGCGTAAGAGCATCCATCATAGTCTATTTTTAGCATGGAGCGCTTCTATGTTGGGAAATTCAAATCTGCCAAGTATGACAGATGTAAGGGATATATTTGCAGCAAGGACATGTGTCCTTTGATGTGGGATTATGTCCATCTGGCTGATGCAGAGGCATCCACACTAAAACCTTGACACACAGCACATCATGTTTTCCTTAACACTGTCAGCATCATCACATTTACTGTCGCCGACCGATATCCTCCTGCAGACAAGCCTTCGATCTTTCGCATGTCAGCAGCATCATCATATCTGACTATCGGCAGCATCATCATGTTCAGCAAGCGCGAACATCCTCCTGACGTCCACTGTTCACTTCACCGCCAAACGCTTTCTTCACTATCTTCAGCATCATGATGTTCAACATCATGTTCATCAGCAGGATAAAGAACATCCGGTTCCTCCCATATATCCTGATGATGACCCTCAACTCCACGCACCTTTCCTCTGATGCTTACGTCACCCTGATATCCTGATGACGATTATCCTGATGACGATGATGTCACATGCAGCTCCTCAATATCCTGATGACGTATATCCTGATGATGATGACGTCATATCCTGCTGTTGGCCAAACTTAACTTTTTTTGGCCCGTGATCAACCTGATCTTCTACCTTATGCCGATACGCTCCTCTTCGGCACCTCCTGATGATGATCACCCCGACGTTCATTCACTTCATACAATCGATAGCATCATGCTCATCTCCATCTACCCGGATGACGATGCCCGAAGCGACTGCAGGATATTCACCAAATATCCTGATGATGCCGTTTTAACGAACTTCCAGCCTTAGCGAATTTTCAACTCGCTGATCCTCCTAGGATGACCCGATCCACTCTCAGGGTGATCTTCCAAACTCTAATCTATCAGCTCGACCTAGCACATACCCATGCTAGGGTTCTCAACATCTCTCGACCGCGAACCTGCACACCTACATACAAACAGAAAGCAAACTAAAACCTAACCTACTGTACATGACCATTCCACCGATCTGACGAATCAACCGGTGGAATGGATCAGCGAATCCATGAAACCACCAAACCAGCAAATCGATCAAACAATGGAATTCAACAGAGGATGAACACAAACAGGATCACTTTATTTGATTTCAAAAGATGCAAATACAATGATCAGTCTCTCTCTCAGTCTCACTCTCTGCAACCTAGCTCGATCGATATATGCAATACCAACCGATCCTCATGCTTAAATAGGTTTTCCCGCGAGTACTACCACTCGACTCCAAGCGGCTGGGAAATCTCTCCAGGTGGCTGGGAGATCCAACCGGACCTACAACATGACAACTGTCCTAACAAACTACCTAAAAATAGCAAAGCATGGTCAGCATGATCTTAGTATAGTCAGCATGACCTTATTACATGCATTTGGTCTTATCAGACCTTCTTGGAAACATTAACAAGACTCAAACTATCTAACTGCCTCATGAAGGCCAGCTGTCAGGTAGTGCTCCTGCACCATACTCCCCAACAGAAAAGAACTCATGTCCCATGAGTTTGGATTGTGGAAGTCTTCCACCTTTACACTTTGCCTTTGCAATATTCTGACCTGTTCCAGCTGTATCCTCTGCTGGCTCTTGGCTGCTCCAAGACTTCTGAACTGTAACTTGCTTCTTTCCTGCAAGTAAATCCTCATGCCTGTCAATGTAGGCCTTTCTCACACATACCCTATGTTTGTCAGGTTGTCTGACCAGAACCTCTGTCTGAACTGCCTCTTGAACTTCTGTAGTGTTCAACTCTGTCTTCCTTTCAACCTTTATAGGACAAACAATAGTCCCAACTATGACAACATCCTTGTCATTCCTCTCAACTGGTTGCTGTTTGCAAACCTGTTTCTGAACCTGCTGCTGACCTCTGTCAGTCAAAACTAAAACTTTCTTCAACTTGTTGTCCTTAACAACTTCTTTCCCTGCAGTATCCTCAACTGCCTTTATGCCTGCTCCTATAGGCATCTGCACAAATTCCTTCTTTCCCATTAAAATGATTTTGGCTGCCCCCTGTGCTGCAGCATCTGCCTGCAATGGCATCAGCATAATAGTGTTCCCATCTTTCTTGATGGTGTAGGTATTAGCATACCCATCATACAGTACCCTTCTATCAAATTGCCATGGTCTACCCAACAGTAGGTGACAACATTCCATGGGCAAAATGTCACACAAAACCCTATCATGATATGCTCCAATCTGAAAATCCACATATGCCTGTTCATAGACAAAAAGTGATTGACTATCACTCACCCAAGATGCCTTGTAAGGGTGATGGTGTGGAATCCTTTCCAAATTCAGTTTATCCACCATTTCCTGAGATACCATGTTGTCTGTTGAACCAGTATCAATGACAACCTTACACACTTTACCTTTGCTCTTGCATATGGTCTTGAAAAGAGCTCTTCTTTGCATCATATCCTTTGATGCCTGCAAACTAATTCTCCTTAGCATCAATGCTTCTCCTTCCTCTGGATATGCATAATATTCAGGCTCCTTATCTCTTTGATAAGTGTTGGAATTCTGCACACTTTGCTCTGCTTTCTCTTCTTGGACAAGTTGTACTCTCTTGTCATTTGTTCTATCATTTCTGGATGATGAACCCTTGTTTTCTGGACATTTGAAAGATGGATGACCAAACTCACCACAGGTGTAACACTTTCCTGAAAATGTAGTAGAACCTCTACCACCTCCAAATCTGCCTCTATTACCTTTCCATCCACCTCTGAAATCAGACTGTCCCTGTCCTTTACCAGTTTCTTCTTGACCCTCATTGGTTTGCCTTTGTGTAGGGGCTGCTCCTCTTCCCCTCATATTGTTTCCTCTTCCTCTCATGGACTTATCTTGTCCCCTATTCATCTTTTCTTCAATCCTGATTGCCATTTGATAACAATCCTCCACATTCTTAGGGTTAGCTAAAACTAACTCATCCTGTATGTTCAATCTCAAACCAGCCAAGTACCTAGCCACCTTTTCTACCTCATTCTCATGATGACCAGATCTCATACTCAATTTATAAAATTCCTCAGTATATGCCTTCACATCCATTTCCTTCTGCCTTAAAAATTGCAGCTTCTTAAACATCTGAATTTCATAATCCCTTGGCAAGAATTTACCTTTGATCCTTGCTACCATCTTATCCCATGAAGTGATCTTTGACTTCCCTTGTTTCCTTCTCTCAGATTGTACATAATCCCACCACACCAAAGCATGACCTCCTAACTTGGTCTTTGCAATCTTTACCTTCTGATCCTCAGCAACATCTTCATATTCAAAGTGATTATCAAGTGCAGCAATCCAATCCAGTAACTCATCTTCATTCAAACTTCCATTATACTTGGAAACATCAACCTTTACCTTAGGTTTATCACTCTGCACTGCCTTTAACAATTTTGCAAGTCTCTGGTCTTCAGCATCCAGCTCTTCAGCTACCTCTTCATACTCTTCAACAGTATCTTCATCTGCTTCAGACTCACTGTCTTCCACTTCCCTCTTTTTGTTCTTTTCCAGGGCTACAAGCCTGGCTTGAAGTGCTTCAGCAAGCTCCTTCATCTTCCTCATCTCTCTGGCATGTTTTTCCTTCATCTCCTGCAATTCCCTTGCAGTACCACTACCTTTTGGAGGCATTTTGTCAACCTCTCAATCAACACACAACACACAATCAACTCTACCTCTGCCCTTTCGGTGACAGAATCAACACACAACAGCCCAGACCTTTTGCTGAGCTCTGATACCACTATGATGCAGAGGCATCCACACTAAAACCTTGACACACAGCACATCATGTTTTCCTTAACACTGTCAGCATCATCACATTTACTGTCGCCAACCGATATCCTCCTGCAGACAAGCCTTCGCTCTTTCGCATGTCAGCAGCATCATCATATCCGACTATCGGCAGCATCATCATGTTCGGCAAGCGCGAACATCCTCCTGACGTCCACTATTCACTTCACCGCCAAACGCTTTCTTCACTATCTTCAGCATCATGATGTTCAACATCATGTTCATCAGCAGGATAAAGAACATCCGGTTCCTCCCATATATCCTGATGATGACCCTCAACTCCACGCACCTTTCCTCCGATGCTTACGTCACCCCGATATCCTGATGACGATTATCCTGATGACGATGACGTCACATGCAGCTCCTCAATATCCTGATGACGTATATCCTGATGATGATGACGTCATATCCTGCTATTGGCCAAACTTAACTTTTTTCGGCCCGCGATCAACCTGATCTTCTACCTTATGCCGATACGCTCCTCTTCGGCACCTCCTGGTGATGATCACCCTGACGTTCATTCACTTCATACAATCGATAGCATCATGCTCATCTCCATCTACCCGGATGACGATGCCCGAAGTGACTGCAGGATATTCACCAAATATCCTGATGATGCCGTTTTAACGAACTTCCAGCCTTAGCGAATTTTCAACTCGCCGATCCTCCTGGGATGACCCGATCCACTCTCAGGGTGATCTTCCAAACTCTAATCTATCAGCTCGACCTAGCACATACCCATGCTAGGGTTCTCAACATCTCTCGACCGCGATCCTGCACACCTGCATACAAACAGAAAGCAAACTAAAACCTAACCTACTGTACATGACCATTCCACCGATCTGACGAATCAACCAGTGGAATGGATCAGCGAATCCATGAAACCACCAAACCAGCAAATCGATCAAACAATGGAATTCAACAGAGGATGAACACAAACAGGATCACTTTATTTGATTTCAAAAGATGCAAATACAATGATCAGTCTCTCTCTCAGTCTCACTCTCTGCAACCTAGCTCGATCGATATATGCAATACCAACCGATCCTCATGCTTAAATAGGTTTTCCTGCGAGTACTACCACTCGACTCCAAGCGGCTGGGAAATCTCTCCAGGCGGCTGGGAGATCCAACCGGACCTACAACATGACAACTGTCCTAACAAACTACCTAAAAATAGCAAAGCATGGTCAGCATGATCTTAGTATAGTCAGCATGACCTTATTACATGCATTTGGTCTTATCAGACCTTCTTGGAAACATTAACAAGACTCAAACTATCTAACTGCCTCATGAAGGCCAGCTGTCAGGTAGGTGCTCCTGCACCACTGGCCAAGGTGGATGCCTATCTCAAGATGCTTCCAATATTTGCCTTGTAATCTCTATATATTGCATAGTTTGGAGTTGTAGTTGCATAGTGTTTATACAGGTACTGTTATGCTGCCGGAATAACTCTAGATTTGACATTTGAAGACTCTTAGAAGAACTTGCATTGCAAGTGTATTGTAAACTGTAACTATTTCAAATAATACATTGTGCAGGTTTTAGAGTGTGGGGTTTTCACCTGAAAAGGTTTTCCCCACGATACATCTTGTGTCTACTTCTCTCTTTCTACATTCTTGTATTCTATTTGCTATTGCAATATCTCTAATATAAGTTTAATATTGCTACAACTATAAAGGTTAAATTTTTTTTGCATACCTCTCCCCTCATTAGATTAGTTTAGGAAGTGATTTCCGCACACCTAGTTTCCTTTTAGTTGGTAGCAGAGCCTGGCTAGTTTTGGTCCTAGCTGCTGGGTAGGGGTTTTTTTACCGATCTTAGATTGAGTGGGAGTCTGTGCAGAGTATTTTGTAATCTTGTTGTAGGAAGGAGATGGCAGGCACATCTGGAAGAATAGAGGTGGAAAGGTTTAATGGCAGCAATTTCGAGTTGTGGAAACTCAAAATGGAAGATATGCTCATTGATAGAGACCTATGGGAAGTAATTTCTGGTGAAAAACTAGCGCCAATGTCACAAGATGATTGGGATCTCAAAGATTGTAAAGCCAAGGGTCTTGTGAGACTCTGTTTGGCTGATTCCGTCCTGTTAAATGTTCATGAAGAGAAAACTGTGAAGGATTTGTGGAAGAAACTTGGTGATGTTTATCAGGTTAAGTCCCTGGTAAACAAGTTATTCCTACAGAAGAAGCTATATTCTCCGAGGATGGAAGATGGAGGATCTGTTGCTAATCACATGAATGCCTTTAATATGTTGGTTGCCCAATTGACATCCGTTGGTGTGGAGATGGAGGAGGAGGATCAGTGTATGACCCTGCTTTGTTCTTTACCAGATTTGTGGGATCATCTTGTTATGGCCATCAGGAGTACCACATCCACTTTCAAAATGGATGATGTGGTGTCTTTGCTATTATCTGAAGAGATGTGGATAAAGTCATCTGAGTCGGCCAAAGAAGCTCTTGCAGTTTGTGGAAGACCCAAGGAGAAAAGGAAAAAGAAAGACAAGAAAGATGAGAAGGGTAGATCCAAATCTCATGAGAGATCCAAATCTCCTGGAAAGTCCAAGGCACTGTGTTGGAATTGTGGGAAAACTAGGCATTTCTGAAAGGCATGCAAAGAGGAGAAAAAGAAAAAGAAGAAGAATGTCCTAGATTCAGATTCTAACAAGTCACAAGATGATGGTGATGCCTTCATTGCAGCCTTGGCCACCCATGTATCTGATGATGTGTGGCTGATTGATTCTGGTGCCTCTTTCCACATGACCTTGCATCGAGACTGGTTTACAAATTATGAAGAGTTTGATGGTGGAAGAGTGTACCTGGGTGACAATTCTCATCTAAAGATAGATAGTTGGCTGTGGAAGAGTCACAATCTAATTCCCTGATGGACGAGTGAAGGGGATCTATGGGGTTATGCACATCCCAGGCTTGGCACGAAACCTTCTTTCTGTAAGTAAATTAAATGATGCAGGTGTGCAATTTGTCTTCTCAAAAGAAGGATGCAAGATGACTAGAGGAGCTATGGTGCTTGCGAAGGGTACTCGAAGAGGTACTTTGTTTTAGCTGGAGGCATGCATTTCACAATGAGATAGTTCTTATGACTTGAAGAAAAGAGTTGCAGTCACTTCATCCCCACCATTGGAACAAACAACTACAAGATGTATTGTATCAAATTCTGATGGTAGTGCATTTTGGGTACCTAAGGGTGCTCATGCTTTGGAAGTTAAGCTTCCTGCTGAGAAGACAATGTTATGGCATAAGAGACTTGGCCACATTGGTGAGAAGGGTCTTAGAACCCTAAAAAATGAAAACCTCATTGAGGGGTTCGATGATTGTAATCTCAATTTCGACCTTTGTGAACATTGTATATATGGAAAGCAAAACCGTGTTTAGTTTTACTTGAGTTCTCATAAGTCTTTTGGTGTATTGGATCTTATTCGTTCTGATGTGTTTGGTCCAGTTAATGTTCCTTCGATCTCTAAATCTATATATTTTGTATATTTCATAGATGATTACAGTAGAAGGACATGGATTTATTTTCTTAGAAGCAAATATGAAGTCTTTGGTCAGTTCAAAGAGTTTAAAGCTTTTGTTGAGAATCAGAATAGTAAAAAGATTAAGTGTTTAAGAACTGACAACGGTGGTGAGTTCTGTTCTATAGAATTTGATAAGTTTTGCAAAGAACATGGGATTGAAAGACATAAGATAACTCCATACACCCTGTAGCAAAATGGAGTTACAGAGAGGATGAACAGGACACTGATGGAGAAGGCTAGGAGTATGTTTAGTGGAGCTGGCCTTGAACATAAGTGTGTATGAGGAAAAATCGATTAAATCAAACTAATTAAATCAAAGAACCCAATAACATAAAGAAAATGAATTTAAATAAAAGCCATGACAAATAATCAATGAAATAAAGACTTTTACCGAAATCTGTATTGTTTCCTTTGGATTGAATGTGGATTGCTCAATGAAGTTGCGAAGCCATAGCTGCAACAAGCAAGTAGTGTGCTTAAGAGATCAATGTCAAAAGATCGTGGGAGTGTTCAATCGATGCGTTTTGTGTATGCTCAAAGCTCTGTTAAGTGTGCCTGAGAATACAATCGAAGAGAGAGAGGCTCAATGAAGGAGATGAGGGGGGTTTATATAGATTTCAAGGAAGATCGATCAACGGTCCAGATAATTCAAAAAAATCAACGGAGGAGAACAGTTGAGGAATGTGCAACGAATGAGAAGAAGACATGTGTCTTGCTTGCTTTTGCATGAGAGGAGTTATCAAGAATAGAAGAATGAGTTAACTGAAGAGATAAATCAATTAAAGAATAAAGCAATCCGTTAAGTGATTTAAAACAAGAAGAATAGATTTGCATGAGAAAAGAAGATATTTTGCTTTATTAAATATAGAAATATTTAATTGATGAGCAAGAAAGCTTGAGTTATTTTAGAGATAACTCAAATTAGAAGAAAAAGCAATTTAAATAAATAATTGATTTATTTAAATTTAGAGAAGATATTTTGGAAGAAGTAATTAAATAATTGGAATTATTTAATTTAGAAGATTTGAAAACAAATTAAATAAATAAATTTATTTAATTGTTGTGCATGATTTTTGGAAGAATGATTTTGATTTAATTAAATAATTTAAGAATTATTTAATTTTAGATAAGAGGGAATTTGTTGAATTAATTAAATAATTGGGTTTATTTAATTAATGTAGATTTAATTTTTGGAAAGAGGATAATGATCTAATTAAATAATTAAAATTATTTAATTGTGAAAGAATATAGAGGAATTTAATTTAATTAATTAAATAAAGAGAATTTATTTAATTAATGTTGAAAGTATGTGATTTAGAAGAATTTGATGAAAATTAATTAAATAATTAGATTATTTAATTAACGTTTGCAATGCAAGTGATTAGACAGATAACGGAATGCAAGTGATTTGACGACACGGTCATTTTAGGGTGTCTACATTTTGCCCCTCTTTGATGCAATGCAGCATGTAGCGTTGCATCAAAGAAACGGTTGTTGAAGATGTAATACAATTTTTTTTTATGCCCCAGTGTAAGTAGTTGCCCCAGCGTATGCCCCCTCGAGCGGGAAGACAGGGAAGCGACAGAGGAATGGTGTTGACGCTTGACCAGAAGAGGACGCGACCAGGAAGAAGAAAAAGCAGAAAAGGGGTGGGAAAGAAAAACTAAGGGGGGAACACTATAAATAGGTCCCATGGGGACCACAATCCTCATTTGCACCCTTGGAGATTCTAAAGTTAGAGAGGAGAGAATTCAAGCCTAGTTGGAGAGAGTGGAGTAGCCAGCGAGGAGAGATGCCGATTCCAGTGCACAGTCATCGGGCGGAGTTGGTGCGGACCTACAGGAGGCCAGCAGGAGCTCCGGCAGCGGTAAGTGATCAAAAACCCCCTCTTCATTTGTCGTTTAGGGTGGTTTTAGGGCTAGGTTTAGGTAGCTTTGCATCTTTAGCCAAAAGCGCTGTAGGAGTTTGCGGCGCGTCTGGTAGTCGGCTGGCGCGCTGTTGGCACGCCGCAGCGCAGATGGTAGGCTGGTGCAGCGCACTTGGTAAAATCAAGTCACTTTTGGTGGTTTGAGTCCACGCTGCAGCGCGGTTGGCAAAATGCCGTAGCACGTTTGGTAGAGAGGTATAGCGCATTTGGCAGGGTAGGCTAGCGCGACTGGCAGGGAAGCGGAAAAATTGCGTCACTCCTGGTAGTGCAGAACGTCGCGTTTGGTATGGGAGTAAAGCGCTTGTGGTAAACAAGTCGCAATTGGCAAAAAAAATGTGGCGCGGTTGGGCAGACAGTGTGGCGCGGTTGGCAGGGAGACATAGCGCGGTTGCATAGAACAAAGCGCTTTTGGCTAGATAGAAGAAAAGTTAGGGTTTAATAGAATGGGGGGACTTAGAAGAGGGACACCTAGCCTAGCTGACAAAAGGGAAAAGGGATGGCTGGGGGTTGCACAGCGTAGCCCATGGGTAGATAGGATTTTGAGGGATTTGGTTACAGAAGAACTGACACGTGATTTGTTATGGATGCAGAGGATTTTGCCACCACTGATGTTGCGAGAGCGACATCACGTGATCGCACACAAGGTTGTATAGCTGACTTGGGAGGAGGATGCATTCTTGGAGCATGCGAGACTGTGGCATGTGGCCCACCTGACACACATTAGGGCAAATCTCGCCCTAGTGACTGCAGTTGTAGAGAGGTATCACAGCGAGACTTCGTCGTTCCACTTTCCGACGGAGGAGGCTACAGTGACACTAGAGGATGTATACCGCATCCTGAGGATTCAGATAGACGGGGAGATCATGGACTTTGACCCAGCACGAGGTGAGGCAGGCTTGGAGGAGGTCTTCTGCACAGATGACCTGTGGATAGATGACGGAGAGATCCGATGGGCAGACGTCCCGAGACTATGCGACCGGATCAAATGGATCGTGGCGTCACTGATTGGCGGCTTTCTGTGTCTAGACAGGAGATCTAGAGGACTATCAGTTGGCTAGGGGACAGTGCTATCAAGGATGTTCACCCATGGCAAACAGTATGCGTGGGGACCCTGTGTGTTGGGACAGCTATATCATGATATGCACCATTGTGTTTACAGGAGAGGCAGGAGCCTCTTAACAGGGGTGACTCTACTACAGGTATGGGCGTGGGAGCACATTCCAGTGATCCGACCCATGGCACAACGCCACCGAGACAGAGGTGAACCCTATGCGTTTTTATACGACGGGGTGATGACACATCGGAGGATGGGGTCTGTTAGCTACCAGAGGCGACAGATTGACGAGATGGACCTATTCATATGGAGGCCCTAGTTACTATGTGAGGAGTGGGCTGATGAGCATGAGCAGCTCATGTACTGCAGACAGGCTCGCTATCTATTCAGGAGACGGACAGATATGATAGAGAGATACCTTCCAGAGCGAGTTCGCAGGCAGTTTGGATTGCCGCAGGGACTACCCGAGGGGGAGGCCACACATGCCAGGACACGGAGGGAGGTTGGAGACTAGGACGCCGAGATCCTAGTGGCGACATCATTGGCAGAGGTACGGGGACTTATCCCCATGAGATGGGATTGGGACTTGGGGCTGGAAAACCCAGGGACGCTGCCAGAGTATGATCAGTATTGGCAGACTCACAGGCCGATGAGATTGACTACACTAGGTGTAGCAGGGGCAGTGGGAGAGGTACTAGTCCTTGGAGGGGAGGCCAGGATGAGACAACAGGCTAGGGCAGCCAGACAGCAGGCCGTGGGTCAGCAGGCAGGTGGAGAGGGTAGCGGCCAGCAGGGTGATGTAGAGATGGCAAAGGCAGTGGGCCCGGTCGTAGAGACTGATTTGCAGAGAGCAGAGCAACTGCTGCAGGAGGAGATAGCCCGGAGGACTCGATTAGAGCTCTGGATGGCACGACTTAGGAGAGACAGGGATGCAGCGCGGGCAAATGCGAGGCAGGCAGAGGCCACAGCCCAGGCACAGACACAGGCAGCCTCAACAGTATAGACAGCCCTGGCACAGGTACAGGCGCAGCTACAGGCACAGTGCAGGCATACAGACAGCTGCAGGCCTAGATACAGGCACAGGCACAGGTGTAGGTGCAACCGCCAGCTGCACCAGCAGTAGACACCGAGGAGCTAGCACAGGCCAAGAGAGAGAGACGCAGAGGTGCAGCTACGGTTGACTGCAGAGGCCACACTCTTTAGAGTAAGGCGGGAGAGAGAGGAGGCACGCCGTGCACTGGGTGCAGACCAAAGGACGTTATACAGCGAGCTCGTCCGAGTGCAGGGTGAGCTAGTATCAACCGGCCGGGAGGCAGAGTACTATAGGGGTCTGTATGTGGGTGCGGTGCCAGCAGCTCAGCAAGCACCGAGCTATAGAGACAGGAGCAGGTCTGGGGCATCCGGGTACCGGAGAACAGGGCAGTCAGTGTCCTTAGTTAGAGGGCCACTTTTGCCACCAGGGGGAGGAGGAGGACCATCAGGGGGAACTCCACCGAGCACAGGGGGAGGACAGGGGCCACAGCAGGAGGGCAGCTCTACCCACTAGGGCACATACACTTGCATATTGTATCATATTGTATCATTTTGGATAGATGCCTGCGTGCATTCTGATGTATATTTTTTGGGCTTTTGATAGCCTTGATGTACTATACTGATGTATATTTGGATGTATACATTTTGTATTATTGATGTAGACACAGACATTTTATATTATGATGACCATTACATGATATATATGATGATCTATTCGGCTCACTTGCTGTTCATGCTTTTGTGTATGCATTCCTTGATGTCATGGATGTGATGATATGTATGTATGATTATGGATTCATGTGATGATATATGTTGTTTATATGATGCTTATAGATGTATGATGATAGAGATATATGATGATATAGATGTGATGACTAGTGATATCTAAAATGTGGGTTTTGCAGATATGCACCAGAGAGAAGAACAGGAGGAGATGGAGACAAAGAGACTGTTGATCGATTACTGCAATGAAAGTGATATAAAGGTTGGCGGGAATGGATGAATGAGCTTGTTGTAATGGCTTCGCATTTGTATATAAAGAGCAATCCTTATTTTGATATAGCACGTGGATAGTTCGCCACCAAGGTATAAGAGACCAAGGTGCAGTAATATCTGAGTGCATGGACGTTGACTCTACAAGCAAACGGTTTGAACTTAGATCTCTTTAGGCATAACATAACCTTGTTGGAACGTGTGAATAAGCCATAGTCTTGAACATAAAATAAACTTCAATACATGTGAATGCAAGAAGAATTATTAATATGTAAGATGCTAGGTCGTAACACACACAAGATAAATAGAATGCTAAGAAAGATACTAAAGATCATTCCTCAAACACGGCACACAGAAAGCAATGACTATGCCCCCAATCCGTACTGCATCGCAACATACCAAGATTATAGATAAATCAAGGTAGCCTTGAATAGGTAACGGAAAAGGAACAAAAGATAAACCATAGAATCAAATTTACTGACTTTCCAAAGTAAACATACAGCCCACATATTCTCTTGCCAAAGAGGTTGCTCAGGATAGATTTGATAGGAAAGATAACAGCATTATCGTAGGAACTCTGTGTCCGTTAAAGGGTGCTATCTACCTAAAAAGACAATGTCTTGCTGCAAGAAATGCCACATGTCGCAGGAGACACGTGTGTTGGTCTCGACAATGGAACACTATGCAAAAGACAAGCTTGTTGATCTAGGGCGTTGGTTAAGCGGTACTTAGCTGATGTTGGCAATCGGTATGCAGGATAGTAGAAGACTCTGGAAGTAGGCCTCTTTGCTTCAAGTTTGTTAAGGACTTTTGCTTTGAAAGGATGCTCTAGCTTGCTGCTTGAGTTGGTCAAGTCGAGGCGAATGGATTTTGACAAATGGAAGACTAGAAGGATGAAGTGCAACTGGATTGAGACGGGCGGAGAATGATGGATCGTGTGTGCCTGAGTACTAGATACATCCTTCGTATTCCAGACTGCCTACATACCCTGTATCCACGGGATCAAGGCACACGATGATGAAAAGATGAGAATGATAAATATGTAGTTCTGGATAGAGTGATGAAATGGATTGAGGTGGAAAGGAGGGGATCTTATGTACCTGAGTACTGGAAACTTCCTTCATATTCCAGACTGCCTACATACCCATATCCATGGGATCAAGGTACCTTAAGATTGAAATGAGATCATATATAGTTCTGGGTAGTGTGATGATGTGGAAAAGTGTTGAGAAGATAACAGCCTTATCGTAAGAACTTTGTGTCTGTTAGAGGGTGTTACCTGTGGAAATGAGAAAAGATTGAAGTATGCGCTGTGAACCACGAACCAGGAACCAATCCTAGACCGAAGCTAAGGAAAGAGTTACCCCCATTCTGGTAGAGGAAACTGTAGGGGTGATTGCCGAAGAAGACACAGAAAGACTTGACCTAGGACAAGACAGTGTTAACTATAGACACAAATCAAGACATGGGAAGACGACGATGGACATTGATAAATTTCCAAGCTATACTAGATATGGAAAGGCAAACAAAGTCAATGGTTTTATTATGGATGGATGGATGAAGCGTGTTGTTGCGAACTGGACAAGGAGTGGACATGACTCGATAGACGATGGATGCTGACTCTACACATAGCGCCTGTTTGCCAGGTTTTCACTATGGTACTTATCCAAGGCGCCTGTTTGCCAGGTTTTCACCAGAGGATGGATTTTTTTGGATTTTTTTTTTTTTTGGAATACTCTGAGGATCAGGCATAGAACTTCTTGAGATGGACACTGTTAAGTGGCTCATCTAGAGGAATGCCATTAGGTGTAGCTAAAGTATAAGCTCCTAATCCATATGCCGCTGTCACAATGAAGGGACCTAACCAGGTAGGCTCAAACTTACCCTTCTTCTCTCGATCTGCTTGATTTCTCTTATTCTCCTTAAGTACAAGATCACCAACTTGAAACCGTCTTTCTTTGATCTTTTTGTTGTAATTACGTCGGAGGCGGTTTTGATAGACATGGAGATGATTAAGTGCGGCAAGACACCTCTCATCTAGTAGTTCAAGCTCAGCTAATCTGGAAGTGCGATACTCATCTCCACCGATTAGGTCTTGCATGGATACTTTGAGGGATGGGATCTCGACCTCTATAGGTAGGATGGCTTCAGAGCCAAAGACCAAGGCATATGGTGTGGCACCAGTTGGTGTTCTGATACTAGTGCGATAGGCCCATAGGGTGGGATTGAGTTACAAGTGCCAATCCCGACCAGCTTCATTGACCGTTTTCTTGAGGATCTTGAGAATGGTTTTATTGGAAGCCTCAGCTTGGCCGTTACTCTGCGGATAGTAGGGAGTTGAAAAGCGATGTTGGATATTGTATTGTATGCATAAGGCACGAACATCTTGGTTCTTGAATGGTCTCCCATTATCAGTGACAATGGCTTGGGGAATAGCATACCGGCATATGAGGTAGTTTAGGATAAACTTAGCTATTTGCTTACCGGTGATATAGGTCATAGGAATGGCTTCCACCCACTTCGTGAAGTACTCAGTGGCTGTAATAATAAACTTGTGGCCATTGGAGGAGGAAGGGTGGATTTGTCCTACGAGGTCGAGACCCCATTGAGAAAAAGGCCATGGAGTTGTCACAGGTTGTAATTCATGAGCTAGTGCGTGAATCAGATCTCCATGCTGCTGGCATTGTAAACACTTCTTAGCAAACTGTGCAGCATCTTGCTCTATTGTAGGCCAATAATAACCTGTTCTGAGTATCTTCTTAGCAAGAGTAGGACTAGTAGAATGTGCGCCACAGACACCTTTGTGTATGTCTCGTAAGGTAGCTTCAGCTTCTTCCGTGTTAAGACATCGTAAGAGGATACCATCGAGACTCTGGCGATATAGTGTATCACCTAGAATGATGTAACGAGAGGATCGACAGATAAAGGTTTTGCGTTGGGTGGATGATAGGTTAGGGGGAAAGGTATTGTTCTTGAGGTATTCATAAATATCTTCGTACCATGGGGAATTGGGACCAACAAGTTTGTAGATGATTTCAGTAACAGGAACATTGACGGCTGGTATCAACAATTGCTCGATCAAGAATTCACACTTCTATGTATTTGCAGGCATGTCAATCAGTGATCCTACAGAAGCCATAGAATCCGCAGCTTTGTTATGCTCTCTTGGAATTTGCTCAAATGTGATGGTAGAAAAGTGTGGTTTGTAGGCATCCACTAGTTGCTTGTAGGGGACCAACTTTTCATCTTTTGTTTGGTATTCATCTGTGACTTGGTGAATGACTAGCTGTGAGTCTCCATATACTTGTAATTCTGTGATGTCCCATTGAACTATTGTATTGAGACCTATAAGGAGTGCTTCATACTCAGCTATATTGTTGGTGCAAGGGAATGCAAGCCGATATGACTTTGGAATGTAGTCATTCTGAGGTGTAACAAATAAGATGCCGGCTCCTGATCCACGCTGTGTGTAAGAACCATCAAAGTACAACTTCCACATTATGGAGTTGGAAAGAGTGAAGAGATTCTCATCAGGAAAGTCTGCTACCATAGGATGTGTATCTTTCATAGGTGCTTCTGCTAGTTGATCTGCGAGGGCTTGTCCTTTGATTGCCTTACGATCCATGTACTCAATATCGAACTCACTAAGGATCATAACCCATTTAGCTAGTCTGCCTGTGAGAGCTGCTTTTGCTAGTAGATACTTCAAGGGATCAATCTTGGCTATCAGATTTGTATGTTGGTTCAACATATAATGCCGTAATTTTTGGGAGGCGAACACTACTGCTAAACAAGTCCTTTCCATTGGTTAATAATTGAGCTCATATCCCACCAAGGTTCTACTGATGTAATAAATTGCATGCTCCTTTCCTGTGTCATCATTCTGTGCTAGCAGGGCCCTTAAGGCCGAGTTTGTAGTGGAGATGTATAAGATCAAAGGTTTGTCCGCAACTGGTGGAACCAATACAGGAGGTGTAGCTAGATATTCTTTAAGTTGATCAAACGCTGCCTGACACTTGTTGTCCCATCGAAATGAGACATCCTTTCGGAGTAAGTGTTGAAAGGGTTGACATTTATCTGCTAGCTGTGATATGAAACGCCGAATGGACTGCAACCTTCCCTGGAGGCTCCTTAGTGCTTTAAGGTTCTTGGGTGGAGGCATCTCCACTATAGCCTTTACCTTCGCTGGATCTACTTTGATGCCTCTACGAGATACAATGTATCCCAACAGCTTTCCTGATGTTACACCGAATACACACTTCTTTGGATTGAGTCTTACTTGGTATTTTTCAAGCCTGTCAAAGATCTATCCTAAGACCTGTATGTGATCCGCTCTAGAAGATTTAGCCAATATATCATCAACATAGTCTTCCATGATGTGATGAAACAGATCATGGAAGATCATTGTCATTGCTCTCTGATAGGTTGCTCCTGCATTCTTCAGACCAAACGGCATGACACACCAACAATAATTGCCCCATGGACAAGTAAAGGTTGTTTTATGTTGGTCTTCTTCAGCTATCCTTATCTGATTGTAACCCAAAAATCCGTCCATGAGAGAAAGCATCTCGTGACCTGCTGTCAAGTCCACTATAATGTCGATGTTTGGTAGTGGAAAGTCATCTTTGGGACATGCCTTGTTGAGATCTCTAAAATCATTACACATGCAGATGCGCCCATTAGGTTTAGACATAGGTACAATGTTTGAGACCCAATCTGAATAGTCAATGGGTCGTATGAACTTTGCGTCTAACAGCTTTTGTATTTCCACCTTCACCAAGAGAGCTATCTGTGGGTGCATCTTTCTCAACTTCTGCTTGACTGGTTTCACTTTGGGATCAACTGTGAGATAATGAACTACTAGCTTAGGGTCTAGCCCTGGCATATCTGCATAGGTCCATGCAAAGTTGATGGTTCGTTGCAAAAAGAAGTCGTTAAGATTTTTGTGCTCTGTGTCAGATAATGATGCTACTAGGAATGTTGTCTTTGGATTTTGTTCTGTGCCAAGATTTATTTCTGTAGAATCTTCCACTAGGAGAGCTGATTTCTCTTGATACTTAGATGGTAAGGGAAGGTCAAATCCTCCATCCTCAGGTGCCACAGTTGGGTTTTCACCTTTGGATACGTCCTTTGTTTTTACTATTTTGTGATCAGGAGGTGCCACAGTGTGGTTTTCACCTAGAGATCTTTCTTTATTTGCACTTTTGCGACTGAAGGATTTGGCATTCTCACCAAAATAAGCCATGGGCTCTAGTTCCATTACAAAACCTGCTTTGTGATCGCCAAGAGGGATACCTTCCTGAAGTCCCATGAACTCAGCTAAAGCCTCGTCATTCTGAAAGACATCTATAACGGGGGTCCCTTGTTGGTCCCAATCGATAAGTTCAGGGTAGACAAGTGTGACATTCTGGGTGCTAGTGGTGGAAGTTGAGGATACAGAGGATAGTGTAAAAATGGAGGATTCTGCGAATAGATTGGTCATGTGGAGGGAAGAGTCATCGATGATATCCTTTGTAGACGTTGAATCGGCGGGAAAAGTGTCAGCTACCTCGTCGAGGATATACTTGATGTCCAAGGCACGTGGTACCTTCTTACCAAACCCTAATCCCTTCTTGTCTAGCTTCTTTGTTACCACAATGGGCTCCATAGTTCCTTGATTCTGTTTCCCAAGGCCACCTTTGCCTTTATAGCCCATGTTTTTTACTATTCTTAAGCCATTGCCATATTGCTTGACTGGTATTGTGACGGGTTCTTTCTCCTTATAGAGCCAAGAAGAAATGTCCTCAATAGTTTCCTCTTCCAGTAACCGTCCATGTTGGAATTGGGTTAGGAATCCTGGGGGAGGAATAGCTGCTTTTTTGGTTACTTTGGCAATGGGTGGTTTGCCGTAAGATTTTGGAGATAAGGGCATCCGCCCTACACAACAAGATTCTGAGATATCATAAGTGCCAAAGCCTATATCTCGGACGCGAGCTGTGATTTTGAGGAGGGGTGTAGATTCACTTGTAGAGGCTTGCGTGAGAGTTTCAGGGTCAACATAGAGAGGGGATTCAAGGGCTTTGTCATTTTTAGGCACTTGGTTGCAATTCTTATAGCTTCCTTGTAAGACACGACAAAATTCAAAAGGATTAGGATCTCCTGGGATGGTGATCTCCGTACCATTGTATGGGAACTTTAGGGACTGATGGTACGTGGAGGGAACAGCTTTCATTGCATGGATCCATGGGCGGCCTAGGATAATGTTGTAAGGCAGCTCAATATCAAGGACTTGGCACCTAGTTTCAAGCATGACAGGGCCCAGTTGTATAGGCAAGTGAATAACACCTTCTGAACGGTGTTCTGCATCATCATACCCCTTGATTGTAATACTATGATCAGTGTTGACGTGATCCTCAAAGTATTCCAATTGCTTTAGTAACTTTAAAGAATAGATGTTGAGACCAGCACCACCATCTATGAGTATACGTTTGATTTTGCACTTATGGATGAGAACTTCAATATGAAGGGCATCGTTGTGACAAGGATCGTGGGAGGGGAGGTCTTTCTCAGAGAAGACCACATTGTAAAGCGAAGCAATATTACCCACTATAGCTTGGAAATCTGTGACTGCTATGTTGTTAGGAACAGAGGACTCTTGGAGGGCTTTTTCTAGCACCACTCTATGTGCAGGTGATGACCGTAGAAGGTCCAAAATAGAGATCTGTGCTGGTGTTCTCCCTAGATGTTTGACAAGATTATAATCAGACTGAACTGGCAGCCTAGGTGTAGGTGCACGGATGGTGACATGACCTCGACGTGTAGTAACAGCACAATCCGTAGATTTGCCTTTGATCGTGAGGGTAGACACTTGACTCTCTTCAAAACAACTGACAATGGAATCGAAAGATGTGGAAGCGTGATTGATACCTTTACCTCTATCTTGAGGAGGAGGTGGACCATGATGAGGGAATGGCTCCTTGTACATATCTAGATCCTTGTTCGTGTGTTGCGTTGGTGATTCATCCTCAAAAGTGATTTGATTACCATCGATGAGGTTTTGGATGAGGTGCTTAAGCTTCATGCAAGACGCAGTTCTATGACCTTTGCTCCTATGGAACTCACAATATTCATTGTCTCTGTAACGTGCAGTTTTGTAGACAGGTTCTCCATATGGGGGAGCATCAGGTAAGGTGATGAGCCCTTTCTGCAAAGCTTGCTGTAAGAACGATTCGATGGGCACTCCCAAGGGAGTGAATTGACGTCGCGAAGGGTAATCTTGTTGGGGCCGCTCTTGTTGTCGTTGCTGTTGGTTGGGATAAGGCTGCCTTTGTTGCTGCTATTGTTGAGGTGGAGCTTGACTTGGTTTGGAGAGCTGCAGCGGTGTTTGCAACGTTTGGACATGCTTAGTATCGACCACCCCATCATTGACCACGTTTTTGTTCTTGTTCCAATATTTGGGTTTATCGTTCGATTGTTGATGAGAAGTGCTATCTTTCATTTCCTTAAAGATTTTGACCACACCCTTAGCAATGAGGGCCTTCTCAATATTGATCCCCTTGTATGTGATTTCATCGAAGGTTGTAGCACTAAGAATTTGCAAATGGAAACCTAACTCTTGGTTGAGGTTCTGTACAAATATGCTAACAAGCTGTTTCTCCAGAATCTTGAAAGGGAATTTGCTAGCCATTTGTCTCCATCGTTGAAGGAAAGAAATGAAAGTTTCGCCATTTTTCTGTTTATTGTTGCATAGATCAGTCATGGAAATCTCATGCTCTGCATTATAAGAAAAGTGGGTGGCAAACTTCTCTGCTAGCTCATTGAAAGACTTGATACCCGTGGGTAAGTGTGAGAACCACTCTATTGCTTGACCCCCAAGACTGCAAGGAAAGAGACGCATAAGATATGTGTCGTTATGAGAGATCTCGAAGCAAGCAAGATAGAATTCCCTAAGATGGTCTTTTGGGTCACCTTTTCCTTTGTATTTATCGAACTTGGGAATAGTGAAATTTTGAGGAAAAGGGATCATTGGTAATGACCAATCAAAAGGATAAGGACACACTTTCTCTAAAGAGAAGGTCTTTTTGGTGTGGCCAAACGTAAGATCAGAGAGCTGCTGTTGAACTTCTACAATCTTTAGCTCCATAGTCATGGGAGGGGTTGGTAACATCTCCTGTTGTCCAAAAAGCGGTTGGTGTTGCCCGTATGGAAGATTATAATGTAAGCCATGCACACTGGTATTATAAGGGTCGTAAGATTGATTGGGATCATATGGGTTGTACGTTTGGTTCAGATTGGGTTGGAATTGGAGGCCTTGATTAGGCAGAGGTGGAGGTGGCGCTAGGTAAGAATGTTGGCTTTGCGATGGTTGAAGAAAAGTATTGGGGGGAGCAAAGCTAAAGTGCATTTGATTAGGTTGTGGTGGCGGCACATAGCTTTGGGAAACCTGATGTTGGGAATGTTGAGAGTGGCTAGGCAATGTGTGAAAGAAGTTGAGCGAGGATGAACGTTGTGGAGGAGGAACATAGGTAGAAGTGATTTGCGACGGTTGGGGTTGATTGAGGATGAGAGTAGAAGAATGTTGTGGTTGGGGCTACTTGAGGACGAGAGTAGAAGAATGTTGTGGTTGGGGCTGCATGACTCTAATTGGTTGAGAGACATGCAGGTGTGATGATATAGGAGGTGGCATTTGTTGAGACACTTGTTGCATGGCTACATAATTGTTCCCCGGATTGTAATTGGGTGGGAAACCTACGCATGATGGGGTAACCAAGATTCCACTTGCGATTGGGGTGGACATTTTAGGAGGTGGTTGCACATTCGATCGAGCTAAGGTGGCTTGCTTAGCTAACTCTGCTTGACGTTGGTGAGTTTCTTGTTGGTTTTGATAGATCTCCATAGGAGTCAAAAGCGGTGATACGGGCCTCTCCCCTGTTGGGTTTTGAAAAAGGGGATTCCTATACTACGAGCCTTGAGTAGGTAAGGGCGTAGTCATCGTGGACATGGTTTGCACCGCTTGTATGGCATCTTGGGCATTGTTGCTCTCCTTGAGAGTGGACACATCAAAATCTTGAGGTAACTTGGCGCCTTGCTTTGCAAGCAAGCGAAAGAAATGATCCTGGTTCTCACTAAGGATTTTATCAAAGGCAGCTATAGCTCTAGGATCTTGTATGAATTCATCAAGATCTTGCCCATCTTCTTGAGAGGATTGACCTATTTCAAAGTGTCGCTCTTCTTGAGATGGGGTTTGATCTACGATATAACCTCATGGGACAAAATCTGGAGGCAAGCCTGTGGTATACTGAGGCGCATTTAGCAAAGGGGTTCTATCCTCCTGAGGATTGCTTGGTTGTTCAATGTGCGGCATGTTCGGAGAGCTGATTGGTTTTGCCGTGGGTGTACTAGGAGTCACCTTGGGAGTAATGTTGAGATGACCTAATTGTGGTGTGCGAGGAGGCGACTTGTGCTTCTTAGGGACAACTTGCTTGGATTTCATAGTTTGCTGTAGCCTAGTGGTGACCATGGGATACACTAGGACAAAATGTAATGCTGGGAATCTGTGAGATGCTTTGGGAAACAGACAAACTCTGATGCAGAAAGTACTGGACCAAAGGCGCTATACTGTTTGACCAGAGGTGCAGGACTGTGCTACAAAAAGCGTGCTACTGTGGACCAGAGGCGACGGACTGAGCTACCAATAGCGAGTTACTGCTATGCCAAAGGCGAGCTATAGTGACCAAAAGCGAGCTACTGTTATACCAAGGGCGCTGAAGTAGAGTTTTGCCAGAGGCGGGTTACTGCTGTACCAAAGGTGATCTACTGTACTACCAAAGGCGAGCTGCTGTAATACCAGGGGTGCTGAAGTAGTGTCTAATGTTTCAAAAAGGCAAGATGTTTCTGTTTCTGATTGGATTGGTTTGGCAAGAGAAAACACAGCAAACAAGTGGTCAAAAAAGCACAAGGACTGACACAACAGATAGTGTATGTTCAAGGCTCCAAACAAGCCCAATGTTTCCACAGGTCTAAGACAATTGCAATCAATAACAAGCACTTTTTATCCCTAGAGACAAGGTTTCATTGCAGTAGATCAGCTCACAGCTTAATACTCTGTTGATAAAAATATGATTCCATAAAGGTGTCAGATATTTAGTATCTTTGCGAGAGACGATAGGTAGGGATATCTCACCCTCCCCTTGGAAAGCTCAAGTAGGTCACAAGAGCTTTATGTCCAAGGGAATACTATCTCTTCTTAAGGGAGCCAATGGTGAGTATCTTAAGGGTTTAAATCGATTTCCCTTGCACTGATGATTACTGCAATGTTCAGAGGTAGGTTAGGTAGTCTCTATCTAAAATGACCTTCTTAGTGACTTTGAGGGACCAACGCCTTACGAGCAATGCGACAAGCTACTAAAAGCTTTAACCAATCCTACTAAGAGTTTCAAACACTTCACTCAATGTGAAAATCGTTTCCACAAAGAGCTAGTACACCTCTTTTCAGTTTGGCACCACAAGGTAAGGCTGACGTCGGTTAGGACTTGGCTTTTGCCTTATCCCTCTTATATAGCCGTTCAAAGGAAAACTCCGCTTAGGGTCATCCCTTTTGGATGAAGCGCAATCCAAAAGCAGGCCCTTCTAAAGGAAGTACAGAAAAGTAAGAACAAGCATGTCAAACAAAGGTTCAATTGTCCCGTTATAAGAAAAATAAGGTGCAACTAAACTAGGCACACACACATTTGTAGTTGTAAATTGTCCCTTATGAAAAGAAGTGTTTGGCATTCATGTCCATTATCCTTTAGAAAATTGAGGTGTTTGTTCATACATGTCCATTGTCCCTTAAGAAAATCAGTATGTTCCTAAGACTTAGATTGCAAGAAAAGATTTGTTTAATTGTCCCTTTTAAGCATGCAATGTGTTTCTAAGACTTAGTGAGATAAATCAAAGAGGTCTTCAATGCTCGTCCTGCATAAACATGTTAAGAAAATACCTATTGGCTCTGTGTGAGTAATAAGAAGCTGCAACAAGTCTGTCAGTTCCACCAAAAATTCACAAGTTAGCAAAAAATAAATCAACTCTGACCAAAAGCGCTGTACTTTCTTACCATACACGACTTACTGTATTCCAAGGGCACTGTATCGCAGACCAGAAGAGTTGCAGAATATTACCAGAGGCACTGCAAAATAACCAAAAGCATTGCACTGTGTTTTCTAAGGCGCTGTGATGTAGACCCGAAGCGATGCAGAATATTACCAGGCACGCCGACAAATAACCGGAAGCGTGGAGCTGTGTTACCAAAAGCGTGATAAAATATAACCAAAAGTACTGCGCTGTCTCAGATCATAAAAAGGGGAACTTTTTCAAAATAATCAGATAAAAATTCCATGATTGATTGACTGTTCTGAGAAGTGGTAGCTGAGAGATCTGTGTTCTACAATCTAAAAAAAACTCAGAAGCTGTAACAACACCAAGGATTAACACAAAAATTGAAGGTACTCCTAAATAAATCAGCTTAGGATGTCCAAAAAAGTAGGTTTGTCAGATAAATACAATAGCTTGTCAGACAAATTAATAAGATAGATAGCGTGAAAGTCCTGCAAGAGAGTGAACAAAGTCAAAAAACCTAATTTAGCCCAAAAGCGCTGTAGAATACTGCCGGAAGCACCGTTCTGTTAGGCCAAAAGTGCTGCACTGCACTGCCAGAAGGGCCGCAATGCCTCCAAGAGCACCTAACTGTGCTTCCAGAAGCGCTCAAAGATCCTCTCAAAAGCGCTGTGCGGTGTCGTTTGCGCTGTGCCGTACTGTGACTTCAAAAAAATAATTTCTCAAAGAAACAAAGGGATTAGTGTGTCCCACTGGGTGTGCCAGAATGTGTATGAGGAAAAATTGATTAAATCAAACTAATTAAATCAAAGAACCCAATAACATAAAGAAAACGAATTTAAATAAAAGCCATGACAAATAATCAATGAAATAAAGACTTTTACCAAAATCTGTATTGTTTCCTTTGGATTGAATGTGGATTGCTCAATGAAGTTGCGAAGCCATAGTTGCAACAAGCAAGTAGTGTGCTCAAGAGATCAATGTCAAAAGATCGTGGGAGTGCTCAATCGACGCATTTTGTGTATGCTCAAAGCTCTGTTAAGTGTGCCTGAGAATACGATCGAAGAGAGAGAGGCTCAATGAAGGAGATGAGGGGGGTTTATATAGATTTCAAGGAAGATCGATCAATGGTCCAGATAATTCAGAAGAATCAATGGAGGAGAACAGTTGAGGAATGTGCAACGAATGAGAAGAAGACATGTGTCTTGCTTGCTTTTGCATGAGAGGAGTTATCAAGAATAGAAGAATGAGTTAACTGAAGAGATAAATCAATTAAAGAATAAAGCAATCGGTTAAGTGATTTAAAACAAGAAGAATAGATTTGCATGAGAAAAGAAGATATTTTGCTTTATTAAATATAGAAATATTTAATTGATAAGCAAGAAAGCTTGAGTTATTTTAGAGATAACTCAAATTAGAAGAAAAATCAATTTAAATAAATAATTGATTTATTTAAATTTAGAGAAGATATTTTGGAAGAAGTAATTAAATAATTGGAATTATTTAATTTAGAAGATTTGAAAACAAATTAAATAAATAAATTTATTTAATTGTTGTGCATGATTTTTGGAAGAATGATTTTGATTTAATTAAATAATTTAAGAATTATTTAATTTTAGATAAGAGGGAATTTGTTGAATTAATTAAATAATTGGGTTTATTTAATTAATGTAGATTTAATTTTTGGAAAGAGGATAATGATCTAATTAAATAATTAAAATTATTTAATTGTGGAAGAATATAGAGGAATTTAATTTAATTAATTAAATAAAGAGAATTTATTTAATTAATGTTGAAAGTATGTGATTTAGAAGAATTTGATGAAAATTAATTAAATAATTAGATTATTTAATTAACGTTTGCAATGCAAGTGATTAGACAGATAACAGAATGCAAGTGATTTGATGACACGGTCATTTTAGGGTGTCTACAATAAGTTTTGGACTGAAGTTGCCACTGCTTGCTACCTGGTAAACAGGTCTCCTACATCATCTCTTGTTGGTAAGACAGCCATGGAGGTGTGATCCAGTAAGAAGCCTTCAATAAGACATCTTCATGTTTTTGGTTGTGAGGCATATGTTCATGTGCCTAGGGAGAAGAGGTCAAAATTGGAGAACAAGGCTGTTAAGTGTATCTTCATTGGCTATGGTGTCGGTGTGAAAGGATACAAGCTTTGGGATCCTGTGGCTAAAAAAGTGTTGTATAGCAGAAGTGTTAATTTCAGAGAGCTAACACCTTCTTCCATTGTTCTACAGCTAGAAGAGAAAGAAAAGAAAGAGGATGTGGTTCAATTTCCTTCTACCCTTGAGAAGACTGAACTGAAAGGCCCTGTTGGACATGATGATGAGGAGAGCTCTGGCAGCTCTGAAAGTTTAGAAGATGAAGTAGAACCTCCACCTCAGCCTTTGAGGAGGTCCACACAAATCAAGAAGCAACCTGAGAGGTTTGGTTATACATTGCTTGATTCTAGTTGTGCTTTTACTTTGCTTACTAATGCTAATGAGCCTAAAACTGTGATAGAGGCTATGGGCATGGAAGATGCAGGTTCTTGGAAGGAGGCCGTGGAAGATGAGATGGCTTCTTTGGAAAAGAATAAAACTTGGGACTTGGTGCCTTTGCCTGATGGTCAGAAACCTGTTGGATGCAAATGGGTTTTCAAGAAGAAATTTGGTGTAGATGGCAGTGTTGAAAAGTATAAGGCTAGATTGGTTGCGAAGGTGTACTCACAAGTGGAGGGAATTGATTATGGTGAAATTTTCTCTCCCATTGCAAAGCTGACATCTATTCGGTTCCTGTTATCTCTTGCAGCTGCTTATGATTTAGAAGTGGAACAAATGGATGTGAAGACAACTTTCCTTCATGGTGACTTGGAGGAAGAGATTTATATGTCACAACTAGAGCGTTACATAGAAAAAGGTAAAGAAAATTTGGTTTGCAAGTTAAAGAAGTATGTGTATGGTTTGAAGCAATCTCCTAGGATGTGGTACATGAAATTTGATGCCTTTGTGTTGTCAATTAGATATCTAAGATCGAAATCAGATCATTGTGTGTATTATAAGTTTGACAATGATCGTATTCTCATTATTGCACTATATGTTGATGATATGTTGCTGATTGGGAATGGTAAGAATATGATTTCTGATTTGAAGCATCAATTGTCAGCACAGTTTGAGATGAAAAACTTAGGGGTAGCCAAGTACATTCTAGGGATGGAGATCAAAATAGATAGAGCAAACAGAAAACTTTGGTTAAGCCAGAGTAAGTATGTGAAGACCGTGTTGGAAATATTCAGCATGGCAGATTGCAGACCATTGTCTGTTCTTGTTTCATTAGGAACAAAGTTATCTATTAATGATTATCCAAAGTCTTGTTATGAGATGGAGGATATGAGCAGAGTACCTTATGCTAGTGTTGTTGGCAGCTTGATGTATTCTATGGTCTGTACAAGGCCAGATATTGCCCAAGCAGTGGGAGTCCTTAGTCAGTTTATGGCTAATCCTGGACGGGTACATTGGGATGTAGTAAAGAGAGTGTTTAGATATTTGCAGTGTACTTCTGAGTATTCCCTATGTTATCATGGTCATCCTATAGGACCTCTGCATTCTGTATGTATTCATGGATTTGTGGATTTTGATTGGGCAGGTGACATTGATAGCAGAAGATCCACCAGTGCTTATGTGTTTATGATGTTCGGTGGTGCAATTAGTTGGATGAGTAAGTGACAACTTGTGGTTTCTTTATCCACGACAGAAGCTGAGTATATGGTAGCAACTCATGCTTGTAAGGAAGCCATTTGGCTTAAGAGGTTGTGTTCAAATATTGGTGTTGATGCAGGACAGATTACTATCTGTGGTGACAGTTAGAGTGCGATTTGCTTAGCAAAGAATTTGACTTTCCATGCTCGAACAAAGCATATTGATGTATAGTTTCATTTTGTATGAGACATGGTAGAGGATGGGAAGGTGATATTGGAGAAAGTAGATAATTTGAAGAATGTTGCAGATGCATTGACGAAACTAGTGGGCACAGAGAAGTTAGATGGTGTTCGGAGTCTATGGGCCTCTTTGTTGGCAAGAGACACTATATGGATTCATGAATGTTGTCATTGATGGCAACAAAGGTTATCCCACAAATCCGCAATGCATGGTATGTCTATACCGAAAGTCAGAGTGAAGAATGTTGTGGTCCGGTAAACAAGAACAAAGCAGTCAGTAAGGTCCGACAGATAGGTCCGGATCTCTCAGCAGAAGTATCTCAGTGAAGTGTGGATTTGGGGAAGTCAAGAGGAGTATCTTGACTAATAGATTCCAAGGCTTGAGCCTCCGGTATGGAAAGGATAAAGAGATATGAATGCTTGAGTGTCGGGTTCCCAAGTGACAGTGTGAACAGAGGAAGAACTGACTGGCAGAACATCAGACATTATTCCGGATGTGTTATTGATGTTGGTATAGGTTATGAAGGCATAAATTATGTTTGGTGGACATGATTAATGATTTCCACAAGTATATCCTTGATCCACATTACTTGGTGTGCAAGGATTCAGCCGACTGATCAGAGTTTGTGAAAAGATTGACTATTCCGGGTGCCGACTAGAAAGGTGATGAAATCACTTGTGCGGATATATATACAAGATGGATTTAGTTATGAGATGTGTTGTTGTAAGTGATGTGTGAAGAAAAGCAGTAGAGCCAAATAAAAGCAGAAAGGAAGATCCGGTATGTGAAAGAAGAGCAGCATAAAAGAAGAAGAAAGATGAAGTGCAATAGATCAGTATACAGAGCCTAACTAGAACTGAACTCTACCATATGTTGATGCTCCTTATCAGTTCACGTTTTGTATTACACTCTTTATAAATTGTAGACAGTGTGTCTCTTGTAGACAGTGTGCCTCTTGTGAGCAGTGTGCTCAGGCAGTGAGCCCTAATTGGCAAGTGTCATTTTGTACTTCCATTCTTCTAACAGAGAATACAATCTTGGGTTAATCACCTTGTGGTTTTCTCCCTTAACAGGGTTTCCACATCAAAAATATTGTGTCATGTGTATTTCTATTTCATGATTATGTTTGCTTGTTTGAATTAATGTTGCACTAATTATCAAGAAAGTTCAGAAAGCTGAAATAATTAAGATAACTGATTCACCCCCTCTCTCAGTTATCAACAATTGGTATCAGAGCTAAGTTCCTCCTAAACAGAGTCTAACAGCTTGAGGAAGATTTGGGAATCCAAATAGATGCATATGGTTTAAGGGAGCAACTCAAGACTGCCCTTGATGATCTTGAGCAGTCAAACTCTGAAGTCAATGAATTAAAGGAAAGACTCAAACAGGCTGATGATTTCATGAGAGAACTAAAAGACAAATTAAGTCTCTCTATGAAAAAGAGAAAGAAGCTACTTCAGCAATTGGCAAGTCAAGGTGAAGCAAATAATGCAAATGAAGATCTGAAGGAGAAAACCAAGTTATGTGAAAAACTATCAAAAGAAATCATTATGGTAAGACATGAAATGGAATCAGGAGTTATAAAGTTTACCCAAGAGATTGAAGAGAAAAGAAAAACTGAAGATAATCTAAGACAATCTCTCAAGGAGAAATCAGAAGATTGCCACAAGATGGATAGAATTATCAAACATCTTGAATCTGATCTTGAAGATGCTAAAGATAATGAAGAAAAACTTGAGGATCAAATTGTCTCTCTCAAAAGGGATCTTCAAACAGCAAATGAATATAAAGAGAAATTCAAGATAAGTTTTGCCCAACTTGAAGTTCTTCTTCAAAGCCAAAAGAGGGTAGATGACAAGTGTGGTTTGGGATATGAGAAAGGAGAAAGCTCTGGATCCGGTCAGAAGAATTTTAGATCAGAAAATCTAAGGAACAGGCCTAGAAGTCCTCCGGTAAGGTAGCCTAATGCTCAAAGATATCCATCCTTCAATGGATACTGCCACAACTACAATAACTTTGGTCATAAAGCTAATCAATGTAGAAAGAGAATGAACCAAACTAATACATCCTTCTCTGGACAGTGCTTCAACTGTAAAAAGTATGGTCACAAATCTCATGAATGCAGAAATATGCAAATGAATAATTCATTCAATGGTAGATGCTTTGCATGCAATAGAATGGGTCATATGGCTAATCGATGCAGATCAAGAGGATATCAATCAAATATGTAAAGAAATGTTGTTTGCCAAATCTGCAATAGATCCGGTCATATAGCAAAATTCTGTAGAAGCAAGAATTAGGATAAAAGAGGTCTGATATATTATAATCAGAATTAAGATAAGGGAAAATAAAAAGTAAATGCGGATGAAGTTCAAAATGAGATGAACAAGATTTGGGTGAAGGAAAGTACAGAGAATGTAGGGGATGGATCCGCACTAGACTCTGGTGTTGATATTCCTTCCAGAAATTAAAAAGTGAGCTCTGGCTCAGGGGGAGACACAAAGAAAACCTTGTTCCCCCAGCCAGTCAATTGGTGCCAGAATTGGCACAAGGAGAGCTATGGATTAAAAGGGGTCATACAAGAAACATCTAAAAGGGGTATGGTAAAGATTTGAGAGATCCGCAAGAAGATTTGAAGAATCTAATCCTACCAGAATTGATCCGGTAAAATAGTCTTCCGGTAAAAATAAATTCCTTACAAGTTTGGTCTGATATGATTCAAACTATGGTGTCTTGATCTGCAAATAGATCAAATGACTAATGAAAGGAAGATATATTATCACTACTCTCCTAGAATAACTTTTAAATCTGTCTCAGTGATCCAGAAAGGTTTTGTCTCTGAATAAGACAAACAAGGCAAATCAGAATGAATTAGGTTGCGCATTTATTGCAGAATGAAAATTAGGGCTTCTCAGATATAAAAGAGTTCATTCACTCATCATTTGTACATTCACATTCAAAGAAAAGAGAAAAGGAGCTCTGCAACTACTTCTCCCAAAGATCAAGACGATTCTTCATACAGCTCAATCTGGATTTCATCGTGTGTGCCCTAAACAACATAAAAGGTATTCTTCGTTCTTAATATCTCTTAGTAAGATTCCTTGATGATGGCTACTCTGAATATAGTAAAGATTTCTGATAGACCTCACCCCATATTTAAGAAGCATCCATACAAATCCTTGGAGGTAGATCTCCTAGGAGCCTTCTCTAGTGTTTCGCATGGTGTTTCGCACACCGAAGATATTAGGGTTTACATACACGCAATTGTTGAAGAGTTTGGGGAATTCAAACTAAGAGATATCTATCACAAACAACTGTTAGATGATTCATCTGAGCTCAAACCCCAATACAAGGGCCTCCGGAATAAGCACTTTGAACAATACATACATTTCCCCTATTTTACTGAGGATGAATGGGTCAGGTATATTTTGAACAGAATACATGACAACTTCATGTGGTTAAATGGACCATTCAAAATCACAAAAGATGCCATCAGGGCAGTTACCGGATTACACTCATCCGGTGGGATTCCTGTTCTTAAATCTATGAAGAATCAAACTGTGAGTGAGGCTACTAGATCCAAGTTTGACAAAAGAGCAATGACAGTAGATGACATCTCTGATCTGGATGTCAAGTTTGCCTCCATGATCATTGGATATAAAATATATCATTCTAGTAGGGAAAATTCAGTACCTGGAACGGCCATCTACACTGCTTATGAAATGCTAAGAAAGGATGCAGACTATGATCTTTGTCATCTTCTCTTGAACCAACTCTTGGAGAATCTGCAAAAAATAAAGAAAGATAAAAAGAATTCATTCAAGTATGGTGGATTAATATTGTGCTTTTTCTTCTACTTTATGAATGAGATTCCCAGATCTAGTGGCTGGGTGTGGGAGAATGATAGACCAGTAACTATCCAAATCAGAGATTATTTGCATGGACTTGGTGATGTCAAAGCACAAAATACAGCCCTGTGGGGATACTTCAAGAATTTCCAAAACATGATGCAAGCAAGAGAAAGGATTCCCCAGTCTCTTGTTGAGAAATACAAAGCACAGTATGTTTTATGGTAGAGACTGATCAGTGCCTAAAAGAGGTTGTAGAACCAAGAACTATATGGATCATGCCCATGGGGTATGAAGTTGATGAATAGATTGTGGAGCTACATGTTCAACACATGCTAAGACATCCAAAGGATCCAAAGGCAGAAAGGTTTGGAACCTTTGAGGAGCTGAGTATAAAGATTCATGTGGAACTCAGAGAACTAGAGATCAAGAGGAAGGTGAGAAAAGAAGTAGAAAATGTTGCCCAAGGCCTTGGCATCTCAAAGGAGGCATTTGATGCCCACAGGAAAAAAGATGGAAAGGACTAAGGAAGAGAAGAAGAAGGCAGAAAAGAAAAATGAGGAAAGTGCTCTGGCAAAACCTTCCACCCGAACCAGATCATCAAAGTGATCTGCACCTACCACTGCCAAAGGCTCAAGGACATCAGAATTGGAAGCACAATCATCTAGCAAAGGAGAGAAAAGAACAAAGAGAAAAGCTACAAGAGCCTATGCTAGTCAAAGGGATGAAGAGGAAACTGAATCTGATGAAGAAATCAGGAAAATGAAGAAAAAGAAGAAAACATTCGGCCAACCCTCTACCGAATAGAAGGAAGAAGAAAAGACAGAGGAATATGTTGAAAAACCCACTCTTCACATTGATGACATAATCAAATCAGTCACAGTGGAAAGAAATCTTCAGCCAATGGTTGAGTTCTATGATGATTATGGTGAAGCAGATCAGAAGATACTACAAGATGCCACAATCAAGTATCTAAATATCTACAACAAAGCATTCATTGAAATTATATCTCTGATCCCCAAAAGCTTAGAGAAAGAACTATAAATAAGAAAGAACAATGCCCAAGCCAAAGACCTAGAAATTTGGGAACAGTTAGCAATTCAGCTATATCCTTCAATTGACCCCAAGATAATGAATATGATATTCAAAGATTGTAAGGATGAGTTCAAAAGCAAAGCAAGGATGAATCTACTTATGCTTGTGAGACTGATAAGGTAGCCAAGGACATAGAAGAGATCCTCCGGAAGGCCTTCAAAAGATTTAATCTTCCTATTATAGAGGATTTGGGTTCTGACCCCTCAACCACAAGTGTTGCAGAAGAGTCTACTGAGAAAATAATAGAAGAGGTAATGAATACCGGTGCAGAAACAACTAAGGATTTGGAATCCTCTGCTCCGGAAGAGGTGGCCCACGAACAGACCAACATCACTCCTCCGGGTTCCCCTGTTGACTCCGGATCCAAAGGAGAAGAAAGAATAAAGGAAAAAGAAGCAGAGGTAAAGGGAAAAGAAGATATCAGTACAAAGGTTGTGGAAGGGGAGAAAGCTCCAAAAGACAGTTCTGTGACTGCAGAAGAAAAGAAAAATCTGTCTCCAGCAAGAGACACTGCAAAATCAGTCAAGGACTTTTTGACAAAAGCAACTATGGAGATTGATGAATTGGAACTATTAAAAGGGTCATTAAATTTTGACTCTCTATCTCTGGTGCAAACAATGAAAATAGCTTCATTTGCAAATGCGAAGGTCAAAGAGAAACTATTGAAATCTCACATGGAAGACTGTGAGCTTATAGAGGCAGCATCTGAAATGTTGGAAAAGATCATACCATCTTTTCAAAAGGATCCCACAACCTCTTCCTCTGGTAATCTCAAAACTCTAGTCAATAGTGTTAGCACACATTTTGATTCTCTAGAGAAGTCAGCTGAAGAAAAGGTCCGGAAGGAGTTTTTGGATAAGAGATTCTCTGAAGTACAGGGTCTGATAACAAATGATAGGAAAGTTATGGATATTGGGATAAAGAGCTTGGAAAATGCTCTTAAAGATGGCAGAAATATGTACAAATTTTGCCTATCTTGGCCCACATTGACCAAATATATTGAGAGAAAAGTAAAAGAACAAGAGGATAAACTATTAAGTCTGTCTCAAAGTTTTGATCCTCTCTCATCCTCCATAGTAAATCAAGAGTGTCAAACTATTGCAATCACAAATGCAATAAAGAATTTTGAGAAGGAAAGGAAGAACATAATTAGCCGGATGGGTGAACTTAGAAGGATCATTATCCCTAAGTTAGAGGCCATGCATGAGGCCATAAGTGAAGCTCAAATCATAGCCCAGACCAATGATCCAACAGATCTAAAAAGGGCAGATGCGTTTGCATTCCTGTTGAGTGGTCATATATCAATTTTGGATAGAATGAAGCAAAGTTGGGCTACAGAATTTGTTCAATTGAAGACAACTTTTGCAGACATACTTAAGTATATGTAAGTATGCCATATGTATATACTTATGCGGCTAAGTATAGTTGAATTCTTGAAAGTTTTGATATGCAGACCCTACCCTTTGCCATTGATGTCAAAGGGGGAGTGAAGAGCAGTGAAAAATGAGGAATCCAACTAAGGGGGAGCTCCGGAAAATGTATATAAAAATAGAGCATCAGCCAAGGGGGAGCATAGTGTAAACACTTAGTCATTTTTCACTAAGTGTTGCCATCAATGCCAAAGGGGGAGATTGTTGGCAAGAGACACTATATGGATTCATGAATGTTGTCATTGATGGCAACAAAGGTTATCCCACACATCCACAATGCATGGTATGTCTATACCGGAAGTCAGAGTGAAGAATGTTGTGGTTCGGTAAACAAGAACAGAGCAGTCAGTAAGGTCTGACAGATAGGTCCGGATCTCTCAGCAGAAGTATCTCAGTGAAGTGCAGATTTGGGGAAGTCAAGAGGAGTATCTTGACTGATAGATTCCAAGGTTTGAGCCTCCGGTGTGGAAAGGATAAAGAGATATGAATGCTTGAGTGTCGGGTTCCCAAGTGACAGTGTGAACAGAGGAAGAACTGACTGGCAGAACATCAGACATTATTCCGGATGTGTTACTGATGTTGGTAAAGGTTATGAAGGCATAAATTATGTTTGGCCGACATGATTAATGATTTCCACAAGTATATCCTTGATCCACATTACTTAGTGTGCAAGGATTCAGCCGACTGATCAAAGTTTGTGAAAAGATTGACTATTCCGGGTGCCGACTAGAAAGGTGATGAAATCACTTGTGCGGATATATATACAAGATAGATTTAGTTATGAGATGTGTTGTTGTTGTAAGTGATGTGCGAAGAAAAGCAGTAGAGCCGAATAAAAGCAGAAAGGAAGATCCGGTATGTGAAAGAAGAGTAGCATAAAAGAAGAAGAAAGATGAAGTGCAGCAGATCAGTATACAGAGCCTAATCGAAACTAAACTCCAACATATGTTGATGCTCCTTATCAGTTCAAGTTTTGTATTACACTCTTTATAAATTGTAGATAGTGTGTCTCTTGTAGGTAGTGTGCCTCTTGTGAGCAGTGTGCTCGGGCAGTGAGCCCTAATTGGCAAGTGCCATTTTGTACTTCCATTCTTCTAACAGAGAATACAATCTTGGGTTAATCACCCCGTGGTTTTCTCCCTTAATAGGGTTTCCATGTCAAAAATATTGTATCATGTGTATTTCTATTTCATGATTATGTTTGCTTGTTTGAATTAATACTGTACTAATTATCAAGAAAGTTTAGAAAGCTGAAATAATTAAGATAACTGATTCACCCCCCCTCTCAGTTATCAACACTCTTGACCCCTAGCAGTTAAATCTTGTCATTTCTTTTGGCTCTTGCAAGGTGTTTGACAAGTGGGAGAATGTTGGGAATTAAGGTATCTCAACCTTTGCAAATTCCTAGCATTGTTTATTTCTTTGTATATTTATTTATTGCCTAATGTTGTAATTACTTGCACATTCAGTTTGGTCACATAGTTGAGGTGGCACGGTGACATGTCATCTTACTTGGAATGTGACTTGAATGGTCAAGTCAAACCTACATGGATTTGGGCATCCCATTTGAGGTGGCACTAATATGCCATGTGTCGGCATCTTGTGGTGTGTGGAAGACAATATTCCATATGACAGAATCTATGATGCGTAAGAGCCGAGTTTAGAGATTCCTATGACAAGTGATGACAAGTGTCAGTGAGGATCTTTGCATGAGGGAAAGGCATCTTTGGGTGTCCAAGTTGGGCTATGACATATTGTAAGAGGAATATTCTATATTTAGCATTGTATGATAAACTCTCTTACAACATTAAAGGTTGTTATCTTGGGAAAATCTATGACAACTGTAAGATGTGTAAGAGCATCTATCATAGTCTATTTTTAGCATGGAGCGCTCCTATGTTGGGAAAGTCAAATTTGCCATGTATGAAAATGTAAGGGATGTATTTGTAGCAAGGACAAGTGTCCTTTGATGCAGGATTATGGCCATGTGGCCAAGGTGGACGCCTATCCCAAGATGCTTCCAATATTTGCCTTGTAATCTCTATATATTGCATAGTTTAGATTTGTAGTTGCATAGTGTTTTTACAGGTACTGTTATGCTGCCGAAATAACTCCAGATTCAACATTTGAAGACTCTTGGAAGAACTTTCATTGTAAGTGTATTGTAAACTGTAACTATTTCGGATAATACATTGTGCAGGTTTTAGAGTGTGGGGTTTTTCACCTAAAAAGGTTTTCCCCACGGTACATCTTGTGTCTACTTCTCTCTATCTACATTCTTGTATTGTGTTTTCTGTTGTAATATCTCTAATATAATTTTAATATTTCTGCAACTGTAAAGGTTAAAACAAATTTGCATGCCTCTCCCCTCATTAGATTAGTTTAGGAAGTGATTTCCTCACACCTAGCTTCCTTTCAGAATCCTTATCTTCTGCAATCTTCCTTTGCAACTCCACTTCGTGAAATCTAATACCTATAACTTGCAATCACAAGGAGAGGGGTTGGGAGTTGTGGTGTTTAGGAGCTTGGCTCAGTCAATCCCCAGAATGGCATTCAAGCCTTCCAACACTGTTGTTTAATAAAGAGTGTGTATCCTTGTAGGATAGAGGTAAAAACAAATTGATAAATGATTGATTCAACACAAATAGATATCACCTCAGAGGTGTAGCTCACATGTAGATGAAAATTCTTCAACACATGAGAAAATGAAGCTAAATATGCAATCACAAACACAACAACAATATTATGCTCTACACCAATGAATATCTTGAATGCTCTAAAATCATAAGTTTGCCAAAAGTTTACCATCATCTTCCAGTTTACAAATGAATCCCTAAACATGCTTATATATGCATTCCCTCTACAAATTTCATAATTCAAACTTAAGATGTCGACAACGGAATGTTCTAACGGTCACATAATGGACATTCAAATTTGGGACGTGCCTAAAATAGGGTAGGACTAGGGTGCGAGTGCCTAAGCCCTTAGGTCCTATTTTAGGGTAGGTCTAAGCTCACAGATGTCCCTCAAGCCCCATTTGACATGGGTTTCAGGCCATATTGTTTTGGGAGTTAAAATGAACATGCAAGATGCAAAACAAGGGACCTGGGAGCTAAACTTAGGAGGTAAAATTCCTAGGGGGACATTTTATGACATAACATTAAGCCCCACTTTAATGTATGTATGAACACATGACCCATACATGCATTAAAGTATGGTCAAAACATAGCAAACACACCAGGCACTTTACGCTAATGTATACACGAGGATTGAGAGACTATTTCTAGCCCCTAGTCTCAGGTAGACATTAGAGAAAACATGCTGCAGACACACCAAACACAGTGAAGACAATAACATGCACGTAAAACATAGATATGACAACAACAGGCATGCAAAACGCGAAGAAGACAATGTTGAAGACATGCAAAACATGATGAGTACAGTGAATGCAATGATTATTTCATTTTCATTTTCATATATATATAAATGAATGAAGATACATGGAAAGTAAAAATGCAACACACAAACCCAAAATGTAGGAGGGGGCATTTTGCCACACTCTTTGGACTACATATGGGGGAGAAAACACACAATACAAATCTCAGAGTGTAGGAGGGGCATTTCGCCACGCTCTTTGGACTACACTTGAGAACAAGCACGCCATACAAATCCCAAAGCATAGGAGAGGCATTTTGCCACGCTCTTTGGACTATACTTGGGAACAAACATGCCATACAAATCCCAAATCATAGGATGGGCATTTCACCATGCTCTTGGACTATACTTAGGAACAAACACACGGAAGACACATGGAAAACATGAGCGTTGTATAGCATGCCAAAGACATACTATACATCTTAAACTTGACAAAAAAGAAGATGGAAGGAACTTGTTGCTAAGCCCTCACCATCTCAAGCATGCTATAGGCACACCTAACAGTTGGGCTTATGCCACAACAACCGCCAAAGACACGCTTAAGGGAGGATACACCAACCCTGCCTACTCGGAGGACTTTTGAAATAAAAAGGATGTGCACTAGCTCAAGAGATACACCATCCCCGCCTTTGTAGAGGGCTTTAAATAAAAGGATATGCACGATATCCTACCTCCGCAGAGGGCTTAATGATTGAAATATAGAATAAAGATGTGCACTCGTGCCGAAAATACAACATCTCGCCTCCACAAAGGGCTTACAAACATGCTTCATTAGTACCAAAGTCATCAGATAATTTACCTTACACTAGTAGAAAAATAGAAATAAATGACTAAATAAACTACCAAAAATTGGTCATGTGATCAATAGTTTGGTCATGTGACCATTGGTAGTTTATTGCCAGTCATTTATCTCACGACCAAATTTATGACCAAACAAATTTTAGTCATTAATTTGGTAGTATATTTAGTCGTTGATTTTTGTTAACTGGTCATTTATTTAGTCATTGTAATCATTAATTGCCATTAATTGGTAGTATATTTAGTCATTTATTTAGTCACTGATTTCTGTCCATTGGTAGTATATTTGGTCATTTTAATCATTATTTTTCCATCAACTGGTCATATATAAACAACTAGTACATGATAAACATCAACTATGCCATTTTTTGTTGATAAACTTCAACAAATCTGCTCAAAGGATTGAAACAACAATGCTGGAAAATAATTCACTGTATATTCAAACTGTATATAAAATATGTTACAAAGAACTCATTTATCAACAAATCTGCTCAAAGGATTGAAACAACAATGCTGGAAAATAATTCACTGTATATTCAAACTGTATATAAAATATGTTACAAAGAACTCTATATATAGAGTTTTGAAGACAAAATCTTTCTGCAGTATGCAAACTACTGATTTATTATGCTTTTAAAATTGAAAAACACTAAAACTAAAGCTAAAAAGTCATCGGTGTGAATGCATGTCTTCAGTGATGCCATTGCTGCACATGGGGTGGGATGTAAATGCATCTAGAAGGCACTAGTTTTTCATTTTATCCTTGCTCTGTACCTATCCACAATCAAAAAACTCAAAATTTGTTAATATTTTTAAAAGATTTATGAAACTTTGAAATATGAAAAGCAAAGTGGGATGATAAGGAATTTTACAACAATATAGACACATATTATGAAAGTATTCAAGAAGAAATGCATATACAGGTTTGATAGTCAAACTCCATAGTTCATTTATTCATATTTGATTGAAACACAGTATGATATATGCAAAGGTAACCCCCAGTCATATACAATTTCAACTGAACAACATTGAGGACTAATGTTCAAGTTTGATTCACACAAATAATGCTACAACAATATGGAATTTACCAATAATTACTAAGCTGTCTGCAACAGCAAATGACTTTAAATGCATTGACTGTGAGTAAATGCATATTGAATGTCTTTAAATATAAGTACATGGAAATATTCACATGAAACATGTACCAAGTCATCTCATGGCAAGAAAGGAATGGGTGTGAGTTGACCAAATTTTGAATTTCAGGGGTTAGATCTATAGGTGTAGGATTGAGCTTGCACCCATTTTTGTATTGCTGACATGACGTACTCCATCACTCTAAAATACAATAAACCATAATTTACCCAAAGAAAGCACTAGCATATAAATAGTCTTCCAATATTAAAGAATTTTACAAACTGAATACACTAATACTGAATGGAACTCAATAGCATTAATGCAATAAGATCCACCTTACACTATATGTATCTTACACATAGATACAACAATAAAGACTGAAGTAGATTGAAAGATAGGAGGAAAACCAACAAATGGTACCAAAGAAGCAGTCAGTCATGACAAGAAAGAAATATGCATATTAAAAAAAACTCACTTACATGCCCTCCTTCTTGGTCTTGTGCTCTAGATACTTTCTCAAAATATCATCCACTGTTGGGTTACATGGAAGCTTAACCAACTACAATCAAAACAGTATGAACTGTATATAACTTTGATGCTAAACAACCAAAACACCTAGACCATCACATACTAATCAAAACATAAGCATGTCAATTCTGGTAAAAATATTCTAGTAAATGGCTGTGAAAGTCTAAATGATACATACTGCTCAAAATATAAATTGAATATACATACTAGACTCAAGTTATAAAGATATGCACAAAATGGATTTTGCAAGGACGCTCTCAAAATCTTTGAATTAATTAAGCACTTTGGAACATATCCTAACATTGTAAGCTTTGCTTGTAATCTAGGTGCATGTAGCCATGCAGGTTTAGTGGATGAGAGTTGTACATACTTCAATCACATTTGTAACCCTTATTGCATTACACCTACAGTTGATCATTATGTGTGCATGGTTGACCTCCTTGCCCGTGCTAGCTATCTTCAAGACACCCTAAACTTTATCATTGAGATACCTGTTAAATCTGTGCTAGTTGTATGGATGTGTTTTCTTGGTGCATCTAAAATTGACAAAAACTGCAATTGTAGCAGATAACAAATGTTTGAGCATCCATAATGTTTATGGACAATCTCTTCCCACATCACCGCGGGAGCTATCAAGAGTCAGTGCGGGAGTACGGGAAGCTTCCCGCACTCCTGCACTGACTCTTGATAGCTCCCGCGGTGATGCGAGAAGAGCTTGGACTGCATCTCCAGGAAGGATAGAGGAATTTTGTCATTTGTTGTAGTGGCAACTTCCCTGGTAGACATGTATGCAAAATGTGGAAGCATTGACAAGGCATGTGAACTGTTTGGTAAAATGCCTCAAAGAGATGTCATCTCATGGATTGCAATGATTGTGGGATATGTACAAAATGGATTTTTTGAAAAGACTTTAGAAACTTTCAAGCAAATGCAATTGGTATGTGTAAAGCCAAATTCCACAACCTTTGCTAGCATCCTCGCCCCCTCTGCAAAAATGGGAGCTTTGGAACAGGGTATGGACATCCCTCAAAGCATAAAGGATAAAGGAATTCTGTCAGATGTTGTAGTTGCAACTACCCTGGTAGACATGTATGCAAAATGTGGAAGCACAGAGAAGGCACATGAACTGTTTGAAAAAATGCCTGAAAGAAATGTGGTCTCGTTGAATGCCACGATTGCAGGATATGGACAAAATGGATTTTTTGAATTTAAGGCTTTAAAAACTTTCAAGCAAATTATACAATTGGCAGGTGTAAAGCCAAATTCCACAACCTTTGCTAGCATCCTCCTAGCCTGTGCCAAAATGGGAGCTTTGGAATAGGGTATGGACATCCATCAAAGCATAATGGAAGGGGGATTTTTGTTAAAAAATATAGTTGGAAATGCTCTGGTAGACATGTACATGCAAAATGTGGAAGTATAGACAAGGCACGTGACCTGTTTGACAAAATGCCTCAAATAAATGTGGTCTCATGGAATGCCATGATTGCAAGATACACACATTTAATGGATTTGTTGAAAAGGCCTTAGAAACTTTCAAGCAAATGCAATTGGCAGGTGTAAAGCCAAATTTCACAACCTTTGTCAGCATCCTCCCTGTCTGTGCCAAAATGGGAGCTTTGGAACATGGTATGAACATCCATCAAAGCATTAAGGATAGAGGACTTTTGTGAGATGTTGTAGTTGCAACTGCCTTGGTAGACATGTATGCAAAATGTGGAAGCATAGATAAGGCATGCAAATTGTTTGACAAAACACCTCAAAGAAATGTGTTCTCATGGACTGCAATGATTGTTGGATATGCACAAAATGGATTTGTTGAAAAGGCTTTATAAAATTTCAACCAAAAGCAATTGGTAGGTGTAAATCCAAATTCCACAACCTTTGCCAGCATCTTCCCCACTTGTACAAAAATGGGAGCTTTGGAACAAGGTATGGACATCCATCAAAGCATAAAGGATAAAGGAATTTTGTCATATGTTGTAGTTGTAACTACCCTGGTAGACATGTATGCAAAATGTGGAAGCACAGAGAAGGCACATGAACTATTTGAAAAAATGCCTGAAAGAAATGTGGTCTCGTGGAATGCCATGATTGCAGGATATGGACAAAATGGATTTTTTGAAAAGGCTTTAGAAACTTTCAAGCAAATGCAATTGGCAGGTCTAAAGACAAATTCCACAACCTTTGCCAACATCCTCCCTCTCTGTGCCAAAATGGGAGCTTTGGAATAGGGTATGGACATCCATCAAAGCATAATGGAAGGGGGATTTTTGTCAGAAATTATAGTTGGAAATGCTCTAGTAGACATGTATGCAAAATGTGGAAGTATAGACAAGGCACATGACCTGTTTGACAAAATGCCCCAAAGAAATGTGGTCTCATGGAATGCCATGATTGCAGGATATGCACAAAATGGTTTTTATAAGGATTATCTCAAAATCTTTAAATTAATGAAGCACTCTAGAGCATATCCTAACATTGTAAGCTTTGCTTGTGTTCTATGTACATGTAACTATTCAGGTTTAGTGGATGAGGGCTATACATACTTCAATCACATGAGTAACCCTTATTGCATTACTCCTACATTCGATCATTATGTGTGCTTGGTTGACCTTCTTTCCCATGCTGGCTATCTTGAGGACAACCTAAACTCTATCATTAAGATGCCAGTTAAACCTATGGTGGCTGTGCGGATGTGTTTTCTTGGTGCCTGTAAATCACATATGAATATAGGCTTAGGAGTATTTATAGCAATGATGCTTTTTGATTTGGATCCTAAAAATGTTGTGACTTATGTTCTTCTCTCAAACATATATGCAGAAGTGGGCAACTGGGGTGAGGTTCAAATGGTAAGGAGATTGATGAAAGATAGAGGAATTAAAAAGATACTTGGATGTAGTTGGATTGAAGGCTATAAAATGGTACTAGGCATTTCACAAAGATCTTTTAGAGAAAAATGTAACTAAGAATAACAAAGAATTGAAAAGGCTCCTGAAGTTTGGTAGGAAAGCCCATAATAGCTCAACATCTGTCAGTAACAAAGAAGCACAATGACTAAGAGAAATGGTAAGCAAAGCATCTGAAGATCAAGGTGGCAGACTTGAAGGACTACAGATTATGTCAATGCGAAGAGTCAGCTATCATGGCTAACAACCAGAGTAATATTAGATCATGGCATTTCTAGCCAATCAATTCCTCTTGGAAGCCTTATTTCTTAGGATGATAATAGTTCTGTGACCTATACATATAAAGTACCTCACCCCTTCTTTTCACTTTCAAAGTCCAGAGCAAGGTCAGTTGCACCACTTCTTTTTAGTTCAAATTATGTAGTAAGGGCAGTGAAACAAAGTTTAGAAATGTCGTGTCCGATATTGGCAATCGTTGATTGCTGATTAGCAATAGTTGATTCAAGTGGTCTAAATAATTTTTGTTCATGAGTATAGGTTTTTTTTATTTAAAGTTATTATGTAATTTCTTATAGCTATATTTCTAATTCCACTGTAAATGGAATGAAATTGCTAGAAGCATCAGTGAATTTTGTTTCAAAGACTATTTAAATCCTATAAAGTCACACACTTTGAATCTCACAAGATACCATTGGTAGGTTGATTGCATAAGCCTTTTAGGTTACCTTGTCCTACATGCTAATGTTGTATACATTGAAAAAATGAGGCACTCCAATATAAGAAAAGAACATGGACACTCAAATCAGAAAGGGAGTTGATCCACACAATAACAATTCACTTCATACACTGAATACAATGAATGTGATGCCTCCAAATAGATCCCTTACTCAGGCACCATGTAGTTAACTAGTTTTAAAATGTGTCACTCTAGCACTATGTAGGCTCTAAAATCATGAAACCCTAATCACAAATTTGCATATATCAACATGTGCTTCACCAAACAAGTAATATGCTTGCATGTTCTATGCTTGTAACATTAACTATTTAATTTACTAGGTTAAAAGAAAGCTCCCAATTTATTTACAAGAGCACATAAATAGTATAACTAAAACATGCATACAAAAGAGTAAAAAAAATTGCGTGTGTTTACAATAATAATTGTGAGAAAAGGAAGGACTATAAGGTACTACATGAACTAAAAGCTTTGTCAATTAGCTAGTAGACTTTGGGCTGCAAAGTCCAAGGTGCATTAGCATTTTCTTTCTACAAATTACAAGCTTGTAACTGGGCATTTTACAAAGATCTTTTAGAGAAAATGTAATTAATATGCCTTTTATCACCTTGGAGAATAGAAAATGGTAGAAAAAGAATTCAGGCAACTCATTCGTGTGACTAGAACATAAGTACCAATGTGGTAGTTGGAAATCTATTAAGTGATGATGTAACAGTAAAATTATTAACTTCCTTTACCAAACTGGAAAATTGGTGCTGTCACGGCAGGAGGGTTCACAGAATGAACTATCCGGACCATGCCACAAGAGTAAACATAATGGAAACAACTCAAAGAAATAAAGTAAATGTAGATTCAGTCATTCAATATATCATATAATTCAAATAGAGATTGACTGGCAGCATGCAGGCTTATAATTAGGGCTCACAGGCCTTATTACATACATGCGTAAGATAAAGCTTTGAAGATCCTTCCCATAAAATCCAAACTATCAATCTTCTAAAATCATGAGAACTATCTTCACTACTTTCCTAAGGATCTATTACATCAATATATATCAAGTCCAAATCAATAGATTCCTCTGCGTCGGCCAAGGAAGATCACAAATTACAAAGAAGAGATGTAATGTGTGTACACAGATAGGTTGGACCTAAATGCATAGAACACTTCCAGAAAATGAATGGAATGAAGTGCGGATCTTCGGGGAAGGTCGGCCATGAACCAAAGATCATTGAATGATGTGTCATTAGGCTCCAAAGATTGGGAAATGCTTCTGCAAGTTTCTCCTTCAGCTGGTTATCAATGATTATCTGGATGCTCTGTTCTGAGAACATTCAAACTTCTAATAGCGATATCTTTTCAGTATTGGAGTGTGGATCTCTGAATTATGGATATGATGTAGATGAATGAATGTAGATGCTAAGTCTAGCTCCATAAGGTCTGAAATGTAACTGGACCAAAATACAGAAACTACTTCTAACTGAACTGAAATAGAAAATGAAAAGAAACAACTGAACTGCAAATGTTTTTGGTTGATGTTGTTGCAAATATGTGCCTAATCAATGTTGTCATTGATGTCAACATATCCTTTTTGCCATTAGTGTCAACTGTATCCTATTTTGTTGCCTATTTAGAAGACTGGAATGTTGAGGATATCCAGAAAATTAATGAAGATCAATGTATGTGGACCATATGGCTATGTAGAGGATTGTCTAATGTAGCTCCAGTTAAGTTTTGAGAGGTCCACATGGAGATTTGAAGAAGCTATGGCCATCTGAGTAGAACTGGGTTTTTATGTGTTCAGAAGAGACAAAGTGATAGTAAATTGGTCCGGATTGCTCCGCATTGAAATATTATGATTTGTGGTTCTAGAGGCATGTTTGGGAAGTTAGTGTGTATCATCAACTGAAGTGGTTCATGGTTTAGAGGTCTGCAAGCAATATTTCAGTGTGACAATCATGACAAGCAGTGTTCTTGAGGTTCTGGGAGAAGATGCAAGTGATTCTGATGATTTGGAGGAGTGCGGATGTCTTTGTTAAATTCAATGTGCTTGTGGAGGTCTCTGGATTGTGTGCCTGCTATGTTGTAGATCTGCATTGAAGACCGAGCTCGTAGTTGAAGATTTTCTTCTTGGTGTTTCTATTTTTCCCAGTCTTGGCTGATCAGATGATTCTAGCATGTTGCGGATGATCTAAGAGCAATTCTATGGAGCGTGGCATATTGATGAAGGAAGATTTGAGTCCCAGTTATGTTTGGCTGATAGCTTAGTGATTCGCATTAAGTGAGATGCTTGGAGGGCCAACCTTGATGTTTATTCTAGGGTTGATCAAGCATATAAAGGCGTGCAATTGAGTTGTGGAAAATCATCCTTGTGCGAAAAAGTCAAATTCCAAGAAAGGATCAGAGGCAAAGCAGAGAAGAGGAGAAGCAGAGGAGCAAGAATAGTAAATGATGAAGTGATAGTGAAGAAGTATTTGGGAGAAGAGTAGAAGTTTTATGAGCACTCAATGAGATTGAACTAGGCATGAAGAAGATGCTATTTCTCAATTAATTCCTTCTATAATAAATGTAAATTCTATAGGCAGTGAGCCTCCTTTTGAGCAGTGAGCTTTGGGCAGTGAGCTCGAAGGCAAGTGCCTTCCCTTTTTAAGTACTTTTAACAGGGTATGAATCTTGTGGGTTAACCCCCACCGTGGTTTTCCCTTAACTGGGTTTCCATGTCAAAAATATTGGTGTCAAGTGTGTTAATTATGTTTCTTCTCATGTGTTATTGTTTCATGCTTTAATATTTGCATCATTAATCTATTTGTAAGTTGTGAAAGAATATTAAAAGGTAGAAAAGGTTAATATTTTGGGACAACTGATTCACCCCCCTCTCAGTTGTCTGTCCTAATTCCAACAATTGGTATCAGAGCCAAGTTCCTCTGAAAGAAGCTTGACCACTTGAGGAGATCCAGAATGTCAACTTACAAGAAAGACAGTTAGAGATTTGATGGAACAAATTACACTCTATGGAAGATGCGCATGCAGTGTCATTTGCAATGTATGGGAGATGCCTACTGGTTGATAACTAAGAATCAATATAAGATTCCAGAAAAAGGTCCTACAACTCCAGATGAAATCAAAGATGCTGAGAACAACACTTGAGCTATAGAAGCCTTGTTAAGTGCCTTGTTTGATACAGAAATGACAACTATACTAGAATTGAAAACTGCACATGAAATCTAGGAGAAGTTGGAAACACTGCATGAAGGTGATGAACATGTCAAATGTGCCAAGCTACAAAGCCTGAAGGGTAGATATGAAAGCTTAAGAATGAGTGAAGATGAAAATATAATTACCTCCTACATGCTAAAAGTGAATGAACTTGTGAGCAGTATAAGGTGTGCTGGTGGAAAATTGGAAGAATCAGAAATTGTTGCCAAAGTGCTCAGATCCTTACCTCCGGCCTACAAGCATAAAGTTGTTGCCATTGAATAAATTAGGACTGTGACAACTGTTACAAGGGATCAGTTGGTTGGTAAACTTTTAGCAGTTGAAATGAGTGAGTTTGGTGATTCTCTTCCTAATTTTGAATCTGCATTTAAAGCTAGTATTCATGGAAAACAAAAATATGATCCGGGTGAAAGCTCTTCAAGAAGATCTAACATATTCGACAGGACAAGGAAGGATCTTGAAGGTGATGAAACTGAGTTCGATGAACTTGAAGCCCTTTTTGCCAAAAGATAGCCAAGAGGATCCGGTAAGTATGAAGGAAAGTTGCCATTTAAATGTTTTTATTGTAATAAGATTGGTCATTTTGCCTCAAGATGTCCGGAGAGGGGTTCAAGGCCAAACCCTAACAGACCTAGAGTTCAAAAGAAATGCTACTATGTACAAAAAGCTGGTGAAGGAGTCATAGATGATGAATCTGATCATGGAGGTTCCACTGAAGATGATTGGGTATTCATTGCTATCAAAGAAGAAGATCCAGTGCCTACTGAATCTACTAGCTATGCAAATGTGGAAAGTACCTTGGCTGCTCAGGTTGTAGAAAAAGATGAATGGGTAATTGACAGTGGATGTTCTCATCATATGACTAGTGATAAAAGTAAGTTTGTAAGCTTTGAAAAATATGAAGGTGGAATTGTGAAATTTGGAGACAACTCAGCTGGTAGAATCCATGGTAGAGGATCCATCTCTTTTGATGGTAAGAATAACACTAATGATGTTCTGTATGTGGAAGGATTAAAGCATAATCTTCTTAGTATTGGATAGTTGGTTGACAAAGGTTATGATCTCTGATTCAAGGATGGAAAATACAGAATCTTGGAAAGCTCCAGAACTGAAATTACATCTAGTACTCAGACTAGAGGTAACATCTTTCATTTAAGTAGTTCTGGCAAAAGTTGTTTGATTGCTCAGATTGATTAGAGTTGTTTATGGCATAGGAGAATGTGTCATGTGAATTTTGGTAACATTGTCAAGATAAGTTCTACTCAGGCTGTGAGAGATCTTCCAAAACTTGTGAAACCTGTTGATAGCATGTGTAGAGAATGTCAATTGGGTAAATAGAATAAATTTTCATTCAAGAGTAAAGAACAATTTTCAAGTGGATGGCTAGAACTTGTGCATACTGATCTATGTGGCCCTGCTAGAATTAGGATTGTGCAAGGAGATAGATATTTTATGTTACTGATTGATGATTACTCCCGGATAATGTGGGTAACCTTTTTGAAGGAAAAATCAAAAGCTCTTGACAAGTTCAAGGTATTCAAGGTTATGGTGGAAAATGAGATTGGTGAAAAAATAGTGTCTGAAATCCAACAGAGGCGGAGAGATTACCTCCGGTGAGTTTCATACATTCTGTGAAAAGCATGGAATAAAAAGATAGTTATCTACTCCTAGGACTCCTCAGCAAAATGGAGTCATGGAAAGAAAGAACCAAACCATTCAAGAAGCTGCCAGGACCATGATGATGGAAGAAAATGTTCCATAAGTCTATTGGAGAGAAGCTGTGAGTACTGCTGTCTAAACTCTCAATTGGGTATGGATCAAAGGTAATTCTGGCAAGACCCCTTATGAACTATGGTTTGGTCATCCTCCTACTATGAGATACTTCAGAGTTTTTGGTAGTAAGTGCTATATCAAAAGAGATTAGGATCTAGGCAAGTTTGAAGCAAGAAGTGATGAAGGGACATTTCTGGGTTACTCTACTCAAAGCAAGGCATACCGATGCTTGAACAAAAGATTGAAAAAGATTGTTGAAAGTACAAATGTTAGAGTTGATGAGAGCAAAGGACATTCCAGGTCTTGCGGATATGAATCAGATGGTTAAGATGAAAGTCAAAGTCAAGGAAGACAAGTTCAAACTCAAACTCAGATTTAGATTGATTCGAAAAATCTAGTGACTCAAGAGGTTAGTACAGATGTTGAAGAACAAGCTCAAGAAATAGAGGCTCAAATAAATACCAAAACTCTTAGGTATGTAAGACTGAATCATCCTGAAGATCAGATCATATGAGATAGATATAAAGGTGTTCGAACTAGGAAAAGAATTGCTGAAGATCAAGAGGAAATTTATTTGATTTCAAAGATTGAACCAAATTCAGTAAGTGAAGCTTGCAATGATGAAAATTGGGCAAAAGCCATGGAAGAAGAATTAATGCAAATTGAAAAGAATCACACTTGGGATCTTGTTCCTAGACCTGAAGACAAAAATGTGATTGGAACTAAATGGGTCTTCCAGAATAAACTAAATGAAGATGGTGAAGTTGTAAGAAACAAAGCAAGGTTGGTCTGCAAAGGATATTCTCAAGTGGAAGGAATGGATTTTGAAGAAACTTTTGCTCCGGTGGAAAGAATAGAGGCAGTTAAATTATTTCTTGCACTTTCTTCTTATAAAGTTTTCAAGGTCTATCAGATGGATGTCAAGTCAACATTCCTAAATGGGGAGTTGGAAGAAGAAATCTACATTGAGCAACCAGAAGGATTTCAGTTGTCTGATCAGAGAGATATGGTCTGCAGGTTGAGGAAAGCATTGTATGGACTCAAACAAGCCCCAAGAGCATGGTATGCAAGATTCGAGGAGTATCTACTAAAGCTAGGATATAGCAAAGGCACTGCTAACAGTAATCTTTACTTCAAGATTGATCATGAGCACATTCTGATTGTTGAGTTATTTGTTGATGATATCATTTTTGGTGGAAATGAGAGTATGTGCAAAATATTTGCTGATCAAATGCAAAGTGAATTTGAGATGTCCATTTTTGGAGAAATGAATTTCTTCTTAGGTATGCAAATCATTCAGTCAGATAAAGGTATCTTCATATCTCAATCTAAGTATGTTAGAGAATGTTGAAAAAGTTTGGAATTTGGAAAATTCAAAGCCGATGGGTACACCCATGGTAACCAGATGTAAGCTGAGTAAAGATGATGACTCCCTTAATACAAATCAGAAAATGTATAGATTAATGATTGGAGAACTGCTCTATCTAACTCAGACCAAACCTGATATCATGAATGCAGTTGAACTTGTTGCTAGATTTCAAGCTAATCCTAGAGAATCCCATTTTGTAGCAGTCAAAAGAATTTTTAGATATCTCAAAGGGACACTTGATTATGGCTTATAGTATCCAAAGGATAATAACTTCACTCTTCATGCATATGTTGGATCTAGGGCATACAACTGAGAGGGGGGGTGAATCAGTTGTATACAAACTTGCTTTCTATTTCAAACACTTGATTCATCTTGTTAGTTAACAGCATATCAATTAATCATCCATGAAAGTAAAACGCACAAACACAAGAGCAGATAAACATCAACACAATGAACACCAAGATTTTGACGTGGAAAACCCGGTTAAGGGAAAAACCACGGGGTGATTAACCCAAGGATTATTCTCTGTTAAAAGAATAAGAAAAAGAATGGCACTTGCCAATTAGGGCTCACTGCCCGAGCACACTGCTCACAAAGAGGCCCACTGCCTACAAGGAGACACACTGTCTACAAAGTGATAAGAATCACGGTCTTGAACTGGAAAATGACATCTTGACCATGTCCAGATCAGTTCCATTTAAGCCCAAAAACCTCTGCTCTGCCTTCCGCACTTCTCTTCGCTACACCACTCTCATCCACACAATCCACACTACAAAATGAACTCACAAACCTTTATTTATAAAAGACATCGACTTAGGAACAATCATCTAAGTTGGCAATCAACCATAAGAATATCCGCAAGATGAATAACACATCCAGTCGGCCACCACAAGAACATTCGCAGGATGAACAACTCATCCGGTCGGCTAAACAGAGCAAGAACTTCATCCGGAAGATTATCTTCAATTTTGGGCTCTACCATCAATGCGGACCAACAACACAACCTAAACATGATCCACGGACATTTCCAAGCCTGCCTAAATGACCAGGTACATCCGTACTTCCTCTACTTACTGGAATCTCTTCTCTTCCTTATCTGGAACTTCAAGAACACAGTCTATTGCCACTATCACAATGCAAAAGGTACTTCCGGACCTCCAAATCATACACAACTTGAGATGACACATCACAAGGACATCCCAAACACTCCTTCCAATCTGTAGATTAGGATTATACAATTCCAGACCTCACCGGACCTTTCTGTGATCCTCTGTCACCTCTGAACACTTGCTGGAACCGGTTCCACACCGACAACCACAACTCCTTCAGATCTTCATGCGGACCTCTGAAATCTTAACTGAAGCATCTCAAGACTCATATATACAAACCCTTTAATCCGCATCCTCCGGTTCGCATCCTATACAATACATTTGCCTTCTTCTCATCATTGTTCTTCACTGTTCCTGACTGAGGCTAATTTTCTCAATATCCTCAGCACACTGCTCATCGAATCCCTCTTGTCAATGCAATATGAGTATGTTGACATCAATGAAAACATTGGTTCACCTCATACTTGCAACAATCTCCCCCTTTGTCATTGATGGCAACATATGATGTGAAAAACTATCAAGACAAGAACTTCTCCTTTCTGTCACAGCTCCCCCTATCAGCAACATGTCTTCTCCTCATTTACTGCTCCCCCTTTGATCATCAGCTACTTGTTTTTCACATGTCTTCTCTCCCCCTTTGACATCAATGACAAAGGGCTCATACTTGCAATTTTAACACATCAGAATCATACCAGCTACTCCCCCTTAGTAGCAGCTCCCCATCATCAATCCGGATCACAAGATATGACTGTGATATCCATCGGACTGATGCACATCAGTGCATCCTAGTTCATCACCGGAGGGGCCATGACCCCTAACTTCTCCCGGAGATATTCAAAAGAGTCCTTGGGAAGAGGTTTAGTAAAGATATCTGCAATCTGATCCTTGGAGGGAACATACTCCAACCTGACTTCTTCCTTGTTCACTTGTTCTCTCAAAAAGTGAAACTTGATAGATATGTGCTTAGTCTTAGAGTGCATACCGGATTCTTGGAAATATTAATTGCACTTGAATTATCATAGAAAATTGTGATAGGCTCCTCATATTCAACTTTAATGTCTCTTAGCATCTGCTTCATCCATAAGATTTGAGTGCAACTACCTGCTGCTGCAATGTATTCTGCTTCAGTTGTAGATAGAGATATTGCATCTTGTTTCTTGCTTAGCCAAGAAACCAATCTCTTCCCCAAAAAAGAATGCTCCACCACTGGTGCTCTTCCGGTCATCCACATCTCCTGCCCAATCTGCATCTGTGTAAGCATGAAGAGAGAAATCCAGATCTCTAGGGTACCATAGACCATACTCAGCTGTTCCTTTCAAGTATTTGAAAATTCTTTTGATTGCCATAACATGAGATTCTTTAGGATCAGCTTGGAATCTTGCTACAAGACCAACAACCTGCATTATATCTGGTCTAGTCTGAGTGAGATACAACAATCCACCAATCATTGATCTATACTTTGTCTGATCTACCTTTGGGGAGTCATCATCTTTGCTCAACTTACATCCGGTTGCCATGGGAGTGTTCATTGGCTTTGAATCTTCCATACCAAATTTTCTTAACAATTCTTTCACATATTTGGTCTGAGAAATGAAGATCCCTTTCTTTGTTTGAGTAATTTGTAGACCCAAGAAGAAATTCATTTCACCAAGCATAGACATTTCAAACTCACATTTCATCTGATTTGCAAAAGTTTTGCACATACTATCTCTTCCTCCAAAAATGATATCATCCACAAACACTTCAACAATCAAAATGTTTTCATGATCAATTTTGAAATATAAGTTACTGTCAGCAGTACCTTTGCTGAATCCAATCTGCACAAGATGCTTATCCAACCTTTCATACCATGCTCTTGGGGCTTGTTTTAATCCATACAATGCTTTCTTCAACTTGCAGACCATATCATCATTGTCAGACAATTGAAATCCATCCGGTTGTTCAATGTAAACTTCTTCTTCCAGATCACCATTTAGGAAGGTAGACTTGACATCCATCTGATATACCTTGAAGTCTTTAAAGGCAGCAAATGCAAGAAATAATCTGACTGCTTCAATTCTTGCCACCGGAGCAAAGGTCTCTTCAAAATTAATTCCTTCTATTTGAGAGTAGCCTTTGCAGACCAATCTAGCTTTGTTTCTGATTACTTTACCAGCTTCATTTAATTTGTTCCGGAAGACCCATTTGGTTCCAATCACATTCCTGTCTCTAGGTCTGGGAACAAGATCCCAAGTATGATTTTTCTCAATTTGTATTAATTCATCTTTCATTGCTTTGGTCTAGTTTTCATCATTGCAGGCTTCATTTACTGTTTTAGGTTCAATCTTTGAAATCAGACAACATTCATCCTGATTTTGAGCAACATTCCTTCTAGTTTGCACACCTTTGCTTCTGTCACCTATGATCTGATCTTCAGAGTGGTTCAGTGTTACATACCTTGGAATTTTGGGAGTATCCTGCACTACTGCTTCTTGATCAGGCTCATTCAAACCTATCTCTACTTCCTGATTTACCAGATCAGGTTGACTCTGACTTACCGGAGAGGATTGAGTTCCTTGAACTTGAACACCGTCTTGGTCATCTTCATCAAACTCATAAAATCTTGAGGGCTTCTCAATTCCTTCATCAACTTTCACATTAGTGCTTTCTATCATCTTCCTCAGTCTCTTATTGTAACACCGGTATGCTTTGCTTTGAGTGGAGTAACCCAAGACAATTCCTTCATCACTTCTAGCATCAAACTTTCCTAGATCTTCATCTCTTTTAATATAACACTTGCTACCAAGTACTCTGAAATATTTCACAGTAGGAGTGATGCCAAACCAGAGTTCATAGGGGGTCTTACCGGTATTGTTTCTAATTTGAACTCGATTTAGAGTGTAGACTGTAGTGTTGATAGCTTCTTTCCAGAACATCTGAGGAACATTTGCTTCCAACATCATTGTCCTGGCAGCTTCCTGGATGGTTTGGTTCTTTCTTTTAACTACTCCATTCTGCTGTGGAGTCCTAGGAGCAGACAATTGTCTCCTTATACCCTGCTTCTCACAAAAGTCAATGAACTCACCAGATGTAAATTCACCACCTCTATTAGACCTTAGACACTTCAGTTTCAATCCGGTTTGATTCTCTACCACAGCTTTGAAGATTTTGAACTTCTCAAATGCTTCTGATTTTTCTTTTAGGAAGGTAACCCACATCATTCGGGAATGGTCATCAATTAACAACATGAAATATCTATCACCTTGCAGACTCTTGATTCTTGTCGGACCACAGAGATCAGTATGTACTAATTCCAACAATTCGGTAGAGGACTGATCTTTTCTTTTGAAAGAGACTCTGCTCTATTTACCTAGTTGACATTCTTTGCACAAACTATTTGTAGGTTTCAACAATTTTGGAAGATCTCTTACAACCTGAGTATTGCTTATCTTGATTATGTTATCAAAATTTACATGACACATTCTTCTATGCCATAACCAACTCTGATCAACTTGAACAAACAGACAACTTTTATTTGAACCAACCAGATGAAAGATATTACCTTTTGTCTGAGTACTGGATGCAATTTCAGTTCCGGAGCTTGTAAAGATTCTGTATTTTCCATTCTTAAACTGGAGATCATAGCCTTTGTCTACTAACTGACCAACACTGAGAAGATTGTGCTTCAATCCTTCAACATATAGTACATTACCTATTTTGCTCTTTCCATCAAAGGAAATAGTTCCCCTACCTTTGATTCTGCCAACAGAATTGTCACCAAACTTTACCATTCCTCCTTCATACCTTTCCAAATTCAAGAACTTATCCTTGTCACCAGTCATATGGTGAGAACATCTACTGTCAATAACCCAATCATCCTTTTCTTCCACTTGAGCAGCCAAAGCTTTTTCCACAACCTTGTGATTGACAGATTCAGAGAGTATTGAATCTTCTTCCTTGATGGCAATAAACACCCATTCATTTCTGGATTTGCTTCCTAGTTCTGATTCATCATCTGTTACTCCTTCATTGTCATCTTCTTCATGAACATAATAGCAATTCTTTTGAAACCTTTGTCTGTTAGTATTAGACCTTGCAGATCTTTCTAGACATCTTGAAGCAAAATGACCAATCTTATTGTAGTTGAAGCACTTAAAGGGTAGTTTTCCTTCATACTTACCGGATCCTCTTGGTAGTCTTTTTGCAATGAGGGCTTCAAGTTGAGCTGTTTCTGCTTCTTCTTCTTCTTCCATGTCTCTTCTTGCTTGATCATACCATGACATCTTCCTTGAAGAGTTTTCTCCCGGATCAAATCTCTGTTTGCCTTTCACATAGGCATTGGCTTTGAAAGCAGATTCAGTCTTGGGAGGATCATCTCCAAACTCGGTCATTTCAAATGCAGCTAGCTTGCCAGCCAATTGTTCTCTTGTGACAGTTGTGTGGGCTTTGAATTCATCAATTGCAGCAACCTTGATTTTGTAGGCAGCAGGAAGGGATCTAAGGATTTTGCAAACAATCTCATTTTCATCCAGAGTTCCACCAGCATTTCTAATTCCACACACTAGTTCATTCACTCTTGGCATAAAAGTAGTGATGTTTTCATCATCTCTCATCTTCAATCTTTCAAATTTCTCTTTCAGACTTTGCAACCTTGCACTCTTGACAAACTCATCTCCTTCATACAGAAGTTCCAGTTTAGTCAAGATCTCATATGCAGTTGGTAGGTCAATAACATTTGAGAGATCTGAGTCATTCAATGCACTTAGAAGAGCTTCCTTGGTCTGCAGATTGTTTTCAGCATCTGTGATTTCATTCAGAGTTGTCGGACCACCTTGTGGAGGTACATATGGTTTTAAAACCATGGCCAAGTATGCTTTTCCCATACATTCCAAGTGACATTTCATGCGACCCTTCCAGAGAGTGAAATTGGTTCCATCGAACTTCGAACTATCCTTTTTGTATGACGACATCCTAGATCTCCTCAAGCGGTTAAGCTCCTTTCAGAGGAACTTGGCTCTGATACCAATTGTTGGATCTAGGGCATACAACTGAGAGGGGGGGGTGAATCAGTTGTATACAAACTTGCTTTCTATTTCAAACACTTGATTCGTCTTGTTAGTTAATAGCATATCAATTAATCATCCATGAAAGTAAAATGCACAAACACAAGAGCAGATAAACATCAACACAATGAACACCAAGATTTTGACGTGGAAAACCTGGTTAAGGGAAAAACCACGGGGTGATTAACCCAAGGATTATTCTCTGTTAAAAGAATAAGAAAAAGAATGGCACTTGCCAATTAGGGCTCACTGCCCGAGCACACTGCTCACAAAGAGGCCCACTGCCTACAAGGAGACACATTGTCTACAAAGTGATAAGAATCACAGTCTTGAACTAGAGAATGACATCTTTACCATGTCTGGATCAGTTCCATTTAAGCCCAAAAACCTCTGCTCTGCCTTCCGCACTTCTCTTCGCTACACCACTCTCATCCACACAATCCACACTACAAAATGAACTCACAAACCTTTATTTATACAAGACATCGACTTAGGAACAATCATCTAAGTCGGCAATCAACCATAAGAATATCCACAAGATGAATAACACATCCAGTCGGCCACCACAAGAACATTCGCAGGATGAACAACTCATCCAGTCGGCTAAACAGAGCAAGAACTTCATCCGGAAGATTATCTTCAATTCTGGGCTCTACCATCAATGCGGACCAACAACACAACCTAAACATGATCCACGGACATTTCCAAGCCTGCCTAAATGACCAGGTACATCCGCACTTCCTCTACTTACTGGAATCTCTTCTCTTCCTTATCCGAAACTTCAAGAACACAGTCTGTCGCCACTGTCACAATGCAAAAGGTACTTCCGGACCTCCAAATCATACACAACTTGAGATGACACATCACAACGACATCCCAAACACTCCTTCCAATCTACAGATTAGGATTATACAATTCCGGACCTCACCGGACCTTTTTGTGATCCTCTGTCACCTCTGAACACTTGCTGGAACCAGTTCCACACCAACAGCCACAACTCCTTCAGATCTTCATGCGGACCTTTGAAATCTTAACTGAAGCATCTCAAGACTCATATATATAAACAATTTAATCTGCATCCTTCGGTTCGCATCCTATACAATACATTTGCCTTCTTCTCATCACTGTTCTTCACTGTTCCTGACTGAGGCTAATTTTCTCAATATCCTCAGCACTGCTCATCGAATCCCTCTTGTCAATGCAATATGAGTATGTTGACATTAATGACAACACTGGCTCACCTCATACTTGCAACAGCATATACATATGCTGATTGGGCAGGAGATGTGGATGATAGAAAAAGTACTTGTGGTGGTACATTCTTCTTGGGAAGTAGATTGGTTTCTTGGTTGAGCAAAAAGCAGGAGGCAATATCCCTATCTACAACAAAGGTAGAGTATATAGCAGCAACAAACAATTGTACTCAAGTTCTGTGGATGAAACAAATGTTGAAGGACATTGGTATTGTGTTTGAGGAGCCTGTCACAATCTTCTGTTATAATTCAAGTGCAATAAGCATCTTAAAGAATCTAGTGTTGCATTCAAAGACAAAACACATATCAATCAAGTTTCACTTTTTGAGAGAGAAGGTTAATGAGAATGAAGTCAGATTGGAATTTGTTTCTTCAAAGGATCAGATTGTGGATATTTTCACCAAGCCTCTACCCAAGGATACTTTTGAGTATTTCAGAAAGAAGTTAGGGGTTATTACCCCTCCTGATCAGAACTAAGATGCACTAAGGTGCATCAGTCCGGTGGAATTCACAGTCATATCTTGTGATCTAGATTGATGTTAAGGAGATACTACTCAGGGGAGTATTCAGTATGCAAATTTTAAGATCAGTCTGAAACAAAAAGGGGAAGAAAAGATTGTAAATATGTGCCCTTTGCCATTGATGTCAAAGGGGGAGAGAAGTCATGTGAAAAACTAGTTGCTGATGAAAGGGGGAGCAGTGAAGAAAGTAATTGTAGAAGTGATAAGAGAAAGGGGGAGAAGTTATTGTCTTGATGGTTGAATTAGTTTTTCACATCATATGTTGCCATCAATGACAAAGGGGGAGATTGTTGCAAATATGTGCCTAATGGTTGTTGTCATTGATGTCAACATATCCTTGTTGCCATTAGTGTCAACTGTATCTTATTTTGTTGCTTGTTTAGAAGACTATAATGTTGAGGATATTGAGAAAATTAATGAAGATCAATGTATGCTGTGAGGCCAATTATTTTACCTCCCATATTTTGATCATTATGCTATTCAGTAGATGACACTATCAGACCTTAGTGACTGTGTTTCATTATGCAGACTTTATGTTTTATTTCACTAATTTGATACATGTGATTTGATTCGGTCATATTGGATGATATGTTGTGGTTCGTTATATGGGATTTATATTAGATGTTATTTTGTTATGAGATTCTAGTTATTACGTGATGCAAACTATTTGACATGTGATGGAAAATGCAGTTTAATTTGGAGTTATGTATTGATGTTTATTTCGATTGTGTGAAGTTAATTTCAGTTGCTTCTGCTATGACTCTTCATGATAGGACTAACACTTGATCAAGATGTGCAGGTTTACATTCCCTAGCCACAGGAAATCAGAGGTAGGATTCACACCATGTTATTCCCTGTAAAGCCGATCCATTCCCAAGAGGGATAAGGATCACGTGTGTAATTGAATGATGGTTTATTGTACTTGGTTTAATTTTAATTATTTTTAGCCTTAGTACCCTTTCTTCTCTTATTTTTGATTAATATTAAGTGTTGTAAAATATTATTTGATTTATGCCATTTGGTATTTTTATTATTATTTTTTGGGCCATTTAAATGTGGATTTTTAACCCTTTTCATGAACCCTAGGGTCCCAAAAGTTACCCTAGGTGGTCAACCATGAGTCTAGGGTCAACTTGGACTACCTAACCCTAGTTTTGACTCAACTTAGGTCACCCTAAACAATGGTTGAGTAAAAGTGACGAATTTGGAAAGAGGGAAGATGGGGGATGGGCCTTGCCTTGGGAAGAACTCATCTCCCATCCCTAAATTTTGGGAATCATTCCCAAGGAAGACTTGGGAGGTCTTCAAGAGTCCTCCCAAACTCCCAAGTGAGTGGGAGCACCACTCAAGACCCTTGTCTTCTTGAGATGTGAGTGGGAATCCAACTCACCATTTGTCCCCCTCCCACTTGTGTGGAAGCACAAGTGGATGAGGTGGAGATGGAGGTGGAGTGAGAGGAGGACACTTGTCATCCTCTTACCTTCTCACTCTTACAAGTGGTTTTGGAGGAGGGAGGAGATGGTGACAAATGTCACCTTCTCATTCCCTCAAGGCCAAGTTGATGGCCTATAATAGCTCCTCTTGTAGAGGAGAGGGGGTTCTTCTCTCCTAGTCTTTTTCCTTGCAATTTGAGACTTCTTGCCAATTTTAATTTTCCTCTCTTGATTGGAGGAGTTAGAGAAGGTTGGAGAAATTCTAAAAGTTGGAAGGCTTGGGAAGGCTTGGAGCTCTTCACCAATTTCTACTTCCATTGTCAAGGCCTTGAAGGTAGGCCTCTTAACTTGTTTCTTGCTTTGCTTATATGATGTTCCATGCTTGGAATTTGGTTGTGAGTTTGTTTGCATTGTGATGTTGGGATGGGTGTAATGGTGAGAGCACCTCCAATGGAGGTAATGCTCAACTTGTATGGGTAGGGGAAAGGAACCTCCTTGAGGTCTCTCCCACGGTTGGTGTTTATGCCTTGAGGGCTTAGTATTGTTGGAGGAGGAGACATTTGAATGGCAAGAGTGCCATGTAATTTGTTGTGATTCTGGTGGTGTGTGGTGTTTTGGGGATTTTAGCTTGAGGCCATGAGAAGAGTTTTGTTTTCTGTACTGTCATTTGGGGAGCCCTTTGAAGTTGAGGGGTCCATTCCCTACCCTCACCAAACTCATTTTTATGAGTTATGTGTTAAACCTATGGGGTTGTGCTTTTGTGTTCTTGTGATTGATATTGTGTAGTGGATTGTTCAACCTGTGTGAATCCCTACCTCCCTAGCTCGGGGGTGACCCACTTGCGGGTCTATGGTAGGGAGGAGAGCTTTTGTAGTGGCTGGTTTTGTTTCTTGTGTTGTGCTCATTGCAGGATTAGAGTGACAAAAAAAAAGAAAAAGAAGAAGTGATTGAAGAGCTTCTCTTGTGTGGTGTCTAGGTGTTTTAATGGCTATTGGAGCCATGGCCATTGTGGCCTTAATATATTGCATTTAGTGAAAGTTTATTATGAACTTGCCATAGAGCTGGCTGTGAATTTGTGTAATATAAACTTCTGTTTTATTTTACTTGAAACTGTCTATTTTCCTAGTTGTGAGGTTGTGGTTTAGATGTTGCTTTTAATTTGAATTGTAACAAATATTTCATCACAAGACTCGTGAAAATAATGCCTTTGTTATTCTGAGGTGCTTGAAGTTGCAGATTTGATACTAGGGAAAATAGATGCATTCTTCTATATATATATGTAACCTTGCATTTGATACAACCAGAATCAATATCTCTTTATTCTTTTAAGTTAAATGCTTCTGTATTAAAAAGGAAACATTGAATTGCAGTTTAGATTTGTAAAGAAAATTATACTTAGGGACCTTGAAAATTCCCCTATATTCTATAACGATTAGTTGAATTTCATTGGAAATTAAATCTGCATGGAAATGAGAAATCTGTATTATGTTATTAATTTACCCTCAATATATATTGGACAAAAAAAAAATGTATATATAACCTAGGTTATAAGATCATTTTATCTCTGATTAATAAGACTGATATACTCATTTTATTGCTGAATAACAGGATTGAGAAATAGAAATATATATATATATATATATTAATTGATTTTAAAAAAAGAAAGAAAACAGAGTATTACATACATTTTCCCTTTAAACAAAAAAATATAAAATATAAAAAAAATAAAACATAGGTCTGTGGGCGGCGGCGCCGCCCACAGTGTTTCCGCAAGTATGGGTGTGGGGGCGGAGGCTAAGCCTCCTCCCCCACACCCCACATAACCCCCGTGCTCCGCACACTCCACAGCCCCACTCCCAAACTTCCCTCCATGCATAGCACCGCCCCCAAACCACCGCTCGTGCTCCGCAGTCCCTGAAAACCTCCGCGCTGCCAGTCCCCACACCGCACAGCCCCAGCACCTCTGTAGCCCACGTCTGGCGTCCTCGCTGCCTCCGTTCGCCACTTTCTCGACCCCAAACCCTCTGTCCGCCACACTGTCTCAGTGATCCTCCTCTGCGGCGGCGGCTTTGCCCTCCATTTTCCTTGCCACTGCAACAAGGGTTTCCATACTACTTTTCAGCATTGTATATCAAATAAAATAAATCAGATTTATATATATAATCCCAAAGAAAATAATATTGTGGCATTTTGTAACTGTAAATACCTCCGTGGAGGTTGCAAATAAATCCATGGCTTCCATTCTGGTTAAAACACTCCCTGCACACAAAAAAAAAAGAGGCAAAACAAAACAAAAGAGATTAGGGTAGAATGAAATGAGAATAAGGAGATTAGAGTTTCCATTTGAGACTTGGAATAGAAACATGATTAGGGCATTTTGCAATTAGAAGATAATTATAGAATGAGATTGGGGTATTAGGTTTAGGAAGCTTTTGGTGTTTTTATTTATTTATTTATTTATTTTATATAGAAAAATGGGTGAGGATGAGGATTTTAAACTTAAAGTTTATTCTATTATTTTTTTTTCTTCCTCTTACTTTTTATTTACCTAAGGCCACTATTTCCTTTTAATATTTAATCTTATTGTTGTTTTAATAACTCTTGGGATTTCTTTTTTTTAAATATTTGAATTTATTTGAGCCTTATTTAAAGACCCTCACCCCTCTTGTTTAATTTAACTCTTGGAAGAATTGCTTTAATAATTTTTTATTTCTGGATTTGAATGTGATATTATTTCGCATTGATTAAGTCATAGAGTTATGTCATCATTAAATTTTACATTTATTTTTAAAATCGATTTTATTATTATTATTTTACATTTTATCATGGATTTCGTTCTAGGTTAATTTAATACTTACCATTATTTTATTTTACTTTTTTTTGGTTTAATAAAATTTTTGTTCATAGGTTTCATTTAATTTTACTTGTAAAATCTATTTTCTTGTTAGTGAATCATTTTAAAATATTTATATCTACTTTTAACGAAAACGCGTTATGCTAGATTTTTAGGGTTTACTCATGCGTTGTGTTATTTAATTTTAATCTACCATCCCAACTTAATTCACGTGCCATCTGGTCATCATACTTAAATCACTTGTCGTTCCAAGTTTAATTAGGGTTCGTTGCAAACAAATTTCATCATCGCCTAGGAAACTTAGGGTTCAGGTTTATTTAGTCTAACCCTAGAGCTGACACCTTACATGACGCATACCCCCTTGACGGCCTTCACCTTCACAATACGTTGACATGTCTACGCCTACGCGTATTGCCACCAAGCACGCAAATGCGTGCGAGGGGGCTCTTAGGGATAGTCAGAAAAAATTTTCACAGTTCGTGTCATGACCACATGGCAGATGTGGTCATGACACACGTGTTCGTGTGTCGTGTCTACACGGGAGATGTGGGCATCACATATGTAGACCATATGGCTATGTAAAGGATTGTCTAAAGTAGCTCCAGTTAAGTTTTGAGAGGTTCACATGAAGATTTGAAGAAGCTATGGCCATCTGAGTAGAACCAGGTTTTGCTGTGTTCAGAAGAGACAAAGTGACAGTAAATTGCTCTGGATTGCTCCGCATTGAAATATTATGATCTGCAATTCTAGAGGCATGTTTGGGAAGTCAATGTGTATCATCAACTCAAGTGGTTCGTGGTTTAGAGGTTCGCAAGCAATCTTTCTAGTGTGATAGTCATGACAGACAGTGTTCTTGAGGTTCTGGGAGAAGATGCAAGTGATTCTGATGATTTGGAGGAGTGTAGATGTCTTTGTTAAATTCAATGTGCTTGTGGAGGTCTCTGGATCATGTGCCTGCTATGTTGGAGGTCTACATTGAGGACCGAGCTCGTAGTTGAAGATTTTCTTCTTGGTGTTGTTTTTCCCAGTCTTGGCCGACCAGATGATTCTAGCATGTTGTGGATGATCTAAGAGAAATTCTATGGAGCGTTGCATATAGATCAAGGAAGATTTGAGTCCCAGTTATGTTTAGCTAACAGCTTAGTGATTCGCATTAAGTCAGATGTTTAGAGTGCCAACCTTGATGTTTATTCCAAGGTTGAAGAAGCATATAAAGGTGTGCAGTTGAGTTGTGGAAAATCATCCTTGTGCAAAATAATCAAATCCCAAGAAAGGATCAGAGGCAGAGCAGAGAAGAGGAGAAGTAGAGGAGAAAGAACAGTAAAGGATGAAGTAATAGTGAAGAAGTATTTGGGAGAAGAGCAGAAGTTTTATGAGCACTCAATGAGACTAAACTAGGCATGAAGAAGATGCTATTTCTCAATTAACTCCTTCTGTATATTACTCTAGAATCAGTACACATATCCATTCTCCATCCTTCTTCGGTGCTAACACTACAGGTACTGCACAAGGACTCAAGATTTCTCTGATCAAACCTTTCCTCAACAATTCTTGTATCTGTCTATCCAATTCTTCATTCTCTGCCGGTGTCATCCGGTGTGCTATTTTGTTAGGTAAACTTGCTCCTAGTATAAGATCCATGTGATGACTGATACTCCTTATAGGTGGCAATCCATTAGGTACATTATCTTATATGATGTCTTCATATTCTGTCATCAACTCTCTTAACTCCTCTGGTTGTGATTCTTCTTTCTTCAATGCTTCAGGTTTCTTAGGAATCAAAGCATAACACAGATTCTCATGTCTCAAACCATCTAGAAATTTCCTTCCATCTACTAAACAGATTCTAACATTTCCACATACCACATCTTTAGGATCATCTTCCAAAGGAATCAAAGTAATTCTTTTCCCATTTTCTATTATAGTATATGTGTTCTTTCTCCCATCATGTATAGCTTTTCTATCATACTTCCAAGGTCTACCCAACAAGATATGTCATACATCCGTAAGCATAATATCAGACAAGAATTCATCATGATAAGATCCAATATGAAATTTCACCAAACATTGTTCACTTACCAGTACCTTATGATCATCCTGAATCCATGCTATCTAATAGGGCTTAGGGTGTTTCAATCTTTCCAACTTCATCTTAGTCACCATCTCCTCGGAAACTAGGTTATCTGAACTACCACTATCAATCACAACTTTACAACACTTACCTCCGCATTTGCATCTTGTTCTGAACAAACTCTTCCTCTGTGGTGGTTCCTCATTTGTCTCTATTTGAAATAATGCTCTCCTCATCACCAATGATTCTCCTTTCTCTGGTTTGCCAACAAAACAGGGGTCACCTAGTTCAACAGGTTCTTCTTCAACATAGGCAACTCTTCCACTATTTTATGTTCTCTTACTTGTACTACCCTGATTACATTCAAATGCTCTATGTCCTTCACGTCCACACTTAAAACAAGTACCTATGAATGTTCACTTATCCAATCCCCTTCCTTCTCTTTTGTACCCTTCATTTTGGTATGAATTATAGTTGCCTCTGGGATGAAAATTTATGTCATTTCTCTAGTATGGACTAGTATCTCTGCCATCCTTCTTAAATGGGTTGTCAAACTTGTTCTGCTCCGGATATGAACTGTCTCCTCTAGAATAAGTCTTACCTCTCTGAAATTTACCTCCTCTTCATCTCTGTCTCTAATCATGGCTTTTATTCAGCTTCTCTTCAACTTTCAAGGCAAACTGATATGTTTCTTCCAAAGATGTCATCCTTACCAAGCTTAGTGAACTTCTTGAATGTTCAATCTCAGTCCATTGATATATCTAGCCACTTTCTCCTTGCTTGCTTCACTATGTCCTGTCCTTATGATCATCTTGTGAAATTCTTCAATGTACTCCTTCACAGATTTCTCCTTTTGTCTCAGGTTTTGCAATCTTTTCAACAATTTCAACTCATAGTTAGCAGGTATAAACTAATTCTTCAACTTTGTCACCATCCTATCCCATTTTGTAATCTTTTCTTTCCCTCTTCTATTTCTTTCCAACTAAACTTCTTTCCACCATATAGCAACATGTCCTTTCAACTTTGTCTTTGCAAATTTCACCTTCTTCGGATCTTCAATTTCCTCATATTCAAAGTATTCTTTCATATCATTTATCCAGTCAATCAATTCTTCAGGATCCAAATTACTAGTATAGTTTGGCACATCAACTCTAAGTCTCTTTCCAATCTTTGAAATAGCTCACAACATCTTTACTTGATCTGATTCTTCTTCTTCATCACCTCCTAGGGTTTCACCAGTTTGTTCAACATATTGAAATTCTTCCTCCTCATCGCTTTCAACATTAGGTCTTGGTGTCAATCCTCTTCGCCTATCTTCTTCAACAACATCCAATTAAATTCGCATTGTTTTCATTATCTCCATCATCTCATCTATTCTACTAGCCATTGTTCCAATAGGAGCAACTCTCCTCAGCGAAATTCTTCCTAGGATTAAGTGTAAACTACCTCAGGTTCAGCGATCGGGCTACAAGGTGACAACTGCTTCACAATCAGAGATTGGTTGTAACACAGGTAACCTACCTCAATTTGGTGATCTATCCACAACAAGATCTTACAGAATTCCCTCGCCAACTTCGCTCAATTTACTCCCAAAGATTTGAACTTTCACTCTGATACCACTTGGTGCAATCACGGTAGGAGGGTTCACAGAATGAAATGTCCAGACCGTGCAGCAAGAGTAAACACAATGGAAACAACTCAAAGAAATAAAGCAAATACAGATTTAGTCATTCAATATATCATAGAATTCAAATAGAGATTGACCGACAGCATGCGGGCTTACAATTAGGGCTCACAGGCCTGATTACATACATGCGCAAGATAAAGCTTTGAAGCTCCTTCACACAAAATCCAAACGATCAATCTTCTAAAATCATGAGAACTATCTTCACCACTTTCCTAAGGATCTATTACATCAATATATATCAAGTCTGGATCAATAGATTCCTCCGCGTCGGCCATGGAAGATCACAAATCCCAAAGAAGAGATGTAACGTGTGTACACAGATAGGTTGGACCTAAACGCATAGAACACTTCCAGAAAATGAATGGAATGAAGTGCAGATCTTCAGGGAAGGTCAGCCACAAACCAAAGATCATTGAATGATGTGTCATTAGGCTCCAAAGATTGAGAAATGCTTCCGCAAGTTTCTCCTTTAGCTGGTTGTCACTAATTATCCGGATGCTCTGTTCTGAGAACATTTAAACTTCTAATAGCGATATCTTTCCGGTATTGAAGTGTGGATCTCTAAATTCTAGATATGATGTAGATGAATGAATGTAGATGCTAAGTCTAGCTCCACAAGGTCTGAAATGTAACTGGACCAAAATATAGAAACTGCTTCTGATTGAACTGCCTGAACTGAACTGGAAAATGAAAAGAAACAATTAAACTGCAAACAAAATGAAATGCAAATGTTTTTGGTTGATGCAAGATTGCTCTTGAATGAGGGATGCTCCTGCATCAAAAATAAGCATCTAATCAACTTCCATTATCCTATTAGTTATTAATATCACCACTAAACAAGGGGATAACAGGGGGAATGATCCAATGTCTTATGCATAGTGAGTGTTGCTCTGCTGTTCAATTTTCACTGTTTGAAAATATTATATGCACAAAATGGATTTGTTGAAAAGGCTTTAGAAACTTTCATGCAAATGAAATTGGAAGGTGTAAAGCCAGATTCCACAACCTTTGCCAGCATCCTCTCTGCCTATATCAAAATGGTAAACTTTGGAATAGGGTATGGACATCCATCAAGGCATAATAGAAGGCAGATTTTTGTTAGATATTATAGTTGGAAATGCTCTAATAGACATATATGAAAAATGTGGAAGCACAGACAAGGCACACAAATTGTTTGACAGAATGCCTCAAAGAGATGCCATCTCATGGAATGCAATGATTGCAGGATTGCACAAAATGGATTTGTTGAACAGGCTTTATAAACTTTCAAGCAAATGCAATTGTCAGCTGTAAATCCAAATTCTGCAACCTTTGCCAGCATCCTCCCTACCTGTGCCCAAATGGGAGCTTTGGAACATGGTATGGACATCCTTCAAAGAATAATGGTAGGGGGATTCTTGTGAGATATTATAGTTTGAAATGCTCTTATAGACATGTATGCAAAATATGGAATCATAGACAAAAAATGTGAACTATTTGACAAAATTCCTCAAAGAGATGTCATCTCATGGAATGCAATAATTGTAGGATATGCACAAAATGGATTTTGCAAGGACACTCTCAAAATATTTGAATTAAATAAGCACTCTGGAACATATCCTAACATTGTAAGCTTTGCTTGTATTCTAGGTGCATGCAGCCATGCATGTTTAGTGGATGAGAGTTGTACATACTTCAATCACATTTGTAACCCTTATTGCATTACACCTATAGTTGATCATTATGTGTGCATGGTTGACCTCCTTGCCTGTGCTAGCTATCTTGAAGACACCCTAAACTTTATCATTGAGATACCTATTAAATCTGTGTTGGTTGTATGGATGTGTTTTCTTGGTGCCCATAGATCACATATGAATATAGGCTTAAGAGTATTTACAACAACACTGCTTTTTGATTTGGATCCTAAAAATGCTGCACAACTTATGTTCTTCTCTCAAACATCTATCCAGAAGTGGGCAGGTGTGGTGAGGTAAGGAGATTAATGAAAGAGGAATTAAAAAAATCCCCGGATGCAGTTGGATTGAAGGGCATAAAATGGTACATGCTTTTTGTGTAGGAGACAGATCACATCCATAGACAAAGGAGACCTATGCAAAGTTGGAGAAATTGGCTTGGAAGATGAAGGCGGCAAGGTATTTTCCAGATTCAATAATTTACTTAATGCCATGGAAGGATGGGAAAAAGAATTATTTCTCTGCCACCATGGTGAAAAGTTGGCAATTGCATTTGGTTTGTTAAACATGCCACATGGAACAACTATTAGAGTTGTTAACAAGATTCGAGTATGTGTTGATTGCCACACTGCAACAAAATTTATCTCCAAGATTGTCACAAGAGAAATGATACTAACCTCATTAAACAACTCAGAATCGTTCATAGCATATAGATCCAAGAGCCCTGCTCCAAACTCTCCCCTTGACTCGGGTGTAAGGAAGCCATCCATTGCTAACAATCCCACAGAATTCTGAGGCATAGGAATGGTCGGGTCAGACCCCGGATCCTCACCTAAATTCATGTTTTTGAGCATCCTATAGAGTTTTTGCTTCTCATCCATTGTTTGCCCACCATATCCCTGCTCAAAATAGTGGCAGATATGAAACAAAATAGTCTTTCCGAGTTAGGGTTTACCTTGGTTTCAAGATAGGTACCAAAATTTTAATTAAATTTTAAGTATTTTACTTTTGGCACCCATCGTTAACATTTTGTAGGTTAGAAACAAAAAGCCTCCATATTATTAAATATATTATAATATTATATTATTATAAAATATTATAATCATAATATATTAGTATATAATATAAATATTATGTAATATTATATAATATATATTATATAATTGTTCAATAAAGGGCTAGATCTTTATGCAGACATGAGAGGTCACATGGAGGGGGTAGAGATAGCCCCTAGACATTTTATGCGGGCCGGCTCTATTTTTTGATAGTCAGAAAGTGCAATTGAAGGCCTCAGTAGATGTTGGCAAGGTGACAAGTAATAATGTTTTTGGCAGGTTGTGGTTGGACAGTCACTTCCCCGAGGCCTGCGGATCATTAATGGGCATGTTGTGCCATGGCTAGTGCACTGAGATGGATTGAAGAGCCAAGATAATCCATCTCCGCTCGAGGGAAACGTCTGAGCTTTCTCTCCCTTTATTCCTTTGGTCTAAGCGAACATTTATTGCCTTGCCTTGTATTGTCTTTGAATTCATGGATTATGATCAAATTGGAAAGAAAAAAGAATAGAGGAGTAATAGTAATTTATTTAGTCATTTTTATTTGTCTAACCAATTATTTAGTTGTGTTTTTTTACCTAATGACCAAATTAGTCATTTATTTGGTCATTTTTTTAGTCATTTCAATCGATTACCAAATTAGTCATTTATAGCTGTGTTGCAAAAAAATTTGGTCATGTGACTAAAAGTTTTAGTCACTTGGTCATTTATTTGCCATATTTCTACTAGTGTTATATGCCCCCACCTTAAGGTGGTTGATATCATGTATCGATATCAAGCACCTTAAGGTAGAGAAAACACCCAAGGGAACAAGAGCTTTCGCAAAGCCCATGCCCCCAAAGGTGACATGTGCTCACGATCACCGAATGTTCCCACAAACACACACTTCTTAATCTAAGAAATGCATGAAACAAAGAATCCAAGGCTACACAAATGGGTTCAAGTCTGAATATAGCTGTGAGGCTTATACTGCAAGCATCTCAGAACTGAGTGTAACAACAAGGCAAGACATACAAAACAATCAAAGTGCACGGAGCAGAGGTATTATTATGATTTTTTAGCAAAGATAAGACAACATCAAATATCACATGGAGTGGTTCTACTAGCCAAGCATCAGATATATATGTCAACCCCATCTTCATATATGGACTAGGTCCATTTTCACTTTGTTTTCTGAAGGGACACATGGTCCGTATCAGTATATGTTTGTTTTTCATCATCCGCCAACTAGATAGAACCACTAGAAGAAGGTAAATAATAAAATGAGAGAGGAGAGCAAGTGTCATAGGAACATTCACATAAGAAGATACCCCTAGGTCATCAACCGCAATGCTATGCACCGAAGACACAACACACAATAATGAAAATAAAGGAGAAGTAGGATAGAAGAATGATGATACAAATAGAAGAATGTTCACAACAAAGGTAGTCTCCTGGTATCCTTGACCTTACAAGAGTATCAAGGGTCATCCATGGAGACCTGAACAACACATAACATATCACGGGGGGAACACAACACAAGAGGGGAGGTCACATAAATGAGCAAATAATGCTATGACATAGGTGACCACCAGGGTTAGAAATACTTACCTATTGCTAAGAAAGGTTTGAACTTGTGAGCATCTTAGAAAGGTGCTCCATCAAGTTTTGTAAAAAGTGTGAAGAGTTCACATTTGTTTGATGTGTACTTTCAGGATGATCAATCGGTGTTTGTTTGTCAAATCATTGTATATTTGAAATCTTCTATTGTTTGCAAGGAGGGGAATCATTGTTGTTCACCACTGATGATAACTGTCTTATTCTTTTCTGTTCCTTATATTTCTTAATTTGTTGAGTTCATCTATCATAGTGAAAAGCACTATCTTCTACCGTATCAACCTTTTCCTACAAAACCTTTTGTTCCTGTTGCTCAATTTGTTTTTCCAATGCATTTTGATTAGTCCCTGATTCTTGAAGGGATAAAGGAGGAGGAACCTCAGCATAAATACCATTTCTTCGTGGTCGAGGTGAATTCTCAATTTTCTCCTTATCCACTTCTATCATGGCCACTATTTCATCATAATCCAAATAGTCATCTTCCTGTTCTACTGTATTTTGTTCCATCATATTATTTTGATTATGTCTAGGGAATGGATTAGTAAGGATCTGTAAATTCTAATTCAGAGGAGCAATCAACTTATTTCCATTGTCATTCACACCAGTTACTTGTATAACAATTGAGTCGATGAGGTCTTGAATTTCATGTTTAAGACACATACATCGTTTAGTATTATGCCCTTGTTGCTGATGGATAATGACAAAAAGCATTAGCGTCGAAGTAAGGTCCTTACATTCTACTATCATCTAATGGTTTAATTAGAGGAATCTTAAAGAGGTTATTACTCACTACTTGATTCATAATAGAATGTAAGGAGTCAGCTATTGGAGTGAATTGTCTTTGCTATTGTTGATCTTGAAACAATGCCCTCTTCGGATTAGTGATAGCAGACACTTGTGAAAAATCATTTGAATTCTGCCCATTAACCTCGATGAAACTCTTATTATTCATCTTAAATTTGTTTTGTGAAGATCCACCCATGGATTGACCAACTTGAGCCGATGAGTTTTGGTTTTCATACTGACTAGACGAAAGTTGGTAATCACGAAGGGTTGTGCATAAATGTTGAAAAGAGTTATACTACATCAAGAGGATCTTATCATGGATGATATGTTGTAGAATTGTGATAAAAACCTTCTAAACATCCTCATCATTCATTTGGTATTGAATTTGTGCATAGAGAGCTTGATACCAACTAATAAACTCAGTTAACTTCTCTTTCGGACCTTGCTTGCAATGAACTAAATCAATTAGTGATACTTGAGGTCCAATGTTTGCTTGAAAGTGTTGTAAAAATTGATCAACTAGCTGAGAGAAAGAGTGTATTGAATTCAGAGGTAAAGAGAAAAACCATTCTAAAGAAGTATCTTTGAGAGATCACAGGAAAAGTTTTGCTAACAAGTCCTCTTCAAAGTAGAAATCACTACACATAGCCGTGAATGCTGCCACATGAGTATTAGGATAACCTTTTCCACAATATTTTTCAAAGCGAGGAGTTTCAAACTTCTCAGGCATAGGAGTTCTCAAGATTGCATAAGATAGAGGATTATGGGCATGATAAGTTGGTATATTAGGTTGTGAAGAATTTGTCAAGCTCGTCACCTTTTGTTGTAAAGAGGTCATGCCTTGCAAGAGTTGGTTTAGGAGGGCATCATTAGGAGATGTGGTTTGAGAATTTGAAGTTGTGGTCATGAAATTTTGAGGAGATTGATTGTGGATGGTAACGAAAGGTGGTTGAGAATAGTTGTATGTAAGAGGTGGTTAAGAATAAGTGGGATGGAGAGGTGGTTGAGAGTGATTGTTCATAAAAGAAGTCACCCTAGGTGGTTGGTTTTGATAATTGAATCCGCAGCTTTGTAATTTTGTGAATTGGTGCCATTAGATACTCCAATACTAGTGGTAGAATTACTACAAGCATGTGCATTAGTAGTTAGAATTTTTGATGTAAAAGTAGACACTCCAGTGGTCGGTATAGGTGCTGATACTTGTGTATGTGATGGTGATGACATGTTTTTACTAACATTCGCACATTCAGTCACTAGCATAACATTATTATGCACTATATGCACTAATCCTCTAAGTGCATTAACACCATCTTGTAATTCTTTTAATAACTCTCTTATGTTATGAATCGCAGGTATAGCTTTGTTTGCTATCCTTTCATTTTCCATAAATGCTTGAAAATCAACTAGTTCCTTATCAAGTTTGTTTATTTGCTTATCAAGTACATGTGTTATCACCTCAATAGGGTCCTCAACATCATGAAATATTTGTTCTTCCATTGTAGTTGTAGGAGGAACAATATCATGTAAAGTTTGTGTTTCCCCTTTTGTAAAGAAAGTGTTCAATGGAATTTCAGAGGTAGGAACACCGTTGGTTTCAGGGGCACTAGAACCCATTAGTCTAATACTTCTCCTTAAATGGGTATTTCTATTAGGGCAGAGGGTTATAAGACTCATGCAAAATCATACAACACTCAATGCCCAAACTAATAGAACAAACTCTAGAATGAAGGTATGTTTATTAAAATACACCTAAAATGTTCAATTTTTTCACAATTTTTCAATGCAAATGCCTAAAAGAAGTAGTGTTGTAAGGAAATTGATGAGGGACAGTGAATTATAACCTTAATATCAGTCTAATAATGCATCAATATCCTTCACAACACACCTATAATGTAGATCTAGATAGATGACAAGGCAAAATATAGTGAAAATGCAAGGTTTTCAAACCCTAATTGTGAAATTAAGGCATGAATATATGCAAAATTATGTATGAATGAATTATAATCAGATTTAAGATGTGAAATAGGTCAGATCAGATCTGAAAATGATGTCACAAGTCCTATAATGCTCAATGCAAGTGCAATTTCAAGGAAAATTGAGTGAATATGCTAGTTTTTGTTGAAATTGACTATGAAAATGCAAAGTTTAAGATGTAAATGCAAAGACACACAATGATGAAACACTACAATCAGAAATCAGTCCTGAAAGAGTGTTTAAAAGAGTAGTAAAATTTTAAACAAGATTTTAACCACAAACCCTAGCTTTTGGCAAAACTAGGTTATATGAAAAATGCACAATTTCAAGCAAAATCTAACAATTTAAGCATGAAAATGCAATGCAAATGATTATAGAATGATGTAATGCTGTAATTTATATCATATTTGATGTAAAAATCAAAGATTAAATGAAATTTAATGAAATTGATACAAACTATGTCAAAAATGCAAGCCTAGGATGCTAATTTTTTTCAAATTTTTCAATTTTTTTGTAAATTTTCAAATGCAATAAGATTATAATGAAATGAATAAATGTAAATCTAAAGTACAAAACTTAGCAAGGTGTGAAATTCAAATAAAACTTAGGTTCACCAAAATGGTTAGTCAGAAAAGAGGGAAGAGGGTAAATAGTTGGATCCTCCTTTCACTACAAACATTCAAGGACATTCAACCGAGTTGAGGCACAACTTTTGCAAGAGGATTCACCTATAGGTTGATGGTCACTTGTAATGATGTGGAAATTAAGAAATTATTAATTAATGTAATAATTTAATTCTCAAGTATGCTCAAAACCCTAATTATGTAAAATCGTAAGCAAACAAACAAATTACGACAAATGCTCGCAGACCAAGACAATAGACAAAGATTAGTTACTAAAAATTTTTTGAAGTTCAGGATGCAGAATAATCGAGGGCTTCGTGACTAGCACTCTAGCCCAATGCAATGTTTTCTTTAGGGGGTTTCAGACTCCTGACACTAATGATCATTGTTATGTCTATTTCTAGCTCTGTAGATGCGGAGGGCACTGTGACTAGCGCCCTAGCCCAAGGCAGGACATTCTTTAGGATGTCGAGACTTCTTCTAATGTTGAATATCATTATTACAAATATCTTGCAACCTTGGAGGGCTTTACGACTAGTGCCCTAGCCCCAACAGTGCACCAAACTGCTTCTTTCCACTGGATTCAGAATTATTATCTTCTGCAACCTTCCTATGCAACTCCACTCCACGAAATTCAATACCTGTAACCTGCAATCACAAGGAGAGGGGTTGGGGGTTGTGGTGATTAGGAGATTGCCTCAGTCAAGCTTTGGAATGGCATTCAAGTCTTCCAACATCGTTGTTTGATAAAGAGTGCGTATCCCTATGGGATAGAGGCAAAAACAAATTGATAAATGATTGATTCAACACAAATAGATATTACCTCAGAGGTGTATCTCGCATGTAGATGAAAATCCTTCAACACATGAGAAGATGAAGCTAAATCTGCAATCACAAACACAACAACAATATTCTGTTCTACAACAATGAATATCTTGAATGCTCTAAAACCATAAGTTCACCATCATCTTCTAGTTTACAAATGAATCCCTAATCATGCTTATATATGCATTCCCACTACAAATTTCACAATTCAAACTTAAGATGTTAGCAATGGAACCTTCTAATAGTCACATAACTGACATTCAAATTTGAGACCTGCCTAAAATAAGAAAAGACTAGGGCACAAGCACCCAAGACCTCAGGTCCTATTTTAGGTCAGCTCTAAGCTCACAGATGTCCCTTAAGCCCCATTTGACATGGGTTTCAGGCCATTTTATTCTGGGAGTTAAAATGAACATTCAAGATGCAAAACAAGGGACCTAGGAGCTAAAATTAAGAGGTAAAAGTCATAGGGGGACATTTTATGACATAACAAGGAGTATTAATCAACCAGAGATCCAGAAGGTAACTCAACATCTATAAGATTCTTACACATAACCTCCATGTCAAGCACTTGATATATAGGAGATACAATACAATAAACCGTCAATGGTAATTACAAAACCATGAGCCAAAACCACCCAAAAGTGGCACCAAAATTATCTCCAATCAAACATGCCTTGTGATGTACCAAATCACACACCAACACATGTAACTCTCCCCTTTACAACTCTTTTGAGTGTCCAACACGTTTTCACATTTCCCAAAAATAGGAGGTCCAACTTCCAGAGGCCATAACATTTGATCCGGGTATCCGATTGACGAACCACTTAATGCGTCGGCAATCTAATGAAGAGATCTATCACGATATAACCCACTTCATTGGTTATGACAAATTTCAAGACACTTAGGGACCTCTAAGTGCCTTAAAAGTGATTTCAAAACTTTTTTTGGCAGTCTCAAAAAACAAAAACTTTAATATCTCACAATCCAAATATGATCTTGAGTCGAAACTCACCTGAGATGTTTAATTAATAGTTCCACACCTTTGGGAAAAATTTTGGGTCAATCTGAGGTCAAATGTAGAGTTACTAAAAATGGTAAGTCCTGCCATTTTTAGCCCTTTTGGAAACTTTGAAAGTTCTAGACCATTCTCCAAGATAAAGGGTATTCAAAAAGACCAAAATTGGGAAGAATAGTAACCCTTTGAAGTTGCAAGGTTGAGACACTTTTCCTAACATCCTCCCACTTGTCAAACACCTTGCAAGAGCAAAGGGAGTATCAACATGATGATTTAATTACTAGGGGCCGAGAGGCCCATAGACTCTGAACATTGTCTAAACTTCTCTGTGCTCAAAGGTTTTGTCAAGGAATCTGCAACATTCATCAAAGTGTCAACTTTCTCCAAGTTTACCTTCCCATCCTCTACCATGTCATGAACAAAATGGTACTAGACATCAATATCCTTAGTCCTTGCAAGGAAAGTAGGATTCTTTGCCAAACATATGGCACTTTGACTGTCACAATAAATAGTAATCTTCCCTACATTAAACCCAACATCAGAACACAATCTCTTAAGCCAAATGGCTTCTTTACAAGCATGAGTTGCTGCCATGTACTCAGCTTCAGTAGTGGATAAAGCAACCATAGGTTACCGCTTACTCATCCAACTAATAGCACCACCAAACATAGTGAACACATAAGCACTGGTGGATCTCCTGCTATCAATGTCACCTGCCCAATCTAAATCCACAAATCCACGAATACAAAGTGAATGGTGAGGTCCTATAGGATAACCATGATAACATAAGGAATACTTGGAAGTACCCCATAAATATCTGAACACTTTCGTAGCTACATCCCAATGTATCCGTCTAGGATTAGCCATAAATCGACTAAGGACTCCCATTGCTTAGGCAATGTCTGGTCTAGTATAGGCCATCGCATACAACAAAACTGCCAACCAAACTAGTATAAAGAACTCTACTCATATCCTCTATCTCAGAAGGAGACTTTAGACAATATGTAACATATAACTTTGTCCCCATTGTAACAGGAACAGTCAAAGGTCTGCAATCCACCATGTTGAATCTCTCCAACATAGTGTTAACATACTTACTCTGGCCTAACCAAAGTTTTTTGTTTACTTTTTCTCTTCTAATCTCCATCCCCAAAATGTACCGAGTTGCACCTAGATTTTTCATCTCAAATTGTGTTGACAACTAAGACTTCAAATCAGAAATCAAACTTTTACCATTCCCAATGAGTAACATATCATCAACATATAATGCAATAATGAAAATGTAATCATTGTCCAACTTGTAATAAACATAATGATCTGATTTTGATCTCAGAAATCCAATACTCAACACAAAGGCATCAAAATTCTGGTACCACATCCTAGGAGACTATTTTAAACCATATAGAGACTTTTTCAACTTGCAAACTGGATTTTCTTTACCTTTCACTATGTAGTGCTTTGGATGTGACATATAGATTTCCTCCTCCAAGTCACCATGAAGGAATGATGTCTTCACATCCATCTGTTTCACTTCTAGATCATAAGCTGCTGCAAGAGATAATGAGAATTGAATAGATGTCAACTTTGCAACGGGAGAGAAAATCTCACCATAGTCAATTCCCTCCACCTGAGAATACCCCTTTGCAACCAATCTAGCCTTATATTTCTCAACACTGCCATCTACACCAAATTTATTTTTGAACACTCATTTGCATCCAACAGGTTTTTATCCTTCAAGCAAAGGCACCAAGTCTCAAGTATTATTCTTTTCCAAAGAAGCCATCTCCTCTTCCATGGCCTCCTTCTAGGAACCTGCATCTTTCATACCCATAGCCTCTTTCACAGTTCTAGGCTCATCAGTGTTAGAAATCAAAGCAAAAATACAACTGGAATCATGCAATGAATAACCAAACCTATCAGGTTGCCGCTTTATCCGCGTGGACCTCCTCAAAGATTGAGGTTGAGGTTCTTCATCTTCTTTTGAACTTTTAGAGCTACTAGAGCTCTCCTCATTATCAGGTCCAATAGATGTTTTTGGTTCAACTTTCTCAAGGGTGGATGGAAGTTGAACCATATTCTCTTTCTTCTCTTCTTTCTCTGGCTGCAAGACAATAGAAAAAGGATTGAGCTCTCTGAAGATCACACTTCTGCTATACAAAACTCTCTCAACCGCTGGATCCTAAAGCTTGTACCCTTTCACACCGATGCCATAATCGATGAAGATACACTTCACAGCCTTGTTCTCCAATTTAGATCTCTTCTCCTTAGGCATATGTGCATATGCCTCATAACCAAATACTCGAATGTGTCTCAATGAAAGATTTTTACCAGACCACACCTCCATAGGTGTCTTATCAATGAGCACTGATGTAGGAGACTTGTTAACCAGGTAACAAGCGGTAGCAACAACTTCAACCCAGAACTTTTGTTCAAGGTTAGCTCCACTTACCATACTCCTTGCCCTCTCCATCAATGTTCTATTCATCCTCTCTGCAACTCCATTCTGTTGATGGGTATACGGAGTTGTCTTGTGCCTCTCAATCCCCTATTCTTTACAGAACTTATCAAAATCTGCTAAACAAAACTCACCACCGTTGTCAGTCGTCAAACAATTTAATCTTTCTATCCTTCTAATTCTCTACAAGATCTTTGAACTCTTTAAATCTACTAAAGACTTTAGATTTGCTTCTAAGGAAATACACCCATGTCCTTCTACTATAATCATTAATGAATGAAACAAAGTAAACAAATTTTGAAATCGAAGGAACATTAACAGGACCAAACACATCAGATTGAATCAAGTCCAACACCTCAAAAGATTTGTGAGAACTGGAATAAAACTGAACATAGTTTTGTTTTCCATAAATGCAATGTTCGAAGAAATTGAACTCAAGATTATAGTAAATCATACCCTCAATAAGATTTTTATTTTTTAGGGTCCTCAAACCCTTTTCACCAATGTGACCAAGCCTTTGGTGCCATAACATTTTCTCAGCTGGAAGTTTCATCTCCATAGAATGAACACCTTTAGGTACCCAGAAAGCACGACCATCAGAAGTAGATGCAACAGTCCTCTTCAATGCTAGTTACAATTGTGAGGATGAAGACTATGAAGCTCTCTTCTTTGAAACATAGGCACTATTGCACTGAACTATGCATGCATCAAGTTGAAATAGAGTGCCAATCTGAACACTCTTAGCCAACACCATAGATCGTCTAGTCATCTTGCATCCTCCATTCGAGAAAACAACGTGCACACCCACATCATTCAACTTACTTACAGAAAGAAGGTTCCATGCCAAACTAGGGATATGCAGAAGACCATTGATTCCCTTCACTGATCCATTAGGGAATCAAATCAAGACTCTTCCATGGCCAACAATCTTCAAGTGAGAATCATCACCCAAGTACACTTTTCCACCGTCGTATTCTTCATACTTCAAAAACCAACCCCGATGAGAGGTCATGTGAAAAGATGCTCCAAAGTCAATAAGCTACACATCCTTAGATGCATGTATTTCCAAGGCAGCGACAAATGCTTCTTCATCTTGAGAGGATTTGTCAAAGTTTGAATCATAGTTCTTCTTCTCTTTTCTCCTTGATGTAGCCAACAACATACACTCAATAAAATTGTGCCATTAATCATGTGTGAGAGCCAAATATTTGGAAAACTAGAAAAAAAACTTCTATTCACCAACTCTGTCACTACAATGAGAGAAAACTCTCTTATATCCAAGAAAACAAAAAAATCAAAAAATTACCTTTTTTGGCAGATTTCGACAATTGTCAGATTTTGCCATTTTAGGTAATTTTACATTCATATCTTGAGAATCCAATTTTTTCTCAAAAATTTCCTAAAACTAAGGTAGGATGAAAAGCCAACTAATATCCTAAATTCAAAACATGAGTTTCGAGTTATTAAAAAAAGCAACTTTTAAAAAACTAGGAAAAAACACTAAATTACCATTTTGAGGGCCAAGATGAAATTTTCAAGCCCCAAAAAAGTGCCAAGACGGGGTCCAACCAACTAGGGTGGGTTGGGAAACTGTGAGGCCTACCTTTGTACATCACTGTTCATCAGACTAATTACAGTGCTTTTGTTATTCTGTTATGTGAAAAGACTTGTAATTCTGGATTATTGAACATATGTGATTTTTGGTTGATTTAAGCAAATAATTGTGCGATGATATTAGATGTTGTTTGGAAGAAAATGAAGGAATGGATATGGAACTGGAATATGTTTTCAGTATGATATAAGATTTCATGTTTAAAATGCATGTATTTAATTTTGCTTCAGCAATGGTATTTAAATGAGATATTGACTTCGAGTTTGAGTGTGCAGGTATTTCTAACAAACCACTATTACAGGAGACCATCTCACACCTTTGTTGTTTCCCTTGTGAGCCAATCCAGTTCAATGAGAAACTGAGATCAACCTCTTGTGTTGGAACAGTTGGGAACTGTCGTAATGTGTTCTTTTTGCAGAAGGTTAAGGGATGTTTGTATCTTATTTTCATTTTTCTTATGTTGATCATTTTTATGGGAAAAGTTAACCCTAAGAGTCTAAACTAGGTTGAAAAATAACCTAGGGTTGTACCCCTTGGGATTAGGTACCTTTTTGGCTAGGTTAACCTTGGGTTAACTACCATAGGGTCACCTTAATCCAGGGGTAAGGTCAAATGACGAAAAAGGGAAGTGGGGTGGGAGACATGGGATGAGTGGATTCCCCACTCATGCCCACTTCCTAATCATGGAGCATGCCACCCCCTCTTTTAGGTGGGCTTGTCTCCCATGTGCCCATTTTTGGTAAGATTCCTTGTGGGTGGGTGTGGTGTCACCCACTTTGATATTATTTTAAATTATCTTTTTAAATTTTTTAATCCTAGTGGGTTTGAATGGGAAACCCTTGGGAGTAGGGTTGGAAAGTGACATTTTTCATTTTTGAGAAATTCAGAAATTAAGATGAAAATGAGTTTTAAAACTAAGGAAGAGAAGAAGAGAAAGGGTGGATTCATTTTGAGAGGAAGGCAATTTTGAGAAGGAGGGAAGAGGAGCTCTACTTCACCTCTCATTCCTTTTTGGGCTTGTAAGGTTTGATCTTCCATTTCTCTTCTCTATGTAAATGTTGCTTGAATTATTTGTTGTCTTGATGCATGAGTTGAATGACAGTCTTCTTGAGTTTGTTGTTTGTTTTTCGGATCTTTGTTGTTTTGGGTGTGTTGATAGAGCACCTTCAAGATTGGAAGGAAAGGCTTATCTAGTATAGGAAGGGGAGGTGTGACCCTCCCTAGGTGTCATATTGTTCTTTTTATATCCCATGTCATGAAAGCCTGTTGGATTCATTTTTAGCCTAGAAGGCTTTTGGCCATGTGTGCCTAATGAGATATCCCTATGTTTGGGTTGGTTAGAAGGCTGGGGGTTAGTGTTGTCTACTTCCCTACCCTTCATGTTCTCACCTAAGCTGAGACTTTGTTATGTGAGTAAGCTATGGGGTTATGTGTATTTATTGTTTGGTCGTTAAAATTCATTGCTGTAAAGTGTAGTCTTCTGTGTTCTACCCTGGTATGAAGATGGTCTCCCTAGCTCGGGGGTGTCCCTCTTGTGGGACGATGGTAGGGAGGAGAGCTAGATGGTTGCCGTTTTTTTTTTCCCTTGTTGTTTTGCAGGCTACAGATGCAGCATGTCAAAAGTTTTCGAAGATAGTTTTACCTTGTTAAGGAAATGTCATATCTTCCTGTATGTAAAGAAAGTTTGGTCTTTTAATGATCATTTGTGTAAAAGTTTAGAGGGCAAAATTCTTTTTGAAAATTGTTGTAAAATTTGTAGCCTTGTAAGTGGAGGATTTAACCTCCATAAGTGTGTATTTGAGTTGTGGGATTGTTTAATTATTTGTTATCTATTGGTTTTATTACTATTGTAAGATTGGGTGAATGGACTTGAAATTTTGGGCATGACAGAAACCACATGCCACCTCATAACGCATCCACCTATAAAATTTCATAGAAAACCCACATCCAAGTCAAAAGTTATAACCTCTGGAAGTCCCTGCATCATTCTCCTTTGGTTGAAAAGAACGCAGCTCCTGCAAGTGAGTGTCTTCGAACTGCTACCATTTGACTGGATCTAACCTCTACACTACCCACTCTATAATCTACGTGCTAACTGTTGGTGGCAATCCTTCTCACTATACTAAATACTTGTTGTAATGCCCTTGCCAAGTGTAGATAGTTTTCTTATCAAGAACCTGTGCAATCTTTTCCTTCTTATGGGGAATGTGGTGGTACCATGCCACTTTTGGTTGACTATCTTTAGCATCATCCTCACCATGGAATGCATATAAATAAGAAATATTAAACATAGGAGAAATATCGAGATCATTTGGTAAATTGACCTCATATGCATTATCATTGATCTTCTTTGTAATTTTGCAAGGACCAATTTTTCTGTACTTCAACTTGTGGTATGTTCCAGTAGGAAACCACTCTTTTCTCAAATATACCATCACTAAGTCACCTTCATTGAATGTCTGATGTCGCCTACTAGTATCCACTATCTTCTTGTACCTCTCATTACTGTCCTACAACTTCTGTCTCACATCTTTTTGCAACTGTTGAAGGTGTTCTGCAAATGCTTCCCCATCATCACTGACCCTATCTTTCATTGGTAGCTATACCAAATCTAGAACACCCTGAGGATTCCTACCATACACAATCTAGAAAGGGGATTTTCCCGTTGATCTGTTAACAGAACTATTATAGGCAAATTCGGCTTGGGGTAATGCCACATCCCATTGTTTTGTTTTTTCTCCAACAATACACCTCAACAAATTTCCCAGACTCTGATTGACTACCTCTGTCTGCCCATCCGTTTGAGGATGATAAGCACTACTAAACTGTAACTTAGTCCCCATCTTCTTCCATAAAGTCCTCCAGAAATGACTGAGGAATTTGGTATCCCTATCAAAGGTAATAGTCTTTGGAACACCATGTAGTCAAACAACTTCTAAAAAAAATAACTCTGCTACCTTCGTTACATCATTAGTTTTCTTACAGGCAATAAAATGAACCATCTTGATGAACCTATCAACAACTACAAAAATGGAGTCATTACCTTGTTGAGTATGTGGAAGTCCCAACACAAAGTCCATGCTCAAATCTGTCCATGGTGCAGTTGGTACTAGCAATGGCATATACAACCCTGTATTCTGTGAATATCCCTTAGCCACTTGGCAGATTCTACACCTTGTTACATACTTAGTTATATCCCTTTTCATCTTTGGCCAGTAATATTTATCTTCTATCAAAGTTATTGTCTTGTCCTTGCCAAAATGTTCAGCCAACCCACTACTATGAAATTCTCTGATAATGTTTTCCCTCATAGAGCCAGCTGGTATGCATAGTTGTTTTCCTTTAAATAGATACCCATCTTGCATAAAATATTCACCCCTAAAGTGATCCAAGTTACCAGATACTAGTCCCTTCAATTGTTCCATAATCTCCCAAAAATTATCATCAGACTCATACAAATTCTTGATGGCATCAAAACCAATCACCTCAATTTCCATTGTGGTCAAAAGTGCAACACGGCTACTTAACATATCTGCAACCTAATTTTGTTTTCCAGACTTATGCTTCAACACAAAATTGTAACCCTGTAAGAAAGAGACCCACTTGGCATGCCTACTATTCAACTTTTTCTATGTGTTCAAGTATCTCAGTGCAATATGATTTGTAAACAATACAAAGTCCTGGGCAACTAGATAATGTCTCCAATGCCTCAATGCTTGAACAATTGGATAAAATTCCAAATCATAAGTAGAATAATTCTTTCTCACTTCATTAAGCTTTTCACTAAAGAAAGCTATAGGTTTTCTAGCTTGGCTAAGCACAACACCTATTCCCACATGGGAGGCATCACATTCTACTTCAAATACCTTATCAAAATTTGGCAATGCAAGTATAGGTGCTTATGTTACCTTTTGCTTCAAGTACTTAAAGCTCTCCTCAACATCCTTGGTCCATACAAATTCCCTTCCTTTCGTGCAATCTGTTATAGGAGCTACAATACTACTGAAATTTTGAATGAACTTTTGATAGAAAGTGGCCAAGCCATGAAAACTTTTTACCTCTGTGATGCTACTTGGACTAGGCCATTCTAGAATTGCCCTGACCTTTTCTGGATCCATTTTGATACCATCTTTAGAAATGACAAAGCCTAAAAAAACCAAACTGTCCTGCATGAACCTACACTTCTTCAAATTGGCATAGAGCTTCTCCTTCCTTAACACACCAAAGATGATCCTCAAGTGTTGTAGGTGCTCTTCTTTACTATTACTAAATACCAAAATATCATCAAAATAAACTACCACAAACTTACCAATGTAAGGTCGTAGTATAGTGTTCATTAATCTAATAAATGTGCTAGGTGCATTTGATAACCCAAATGGCATAACCATCCACTCATATAATCCGTCTCTAGTCTTAAAGGTTGTCTTCCACTCATCCCCTTCTCAGGTCTAGATTTGGTGGTAGCCACTTCGTAGGTCGATCTTGCTGAAATATTTGGCCCATGCAAGGACATCCATCATGTCCTCCATACGAGGTATAGGAAACTGATACTTGATGGTAATCTTATTAATTACTCTACTATCAGTGCACATCCTCCATGTTCCATCTTTTTTGGGGGTCAAAAATGCAGGTACATGGGCTCATGCTCTCTCTCACCACACCTTTATTTATGAGTTCTGTTACTTGCTTATTCAACTCTGCATGTTGTGTTGGATTCATCCTATAAGCTACTTGGTTGGGTAGAGTTTCTCTTGAAATCAAATCAATATGATGTTGAATATCTCTCTTTGGCGGTAGACCATCAGGCAATTCATCAGGCAACACATCAACAAATTATTTCAATAGCTCTGCTACTTTTGGGGGAACTGAAATGTCTTCCTCTTTACCTTTTTTCAATACTAATGCATAGCAACACCCTGTCACCTTCATTTCTTTAACAAGATCTCTTTCAGACAACATGGTCTCACCTTTTCCTTCATCCTTGAGAGGCAATAAAATCACCTTAGAGCCATCTTTCCAAAAGGTGTATGTGTTTTTCTCTCCATCATGCATAACTTTTCTATCATACTGCCATGGCCTTCTCAAGAACACATGACAGGCATCCATTGGGACAACATCACACCATATCTTATCTTGATAGATCTTCCCTATGCTAAACTTAATTAGGTATCTTTTATCAACAATGACTTCATTTCCCTTTTTAAACCATGCAATGCGGTACGGATGAGGATGTTTTTCACATTGTAAATTCAATTTTTCTACCATTTCTTTAGAAACCATATTTTCACAACTACCTCCATCAACAATAACTTGACATACCTTGCCACCCGAAGTGCATCTAGCTCTAAAGATATTGGTTTAAAGCCATGAACCATCAGAGCTTTTGGCTTGTGTTTTCTCCTTCTCTAGAATCACCATTGCTCTTCTCATCATGAGACTTTCTCCCACATCTGGTGGAACCTCTAGTTCCATCCCTTCCACTTCATGCTGCATTTGAATCAGGTTCACCCTAGGTTATCCTCCTTGATTTCTTTCTTGCATGTTATAATTTGAGCATTCAAATGCCCTATGACCTTCTTCTCCACATCTAAAACAAGTGAAAGGCCATCTCTAGTTTTCCCATCCTCTACCACTACCATAAGCTCTACCTCTTTGAAATCCCCTTCCTCATTCTTGATTCGGAGGATCTTGTTGAGTGTCTACTTGTTTTTACAATCTATGGGATGACTCTCCCCTACCATAATTTGAACCTCCTCAAAATGGGGTTGATGTACCCCTTCTTCCTCCTCTATTCCTCTGATGGTACTGTATGTTTTATTTTTCTTTAGCCTTTAGAGCCAATTGGTAAGCCTCTTCCATTATGTTGAGTTGATGAATGCTTAATTCATCTTGAATAGAGAATTTCAGGCCATTCACATATCTAGTAGCCATCTATTCATTAGTTTCTTGATGCTGTATACGTATAGACAACGTATAAAACTCATTTGTATAATCTTGCACAGAAGAGAGGTTCTGCTTTAAATTTTGAAACCTACGAAAAAGGGTTTGCGCATAATCTTTGGGCAAATTTTTTCTCTCAACTTCTTCTCCATTTTATTCCATGTCATGATCTTAGCATTGCCTTTCCTTGTTCGTTCTTTTTGAAGATGATCCCACCAAATCATTGCATGACCCTTTAATTTGGTGCATGCAAATTTTACCTTCTTTTCCTCTGTCATGGATTTGCATTCAAAAAAATTTCTCATGTCATTCAACCAGTCTATCAACTCCTTTGGTTTAAGACTACCTGCATAATCTGAAACATCTACCTTGACCCCTTCATTTTTCCCTTCTAAGGCCCTGAGCATCCTCTCTTCAAAACTCATGCCTTCTAATTCTTCTTCATGTTTTGTATCTTGATCTGCACCTCCTCGACCTATCTCTTCATCAGATTCGTCTCCTTCTCTACCCAGTCTTTGGTTTTCCATCCGTGTTGTAAGTTCTACTATTTGCCTTTACAGATTTTGCATTTCTCTATGCATCTGGGCAAGACCGCCTCTTCCTCTTCCTCTCCCAGCCATCTTCCTACTCTGATACCAGATGATGTAGCCAACAACATACACTCAATAAAATTTTGCCATTAATCATGTGAGAGAGCCAAAGATTTGGAAAACTAGAAAAAAACTTCTATTCACCAACTCTGCTGCTACAATGAGAGAAAACTCTCTTATATCCAAGAAAATAAAAAAGTGAAAAAATTACCTTTTTTGGTAGATTTTGACAATTGTTAGATTTTGCCATTTTAGGTAATTTTACATTCATATCTTGAGAATCCAATTTTTTCCCAAAACTTCCTAAAACTAAGGTAGCACAAAAAACCAACTAATATCCTAAATTCGAAACATGAGTTTTGAGTTATTAAAAAAAACAACTTTTAAAAAACTACGAAAAAACACTAAATTGCCATTTTGAGGGCCAAGATGAAAGTTTCAAGCCCCGAAAAAGTGCCAAGACTAGGTCCAACTGACTAGGGTGGGTTGGGAAACCACATGCCACCTCATAACGCATCCACTTGTAAAATTTCATAGAAAACCCACATCTGAGTCAAAAGTTATGACCTCCGGAAGTCCCTGCATCACTCCTTGCACTCCTTTTGGAAGTGACCAGGTTTACTGCAATTCCAACACAGAGCCTTGGACTTTTCAGGAGACTTAGATCTCCCACAAGATTTGGATCTTCCTTTTTTCTTCCTTCTTCTTATCCTTTTTCTTTCCCTTCTCTTTAGATCTACCACAAACCGCAAGAGCCTCCTTAGTTGATTTGGAAGACTTTTTGATGTAGAGGCACTTGGATAGGGGGAGAATAGAACAAATTGACAAGGTTTACACTACACGAAAAAGCCCAAATTTGAAGATTAGTTTGAAAAAGTGGGAACAATAGTTAAGGACTCTGAATTCTTCATGGAAAGGTTGATTTCAGATGCTATGGGACCTATTCCAATCATTGGTTAAGGCAGACCAAACTCAGAAGTAGTACTTCCTTCACAAACTCAAGATTTTGCTTGTAGCCCCAAAAAAAGAGAACAATCCTAATAACTTTTGTTGCAGGCCTTCAAATGCAGAACTTGGACAATCAGGAGATACCCATTTGGACTCCCTATCACATATCCAAAACTAGGTATAGGTTGTTTTGGACGATATGCCCCAATCTATAACTCCTCTCAATGACCTAAAGCCCCAATTAGGCCAAAAATACAAAGAGACCCCCTTAAAATTCATGCACAGAACTCAACCAATGGTTTGAACATTTAGAACACATGCCAAAACTATGGATTTTGTGGCTTTTGTCCTCCTACAATCTGTTGTTCCCAAAAATACCTCTATGGTTCCTCCAATTGGCTTAATACATCGTCATATTAAGCCTCTTCTAACAAATCTAGCAAAAACCAACTCTCCCTCTCCTGCAATCATCCAAAACACTTGAAATACAAATGAATACACCTATCCCACTGGTCTCATGGCCTTGGAAGACAGTGGGATGGTCAATCATCCATTGTTTGGAACAAACCCTTATTTAGGTTTTAGTAAGACTATTTTTAAAGAAAACCTTATAACTCCCTACAATTCTACTGTCAAGACTCCTAATCCACTTCAAATGATAAACAACTCCTTCATTCAACAAGTCAAATCATAAATAAATGCAGGCAATACTGTACCTGAAGATTGTACGGCCTGTAATAGCGATTTCTACAGAAAAATTAAGTTCTTTTAATGGACAGTCCCAGAAGTATGGTTATAGGAAACTCCTTAGTGAATGTCAAGGGACCAAATTGGACTTGTTTGAAAGTTAATCCATCCCTCTATTCATCCCACACATTTGGGACCCATGACAGTTCCGTACAGATGAATAGTATGGACTGTTTCTTCAAAAAATATAGAAAAAAACAACAGAATAACAGAGAATTGATCTTTTTATTGCATAGAACTCCTTGCACCACATACATTGCTCTTGTTCAAGGGTATATATACTTGTATACACCTTGACAACCTCATTGAAGATAGTTTGGTCGATGATGGAAGCCATAACCACTTCGAACTTCCTTGACAGTTTTGGAACTACAACTACTTACCAGTTTGTTTGCATAGGCATCAGTGTTTAGGAATCTTCAAACACCTCTACAATGTAATTAGGCCTTGGATTAGTGGTGTAGGAGCACCTAACAAATCATGTTTTTGTTTGTAATAAGGTCAAACTGACCAATGTTGTTTCTTTTCAGTTATTGTTGTTCAATTGTAACCGACCGGTTGAGAAATGGTTGGCCTCCCATGGGAGTGAGGTTAAAGCATATCAGAACGAACATTCGGTTCGGTTTTGTGTCCTGTTGTGTGTTCATTTCTGGAAGTATGTATGAATTATGCTGAAGAACAACAAAGTTATGTCCCGTCCCCTTTTGTGTTTTCTTGTTCTTAAGATTCAAGGGTTTTGTAATTGTGCTTAGTAGATTCCGTTTTCCTGTAGTTTGTTGTAAAATGGTTCACTGAAGCATTCCACCGATACGGTCCCTGTCAAGACCAGTGGAATGGCTTCATTGTACAAGTATACATTTTTGTTTTTTGTTTTGTTTCCTTGTTCGGCGGTGCAGAGGACCAAATTGGATCGTTTTACACAGTAGACGACCTAGCATCTCCATGTTCTAGGGTTTGGTTGGAGAGTAAACAAGTCATAGAAATAGCAGAGGAGTTGAAGACGTTGTCGATGAAACGGGGGCCATCAGCAAAATATTCCTCTCTCGGAGCGATAAGGATAGTTTGGTTGAGTGCAGGAAGACTCTTGGTGTATTAGTTTAATAACACCGCAGTTCGCCGAAGAGAGGTTCAAGCCGTTGAATGGAAGTTGCGGTCTAAAGATTCATATCAAGATGATAAGGTCATCAAGTAGATAACTTGGCGTTGGGCCGACAGTATTGGTCTTACCGATTGAGGCGTATCGAGGTGATAAGGGATAAGTGATACCGATGGAAGTCCATCAGGAGAAATCGGCTAGCGGCAAGAGATCTTAATGTTTGGCCAATAGCATTCATCTGGCCGATGAGTGATCGGAGTGACTAACATATCAGAGACACAAAAAGGAAGCTTGCCAAATGTTGAAGTCACGCTGAAGAGTGGTTGGTCCATCAGCGTATCGGTGAGGCAAATTCTAACGTGGCCAATAGTAATTGTCTTGCCGACAGGCAAGAAGCGTAGAGTCACCCATCGGGAAGAGTTGCGATGTCAGAGTGACTAGTTCAAAGACGACTGATGGTGATTTTCTTGTCGATAGGCAAAGAGTGTTGAACCTCACATCGAAGTGACTAAGACTTTGGAGCGATAAGTTGTAAAGTGATCGACGAACAAAGTGTTGCCGAAAACGAAATGAAGAGATATGTTCGTCGAGACTAGAAATGGCTCCAAAAGGTTCAAGATTTCAAAATTTTAATATTTGATCAATTGTTCATTCCTGTTGTGTGTTCCTCATCAATTAGGCACTAGACTCTTTGACTTTGTCCTAGATGCCTGAACAAGGCTTACAACATGAAGTTTTACATGACTGCCCCTTATGGCTTTATGACTGCCTCCTATACAATGTATGATTGTATGATTGCTTATTATAAACATGGCATCTTAGCCCTTATTACAACATGAGAATGGTCTCCAAGACCTTATGAAATCAACAAAGCAAAATGAACAACAAAAACAAGAGAACTCAAGACCTTAGTCTTCTTGGTGCTCCTGCACCATACTCCCTGGGTGGAAAGAGAACTCAAGTCTCTTGAGGAAGTAGATCAGCAATTGTGACACCATTCTTCAAGATGTCTTCTTCACTCATCCAAGTGGCATCTTCAATGGGTAAGCCACTCCATTTGACAAGGAACTATTTGTATGTCTTCTTTCTAGTCTTCTTCAAGACCTTGGTGTCAAGAATGCATTCCAACTTCAATGGTTGATTGGGTGGAAGACCCTTAACCCATTCTTCATCTCCTGCTCCTATCATGTCTGCCTCTGAATCTGCATTAGGATCACCTTTGAAAGGAAACAAGTCTGAAACATTAAAGATAGGAGATATGGCCAAGCCTTGAGGAAGTTCAATCTCATAGGCATTGGTCCCAAACTTATGCACAATCTGGCATGGTCCTATCTTCTTCATGAGGAGTTTGGTTGGCTACCCCTCTAGAAGTCTTTCCTTCTTCAAATGTGCCATGACCAAATCCCCAACCTTGTATTGTACATCTCTCCTTCTCTCATTGGCTTTCTCCTTGTACTTGTCATTGTTCCTTTAAAGAGTTTCTCTTACATTATCATGGATGTCCTTCATGGCCAATGCAAAGTCTTCACCTTGAGCACTTTTCCTCTCCAACCCATGGAGATCTCTCAATTCAAGAATACCTCTTGGATGAACACCATAAACAATCTCAAATGGACTCCTTCCTATGCTCCTATTGGTGGAATCATTGTAGGTAAAATCAGCTTGAGGGATGATCATATCCCATGCCTCTCCATGTTGTTTGGTAAGACACCTGAGAAGATTTCCCAAGGACCTATTCACCACCTCAGTTTGGTCATCAGTATGAGGGTGATAGGCTGAAGCAAATGATAATTGAGTGCCCAACTTCTTCCACAAAGTGCGCCAAAAATGGACTACAAACTTTGGATCCCTATTAGGCACAATGTTAAGAGGCAAACCATGGATTCTAACAATTTCTTTGAAGAACAAACCAGCAATGTGTGAAGCATCATTAGTGCATTTACATGGCAAGAAATGAGCCATCTTACTAAATCTATCCACCACAACAAATATACTATCAAAGCCCCTTTGAGTCCTAGGAAGACCCAAGACAAAATCCATTCTAAGACTTTCCCATGGCCTATTAGGAATAGGAAGTGGCTGATATAGGCCAGCATTAGATGAAGTACCCTTTGCCCTTTGACAAATACTACAACATTCAACAAATTTTCTGATATCTGATTGCATTTTAGGCCAAAAATAAAACCTCTTCACCTGATCCAATGTTTTATCCAGCCCAGAGTGACCTCCTAGTCCACCACAATGTTTTTTCTTTATGATGTTCTCCCTCATGGAACACCTAGGAACACATAGTTGGCTGCCTTTGAACAACAACCCCTGCTGCAACAAAAACTCAGAAAAATCAGAATGATAAGAGTCTGAAAATTATGAACGAACTTCATATACCTCCTTGAAATCTTCATCATCCTGATACATATGTTTGAGAGCATCAATCCCTACACTTTACAACTGAATTTCTTGAACCATACACACCCTTCTACTCAATGCATCTGCCACTTTGTTGGCTTGCCCTTTCTTGTGTTTGATTGAAAAAGTATATGCTTGGAGTTGTTCAACCCATTTCATATGCCTATGATTGAGTTTCTCCTATGAATTCAGAAAACTAAGTGCGTGGTTGTCAGTATAAACAATAAATTCTTTAGGCAAAAGATAGTGACTCCATTTTTTCAAAGCTTGTACCATTGCATACAATTCCAAGTCATAAGTAGAGTACTTTCTCTTTGCGTCATTCAATTTTTCACTAAAGAAAGCAATAGGCCTACCTTCTTGACTTAGGACAGCCCCTATAGCAAGGTTACTAGCATCACATTCCACCACAAACAACTTGTTAAAGTTGGGCAAAACAAGAATGGGCTGTTGTGCTACCTTTTGCTTCAGAATTTCAAAAAAATCATTGGCTGCCTTTGTCCAAAAAAACTTACATTTCTGCCCCCCTTTGATGGTATCCAAAATTGGTGCACAAATACGACTAAAACCCCTTATAAATTTCCTATAAAATGTTGACAAACCATGAAAACTTTTCACATCACCTGCTGTTTTTGGAGTTGGCCATGACAAAATGGCTTCTACCTTTGCTGGATCCATCTTCAAACTACCTTGGGAAATGACAAAACCAAGATAGGTGAGTTCTTCCTTCATGAAGACACTCTTTTCCATGTTGATCATCAATTGTTCATCATGCAACTTCTTCAAAACCTGATCCAAATGTTGCAAATGCTCTTCCTTAGTCCTACTGAAAACAAGAATGTCATCCAAATATACCACAACAAATTTGTCAATGAAACCCTTCAACACTTCATTCATGAGACGCATAAAAGTACTTGGGGCATTAGATAGACCAAATGGCATCACCAACCACTCATAAAGACCCTCATTTGTTTTGAATGTTGTCTTCCATTCATCCCCTTGCTTTATCCTAATTTGATGATACCCACTCTTAAGGTCAATCTTAGAAAAGTATCTAGCCCCTCCCAAACAGTCCATTAGGTCCTCAATTCTTGGCATAGGGATGTTGGCAAGAGACACTATATGGATTCATGGTTGTTGTCATTGATGGCAACAAAGGTCATCCCACATATCCGCAAGTCATGATGTGTCTCTACCGGAAGTCAGAATAAAGAAAGTTGTGGTCCGGTGAAGAAGAACAGAGCATGTGGCAAGGTCCGACAGATTGGTCCGGACCTCTCAGAGGAAGTGTCTTGGTGCAGTGCGGATTTGGGGAAGTCAAGAGGACTACCTTTAGTAGTATATTCCAAGGATTTAGCCTCCGGTGATGGACAAGGAAAAAGATATGAATGGTTAAGTACCGGATTCCTGAGAGACAGTGAAAACAGAGGAAGAACTGACTGGCAGAGTATCAGAATGCTTTCCGGATGTGTTACTGTTGATGACAGAGGTTGTGAAGGCATGAATCATGTTTGGCCGACATGATTAATGATATCTACAAGTATATGCTTGATCCGCATTGCTTGGTGAGGAAGGATTCAGCCGACAGAATGAGAGTTTGTAAGAAACTAGACTGTTCCGGATGCCGACTAGAAAGGTGATGAAATTACTTGTGCGGATATATATAGAGGATGGATTTAGTTGTGAAAGGTGTGTTAGTGTGGAGAAATATGCGAATAAGTCCAGAGAAAGAGTAGAGGTAGCAAAAAGGATCCAGTATGTGGAAGATAGCAGAATAAAGAACAGAGGAAAGATGAAGTGCAGCAGATCAGTGTACTGAGCCTAACCGGAACTGAACTCCAGCATATGCAGATGCTTCCAATCAGTTCAAGACTGTGATTCTCATCACTTGTAGACAGTGTGTCTTCTTGTAGGCAGTGGGCCTCTTGTGAGCAGTGTGCTCGGGCAGTGAGCCCTAATTGGCAAGTGACATCTTTGTAATTTCCTATTCTTCTAACAGAGAATAATTTTGGGTTAATCACCCCGTGGTTTTCTCCCTTAACAGGGTTTCCACGTCAAAAAATACTGTGTCATGTGTTTCTTGTTTTATGGTTAATGTTTTATGTTTGATTTTATGCTGCTTCAATTAAAAGGAAAGTTCAATAAAGGAAATAATTAGGATAACTGATTCACCCCCCCCCTCTCAGTTATCAACAATTGGTATCAGAGCTAAGTTCCTCCTAATAGAGCCTAACAGCTTGAGGAAGATCTGGGATTTCAAATGGATGCATATGGTTTAAGGGAGCAACTCAAGACTGCCCTTGAGGATCTTGAACAGTCAAATTCTGAAGTCAGTGAATTAAAGGAAAGACTCAAACAGGCTGATGAATTCATGAGAGAATTAAAAGACAAATTAAGTCTCTCTATGAAAAAGAGAAAGGAGCTGCTTCAACAGTTGGCAAGACAAAGTGAAGAAAGCAATACAAATGAGGAATTGACTGAGCAAACCAAGTTATGTGAAAAGTTATCAAAAGAAGTCATTATGTTAAGACATGAAATGGAATCAGGAACTATAAAGTTTACTCAAGAGATTGAAGAAAAAAGAAAGGCTGAAGACAATCTAAGACAATCTCTTAAAGAAAAATCAGAAGAATGCCACCAGATGGACAGGATTATCAGACACCTTGAATCTGATCTTGAAGATGCCAAAGATAATGAAGGAAAACTTGAGGATCAAATTGCCTCTCTCAAAAGAGACCTTCAAACAGCAAATGAATATAAAGAGAAATTCAAGATAAGTTCTGCTCAACTTGAAGTTCTTCTTGGAAGTCAAAAGAGGACAGATGACAAGTATGGCTTGGGATATGAGAAAGGAGAAAGCTTCGGATCCGGTCAGAAGAATCTTGGATCAGAAAATCCAAGGAGCAGACCTAGAAGACCTCCGGTAAGACAGCCAAATGCTCAAAGATATCCATCCTTCAATGGATACTGCCACAACTGCAACCACTTTGGTCACAAAGCTAATCAGTGCAGAATGAGAATGAATCAGAATAATTCATCCTTCTCCGGACAGTGCTTCAACTGCAAAAGGTATGGACACAAATCCCATGAATGCAGAATTATGCAAGTAAACAAATCATTCAAAGGTAGATGCTTCACATGCAATAGAATAGGTCATATGGCAAATCAATGCAGATCAAGAGGATATCAGTCAAATATGCAAAGAAATGTTATTTGCCAAATCTGCAATAGGTCCGGTCATAATGCTAAAATCTGCAGAAACAAGAATCAGGACAAAAGAGGTCCGGTGTATAATCAGAATCAAGACAAGGGTAAACAAAAGATGAATGCGGATGAGGTTAGGAATCAGATGAGCAAGATTTGGGTGAAGAAAAGTTCAGAGAATGTAGAGGTTGGATCCGCACCAGACTCTGGTGCTGATATTTCTTCTGGAAATTAAAAGTGAGCTCTGGCTCAGGGGGAGACTCAAAGAAAATCTTGTTCCCCCAGCCAAACAAGTGGTGCCGGATGTGGCACAAGATGCGGATCAAAGGGTTTGTAGATATGAATCTTGAGATACTTCAGTCAAGTTTTCAGAGGTCCGCATGAAGTTATGAAGAAGCTGTGATCGATCAAATAAGACCTGTTCAGGGAGATGCTCCGGTATGATAAAGGATTACAAAAAGGTCCGGAAAGATCCGGAAATGCACTATCTTGTTCTGTGGATTGGACAGAATGTTTGAGATGATCTTGTAATATGCTACCTCGATTTATTCATGATTTAAGGATCCGGATGATATCCACAGGTCAGGACTAATCCGGATACTCCAAGCTATCCAGACAAGGCAAACCGGAATGATGTAGGTGAAGCATTTATTGCAGACAGGTATTAGGGTTCGCGGAGCAATTTAAGGGATTTCTCAAAGGTCATTTGCTCATTCTGCACTCGAGAAGAAGCGAAAAGTGGAGCTCTGCAACAAGGTTCTTCAAGCACACCAAGGATCTCCTGCCGAAGCTATTGGATAAAGAAATCAATCCAACCACTTCGTGCAAACCGAAGGCGCATAAGGTATTCTCCGTTTTTCATTACCTCACTGCAAATCTTTGAAGAATGGCTACTCCAAACATAGTTAAGATCTCCGATAGACCTCGCCCCTCATTCAAGAAACATCCCTACAAATCATTGGAGGTTGACCCACTAGGAGCCTTCTCTAGTGTTCCTCACGGAGTTTTACACACCGAAGACATTAGGGTTTACATACATGCAAACATTGAGGAATTTGGGGAATTCAAATTAAGAGACCTCTATCACAAGCAGCTGATTGACAATGCCTTTGAGCTTAAACCAGAGTATAAGGATATTCAGAAGAAACAATTTGAGCAATTTATTCATTTCCCCTGTTTTGAAGAGGATGAATGGGTCCGGTATGTACTGAGCAGAATGCATGACAACTTTCTATGGCTAGATAGACCCTGCAAGATCACAAAAGAGGCAATTAGAGCAGTAACTGGCCTACACTCTTCCGGAGGAGTACCTATCCTCAAATCTGTCAAGAACAACATTGTAACTGAGGCCACCGGATCAAAATTTGACAAAAGGGCAATGACCATTGAAGACATCTCCGATCCGGATATCAAATATGCATCAATGATAATAGGATACAAGATCTATCACTCCAGCAGGGAGAATTCTGTATCCGGAACTGCAATATACACTGCTTATGAAATGTTAAGAAAGAATGCAGAATATGATCTCTGCGAACTACTACTAAGCCAATTAATGGAAAACATACAGAAAATCAAGAAGGATAAGAAGAATTCCTTTAAGTATGGTACTCTGATTGTATGTCTATTCTTCTACTTCATGAATGAGCTACCCGGAACAAGTGGATGGGTATGGCAAAATGACAAACCTGTTGCAGTCCAGATAAGAGACTATTTGCATGGACTTGGGGATGCAAAAGCGAGAAATACAGCTCTATGGGGATACTTCAAAAACTTTTAGAGCATGATGCAAGCAAGAGAGAGAATTCCCCAGTCTCTCATTGAGAAATACAAGGACTCAGTGTGCTTTATGGTTGACACTGATCAGTGCCTAATGGAGGCAGTGGAGCCAAGGACTGTCTGGATCATGCCCATGGGGTATGAAGTTGATGAACAGATAGTGGAGCTGCATGTTCAACACATGCTAAGTCAGCCCAAAGATCCTAAGGCAGAAAGGTTTGGAACCTTTGAGGAGCTGAGTGTAAAGATACATGTAGAACTCAGGGAACCTGAGATTAAAAGAAAGGTAAGAAAAGAAGTAGAGCACATTGCTCAAGGCCTAGGTATCTCAAAGGAGGCACTTGATGCCGGCCGGGAAAAGAGGAGGAAGGCCGAGGAAGAAGAGAAAAGCAAAGAAAGTGCTCCGGTTGGAGCTCCCACCCGGACCAGATCAACAAAGAGATCTGCACCTCCCTCAACCAAAAGTTCAAAACCGGAAGTCCAGGCATCCGGTAAGAGATCAAAGGCAAAAGCCATAAGGGCTTATGGAAGCCAAAAGGATGAAGAGGAGACAGAATCAGATGAAGGAGTAAGAGAAGTAAAGAAACAGAAAAAGAAAGGATCCGGTAAGCCCTCCACAGGCCAAGACAAGGAGGAAATGGCAGAGGTAACTGTTGAAAAGCCCACTCTGTCACTAGAGAGCATAATCAAGTCGGTCACGGTGGATGGAAACCTTCAACCAATGACTGAATCATATGATGACTTCAGTGAGGCCGACCAAAAGACTCTGCAGGAGGCCACAGTGAAATATCTTAACATATATAATAAGGCTTTCATTGAAATAATATCTCTTATTCCTAAAAGCCTAGAAAAGGAAATGGAAGTGAGAAAAAATAATGCTCATGCTAAAGATCTTGAGATCCGGGAGCAGATAGCTATTCAGCTATATCCTCAAATTGATCCCAAGACAATGAACATTATCTTCAAGGACTGTAAAGATGAGTTCAGAAGCAAAGCCAGGATGAATCAACTCATGCTTGGTGAGACTGACAAAGTGGCCCAAGAAACAGAAGAGATCCTCCGGAAGGCCTTCAAAAGGTTCAATCTTCCTGTTGTAGAGGACTTAGGTGCAGAAACAGCTGCTGATTTGGAATCTTCTGTTCCGGAAGAAGTGAGCCCTGAACAGACAAGTGAGGACTTGGGACCCTCTGCTCAAGAAGAAGTGGCCCATGAACAAGTTAGCATCTCTCCTCCGGTTTCCCCTACAGTCTCCGGATCCAAAGAAGAAGAGCAACTACAGGAGAAGGAAGCAGTGGTGAAAGACAAAGAGGTTGACAGTTCTAAGACTGCAGAAGAAAAGAAACATCTGTCTCCGGCAAGAGACACTGCACAAACTGTTCAACAATTTTTGAGTAAAGAAACTCTAGAGATTGATGAACCGGAGCTTCTCAAAGGTCCATTTGATTTTGACTCTCTCTCTCCGGTACAAACAATGAAGATAGCTTCATTTGCAAATGCCAAGGCAAATGAAAAGCTCCTGAAGTCTCATATGGAAGACTGTGAGTTGATAGAGGCTGCTTCCGGAGTACTTGTGAAGATCATGCCATCAATCCAAATAGATCCGACAGCCTCCACTTCCGGTAATCTAAAAACCTTAGTCAGCAGTGTTGATACACATTTTGATTCTCTAGAAAAATCAGCTAAAGAAAAGGTCTGGAAGGAATTTTTGGATAAGAGATTTTCAGAAATATTAGAATTAATCTCTAAGGATAGGAAGATTGTAAGCATTGGAATAAGGAGCTTAGAGAATGCTCTTAAGGATGGCGGTGATATCTATAAATTTTGTATATCCTGGTCAAAGGCAACAGCAGCATTTGACAAGAAAATAAAAGAGGAACAGGATAAGCTACAAAGCTTATCTCAAAGTTTTGATCCTCTCTCTTCCTCTATAATAAATCAAGAATGTCAGACTATTGCAGTCTTGAACGAAATAAAGAATCTTGAGAAGGAAAGGAAGAACATCACCAACCGGATGGGAGAACTTAGAAGGATTATAATCCCTAAGTTGGAAACCATGCATGAAGCCATCAGTGATGCTAGGACCACCGCCCAAACAAAAGATCCGACAGATCTCAAGCGGGCAGAAGCGTTTGCATTTTTGTTAAGTGGTCACATTTCAATTTTGGACAGAATGAAGCAAAGTTGGGCTACCGAAATGATTCAATTACAGACATCCTTTGCAGACATTCTTTAATATATGTGAGTATGTAAATATGCGGCTAAGCATAAGAAATTTTTGAAAATTTTGATATGCGGACCCTACCCTTTGCCATTGATGTCAAAGGGGGAGTGAGGAGCAGTGAAAAATGAGGGATCCAACTAAGGGGGAGTTCCAGAAATTGTATATAAAGACAGAGCATCAGCAAAGGGGGAGCATAGTGAAAACACTTAGTCATTTTTCACTAAGTGTTGCCATCAATGCCAAAGGGGGAGATTGTTGGCAAGAGACACTATATGGATTCATGGTTGTTGTCATTGATGGCAACAAAGGTCATCCCACATATCCGCAAGTCATGATGTGTCTCTACCGGAAGTCAGAATAAAGAAAGTTGTGGTCCGGTGAAGAAGAACAGAGCATGTGGCAAGGTCCGACAGATTGGTCCGGACCTCTCAGAGGAAGTGTCTTGGTGCAGTGCGGATTTGGGGAAGTCAAGAGGACTACCTTTAGTAGTATATTCCAAGTATTTAGCCTCCGGTGATGGACAAGGAAAAAGATATGAATGGTTAAGTACCGGATTCCTGAGAGACAGTGAAAACAGAGGAAGAACTGACTGGCAGAGTATCAGAATGCTTTCCGGATGTGTTACTGTTGATGACAGAGGTTGTGAAGGCATGAATCATGTTTGGCCGACATGATTAATGATATCTACAAGTATATGCTTGATCCGCATTGCTTGGTGAGGAAGGATTCAGCCGACAGAATGAGAGTTTGTAAGAAACTAGACTGTTTCGGATGCCGACTAGAAAGGTGATGAAATTACTTGTGCGGATATATATAGAGGATGGATTTAGTTGTGAAAGGTGTGTTAGTGTGGAGAAATATGTGAATAAGTCCAGAGAAAGAGTAGAGGTAGCAAAAAGGATCCGGTATGTGGAAGATAGCAGAATAAAGAACAGAGGAAAGATGAAGTGCAGCAGATCAGTGTACTGAGCCTAACCGGAACTGAACTCCAGCATATGCAGATGCTTCCAATCAGTTCAAGACTGTGATTCTCATCACTTGTAGACAGTGTGTCTTCTTGTAGGCAGTGGGCCTCTTGTGAGCAGTGTGCTCGGGCAGTGAGCCCTAATTGGCAAGTGCCATCTTTGTAATTTCCTATTCTTCTAACAGAGAATAATTTTGGGTTAATCACCCTGTGGTTTTCTCCCTTAACAGGGTTTCCACGTCAAAAAATACTGTGTCATGTGTTTCTTGTTTTATGGTTAATGTTTTATGTTTGATTTTATGCTGCTTCAATTAAAAGGAAAGTTCAATAAAGGAAATAATTAGGATAACTGATTCACCCCCCCCCCCTCTCAGTTATCAACAAGGGAACCTATATCTTATGGTAATCTTGTTAATGGATCTAGAATCTATACACAACCTCTATTTACCATCCTTTTTAGGGGCTAGGACTGTTGGGATAGCATATGGGCTAAGACTCTTTCTTACCAATCCCTTATCCAACAATTCTTGCACTTGATTGGCAATCTCTTCATTTTGAGAAGGTGTCATCTTGTAGGCTGCTTTGTTTGGCATAGTAGATCCTGGTGTGAAGTCAATTTGATGGCTTATGTCCTTAATAGGTGGCAACTCATTAGGCTTTTCTTCTACCATAGTCCCCTTATACTTCTCTAACAATTGCTGCACCTCATTAGGAACCTCTTCCTTACTAGGATCATGCAAACTAGGACTGTTTTTAGGCTTCAAAATTAGAGCATACCCTTGGGTTCCTTCCTCCTTAAGGGTATCTAGAAACTCTTTACCACTCACAATCATGACACTTGACCCAACGTTCTTCTCTACATTCTCATCAAGCAATGGATCCATTCTATATTTTCTACCATTCTTGGTTATGATGAAAGAATTAGTTTTACCATCATGTTGTGATTGAACATCATATTGCCATGGATGTCCTAATAGCAAATGACAAGCATCCATGGGGATTATATCACACAAAATCTTGTCCTTATATTCTCCTATTTCAAATTCTACCCATGATTGTTCATCTACCAAAACTTGTTGCCCCTTATTCAACCATGATACTTTATAAGAACTAACATGAGGAAGCCTTTTCAATTTCAATTTGTCTACCATTTCAATGGAAACTAAATTTTTAGTGGAGCCTGAATCAACAATTACCTTGCAAACCTTACCATAGGCCTTGCATGTTGTCCTGAACAATGTCTTCCTTTGAGGGGGTTCTTGTGTTTGAGGCACCTTCAACATGGTTCTTCTCATCATCAAACTTTCTCCTTCATGGATTGGAGCTGCACTTCCAATTGGAGAGTTGACACTTTGGCAATCTTCCTTTTGGATCAATTGGTTCCTTCTCTCTCCTCCATGAGAACTTGAGGCTTGCTTTTCAGGACATTTGAAGGCTGGATGTCGCACTTGGTTGCAATTGTAACACCTTCCTGTGAAGACATTAGGACCTCTCCCTGGTCCACCAAATCTACCTCTTCCATTAGGCCTCCTTCCTCTAAAGCCTCCTCTAGAACCTGATTCTCCACTTTGCTCTTGGGAACTAGATTCCCCTTGACTTCTTTGGGACTGATTTCTGCCTACAAAACTGCCCCTACCTCTGAAATTTCTGCCACCTCTTCCTCTATTTTGCTGCTCACCTTTCCTCTTCAACTTCTCTTCATCCATTAATGCCACTTGAAAGCATTTTTCCATGGTTTTAGGAGTTAATAAACTGATCTCATCTTGAATATTAAACCTCAAACCATTTAGATAGCTTGCCACTTTACCTTTTTCATCCTCCATGTACCCACAACGAAGAGAGAACTTGTGAAACTCCTTGGTGTAGGTGGCCACATCCAAATCTCTTTGCTTGAGATTTTGCATCTTCTTGTAGATTTGCACCTCATAGTCTGATGGAAGGAATTGGGACTTGATCCTCTCCAACATTTTGTTCCATGAAGAGATCATACTCTTCCCATTCTTTACCCTCTCACCTTGGGTGTAATTCCACCATGTAAGGGCAGCACCTTTGAGTTTAGTTTTTGCAAACTTCACCCTCTTATTTTCAGGAACTTCTTTGTATTCAAAGTAGTTGTTTAGAGCCTCAATCCACTCCATGACTTCATCAGCATTCATCTTACCATTGAACATGGGAATCTCCATCCAAGCCTCTGAAGAATCCTTGCCAATTGCCTTGATGGCTTCAAGGAAATGCTTTTGATCTGCAGGTACCTCTACCTCTTCTTGCTCTTCTTCTTCCTCCTCTTTTTCTTCTTCTTCATCAGAACCTTCATCTATCCTCTTCCCTATCCTCAATGCCTTCAACTCTGCTTGGAGTGCTTCCTTGACTCCACTTTTGATCTTCTCTTCCATCTCCTTGAACTTCTTGACCACTTCAGTGGTCATCCCCTTTGGAGGCATATTGCTAGCCTCTCCTTCACTCTCTTCTATTGACATATACTAGGCCTTATACAACCAACAAAAGAACCTTTTATGGCTCTGATACCACTATGATGTAGAGGCACTTGGATAGGGGGAGAATAGAACAAATTGACAAGGTTTACACTACACCAAAAAGCCCAAATTTGAAGATCAGTTTGCAAAAGTGGGAACAACAGTTAAAGACTCTGAATTCTTCATGGAAAGATTGATTTTAGATGCTATGGGACCCATTCCAATCATTGGTTAAAGCAGACCAAACTCAGAAGTAGTACTTCCTTCACAAACTCAAGATTTTGCTTGTAGCCCAAAAAAAGAGAACAATCCTAATAACTTTTGTTGCAGGACTTCAAATGTAGAACTTGGACAATCAAGAGATACCCATTTGGACTCTCTATCACATATCCAAAACTGGGTATAGGTTGTTTTGGATGATATGCCCAAACCTATAACTCCTCTCAATGACCTAGAGCCCCAATTAGGCCAAAAATACAAAGAGACCCCCTTAAAATTCATGTACAGAACTCAACCAATGGTTTGAACATTTAGAACACATGCCAAAACTATGGATTTTTTGGGTTTTGTCCTCCTACAATCTGTTGTTCCCAAAAATACCTCTATGGTTCCTCCAGTTGGCTTAATACATGGTCATATTAAGCCTCTTCTAGCAAATTTGGCAAACACCAACTCTCCCTCTCCTACAATCATCCAAAACACTTGAAATACAAATGAATACATCCATCCCATTGGTCTCATGGCCTTGGAAGATAGGGGGATGGTCAATCATCCATTGTTTGGAACAAACCCTTATTTAGGTTTTAATAAGACTGTTTTTAAAGAAAACCTTATAACTCCTTACAATGCTACTGTCAAGACTCCTAATCCACTTCAAATGATAAACAACTCCTTCATTCAACAAGTCAAATCATAAACAAATGCAGGCAGTATGGTACCTGAAGATTGTACGGCCTATAACAATGATTTCTACAGAAAAATAAAGTTCTTTTAATGGACAGTCCCAGAAATATGGTTATAGGAAACTCCTTAGTGAATGTCAAGGAACCAAATTGGACTTGTTTGAAATTTAATCCATCCCTCTATTCATCCCACACATTTGGGACCCATGACAATTCCGTACAGATGAATAGTACATACTGTTTCTTTAGAAAATATAAAAGAAAACAACAAAACAAAGGAGAATTGATGTTTTTATTGCATAGAACTCCTTGCACCACATACATTGCTCTTGCTCAAGGGTATATATACTTGTATACACCTTGACAACCTCATTGAAGATAGTTTGGTCGATGATGGAAGCCATAACCACTTTGAACTTCCTTGACAATTTTGGAACTACAACTACTTACCAGTTTATTTGCATAGGCATAGGTGTTTAGGAATCTTCAAACACCTCTGCAATGTAATTAGGCCTTGGATTAGGCACTAGACTCTTTGACTCTGTCCTAGATGCCTAAATAAGGCTTACAACATGAAGTTTTACATGACTGCCCCTTATGGCTTTATGACTGCCTCCTATACAATGTATGATTGTATGATTGCTTATTATAAACATGACATCTTAGCCCTTATTACAACATGAGAATGGTCTCCATGACCTTATGAAATCAACAAAGCAAAATGAACAACAAAAATAAGAGAACTCAAGACCTTAGTCTTCTTGGTGCTCCTGCACCACTTTCTCTGTATCTCTTCAGACAAAAATGAAGAAACCACTTCATCCATCTTGAAGGTGGTAGTGGTACTCCCAATGGCCATAACAAGGTGATCCCACGAATCTGGTAAGGAACACAATAATGTCATACACCGATCCTCTTCCTCCACTTCACACCAATAGAGGTCAACTAGACAAAAATCATATTGAATGTATTAAGGTGATCAGTGACAGATCCTCCATATTCCATCCTTAGAGAATACAATTTCTTTCATAGGAATAACTTGTTCACCAAGAATTTAGCCTAATAAACATCTCCAATATTCTTCCAAAGATCCTTTGTAGACTTCTCTTCATGGATATTCAGGAGTATTGAATCAGCCAAAAAAAGTCTTATCAGACCCTTAGCCTTCCGATCCATCAAATCCCAATCTTCTTGTTTCATGCTCGATGGCATGGTTTCGGATACTATGAGCCATAGATCTCTATCCACCAATAAGTCCTCCATCTTGAGTTTTCACAACTCAAAGTTGCCTCCATTGAACTTCTCTATATCAAACCTCCCAGATATTCTCACCATCTCTTTCCTGCAACAAAGATTTCAGAATCCTCTACACAAGCTCTGACTCAAACGAAGATCATCCCAAAAAACCCTCTACCCAACAACTAGAACCAAAGGTGATTAGGCTCTGATACCAACTAAAAGGAAGCAAGGTATGCGAAAAACGCTTTCTACACTGATCTACTGAGGAAAGATTTATGCAAATTTAAACTTTTTCAATTACAGATTAAGATGCACATTAACAAAAAGGTAATAAAAACATTCGAATGCAAAACTAACAACATAAGATATACATGGGGAAAACCCTTTCAGGTAAAAAACCCCACACTCCAAAGCTGCCCAATTTATTATTCAGGAATCAAGAAGATTACAATATAATTGTAGAACAAGCTTTCACAAGAGTATTAATCAACCAAAGATCTAGGAGGTAACTCAACATCTATAAGATTCTTACACACAACCTCCATCTCAAGCTCTTGATATATAGGAGATACAATATAGTAAATCGTCAATGATAATTACAAAACCATGAGCCAAAACCACCCAAAAGTGGTACCCAAATTATCTCCAATTAAACATGCCTTTCTATGTACTAAATCACACACCAACACATGTAACTCGCCAGCTCTTTTGAGTGTCCAACATGTTTTCACATTTCCCAAAAATAGGAGGTCCAACTTCCAAAGGCCATAACTTTTGATCTGGGTGTCCAATTGACAATCTGTTTAATGTGTCAGAAATCTTGTGAAGAGATCTATCACGCTATAACCCACTTCATTGGTTATGGCAAATTTCGGGATGTTTAGGGACCTCTAAATGCCTCAAAATTGATTTTGAAACTTTTTTCGGCAGTCTCAAAAAACATAAACTTTAATATCTCACAATCCAAATATGATCTTGAGTTGAAACTCACCCGAGATGTTTACTTAGCAGTTCCACACCTTTTGGGAAAAATTTTGGGTCAATCTGAGGTCAAATGTAGAGTTACTAAAAATGGTAAGTCCTGTCATTTCTAGCCCTTTTGGAAACTTTGAAAGTTCTAGACCATTCTTCAAGATAAAGGGTATTCAAAAAGACCAAAACTGGGAAGAATAGTAACCTTTCAAAGTTGCAAGGTTGAGACACTTTTCCTAACACCTTAGGTAACCCACGACCTCAAAGTGTTCCCATGTTTCACAAGGTAGTTGAGTTTTCATCAACTCAACAAGGGTGTCTACTTTCATGACAATAATAACAAGAAACCTAAGCTAGCTACTTCAAGTCATTGATTCAACTATACAGACTATTACATAGGGCTCCAAAAACTCCTGCAAGAGCTCAAATAAAATCTAACTCACTATAAAATGCTCTAGTTACTAACATAAGCTCACTTCTTTAGAAACTATTACTCAAAATTCTCTCAATGTGAAAGTTTATTGTTTTAGTTATAAAAAGTGAGATTGGGAGGGCTTTTTGATGACTTTTGGAAGGGGATTTGAGCTATAAACTTAGTTCACCCTATTTGTCATGATCAAATGAGGTTGTTGTGAAAAATTGAGTGTGATTGGAGGATGTGGATGCCACCTCTCCCCTACATCCAAGGGTGAGGAGAAGTCATGAAGCTCAATTTCCGAGGACAAATGAAGGAGAAAGTTTTCGACCTAAGGGTGGTGATTCCCAATCATGAAAAGATTTGGAAAGTGAGATTTTAGGAGCTACAAGGTGTTCATTACACTAGATTTAAGACATGTGATCTCATTAAATAATATGATTAAAAGGATGAAAAGGTGGCATGGAAAGAGGGGTGATGAGTCATGAGAAGGGAAAGATAAAAATACATAAGATGGGGAGACAAAAGAAAATAAACAATAAATCAAAAGGATGAACACATAGAAGAGAACAAGGTGACATAGGTAAACTAGGATAAGGCTAAGGGAAGCAAAAAATAGGGTTGAAAAGGGGGTTAAAACATACATACGACAATGAATAAGTTGAGTGCAAAATGCGATGAAAAAAATTACAAAGGATGGAATTTTTTATCTTACATGTGCACGTTTTTGAGTTCTTGGTTACTTTGAAATACATGTTCATTTAGGATTCACATACACCTCAATGTGGGGGAAAAATATAATGGTGAAATTTGCATACCCATGTTGATTCCCATTTATTTTTAGGCCCATTTTAAGAGGATGTCTTAATACGAAATTGTATAGCAACATGTAGCACACTTTTGTGCTATGTTTGGCTCCTTTCCTAATCCTTGTCCACCCTCATTCACTCCCACTTTCACACATTCCCATGCATTTGACCATATCTCTACCTTATTTTCACCAATTCTCACACATTCCCAACATTCTTAGCCTTGATCCCTATACACCTTATCCTTCCTTGAAATATGCATTCCCTTGTTCTGGGTTATTTTTGCAATACACGAGAGTGATCCCATCCTACATGACATAGATCTGACCTGAAATTCAATTTTTAAAAATTCAAAAGACTGACTCCCACCCTTTTCTCATAGTTCTTGGGAGCCAACTTGTCACACATTTGTGTGGCAATTTTTTATGTCTTTTTATTTAAAGACATTCATTTTAACATTAATTCATATTCAATAATCATTTGAAATCCTAAGCATTAAGGAGCATTCAATAGGAACATTTTAACTTGGTGCACTAAAAATAACAATATTTGCATTAGAATTTGCATCCTAGATCACTTCCAAGCTAGCTTGTTATCTAGCAACATTTACCAAGGTGGCAAAGATAGTCACTCAAGCAGTTGACTGAGGAGAACGTGAACACTCACGATTCCACAATCTCTTAAAGGTATTTCTAAATACCATCAATCCTTATGCATTAACAGAAAGTAGGAATCATAGTGAATCAGATCATAGAAGTCTACATCGTGCCAAGTCAGGGTCACACATCAGAGATTGAATTCACATTGTGTGGAATTGATCCAAAGCTTCAAGATTGACCCACATTACAATGAATTGATTTTAGAAGCCATCAACAATCATGATCCATCTATTTGAAGAGCTAAGTACACCTTTCACTCACATTTAATTTATTAACATGCAAGCCATCAACAATCATGATCCATCTATTTGAAGAGTTAAGTACACCTTTCACTCACATTTAATTTATTAACATACAAGCCATCAACAATCATGATCCATCTATTTGAAGAGCTAAGTACACCTTTCACTCACATTTAATTTATTAACATACAAACCATCAACAATCAGATCCATCTACTTGTTTAGCCGCCTTATATTATCAAAAACAATCAGATCCATCTATTTGAAGAGCTAAGTACAGCTTTCACTCACATTTAATTTCTCAACATAAAATTATCTCACAATATTTAATTTCTCAACATAAGATTATCTCACAACATTTAATTATCCGAGAGTGATTTACCTATGTTAAATGTGCTTCATTTGTTGGATGTAATAAGATTATGTTTATCCTTACAAATGTTATGTTTAGGAAGCAAATCATCATTTTATTTCTCGAAGTTAGAGGGTGACAAAGACATATTCATCGTTATGCAATCGACAAGTAATAGTGGATAGCGTAGACAAGATCTAAGAAAAACTTTAAACTATTGAAAATGAGAGGAAGTATACAAATAGACAAGATCTAAGAAAAAATTAACTCTTGAAAATGAGAGAAGTAATCAAGTTGATTATTTTTTGAAGAATATAGTTTGAACATAGCCCAGGAGAGTTCATGGTAACGAGGAAAAAAAAGGCCCCACGCGGCTTCTTTTAATTAAAATAATAACAATAGGTGCAAAGCAAGGCTTATTATAATCATGTGGACAATTCATCAGTAATGTATGTAACACATTTTTGCGAAGAAATGTAAGAAAAAGAAAAGAAAAAATTCCTGGTTTGCGTGTAAAAGGAATAAAGTAATGGATGTTCCATAAAGTCTAGCTTTTTGCAAGGACGATTATCATTTGAATGTGGACGAAGACTTGATGAAGAAAGTAGGGAATTTAAAAGTGTCCCAGATCAAAAGTTACTTGTCCCACAAGTCATGGCTTGTTTCAATAAACAACTAAATTCACAGTTCACACTGTAATGGAGGACAGATTTTTCTCTGCTTTAATAGCCACCTTTCCCATCGAATTATCAACACACACCCAAAAAGTTTGTGTGGACACCCACTCCTACTGTCATTCAAAACAGAGTTTAAAAATAAAGGGAAGGTGGAGCTTGTTGATTACTGTGTAAGAGAATCTAGAATATTGTAAGCTGTCTGCCATTATTGGCTTAGATTGTTTGGGCTGACGGGGGATTGAAAAAGGAAAAAAGCAGTCACATGGCCACATAAAAAAATCACCTTTGGAACAAGAGAAAATTTGCCATAGCTGCAACTATAAAAACTGCTTTGGATTTATGTTCATTCATTATAATATACTTTAAAAAGAAAAAAATTCAAAGGCCCAAAATGCGGTATCAGAGAATTCATAATTGCTGTAGCAAGAGGCCTGTAAAGAGAGGTCTTTGGTCCCCAGATGAAGATTTGAAACTCACTAGATATATCCATGGTCATGGAGCAGGGAATTGGCCATCTCTTCCTGACAGAGCTGGTAAGCAATTCTGTCAAAAATAAATTTTGATTTAATTGACCACTGAAATAAATCAAAAGTGGTCTGGTGGCAGGATTGGAGCGTTGTGGCAAGAGTTGCAGGCTCAGATGGATGAATTACCTGAGGCCTGGCATTAAACGGGGGGAATTCTCTGCAGAGGAAGAGAACACCATCATCTTCCTTCATACTCTTTTGGATAACAGGTATTCTTAGATCTGGTTAAGGCTAGAAAATCTAACCCTTTATTAAATTCCACCATTTCTCTTCTCTTGATCTTTCTCCTGATGATAGATCATGGAGTGTGATTGGAACCGTTGAGCTAAAAACTAGCACACAGTTAAATCCTGAAACACCGAACTATGGACTGTGAAAATTTGATGTCTCTTATAGATTACATACAGTTTGATACATAGTGCCATATATATGTATATCAATTTTATGTAATTGACATACTGTGATCTTCTTCCATTGACCTCTACTGAGCTTAGCTAAGTTGTCATGTATCTCTGAAAAAGTAGGAAGGAATCACACTTTCATTCAGTTCTTTCATAAGCTGTTGATTGTTTGATTCAGAACTTGTCTGAATTAAATACTTGCCAATTTGATCCAAAACCTTGTAAGAATTCATAAAGCTTATACAATTACAAACTTACTATATAAAATTTTTAGCATAATTTTACAAATTCTCTACCAAAGATACAGAGGAATAGGGGGCAAAAGAGATGTTTTTGAAATTGATTGCTTTGTTTACAAGCTGGACTTAAAAGTTATCAGCCATAACATTTGATTTTTTGGGCTTTACAGATGGGCACAGATTGCTAGGCATTTGCCAGGAAGGACTGACAGTGAAATCAAGAACTACTGGCACAGTCGCCTTAAGAAAAAGGAGGTTTTTGCTTCTATTTCTGCTGATGATGCTTTGAACTCTTTCACTCCGGCAAGTGATGTCGATGTGCAGTACTACTTGCCTCCTGCCGCCATTGATGACAGCATGGCCTCTTTTCAGCTTTCCACCAATGACCTCCAGTGCTGTGTTGAGTGGATGGACTTATTGCAACATCAATTAGCACAAGATAATGCCATTTTCTTGGAAACACACCCCATATTGCAGGCATCGTCGTATGACACTCTGTTTTCTAACGAAGAACCCAACATTCCTGATGCCATGGCTCATATTAGATCATTATAAACGAGTTGGATGCAGTGAACCGGTCTAAAATTTTGTGAATCGTTGAAATCACCACTTAAATGTTTCAGCTGTGCGAAAGTAAGGTGCACAACTATTAAATCCCATTGTATTCATCCCATCCCATCTCTTATACAATTAATACCCATCTCTTATACAATTATGACTGTATTATATCATCTCTTATACAAATATATGATTGTATTATATCATCTCTTATACAAAAATATGAGACTGTTATATCTGAGGCACTGTGTTTCTCTTTTGGAAGATTAATCAAGAAAGAAACATATGACTGTGTTATATCTGATATATGAAAGTGTTATATCTGATGTCTCTCTTTGAGAAGTTTGATCAAGAAAGAAATATATGGCCGTGTTATATCTGATGTATCTTTTTGGGAAGATTAATCAGGAAAGAAACATATGACTGTTAAATCTGATATATGACTCTGTATTATCTAATGTCTCTCTTTTGGAAGATTAATCAAGAAAGAAACATATGACTGTGTTATATCTGATGTCTCTCTTTGGGAAGATTAATCAGGAAAGAAACATATGACTGTGTTATATCTGATGTCTTTCTTTGGGAAGATTAATCGGGAAAGAAACATATGGCTTTGTTATATCTGATGCTTCTCTTTGGGAAGATTAATCAGAAAAGAAACAACATATGACAGTTGTTATATTTGATGTCTCTCTTTTAGAAGATTAATTAGGAAAGAAACATATGACTGTGTTATATCCTTGGCACTGTCTCTCTTTTGGAAGCTTAATTAGGAAAGAAACATATGACTGTTATATCTGAGGCAGTGTGTCTCTTTTGGAAGTTTAATTTGGGCTTATACATTAATTTTGGTCTTATGTAAATAGTTAGTATGTTGCATACTAAAGTTTTTGGATTAAAACTGTGTAGGAGTTTATTTGCATCAATGTTTTGGATTACATTCCATGTTTTTTTTTTTTTTGGCTATCCTCAAACCCATTTATTTTTTGGGGCTATCCTCACACTGATGATGGTTTTTTTTCGGCTATCCTCATCTTGATGATGACTATCCTCACTCTAATGATGGATCTTTTTTGGCTATCCTCATTGTGATGATTGATCATAGAGTGTGATGGGAAATTTGATGCAAATAAACTCCTATATAGTTTTAATCCAGAATTATGCACTATAATGAACTGTTTACAAATTATATGTATTATGTAAATAGTGGGTACTCTGTGGCTGTTTGAGAGTTAAATTCAAAAACTACTATAGATATATCAATAAAACCATTATCAATAAAGAATTAGTGTTATTTAAAGTATTATATTAATATAAAAGATGGATGTAATATTTTTAGTTTAAGATTTTATTTAGGAGTATTTTTTATAAAATTTGCATGGAGTCAAATCATTTTATTTTAAGAAATTGGTATATTTATAAACTTTACAATAATGAATCAGAATCAGAAAAAACATTGTATATTTAAGTGTTTACTGTATTATAAGGTTCATAACAAGTTTTACTACTTATTCATAAAAAATCATGATTCTTTAGAGGTCCTATCCATCATTAGAATCAAAGATGCATAACTATTCATTAAGAAATGGCCCAACACAAGGTCTGCATTTTTAAAAGACATTAACACAATTATTTATCTCAATATTCACCTTTAATCATTTTCTAACTTCAATTTCAAAATTCTAAAGAAATTTATTATAAATTATGATTTATCCTTTTCTTAGTGATCAAATATATTTTTTTAACATCCCATTACATAATTTAATACACTAATATATAAAATTCAAACTGTGAAAGTTACAACTCACAACTTCCATTAATTTTCTCCAATACTAATACTATGGAGTATGTACGGTTATTCCTTTCATGACTGGTAAATTGGATAATAATAAAATATTCGTTTTCACGTGGATGACAAGCGATCAACACTTGTGTCGTGGATTCCTTTCTTGTAGGCGCCACTTTGTCTTTGGTGTCTTTCTTTTTTGTTAATAATTTTAACTTTAGGGTTTAGGTTTAGGTCAAGTACACCAAAGCAGGCCCCATGAGATCAAAAGTCTTTGTTCAGATCCCACATAACTTTCCAAATTACAAAGAACATAATGTTTTGTGCACGGATGAATTACGGCACTTCGAACTCCCCCGTGTAGGAGGTTTATGTGTTTCCAATGGTCTTCCCTTATTCCATGAGGGGTCATGGGGTGATGCAAAGTCCATAAAAACAAACCTTCCTAAGCACGGAATTATGATTCAACTCCACTAAACTGTGGTTAGAATTGTTTGTTTAATGTGGTTAGAATTGTCTGTTTAATCTTAGAAAGAAATTAGATCTAAATTAATTACATCGAAGGTGTTCCCTCTATGAGAAGGATCGTCTTGGACAGTTCCCACTCCTCCTAAACAACACAAGACGATTAAATTCATCCCATGCAATATCTACTTATTCGGGCTATCATTTTATAGGACATATTTATTAGAGTATAGTTAGAAGCCAAAATGTTACATCTAACTAGTCAATTATGACATCTAGTACTGTAGACTTACCTCCTCCACCTAAGTTGACTCAAAGAACATCTAAAGAATATGATTTAATTGGTCAATTTAAGAAAATTCCAGCAAAAATTTCTCTATGAGACGTCGTTAATACATCAAAGTTATATTAAGATGTTTTGCAAAAGACTTTGGAAAAGGTCATTGTACCATATAATGTTAATCCTACAAAAGTGTTCACTATACTTGAATATATTTACATAAGCTAATCTAAGATTTCATTTGAGCCTTATGAGTTTCTTGGTCCCCAAGTTATTTAAGAGAACTATCATTGTCTATTATAGTCAAATATGGGGATTTACAAATCAAAAGAGCTTTAATTAATAATGAATATAGTTTGAGTATCTATAGTAAAGCATTTTGGATGTAATCCATGTTGACTCATCAAATTTACATAAATTTGAGATCACTATATAAAATGATTTGATAATATGAGGTGGGATTCACTTGGTATTATTAATTTGTTCCTTGCTCTTAGACCTCTCCTTATTGATACATTATTCCATGTGATGCCTAGATAGTTAGCATATAATACTCTTTTGGCTTGTGTATGGATCTATGCCATGGGTGTGGTTTTGTAACAACCACTTGGTTATTTAAGGACTCTATCAAAATCTAGGATTTAAAAAAACATTAAATGTTACATATTAATAAGTTAACCTTGATTAATCATATATTATTGGGGTCCTACGATTAAACATGGTCTTTAGATTAATTAAAGTCTTGCCAAGGGTGTGGTCTAGATTACTCAAAATAATCAGAATCCATGATTTCCTCAAATTTGACTACTATGCACCAACATGCCAAATTTTCTCTTAAAACTTAGTGTGAGTGGGTTTTATTTATGATCCTATCCTTAATTTAGTTAGTCTCATGTTTAAATATATATTTTCAATCTCTTCTATGGAGTTTACCACATAATTGGGCCTTTAAGTACCAAAAAATATACATCGCAAACTAGGTCAACTTTTTAAGTCTAATGATGACCAACACCACCCGAAGTGACATTATAATGCAAAATTTTATGAGTAGTTGTGATGACTTGGAATTCCCCTCTATCTTGTTTAGCTCTTTGATATGTGTTTTCACCCTTGCAAAAAAGTTGGTTTGCAACTTGTTTAAATCTTGAATTTAAAAAAAAAAATTATGATGAAAGTGCCAGTAATATCTAGGCAATTGTTGCAAAATTACCACATTGATTGCACAATCAACATGCAGTAATGTAATTGTGCCAATCACTTTGAAGTCACTTGCAATGATAATGTAAGCCTACAAAGATTACATATTTGTTGTGCCAATTTCAAAGTCACCCCCTTATGAAAATCAATAATTTTGCCTCGATATGTGGAAAAATAAAAATTAAAGTGTTTTAACTCCTTGTCTCTTCTTCTACCCTATTCAATGGTTTTCCCTTCACCCCTTTTGCCTCTAGAACTTTACAAAGGTATATTTAAACGTGTATAACTCATTTTGAAGGGAAAATTTAACCAATTAGGAGAAGGAATCCTCTAGGAAACTTTATTTTTAGCCTAGCTATGGTAGAGCTCTACCATCTTTGCCATTTGTGCAATCCATTGTGTCTCCATCACTAATTGCTCATGACCAAGCAATCCTAGTCATCCCGTTATCAAATCCAACATCCCAATTTAATCTAATTATAGCCCAACACTTTGCAACATTGAAATCATTATGTATCCTCTTGTTAGCTTTCCCCATTTTTTCCTACCTCTAGGCAGTCATCTATAGTCATATGTGAGTGGGATTAAATGGGTGGCATGGCTTGAGGATTATGATCATTAATTTCCAATTTAAATCAATTTTGAATCACTCTTAGACTTTGATAAATGGTCACAGGTTGGGATTTCTTTGTTTACTTTGTCTAAATAGTATTCAGATTTGATAGTTAATGTTAGAATAGTTAATTGCTAATTAGTTTAGATAATTTTTTAGTTCATGTTGTAGCAAATAAGCATGAGGTAAAAGGGAAGGAGTGGAAAGAATCTCCTCTAAGTCAAGCAACATGTCAGATCAAACATGCAAGAAGAGGAAAGGAAAATCTACACTTAACAATAAGATATCATCACAAGAGGAAAATGGGGAAGGGCAATAGTCCAAGTCATGAAATAAAACATTTTCATAAATGGTAAAATTAGCGAGGGGTAAGGGGCTACAAATCAGATGTGAAGAATGAGGAAGGAAATATCTAGAGTGGGAAACTGGGAAGGTAGAAAAATAGGAAATTGGGAAAGGGGTACATAGTACTAAAGAGAAGGATCTAAAAGAGACATATCTAAGGGTGGGTAGGAAAAGTATGGGAAAGGGGAAATAAGAAGGAAAGAAAGGGGTGTAGGAAAATATAGGTTTAGCAAAATGAAATAAGGAAAAGATGAGACTACTAGTCTAATAAAAATAAACAAGTAAGAATATTTCTACTTTCTAGACAAGCATAGAACAATGAAGAGTTTTGTCTTATTTATGTGTAAGATGTATGTGTACATTTTACCTAGGAATTAGGATAAAATACATTCATTCCCTAAGCATAAATATTGAGCTTTTTTGTATAGAAAAGAAATTGTTTCAAGATTGAAAATAATCTAACTATGACATGGAAATTGTTTAAAAGAAGTAAAAAGGTGAAGAGAATTTTCCTTTTTCAATGGTTGATAAGGTAGATGCCTAGGTTGATGTAATGCAAACTATTGTAGCAATAATAAAAAATTGTCAATCAGGCACATGTACAAAACTAAAAGAGCTGGGATAGTGTCTCGACATCAAAAAATGAAAGTTACTTATATTATGATGAAATATAGACAAAGGTGATGAGAAACAATGGATGCCACTACAATCATGGTAGAGATTAAGGGTTTGTGGCTACATCTTGGTGTCATACAAAATAGATTTTTTGTAACAAGAACATGATAATTTCTTATTTCTCATTATGAAAGCAAAATCTAAATCTGAATCTTCCATGTGCTAGAAAATGGATCTAAAACTATATCTAGGATAAAAGAAAAAGGTGGGACTACTTGGGACCCTACCTTAGTCAATGCCCCTATTTAATTTTTCACCAACAATAGTCAAATTGGAAGATTAAAATGTGTATTTATCTCAGTGTAATTTGTGCTAGAAGGTAAACATATTTGTAGAAAGTATTGTTAAAACCTATGAAGCTTCTATAGTGTGTGAGAAGTTACTGTGTGTGGAAGGAAGTACGGAATGGATTTTACCATATTATCAAGAGGGGCAAAGGAAATATAAAGAACCCTTCAAGGATATAAAGAGCTTGAGCTAAGGATATCTTCAAAAGTTGCAAAAGCAAATGAAAGAAGTTTGTAGGGAATATTCATAGGAAGAATGAATAAGTAACATGAAGCATGTGATTGGAGATTCTTGCTTTCAACAACTAAGAGGATTCTTTAACAATCTCACAAAAGTTAGAAAAAAGTAAAAAGATACAAGCGTTAGAAGTCATTTAAAGTGGAGTTTGGCTAGAGATAGATAGAAATAAGAGTTCAAAACTTGATTGAGATAAAAAGTAGGCAAAACTTGGCAACATGATGAAGGTAACATGCTCAATGAATATGCTAAATGGGTTCTAGAACATGCTATTGAAATGGATAGTAAATTGATTGCTCAAAATAGAGGATAGACTGAAAAGGATGCAATTTCCAACTCTACACCACCAAGCGAGGCAAAGTATTGCCACTTTTCATACAGGCAAAAAAAATTAACCCAACTCCTTCCTCTCTATTTACTAGTGCTTATGATTATTGAAAAGAAAATTAAGAGTGCAATTATTTTTATTTCCACATGTATAACAAAAGCCACTCATTGCATATTTTTTCATTATTTTGTCTAGGTTTCTATAGTGTGCATGCTGAAGGATGGACTTATATGATGACATTTAGCAGGGTCCATTACTTTATATGGACCCCTAGGATATCCTTTTAAGTTTGAATATTTACTTTGAGATACCTAATTATTTTAGGATTCACAAAGTTCAAAGTGGGGGAAAAATGTAATGGTGAAATTAGCATACCCATGCCATTTCCCATTCGATTTTGTGCTCATTTTGAGAGAATATCTTAATACAATTGCATATCAATCGATGGTGTAATCTTGTAGAAATTTGGGCTCATTCACCTATCCCAATACACATGCATTCCCACACATTTATCCGCATATTCTTCACATTTGCACACTTTGATGTATAGACAACATTTATTGTACCATTTATGATTAGACATTCATTGTGTGCACACATTTTATTATTCCATCATCGTAGGTCATTTTCACAAGTGTGGATTGATCTCGCTTCTACAGATCTGACACCTAAATTTTAAAAATTCACGTTTAAATTTGGCCAACTCCTGCCTATTCCACTAACCTTTGTGAGCCAACTAAACACACATGTGCATGAATTGTTGATATATCTTGGTAAACAAAGGGGTCCATTGCATTCATTCATTATCCTCTCACATTTGAACATCATTTATCATCTTAGGGAGCAATCATTAGAAGAAATTTTCAAATTGGTGCAATAAAAAGAAACAAAATCTACATATTCTTCCTAGGAGCATTTACATGGCTAAATCTTGTTGTTTTCAACCATTGACATGATTGTAAAGTCAATCTTTTTTTAGGGTTGGCCTAGGAGAACATGAACCCTAACAATTCTAACAACCCTCTAAAGGTATTTATAAATACCACCAATCTTCAGAGCATAGCATAATGCAGTAGATTTGGTGAATCAAAGAGTAGAAGTGCAAAACCAACAAGATTAGATCTGCATGGTAGAGGACAAATTTATAGATGCGAAAGTGACCAAAAGGCACATACTTGACCTAGAATAGAGCACAAGTCTTGTACAGAATCCAAAGCAATACATAACAGAGGATTTCATTTCTATATTAGAGACAATCTAGATTCTAGAATCTTCATCAAAATCATTCATCTTTAAATATCAAATTAAGTCTCCCCATCTATTATATTTAATTTCTTAAAATAATATTTAATTCAAAATTATATGTATACTTATAAAACACCATTAATTAATTTAAATTAATTATTATTTATGCATATAAATTCTATTATGTTAGTCTAAATTAAGTTAAAGTTATGATTAGTATTTTTCAAAAATTAATGGCATTTCTTTTGCATTAGATAAGTAATTGGATGGCATTAATTGAACGATCAAACGATAACATAATAAAATCTAAGAATGTTAAAAATTTAGAAGATTAATCTAGTATATTTATTTTATTTTATTTAGGAGGTGATTTTTCCTCTACAGAATATTCACAGGTTGAAGGAAAAGTAGTAGAGAATAGCACATTGCATTTGCAAGAGGATGGAAAATTTTAGAGGACCATTTACTTCTCAATGCTTTCTCCAATCTTGTTCGATCTCAATTTGATCATAGAAGTTTAAGCTTGTATCTCAAGACCCACTCCATTGAAGCTTGCAGCGTGATGATTTTCTTTCTGCATCACAAGGAGCGTACCTTGGAATTTTAGGCATCATCTTAGAAAATTTGATGTCCCTAATGCTAAGAAATAGACCAATCTTCACAAACTTGCTGACCAAATCATCAAATTGAAACTACTTCTTCCAAACTACAAATTTCCTAATGGCCATCTGCAGGATTTAGTTGTCACATGGCTTAGGCGTGTGCTTGTAGTACCACTAGGATCAATAGTTTATCTATGTATAAAGATATGGCATTTGATGGATTGGATTCTCCTACTCATAAATTTTTAATTGAAGGTCAATTTTTGATTTATATGTATGCTCCCTTATAATATCAATAAAATTTGTGAAATCTGATAATTTAAATCTGAAGCAAAAAGTTATGAATTTTTTGGACCACGCCTTAGACCCTAGAGGGGAGCAATATATCATTTTTACAATTTGATTTCAGAGTATAAGTCTAAGTTGATGTCTCTTCAGCTAAGAGCCAAGTACTAAGGGGTATCCATTATTCTAAAGTTGTTCAAAACATGATCATAGCCTCATCCTTTATGGGGTCAAGGGCCTTATACTCAACAAGACTTGATCCTTGGTGGGCTCATTCAAAACCATTCAACTTCACTAGTAGACCAAAGGTCTTTAACACAATACATAATTTGAATATTATCTTTATTTTTAATCCTCTACCCACGGAATAAATAGGTATGCTCATGAGGTGTCTTGTCTTACCTTTATGGTTGTAAAGGTGAAATTAGCATATCCATGTCATTTGTCATTTAGTTTTTGTGTCCACTTGGATGGAAATGTTTTAATGTAATAACATATTGACAAGTGATATAATTGTAATAGTGAAATTTGCATACTTATGTAATTTCTCATTTAATTTTGTGCCTATTTTAAGGGAAATGCTTTGATACATAAAAATATTTATAAATAGTGTAATTTTGTACAAAATTGGGTCCCTTGCCCTATGCTATTCATCCATCCAATTACACATGTTCCTACAAACCTACCATTCATCCCCATTTATATGTTCATTATACATTCACCCTCTCCACTTGTTATGACACCTATGTTCACACTAATTCCCATGCACATATCATCCACCAAGATCTAGCCCTTATTTTTGTCTTGGTCCTAGTTTGCAATCATGGGGTCATCCCTATAAGTATCTGTTGTGAGGTTTCACAACACGCCCCATTTTTCCTTAGCAAAATAGGGACCCAACTTTTTTAGCTTTGCTTGTGTGCTTTTCCTTTGGGCGGTATGGCAAAATGTAATGTCTTGATCCAAGTCAAAAGGATAAGTTTAGTAAATCTCCTAACAAAGGTCACCATTGGATAGAGAATCAAATTTAGAGAAACTTTGCCTTTTGAATCATGTCAAAATTTGAGAAAATAACAAAGTTATGCACGATCAAAGTTCTGGTCAAAGGGGATATGGATATTACAAATGTGATATCCTGATCGTTCTTAATATCCATATCCTGATGACGTCATTTCTTTTTGTCTGACGTCGAAAGCGATGAAGGAGGAAAGTCTTCAAAATGCTTAAAGTAATGATCATTTTTTTCTTTTAAAGTTGTCAAATTTATGATGGCAAACTATAAGCCTGTCGTCCACATGGATATTTGTATGTGGACATTTTGCATTTTTGAATATCCATACCTTTCAAATATCCATATCCTCTTCCATTGTATTCATCCGGGTGACGACCCATCAAATTCAACCCAACGTAGACACCCACAGGTCCAGAAATTTGGTACCAGATATTTTTGTGTGGATATTTCGATTTCAAATATCCATGCCAAAATATCCATATCTTTTTCTCCCTTTGGAGTTTAGATTATATGCCCGTTGTTGACTTTTCAACGTGATGTCTTATATGCAGATATTTAGGACATGGATATTTCGCGTGTGCCTAATATCTTGATCATTCTCATATGTCCATATCCTGATGACATCATTCGATTCTGTCTCATGGAACAACCAAAGGGTAGCCAACGTCATATGGATATCCCTTTTCGAAATATCCATATCCTGTCTAAGCATCCATATCTTGATGACGTCACATAATCTTGTCCCGATATAGCATTTTAGAGCTATTGATGTCACTCGACTATTTTGCATTTTCCTAAGGTCCATGCCTTTTGAAATATCCACATCCTAATCCCAAACAATGATTTTGTGGCACGTGTCATATAGATATTTTTCATATCCTATTTTATTTTAAGCAAAATTAGAACTCGATGACTTTCTTTCGATCAATGATGCTTGATTTGATCCACCTGCTAACGTCATATGGAAATATTTACCAGATATCCATATCCATATCTGAATGCACCTTTTTCGTATTAAATGTTGCTTATGGAAGTTGTGGGCTTTCGAATTTGAAAAGCGTGCTCGTGGGCACCGTAAGCACAAAAATCACGCATTGCGTCCACGAGGACCCCTATGATGATTCAAATCGTTGTCACGTACATGTAAGCATGAAAATAAATCCTTTGAGTAGTAGGCCTGATGACATGTCCTCTTTTCTCATCTTGTGATGTTTCTACTTTGTCAATTTCTCTCCCTCCCCGTTTGTGACGCTTTTCGACACTTGTTGACTTGTATTTTCTGGCTTTTGACCTTGATCCTAAGCCTTGTGAGTGTCTTGTAGTTTTCACCTCTCCCCTTTGTTTTTCCTCTAGTGCACCTCATAGAAGCCTTCTAGAGGTCCCCTGATCCATCTCCCACTGACAGTTTTCATTTTCGACCAACCAATCAAAATCTCCCCCTATTATTTCCAGATCTCCCCTGGAGATCCTACAGATGCAAGTGGAGATTTGGATTCTTCCACATGACTAACTTGTTTCTTGATGCAGAACCCATCCTTTCATTCTCTTCTACCATCTCCCAGCTTGTTTTTCTACATCTGACCCTGTCCAACCCGGATCTCCCCCGAGTGACCCAGGGTCCCCCCAGGGTGACCCATGGTCACCTAGGGGCGACCCATGGTCACCCAGGGGAGACCCATGGTCACCCAGGGGCGACCCTACTGGTAAAATGGGTGACCCTGTCATTTTTGGACCCACGGAAAAACTTAAGTTTCTCTCTCGTTTTTGCTCCATTTTCACCTATTTTTCTTTCTGTTTGCATAATTTTTATCCTTGATATAGAGTTAACTATTTCATGCACCCACACATGCATAATTACCTCTATTTGATCTCAAATTAACTCTCTAATCAATCTCATGCATTCCCTCACCTCCATTTCCTCTTCAGTGATAAGTTATCATTGCTTCATCACTCTCTAATCAGCTGAGTTCATTGGATAATCAACCTTGTTAACTCCCCAATCTATTCTTGTTAACTCATCAATCAAATGAGTTAACTCTCCAATCAGTCCCTTCTTCTAAACCTATAAATACCCCCTCCCCCAAGCACAAAGGGAGGCAAATTCATTGTGCACACAACTCTTGCCAAATTTTGCTCTCCAACTTAGCATTCAAATGCTCTTACAGGACGAAGGTGCCTTTTTCTTTATTTGTTCAACCAAGTAGTGTCATGTTACTTCATTCTATGCCATTGTGCTCAATCCAAGCTCTCATCAAGCTCATACAAGCTTCATCAAAGCTTCTTTTTGCTTCTTTGGGTCATTTTGTTGTCAAGAGGATCACCTGCTACCACAAAAGGATTCGAGGTTGCCTATTACAAGGATTGCTAAGGGTAGTGGAGTCAACAAATCTTCATTTCTCTTAGGTTCCTTCATTGTTTTCTTTCAATTCATAGTAATTAGAGAATCAAATTTGCTCTTGGGAATAGTAAAACATTTTTTTCCTTGATAGTTAGATCTTGCATGTTAGATTAAACACTTTCATATTTCTAGATATAGTTTATTAGAAGAAGTATTTTCACTTTTCTTAGATTAAATTGCATTCAAAACATCGAAAACACAAAAAACATAGGTTAACATTGCATTGGAAAAGTCATCTAGAATTGCATACATATTTCCCTTTCATAGATTAGAAACACTTTTATTTCCAAAATACTCTAAAAAATACCAAAAAGAACGTTTTGCATATCATTTAGATTGCATGCATATATAAACAATAGAATAGACAACATTGTAAACCCTTGATTCCATCACAAGGTAAATGCGGTTCAAACAAACCCTTGATTCTATCACAAGATAAAAACATGAGTCAAACCCTATGTCAAGCAAACCCCTAGGTCAAAAACCTAGATCTAGTTAAGGTTAGTAATCGCACGAATTCCTCTCTTTTGATTCACGAATGTGCTTAGGAGTGAGAGGAGAGTGGGTGACAGCTATCTGTGACGAGATCCAAGAGATCCATCCAAGACCTCAACAACAAACATTTGTCTTACCACAAGGAGACCCATTCATCCTCTTGTTGTTAGAAGAAACTAGACAACGACAAATACAACGAGACCTCTTACAACACATACAAAGACAAGAGGACATCAACGAGAACAATCGTTTACCCACACGAAGGTGAAATCTCAAAAATCCAAACAGGAGAAGAGAAACTAGTGACCCTTCAGATCATAGGGTTATCGAATGAAACATACAACAAAACACACAGCAACAAAGGCCACAGAACTTGCCGACCCCTCTCCGCGAAGTCCAGCTCTCCAACGAGCCAGACCCCCACCGTGTCTCGCCTTCTCTCGACTGGCTAATTCCACATGAGTGAGAGTGATGTGGCAGATCGCCCCGTGGCAAGGAGGGAAAGGGTTCGTATGCATGCCAAAATCTGACCCGACAGCCCTAGTCAACCGTAGTCACAATTTTGAGAGTACATATTTTGGTGAACTTGACGTGAAGAGAAAAAACTTTTGTTTGTGTTGTTCACGTTCTCATAGAAAATCGCAAAACTTTCTTCATAGCTGCTTTAGCCACTTCGACTTCCATCATCTGCGCCATCGTCCGTTCCATTTATTCGGTGGTGTCTATGGCACCCCTGAATATGACAGAACCTGACTTAAACCAAGGGAACATTCCCTCAAGGTAACCAGCAACTCCGTCATTTGATAGGTATGTGCTACCACATCCTAGCATGCCAATCACCAACTGTTATGATTACGAGGATTTCGACTATGAGCAAGATCAAAGAGAATCTAGACGCTCTCTATCTTTCAACAACCCAACTTGGGAGAACAATCCGGCCATACCAAATACACCACATAAAGCAAGAAGGGTAAGGTTGGAAATACATCGACCATAACAACCTTCCACAAGTACATTGAATACTCACCTTGATGAAGAGGTTAGAAGGTTGGAAAGGCGTCTACAAGAAACCAAAGATGCTCTAGAAGAACTGAGGATTGCCTTACAAGAAGAACAAAAATAAAATGCTGCACGTGAGGAAGCTCATCACTATGAAAATATTCGAAGAGAACATCCTAGAAATGAAGAAAGCCCTAGAGCTGTAACTCCTGCCGATTTAATCGCAACTCTATTGCAAAGAATCAGAATCTTGGAAGCAGAGCAAGCTGCTCTAAAAAGAAGACTCAAGTCTCACGAACAGGACCAGGGGGCATCTCAAAATCCCCCTACCTCAATTACTATTTGTGACATGCTAGTAATGACACCTGTCTAAATGGGAACCCTCTTATTCAGAACAATCCAATGAATCCAACAACAGGTTATCAAAACCCTCCTACAGGGTTATTATTAACAACCTCGCAATCCTAGAGTGCCTTCTTAGGAATGTATCTCGTATATTTGAAAGAGCCTCTAGACCAAAACATAAGAAATGTGCAACTACCTCAGCCATTACCGGATCTCTCAAAGTTCAAAGGAGAAGGAGATCCAAATTTGCACATCAAAGCCTACACTACAGCCATAAGAGAGCCCATCCTTGGGATGGGGTTGTAGCAAAAAATTTCCTAAAAATGCTTGAAGGCATCACCTTAGATTGGTATTATCGTCTCCCAGAAGCTTCAATCCATTCATTCAGACAACTAATCAGAGAGTTTGTCATGGCGTTTGAAATGAACAAACTCGTGAAAATAGGGATTAGAGAATTCCTTACGATGAAACAAGAACTAAATGAATCCGTAGCACATTTCATCACCTAATGGAGGCAAGTCCTCTATTCTTCAACCAGTGCTCCAAACATGGACCACTGAGAACTATGGGACCTCTTCTTCCATGCCCTTAACAAAGACATGAGAGAACATGTCTAGAAACTACCATATAAGTCCTACGAGGAATTGGAAAGTGCCTTAAGAATTGACCAAGCCGCCATCGATAGTGGTCAGAAGATTTATGATACCAATGGAAAACTTCGAACGTCCAAAGGAGCAGAAAAGACTATAGCTAATGTGTCTCAGGAGAAAGATATCAATATCATAAAGAACAATCCAAGTAATGACAAATGGTGACAAAAAGGGAATCAAGGATCAAATCGACCTTCATATGACTCCAATACTTATTGTTGGTTCCATGGGACAAAGGGTCATGAAACAAAGACTTGTTATGGTTATAATAAAGCCATCTCCAAACTTACGCCAGATCAACAAAAGAACTTTCTTAAACTTCTCCAATCCCGAAGAAAGGAGAAAGAACCTCAAATTGAGAAAGGAAAGGCTAACCAAAACCATACCAATAACATAGAACTAGACCAAGAAGTGCTCATGATCCATGAAGAGGAACAAACAGACCAAATAGAGAACGTCTTCTCACAAGTGATAAATTTATTGAGAGCATCACCCTCGCATCACAAGACATTCCTAGAAGTATTTGAACTAGGGTGTTCCTCACAGGAGGAATCACCTCCTCTCACATTTGATGTTTCCAAACTACCCCAAAGTGAAGAAAGTAAGAAAAGAGATTCACCCCTATACATACAAATTCAAGTTAAGAAGTCACTATAAAAAGAGTGGTGGTGGACAAAGGATCGACAGTCAATCTTTTGCCAATATATTTTCTATGATGGATGGGATATAGAAAAATAGGAATCAAGTAACAAACTACCACGCTAAGAATTTACGATAGTCATGACATCCAAACAATTGGAAAAATTAGCCTACCACTCAATCTGATGGGAAAAACTATCTCTACTGACTTCTATGTCATTAACTGAGAAACCAACTACATGATCCTTGGAAGACCCTAGATTCAAGCCATGAAAGCCATTTCCTCTACGTTATTCCAAGAAATACATTTCCATCATTTGGGAAAGGTAATCATAGTCAAGGCAGACCCTGATCCTTTCAGTGTTTATAGAAAGGAACAGGAAGAAAAAGAGAAAAAGTTGAAAATGTAAGAGAAACAAAAAGAGGAAACTTAGGGTGTTCAAATGAGTGCAAGTGCTCACAACATATCCTACCAAAGAATGGACAATCTTAGGGAATTCCCCTTTGATCCGCATACCACTAAATCCCACGCATCGTTTGGCTTAGTAGCCATCCAGTGTGTCAACGAATGGGATATCAAAAACCTCTTGGTTGGAACAATTGAGATCATTGAAGAAGGGGACTAAAAAGAAGAAAAATGAACTTCCACTTACGAATTCGGAGAAACATCTCATTCACAAAATCATGAAAACTTATGGACCCTACATTTTGACGTAGCTAGTTGCAAAACAGGGGCATAAATGGGGATAATCTTAACATCTCCCAAAGGAAAAGTCCTCCCCTTCACCTTCAGACTAGACTTCTTTTACACCAATAACATCGCTGAGTATGAAGCCCTGTCCCTAGGAATCATGCTAGCCATGAGAATGGGAGTCAAGAAAATCTCTGCCTTCAGAGATTCTCGGTTGATAATCAATCAGGTTGCAGAAAATTACGAAACGAAATCAGAATGGTTACGACCTTATAAATAAACCATCAAGAAGTTAGTGCAATTCTTTAACTTTTCCTCTATCAAAGCTATACCTAGAGAAGAAAATCAAGTAGCCGACTCAATGGCCACATCAGCCGCATTGTTTTCGCCACATGCTCAACTGCAAAATTTAGAATACATTGTCTCAGTACATGGAGAACTATTATTGGAGAGCGAAGAATTACCGAACATCCTAAATTACACCATGGGTCAGGAAGAAAAACCAACTTGAGATTACATCGAGAACGATGAAGCCATCCTAGAGTATCTACATGCTTATGATGGACTTTCAAGAGTGCACCACAAAAAAGGATACATGCTCCTCCCTCATCCAGAAGACTATTTTGGGAGTGAGAAAGAAATCCTTCAGATTGAAGCAAACTTAGATTTACCCCCTCCACCACAAAAGTTTGAGGAAGGACACCCGTCCCTAACAGGAGATACGATTGACATCAACGTTGGTACACTCGAAAAACCTAGGATATTAAAACTAGGAGAACTAAATGGTGAAGAATTAGAGGAGTACATAGAGTTCCCCATTGAGTATTTAGACATATTTGCATGGGCATATTCAGACATGCCAGGATTAGATCCCAAGGTTGTGGTGCATAACTTAGTAACAAAACTAGATGCGAAACCCATGAAACAAAAACCAAGGCCCATAAAACCACAAGTAACTGAAATGGTGAAAGAACTAAAAAAAATGCTAAATGTTGGTTTCATCAAACCAGTGGATTATTCAAATTGGGTGTCAAACATTGTCCCAGTTCTGAAGAAAAATGGAAAAATTTGGATATGTCTCCACTTTAGAGACATCAATCAAGATTACCCAAAGGATGACTTCCCCCTACCATCCATCGACCAAATTGTCAATTCAACGGTGGGATACGAGGCCCTTTCCCTAATGGATGGATTTTCAGGATATAACTAGATCAATATCACAGAAGTTGACCAAAACAAGACAACATTCACTACCCCCTGGGGAACTTTCTGTTATATAGTCATGCCCTTCGGGTTGAAAAATGCTAGAGCAACATACCAATGGGCAATGACACATATCTTCCACGATTATATACACAAGATAGTTGAAACTTACATTGATGACCTGCTGGCTAAATTAGAACAAAGATCAAAACATGTGGAATACCTTCACAAAATCTTCAATAGGCTTCGCGAATACAAAGTAAGGTTAAACCCCAAAAAATGTGTTTTTTGAGTCATGGCAAGAAAGTTGTTGGGATTCATCATCTCACAAAGAGGTATATATGTCGACCCAGCTAAGGTCAAAGCAGTCTTTAATGCGACTCCACCAACAAGTGAGAGGGCAGTAAGAGCTTTCTTAGGATAGTTGGGTGTGATCACACGATTCATACCAGACATGTTTCAAAATTCACCTAATCAATCAGTTGTTAAAAAAGCAAGTTGGCATAACATGGACGGTGGACTGTCAACACGCATTTGAGCAAGTAAAGAAATTCATGTTAACCCCACCCACATTGATGCTGCCTAAACATGACAAACCCTTCATCTTATACTTTGGAGCAACCAATATCTCTGTAGCATGCATGCTAGCTCAAGAGGATGAAGGTGGAAGAGAAAGAGCCATCTATTTCATATGTCAAACCTTATTGGAATATGAAAAGAATTACACTCAAGTGAAAAAGAGTGTCTAGCCATAGTCTTCGCCACCTGAAGACTGCGACACTACATGTTGAATCAAGAAACTAAAGTGATGATACGATCTAAGCAACTGAGGACTTTCTTAAATCAACCCATGCTCTCAAGGAGAGCCAGCCAATTCATAACCTTGTTGAGTGAGTTTGAGCTAACCTACGTCAACCAAAAAGTAGTCAAAGGACAAATAATAGTAGATTGGTTAGCAGACAATCCGGTTCCCCAAGAAGAACTTGTAGATGAAGATTTCCCTGATGAAGAGATTTGTGTGGTCGATCTCAAGAAGTATGTAGCCTCGTATTGGTACAAAGATATTGTGAACTATCTCGTAAACAAGACTTACCCATAAAACATGACCCTTTGGGAAAAAGATGACTACAAGTCGTCACCGCGAGATATGTTTTAATAGACAATGTGCTCTATCGAAGAGCCCTAGATGGAATGTTGCTTTGATGTGTTGACAAGGAAGAAGCACATACGATATTAGAAGAATGTCATAGTGGAATCTATGGTGGACACTTTGGTGGTCATGCCACGACAAGAAAGATACACATAATGGGATACTTCTGGCCTTGTTTACAAGGAGATGCAATTAAATTTGTTAAAAGGTGTCTGAAATGTCAAGCTTATACTCATGTTCACCATACACCAACGAGAGATTTGCAACCAATTGTTACCCCTTGGACCTTTTCCACATGGGGATTAGATCTGGTGGGAAAGATATCCCCCCATCAATGGATGGACACCTGTTCATCATTACCACGATAGAATATTTCACAAAATGGGTGGAGGCCATGCCTCTTACCATAGTATCAGGTGTTGTAATCGCTAAATTTATATTGAACCAAATCATTTGTCAGTTCAGAATCCCTCAAGTGATAGTGACAGATAATGCCTCATCCTTCAAAAATCCACAAGTAAGGGAGTTATGCAAAAGATTTCACATCAATCACAACTCTCCCTCAGTCTATTATCCTCAAGGAAATTGACAAGCAGAGGCTACCAACAAAACTTTGAAGTCAATATTGGTCAAGATCGTAAAAGATTCTAAAAGAGATTGGCATTTACAACTATACCTAGCTCTTTGGGTTTATAGAACAAGCGTTAGGACTCCAATTGGAACCACCCCTTACGCCCTCACTTTTGGGTCAGAGGTGGTGTTACCATTGGAAGTGGAATTGCCTAGCCTAAGGGTGTCGTTACAAGGATTATTGAATAACGAAGAGTATAGAGCAGTAAGGTTAGCCGAATTAGAAATGATGGATGAAATACTCTTGAGAGCGGTCCAAAGACACAATTCCTATCTAGCACAAATAAAAAAGCAATACAACAAAAAGGTTATCCCAAGACCCTTTCAAGTGGGAGACCTAGTGCTTAGGATAGATAATCTAATCGACGAAAGAGCTGGTGAAGGACGAAAATTTAGACCTAATTGGATAGGTCCTTACATGGTTAAGGAAGACGTCGGAAATGGTGCCTATCTCTTGTGCACAATGGAGGGAGAGGAATTTGGCAAAATAGTCAATTCCTTTCACCTCAAGAAATATTATGTCTAAAAGACCAAAAAAATCATAAAACATAAAAATACAAAACAATTAAAAAAATCAAAAATGTCAAAAAACATTTTGTTTCTTGCATTTCTGCATTATTCTGTTCATCTCACATTACTGTTTCTGACTTGCTCTTGTACTATTTTCCCTTTAGTAAGGAGTCTAATGTTGCCCAGATATATGTTAGCTTTCAGGACCTAGAGATCCCCAATTTTCACAACTGCCATTATCCCCCTACATTCCTAGTGATTCTAATCAAAACCTGACTCTTAGCTTTACACTGATCCCAGTCTTAATGAGTCAAGATGTTAGGTCTAAACAAAGTTAGTATTCAAAACTACAATGTTCAAAGGAAGCTTGCAATTAGACCTTCCCAATTCTTCCCCAGTAGTAGAGAAGTCCAACCAGATTACAAAAACTTTAGGTGGCACTTAGCCCCTTATCTTTCTTGGCCAAAAATGTCAGGAAGATCAAAATTCTGAAGGAAGCAATCTAAGATACGAGTGAATAAAAAATGAGTGATCAAAATAAGAGTGTCAAAAAGTGAGAATTGAGAGATCAAAGCATTGCATAGCAAAAGTTTCAAAAAGCATTCATTTCCTGAAAAGTCCAAAAATCCAAAAAAATGAGAAAAATCAAGTGAGGAAAAAAGCAAAAAAAAAGAAGAAAGAGAGATATAAAAAAAGAGTGAAAGAGAGAAGATTGTTGAATGTCCGTACTCTTGGGTGGAGATTAGTCTAAGCTTGAAGACTCAAGGGTGACATTGTAACATAGAAAGAAAGGTACTAAGCACACACACACACACACACACTAGCTGAGCAAAACCAAAGAGTCTAGTATTCTCTAGGATCATCTTCTATCGAGGGACCCTTGTTCCTTCCCATTTATCCTTTACCCCAGGTCTACTTTGCTTGCCATCTATGATCTAAGTCTAGCGAACATCGACAAAATTTGCTACTTGTTTGAAGTTGAAAACTTGTCAGCTTGTCTTATCTAGATAAGGATCAGTGTTTAGCCTTTAGCAAAGTCTAGAAATCAGAAATGCTCCATATTCACTCTTACTCCCCACTTGAGTTTCCCTAAATCCTATCTCACAGCCTTGAATAGGTCTCTCATATCAGGACAACTTGCAATCCCCTAAATTTAAAATCGTATTTAAGAGCAGTCACTATGTTTGTTCCATATTGTATTCATGCCAAAATTGGAAAAAAAGTCTCAAAGCAATAAAGTCAAATGTCATATCTCATGATATTTAGTAAGTGCTATAGTTTCATTTACAACATTTCTTATGTTCTTGCATTATCATATCGTAAGCTACATATCATATTTATATCCCACAAAACTACAAAAACATGTCATCGTTGTCATACTTGCATTTGTTAAAAAAGTTGAAAAGGTCAAACATAATCAAAAAGTTCCTAAAAACTTCCAAACATGCACAAGAGATGAGTACAGAATTTGACAAGAGAAAAACCATAGAAAAGGATAAACTATCATAGATACATCTAAAGTTTACATGTGCAATGGTATCAAAGAGCTAAGACAAAATGCTCTTGAGAGAAGTAAACGCTCCCCATGCAAGGGGGCATGAATTTCAAGAAAAGCAAGTGAAGGACGGTTCCCTTCAATAGAACCCTCGAGGCTTCGGCTCTTCCATTTACGAGTACCACTAGTCGCTCAATTAGATATGTGAGAATGATGTGTTCTACTGCGGGCATGCGACTATGAAGGCCCCACCATACTAGTATCAGAACACCCAAAATTAAGGTGAGTCATCTCTTGAAGTACTTTGTTCTCACCCTGAAGCATGTCGACCTGGGTCTTCAACCCTGTAATCATCTAACACCCATGGTATACAAGGCCAAAAATGTTAGTGTGTCATCCCGCGGTAGGGGGTACACCAGGATCATCCAAAAGATGATCACGAGTCATCCAAGTAAAGGGAAAGGTCATTCCAACATTAACATCATGAACCAAGTCCCTCCACTCTTTGACATTGCCTGAAATGCCAAATCAAGACAAGACCAAGTCAATGCCACATGAAAAGAGAAAGGACAAAGTTAAGTAAAAATAAATAGATAAAACTTACGTGGATCTCTAGGCTACCCGTCAGGGTCAAGATGACGCATCACCTCATCTGAATGAGGAGGTCAAGGAACAAAAGAAGGACCCTCAAGGATGTCAGGGACCTCATCTGGAACACTGTTGGCCTCGTTCTCAACCTACCAAATTTTAAACTTTTGCGTTAAATCCTTATGTTCAGTCACACCTAAGTCACAAATTCTCCTAAAGTGTCAAGTTGATTTCTAGTTTGAAGGAGGAATTGTTTGCTTGTTTCAGCTGAAATCCTGGAAGCAGTTCTACTATGCCGAAAATTGCAAAAACAATGAAATTTCAAAATCTACAAAGGGTGGAAAGAAATCATTTTACAGGAAAGTTTATATGGCTATTTTTCCTAATGTGGCAACTTTTTATGTCATGGCGCCTTATGGTTTGAGAGATTTTAAACTTTCAATTTTTCGGTGGGCGGTTGGCGGAAATAATAAAATTGTGGTTTCTGTAAGGGCTGGACCAAAAGTGTTTAGCACGGAGATTTATAATGTTAATATGGACAATGTGACAAAATTTCATGATGATTTGACTTTCCAGTTGAAAGTTATGTACTTTTCGCCATTTCTCGCTCCTGCACAGTTCGCAAGTTACAAATTTGCCTAAAGATATCACTTCTCGAAAAGCTTGCATTAACTTTCAAATTCGGCTAAGTTTGCGCGCACTTTTAGTTTTGGCGAAGTTGTTCAAAAAGTAAACAAAAAAGGGAGCAACTTGTAGTTTTGACTAAATCGTGAAAAGAAATATGGTTACAAATAAAAGTAGTTATTATAACTACTTAGAAGTTAAAACCCTCACCAATCTCCTCAGATATCACAGTTTGAAATGCTCTGGTAGATATACATGCAAAATGTGGAAGGCTGCACAAGGCACGTAGTGAGACTGTAGCTTTCTTGGTTTTTTTAAGGCTTGGTGGAGAAGCCGGATGTTGTTATATAGTGGAAGGAGCAACTGTGTTTCATGCAGTTCAGGCGGATGGCCAAACCTGGAATTCTTCTTCTGTTGTGGAGAATCCAGAGATAGTGGCTGAAATGGTGGAAAGAGAAATAAACAGTTCTAGGTGAGAGCTGGGCTATTTTTCTTGCGGGACGAGCCACCCCATTGACGACTACTGGCGGTGTGACTCGAACTGGCAACGTAATAGAAAGAGACTCACCGACTGTGGTCTGGGCTTCGGCAAAAATGCCATTGGAGGCAAGTTTGGGAGATTTTATGTCGTCACAAATGCCCATGACGATGATCCTGTGAATCCCCATCCTAGAACCCTTCGCCATGCTGTGATTCAATTAGAGCCTCTTTGGATAATCTTCGCCAGAGACATGACGATTTAGCTGAAACAGGAGCTCATTATGAACAGATACAAGACCATTGATGGAAGAGGCGCCAATGTCCACATCGCATATGGGCCCTGCATTACTATACAGTATGTGACCAACATTATTATCCATGGCATTCACGCCATGGTCAGAAGCTCCCCGACTCATTATGGCTAGAGAACGATTTGTGATGGAGATGGTGTTTCAATCTTTGGAGCAAAGAATATCTGGGTCGATCACTGTTCGATCTCACACTGTGTAGATGGCCTCATTGACGCCATCATCGCTTCCACTGCCATCACCATTTCAAATAATCACTTCACCCACCATGATAAGTTTGCCGCACTATATGCTACTCGTAAAGAGAGCTGCTGAGACAGAAATCATAGGGAATTCAATGAAAAGGTTGCACATTGAGGGTGGTGCTAGTGATGTGCCAAGACAGGAGATGAAAATGACTACCACTGCAGATGGCAACCCAGCTGATGTTGTTCACATCAATGAGGACTTGCACAGCAGGCAGCTGGCAGTGTATGGAAGGGAGGCTATGTGGCGCCTCTTTGGTGCAAATGTTCTCATCTCTGGTCTTCAAGGTCTTGGAGTTGAGATAGCAAAAAATGTTATACTGGCGGGAGTAAAATCTGTCACTTTGCATGATCTAGGACAAGTTGAGATGTGGGACTTGTCTGGCAATTTCTATTTTACAGAAGCTAATATTGGTAGTTGTCTTTACAGACATAAGCCTTGGGAAAGCTATTGAGTATAATGAGTTCTGTCATAACCATAAGCCAGCAATTTCCTTTATCAAAGCAAACATCCGTGGGCTGTTTGGAAGTGTGTTTTGTGACTTTGGACCTGAATTTACTATACTTGATGTTGATGGGGAGGAACCACACGCTGGTATTGTAGCTTCTATTAGTAATGACAATCCTGCTGTAGTTTCATGTGTTGACGATGAGAGGCTTGAGTTCCAGGATGGAGATCTAGTTGTTTTTTTTTCTGAAGTAATGTGTATGTCTGAGTTAAATGATGGAAAGCCAAGAAAGATAAAGAGTGCACGACCATATTCTTTCTTGCTGGATGAAGACACAACTAATTTTGGAGCTTATGCTGGCAGAGGCATTGTCACTCAGGTTAAGCAACCAAAGGTGTTAAGTTTTAAGCCACTGGGAGAGGCACTAAAATATCCCGGTGAATTTCTTTTAAGTGATTTTTCCAAATTTGATCGTCCTCCACTTCTACATCTAGCTTTCCAAGCACTTATAAATTTGTAAATGGATTTGGGCGTTTTCCATATGCTAGTTCTAAAGAAGATGCAGGTATTTTTGTTGAAGCGGTGAAGGCTATTAATGAAGCATCTGGTGATGAGAAGTTAGATACTATTGATGAAAATGTATTAAAGCATTTTGCTAGTGGTTCACGAGCAGTATTGAATCCAATAGCATCTATGTTTGGTGGAATTGTTGGATAGGAGGTTGTCAAAGCATGTTCTGGAAAGTTTCAACCTCTTTTTCAGTTCTTCTATTTTGATTCATTGGAATCCCTCCCTGTTGACCCACTTAGGCCAAAGGATGTTGCACCTTTAAACTGTCGTTATGATGCCCAAATTTCTGTATTTGGAAGAGATTTGTAGAAAAAGTTGGAGGATGCTAAAGTGTTTGTTGTTGGTGCTGGTGCTCTGGGATGTGAGCTCCTAAAGAACTTAGCTCTCATGGGAGTCTCTTTTGGCAACCAAGGAAAGCTGACCATAACGGATGATGATGTTATTGAGAAGAGTAATCTTAGTAGACAATTTCTCTTTAGGGATTGGAACATTGGGCTGGCAAAATCAACGGTGGCAGCATCAGCAACAAGGGCAATCAATCCACATTTTATGGTGGAGGCATTGCAAAATCGTGTCAGCCTAGATACTAAAAATGTTTTTCATGATGCTTTCTGGGATAATCTCTATGTTGTTTTAAATGCTTTGGACAATGTCAATGCCAGGCTATATGTAGATTCAAGGTGTGCTTACTTTTAGAAGCCTTTACTAGAGTCTGGAACTCTGGGAGCTAAGTGCAACACTTAGATGGTTATTCCTCATTTGACAGAGAACTACAAAGCATCCAGAGATCCCCCAAAAAAATAGGCCCCTATGTGTACAGTTCACTCATTTCCCCACAATATTGATCATTGTCTAACTTGGGCAAGGTCAGAATTTGAGGGTCTTTTAGAGAAAATACCATCTGAAGTTAATGCTTTTCTTTCAAAACCAGAAGAGTACAAAGCAGCTATGAAGGCAGCATGAGATGCAATGACCGCTGAGGTATGATCTCCATAAAGGTATAATGAAAAGAAAGGTTTTATCAGATATTATAAGTCTGAAAACATTTATACAAAATCTGAAAGCACGAACAATACATATGAACTGTTCGACACGATGCGTCAAAGAGGTGGAGTCTCATGGAACACAATAATGGTAGGATACAAAAAAAAATGCAAGTTATTCATCAATTGTAGATGGAGATTAAAGTATCTACAAAGCCTTTGAAAACTAGATTTTATAATCGGCTCCGTGTAAGACTGCCATGGAAATCATGAAATGCCTTTAAAAAGCCAATGACTAAGTAGTTATCATAACTACTTTCAACGTAAATACAATTGGTAGCTGTAAAGCACAACTCCACAACATTTGTTAGCCTTCTACCCGCTCTACACCAAAATGGGAACTTTAAAATCGGTTATGGACACCCCTCAAAGCACAACGAAACAATAATTTTGATCAAATATAATAGTCTGAAATGCCCTGACGGACCTGTATGTTAAATATGAAAGTGTAGACATTGTGCTAGCAGACATGTATACATAATGTGGGGGCTTAAACAAGATGCAACAATCCATGTATTATGTCCTTTAAAACTGTTCAGAAAAGACACCATTGCCATGAAAGAAATTGCTAAAGCAAATGCATCATGGACATGTGGAGTGGAAGATCAATTCCATGAAGCAGAGCATTTGTGTGGAAATGAACTTACATGCACCAAGAAATGTGAAACTCTTGGAATATGTGAAGTATTTACGTAGCTAGTAAGAGGACAAAGGGTTTCATTTGAGTATGAACACTTCAGAACAAAATGGACAACACAAAGGTTGTTGCATTCCTATTCCTCCCTTTCCAAGGACTCATGAAGGCCCGCATGTTCACATGAAAAATGCATTTGTTGTACATTACTGAGACACTAGATGTGAAGCTTGTGATTACTTATGTCGCCTTCCACTAGATCACCCTGGTCTGCATGATACAATACATGGAAACATGTGGAATGCAAGATTCATTTCAGAGGAGGAATATATCGACTTTGAGGATCGTAATGGAAGATGACTTAGCGAAGTTCACCACTCGAAAGTTACAAGTTTAATATACCTTTTTGTAAAAGCGACTTATGTCACTTATTATAATTCACAAGTTAGAAAATAGGTTTTATTTCTAGAAAAGTTGAGCAAAAACTAACTAGAATAAAACTTATTTTTATTATTGTATTTCAAAAAGGTAGTTATAAAGTAGTTACAAGTTAGTTACAAAGTGGTTACTAGGTGGTTATGGGAAAAAGCCTATAAATATAAGGCTATTTGAAGTGTAGAGGGGGAGGTCTCTTTAGAGAGAACTTTTGCAGGGGCAACTTATGATACTTCTTGGAACATTTTTTGTCTTACACATTGTATAGTTTACCTTTGAAATTGTATAATTTTGAAAAGATAATGAAGAAGTGCATTTTCAGTTCGTAGGTTCTTGATGTATTTCTGAGTTATGATTACTAGTTTCTTGTATGTCAAATTGGTGATCTTTCTATGTATTTGTGTAAATCAAAGTTATCTATTGAAGCATGCAATTGGGGTGATGAAACACAATCATGTCTCGGTATCCTGAGTTGAAAGTGTTAAGATAAATTATCTCTTCGTATGTTGAGATTTGCTATCCTTCTTCATCGTTGTTGCACATATGTCATGAAATTCATCATGGAGTTTAGGAAAGTGGTTTCTATCTTTGTGGTGAAATCCCCTCATACTTTTCAATAAGATTGTGAAACTCCTATTAGTTTTCGTATTTCTCCTATTATTTTGCTTTTCTTCCTTTTTGTACTTTAAGGTTAAAAGTACACAAAAACCCACAAATAAACCTATCATACGAGGGAGCTGCCCCTCTCAAACACAGAGGAAAGTTGTTAGTCCAGTAACAACTTCTCCAACTGTTGGGACTATTTAGTCATCGCTCTAAGGGCAATGAGTCATTTTCAAAGGTTATTTCACGGTGACAAATCTGTTTACCAACAAACACCAATGTTGTCAAAATCCTCATCCTTGAGAGGGACCTCATCTGACGAATCTTCACTATTAGGAACATAGTCCTCGTCAGTGGACTCTTAGTCAACTGTCACAACCAGAGATCAGGAAGGAGTCCCTCTCCCTCCCCTCTGTCCTCCTCTAGAAACCCTAGTCCCCCATCTCCTGAACAGTCCTGTAACAAGTGGACATTGGGGGCAAAGTCCTCAGGGACATCCTTGCCGAACTGTTGCAAAACATGGTCTACTCGATGAGCCTCAACTTGACCATTACGATCTGTGATCTCTAAAACCTCACGACAGTACACTTTCATCTCATCATCACGGGCCCATGCCCCCTCCATGTTGTGATAAGGGTTAGAAATCATGTCAGTGTCAGTAAGGGTAGCAATAGTGGGAAGAGTAGTATCAAAATGACCAATATGTGCCCACCTCGCTACTCTCGGTAGTCACCTATCTGAAAGAGGAATGAGCTTCTGATAAGGCCTCATATGCTAAAAAATCCATGTCATAAACAAAGAAGAGTGGCTAAAAGCTAAAGCCCCTCGCCGAGAGATCCAATAAAAATATTTGTAGACCATCGCCAGGATGTTAGGTCCCCATGCATAAAATGTGCCCTCCTCTAATCCTCGAATAATTTGTGCCCAACACCATCTCAGATGAGCCGAGGACTTGTCTCTCGACAGCCTCGAAGCAATCAAGCCAAATATAAACCTCCTCAAAAGTGGGATGTAGATTCATGGCAAAGATGTAAGCTGAACTCCTATCTGGTCCCTAGGGTGATTAACCCCCATGAATGCAGCCTAGGAAGCTTTGTCCTCAAAGGACTCACTAACAGGAAGAAATAGAGGTCGTCCCCTCACAGGAACCTCGAGTATATGGTATACATCATAAAGAGTGATAGTCCACTCTCCTGAAATTTGTGGGAACATGAATGTGTTCCTGTCTGCATCCTAGTAAGTCAAGATATCACAACATATACGAGATAGGGATGGATCACGAGAACATAGCAAACTCTGGCAAGACTTGCCCTCTTCAGTATGGCACGATCCTCTGTACTCAATGAAGTAAACATCCTTGAGAACCACCCCTGCTCTCAGTAGGCATTCCATCGAATACGCATATCCTACAAAATCAAAAGAGAATTTTAGATTAGATCTTGTAAACTCACAAAAACCCCTAAAAATTGTAAAATTGTAGAAAACCTTACACAAAAAAATTGTATAAACCTTCAAAATTGCAATAAACAAGTAGATTTAGTGACCAAATCATATCAGATTGGAGTAAAACAAGCATTAAACAACTTCAAATGTAGTCAGAAATTAGTCCAACAGGGTCGCCCCCTGGGCGACCCAGGTGTTTTTCAGGATCTCCCCGAGTGACCCTATTGTCAAACAGGATCTCCCTCGGGTGACCCTACTTGACAAAAGGGGCGACCCTAGGAGCGAGCCCCTTGAGCAAAAATCACTCTAAAAACCTCATTTCTTGGCCAATTTTGGAAAACAAAAGACCAATCTCACTCTAAACGACGAGACGAACACAATGCAACAAGAAAAAGCACCAAAAATAGACAATTTTAAGAGATTTTTTGCAAAATCAAACTAGGGTTTGGAGAAGAGTTTTTCACTGATTACATACCTGATTCTCCATGGTTGAAGAAGAGGTATCCATCTTTGTAATCTCCTCGATGATACCTCTCTATCGACTGCTCACACAAACAATTCCGTTGCTGTTTCACACCGATCTCACAATTTGGCTCTCTTTGTTTGCCCTTAGCTTAGTTTCAATTATGCATTTTAGATTAGTTCTTTTCTTTTATGCATTTGTTTTGTGCATTGATTTACGTGCTCTCATACCTATAGGTCCGAACCGACAAAGACAAGCAACTAGTCGAATTCAAATGATCCATGGTAAGTTTGTCATTTCAATTTTCATTATTTGTTTTGATACATTTAAATGTCAAAATAATATTAGTTATTATAGGTACAAATTGTAGGAAAAATTGACAACATGTAAGGCCTAGTTCAGGAATGGTACTTACCTTTTATGTAGACTACCATCCCCAAGGGGGCAAATATGTAAGCACAAAAATCACGCACTGCCTCCATGAGGACCCCTATGATGATTCAAATCCTTGTCACGTACATGTAAGCATGAAAATAAATCCTTCGCGTAGTAGACCTCTTGATGACGTGTCCTCTTTTCTTGTCTTGTGATGTTTTTGCTTTGTCAATTTCTCTCCCTCCCCGTTTGCGATGCTTTTCGACACTTGTTGCGACACTTGTCAACTTGCATTTTCTAGCTTTCGACTTTGATCCTAAGCCTTGTGAGTGTCTTGTAGGTGAGTTTTCACCTCTCCCCTTTTTTTTTCCCTCTAGTGCACCTCATAGAAGCCTTCTAGAGGTCCCCCGATCCATCTCCCATTGACAATTTTTGTTTTCAACCAACCAATCCAAATCTCCCCCTATTATTTCTAGATCTCCCCTGGAGATCCTACAGATGTAAGTGGAGATTTGGATTCTTCCACATGACTAACTTGTTTCTTGATGCAGAACCCACCCTTTTCTTCTCTTCTACCATCTCCCAGCCTGTTTTTCTGCATTTGACCCTGTCCAGCCCGGATCTCCTTGGGCGACCCAGGGTCACCCCCCGGGCGACCCTACTGGTAAAAGGGGCAACACTGTCATTTTTGGACCCACGGAAAAACTCGAGTTTCTCTCTCGTTTTTGCTCCATTTTCTCCCATTTTTCTTTCTATTTGCATGATTTTTGATCCTTGATATAGAGTTAACTATTTCATGCACCCACACATGCATAATTGGCTCTTTTTTTTATCTCAAATTAACTCTCTAATCAATCTCATGCATTCCCTCACCTCCATTTCCTCTTTAATGATAAGCTATCATTGCTTCATCACTCTCTAATCAGTTGAGTTCACTGGATAATCAACCTTGTTAATTCCCAATCTATTCTTGTTAACTCATCAATCAAATGAGTTAACTCTCCAATCAGTCCCTTCTTCTAAACCTATAAATACCCCCCTCCCCCAAGCACAAAGGGAGGCAAATTCATTGTGCACACAATTCTTGCCAAAATTTGCTCTCCAACTTAGCATTCAAATGCTCTTACAGGATGAAGGTGCCTTTTGCTTTATTTTTTCAATCAAGTAGCGTCATGTTGCTTCATTCTATGCCATTATGCTCAATCCAAGCTCTCATCGAGCTCATACAAGATTCATCAAAGCTTCTTTTTACTTCTTTGGGTCATTTGTTGTTAAGAGGATCACCTATTGCCACAAAAGGATTCAAGGTTGCCTATTACAAGGATTGTTGAGGGTAGTGGAGCCAACAAATCTTCATTTCTCTCAGTTTCCTTCATTGTTTTCTTTTAATTCATAGTAATTAGAGAATCAAATTTACTCTTGGGAACAGTAAAACGTTGCTTTTTCTTTGATAGTTAGATCTTGCATTTTAGATTAAACACTTTCATATTTCTAGATCTAGTTTATTAGAAGAAGCATTTTCCCTTTTCTTAGATTAAATTGCATTCAAAACATCGAAAACACAAAAAACATAGGTTAACATTGCATTGGAAAAGTCATATAGAATTGCATACATATTTCCCTTTCATAGATTAGAAACACTTTTATTTCCAAAATACTCTAAAAAATACCAAAAAGAACATTTTGCATATAATTTAGATTGCATGCATATAGAAACAATAGAATAGACAACATTGCAAACCCTCAATTCCATCACAAGGTAAATGCGGTTCAAACAAACCCTTGATTCTATCACAAGATAAAAACACGAGTCAAACCCTATGTCAAGCAAACCCCTAGGTCAAAAACCTAGATCTAGTTAAGGTTAGTAATCACATGTATTCCTCTCTTCTGATTCAGGAATGTGCTTAGGAGTGAGAGGAGAGTGGGTGACGGCTATCTGTGACGAGATCCAAGAGATCCATCCAAGACCTCAACAACAAACATTTGTCTTACCACAAGGAGACCCATTCGTCCTCTTATTAGAAGAAACTAGACAATGACAAATACAAGACTTCTTACAATGCATACAAAGACAAGAGGACATCAACGAGAACAATCGTTTACCCACACGAAGGTGGAATCTCAAAAATCCAAACAGGAGAAGAGAAACTAGTGACCCTTCGGGTCATAGGGTTATCTCAACTACAACAACAATTGAACGAAACATACAACAAAACACACAACAACAAAGGCCACAGAACTTGTCGATCCCTCTCCGTGAAGTCCAGCTCTCCAACGAGCCAAACCCCTGCCGTGTCTCGCCTCCTCTCGACTGGCTAATTCCACATGAGGGAGAGTGACGTGGTGGATCGTCCTGTGGCAAGGAGGGAAAGGGTCCGTGTGCGTGCCGAAATCTGACCCAACAGCCCCAAGCAACCGGAGTCACAATTTTGAGCGTACATGCACCTGTAGCAATTTCCTGCATATGCGCTTGAAGTATTCACCTAACCAAAAGGGAGTAATTAATAGGCCCTAAATCAAAGGATTTCTAAGGTTAAAAAGGTAAATTCTCTTTTTTTTTATTCACATTATCGCACTTGAAGCTAAAATTTACATAAAGAGCTCAAGGAACTATAAGTGGTCACGGTGAAGTTGCAAGGCTTGAACAAAATGACACAAAGATCTCCTGCTAATAGCATTTTCATATCCACTTCCGTACGTTCAGGTTAAAGTCTTCGAAAGCGGGTATGTATGCAACAAAACCTTTCCTTGTCATTTCCATGGTGTTACCTTTTGAGTCGCCCTTATTTATTTATTTATTGGTAATATTTCTTGAACAAGAGCCGGTTCACCGTGTTATATTTTTGGTCATACCTTTGTTTCGTAAATCAACTCCTTGTCCTTTAATTTTTTTACCCGTTTGTCGTCTTTGTAGACAAAGTTGCTTAAGGTTTGAACCTTTGAGCCCGAACCATTCTCAAAGTTCAAAGTTCACTGGTTCAATATGTCTAAAGTGTCTCATAAAGCAAGTTGTCGTTTTGTTTGTCTTAAACGTCTTTGAACTTTCGGGTTGAACTTGAACCTTTTTGTTCAAGCTTCAATGGTTCAATGGTCTAAAGGTTCAACACTCACTGCCTTCTTATAAGTCGGGTCATGTAGTTACCTTGTGTAATTATTGTATCATTGAACCTTCCACTCGTACTCTATAGCAGGGTTCAATGGTTCAAGGTTCAACAGTTCACTGTTTCATAATTGGAAGCCTTTTACCAAAGCTGCGTAACTGTTTGTTGGTCTACATAACCCTTGCATCTTTGAACTTTCGTATTGAACCATATCTTTACAAATTCAACGGTTCATAAGTTCAAGTTCCTATTTCCGTAAGTGAATCCTTTGCTTATCTATATGGTCCAATTGGCATGTTTGAACCATCACATTGAACCACCGCGTTGAACCACATCCTAAAGGTTCAATGGTTCAATAGTTTGAAGATTTGGTGATTTTGGTCTCGTTTGTTCCCACGGCTTTCTAAGTCTAATTTAGCGGGAAAGTTGGAGAAAAATATGTCAGAAACTCATCATGAAACCGAGAGCTGTAATTTAGCGGAGGCTACGAATAATCATTATACATCGTGATGGCGCGTGAATAATACTTGCTATTAATAAAGAAGTCAGAGTTCATGTCTTGTCAAATATTTTTGGCACGTATCGTTCCAAGCGATAATTGTTCAATCTGGTTAGTGCCATTATTAACTAAGAACAAGCCAAGTTTAGCAAGTAAACATACTATGCAACGTGGAGAAGGATAGCACCGAAAGTGTAAGGCTCTTGTTATTCAAGTTTTTGCAGTGAATTCAGATATCCTAAAGGTGAGTTCTGTTTCCCCTGTGCTATTCCTAGTTCTTATGCTGGAAAGAAGAATCTCTGGAATTTCTGTTGTTTTCAAAACTTGAAGTGTTTCATTATAATCGTCCAAGTATGTCTTTGAAATCTACATGTTTGGGGAATGAACATGGCCCTGGTCTTACTTATTCTCACTCGAAATTTGGAGATACTGCATTGGTTCAATATGATTTGGAGGAATTTAAAGAAAGAACTAGAAACCCTGTTCAAACCCCTACGATGAAGAAAATTGTAGACAGTGGTTTAGTTGAAGCTGCAGCTTTTCCTCAGGCCATACTGTGCCCAGAATTGGTTCAGGAGTGTATGAATAGGTACGACCCCCAGGACAGATGTGTCAGAAATGCAAACGGGGATGTGTTATTTCATGTCAATAGACAAACCCTCATGTCTGTGATGAAGATACCACCTAAAGAGGCGTATTCCATCCTTGACATTACTTCCTCCAATGGGTATTTCTTAGAGAAGAAACCAACTTACAAAAGTGTAATAGCAAGGAACTGGCTGCTGAAATTTCAGAAGGGCGGTTCAAGGTTGCCTAGGCCACTCACTAGGGATCATTTGATTAAAGAAGTGAGGGATATTGTAGTATTGTTACACAGACTCAGGGGCAATCAGCATGCCTATTATTGGGAGGATTGGATGTACTTTTTCATACAAGTCATCCTTCAAGGAGAACAATATTTAGATTGGGCTGAAATAGTGGCTGATTGTCTACATCAGGGTTTGAGCAATTGTCTGGGTAACGGAGATTTCTATATGTCTTCGTACCTATTCTATTGTCTAGCATCTACAAGAGATTGGTTTGACCTACCCCATGCACCCATAGCTGAGAATAGTAAAATTTATGAATATTATTCACAGTTGCAGAGAAAGAATTTCTATGAAAATTATAAAAGGGTTAATGATGTCTTCACTGGGAAAATGACTTATGAATTGGCAGGGAACCTGGGTAAAAGAATGTCCAGTGAAGCAATGCAACTGATTAGCATCTATGGTAGCTTCTTCATCCAATTTTCTTAGTTCACTTACATCAGAGTTGGAGGATTCGATGGTGAACCTGTGAAGTTACCTAGATATGTGTTTGATCGTTTCGTGCTGATGGAGGTATGTAGGCAGCTGGCACATGTCGATAAGAAATTCTCATCAAAAAAGGGTTTTGGTATTTCTTTTCCTATTGAACTTGGGCATTATTCATGCCAATCAAAATCTGATGCCTTGAATTTGGAGGTGAACCTCAAAAGGTTCAATTTTCAGTTCTTCACTGCCAGGACTCAATTCGACAATAAACGATTTGTCAAAGATAACCTAGATCCTGGAACAGGGCACTCACACCTTCCTAAGCTAGAGGATTACTGGGAAGACTATCCAGATGAATTTGAGGTCAGGAGAAGGCTGTGGTGTAGGTTTTCTTTGGGACAAATAATTACCCTCAATTTAAACATGGATATTTCTGGAATTATTGATAATGAAGAACAGGTGGTTGACCCACAGTTTGAAAAAGTAAAACACTTACCCATTCCAGAGGTGGACTGGAGCAAAAAGGAGGAAGACAGAATTGAAGTTAAAACTCTTCTAGTGATAAGGAGAACTGAGAAATGGTTGAGGGAAAAGAGACAGGAAGGGCTTCAGGATAGAAATGCCCAACAATTCTCTTCAATGGTTGGATCATCGCTTCCCATAGACTCTTCTAATCAACCTCTTGCTATTTGTGGTGCAGGTGCTTCCAAGCCGTCAGCTAAGAGAAGCCCTGTCACTAAGAGATCTAGAAGAGTCCTCACAAATATTCTGTCATCCCGTGTTACTAGGTTGAAGACTAAAGGGAAAAGAAAGAAGCAGACTTTTGAAACAATAGTTGTTGATTTGAACTCAGAGGAAGATTCGGAAGGACCTATGGGTGACAAAGAACTAAGTCCGCACAGAAAAGGGGAAGTTGACACCAGGTCACAGTCAGGGGCCGTTCTGGAGACCCCTAAAATATTAATGATTTCAAATGAATCCTCTAATAGAGTGAACCCCGAGAAGACAACCTCAGCCCCTGAATGGTGCAGGAGCACCTACCTGACAGCTGGTCTGGATGAGGCAGTTAGTAGTTTAGGTCTCGTTTGTGTTTCCAAGAAGGTCTGTTAGACCAATTGCATGTAATAATGTCACGCTGATCATGATAAGATCATGCTGACCGGGCTTTTGCTATTTTTAGATAGTTAGTTATAACAGCTGTCATGATGTATGTTCGGTGGGATCTCCCAGCCGCCTGGAGAGTTCCCAGCCGCTTGGAGTCGGGTCAGTAGTACTCATAGGGAAATCTTTATAAGCATGGGATCGGTTGATTGTAAAGGATCGATCAGACTTTGCGAGAGTGAGACAGAGCGAGAGGAACATCATATTGTAGTTGCATCTTTTGAAATCGAATAAAGTATTCCTGTTTGTGTTCATCCTCTGTTGCATTCCATTGCTTGATCAATTTGCTGGTTTGAGTGGTTGCATGGATTTCCTGATCCATTCCACCGGTTGATCTGTCTGATCGGTGGAATGGTAATGTACAGTAGGTTAGATTGTAGGTTGTTTGTTTGCATGCAGGTGTGCAGGATCGCGGTCAAGAGATGTTGAAGACCCTAGCATCCTCATGTGCTAGGTCGAGTTGATAAGCTGACTGAGTTGGAAGATCACCCTGAGTTGGATCGGGTCATCCCTGGTGGATCGGCAAAGAGAGATTTCGCTAAGTGCAGAAGTTCGTGAAGACGGCATCATCAGGATATTTCTGCAAATATCCTGCAGTCGGGTTAGACATCATCATCCGGATAAGTGAAGGAGAGCATGATGTTTTCAAGTGCATGAAGTGCGAGTTCGTCGGGGTGATCATCAGCAGGAGGAGCCGAGGAGCGTATCGGCATCAGGATCATCATATTGGGAGTGCCAAACATCCGCATATCGCGAGTAGATGCGGAAGAGAAAGTTCAGATTTTTGACTAAGTGTTGAGAAGGTCATCAGGATATTGGGTGACGTCATCGTCATCAAGATATGACGTCATCGTCATCAGGATATTGAGATATCCCCTTGTGCGAGTTTATCCTGCCGTCGTAAGGTGTTAAGGTATCGGCGGAAGTCCGTGGCAGGAAGTTGTATTAACATCATCAGGAGGTTTCGAGGGAACCGGATGAATTATATCCTGATGCTGTTAGTGTCGTCGGGCAGTGGAGCGTCGAAGGTAAGTTGTTGAAGGTAATCGTCATCAGGATATTTGAACAACTGGATATTTGGATATCCTGCTGACGAAGGTGATATTGAATATCATGATGAAGACGTTAGAGTTCGGAGCCTGATGAACAGTGCAACCGGAGGATGTTTGCGCCGCTGAACATCATGATGATGATGTTAGGAGGAAAGCGGAGGAGGTGAATAGTAGTCGGCAGGAGGATGATTGCGAGTGTCCGCAATATGATGATGCTGTTGGTTTTAAGAAACATGATGCTGACAGAGTAAAGCCGAAATATGATGATGTTGGTAGTTTTAGGGAATATGATGATGATGGCGAAGATGATGATGATGAGGTTGGTCTGCAGACATTCATGCTATATGCGAAGGTTATAGTGTGGATGCCTCTGCATCATAGTGGTATCAGAGCTCAGCAAAAGGTCTGGGCTGTTGTGTGTTGATTCTGTCACCGAAAGGGCAGAGGTAGAGATAGAGTTGATTGTGTTGTGTGTTGATTGAGAGGTTGACAAAATGCCTCCTAAAGGTAGTGGTACTGCAAGGGAATTGCAGGAAATGAAGGAGAAACATGCTAGAGAGATGAGGAAGATGAAGGAGCTTGCTGAAGCACTTCAAGCCAGGCTGACAGCCCTGGAAAAGAACAAAAAGAGGGAAGTGGAAGACAGTGAGTCTGAAGAAGAGGCAGATACTGTTGAAGAGTATGAAGAGGTAGCTGAAGATCTGGATGCTGAAGACCAGAGATTGGCAAAACTGTTAAAGGCAGTGCAGAGTGAAAAACCTAAGGCAAAGGTTGATGTTTCCAAGTATACTGGAAGCTTGAATGAAGATGAGTTGTTGGATTGGATTGCTGCACTGGATAATCACTTTGAATGTGAAGATGTTGCTGAGGATCAGAAGGTAAAGATTGCAAAGACCAAGTTGGGAGGTCATGCTTTGGTATGGTGGGATTATGTACAATCTGAGAGAAGGAAACAAGGGAAGTCTAAGATCACTTCATGGGATAAGATGGTAGCAAGGATCAAGGGGAAATTCTTGCCAAGGGATTATGAAATCCAGATGTTTAAGAAGCTGCAATTTTTAAAGCAGAAAGACAGGGATGTGAAATCATATACTGAGGAATTTTATCTGTTGAGTATGAGATCTGGTCATCATGAGAATGAGGTAGAAAAGGTGGCTAGGTACTTGGTTGGTTTGAGGTTTAACATACAGGATGAGTTAGTGTTAGCTAACCCTAAGAATGTGGAGGATTGTTATCAAATGGCAATCAGGATTGAAGAAAAGCTGAATAGAGGACATGATAAGTCCATGAGAGGAAGAGGAAACAATAGGGGAAGAGGAGCAACCCCTGCACAAAAGCAACCCAATGAGGGTCAAGAAGACACTGGTAAAGGACAGGGACAGTCTGATTTCAGAGGTGGATGGAAAGGTAATAGAGGAAGATTTGGAGGTGGTAGAGGTTCTACTACATTTTCAGGAAAGTGTTACACCTGTGGAGAGTTTGGTCATCCATCTTTCAAATGTCCAGAAAACAAAGGTTCATCATCCAGAAATGATAGAACAAGTGACAAGAGGGTACAACTGGTACAAGAAGAGAAGGAAGAAGAAAGTGCACAGAGTTCAAACAAAGGTCCTGAGAATTATGGCTATCCAGAGAGTGGAGAATCATTGATGTTAAGGAAAACAAGTTTGCAGGCATCAAAGGATATGATGCAAAGAAGAGCTCTTTTCAAAACCACATGTAAGAGCAAAGGTAAGGTATGTAAGGTTGTCATTGATACTGGTTCAACAGACAACATGGTATCTCAGGAGATGGTTGATAAACTGAAGCTGGAAAGGATTCCACATCCACACCCTTACAAGGCATCTTGGGTGAGTGATAGGCAATCACTTTTTGTCTCTGAACAGGCATATGTGGATTTCCAGATTGGACCATATCAGGATAGAATTTTGTGTGATATATTGCCTATGGAATGTTGTCACCTACTGCTAGGTAGACCATGGCAATTTGACAGAAGGGTACTGTATGATGGGTATGCTAATACCTACACCATCAAGAAGGATGGGAAGATTATCAAGTTGATGCCATTGCAGGCAAAAGCTGCAGTACAGAAGGCAGCTCAAATCATTTTAATGGGAAAGAAGGAGTATGTGCAGATGCCTAGAGGAGCCGGCATGAAGGCAGTTCAGGACACTGCAGAGAAAGGAGTTGTTACAGACAACAAGCTGAAGAAAGTTTCAGTTGTGACTGACAGAGGTCAGCAGCAGGTTCAGAAACAGGGGTGCAAACAGCCACCAGTTCAGAAGAATGACAAGGATGTTGTCATAGTTGGGACTATTGTTTGTCCTATAAGAGTTGAAAGGAAGATAGACTTGAACACTTCAGAAGTTCAAGAGGTAGTTCAGCCAGAGGTTCTGGTTCCACATGCTAAACTCATGGGACATGAGTTCTTTTCTGTTGGGGAGTATGGTGCAGGAGCACCTACCTGACAGCTGGTCTGGATGAGGCAGTTAGTAGTTTAGGTCTCGTTTGTGTTTCCAAGAAGGTCTGTTAGACCAATTGCATGTAATAATGTCACGCTGATCATGATAAGATCATGCTGACCGGGCTTTTGCTATTTTTAGATAGTTAGTTATAACAGCTGTCATGATGTATGTTCGGTGGGATCTCCCAGCCGCCTGGAGAGTTCCCAGCCGCTTGGAGTCGGGTCAGTAGTACTCATAGGGAAATCTTTATAAGCATGGGATCGGTTGATTGTAAAGGATCGATCAGACTTTGCGAGAGTGAGACAGAGCGAGAGGAACATCATATTGTAGTTGCATCTTTTGAAATCGAATAAAGTATTCCTGTTTGTGTTCATCCTCTGTTGCATTCCATTGCTTGATCAATTTGCTGGTTTGAGTGGTTGCATGGATTTCCTGATCCATTCCACCGGTTGATCTGTCTGATCGGTGGAATGGTAATGTACAGTAGGTTAGATTGTAGGTTGTTTGTTTGCATGCAGGTGTGCAGGATCGCGGTCAAGAGATGTTGAAGACCCTAGCATCCTCATGTGCTAGGTCGAGTTGATAAGCTGACTGAGTTGGAAGATCACCCTGAGTTGGATCGGGTCATCCCTGGTGGATCGGCAAAGAGAGATTTCGCTAAGTGCAGAAGTTCGTGAAGACGGCATCATCAGGATATTTCTGCAAATATCCTGCAGTCGGGTTAGACATCATCATCCGGATAAGTGAAGGAGAGCATGATGTTTTCAAGTGCATGAAGTGCGAGTTCGTCGGGGTGATCATCAGCAGGAGGAGCCGAGGAGCGTATCGGCATCAGGATCATCATATTGGGAGTGCCAAACATCCGCATATCGCGAGTAGATGCGGAAGAGAAAGTTCAGATTTTTGACTAAGTGTTGAGAAGGTCATCAGGATATTGGGTGACGTCATCGTCATCAAGATATGACGTCATCGTCATCAGGATATTGAGATATCCCCTTGTGCGAGTTTATCCTGCCGTCGTAAGGTGTTAAGGTATCGGCGGAAGTCCGTGGCAGGAAGTTGTATTAACATCATCAGGAGGTTTCGAGGGAACCGGATGAATTATATCCTGATGCTGTTAGTGTCGTCGGGCAGTGGAGCGTCGAAGGTAAGTTGTTGAAGGTAATCGTCATCAGGATATTTGAACAACTGGATATTTGGATATCCTGCTGACGAAGGTGATATTGAATATCATGATGAAGACGTTAGAGTTCGGAGCCTGATGAACAGTGCAACCGGAGGATGTTTGCGCCGCTGAACATCATGATGATGATGTTAGGAGGAAAGCGGAGGAGGTGAATAGTAGTCGGCAGGAGGATGATTGCGAGTGTCCGCAATATGATGATGCTGTTGGTTTTAAGAAACATGATGCTGACAGAGTAAAGCCGAAATATGATGATGTTGGTAGTTTTAGGGAATATGATGATGATGGCGAAGATGATGATGATGAGGTTGGTCTGCAGACATTCATGCTATATGCGAAGGTTATAGTGTGGATGCCTCTGCATCACTGAACCAAGGTGGCTAGAGAGTTCTATCTCTGATAAGAAAAAAGTGATTCCTTTTGTTGTCCCTTTAGAGGACATGGTAGGCAAATGTTTGGGGAAAACCCCCAAGTCCAAGAAACTCAAGATGACATCCAGAATAAACATTGATCCAAACACTGGTAACTGGAGTGCTGAAATTGCTAAGCCAGTGACTGAGGAAGAAGTGCAGAATCCAACAGTGCACGATTTCACTGTGGAAAGAGTGGATCTCGGTGTTGCTTCTAGAGCTACAGATGTCCACCACCTTGAAGATTCTACTAAGAAGATGGTCAGTCAAACATGGAAAGATGAAAAGGACAAGAGGGAGTTGAAACAAACTTTGCGTTCAATGGCAGAGTACATTGAGGCTATTAACCCTGACCCGCAGCCGATCTCACAGCTCCCCCTATTTTTTGACCCGAAATCACCTGTCAACCAAAAGATGTTAGATCAGGTTCATAGAAGCAAAATGGTGACTAAAACATTTGACAATTGGTTGGATAACATTGAGCAGAAAGGAACTGAATACATTCATGAGCTCAAGAGCATATATGATCTGACCGCTACCACCATTGAAGATCTTAAAGCATAGGTTGCTGTTTGGGTGAAAGATGAAGGTAAGTGGGCGAATGTGATGAACCAGATAGATGAAGTTCAGAAATATGGGCTGGCAAAGTTTTTGACAGAGAAAAGCCTGATGGGTTTAGACGAAGATTTGCTATATGTGAACAAGAAAAATATAGAATGGAGGAATTCCATATCCCAGCAAGGGCGCTTCGAACTTTCAAAGCTAATTAAGGAAATAATGGAGTTCACCCAATTGCTACAACATGACTTGCAATGTATTGATGTCAAATACATAAAGGATGATGGAAAGCCTGTGGAAGATGTTGATGCAGTGGTCCAATCTTTCAGAGATAAAATCAACTTTGTCAAAGGAAATGATAATATTTTAATTGAGGATTTCTCTAGGATTTCTAAAGTTGAGTCACTGCTTTACCTCTACATCGATGCACTCCTAGAACACAAAGAAAAATTTGGTAAAATGTGAAGGGAAAAGGAAGTTTGGAAGTCAAGAATGAAGCATATAGGTATTCCCAACTTCCCAAAGATTCAGGAGTTCGTTGCAACTTTTCAGGAGTGGAAGTCCCAACATGCTTCCCAGGCCACCGATGACAAATCTGAAGATGCAAATCCTTCGTCCTAGTCATGATTTCGTTAACTCACTTTCATTATTTCAGTTCCTCTATCATGTTATTTTCAACAATCTTAATCTTTAAAATCAGTTGTTAAAAACTAAATTCCGTACGGGTCAGAGTTATGTTAACTCTGGGTTTGATTTACTCAAGGACATGATTAAGACATTCATATATATAGGTTTTTAAAATCTTTTAGGGATATATAGAAGTTTAGAAAAAGAAAAGAAGGGAATTTTTTTAGCAAAACTGTTCATAGTTTTACATTATGTGATGATTGTCTGAGTAATTTTCATCTGTGAATGAGAAGAAGAAACACTTACTGCTTATTTGGATCTGTGCGTCTGAATGTGTGGAATTAGATTTTCTGTGTGAAATCTCCTTTCATCTGGTAATTGTTCTTTATTTGGGCAATTCGTCATATGTGTTTTATTATTTACTTGTTCAACAAGTTCATATGAATGTATTCATGTGTTTGAATATATCAAAAGTAGAATCCGTGCGTTCTATTGCTCACTGTTACTGTATAAATTTATCGTGTTCATAACATAGTTATGTATGAATATCAATCTGCCTTAAGCATTTTCTGGTTAAAAGTGCATTTGGATACTTGAATAGGTTAAATTCACTGAAAATCTTAAAGGGAGCTGTACCTAAATTCAGAGGGGAACTAATATAAAAGGTTCACCCATTTGTTGTTTAACTCATTTGTTCTCCAAAAGAGGGGTATAGAGTCAAAATAAATTATTTTCAGAATAAGGACAAATCTGTTAACCAACACATGGTAATATTATTTTTTACACGGATAATGGTTAAATTCTAAAATTAAGATGAATCTTAGGTGATTTATTTTGACGCATTATGTTATCCTGAGAATGGTCTACCTAAACCACATGTAGAGATTAGAAAAAATTAACATAACTAAATGCCCTAAACCCTAGTTAAGACCTGGATATTCCAAATTTGCAGGTCAAGATACAACCACACATTGATAAGCATGATGACGAATTCAAGAACGACATGTTCCCTAAGGCCAAAAGTGTATGCAACAAATATGGTTTTGCTAAGGATACACATTGCGGTCGGATGGATATGGATGCCTTTAGGGAAAGAATCCAGAGTAGAGAGGATAATGTTGTCCTAAAGAATGTGGTAGCCACAGGAATGTTCTACGCAGCAGGGTTTCCGTACACTACAGAGGCGTTGGAGGAGGTAATCAAGTGCACACAACACTATAATGTGGTCAGCTGAAGAGTTGAACACCAAGGAAGAGTGTATGCTGACCTTTCAGTTAATGGAATTATAGAATCTTTCAACCTACCTACACCCAGGGGCATATATATACTTGATTTAAAGGTGCTTGCTGTAGAATTTGAGGGAAACCAGGCAAGCTGAAGGAAGATTATTTTCTCATCATGGAGGGATCCAAAGAATAAGGCCAAGGATGTAGCTAAAATGCCCCAGCACTTGTACAAATATGATTTCTCCCTTGAAATCTAGTACATGATAGTGCTACTTAGCTGGATGAATGGTAAAATCAACTCAGGAAACTTTGAATCATGGATTTATGGGCTGATTCGCATGGTGATTGATAAATAAACAGACTGTACAATAGGCTAAGATCATCAGTGATGCCCTGTATGGGTAACTGGTTTGATGGAGGAAGAAGGATAGGGTATTTTTCATGACTTCATATTTGGTGTATGCATGTGCATGTAATTCATCCTTCAATGGATTACAAACTACGGGTAAACTAGGTCAGTTACCTCATGAGAAAACTTCATGGGAACATTATCCCCAACTAGAAAGAAGACAATACATCCAACACTACAAGGTAGTAAATGATTTCTTCTTGATGCATCTTGTTAGATTAATGGAAGGAGACAAGGCTAAAAGACTGTCAATAGGAGCTCGAGAGAGGATACAACCTCATAGAGCTTGGTTCATCCTGTTCCCCACACACTCATACATTAGAATGGAGGGTTTCAATGGAAATCAATTCATGTTACCAAGATATCCAATAGATAAGGTGGTACTGATGGAGGTAGTGAGGTAGATCATCCCATCCTTTGAGGCATACAAGAGGAAAGAAGGGAGAGGGAATGTGAAATTTCCTTTAGAAATAAACTGGTTTGTATGTGGATCCATAGAGAATGTAAAGTTGGCAGAGGTTGATTTGCAAATGCTACATTTGCAACCATTCCCCTTGGTTAGGAACTATGATCCTTACCACAAGTTGGAGACATACATCAATAAGAAATACAAACATGTCGCCCACATTGAAGATTTTTGGGTAGACCGTGAGGATGAATATGAAGTGAGGAAGAAGGGATATCAAAGGTTGACATTGAATCAAATGAGAACCATTGGATATACAGAGGTGCCACCTCAAATCAGGACAAATGATGAGAATATCTTAGATCTTGAATATGAAGAAAAGAAGGTATATAATGAGCCTCTAGCCCTCCCAAATTGAACCAAAGAGGATGAAACATTCATTTATGTTATCACAACAAAGGTGATGGAAGTAACCAAGAATTGGGTTAATAAGAAGATCAATGAATTGAAAGATAAAGGGACAACCATCACATTTGACAAAAAGAAAGAGAGAGATGAGACAAAATTTGGTGACTTCCTCATCCATAAGAGGTAGGTCATGGAGGCTAGACTGGCTCAATTAGGACCTTCAGGAGCCGAGGAAGAGTATACTGCAAAAAGGTATCAATATTTCCACTATCCCATCAACTCCTAGGGATGTGCCTCAGGTGGTCATTCCCATATCCATAACAGGAACAAAAGAGAAGGAACATGCAGATGTAGAAGTGGAGAAAGGGCATGATGATGTGCTGAAGGGAGTAAGCATTCCTAGATAGAAAAGACATCAAGGCCTGGTGATGAGAGGTTTTGCCTCCAATTCAGCAAATATTTAGACCGGAGAACATCCAGATCTTACATTGCATGTGGCCAAAGAGCTCCAACATAGTGTGACAGCTATAGAAATAATTAAAGTAAAGAAAGATCTAGCCAAGGAAGCAAGGATAGAGACATTAAGAAAAGAGGTTGATCTACCTTTGCCCCTAAGTCAGACAATTGGTTTAACTGATGATGAGGTCACTAGGGACGTGACAACACATCCTATAGAAAACTTGTTGAAGTATACTACGTCTACAGATGCAGGTGTAGCACAAGAGAGGCATGATGGCCTAGAGACAGAAAATTCTAAGTCTCCTAAGGTGGAGATACCAACAGGGCACCTAGGTAATCCCACATTAATGAGTCCCACTTTTTGGCTAAGATGGACATTGATATCAACATTTTTAACTAAATCTTCACTTTCTGAGACCTATATCAGCTAAACCATTAAGAATTTGGAGATGATGCAAACTAGTGATTTGTGGTGATTTGTGTGTAGATTCTAAATATATTTTTTAATTTTTTTTTGAAATAAATTATGAATCTTTCAATATCTCTTTTAATAACTAGTTTTTAAAACTAAACAACATTTTCAAAAAGTAACGTTTATGTCATCCAACATAACTTTTTTTTCTAGAAAGGATAAAATTCTAATTTTTTAAAATATAGATTTTTAACATCAATATCTAGTGCATGGATATTTTTTCATAATTTTTTGTTTCATATTTTTTTAATCAATTTGTGAAGACAGGGTAACTATAATTTGGACATAGGTGTATGTTGTCAAGCATAACTTGTTGTGTATATATCAAAATTTAATTTTTATTTTTTTGGTGAAACAAGGACATCAATACCTAGTGCACAAATATTTTTCATATATATTTTTTTCTCTATTTTTTTAATTTTTCTACATGTGTGGAATAGAGACATTGATGTTCGATGAAAAACCTATGTTCACTAGAAAATAGAATAATTATAAAATCAAATGAAACATATCTAAAATCATACTTTTTGGAAAGCTTATGCTTAGGGCTACATATTTACAAAATAGAATTTCTAAATGACTTCATTTGATCCCCCAAAAGGTGAAGCAAAATTTGTTTTTGTCAGCATTTTGATAGGTGTGGAGGAGACTCCATCGAGGGTTTGATTTAAGACTAGGGGGTTCTTTCCAAGGGGATTTGATCTAATGGGGTTTTATCAAACCCTTCAATTAAACCCCTTTAGATGGAACCCCTCAAGGCTTAAATCATTAACTTTTCTAAAAAATATGTGATTTCAGACAGGAATTAGGATGTCCCATAAGGGGGACACACTATTGTGATAGCACCCACCTAGATGTCTTAATAGACACAATCATGAGCCCAAAGTTAATAGATTTGTCATATCAACCTGAGGCTAACACTAGTAGAGAAACAACAATATATGACTGAAAAAACTACTAAAAACTACTTATAAATGACCAAACATGGTCACGTGACCATTAGTAGTTTATTGCTAGTCATTTATAACGCGACCAAATTGATGACTAAACCATTTTTAGTCATTTATTGGTTGTTTTGATTGATCAATTTGGTAGTATATTTAGTCGTTGATTTAGTCATTGATTGTTGTAATCTGGTCACTTATTTAGTCATTTTTTATTCACTGATATATTTAGTTGTTAATTTAGTCATTGATTGTCGTTAACTGGTCACTTATTTAGTCATTTTTATTCACTGATTTCTGTCCATTGGTAGTGTATTTAGTCATTAATTTTAATCATTATTTTGATCAATTTGGTAGTATATTTAGTCATTTTTATTCACTGATTTAACACTGGTCATATATTTAGTCATATTTATTCATTGTTCACTGATTTCTGTCAATTGGTAGTATATTTAGTCAATTTAATTATTAATTGACATCAATTAATAGTATATTTAGTCATTTTGAAGCTTACATTTAGTCATTAGTATATTTAGTAGTATATTTTGAAACTTGCACAATGAAACAACTTTGAGAAGGTAAAAACAACTTGTTTTATTGATAAAAAATGCTTACAAACAACATACAGATCTGAAAATAAGTTACAATGCTTTCTCTTTGCTTAAAAAAAATTCATGGTTACAATACATAGCTCAAAGAATGAGCAAGAAACTGATTTTCTGAGTATCACTGAGCATAGAAGCACAAAGACATTCATAGATGTCTTCTTCACAAATACATGATTGTCCCATGAAGCTCACTATCCTAGTTCAAGATGACACTATCATCTTTGTAGAGATCCTAGTGTCTCATGCAACCAACTTGCTCTAGTTCATAAGTTGCCATTGTGAATTGTTACCTGGAGCAATAAACTGTCCTTATCTTTGATAATTATACCTTTGATGACTGCCATCTTTGGTAGGATGCCTCAATTGTCATGGATTGTGTTATTCAACAATATTGCCTTAATACTAGGCTATGCATTGTCCTAATCAAACTTGTAGCTTCTTGAAATGCATTGTCCAATCACTTGTCAACCTACTATCATGCATTTTTCCTTTATAAAATAACAATGCCTCATGACTGCCACTACCTAGCTCATTATTCTGGCATGCTTTCACTTGTACTCTGCCTCCCATCAACATAGAACACTGCCCCTCTATTGAATGTCTTGACTACCTTTGGTATAATTGTATCTTTTCCAAATTCCTTGAAAATAGTTCATCACTACTACTATTACCTAGGTATGCACTCTAGTCATTTTCCAGACTATTACAAGTTCACACAGTCCATCATTGGTCCTGTCACTTATTACATCACTATCATGAACAATTGTCATATCATATCATCACCTCTAATATAGAAATCAACATCCCATTATGATACTGTTGTTGCAAAATATCTATGTCTTGGCAGATAGCTCATGATAACCCTCAACCTTGTTGCTTCTCACTTGTACCAACTCTATGGTACTATCCTAGGTGTTCATGCATCTAACATGAAGACTCTTGACTATCATGAGATTTGGCACTTGAGGCACTAAGATAGTGACAAGATTGTAACCTTTGCATAGTTCTTCTCATTGACTCTAAGATTATCTTTTAATGTTTGCATGATCACTATTTTTTGCATGAATCTTTGCCCCTTGAAAGACACTTGTAGGTTTTCTTCATGCATAGCTGGAAGATCTTTCACAAACTGTCCTTTCAAACAACAAAGAGAGGACCTACAAAGCAAAAATATAGTTTTAGTACTCGATCAATGATTTTTTTAAAGTTTTCCCAATTGGACCATAATGAAAAATCTATAGAACATTATCAATAAAAAACTAACAAACTTTGCCAGCATGTGTAAAGCTAGACTCCATAACCTTTGCCAACATCCTCCCTGCCTATGCCAAAATGGGAACATTGGAACATGGTATGGACCTCTATCAAAGCATAATGAAATAGGGATTTTTTTCTAGTACTGTAGTTGGAAATTATACTCCAGTAGACATGTATGCAAAATGTGGAAGCATAGAAAAAACTTGTGAACTGTTTGAGAGAATGCCTCAAAGAGATGTAATCTCATGGAATGCAATAATTTTAAGATATTCAGAAAATGGATTTGTTGAAAGGGATTTCAAAACTTTCAAGTAAATGCAATTGGCAGTTTTATAGCCAAATTCTACAACCTTTGCCAGCATCCTCCCAACCTGTGACAAAATGGGAGCTTTGCAATAGGGTATAGAAATCCATCAAAGCGTAAAGGATAGAGAAATTTTTTCAGATGTTGTAGTGGCAAATGCCCTGGTAGACATGTATGCAAAATGTGGAAACATAGACAAAGAACATGAACTATTTGACAAAATGCCTCAAAGAAATGTGGTCTCATGGACTTCAATGATTGCAGGATATGCACAAATTGAACTTTTTGAGAAGACTTTAGAAACTTTCAAGCAAATGCAATTGGTAGGTGTAAAGCCAAACTCCACAACCTTTGCCAGTATCCTCCCTACCTGTGCCAAAATGGGAGCTTTGGAATAGGGTATGGACATCCATCAAAGCATGAAGGATAGAGGAATTTTGTCAGATGTTGTAGTTGCAACTGCCTTGGTAGACATTTATGCAAAATATGGAACCATGGACAAGGCACATGAATTTTTTGATAGAATGCCTAAAAAAAAATGTGGTCTCATGGACTGCATAGAGAAAGCTTAGAGAGAACCTCCTGATCAACTGCAATATAAAGGAGGAAAGAAGAATGAAGAGAGGTGTAAGTAATTTGCAGTCGTGCAGGATAAACCTGCTTCAAAATTCACCGAAGACATCTATTGCGTATTTCATTTGGCATGATTGTTGCCTCACCTACTTATCTCTATGCATTCCAGGCTCCGCCGCAGCCCCGCAAGGAGCCAAGGCATGATGGCGCGTGATGGTGGGCTCTCCCCGCATCCCCGCGAAGGAACTTTTGTGTGTGCATGGGGATGTGGGAAGAGCAAAAATATGGTCTCTTGGACTACATAGAGAGAGATTTTAACTACTTAGAGAGAGCTCATATGATTGAGAAGGCAACATGAAACTTCCATAAAATCTTCCTTATTTAACAGTAGATTGTACTTCAAATTTTGAGTTTATATTTTTCACAAGTTATACATGATAGATAGTAGTAAGGGAGGTATATATCTTCCAACAATCATGACAAGGGTAAGCAAATGCAAAGAAAAAGGAGAATTTAGAGATAAGAATTGATATCAGCCATTTTTCCTATGTTTACTAAAGTTCCAAAATTTGACATTGAATCTCAAAACCAAACATTCTCCAAACAATGTTCTTCTGACCAATAACATTCAACATGCCTTACAATGTTCTTGCTTAACAAAATCAACCAAAAGAGTGGATTCCTCCATACATAAATTAACACACAAGGAGAAGCATAATGTATTGAATAATTAATATTGTAATGTTTTTGCATTAAATCTTAAAACACAAACATAAAATATTAGATCTAAGACAAATCCATCCATTGGATGTATTATTGAATACAAGTGAAAAACACAAATATATCCCTTCGTAAGACTTGAACTGTTCAAACAACTTGATGCATGAATCTACACCCAATTGTTCAAAATATTCCTTGGCAACTTGTGTGACATGAAAGAACTTTCAAACCTATATAAGACCTACAGACACCCCACAATCCCTTAATAGGTCTGATGGAGATGCAGACATGTGTGGAAGATGTCTTGGAGGATAACAAAATTGACAATGACGGAAGGATTAAAATTTAAAATGTTGTTATCCTAGAGAGTATAAGAAGTTATAGAGAATATCATGAGGTTTTCTAGGTCTTCAACAGATGTCAGGATAAAAGATCACAAGTTTGAAGGTGTTTACTTTTCTTGAAGGAGAACCTGATGTCAACTGCAATAAAGGATCATGGGCTCATACAGAGCTGAGAAATGATTTTATCCAAAGATTTTTAGATCTTCAAATGGACAGAGATCTTACAATGGAGTGACATGCTAGACAAACTTAGACAAAAGTTTGTATCCTCAGATAGAGTTGTTGGACATAGATAGCCATGTTTAAGATAACCTTAAAAGAATCCAAACAAAACCTTGAGAAAGGTCTCTTAAGCTTCCACACAAGATTGTTTAGGCCTAGACATAGATCTAATCTTTGCTATAATGAAAAGAAGTTCACAAAGGCTTGTTCAAGCCTAGACAGAGGTCATCACAAGGAAGAAACAAAGCCCACACTGATCAAAGATCTTGGACAAATCATAGAGACAGACAATTTTAATGGGAAAACTCTAATGTCAAGGATACAGAGTTCTAATCAGTTTGAGCAGGGTTTGTAAAGCCTCTAAAAGATCATCATCATGAGAGAAGAGATAGATACAAATATAGAGGATTGAGATAGCATGTAGACAGTGAGGAATGCAATGATCTAAGGTCTCTAATCTTCATAGAGGTCTACATAGAGGGAAACAAAATGGAGCCATCAAGAAAACCTAATAACTGTTGAGCACCATGAAGCCACGAGGCACTGTAGCAAAGATCTCTGGGTGAAGACTATGATAGAAGGTTTTAAATTAGGGTTGATGGACATACAGTATACTCACACAGGCAGGAATGAGGCTTGTATTGTAGTTTTCAATCTTACCTTGTTGAAATATACATGATTATCTATCTTTACTAAGAGAAAACAAGACAGTGAGCATAGATTCTATGCGAAGGAAGCATTGAAGCTAGTGAAGGACTGAGAACCAAAAGGTCTAACAGAGTTATGGCTCTATGAAACTACATAGTGATTAGTAAACTACTACATTGTAAGTCTTGTAGAGCTTAAAGTAAATCAGACAAGAAGTTACAACTCCGAGAATTCTCACAATTGCACTTAAATGATTTCTGACTGGAAGGTTTAGAAAGTTGAACAAGAGAGTAGCATTCCCTGAAGCTTTAGATTTCTCCTCTTATGTAAGTAAATTAGGATGGAAAGTTGATAGAGTATTTGACTCTTAAGATGACACATGAACTAGAAGAAAGCATAAGTTTAGCAAACCAAGAAGTTGCCAGTAGGGTTTTCTAAAGCCAAATGTGACAGCAGTGCAAGGACTGTCAACAGTAGGAGACTAAGAAATGCATTGAAGGATGCATAAAACAGTTTCAAAAGAAGACATTCAAGTTTATCAAAGACTATGAACTACTGTCAAACCCTACAAGTCTGTACGAAACAGTGACAAGTTTGAGATAGTATTTAGAAACAACGTGAAGGAGACTATGAGGACAGTGAGACAAGGGCAAACAGTGGATGCTAGAGACTTGTGAAGATAAATAGTAATGGACATTGACAAAGGCCTTGCAGGGATATTCACTGAGAAGTTAACATCAAAAATAAGAGAGCAATTGTCAATGTCATCTAGAGCCAACATTATTAATTTGAAATAAAATAATAACACATTATGACCAAGGTCATGCACTAAGTGAGGGGTTTACTTTAGTGACAATAAATAGCTAGGGGGCACAATTGTTTCTCTTCAAGAACTTCTCATGAAAATAGTGTCAAACTTCCAGTGACAGGGTTTTCACATATAAATGGCAGTCGGGGTTATGGTGTTTCTTCTTGGGATGCAGGCTACACTGAAACTAGTGCAAGTTAGATGGATGCAGTGGAACAAAAGCAAGAAGTGGAAGTGAGGAAGACCCTACTATGGCTAAGACTATTGAATGTGAGTGTTGTTAGATGGAATTTTTATTTGGACAAGATGGTACAGTGTGCAGATGGGCACTTCTTTCATTTTCAGTGTTTACAAAGATAGGTAAAAGAGTCTACATTCAGAGGTTTTCAAGCTTGTCATTCCTTACCTTTGCATGGTTACTAATGAATGCAATGAGTTAATTACTATGGGAGATTTAAGGCCACAATGGAAGGCTTGTAGCAAGACTATTGTGTTGTGCCAAGTGCAAAGATATTCCTTCTTTTATTCACATTTTTTGAGAATAAATAGGGCAAAAGATAAAGGTTTTATGTGTTTCTTTTTTGTTTCTATCTTGTAACTCTATGAAGTTCCACAGTGAGCTTTTGAGTTACATTGACATTCCATGCCTTGATATTCATGGCAAGAAGAAGCAACAGATAACCACATCAAATCATTTAATACTAAGATGCCTTTTAGCATAGTACAAGTATGGATTGTAAAGAGACAACTGAGATAGTTACAAGATGTAGAAAAGGGTACAGTTAGCAAAAGAAATAAGACAGTCATGAAAAATGTTCAAAGGGTCATCATCAAATGAAAAGAGACAAGAAATATCTTCCTCAAAACTTCAAACAAAACTAAAAACCCTAACGACATAGAGTATACCTAGCAAGATGTGAGGATGAAGGCTTCCAAGAAAACCTCGAATATTATCTCAACGTGGGCATGATCTGTCCTCAAAACCTTGGACAATCTCCTCGTGCATTCAATGGGTCTTCAAACCCTTGTGAATATTTGTAGTGTGGATGAATTCAAAGTCAACAAAGAAAGGTTTCTTCAAAGCAAACTCAACATGCCTTTATCCCAGATCTTCTCAACAACGTGGATAGATGATGGTGCAACCAACTGCTGATTCTATGCCATGCCCAAAAAAAATATTTGGTCTTCTTCCAACCAGCAAACTAAAAAGCTTGCTCAATAGACATTTCAATTGAAATTCTCTTTTTCATTGTTTGGCGCCCAAAATTCTCTTTTAAAATTGTTTGGTGCCCCAAAAAAAACTATCTTTCACTTTCTTTTTTATTACTTTCCACTTAATTTTCCACTTATGATCAAATTAGTCACTTATGATGATCAAATTAGTAATTTATTTTGTCATTTATAGTTGTGTAGCAAAAAATGATTAGAATTTAGTCATTTTTAGTTGACGTGACTAAAAGTTTTAGTCACATAGTCAGTTATTTGCCAAATTCTACTAGTGTAATGATAAGGAGGAAGCAACTATTACAGATCCAGTAGATGGAGGAATGCACAAATGGAAATGAATATCCAAACAAATCAAGCACAACAGGATGTCTAGATGAATGAAGAAGTGTAAGATTTGGCTTTGGAGATAGCCACCCAAGATCTAGAAGCCTAATGGAAAGCACAAATAAAAGAGAAGATCAATATGACAAGAATGAATTGTATTCCTATCAATGAATGCAAATACAAGATTAAACCCCCATTACATTATGCTATGACATACCTTGCTTATAAAGGCAAGGGTGAGAGCTAAGATGTTGTAGTCATGTGACAAGTGTCTTAATCCTATGACATGTGACAACTATAGGATAAGACAAATATATGACAAACATCAACAACTAGAGATAACTTTCAACATCTAGAAACAACTAGAATGCTTCCTAAGTCAACTTAACATGTGAATATGTGTGTGAATATTATTTAACTAATAAATAGTTAAATAATATGAATTATTCACACAACAAGGGATAAATAGCTAGTAAATATCAAACTAGATATGAAATACCCCTATTCACACTAACACCCCCCTTAAGTGCAACTTAGGGAGAAGTTGACAAATGTAAGGATACAATGATGGATGGGTCCCAGCTACTAGGCCATGTTAGGTACCCATGTACAAACAAATCTCAAGTGGAGTAAAGGAGAAAACCACATGGGAAAAAACTCCTCCCCAAAAGTGAGAATGCAAGAAGTGTGGAAAGGTAGAGTCAACATGAATCAGATGCTACCAATTCCAACACATATATACAATGAATAATCCCCCCCAGAAGAGAGGAAAAGAAGAGAGACCAAGTAGCCCCCCTCAATGTAGAGTCTCCTGCACTGATGGTAGATGCCCGACAATGAATGTTGAAGATGATCCACGATCGCCGAACAATGTTCCTCCCCTTAGGAAGAAACAATCTTGACCAAAAATGTATGCAAGAAGTCTCCCCATTCTTGAAAGGAATATGAAGGAAGAAGACTCAAAATGTATGAAGTCTCTAAACTTTGCTTAGGAGTCACCATGTCAATGTCGAAAGAAGCCACAAACCAATCAGGAGTCTCATGCCAAATTGAAGAATGTGACAATCTAGGATCTAGTGGAAACTAATGTAGAACATGATCCAAAGACAAAGATGTCTTCTTTGAAGACAAAGGTACCTCCTCCAAATGTTGCTCAAGAGTAGCCACAATCATGTCAAACTGTGAGGAATGATCATGTGGGTAAAGAACAAGAGGGTCAAAAGGTTCTCCCTTAACATTTGAAGAAGATGAAGCAACTTCATCAAAGAGAAGATGAATGTCATCAATAGTGTCCTCCAAGTCTGCAAGATAGGACTCACAAAACAAGTCTGTAATACCTATCAAGTACTTATCCCAAGTAGCTGAATCTGGAAGACTATGAATGTCCTGCTGCACTAAATCACTGGAAACCATGGATGTAGCAACACTGAATTATGTAGATGTAATAAGAGATGTAGGAGGAGATGGAATGCCAACACATGTCTCTAGAACCTCAGTCGATGAAAGAACACCAAGATGCAAATGACCATACTAAATCTCCTAAAAAATGTCCACATGAGTGTGATCCTCATCCGAAGGAACAATAGGAGCAAAATGTGAGAAGGTGTACACTCGAGATTGATGATCTACCTCCCCAACTGCAACTATCTCTCTGCTATGGAAATCTTGAATAATCACAAAATCAAGTGTGAACTCAACACTCTTTCCTTCTCCACCATGTGTAATCTGATAGATAGAAGGTACACAAATGATATCATTGAATGATCCTTCTTCAATGTCAATTGATCCTTTCCCACAAACACTCATAGATGTGTTGTTGGCCATCAGAATGGGTGGTGATGAACAAGTCTCATATGAAGGGAACATACTCTATGATGAATCCATATGATGTGAAGCTCTAGAATCAAGGATCCATTTCCCTGACTCAGAATCTGTAACTGCAAAAAGTGCTTTGCCCTTTTGTTTTTCAAACTTTGTCTTTGAAGATGATGAAGAAGAAGAAGATGAACCCCCTAAAGATGAATTCATTTGAACATTCTTTAGTTGATGTTGCAATTCATTAATTTTCTTTATGTAACATTGGTGTTCATCATGCCCCAATTTCTTGCAATATGCACACTGAGGCTTCTACTTAGATGATTCTCCTTTGGAGAGAGAGGACTCAAAAAAATTTGTGGCTTGTTCTTTTTCTTCTTTTGTTTCTTTTCAGGATTCCTTGATTCTTTCTATACCTTAGGTTCACTAGCCACCAATGCTTGTGGTTTGGAAGACTTGAGGATGCCCATTTGAATTAACTTCACTTCTTCCTGGATTAGAAGATTTTAAAAGTCATCAAAAGTAGGCTCAACATATGTAGCTCCCATGGAAACCAGTTGAGTGTGAAAGCTAGAAACAAATACTGAGTACTCAGGACCAAGCTTGGATAAGACATTTAGAATCAACTGTAAATCCTCTTTAGTAATCTTGCAATCCTTTAGTTGTGTTCTCAATTGCTTAATCTTGGAGATATAGTCTTGGATTTTGTCAAACTCCTTAGGATCAAGACTCATCAAATCATTATCAATCTGATAATCCCTAATCTTATCAGTTTTACCAAACAATTTTTCAAAAGTCTCCCAAGCCTACTTAGGTGTTGTGCATGATTCAACATAGAATTGCAAATCAAAACAGACAAATGAACAAATGTACCCAAGAGTTTTCTCATGATTGATCTCCCATATTACCTTTGCATTCGCATCAGTAGGTTCAGGAATAGATTCTTTTACATATCCTATGAAACCTTTTCCCATTAGATAATTCCACACTAATTTTTTCCATGATGCATAATTATATGGAGTTAGGAGTTCAATTTGAGATTTCCCCATTGCAAAAACACACAACCAAGAACTGAAAGCAATCAACCACTGCAAGATCACCCCCCTAAATTCACTCAATCAATGATCCCCCCCAACAAAATATGATCTTGGCACTTTATAATTAGTGTGATTATAGTTTCCACAAGCCAAAATAGCTAAGTGGTCTTTTGATTTTGGTACATGCAAATGCCAAAATTAGGCTATAATTGAAAGTAAAAATTTCTGAGCAAAACTAGACCACACTGATTGTAGATCTAAGAAGTACTCAAAAAATCATGCACTTTCAATAATAATTTTGCCAGAAAATGTTACCGTATGACCCCAAACGGGGCCCCAGAAGGTTTGAAAATGAGGACTGCTCATCAACAGTGATGAAAATCTACAATTTCTAGAAAATCCAGAAACCAAAATCAAAAACCATCTACACCACTATGAAGCCTACAAAATTCTGATCTAAATAAAAAAAAATTCACCAAAATAGGAGGAGATATGACCAAGTTACAAGCATTCAAAGATTAGTTGCCAAAATGAAAACTCCATTGGAGCAGGCGGGAGAAAAGCAAAATTTTTGCCGCCAAATTTGGCAGAACTGCCAAAGATAGTTACCACCAGATAAATGTAGTTGTCACTAAATCTAGGATTCTACCAGTTCAATCTGGAAGCTTACCAATCTGGAGGATCTGCTAAAAAAATTATCTGTCTGCTAAAAACACCGCTGCCAAAATCTCTGCCAAAAATGGCAGATCTGGGAGATAATAATTTTTTTTCTGGTCGAATGGCCTCTGCTGCGTATGGACTCCTCTGTGATTTGATGTTTTTTTTGGAAAAAAAAACAAATTAAAAAAAAATTAAGGTCAAAGCCTTTTGTATAGGAGGCGAGCCCCTTATATGGGGCTTGCGGGGAGGCTTGCCTTATAGACGTATGAACCTATAGGCTACGGGCATATGACCTATGTCAGGGGGTCTCCCTCCTTATATATATATTTTTTTAATTTTGATTTTTTTAAAAACTATATAGTGCCAATTTTTAAAACAAAATTTTTCCTGACCGTACCTCTGACGCCTACACGCACAGGCAGAGAATATACTGTCTATAGGGAGAATATTCTACAGAAGATTCTGTACGGATGGTGAAGGAGGGCAAAAATTTTCCCTGATGGCCTTGGGCTAAGTGCTCCGATTTTGATGATTTGATAGTCGATCTTGGGGTTTTTGGGCCTCTTGTACGCGATGGTAGGGTTAGATTTGACCCAAACTGCTCTGAAGTATCAGGTACCTGTTGGATCTTGCATACACCTCCCAACTTCAAACCCTCATAGATTTGGCCTCCGATGTCTGATCTGGACAAAACAAAAGGTGATTTTGACTATCTTGGCTGCTCTGGATGCAATGGTGACCTCAGATTTACACCAACATGATCCAAAATGAACCTGCAATATAAAGCCACAAGAAGGAAGCCCTCTCAAATTTGGTATTTCTATCAATTTTTTCTGATTCTCTAGGTCATCATGCGATGCAAGAGAAGAGCATACTCAATTTTTCAAGATCCACCATGATTTGCACTCAAGATCTCTCAATAGACTAACCAAAGGCAATCTACAAGCTTTGATACCATGTAAGATTTGGCTTTGGAGATAGCCACCCAAGATCTAGAATCCTAATGGAAAGCACAAATAAAAGAGAAGATCAATATGACAAGAATGAATTGTATTCCTATCAATGAATGCAAATACAAGATTATACTCCCATTACATTATGCTATGACATACCTTGCTTATAAAGGCAAGGGTGAGAGATAAGATGTTGTAGTCATGTGACAAGTGTCTTAATCCTATGACATGTGACAACTATAGGATAAGACAACTATATGACAACTATCAACAACTAGAGACAACTTTCAACATCTAGAAACAACTAGAATGCTTCCTAAGTCAACTTAACATGTGAATATGTGTGTGAATATTATTTAACTAATAAATAGTTAAATAATATGAATTATTCACACAACAAGGGATAAATAGCTAGTAAATATCAAACTAGATATGAAATACCCCTATTCACACTAAAAAGAAGGACATGCTTATGAAGATAGATATGAACAACAAAGGTCTACATTGGAGTAGTAGGCTCAAATGGAAAAAGTAACCAAAGAGGTAGCAGGCCAAAGTCATAGCATGGAGCACCTCATCAGGATGTCCAAGATCAGGACCCACTAGAAAGGCAACACAAGGGTGATCCAAGGGGTAAGGTGGCCCTGGATGCATAAGATAAGGCATCATATGAAGACCAGTGGTCACTTGCACAAAAGGAGATCCATAGGGATGATGGTGATGATCAGGAAATGATCCAACAATAGGAAAATCTAGAAGAGATCCCACCAAGTCGGGATAAAGGGAAAGAAACAAAAATACATGATGCTCACATTGAGCAGCTAGGCCAAATAGGGCCAGAATAAAGTATGCCATCATGACTAGCATCAAAGGTAGAACCTCCTGTACATGATCCAACACCTTTTGATTTTAAGTCATTGTTTACACTGGACAATGTCAAGCCCAAGCGCAAGGCTAGGGCAATGTCAACAATAAAAATGGATTCTACAATGGGGAGGCGAATAGCCCAATTTGTTGTTCCCCTTCTGGATAAAGATAAGGGAGAAATAAGTGCAGGAGAGTTCCAAGTCACCACAATTGACTTGGGACATTCAATAGCCAATCAAGACATATAAGAGCTCAAGTAGAGCACAAAAGCTATGGCAGCCAGGATGAAGAAGCTGAGGGCTAAAAACAAGGAATTAAAAGAGCAGAATGCCCAACTCTAGGCATTCATCAAGGGATTGGTCACACCTACATTGCAGATGCTAAAGAGGCCTATTGCATTGGCATTGGTGAGCCAAGAGGAAATAACAGGTTTGGATGCACAAAAGCATCAGGCCCAAGTCATGAACAAGTGGTTCACACAGTTCATAGATGCAAGAGAGAAGGTAATAGGGACATCCCTGTCCAATTGGGGCATTCTGGCTAATGTGAAGGAAAGAGCAGAGTCACTGAGGAGAACATTCAGATGTAGGCTCAACCAAAGTGATTATGCCTTGGATAGGATGAAGAGAATAAAAGAGATGGATGATAAGGATCTCTTGAAACATAAGATTTTGACCACCCAGACATTAACTAAGGTAAGCACATGGATCCGAGATTTGCAATTTGAAGTAGATGTTTTGAAAGTATGCATGACCAAGGTAGGGGATATAAGTGTAAAGGTCCATGACCTACTATCTGGTGAAATGGAAATTATGGAGGAACTGCTTGGTAGTCCACTGGCAGAAACATAGACTCATGATGAACAAGAGTCTATACAAGCATTCAAGGCTAGGTTTAGTCCAACACTAGAAGATCCTATGCTTCATTTTTCAGAGGCCACTATGGATGAGGTGACGGAGTTGAATGCTAAGATAAATGCATATAATAAGAAGATAGATAATAGAGCAGCTAAGGTGATATCCCTTAGTGAGCAATTACAGGCACAAGAATATGCAAGGGCAAAGGCCCAAGGAGGGGATACGCCACAAATAGATATAGTTGTGCTTGCATGTGACTTTTACAAGAAACTGGATACATGGGTGGTTATCACTGAAGCCTCAAAATAATCATAATAGAATATTCTTAAAAGATGTAGTGAATATGCCAAAGGATATTCCTTGCCAGTTGCACACCACAAAATGATTGCCAATGAGGCAATCATGTGCCAATAATCTTGACCGTTGCCTATTTTTGAGAGGATTCTGACTGTTGGATTAATTATAATTGATCTTGTCCTTATTCTATAAAAGGACATTGATCCTCATTTGTAAAGGGAGATTGAATTGTTGGACTTGTAAGTGCTAAGTTTGTAAATTTTACAACTTTTGTGACTTGTCAAGATTCTTTCTTAGGATCATATGTATATGTACATACTCTTAAGAATACTTAATGAAATGAAGCTACAGATTACTTCCTAATCGTAAATCTTGTGTAATCTTTGGTTGATTTCTAATGTGTAATGGTGGATTACTGCGTTCAAACTGAAATGCATTCACTTTCAATTGCATATTGTCATCATCTTTCCTTTGAAGATTGGTACTGACCATGCATAATTGTGGAGATTCCTAGTGAGGTGTGGTTTAGTTTTACTTCATTTTCATGACTGTATCAGAGTATGTATGTGTGATCATTGATCAAAACTTAGTAATTTTAGGATTTACATTCTCTAAACCCTTCCCTTTGACATTTCATTTCATAATAGTCATAAATAACTGCAAATAATGATGAACTTTAAGTAGAATATAGTAAGTATATGCTGAATTGATGCAAATAACCATATATCTAGAGCATATTATAGTAGTAATTGCAAATCATAGTGATATCATGTAGATAATGACAAATATTGGTTAAATGCATGCTTATAGGCACATTCTTAAGTGAATTTGAGGTGTAGAAGCAAAGATTAATCCAAATTGGAGATAGTTTCAAAAGAATTGATCAAACTTAGAAATATCTTCATTTAGTCCAAATAAGGGATAAATTCAAGTGAATTACTTGAAGTTAGGAATAAATTTATAAATATTTGTACAAATATTGACTTAATACTGTGAGATTTACATAATTGTCAAGAATATATGCAGATAAGGTGAAATAAGTTATACATCAGTGAATATTGAGCAAGTTTTATGGAGATTATGAAATAAAGTATGTAAGGCCCCAACATGATTAACAAGACGCATCAACCCTAAGTGACTGTCAGATGGTCAAGACCTAACTCACGGAGACTGGGATCATGAAATCACTTTGAATTCATCGTATCTTTCAAGATAAATAAAGGTTTGTTGTAAACTTTTATTTCTGTTTGTGTGACTAACAACCACATCAACAGTATCCTTTTTGCACCATGTTGTAGCAAATCAACATTTCCATCTACTAATATTACAAATTCCATAGAAGGCACTTTGTAGTGCATCTAAGTTAGAAGGATTGTTTATCCATCCCTTAGTTTGCCATGCCCCTAGGTTATCCGTATAGTCATCTTTAGCATCTCTTTGAACCCACATGCCTTGTCTACCTTATTTGTGTGCTTTCCATTATTAGATACCAATGATTTTACCATCCATTGCAAAACCATCATGACAATTTCACAATCACCTAGACAATTTCATTCCTTGTCTGGATTTGTATGATTTGGATGAAAAATAAATTAGCACCATTTCACCTTCCTAATTATTTTTCAATGCCTCTTTTGGCCCATAACTTTTTGTAACTTCTATTTGTTGACCACCACACCTTAAAAATTTCATTTTTCATTTCATTAGAACAAGTCCTCCAAACCAAGAAAGCCATTTTTTTTGTTTTAGCAAAGCTCTACAACTATTTCCCTCATAGAAGCCACCTCTAAGTTGCCTTGTTTTACCTAAAGCTTTAATTAGGTCTCTGTTTAGCTTAGCTTTCCCCTCTCTATAGGTTCTTCTGACACTCAAATCAGAGAAGTGATTGGATGTTGAGAATCATGGTACTATGGAGTGCTTCTAAGGATGATATCAACATTTTTTCAATTTGTATTGAAATTAGTTCTAAATTCGTGTACACGTGGTGCATGGTCAGATACGTGCATGTTTATTTTGTTTTCATATTTAGATTACTAGTACTTTGTTATTATTTAGATTAGTATTTTGGGGTTTTTTTTATTAGCTTAGGTTAATTTTTCTTTTTGTATGCTTGTATGTGTGTGTTTTTGTTTATTCCTTATTTGATTCAAAATCAGAGAGCTTCCAAGCTTCTCCCTTGGTTTTAGTCCTCATAAGGATCTGCATTGTGAATTTGAGGACTCTGTTGTTCCCCTTCTTGCTATAAATTCATATTTCCAACCTTATCATAGTTTGATAGACCTTCTAAGGTCTCTAGATCATTGATTATTCATTGTCCCTTGTTCTAGATAGATTAAAACACATGGTGAGTTGCATTGCAACCTTTATATGTGATTTTTAAGGCTCTTTGCATGTTGTCCCCTATTTTGGACAACCTCTTGATCATTAAAAATGATCTTGCTACCTTTATGAGATCTTTTCAAAGATTATGCTATCATTGTCCCTATTTGGATAGTCCATTAGCATATTGAAAACACATTGTGATACAATCTACTTGCCTCACAAATTATTTTCTAGCCTTGTAAAGTATTATTGTTCACTCCCACATGCTTGTGATAGCCCACACATGTCTAATTTTACTATTTGATCATTGTATAAACTTGAAGGAGATTGAATATGGATTTGTGTATCATTATCGGTGCCTCCCAAATCATACTCTTCACTATCCTGAACTTATTTAGCCATCTACACATAGATTTATGCCAATGGATATTACTTAAACATTGTTGGAACTTTCTCTTACATTACTTTCTATTGAACAAATATCACATTTCAATTTGGGGTATTAAAAAGAACTAGTTTGTTTATTGTTTTGAGTATTATAATTTATTATTTGGATAGTAGTGTTGAAGTTAATCATTAATTTTATTTGAGCTATTTTGAACATACTCAACTTGATAGGAATCATATTTTGCTTGCATATTAATGTAATTTACATTTTATCTTGCATAGAATTAATTATAATATCATTTAAACAATACAAACATCATTTACTTTCTTTCCTAGATTTATTAATTTAATTGCATTACCAAAGTCATATAGGGTGTTAGGGTTCAGTTAGATCAGAGAAATAAACAATAACAATTATATGCAGATTAAATAACCCAAATATAACAATGAATAATAACACAAAAGAGATCAACACAGAATCTTTCCTAGATTTATTAATTTAATTGCATTACCAAAGTCATATACGGTGTTAGGGTTTAGGTAGATGAGAGAAATAAACACTAACAATTATATGCAGATTAAATAACCCAAATATAACAATGAAGAATAACACAAAAGAGATCAACGCAGAATTTTAACGTGGTTCACCCAAAATGGGCTACATCCACAGAAACTCAACCATCTAATGATTTTATTATCCAATACAAAATAGATTACAATCTCACGAATCTCATCCCACAACATACATCCCAACTACTTATAAAATCTTTTTGGAAGCTTCTAGAATTAGGGTTTTACAATGTCATTTTTCATTTGTCGGTTAACAAAAATTGACTACTGACCCTGAACGTGTAAAAAAGGGGAAAAACAAATTTCGGGCATTGTGCACTTGAACCCCAGCAAGGATATATTATGAGTGTATAGTATTTGCATGATCAGTCGCCACATACCAAAAATCTCCCACTTGGAGACTGATCAGGCTCCACACCAAACAATCTCCCACTTGGAGACTGATCTTGGACGACACCGCTACACTTGCAACTCCCACTAGATTATAGGCCTGGCTGGTTTCTTATGTCCACCATTATGAGTTGTGAAGGCCAACATAAACTAATGAGGAAATAAGTTTCTCCCATGTAACTGTCTTTGTGAACATATTTGTAGGATTCTCACTTGTGTGAATTTTCTCCAGCTTCAACTATCCATCCTCCAAAACTAATCAGATGAAGTGGTATCTGATCTGTATGTGCTTAGTTTTTGAATGCAGAGCTGAATTCTTAGCAAGATGAATGGCACTCTTGCTATCAGTGTACAAAGGACTATCTTCTTGTCATTGCCCCAATTCCTCCAAAAAATGTTGTAACCAAATCATCTCCTTGCTAGCTTTCGTAGCAGCAACATACTCAACTTCAATGGTTGAAAGCACAACAACCTTTTGCAGCCTTGAAATCTAACTAACTACAGTACCTCCTACAATAAAAACATACCCTATAGAACTCCTCCTGCTATCAATATCACCTTCCAGATCAAAGTCAACATATCCTTTTAGAGAAAAATTTGTTCATCCAAAACATAATTTCTTTGAAGTAGTACCTCTTAAATATTAGAGAATCCATTTTACCACATTCCACTATTCCATTCCCAAATTTCTCATATACCTACTCACAACTCCCACTACATGTGCAATATCTGGCCTTGTGCATACCATTGTATACATCAAGCTGTCAACTGCTAATGCATATGGTATCTTAGACATTTTGTCTTCCTCCTCTTGTGTCTTTGGACACATCTCCTTAGTCAACTTAAAATGACTAGGCAAAGGTGTACTAACTACTTTTGCATTCTGCATGTTAAATCTTTTCAACACCTTCTGTACATACTCACTTTGAGACAAAAATAATTTTCTATTTGTCCTGTCTCGTGTGATCCTTATACCAAGGATTTGTTTTGCTACACTCAAATCCTTCATAGCAAATGAATTTTCTAATTTCTTCTTAAGTTCATTAATATGCTGCATGTTAGACCCAACAACAAGCATGTCATCAACATAAAGCAACAGGATAATATAGCTACCATTACCCAATTTCTTAAAATAAACACAATAATTAGAATGACATCTTTTGTAACCTTGTTTAGCCATAAAACTATCAAATTTTAAATACCATTGCCAAGGTGCTTGCTTCAAGCCATAAAAACTCTTCTTTAACATGCACACAAATTCCTCCTTACCCTTGACCTCATATCCCTGTGGTTGTTGTATGTATATTTCCTCTTCCAAATCCCCATGGAGAAATATTGTTTTCACATCTAGCTGTTCAAGATGCAAGTCTTTCGTAGCCACAAGACTTAGAATAGTTCTAATAGAAGTCATCTTTACAACTGGAGAAAATATTTCATCAAAATCTATACCTTTTTTTTGTGCAAAACCTTTTACCATGAGTCTGGCCTTATACCTTTTCTTGCCTCCATCTTCTTCCTTCAACCTGTAAACCCATTTATTTGGCAATGTTCTTTTACCTGCAGGCAATTGGACTAAGTCCCAAGTCTAATTCTGCAGCAAGGAATCCATATCCTCTTTCATTCCTAGCTCCCACTGCTTTTTGGTATCTACCTGCATTACTTCTTCATAACATTCAGGTTCACCAAAATCAGTTAATAATATAGAATATAATGATGGAGAAAATATTTCTGGAGATCTAGTTATCCTTGTAGGATGTCTAAAACTTGCAAGAGTTTGTGGGATAACTTGTTGTTGCTGAGCATCAGGTACCACTGACATTTTATTTTTCTGGAATCTCATCCAGCACCACATATTCCTTTTTGGCCTATTCATGCTTCTTTTCTTGCAGCCAATCCTTATACATGACCTTCTCATTGAATATAACATCTCTACTCCTAATGATTTTATGATTTTTATAATCCCATAACTGATAACCAAATTCATCTATTCCATATCCAATGAAGGTACATTTTTTGGACTTAGCCTTAAGCTTGGTTCTATTTTCAATATCAACATGGACAAAAGCTTCACAACCAAAGGTTTTTAGAAATGAATAGTTTACCTTTTTACCCATCCATGCCTCCTCTAGAATGCCACCATCCAAAGGATTTGAAGGTCCCCTGTTTATTAAATAAACAACAGTATGTACAACATCTACCCAAAAGTGTAAGGGTAGTCCAACATGCAATCTCATGCTCCTTGCACACTCCATAATGGTACTATTCATCCTCTCAGACACACCATTTTCCTGTGGGGTTCTAGGAATTGTTTTCTGCCTACGAATTCCATTATATGAATAGTAATTCTCAAATTCTCTGCTACAATACTCACCTCCATTATTAGATCTGAGACACTTCAACTTTTTCCCTGTCTCATTCTCAACCAAAGCTTTCCACTTTTTAAAGTTTCAAATATTTCTAAATTTTGGTTTAGGAAATACACCCATGTTTTCCTAGTTGCATCATCAATAAAAGTAACATAATAGAAAGATCCACCAAGAGAAGATACCTGAGCTGGTCCCCATACATCTGAATGCACAAGCTCTAATTTCTCACTCTTCTTCTCTTTCCCAACTTTGATAAATCAGACTCTTTTCTATTTTTCGTAAACACAATTTTCATAGAAATCCAAGTCAATCTGCTTCAGACTTGGTAGCAACTTTTTGAGTGAAAGATCTTCATCCCTATTTCACTCATGTGCCCAAGTCTATGGTGCCACAATTCTATTTTTGTCCCTGTAGCAAGTGATATAACTATCTCAGTAGCAACTATTTCTGTAACAGCTAAGGTAGAATAAGTATTACCAGTACACAAATACAATGTGCCTACCTTTTCACCTTTAGCTACTACTAATGCACCTTTAGTGCCCTTCCAGACTTTGTCTGAAAAGGTAACTATACAACCTTCACTACCTAGTTTTCCTGCAGAGATTAAATTCCTTCTCAAATTTGGAACATGCCTTACCTCCTGTAGAAACCATTCATTTCCATTTTGCAACTTAATTTTTATCTTCCTTTTCCAACAATCTGACAGGGTTCATCATCACCCAAATATACCTATCCAAAATCACCTTGAACATAATCTACAAAATATTTCCTACGGGGTGTGGCATGAAATGAAGCCCCTGAATCCATTACCCAGGAATCATTAGCATTATCTAAACACAAAATTAAAACATCCTATAATTTATTACTTGCAACATTAGCTTCCTTACTGTCATCATGTTCTATGTCTCCTTGTTTTCCCTTTCAAGACCAAAAATCCTTCTTCAAGTGTCCGGGCTTTCCATAGTGCCAGCAATCCATTCTTCCTTTGGATTTAGATCTGCCTTTCTTCGACTTTCCACAATTTTTTGGGATTTTTCCTCTCTCCTTTGTTCTTCCCCTGTTCTCTACAGTCAAAGCATTACCTGATGTTTAACTATCACCTATGCTTTTCTGTCGCATTTCCTCGCTAAGGATAACACCAACAACATCCTCAAATTTTAAAGTATTTGAACCAAAGACAGAGTTACTTACAGCCATTACAAAGCTATTCCAACTTTCTAGCAAAGAACATAAAACTGAGAGAGCCCTCACCTCTACATCAATCTTCACTTTTACAGAAGTTAACTGAATGGTAATCGTATTAAATTCATTTAAATGATCTAACATAGATCCACTTTCAATCATTTTCAGATTAAACAAACGCTTCATGAGAAATGTTGGCAAGAGACAGTGCTTTGCATTGTAGGTGTTGTCATTGATGGCAACTAAGATCATCCCAATCATCTGCATAACCCAATTTGTTCTTACCGAAAGTTAGATTTAGAATTTGTCTAAGTCTAGGCAGTTAGGAACAAAGCAGTAACATATTCTGATATTTTGGTCCGGATCTCTCCGGTGGTAAGTCATGATTAGCTACAGATCTAGGGGAGTCATGATTAGCTACGGATCAAGTTGTAGATATATATAGCCAATGAAATTGAATGATTTAGTGTGTGTGGGGTATGCAAATGAGGTGTATGTGAGAAGAGCAAAAATCTAAAGTGCAAATGAAGGCAGAATAGTAAGAAGAGTAGAGAAAAGATGAAATGTGTAAGATCAATTTTTGTACTTAACCGGAACTGAATTTCTTGCATAGATAGATGCTATTAATTAGTTCAAATCTTTGTCATTCTCTTGTAATATTTCCATAGGCAGTGAGCCTCCTTTTGAGCAGTGAGCTCTGGGCAGTGAGACCAAATGCATGTGCATTCCCATTTGTAAAAATACTTTTAATAGGGTATTAATATTTGTGGATTAACCCCCACTGTGGTTTTTCCCTTAACCGGGTTTCCATGTCAAAATCTTGGTGTCGAATGTGTTATCTATGTTTTCTATTCATATGTTATTGATTGATGCTGAAATGTTTATATCATTAAATTGATTCTAAGTGGTAAAGGAAGAATAAAAGAAAGAGGGATTGAAAATGTGTAACAACTGATTCACCCCCGCCCCCCTCTCAGTTGTCCGGACCTAAACCAACAATTGGTATCAGAGCAAAGTTCCTTTGGAAAAGTTTAACAGCTTAAGGAAGATCTGGGAAGACATTAAAAATGGATGAATATAATCTTCAAGGACAACTTAATCTCTCCCTAGATGATCTTGAGCAGTCCAAGGAAGAAGTCCAACAACTACAAGATAATCTCAAAAAGGCTGAAGACTTCATTGAGATCTTAAAAGAAAAGTTGAACAAATCCAATGCAAAAGGAAAGGAGCAACTTCTTCAATCGGAAGACAAGGCCCTGAAATAAAGGACAAAAGAATGTGAAAAGTTAGCTAAAGAAGTTGTTATCCTAAAACATGAGATGGAAACTGGGGTGATAAGACTAACCAAGGAAATTGAAGACAGGAAGAAATCTGAAGAGATGAAGCAAAATCTGAAAGAAAGTAATGAAGAATGCTGTAGATTGGATGGAATAACTGGTCTTCTAGAATCTAATGTACAAAGAAGTAGAAATAATGAGAGAGAACTTGAGAGACAGGTTATCAATCTTAGACATGACCTAGAAATTACAAATTTGTATAAAGAGAAGTTCAAAATAAGCTCAGCTAAACTCAAAACACTAATTGAAGAACATAAAAAGGCTAATGAGAAGCGTAATCCTAAACATGAGAAAGGTGAAAGCTCCAGATTTGGACAAAGAAATTTCCAACCAAGGAACAGGACTAGAAAACCTCTGGTAAGACATCCTAATGCTCAAAGATATCCATCATTTAATGGAAATTATTTCAATTGCAATAAATTTGGTCATAAAGCTACTTAGTGCAGAAGTAGAGCAAATCAAAATGGTCCATCCTTATCTGGTCAATGTTTCAAATGCAAGAGGTATGGTCACAAATCCAATGAATGTAGAAGTATGTTAATGAATAACTCAAATGGCAATTCTTTCAATGGCTACTACTTTGCTTGCAATGGATTTGGACACATGGCTAATCAGTGCAGAACAAAAGGAAATCAAGTGTGCTTTAACTGCAATAAATCTGGTCATATTGCAAGACTCTGCAGAAATAAGAACAATGGAAGAAGAGGTCCGGTAAACAAAAAAATGGATGAGCAGAAACAAGATAGAGACAAAATAAAAATTGATGTGAATGAGATACAGAGTGAAATGAACAAGATTTGGATAAAGAAAGATACAATAAACAATAGTGATGGGTCCGCATCAGAATCCGGTGCTGACAATTCCTTCAGGAATTAAGTCAGAAGCTCTAACTCAGGGGGAGCTGCGTAGAACATCAAATTCCCCCAGTTAGTAAGTGGGTGCTTGAGTCCAACACAATAAAAGAGAACATTATGAATTGATCCAGAACCTTTGGAAGGATTTCTGGAAGAAAAGATGTTGATATGAAATCTTGCAGAGTGATTCATGAAGAACTATCAAAAATAAAGTAACCAAATATAATTAGGGCATCACATTTATTACAATGCCAAATTAGGTTTTGCAAAAGATAAAAGGTCACTTGGCCACTCCTTTGAATCACCTTGTATTCGAAGAAAACAAGAAGAAGAGCATTTGAGCTACAAATCTAGAGACTGAGGCAAAGAGCAAATTCGACCAGAAAATTGATCAACCCTAACACCGTGAAAGAAAAAGGTACCTCTCTGTAAAAATCTCAATCTAAAATCTGTTGAGATGGCTAGTCCTCATGTTGTTGACATTACTAAAAGGCCTCGACCAAAATTCAAGAAGCATCCTCACAAAACAATTGAAGTCGACTCATTAGGTGCTTTTTCAAATGTTTCATATGGTGTGCTGCATGTAGAAGACATTAGGGTTTATATTCATGCAAATATAGATGAGTTTGGAGATTCAAGGTATGCAGACTTGTTTGAGAAACAACTCAAGGATGAAAATGATGAACTTAAATCCAAGTATAAGGCACTACATGATAAACATTTTCTTCAGATTATGGGGTTTCCAACATTTGATGAGGATGAATGGGTCCTATATGTCTTGAGTCAGATGCATGATGAATTCATTTGGTTGTTAAAACCATTCAAAATTACCAAGGATGCTATAAGAAATGTAACTGGTTTAAACTCAACTAGAGGATTGCCCATGCTGAAGGCCGTGAAAAACCAGACAGTGACTGATGCTACCGGTGCTAAGTTTGACAAAAGGGTAATGACCAATTCACCTCCATGGTGATTGGGTACAAGATTTACCTCTCAAGCAGAGAAAATTTTGTTTCCAAAACAGCAATATATGCTACTTACAAGATGCTAAAGGAAAATATTGATTATGACTTGTGTGAACTACTATAGAATTAACTGATTGAAAATTTAAACAAAATCAAGAAAGATAAGAAAAACACTTTCAAGTATGGTACACTGATTATATGTCTATTCTTTTATTTATGAATGAAGTACTTGGTGTAAAAGGTGTGCACTGGACTAAGGATGTGCCAGTTGCCATTTAGATCAGAAATCATCTTCGCAATATTAGTGATTTCAAAGCTCAGAAAAATGCAATATGGGGTTACTTCAAGAATTTTTAGAGTATGATGCACTCAGGGGAAAGAATCCCTAATTCAATTGTTGGCAAGTACAAAAATGAAATATGCTTCATGGTTGATACTGATCAGTGTTTAATGGAAGCAGTGGAACCCAGAACTGTTTGGATCATGCCCATGGGGTATGAAGTAGATGAAAGGATCCTGGACATCTATGCTCAACATCTTCTAAGCAAGCCCAAAGACACAACGGTTGAAAGATTTGGAACTTATGAAGAGCTGAGTTTAAAGTTGCATACTGAGCTCAGAGAACCTAAAACTAATAAGAGAGTAAGGAAAGAAGTTGTGCAGCTAGCTAAAAATCTAGGCCTAACTAAGGAAGCTGTGAAGAAATTCAGAGAAAGAATAGAGAAGGATGAGAAAGAGAAACAAGATAAGAAACAAACAGGTGATCTGGTGGAACTCTCTTCCACTTCAAGAACTACTAGAAGCTCTGCTACTGCCTCTGAAGTTGTAAAACTGGAAGCAAAATCATCTGGAAGATGGGAGAAAAGGAAGAAAACAAAAGCATCCTGGACCTATGAAAGCATAAGAGAAGAAGAAGATACAAACTCAGACATTGAAATCAAGGAACTAAAGGTCACTAGAACAAAAGCTGCAAAACTAACCAAACAAAAGTCCTACGAAAGCAAAAGGACTAGAAAAAAGCAAAAGACAGAAGATTATGAGGAATATGTTGAGAAGCCCACACTCTCCCTAGAAGATGTGATAAAATCAGTCACTGTGGATGGTAATCTAAGACCCATGATTGAATTCTATGATGAATATAATGACATGGATAAAAGGGTGTTGGAGGAAGCAACGGTCAGATATCACAACATCTACAATAAGGCACTGATTGAGATAACTTCTAAGTTACCACAAAGTCTGGCAAATATCTTGGAGTTGAGAAAAGAAAATGCCAAGTGCAAGGACATAGAGATCAGGGAACATGAGCTAATAAATTTGTGTCCTCAAATTTCTCCTGATCAAATAGATATGATATTCAAGGAAGTCAAAGATGACTTTAGAAGCAAAAGGAGAATGAACAAACTCATGCTTGGAGAAATAAATGAAATCATTGAAGAAACTCAAGAGATTCTTTTGAAAGCCTTGAGAAAGCACAATTTTCCTATAGTCACAAAAGAAGTTCCGGATGGTGAAGAAGAGAACATTTTTGAGCAGCAATCTGAGTTGGGTGAAGCCTCTATTCCAGAAGTAGAACAAGCCAATCAGGAGGATATAGAAATATCGGATAAAGTAGTTGGTACAGGAAATACTCCCAATCCACCTGATATGTCAGGAAAAGAGGATAATATTACTACTTCACAAAGCCCTCCGGATCAAGTAGCAAATGATGAACAAATAGGAAAGAGTCCTTCTGCAAAGAACACAAAGAAAGATAAAGCAGAAGAAGATGGTGCAAATGTTAAAACACATAAACCAGATACTGAGAAAATTAATGAACAAAAGGATGGTTTAGAAAATGTTGCAAGAGACACTGTAGAAATAGTAAAAAGTCTTCTTGAAAAGGAGATGAGTGAGCTTGATGAACCTAAACTACTCCAAGGGCTATCCAATTGAAATGCTCTCTCTACAATTCAGCTGATGAAAATAGCATCATTCACCCAAATAAAGGCTAGAGAAAAGATGTTAAAATTCCACATAAAGGACAATGAACTACTGGGGATTGCATTCGAGATCTTGGAAAAGTTAATGCTTGCTTACTAGAAGAGTCCATCTGTTTCCCCCTCTAAACATCTGAGAAATCTTGTAAGTTCTATGAATAATCATTTTGAGTCCTTTGAGAAGTCTGCGGAGGCAAAAGTTCAAAAAGAATTCCTGGATAAGAAATTTTGTGAAATAAAGAATCTAATAGGAAATGATACAAGAATACTTGGTATTAGCATAAAAAGTATTCAGAAATCTCTAAATGATGGAATCGATATGTACAAATTATGTCTATCATGGCCCAAAGTTAATGAGGATATTGAGATAAGGATAAAGGAGCAAGAACCAAAATTGTTAGATCTCTCTCAAAATTTGATCCTCTAACAATTTCACCTATAAGTCAAGAATGTCAAGTAATCAGCCTGACAGATGAGATAAAGAGGCTTGTTAAAGAAAAAGGTAACATTATGAAGAGAATGTGTGAGCTCCGGGGATTAATTGCCCTTAAGTTAGAGACAATGTATAATGCACTATCTGAAGGTCAGAGTGCAGCACAGACTAGTGATCTAGCAGATCTGTCAAAGGTAGAAGCATATTCATTTTTGCTAAGTGGGCACCTCTCCATTTTGGATGGAATGAAGAACACTTGGGCCTCTGAACTTGTACAAATAAAAACTAGTTTTGCAGACATTCTCATGTTCATGAAAATAAGACTTAATGATTAATTGTACATATGTGGCAGTATATACAGAATATTTGGAGAGTTTTGGCTTGCGGACCCCACCCTTTGCCATTGATATCAAAGGGGGAGTGAAGGGCAGTGAAAAATGAGGTATTCAACAAAGGGGGAGCACCGGAATAAGTGAAGTACATGAGCGTACAGACAAAGGGGGAGTTGCACTAGATAATTAGTCAGTTTTCACTAAGTTTTGCCATTATTGCCAAAGGGGGAGATTGTTGGCAAGAGACACTACTTTGCATTGTAGGTGTTGTCATTGATGGCAACTAAGATCATCCCAATCATTTGCATACCCAATTTGTTCATACCGGGAGTCAGATTCAGAATTTGTCTAAGTCTGGGCAGTTAGGAACAAAGCAGTAACAGAGTTTGGTATTTTGGTCCAGATCTCTCCCATGGTAAGTCATGATTAGCTACGGATCTAGGGGAGTCATATGCATTGTAAAGATAGTGCAAATCCAAATTTTTGTCCTCTGGTGATGAAGGATTCAAAAGATATTAGCCTCTGAGTACCGGGTTCTAGTTTATTAGAGCAGACAGAAGGAGAACAGGCCGACCTTGCAGAAGGTCTTGATTCCGGATGTATGGAAGTTGTTTGTTGGACATATAGTGATGAATAGTGAGTGTAGCTGACATGAGTAATGATTTTTAAGAGCAAGTTTTGGTCCGCTCCTTAAGTTATATATAGATCTAGCCGACAGAGTAGAGCATTCATTAAAGTTTTAAGTGTTGTTAAAGCCGACTGATAGAATGATTGTAGATCATGTTGTAGATATATATAGCCAATGAAATTGAATGATTCAGTGTGTGTGGGGTATGTGAATGAGGTGTATGTGAGAAGAGAAAAAATCCAAAGTGAGAATGAAGGTAGAATAGTAAAAAGAACAGAGCAAAGATGAAATGTGTAAGATTAATTTTTGTACTTAACCGGAACTGAATTTCTTGCATAGATAGATGCTATTAATCAGTTCAAATCTTTGTCATTCTCTTGTAATATTTCCATAGGTAGTGAGCCTCCTTTTGAGTAGTGAGCTCTAGGTAGTGAGCCTGAATGCATGTGCATTCCCATTTGTAAAAATACTTTTAACAGGGTATTAATATTTGTGGGTTAACCCCCATCATGGTTTTTCCCTTAACCGGGTTTCCACGTCAAAATCTTGGTGTCGAATGTGTTATCTATGTTTTCTATTCATATGTTATTGATTGATGCTGAAATGTTTATATCATTAAATTGATTCTAAGTGGTAAAGGAAGAATAAAAGAAAGAGGGATTAAAAATGTGTAACAACTGATTCACCCCCCCTTCTCAGTTGTCTGAACCTAAACCAACAATTGGTATCAGAGCAAGGTTCCTTTAGAAAAGTTTAACAGCTTAAGGAAGATCTGGGAAGACAGTAAAAATGGATGAATATAATATTCAAGGACAACTTAATCTCGCCCTAGATGATCTTGAGCAGTCCAAGGCAGAAGTCTAACAACTCCAAGATAATCTCAAAAAGGCTGAAGACTTCATTGAGATCTTAAAAGAAAAGTTAAATAAATCCAATGCAAAAGGAAAGGAGCAACTTCTTCAACTGGAAGATAAGGACCTGAAAGAAAAGACAAAAGAATGTGAAAAGTTAGCTAAAGAAGTTGTCCTAAAACATGAGATGGAAACTAGGGTGATGAGACTAACCAAGGAAATTGAAGATAGGAAGAAATATGAAGAAGAGATGAAGCAAAATCTGAAAGAAAGTAATGAAGAATACTGTAAATTAGTTGGAATAGCTGGTCTCCTAGAATCTAATCTATAAAGAAGTAGAAATAATGAGAAAGAACTTGAGAGATAGGTTATCACTCTCAGACATGACCTAGAAATTATAAATGCATATAGGGAGAAGTTCGAAATAATCTCAGCTAAACTTGAAACACTAATTGAAGAACAGAAAAAGGTTAATGAGAAGCGTAATCCTAAACATGAGAAAGGTGAAAGCTCTGGATCTGGACAAAGAAATTTCCAACCAAGGAATAGGACTAGAAAACCTCTGGTAAGATAGCCTAATGCTCAAAGATATCCATAATTTAATGGAAATTGTTTCAATTGCAATAAATTTGGTCATAAAGCTACTCAGTGCAGAAGTAGAGCAAATCAAAATGGTCCATCCTTCTCCGGTCAATGCTTCAAGTGTAAGAGGTATGGTCACAAATCCAATGAATGTAGAAGTATGTTAATGAATAACTCAAATGGCAATCCTTTCAATGGCTACTGCTTTGCTTGCAATGGATTTGGACACATGGCTAATCAGTGCAGAACAAGAGGAAATCAATTGTGTTTTAACTACAATAAATCTGGTCATATTGCAAGACTCTGCAGAAATAAGAACAATAGAAGAAGAGGTCTAATAAACAGAAAAATGGATGAGTAGAAACAAGAAAGAGACAAAAGAAAAATTGATGTGAATGAGATACAGAGTGAAATGAACAAGATTTGGATAAAGAAAGATACAATAAACAATAGTGATGGGTCCGCATCGGAATCCGGTGCTGACAATTCCTTCGGGAATTAAGTCAAAAGCTTTGACTCAGGGGGAGCTGCATAGAACATCAAATTCCCCCAGTCAGTAAGTGGGTGCCTGAGTCTGGCACAATAAAAGAGAACATTTGAATTGATCCAAAACCTTTGGAAGGATTTCTAAAAGAAAAGATGTTGATATGAAATCTTGCAGAGTGATTCATGAAGAACTATCAAAAATAATGTAACTAGATATAATTAGGGCATTGCATTTATTACAATGCCAAATTAGGTTTTGAAAAAGATAAAAGGTCACTTGGTCACTCATTTGAATTACCTTGCATTCAAAGAAAACAAGAAGAAGAGCATTTGAGCTACAAATCTAGATACTGAGGTAAAGAGTGAATTCGACCAACAAATTGATCAACCCTAACCCCGTGAAAGAAAAAGGTACCTCTCTGTAAAACTCTAAATCTGAAATCTGTTGAGATGGATAGTCCTCATGTTGTTGACATTACTGAAAGGCCTCGACCCAATTACAAGAAGCATCCTCACAAATCAATTGAAGTCAACCCGTTAGGTGCTTTTTCAAGTGTTCTATATGGTGTGCTGCATGTAGAAGACATTAGGGTTTATATTGATGCAAATATAGATGAGTTTGGACATTCAAGGTATGTAGAATTGTTTGAGAAACAACTCAAGGATGAAAATGATGAACTTAAACCTAAGTATAAGGCACTACAGGATAAACACTTTCTTCAGATTATGGGGTTTCCAACATTTGATGAGGATGAATGGGTCCGATATGTCTTGAGTCAGATGCATGATGAATTCATTTGGCTATTAAAACCATTCAAGATTACCAAGGATGCTATCAAAAATGTAACTAGTTTAAACTCAACTAGAGGATTGCCCATGCTGAAGGACATGAAAAACCAGACAGTGATTGATGCTACTGGTGCTAAGTTTGATAGAAGGGCAATGACCATTAATGACATTATTAAACTAGATGTCAAATTCGCCTTCATGGTGATTAGGTACAAGATTTACCACTCAAGAAGAGAAATTCTATTTCTGGAACAACCATTTATGCTTCTTACAAGATGCTAAAGGAAAATATTGATTATGACTTGTGTGAACTACTACAAAATCAACTGATTGAAAATTTAAACAAAATCAAGAAAGATAAGAAAAACACTTTCAAGTATGGTACACTGATTCTATGTCTATTCTTTTTCTTTATGAATGAAGTACCTAGTGTAAAAGGTGTGCACTGGACTAAGGATGTGCCAGTTGCCATTTAGATCAGAAATCATCTTTGCAGCATTGGTGATTTTAAAGCTCAGAAAATTACAATATGGGGTTACTTCAAGAATTTTTAGAGTAGGACACACTCAAGGGAAATAACCCCTAATTCAGTTATTGACAAGTACAAAAATGAAATATGCTTCATGGTTAATACTGATTAGTGTTTAATGGAAGCAGTGGAACCCAGAACTGTTTGGATCATGCCCATGGGGTATGAAGTAGATGAAAGGATCCTGGACATATAAGCTCAACATCTTCTAAGCAAGCCCAAAGACACAACAGTTGAAAGATTTGGAACTTATGAAGAGCTGAGTTTAAAGTTGTATACTAAGCTCAGAGAACCTGAAACTAATAGGAGAGTAAGGAAAGAAGTTGTGCAGCTAGCTGCAATTTTGGGCCTAACTAAGGAAGCTGTGAAGAAATTCAGAGAAAGAACAGAGAAGGATGAGAAAGAGAAACAAGATAAGAAACAAACAGGTGATCCGGTGGAACTCTCTTCCACTTCAAGAACTACTAGAAGCTCTGCTACTGCCTCAGAAACTACAAAACCAGAAGCAAAATCATCCAGAAGATGGGAGAAAAGGAAGAAAATAAAAGCATCCCGAACCTATAAAAGCATAAGAGAAGAAGAAGAAGATACAGACTCAGACATTGAAATCAAGGAACTAAAGGTCACTGGAACAAAAGCTGTAAAACTAACCAAACAAAAGTCCTACGGAAGCAAAAGGACTAGCAAAAAGCAAAAGATAGAGGATTATGAGGAATATGTTGAGAAGTGCACACTCTCCCTAGAAGATGTGATAAAATTAGTCACTGTGGATGGTAATCTAAAACCCATGATTGAATTCTATGATGAATACAATGGCATGGATAAAAGGGTGTTGGAGGAAGCAACGGTCAGATATCTCAACATCTACAACAAGGCACTGATTGAGATAACTTCTAAGTTACCACAAAGTCTGGCAAATATCTTGGAGTTGAGAAAAGAAAATGCCAAGTGCAAGGACATAGAGATCAGGGAACATGAGCTAATAAATTTGTGTCCTCAAATTTCTCTTGATCAAATAGATATGATATTCAAGGTAGTCAAAGATGACTTTAGAAGCAAAAGGAGAATGAACAAACTCGTGCTTGGAGAAACAAGTGAAATTGTTGAAGAAACTGAAGAGATTATTTTGAAAGCCTTGAGAAAGCACAATTTTCCTATAGCCACAAAAGAAGTTCTGGATGGTGAAGAAGAGAACATTTTTTAGCAGCAATCTGAGTTGGGTGAAGCCTCTATTCTGGAAGTAGAACAAGCCAATTAGGAGGATACAGAAATATTGGATAAAGTAGTTGGTACAGGAAATACTCTGAATCCACTTGATACGTCAGGAAAAGAGGATAATATTACTACTTCACAAAGCCCTCTGGATCAGGTAGCAAATGATGAACAAATAGGAAAGAGTCCTTCTGCAGAGAACACAAAGAAAGATAAAGTAGAAGAAGATGGTGCAAATGTTAAAACACATAAAGCAAATACTGAGAAATCTGATGAACAAAAGGATGGTTTAGAAAATGTTGTAAGAGACACTGCAGAAATAGTAAAAAGTCTTCTTGAAAAGGAGATGAGTGAGCTTGATGAACCTGAACTACTCAAAGCGCTAGCCAATCTAGATGCTCTCTCTCCAATTCAGCTGATGAAAATAGTATCATTCACCCAAGTAAAGGCCAGAGAAAAGATGTTAAAATTCCACATAGAGGACAATGAACTATTGGGGCTTGCATCTGGGATCTTGGAAAAGTTAATGCCTGCCTACCAGAAGAGTCCATCTATTTCCCCCTCTGAACATCTGAGAAATCTTGTAAGTTCTATGAATACTCATTTTGAGAAGTTTACAGAGGCAAAAGTTCAGAAAGAATTCCTAGATAAGAAATTTTGTGAAATAAAGAATCTGATAGGAAATGATAGAAGAATACTTGGTACTAGCATAAAAAGTATTTAGAATGCTCTAAATGATGGAAGTGATATGTACAAATTCTATCTATCATGGCCCAAAGTTAATGAGGATATTGAGATAAGGATAAAGGATTAAGAACCGAAATTGTTAGATCTCTCTCAAAATTTTGATCCTCTAACAGTTTCACCTATAAGTCAAGAATGTCAAGTAATCAGCCTGACAGATGAGATAAAGAGGCTTGTTAAAGAAAAAGGTAACATTATGAAGAGAATGTGTGAGCTCCGGGGATTAATTACCCCTAAGTTAGAGACAATGTATAATGCACTATATGAAGCTCAAAGTGCAGCACAGACTAGTGATCTAGTAGATTTGTCAAAGGCAGTAGCATATTCATTTTTGCTAAGTGGGTACATCTCCATTTTGGATGAAATGAAGAGCACTTGGGTGTCTGAACTTGTACAAATAAAAACTAGTTTTCTAGACATTCTCAAGCTCATGTAAATAAGACTTAATGATTAATTGTACATATGCGGCAGTATATGCATAATTTTTGGAGAGTTTTGGCTTGCAGACCCCACCCTTTTCCATTGATGTCAAAGGGGGAGTGAAGGGCAGTGAAAAATGAGGTATTCAGCAAAGGGGGAGCACCAGAATAAGTGAAGTACACAAGTGTACAGACAAAGGGGGAGTTACACTAGACACTTAGTCATTTTTCACTAAGTGTTGCCATCAATGCCAAAGGGGGAAATTGTTGGAAAGAGACACTGCTTTGCATTGTAGGTGTTGTCATTGATGGCAACTAAGATCATCCCAATCATCTACATAACCTAATTTGTTCATATTGGGAGTCAGATTCAGAATTTGTCTAAGTCTGGGCAGTTAGGAACAAAGCAGTAATAGAGTCCGGTATTTTGGTCCGGATCTCTTCGGTGGTAAGTCATGATTAGCTATGGATCTAGGGGAGTCATATGCATTATAAAGATAGTCCAAATCTAGATTTTTTGTCCTCTGGTGATGAAGGATTCAAAAGATATTAGCCTCTGAGTACCGAGTTCCAGTTTGTTAGAGCAGACAGAAGGAGAACAGGCCCACCTTGCAAAAGGTCTTGATTTCGGATGTATGGAAGTTGTTTGTTGGACAAATAGTGATGATTAGTGAGTGTGGCCGACATGAGTAATGATTTTCAAGAGCAAGTTTTGGTCTACACCTTGAGTTATGCATAGATCTAACCGACAGAGCAGAGCATTCCTTAAAATTCTAAGTGTTGTTAAAGCCAACTGATAGAATGATTGTAGATCATGTTGCAGATATATATAGCCAATGAAATTGAATGATTTAGTGTGTGGGGTATGCAAATGAGGCGTATGTGAGAAGAGTAGAAATCTAAAGTGTGAATGAAGGCAGAATAGTAAGAAGAGCAGAGCAAAGATGAAATGTGTAAGATCAGTTTTTGTACTTAACTAGAACTAAATTTCTTGCATAGATAGATGCTATTAATCAGTTCAAATCTTTGTCATTCTCTTGTAATATTTCCATAGGCAGTGAGCCTCCTTTTGAGTAGTGAGCCCGAATGCATACGTATCCCATTTGTAAAAATACTTTTAATAGGGTATTAATATTTGTGGGTTAACCTCCATCGTGGTTTTTCCCTTAACCGGGTTTCCACGTCAAAATCTTGGTGTCGAATGTGTTATCTATGTTTTTTTATTCATATGTTATTGATTGATGCTGAAATGTTTATATCATTAAATTGATTCTAAGTGGTAAAGGAAGAATAAAAGAAAGAGGGATTGAAAATGTGTAACAACTGATTTACCTCCCCTCTCAGTTGTCTGGACCTAAACCAACAAGAAATACCTTATTAGAGGCTGAGGGTTTTTCATACAATTTAGCCAAAGCTTTCATCAGTTCATCTGTTGTCTTCACTTCTGTTATATTGAACACCACAGATGGTGCCATGCACAACTGAATGGTTCCCAGTACCTTTTTGTCTAGAAGTTCCTAATCCTCATCAGTCATTACTGCTGGTTTCTTAGCTTTTCCTTCCAATGGCCTCCATAAATCCTTCTAATAGAGATAATCCTCCACCTGCATCTTCTATAATTAATAGTTCTGCCCATTGAATTTATCTACCTTCAATTTACCCTCATCCGCCATTGCTCTGACTTAACTGTGAGACTCCCACTCAACTGTGAGACCTTCCTACAGACGATAATTGAACACAACCCACTCTGATACCAGTTGTTATGGTTTAGGTAGATAGGAGCAATAAACACTAACAATTATATGCATATTAAATAACCCAAATATAACAATAAAGAATAACACAAAAGAGATCAACATAGAATTTTAACATGGTTCACCCAAAATGGGCTACATTAACAGAAACTCAACCATCCAATGATTTTATTATCTAGTGCAAAACATATTACAACTTCATGAATCTCATACCACAACATACATCCCAACCACTTATAACAAAGATTTTTGGAAGCTTCTAGAATTAGGGTTTTACAATGTCATTTTTCATTTGTCGGTTAAAAAAATTAACTACCGACCCCGAACGTGTAAAAAAGAGGAAAAAAATTTCAGGGGCTGCGCCCCCGAACCCTGACAAGGATACGTTATGAGTGTATAGTATTTGCATGACCAGTCGCCACATACCAACATAGGAAATGAGCATATAGCTTGAACTTAAATATTTCATACATGGAGTTGTATTTCATTGAAGCACATTTTTCTTTATTGCATTACTAGTTAGTAAACATTATCAAAATATAAAACACAAAAACATTAACACATTAGAAAAACCCAAAGCATGAGTTAATTCATTGTTGCATCTCTACACATCCATGTGTCCTAGGATCCCTCTTAACATCATCAAGGAGTTGTGAGAAGGCATTCCCCCTCTCCCTTTGACTAATCTTCTCCTTGAGTTTCTTAATGAAATTGAAGAGGATCCTACAGAGCATTTCACTCTACCAGCATTGAGGCATGATCCTTTACCTTGACCTAAAAATGGGAGGTTTCCAATAGTGTCTCCCATCATTAATTTATTATTGTGTCATGGGCAAGTGTAGCCTAAGGATTTTATACATCTTTGAATCTATCCACATGTTCTTCAATTTAGTCTTAGTTACCAAGTATGACTAGTGTTGGTCTCTTACAATGATCTAACAACTGAACTCTTAAAACTGTAACTCAAAGATTGGACATCTAAACTGAGTAGCTGTCTTAATCACTATGGAGATGCATTTCACTTGTCAACCCAAAGATGTGAACTTGAAATGGGTCAGCATAATATGTGCACTAAGAACTTCAAAGTAGCCATGTTCATTCTATAGCTAAGAAAGACATAATACTGAAGATAAACTGCTAGAAAGGAAATAACGAGAATACTAAATATTAACCAACAACTATTCTGGAATCAAGTACATAACACAAAGTAACAATCTGGGCAAACAAACAGGAAACTACTTTCTCTGCTTTGGCTGCAGGAACAGACACAGAATAGAATTCTAGTGGCTGCAGGAACATTCAATGCTAGATTTACTAAACACTTAACAGAAAATGTAACTAAACTAAAGGGTGGAATTCTCACCAAGTGGGCTCCCTTGGATGAGTATTCCCTAAAACAAATGTAAACTCAGAAATGTGAACTCACAACTTTATTTTATTCATTCAAAAAGATGAGTACAACTGAACATTATAACTGTATTACTAAAAACTAAATAATGCAAGTACAATCTCTGAATAGTCAACAACCCCTCAGAAGGAGTATCAGAGTCTTATTTATAGAAGAAAGTCTACTAACTAACTAGCAGGGCGGTCAACTCCAATAGAATAGGAGGACGCAACATTATGGAAAACATAGAAAGTGGAAGGAGGTTACGCATGTAAGGGAATCTGGTCAAGCGAGTTGCTTTAACATAGATTTAGCATAACTATAACTCCTAAATTCACTCAACAGGTATTTAAGATCAGTTACAAAATAGTTGCCTTCCCTCCATTTGATATTTGAACAGCCACCACCTTTGTCTTTTATGGTAATCGACCATCCAGCAGAATCTTCCTCACTTTATGGATGTCGATTATATCTACATAATAATGTTAGTACACACAAATAATTGTACATTCGTAACTACCTTAGAGTAATATTCATTAACCATATGCAACATTAACATAGATAGTTCAAATAGCATGTCTTTGCCATAAAAGGATATAAGAAATGACATATGCTCAACAAGTTATAGTTTTAGGGCAATGACATAGAAAGATCAAGATTAAAGTATCAAAGTCCAAGATAGCTACATAAAATAGACAATAAAGTTTAACAAAATTTGAGTCATAAACTAGACTCATCACTCTCCCCAACCTAAGATTTTGCTGGTCCTCTAGCAGAGGAAGGGTTGTTCTTTTGCTTGGTTAATGCTCTGAAGTTAGCAACTGCCAATTGTCCAATATCAATCTCTCTGGTGTGTGAAGTAGGATCCCAATAGAATCCTTGTTGCCTATCCATCCTGCTCCATCTTTGTTTTTCTTCTGCAATATCATACTAGTAAAATATGTAATTTGGCACTGGCCACAATAGGATAGGTGGTTCAAAAATTAAGGGAAGCCAGAATTGTCCCTTTGTTCTCCCAATCTAAATATATCTATCCACCCTTTTACAGGCTGCAGCATAATTCTGCAGAGAGTGAGGCTCTGCTTATTTTAGCTCATCAGATAAACTATTCCACCTTTGTGTCAACTGTCTGTTCACATATTCTCCAGTAGTGCGTACCATCTTTTCATATTCTCTGTATGCTGCTTCTCTTTCATGTAGGATTCTGTTACCATAACTTGGCCTATAAAATATCCTATGCCAATCATTAAAAATGCTTCCTGGATTTCCAGATTCTGCTCTAACAGGCAATGGAGTGTTGAATTCTAATTTCTTATAAGCCCTGAATTGTTGTCCCCAACTAACCTCATTTTGCATCCAAGACATAAATGCCCTCAACTGAACATCCCCAACATACAACAAGGGGTTCCACTCATGGTCTTGGGACACAGCAAAATTATACAAATAAAACTCACACAATAAATTCTTTATTTCTGGAGGAGCAATCCTATAAGCATTGAAAAATTCAAGAGGAGTTTCAATGGAAGGGTTCAAACCAGAAACAATTCTTGCCAACTTAAAAGAGAGGTACCTTTCCTTTAAATGTAGAGCATAGACTCTTGGAGGAGTCCTGCATTCTAATACCTGAGGCACCAAAGCTGTCATACCATCTACTCTCTCTTTTAAAATTGCAATTTATGCATCCTTTTCTTTAATCTCTTCATCCTTCTTTTGAATTTCAACTTTTAATCTATGTTTCTCCCACTTCCATTCCTCTTCTCTCCTCTGCATTTCATTCCACAAATTTATGGCAACCATGTGCATTAAAAAGTCAAGAGGTCTGTGTATGCCTATCAAAGGCTTTCCTAGCACAGATAGTAGTTCCTGTAACATAGGCTACAGGGTTTTTGATTGCTCAGCCAAATCTGGCTGCAGGGTGTCTTGCTACAGGAACTCCTATTGACCTTCATGTTCTTGTCTCTCAATATGCCTAGCAGTGGTGGTAAGGTCTGCCAGAGTTACATCTACTGCTTCCTTAATTATGTCTTCTTTTTCTACATCATTATCACGCCCCACTGGGGCCTCTGCTTCCTCAGTTGTCATTTCATCAACCCTAGGGCTTGTTTACATAGATGCACCGAAGGCAGGCTCAGTAGGCCTTGGTTTACTAGAAGGGATTTCATGTTGTTCTTCAGCTACAGGAAGAACAGTGTCAACTTTTCATTTCCTAGAGTGCAACACCTTCCTTTCTGCAGTTTTCTTTTTGGTTTTTCCCTTATTTATTTTTGCCCTTCTCCTCTGTGCCCTAGTTTGAATTAAATTACCAAGAGGAATATCCTCATTGTTAGAATTTGAAGAATTTTCTTGGTCTGCATGCTCTGCTTCAGAAGAGCTAATTTCAATAGCTGGTTTTGTTGCAGGAGGGTTTGCACTGGAAGTTGAAGTTCCTGGAGTAGTTTCAACTCCACATACCCTTCTCCTAGTTCTATGATGTTGCGGCACAACCACAGGTCGCAAATGACTAGGTCTTATTTGATCAATTTCCAGAAATTCCTCCCAAGTCATATCGGATACATCATGCAGAGACTTTTCAACAAGCAATTTGATTAAACAGTGGTGAGAGATAGAATTAGGCCTACCTTTTTTAGTTTCAGCAGCCATAATTGAGAGAAGGTGGTGAAGCACATTTGGCATGCTCATTCTTCTTCCATGTCTCATATGATTCAACAATTTGAAATGCACAGAGTGAAGGTTCGACTGTCGACCTTCGCAAGTAATATATTTCACCACATGGATAGCTACCTGTTTCCACGACTCAGGCAGAGAGGTTCTTTTGGCTCCCTGCTTGTCTATAGTCAATGGTGGATCTCTAGGTTCAGTAAACTCAGCTGTAGTTGACCTGGCATCTCTGGCAACAAGGTATTCTTCACCATCAACACCCAGACCTGTAACCTCTGCAATTCTTTCTTCTGTGGCCAACACCTCCAAACCTCTTACCACTTCTTTACCATCAGACAATGTCTGAGCAAATTCTAATGCAATATTCTCATCAAAACCATTTAATTTCAAGAAATAGTCCATCCATCCACAATTTATGAATTCATCCTGGCTAAGTGCATCCTGTAACAATGCATCATGAACTGTGGGTTCATTCCGAATTAATCCTCCTCCCATGACTTAGTTGTCTGAAATAATCACATTATAATCACACTGCAAAGTTTTTTTTTTTTTTCTGCAAACAGTTTGAGAACTAGCTTCACCTTCCTGCAACCCTGTTAAGTTTTCAATAACTCATGCTATCTGCATTTTCCTTTACGGCTTCTTTTCTTGGGAATGTAAGACAAGGGTGGTATAGGCATTAATGAATGATCGATGAAGGCTATCATCTCACACTTGCGAGCCATCACCTCACTCAGGATTCAAATCATTCAATTTCAAACTTTACTGACATTCAGGCATAAAACATATGGATGGAATGACACGTGGTCATCATATTAACACTCCCTCCCCAACTGATATTTAGGCATGTGTTCACACATGTGGAATAGATGCGTGATAGGACAAGGAAGGGAAAAAAATGACATGCTACGAGAAATATCAATATTAATGGACAATAATTAAATGAACAAACCATAAGGTAATTAAGAGAGAATTATTATAGTGTGCGTACCTTTATTTGTGGAAGATCTATTGCAAGAATCATGGAGAAAGTAACAAGTAATGTTTAGGAATTTATTGAGCAATGAATGAAAGTTGAGTGGGCTGAAGCGTGATGGTATGAAGTGTAAACAATACATGTGATGGAAGAGAGAAGAATGGATATGGGTGGGTGGATGGGTGAAGAAGTGAAAGAATGGACTCCCACAAATGTGGAAATCTTTATTATGATCAGTACTGTACCTTGGTTAGCTAGAAGGAGGGACACTAAGTCCACCACCTCTGGCTGTAGGAAATTCTAGAGTTGCATATTGAGTGAATTGCTACAGGAAGTCTTCTTTAGAGGCTAGCTTGTGATATAACCTGAGTCAATGACCATTGACTAATAGCTTGAATTTGACATGGTCAATAGTAGTAAGCTAAACAACACCATTAGAAAACACTTCAGCAACTTCATATGGTCCCAACCATCTTATCTGTAATTTTCCTGCATTTTCCTGATACCTTGAGTCATAAAGCAAAGCCCAATCACCAGGCTGGAACTTCTTATCTTTGATGTATTTGTCATGCCACCTGATTCTCTAATTCTACACCACTTCTGTATGATGTAAAGTTTCTTTTCTCATCTCATCCAAAGCATTAAGCTGCATGATTCTTTCTTTTTATGCCTGAGATAGATCCATCCCCAAGTCAAGTGCAGTCCTAAGAGTTCTATGTTCAAATTCAATAGGCATCATGGCTGTTTTGCCATACATCAACTCAAAAGGAGTAAAACCAGTAGTTGTTTTCCATGTTGTCCTATAGGCCCAGACAACTTCTGGCAACCTACTTGCCCAATTCTTCCTATGGACTACTACAGTTTTGGTCAAAATGGCTTCTATTTCTCTGTTAGTCACCTCAACTTGGCCATTAGCCTGGGGGTGATAAGGAGTAGATTTCTTGTGCCTTATATTATATTCCTAAACTAGTGTTGTAACTAGAGTTGAGGTGAACTAAGCTCCTTGATCAGTCACTAATTCTTTGGGGACTCCATACCTTGTAAAGATTTCTTCATAGAGAAATTTTGCAACTTTACTGTCTCTTGCATGCTTCATGGCTTTAACTTCTACCCACTTAGTTACATAATCAGTGCATACTAAGATATAAGCTTACCATTAGATGGAGGATCAATAGGTCCTACAAAATCTAATCCCCATTTATCAAGTGGAGTAATTACAAGATGAGGATAAAGGGGCATCTCATCAGACTTTGTTGGTCATCCCATCCTTTGACAACTATCACATTTCTTGGTATATCTTGCTGCATCCTTGTATAGTGTAGGCCAATAATAACCTGCATTCAAAATCTTCATTGCAGTTCGCTTTGCTGGAAAATGTCCTCCACAAGGTTCATTGTGATAGGCATGCAAAATGTCATATGTTTCATCTTCTCTCACACATCTTCTCATGACATTGTTTGGTCCAATGTAGAACAAACATCCAGCAATCCATGAAAAAGGAAAGGATTTTTCAATGAGTACCCTTCTTTCCTTAGGAGAGAAATGAGGAGGGACTCTTCCTGTGACTAGGTAATTGGCTGTGTCAGCATACCAAGGTGTTTGCACAGAGAGTGAAAATAAATGTTCATCAAGAAAAGAGTCGTCAATGACCTAGTTATCTTCTGATGTAGTCATTCTTCAAAGAAAATCTGCAACCACATTGGCTTTTCTTGATTTATCCACAATAGTGATGTCAAACTCCTGCATTAACAACACCCATCTTGCTAATCGACCTAATATGAGAGGTTTGTTCATGAGATACCTAATGGATGCATGATCTGTGTGCACAAAGGTTTGATAACCAGTTATGTAGTGCTTAAACTTATTAAGTGCATAGATGACTGCTAACATTTCCTTCTCTATGAATGTATAGTTGAATTCAACACCCTGTAAGTTTTTTCTTAGAAAATAAATAGCATGCTCAATGACTCCTTCTTTCTGGCCTAAAACTGCTCCTATGGCATAATCTGATGCATAAGTATGAATGTGAAAAGGAAGTTCCCAATTGTGACCTTTAAGTACAGGAGCATGGGTTAAGGCTACCTTTAAATCAGAAAATGCTTTGTCACAGTCTTCATTCCACTAAAATTCAGCATCCTTTGTCAGAAGAATATATAATGGGGATGCCATTTTGCTGAAATCTTTGATAAAGCGTCTCTAATACCCTGCATGACCCAAGAAACTTCTGACATCCTTTTGCATTGCAGGAATGGGTAGATTGATGATGACTTCAATCTTAGCTGGGTCTACCTGTATTTGTTTTGGAGAAATATAGTGACTAAGTACTACACCTTCCTACATCATCATGAAGCACTTTGCACTATTTAAAGATAGGCTGTGGTCTTCACATCTTTCCAAAACTTTGCCTAAGTTTGCTAATGCCTCTTCAAAAGTAGCACCATAAGTAGTGAAATCATCCATATAGATTTCCATACAATCATGTGAGATATCAGAAAATATGCTAATGACTGCTCTTTGGAAAGTTGCAGGTGCATTGCATAAGCCAAATGGAAGCATTGAGTAGGCATATGTTCCCCAAGGACAGGTAAATGTTGTTTTCTCTTGATCTTTAGGTGCAATATGAATCTGATTGTAACCACTGAATCCATCCAAAAAGGAAAAGTATTGCTTTCCTGCAAGTGAGTCTAGAACCTAGTCTATGAAAGGAAGGGGAAAATGATCCTTTTTGGTAGCAGAATTTAATTCTCTATAATCAATACATACTCTCTATTTTCCTCCCTTCTTGGGCACAAGAACCAGAGGGGACACCCATTGGCTATCTGAGATTGGGTAAATAAATCTTGCATCTAATAGCTTCTGTAATTCCTCTTTGACAATTTCTCTTAGTGCAGGGTTGATTCTCCTTTGTGGTAGTCTTACTGGTGTACAATCTTCCTTTATGTAAATCTTGTGAGTGCATAATGTAGGATCCAATCCCTTCATGTCATGATAATCCCATGCAAAAGCATTTTTATGTTTCTTTAATAAATTTGCCAAGGACAACTGTTGTGCTTGAGTCAAGTTGCTATTAATATTGAGATATATGTCTTCTGAAATTTCCACTAGTGTTGTGAAGTAAACCATAGTTATCTCATTAATTCTAGGTACCTTAATTTCTTATGGAAGAAATGTATGTAGCATACCTGATGCTGCAGGAAAAATTAGAACAATCATCCTTTCTGGATTAGCAGAATGAGAGGATGATGCTTCCTCAACTTCATAAAGATTTTGAATTATATTGGACAACACCTCCTCCTCTCCTTGAAGCTACAGGAAAGAAGTTCTGCCTATCATCATAAGCTGCTCCACAAAATTAGCTTCCTCCACCTCTTCATCAACATGAGGCCAAACAGGATTATCTATATCATGAGATGGCTATGCAGGTGGGTAAAGAACAAGTGTTTTAGTGCTTTTCCCATCAGAGATGGTCATGTCTCCTAACCGACACCCAATATAAGCATCTGTTGTGGCTAACCATGGCCTTCCCAAAATGATGGGGTATCCTCCCAATGTAGCTTTAGAAGAAAGTATCATGAAATTAGCTAGATATTCCCATGAATCCAGGGATACCACAAGATCCTCAACTATCCCATCAGGTTTAATAGTAGAGCTATCAGCAAGCTACAGGACAGTAGGGGTTGGTCACATAGTTGTAACATTTAGTTGTTGTAGGATATCCTTTGTCATTACATTTATGGCTGCTCCAAGATCAATCAAAGCATTTCTAATTTGGATTTCATTTATGACAACTCCTACTATAGGACTTCCTGGGTCATTGTATTTAGGAATAGTCACTTTTCCAAGCATGATGTCAACCAACTGTCCCACCACATGGACTATAGTGGGGTCTTTCCTTTTTCTTCCTGGCTTCTTAAAGTATGCTTCTTTGATTGCTTTGCCATATATAGGAACATCTTTTATGGCTTGAAATAGAGGGATCTTGACACATACATGTTTCAACTACTCTAGAATATCAAAAGTGGGTTCTTCTTCTACTACCTTTTGTTTCATAGTTTCTAACCTTTGTGGAAATGGTGGTTCTTGGGGAGTCTATTTGACTGTCATTGGTTCAGGATTTTCAAGCACATCTGATTGAATGGGGGTTTCTTTAGGTTCCACTTCTTCCTCAGAAAGCTCAGTAATGACAGGTCTTGAAGGAGCTGCCAAGGTAGTTCCTGAACGCAGATGTATATCACTTACATTCATAGCATATGCAGGGTATTGATTTGGATCAGCAGAATATACTGGCTGTTGTTGTGGTCTATTATTTAGGTTAGGTGAGGGTTGAGCTGGTATTTGAGTAGGTTTAGGTGTATTTGAATTAGAGCTAGTAGGTGGAGGCATTATGGTAGGCTGTTGGGGCTGAGGAGGTGACTGCATGTAATTAGTGGTCTGATTTGGCCATTGTTGTCCTCCTCTCCATTGAGATGTTGACTACCAATTTCCTGGAGGTGACTGCCAATTCCCCGGAGGTTACGGCCACTGGGGTGTAGGGTTTTGGTAATTTAGCAAAGCATTTTGAGGGTTGTTCCAAGGCTGAGGTGGATATCCTCCATAACTAGATGGAAATGGCTATTGCCATTGATTACTAGATGCATAAGTATTAAAATGTGGACCAGCATATGATAATGGATTTGGTGACATACCTTGTCTTGGAGCCCATGGCCTCCTTTGTGCAACATAGAAGACTTGATCTTGTTCAACTTGTATTGGCTTGAACTCAGGTGGAATCTGCTTGCTATCGATGTTAGCTACCAGCTTGCATCTGTAGTCCCTCTTCTTTTATCTGTAATGAGGACAATATTCTGCCAACATTGCCTCAGCCTCTTCATGCTTCTTCTTTACTTGGAGTGTGTCCAACTAGGTGGCCATATTGTTTATAATATCTTGCTTAAAATCAGACAGCAAGTGGCTTATCTCCATCCTTGAAATTCCATTGGTAGATATTTTGCCCGTAAGGGAATGGTAACCTCTTCCTTTCTTCATGGCTGCTCTGGAATAATTCTGGCACAACTTCTTAATATCATCCCAAGACACTTGGGTAATAGCTCCTCCTCCCATTAAATCCAAAGCATCTGTGCAATGCTCACTTATTCCCCTGAGGAAGAGTAGTTTCTGAGACTCCTCAATGAGTGCATGATGAGGAGACTTTTGTAAACAAAACAGGAACCTTCAGATGTAATCCTCCAAACTTTCATCTTCTTTCTGTTGCATTCTGAAAACATCATTTCCTCTCATATCCCCACTCCTATAGTAGTCTTTATATTTCTCAAGAAATTTATCTTTCATTTCTTCCCAGGTATTGACAACATCACTTCCTAGACTCATAAACCACATTAATGCAGCCTCCTTAATGGTAGTAGGAAACAACTTAAGTTTATGAGCATCAGTAGTGTAGTCATAGCTTCTGCAGAGGATATCAAATTCAAACAAGAAGGTGTCTGGGTCCTCTGTTGCAAGTCCATAAAACTTGGGGAGAGCTGAAGCAGGTATGTTCTTGAGATTATCCACTTCATTTTGAAGAGCAATCAGAAATGGAAATGTTGGTTGATTAGGTACATTTTGGGCAGCCATGGCTACTTGACCTACTATCAAGGCAAATGGATTTTCAACTAGATTTGGGGTATCTTGTTCTTCAGAGGAGATTTCAGAGCTATTCAAATCAGGGAATGTATCAAGGAAAGGATTCACTTCTACTTCTTTTGTTGGGTGAGTTAAATCATTAGGAAGGAATCTCCCTAAAGCATCTCTTCTCCTACCTCTATGCATGTAATATACTTAGTATCAACCACTTCTCACACAAAAAATATTGATGGGTTGTAGATGGTTTCTTCCTAATTAAAACACATTTTAAGGAAAAACTGCAAGGAATAATACTAAAAGATGACTCCAAAGATTTTCTTAGTTTGACACCATCCCCGGCAATGGTGCCAAAAAATGTTGGTCTCTTATAATGATCTAACAACTGAGCTCTTAAAACTGTAACTCAAAGATTGGACATCTGAACTGAGTAGCTGTCTTAATCACTATGGAGATGCATTTCACTTGTCAACCTAGGGATCTGAAATTGAAATGGGTCAGCACAGTATGTGCACTAAGAACTTTAAAGTAGCCATATTCATTCTATTGCTAAGAAAGACATAATGCTGAAGATAAACTGCTAGAAAGGAAATAATAGGAATATTGAATATTAACCAATAGCTATTCTGGAATCAAGTACATAACACAAAGTAACAATCTGGGCAAACAAACAGGAAACTACTCTGTCTGTTTTGGCTGCAGGAATATTCAATGCTAGATTTACTAAACACTTAACATAAAATGTAACTAAACTAAAGGGTGGAATTCTCACTAAGTGGGCCCCCTTGGATGAGTATTCCCTAAAACAAATGTAAACTCAGAAATGCGAACTCACAACTTTATTTTATTCATTCAAAAAGATGAGTACAACTGAACATTATAATTGTATTACTGAAACTGGATAATGCAAGTACAATCTCTGAATAGTCAACAACTCCTCAGAAGGAGTATCAGAGTCTTATTTATAGAAGAAAGTCTACTAACTAACTAGCAAGGCAGTCAACTCCAATAGAATAGGAGGATGCCACATTATAGAAAACATAGAAAGTGGAAGGAGGTTACGCATGCAAGGGAATTTGGTCAAGCGAGTTGCTTTAACGTAGATTTAGCATAACTATAACTCCTAAATTCACTCAACAGGTATTTAAGATCAGTTACAAAATAGTTGCCTTCCCTCCATTTGATATTTGAACGGCCACCACCTTTGACTTTTATGGTAAGCGACCATCCAACAGAATCTTCCTCACTTTATGGATGTTGATTATATCTGTATAATAATGTTAGTACACACAAATAATTGCACATTCGTAACTACCTTAGAGTAATATTCATTAACCATATGCAACATTAACATAGATAGTTCAAATAGCATGTCTTTGCCATAAAAGGATATAAGAAATGACCTATGCTCAACAAGTTATAGTTTTAGGGCAATGACATAGAAAGATCAAGATTAAAGTATCAAAGTCCAAGATAGCTACATAAAATAGACAATAAAGTTTAACAAAATTTGAGTCATAAACTAGACTCATCAACTAGGATTCTTGTGGTTGACTTTATTTGACTACACAACACAATATAGCCATAAAACAAACCAAGTGAACCCTAACCTATTTTGAGAAAAATAAATAGGGATTCTTTGCCAAGTGTCATGCCCACATTTTCCATGCGGTTATGACATGATAACCACATGTCATGACCACATTTGTCATGTGGTCATGACATGAATTATCAAAAAAATTTCCCACCTGACTCTAAAACCCCCACAGGCACGTCATGCATGCTCGGTGACGCATGCACGTAACATAGTTGCATGCGCAACCAACGTTAGGCACGTCACCCGAAGGCGGGGAAGTTAATCACACACGGGATAATGTGAAACTCCTCTCGCAATCCCTACGAGACGATAGCCACTAAGGGGGTGTATGTCGCGAGGAGCGATGCTAAGAGGGTTGGTCTCTATTTTGAAATCCAACCCTAGGGTTTACTAGGTGAGGTGGAATGATTTTGATATGAATCGAAATCTAACCCTATAAGCAATTTACTAACTTAAATTAACATTGAATACAACAACTACGCCATTAATTAAAGAACTTAACAATTAATTAGAGTGGTAAGGTAAAAAAGGATTAAATTATTTAAATAATCCTATCTCTAATCTAGGAAAAATTTGATAGCATAATGCCATCTCATCAACTATGGGAGGAGAGAAAATAAAAATAAAAGCTTCACTATAATCCTTTTTAAAAAAATTTAAAAAATTTAATTACATTAATTAATATTCACTAAATACTTTCCCAAAACTTAAATCGAAATTGAATAAATTAACTAGTTTAAAGTGCACCAATGTTCTACATTTAGCTAATAAAATCGAACATAATGACTATAGGGTTTTGAATAAATAAATCTACCATTTAAATACATCACTATGTCTAAATGGCTTGGAAAGAAATAAATGGATAAATACAATGCACTATATAAATTAGATCAATACATTAATAACACATCCACTAAGGAATTAAAGCATTACACACAATTAATTAAACCACACTCATTGACTAAGGTTCTTGATTAAATTAACCATGAAGAATTAAATAACCTCCCACAAGGAGTTCAAATAATAACTAAATAAATGAATCTATTAAATACTCACAATAAAATCCACCCACTCACTAAGTGGGGGTTAAAGGAATTAATCCAAGTTTAAAGTTGCTAAACATCCCTCCTAAATTTTAGGGCACCAAACCCTAGAATAAGGGCTATAAAAGCAATCTCATTTCCTATTTGCACTCACAACTAACTTGGTTTTCTATAGGGTGTAGGTTTCAAGAAAAGAGAGCAAACAACAGAGTACATTCCCAAGAGGAAAGTATTTTCCCAAAAGACTTGTTTTATTTGGTCTATTTTATTTTTCCTAACAAATTTACTTGTTGCTATAGGCTTAATGTTTTATTTCCTATCCTATTTATTTCCTTTCTAACTTGCTCCATGTGTACAGGTTTCTAATATTCTCTTCTAACTTCTAGGTTGATTATAGATTCCATAGTCTCTTCTAAAATCTCCATGTTTACAATCTACCCAAGGGTTCTAAAGATAACATTTCCCTTTTCTAATTTTTAAGAAGCTAGTGGTTTAATTTATTACAAATCTATACAATAGCTCTCTATTTTTTTTTGTTTCCAATGTCCAAATAAGATAACTCTTTGTTTCTTTTTTTTTGTATTTCTAGAGAACAATAATATACACAGAGGTTAAAAAAGTGCATATATATTAAACCACATAATGAAATAGAATAAAACTTAAATATAAACAGAGGTTAAATAGAAGTTAGGACCGAATGACAAAAATCCCAGGGCAAACGAAAATGTAGCAGCGCACATAAAATATGAAATAAGGGTTTCCTTTTTTTGTTTGTGCTGGAGGGGCCACGACCGATCCCCCAAAGGCGGTATCGACACCCACAGGGGGGTTGAGCCCCCTATTGGGGCAACGACCTTCCTGTCGTAGCAGATCCTGCAACGGGGGTCTGCTCCCAGGCCTATGGGGAGGGAGTTAGGGCTTTGTCCCTCTCCCACCCGCAGCCTAAAAAAACCTTTTCTCTTTTTTTTTGTTTTCAAAATAAAACCCTAAACTAAATACGTATACCAATGTCTTTTTGTTATTATATGTTTAACTTTAGTTCATTACTAATGCATATATGTTTATATATATATATATATATATATATATATATATATATATATATATATATATATATACATATATATTTATTTATCTATTTGTTTTTTTTAAACATAGGCAATGGTAATTAACAATAGCCCTTTTTTTATAACATAGCTATTTTATTTTTGAAGCAACAAAATGAACATTCTTAAATTTTATTTTCTTTCATAATTAACTAAACCCACTATATAGATCAATGATATAGGAGGAGGGAGACAGAGAGATATATTCTTCTTCTTTCATGTATAGTTACAAATGCTAGATTTCAAATGTGAAGTAAGGAGAGGGAGATAGCATTTAACTTGTTCTAAATTTACAATATCTTAATAAATGTCAACAAACATATGGTAGAATGGTACTTCTTTCATTAATTTCTTTCAAGTAAATACAACTTTTCAAGAGTAGGAAATAAAAATTAATTCACAAAGAAAACCCTTAAAGCCCACATCCTAACTACCCATTTACAAAGCTCATTGAGCTAAGGCTTTTACATAGCCTTTACAAACCTTAGCACATTAATAAGGCTCTAAACATAGCCTAGGATCCACAAGGAAGCTCCGTCTCCAACATTCCTCCTTTCTTAGCCCAAAACCTGCAATAAGCCAAAACAACACGACAAAGCCAATGGAGGTGCTCACCACCCAACCATATGCTTGCTCACAAGCCTCCCCCAAGCTAGGAGGCCTACTAGCAACCCGAAATACACTCAAACTCAAGGGAGACATATACACACACAAACAAGAAGCACATTCCCAACCAAGGATACTCACAATACAAAATCCATAAACCATGGATTTGAAACAAGGGGGAGAGAGTGGACTACTCTTCTCAAGGGGAAGGACATCAATATAAACTTCTCATTTCTTCACACAACTTACTCATAAATCAACTTAACCATTGTCTCCTTAAAATAATCTCCTAAAACAACATAACCATCTTACTATTCCAATATTTCTCAAGGAGGGCACTCTTGCCTCTCCAACACAACCATAGTCTCAAATAAGGCCTCAAGCCAAATAACTCCTCTCATGGAGTGAGCCTTCCTTGAGGAGGTTCTCACCTCTCTCCAAACCCCAATTACAAGGCAAGCTTCTTCCACACAAGTGGTGAGCATTTGCCATAACAACCCAACTCAAAACATTAACACAAAAACAATAACACAACCAAACATGAGCATATCAAAACATGCATTACATAAGAAAGTAAATAAATACAAAAGCTTGAAGACTCTTGAGAGCTTACCTCTCAAGCTCTCCAAGTTTGAAGGAGTTGAAGGAGATCTACACAAGAGTTCTCCAACACTTCAAAAAAAAATTTCTGAGATCATCTCCCCAAATTCAAAGAACAAAAAAAAGCCAAAGGAAAAATAGCCCTTCTCTTCTCACAAAGAGGGAGATAAATAGGCTTTTCCCACAAGCCTTGATGAATGAGAAGGTGACACTTGTCACCTTCTCCTTCATCCACACAACCCTCTCACAACCCCACAAGAATGATGAGGTGACACTTGTCACCTTCCCATTCAACATGCTCCACACTCTCCCACAAATTCTCACACATGTGTGAGAGCATTGGGAGAGGGATCCCACAAGTGAGACCTCACAAGAATGAGAAGGTGACACTTGTCACCTTCTCATTCAACTATGCCACACACTCTCCCACAAATGCTCTCACACATGTGTTAGATCATAGGGGAGAGGTCTCACACACGTGAAGGCTTTCCAGGAAGCTTCCAAAGCATTCAAAGATAAGGGTAACCTTACCCAAGGTGACTGGGGTTAGTGAAGGTGGGATGGTGACTTGCCACCCACCTTCCACATCTCCCAAAATTCGTCACTTTACTCAAGGGCCAAGTTAAGGTGACCATTCAAGGGTTACACCAAGAGTTAAAATGCTAAAAATGGCCCTAGACCATAGGGTTATGACCTAGGGTCATTAATTAACCATAATTAACACAAGGGGGCTCATAAATCCACTTAAAAAGGGCTCATAAAAATTTAGCACAAAATTTGTGCAAACCAAAACAATACACCATTACAACTTTCAAGGTGATCAAACAATAAGGTGAAACCTTACAAAATATCATCAATTAAAAATCCCTGAAAGTAAAAGAATGAAAATAAACATGTGGATGACAACTCATCATCCACTTCACTACTAGACATCCTTAGGAGACTCATAAATCAAAGTGTACAACTGAAACACATTACAATCATTTTAATTTTCAAAAATAACCTTAATCCACCTTAGGGATTAGGTTGGCATTACTGGTTAAAAACATGAGTTACTTAGTAGACCTCCAAAAATCCATTGGCTATGGAAATGTCTACACACTTCAACACCCACATTAATATGTCCAATGTATAAATAGCCAAAACAACAAGAATTAAACACACATAGAGTCACTCAATAAATCAGGTGTTAAAAACACAACTACCATCATTTCTAAGTATCAATGCATATCCTTATTTCAACCTTTTCACAAATTCCATTTCTAATCATCAAAATCAAGTGTTCTAATAGCCATTGCAACAATTCAATCTCACTTTAGAATATTATAATTTAATCACCATTTATTTCACAATAATCAATAAATAACATAATCAACCACATTAAAAACTTATCCCTATGTTCAAAGATATAATCGCTTTCCAATTTTCCTGTAACACTGAAATCCATTCACATATGTAGTTTAGACAATCAATGGCAAGACAATTCATCACAGTCGAAACATATATGATTTATCAAGTCATGTACCTCGCATACACAAACAACACAACTACCTTATAAATAGATTCACAACAACACCATAACGACTCAAGGACAAGGTCACCATACCACATACATTCTCTTAAATTTAGGTAAGACAATACAATTAGGTCTAATAGTGCCAGAAAAAACATGTTGCACAAGGGTGGGCCTCACACCAAGCTAACTCACTTTGGCCTAACATAATTCATTCCTAAGGTCTTTTTTTGAGGTCTCTTAGTGGGTGGTCCTAGAGCCCCAAATTTGGGTCCTTCTTTGGATCTTTATCTAGGACTTTATGGCTTGCTTAGGCATGAGCCTAAGAATTCATGTAGCTTTGGAATTCCCTAAAAATATTTTTGACATATGCATATCTAGTGAACTTGATGTGAACAACAATATCCTTTTAATTTCCTTTGTTGATCACACTTTCATTCCCTACCTCTAACATGTTCAAGTATGAGTAGCCTTGTACACCACCCAAAGATTGTACTTGAGAAGAACTTCTAGAAAATAGTGTCCATCAACCTATGAATGACAATCTTAATCCTTCAACAAGTTATGCATCTAGTCCATTCCATGAAATTATTGGTATTTCACAATATATTAATTATTATGATTGGATTCAATCTCCATATGACACCCAAAGTGACCAATATCAAATATTTACTTCTAAACCTCAACCATTTGATCCCACTTACAAATAAAAGTACAAATAACTCTAGCATCTTAGGAAATAATTGGTCAACCTTTAACAACAATATTAAGAATGAGATGAGTCACAAACCATCCAACCACAACAACCCCATGAATATGTGATAAAGTCAATTTCCATTACTAGAACTTCACCAAAAGGTGGAGGTTCCTCTCCTATCCATGACTAGCCTATAGAACATTGCATACAATACAATGACAAGCTCTTGATAAGGGATGCCCTTGTGCCACAATCCCTCTCAAGCTTGCCCATTTCTAGATAAATGTCTAGACTCATTTGTATGGTCAAAAGAGTAGATTACAAGAATAGGGATAACGTTAGTAAACCATAAAACATCAAGAATGACATCAACCTCTCTCATTATCAAAAAAGACAACACTAAAACAAACGTAACAATCTAGAGTGCCTCACAATCAACATGATCCTAACCTCTATTGTAAATTCCACAATCTTAGAGGGCATGACACTTCAATGTGTAAAAAGTAAAATAATCTTGTCCAATGCCTCTCAAAAAGTCAACAACAATTATTCAAACACGTTCTTACACCCATAAGACTTAGATTCTAAATGTAGAAAACATCAACACAATCATGCCACCTATAGATATAGACTAAATGATTCTAAGCCTGCCCCCATTAGACCTTATGATTGTTGAAATAACATGGTAAAAAATGCAATGAAAATATTAACAATGTAGAGATTTAATTTGATTACGATGTGATTAATCCAATAAAATTATATCAATAAAAATAATGGATAAGCAATGTAACAAATCACTAAACTCATAGAATACAAACCATAACACCAAGTATATGTAGAGAAAAATCCCTTGTAAAAAAAAACTTCACCTCAAAGAGACCCTAGCTTGTATCATTCCAAACAATGTAGTATAATAGTGTATTCCACTTATCTCTCTAATAGTAGGTTGGCAACGTAAGGTTACCTACAAAAGAACCTTACAATCCACTATCCAAAACCATAAGCCATGGTAAAAATCCAATGCCCCTATGGTCATGGTCAAGCATCTCAAAATGATATATAACTCCTCTTACACCTCTTACAAATCCTACACCCTTCTTATGCATCATAGATGTCATAGATTCTATCATAAAGGTTGAGTTGACCAAGATCTTATCCTAGGTGCTCTATGAGAGCATTCAATGTTTGTGTCATAAACACCAAACCATGAAGATGCTTTGTAACTCCCAATTCAATGCCTTCTTACATAATATCCTAAGTATCTTGAAGAATAATAAATAAATAATCTCCCCATCCACACATGGGCATCCCATAGCCCATTCCAACATGTTTGGATATCATACATTATTTATCATCTACATAATTAAATATAATTAATCAAGACTTAGGATGGCAAGGTGAATGGAACCCTTATCCTAACATTCTTACACTTGAGATTTACATTGCAAGACATAAAGATAAACTAATGAATAAATTAAGTGCTAGAAGAGGCAAGGTTCATGGCCTCTCTACACCAACTAAATTTCTTCATGCTCACTGGCTTAGTGAGAGTCCCTACAACATTAACCAAGGTTTCAACTATTTGTATCATGATTTTATACCCTCAACCATCTCATAGACAAACTGATATTGAAAATCAATATGATTCACATGAGCATGGTATATTGGGTTCTTCACAAAACATATGGTACTCATACTATCACATTTGATTCTGACCTATCTGCACTCAAAGCTAATACCTAAACACAATCTCTATGACCACAGTGCCTCCTTACAAGCATGTGTCACATCCATGTACTCTACTTCTATAGTGGGAAATGCAACTATAGGTTGTTTCTTACTCATTTAAACTTCTAGCTACTCCAAACAAAGTAAACACATGACTACTTGTGGACCTCCTATGTCCAAATCACCAACCCAATTCAAATCACTAGATCCTTGTATATCAAGAAACCTACCCACATCATTAGTCTCATGATAACATATACAATAATATGAAGTCCCTCACAAATATCTGAAAACTCTTTAACATAACTCCAATTCTCTTTACCTGGGTTAGACATAAACCTACTAAGAACTCCCATTGCACGGGTGTTACCTTTAATTCACCCTTACTAGTTTTTTTTTTCATGATCCTTCCCTAACCAAAAGTTGACCTACCATTTTACCTTATTGGTTATATATTTATTTCTTAAGTCGGATCTTTGTTTTTAAAAAAATTGTCTGCCTGTCGTCTTATGTGTGAAATTACTGAAGAATTGAACCTTCGAACTTGAACCATTTTCAAGGTTCAAGAGTTCAACGGTTCAATGGCTCAATATTCAATGTTTCTTGAGCAGTCGTTTAACTGTTGGTCCTTTTGTGCAACTCATTTTATATCTTTGAACCTTTGAGTTGAACCCCATATCGGAGTTCAAAGGTTCAAAGGTTCAACATTCTGTGACTTTAGTCCCACTTTTCCAAAAGTCTTCTTTAAGTCAAAACTTTGCAGGAGATTTAGAGGAAAATATATCTGGGACATTTTCTGAAATGGAAAGTTTTAACTTTCGAAAGGTTACGAGTAATAATTACACAACAAGGTCATGTGCGAGAGATGCTTACAATTAATGCATCTGTCAGAGTTCATCTCTTATCAAGCATTTTCAGCACGAATTATTTGAGCTAGTAATTATTTGACTTGATTTAATGCCTTTATTGAGAAAGAACAAGCCAATTTTAACAGTAAACACACAGGGTGATGCAAAAGTAGAATAGCGCTAGAGGTATAAGATTTTTATTGCCCAATTTGATAGTAATTGCTGATCCATTGAAGGTGAGTCTAACTTTTCCTATAGCTGATTCCATTACTTTGTTGGAAAGTAGAATAATTTTGAGTTCCTAGTATTATTAAAGAAGTTCAAAGCATTTTTTATTATATTTATCCAATCTGTAGCCATGAAATCTGCTTGTCTTGGTTCCGAACACAGTTCTAGTCTTGTCTATTCTCTTCCTGAATTTGGGGATACCTCTCTAGCTCAATATGATTTAGAGGAGTTTAAGGAGAGGGTTAAAAATCCTATGTTAACTCCTATGATGGAGAAAATAGTGGAAAGTGGTTTAGTCGAAGCTGCAGCCTTTCCCATGGCAGTACAATGCCCTGAATTAGTTCTGGAATGTATGAGTAGATATGACCCCCAAAATAGGTGTATCAGAACTACAGATGGCAATGTGTTACTACCTGTCAATGGACAAACCCTAATGGTTGTAATGAAAATTTTGCCTAAGGAGCCATATTCTGATCCTAATATTACTTCTTCTTATAACTATTTTTCATTGAAAAAAGCAAACTATAGGAGTGTAATTGCAAGAAATTTGTTATTGAAATTTCAAAAGGGAGGTTCGAGACTACCCAGACCACTAACAAGAGAACACATGATACTGGAAGTAAAGGATATTATGGTATTGCTACACAAACTAAAAGGTAACTCCCAGGCATTTTATTGGGAGGATTGGATGTATTTCTTCATTCAAGTGATCCTCCAAGGAGAAAAGTATTTGGATTGGGCAGAAATCATAGCCGAATGTTTGCATCTAGGTTTGAGTAATTATTTGGGGAATAAGGACTTTTATATGTCCTCATATCTCTTTTACTTCCTAGCGTCTACAGGAGAATGGAGAGGGTTCCTCATGCATCCTTGGTTGAAGACAACCAAATTTATGATTATTCTTCACATTTATAGATGCAAAATTGTTATGAAAACTATGGAAGGGTTAATGATGTTTTTACTGGTAGGATGACTTATGAATTGACAGGCAATATTAATAAGAGAATGTTTTATGAAGCCATGTAGCTAATCAGTATTTATGGTAGTTTCTTCATTTAGTTTCCCAAATTTACTTATATCAGAGTTGGTGGTTTTGATGGCGAACTTGTGAAGCTGCCCAGATATGTTTTTGACCGCTTTGTATTGATAGAAGTTTGCAGGCAGTTAGCCCATGTAGATAAGAAATTTCCAATAAAGAAAGAATCTGGTATATCTTTTCCCGTTGAACTTGGTCACTATTCATGTTAGTCAATTTCTGATGCTTTAAATTTAGAGGTGGGCCTAAAAAAGTTTAATTTTCAGTACTATATTGCTAGACCCCAGTTTGACAGCAAAGGTTTTGCTAGGGACAATTTGGATTTTGGAAAGGGATTTTCACACATTCCCCAGATAGAAGACTATTGGGAGGATATTCCAGATGAATTTGAAGTCAGAAAGAGGCTTTGGTGCAGGTTCTCCTTAGGGCAAATAGTTACCCTCAATCTGAGTATGAATATCTCTGGAATAATTGATGATGAGGAACAGGTGATTGATCCTCATTTTGAACAAATTAAATAGCTACCTATTCCAGAAGTTAATTGGAATAGAGATGAAGAGGATCGGATTGAAGTTAAAACCCTCCCAGTAATAAGGAGAACTGAGAAATGGTTAAGGGAATGTAGACTGAAGGAGGCTCAAAATGAAGATTCCCAGCAATGTGCACTAATTGATGAATCACCATCCCCAATAAGCTCTTCTAATCGGCCTATTACTATCTGTGATGCAGGTACTCCCAAGCCAAAAATTGGAAAGGGTTATGTTATCAAAAAGCCCAAGAAAACTCTTGCAACTATTCTACCTTCTCGTACCACCAGATTAAGGACTAAAAGCAAGAAGAAGAAGGGGATTTCAGAAAGAATAGTTGTGGACTTAAACTCTGAAGAAGATTTGTGGGAAGCAACATGTGATAAAGGGTTTGATTCACCAATGGCAGAAGAGATCAGTATGAACCAACAAGCAGAGGTTACTTCAGATTCTGCTGGTCTGATGATAATATCAAATGTGCCTTCTGAACAACTGAATCTTGGTAAAGAAATTCCAGTCCTTGCACCCAAATGGTTGGAAAACTCAATTAGTGATAAAAGAAAAATAGTTCCGTTTGCATTACCATTGGAGGACATGGTTAGCAAGTGTCTAGGAAAGACTCCCAAATCTAAAAAGCTAAAAACCACATCCAGGGTGGATATTGACCCTAATACAGGGAATTGGATTGCAAAAATAGCCTGGCCAACAACTCATGAAGAAGTTTAGGACTCCACTATCCAGGATTTCACAATAGAAAGAATAGATCTTGGGACTGCATCACGTGTCACGGATGTGCACCATCTAGAAGCATCTACCAAAAGGATAGTCAACCGTATCTGGAAGGATGAAAAAGATAAGAAGGAGTTGAAACAAACTTTATGATCAATGGCAGAGTATATTGATGCCATTCATAATCCAAATCAACAACCTGTTTCTCAACTACCTCTGTCTTTCGACCCAAAATCTCTAGCCAGTCAGAAAATGCTAGATCAGATACACAGGAACAAAATGGTGACCAAAGTGTTTGATGATTGGTTGGATGGTATCATCCAGAAGGGTACATAATATATTAATGAATTAAAAAGTATATATGATGAAACCATGGCTACTATCAAAGATTTGAAAACACATAATACTTCATGGGTAAAAGATGAGGGGAAATGGATGAATGTGATGAATCAAATTGATGAAGTTCAGAAGTACGGGGTAACAAAGTTTTTATCAGAAAAGAATATGACAAGTTTGAACGATGATATACTGTATGTAAGCAAGAGAAACATTGAATGGAGAAACTTAGTATCTCATCAAGGGCGGATTGAATTTACAAAAATGATTAAAGAAATAACTGAGTTTACTCAATCTTTACAGCATGATTTGGAATGTATCGATGTGAAATATATAAAAGATGATGGGGAGCCAGAAAAGGATATCAATACTGTGATTCAATCCTTTAGAGAGAAAATCAGTTTTGTTAAAGAAAATGATAACCTATTAATTGATGATTTCTCTCGGATGTCAAAAGTAGAATCACTTCTTCATCTCTATGTCGATGCACTCCCGGAGCATGCGGAAAAAGTGGCAAAAATTCAAGGAGAGAAAGATGTTTGGAAAGCACGGGTTAAACACATTGGCATAGCTAACTTCTCAAAAATCCAGGAATTTGTTACCACTTATTAGGAATGGAAGGTGCAATGTGTCTCCTCAGCCGAACAAAGCAAATCCAGAGATTCCAACCCGCTGCCCCAACCATGATCTTGCTTACATAATTTCTTTATTCAGTTATTTAGTTGGAATTATGTTCAAAAACTTTGTCTTTCAATGAGCTTGTAAGAAACTAAATCCCGTGTGGGTCAGAGTTTGTTTTAACTATGGGTTTAAAAGAATAGTTAATTAGGGTAACTATATATATGTTTTTAGTTGTTAAAATTGATATACATAAAAATTAAGAAGATACAAGGAATTTTGGAGCTAAACTTTTATGTTTTACAATATATGTGATGTTGGTCTGAAAGATTTTCATCTGTGAATGAAAAATAAGAAATGATTGCTACAAACTTAAATTTGTTTGTTTAAGTACTTGAAGTTGGGTTTCTGTGCGAACTCTTCTTTCATATGGTAATTAATCTTTCATTGGATAACTCATCATATATGTTTTATCGTTTGCTGGTTCAGTAATATACATATTTATATATCTGATTACCATTGAAGATGGAATCTATGTGTTCTATCACCGAATGATGTTATATGGAGGAAAGATATCACATTCATAGCATGTTGATGTATGGATGTTAGTTTGCCTTAAACACTTTCTGGTTAAAAGTGTATTTGAATGATTAGAATAGTTTGAATTCATTGAAGATTTAAAAGGGAGTTGTACCTTAATTCAGAGGGGAATTATCCCTGATAGTTCACCTATTTGTTGTTTAATTTATTTGTTCTAAAAAGAAAAGGGTTATAGAGTCAGAACAAAACATTTTTAGATCAAGACAAATCTGTTAACCAACAGTTTTTGGCAACTCTGATGGGGATTTTAGTCACTTGTCGAAAGATTAGTCGCCTTAATATGAAGCAACGATGGTGCTTCCTCGTGAAAATATAATTCCTATTCTACAGCCTAATCTTGGTTTTCAAGATGAACAGGATGACATAATCGGTCAGTTAAATACTCTTGCATGGCACACTCGCCGAAATATTGATGATTATGGAAGGGCAAGCCGAGTATTAGAAAAAGAAGAAGAATTGGCTGATGATTTGAGATTGCTGTTACTCAGACAAAGGAGGAGGCAAGCAGAAAATGTAGTAAGAAATCAAGCCCCTGAAGCCCTAAGAGGTCAAGAACAACCTCGAAACTATTAACTACTTATCCAGTTATAATATCATAAGTTGGATTCCAGAAGATACACAATGTCTTTGAGGAGAGAGGGAGTTGAGGATCCTACTTTTCAAACGCTGCAAAGCCTAAATTTTCCTTACATTCTTACCCCTATTAGAAGAGCTAGAAGTAGACCTCCTAGCCCTCCTAAACCCCCTACATCCTCTATCTGTCAAGCCTTAACTATTTTTGGTACTATCATTCTGTCTGCTATAAGCTTTCTACCAATGGCCCAACCTTGGGGAGCAGCTATAGGACCTCTAAATTTAGGGGCTAACCTGAATCCTCTACCTAAAAATGCAAGGGAAAACTTACCCAAATTTAATGGAGATGGAAGACAATCACTAGATGAACATCTGAGTGCCTTTGCCACAGCATGTGGTGTGTTAGGTGTGCAACATCAAGATGTACTAATAAGGCTTTTTGTGCAAACTCTAACTGATACTACAGCACAATGGTTCTATCATCTATTTGACTCTTCAATCACAAACTAGAATGATATGAAAACTACATTCGAAAACAGATTCAAAAGCGCAGAAGATGAACATTCCCTTCTTGCTCAATTGACTCAGCTTAAGAAAGAGATACATGAATCTATGAGGGAATTTATAGCCAAATTCAATAGAATTGTGCACAAAATCCCAACTGCTAAAAGGCCAACTCCTGAGAATCAGAAATGTTTTTTTATTAATTCTATGCCTCCTGATATTAGTTTTCATCTTAGAAGAGGTGCGGTTGCCGACTTGGCAATTGCACAAACCTTGGCAGTTGGGCTAGAAGATGATCTTCTTATGGCTGGAAAATGGAAGAAAGAAGTTCAAGTACCTAATGCTCATCCCTCATCCTCTACAAACCCTATGGTTCAAAGACTAGTTAATGATATGATTGCCTTAAAAGGATAATTACCTAAGGCTGGTACTTCATTTCAACAACCATATCAAGATGTCAGTAGGAGAAATTTTAATCAACAGACAAATACTGGTAGGACATTACCACTTACATCAGCACAATGAAGGTTAACTATTGAAGCTCCTCCTGGAAGAGAGAATATGTGTGCCTTTCATTTGACTACTGATCATGACGGAAATTCTTGTCCGGAGATGCTTAGATATGTTCAAATGACTGCTACTCAAGATGTATTGGGAGAGATTACCAAAGAAGAAAGGAACTTTGAGGAACCTGGTGACTCTGAAAAACACTTCCTAGAATATGAATCAGATTCAGAAAGAGGTGAAATATTGGTTACTCTTGAAGATCCTTCATGTGCTGTGCTTACCAAAAGTCAGAAGAATCCGAGATTTTCTAATACTCAAGAAGTGCCTGTTAAAGGTAAGGAACCTCTCATTAGGACCTCTGATGCTAATTTGAAGGCCCAAGAAATTAAATTGTTACATAGAAATGATCGTGAAACTTCTTTTGATATTTTAGAATTTTGTAAGTCTACAAAGATTCAAATATCCCTTGCTGAATACCTCAAGTTAAAACCCAAAGAACTTGATAAATTGGTTAAATATGTCAAAGGTGGTCCTACACAAATTGAACCCGAAAGTCAACTAAATGTTAATTCTGAGTCTCCCATTGCCCAATTATTTGCTTCTCCACCTGAATCACCCACACACACTCCTAAAATGGCCTTCAATTCATCTAATGATACTTCTTATATGGTCGATATGAAGCCCAACCCATTTTATGTTTCTTTATTCATAAATGGCCATAAACTCAGTAATTGTATCATAGACTTAGGTGCTTCTGATAATATTATGCCTTCTTCCGTAGCTAAAGCCCTAGGCCTATCCCTTACAAAAACATTTGGTAGGTGTTACTCCATGGATGGCAAACATATTTCTTTGCTTAGACAAATTAAAGATGCACGGGTTGCTCTTGCAGCCTATCCTGATAAAAGAGTGAAGTTGACTAACTTGGTAGCGAATATTCCTGCTAGTTATGGGATGCTGTTGAGTAGGACTTTTTGACAAGATTTAGGTGGGGAGATTAAATTGGAGTGGTCAGAAGCTACAATTCTAGTGGGAAAGTAGAAAGTTAAGCTAGAACCTGAACCTAAATGCAAGTTTACTGTATACCCTTTTGATGATCCTAAGTCTCAGATTCTATTTGTTGAATGTGAATTTGGCAATTATTTTCTCTCTTCTGAAGACATGAAGGAAGAATCCGTCCCAAAGTCTGTTCATTCAGATGATCTATGGATCATGGAATTTGATGGTAGTTGTGCTACCGCTGGTTTAGGAGCAGGAGTTGTTTTGATCTCACCTAAAGGTAAAAATTTTCCTTACTCTTTCAAGTTAGAATTTAAAAATACTAATAACACTGCGGAGTATGAGGCCATATTGCTTGGGTTAAAAGAAGCCAAAGGAAAAGGTATAAAGATGCTCAGAGAAAAAGGAGATGCTAAATTAATTATTAAACAGGTGAGAGGCATTTTTTCAGTTAAAAATGAAAGATTGAGACATTACAGGAAAAGAGTTTGGGATGAGATAGAATATTTTGATGCCTTCTCTATTGAGGCAATTCCTAGAGATCAGAATACATGGGTGGATTCTCTAGCAGTATCAGCTTCTCTTCTTCTCCCACACCCTAATTTCAAAAGGGATTCATATAGAATAGAACTGGTCTACCATCCTAATGTCCCAGATAATGTTGAAAATTGGCAAGTTTTTGAGAATGATAGGCAGATCAGAAAGTTCTTGGAGAATGCTGAGATGTTCTTGGGGACTTATTTTGAAGGTTCTGAAGTAGAATGTAAAGAATTCAGTCCTGATCCAGGGATCAACTTAAAGGATGATATAATTTAGTTAAAGGGAAACAAAATCCCTAGAGGACTGGTCTCTCTGGAACATTTGTTCACTCGACAAGATGAATATACTAAAGGCAAACTTGTTCAGAATCCTGACAAATTGGGGGATTATGAGAAAATAAACATTGGAAGTAAAACTGATCCTAGATGGATTTCTATTGGTAGATGTTGCTCGCCAGAGGAGAAAAACAAATTGATTATATGTTGATTAGGTATAAGGATGTCTTTGCTTGGTGCTATGATGACCTAAAATATTTTAGGCGTGGACAGTTTCAGCATCACATTCCTTTGAAAACAAATGCAACCCCATTCAGGCAGAAGTTGAGAAACTATAATCCAAAGGTTGCTGAGGCTATCTTTAAGGAGATTGACAAAATGTTGAAGGCTAGGATTATTTATCTAATTCATCACTCCACCTGGGTGGAAAACATTGTCCCAGTATGCAAAAAAAATGGAGAAATAAGAATTTGTGTTGATTTTAGGAATCTGAACCAAGTCAATTTGAAATATAATTATCCCTTACCTATGATGGATCACATTTTACAAACAGTTGCTGGATAAAAAATGATGTCCATGCTAGATGGATTCTCAGGTTATAATCAAATAAGTGTGGCTGCAACTGATCAACATAAAACTGCTTTCACTACACCCCAGGGAACTTTTGCTTATAATCGTATGCCCTTTGATTTGATTAATGTTGGTGCAACTTTTCAACGGGCCATGAATTCATCCTTTAGAGATTTGAAAGATAGAATTATTGTCATTTATCTTGATGATTTGACTATTTTCTCTAGAAGAAGAGGGGATCATCTGAAAGATCTAGAGGTCATTTTGCAAAGGTGTCACAGTCATGGGATATCCCTTAATCCTAAGAAGTCAGTTTTCTATGTAATAGAAGGTAAGTTGTTGGGACATTTAGTTTCAAAGGATGGAATCAAGATTGATCCAGAAAGGTTAAAGCAATACAATAGCTAAGTCTTCCTTCTAATAGGATTGGAGTTAAGTCTTTCTTTGGCTAGATTAACTTCCTCAGAAGGTTCATTCCTGATTTTGCTGAGATTACAAAACATATTGTAGGGATGATGAGTGAAAAACAAGCATTTAGGTGGAACAAGACTGCTAAGAAAGCATTTGAAGATATTAAAGAAGCAATTGCACAAACACCTACTTTGGTAAACCCTGATTTCCAAAAAGATTTTATTATTTATTGTTATGCTTCAAAACATACCATGTCTGGTATCTTACTACAAAAAAATGAATTGAATGTAGAAGCCCCAATAGTCTTTATGAGTGTTCCTCTCAAGAAACATGAACTTAAATATTCTTTAACTAAGAAGCAAGCTTTCACTGTGGTAAAGGTTGTCAAACAATTTAGATATTAGATACTACATTCTCATTCAATTATATTTGTGCCTAGTATGGTTGTAAAGAGCATTCTGACTCAACAGGATGTTGGGATGAACAATAGAGCAACATGGGTTGCTAAGATTCAAGAATATGACTTAGAGCTTAGGCCAACCAAATTAGTTAGAGGTCAAGGTCTGTGCAAATTGATTGTTGAAAGTAAGGAAGAAGAAGAAGAAGAACTTCCTACTGTCCTATTGGTGAGTTTACAAGATCCATGGTTCCTAAATGTGGCACATTGTCTTACTTATGGAGACTATCCCAGTCACTTATCCCCAAAGGAAAAAAGGAATCTGAGGTTAAAAGAAGCAAAATATGTCATTTGGGGTGATGTCTTATACAAAAAGAGACTAGATGGAACCTTTCTGAGATGTGTAGATAAGGAACAATAACACAAGCTTTTGGAAGTGTTTCATAATGAAGCCTGGGGTGGACACTTCTCTTCTTCAGTCACAGCCTTTAAAATCCTTAGAAATTGTTATTATTGGCCAGGTATGTTCAAAGATGCATATAGATGGGTAGCTATGTGTGAGAAATGCAAAATGTTTTCAGGAAGGCCATAACTTGCAGCATTGCCTTTGAGGCCTATTGTTATTGAAGAACCTTTCAAACAATGGGGCTTAGATTTCATTGGACCTCTTTCACCTCCTTTGAGTGCTGGACATACACACATTTTAACAGCAACAGACTATTTTACAAAATGGGTGGAAGCAGTCCTTGTGAAGAGAACTACTTCAGAAGTAGTGTGTAATTTTGTCAAAGAGAATATACTGGTCCGTTTTGGCGTCCCTCAGAAACTTGTGGCAGATAATGCTACCAACTTTTCCTCAGTGAAAATTACTTCATTTTGCTATGAGCATAATATATCTCTCTCCCACTCATCAAACTACTACCCTCAAGGGAATGGACAAGCTGAGTCTAGTAATAAAAATCTGATAGCCATCATGAGAAAATTAGTGAGTGATAATTCAAAAGATTGGCATAAAATATTGTACGAAGCACTCTGGGATGACAGGGTAACCCCAAAAAGGGCAATAGGAATGGTGCCTTTTGAGCTAGTTTATGGAATAGGAGCTCAGTTATCATTACCTCTGGAATTATCTGCAGCTAAATTACAAAATATCATTGAAGATCAATACTTTCAAGATTCCTTATAGAAGAGAGTTATGTACCTAACCAGGATTGAGGAGGAAAGGAATGAACTAGTTGATCGGATTACTACTCACCAAGCCAGGGTTAAGAAGATTTTTGATCGAAAAACATGACCCAGAAAATTCATGGAAGGAGAAGAAGTGTTGCTCTGGGATAGGAGGAGAGAACCTAAAGGAGCACATGGCAAGTTTGACTCACTTTGGAAGGGACCTTTCAAGATTCATCAGGTACTGGGCCCTAATTCTTTCAAATTGGAATATCTGGATGGATCTATTTTACCCCTGTCCTATAATGGACAGGACCTTAAATTGTATCGACTGTAAAACAGGTGTCCCCTATTTTGTACATAGTCTTCCCTTTGTTGTCGTGTGCTGTCGTTTTCCTTTTTCAAGTTTTGGTTTGCCTTGGTTATTTTTCTTCGGTCCCTATGTTTTAGTTTATGCGTAACTAGATTTTATGAGTTCTCTACGTTTTTGTCATAAAACGCAGTCCCCAGTCAGAGCCAATGTTACCTTTAATTCACCCTTACTCATTTTTTTATGTGATCCTTCCCTAAGCAAAAGTTGACCTACCATCTTATCTTATTGGTTATATGTTTATTTCTTAAGTCAGCCCTTTGTTTTTTTAAAAAAATTATGCCTGTCATCTTATGTGTGAAATTACTAAAGAATTGAACCTTTGAACTTGAACCATTTTCAAGGTTCAAGAGTTCAACGGTTCAATGGCTCAATATTCAATGTTTCTTGAGAACTCATTTAACTGTTGGTCCTTTTGTGCAACTCATTTTGTATCTTTGAACCTTTGAGTTGAACCCCATATCGGAGTTCAAAGGTTCAAAGGTTCAACGTTCCGTGACTTTAGTCCCACTTTTCCAAAAGTCTTCTTTAAGTCAAAAATTTGTGGGAGATTTAGAGGGAAATATATCTGGGACATTTTATGAAATGGAAAGTTTTAACTTTTGAAAGGTTATGAGTAATAATTACACATCAAGGTCGTATGCGAGAGATGCTTACAATTAATGCATCTGTCAGAGTTCATGTCTTATCAAGCATTTTCAACACAAATTATTTGAGCTAGTAATTATTTGACCTGATTTAACGCCTTTATCGAGAAAGAACAAGCCAATTTTAATAGTAAACACACAGGGTGATGCAAAAGGAGAACAACTCTGGAGGTATAAGATTTTTATTGCCCAATTTGACAGTAATTTCGGATCCATTGAAGGTGAGTTTGACTTTTCCTATAGCTGATTCCATTACTTTGTTGGAAAGGAGAATCATTTTGAGTTTCTGGTATTATTAAAGAAGTTCAAAGCATTTTTCATTATATTTATCCAATCTGTAGCCATGAAATCTGCTTGTCTTGGTTCTGAACACGGTTCTAGTCTTGTCTGTTCTCTTCCTAAATTCGGGGATACCTCTCTAGCTCAATATGATTTAGAGGAGTTTAAGGAGAGGGTTAAAAATCCTATGTCAACTCCTATGATGGAGAAAATAGTGGAAAGTGGTTTAGTTGAAGCTGCAGCCTTTCCCATGGCGGTACAATGCCCTGAATTAGTTCTGGAATGTATGAGCAGATATGACCCCCAAAATAGGTGTATCAGAACTGCAAATGGCAATGTGTTACTACCTATCAATAGACAAACCCTAATGGCTGTAATGAAAATTTTGCCTAAGGAGCCATATTCTAATCTTAATATTACTTCTTCTTATATCTATTTTTCATTGAAGAAAGCAAACTACAGGAGTGTAATTGCAAGAAATTTGTTATTGAGATTTCAAAAGGGAGGTTTGAGACTACCCAGACCACTAACAAGAGAACACATGATACCGAAAGTAAAGGATATTATGGTACTGCTACACAGACTAAAAGGTAACTCATGGGCATTTTATTGGGAGGACTGGATGTATTTCTTCATACAAGTGATGCTCCAAGGAGAACAGTATTTGGATTGGGCGGAAATCATAGCCAAATGTTTGCATCTAGGTTTGAGTAATTATTTGGGGAATAAGGACTTTTATATGTCCTCATACCTCTTTTACTACCTAGCATCTACAAGAGAATGGAGAGGGTTGCCTCATGCATCCTTGGTTGAAGACTGCAAAATTTATGATTATTATTCACATTTACAGATGCAAAATTGTTATGAAAACTATGGAAGGGTTAATGATGTTTTTACTGGTAGGATGACTTATGACTTGACAGGCAATGTTAATAAGAGAATGTCTGATGAAGCCATGCAACTAATCAATATTTATGGTAGTTTCTTCATTCAGTTTCCCAAATTTACTTATATCAAAGTTGGTGGTTTTGATGGCAAACTTGTGAAGCTGGCCAAATATGTTTTTGACTGCTTTGTATTGATAGACGTTTGCAGGCAGTTAGCCCATGTAGATAAGAAATTTCCAATAAAAAAAGAATCTAGTATATCTTTTCTTGTTGAACTTGGTCACTATTCATGTTAGTCAATTTCTGACACTTTAAATTTAGAGGTGGGCCTGAAAAAGTTCAATTTTCAATACTATAATGCCAGACCCCAGTTTGACAGCAAAGGTTTTGCTAGGGACAATTTGGATTTTGGAACGGGATTTTCACACATTCCCTAGATAGAAGACTATTGGGAGGATTGTCTAGATGAATTTGAAGTCAAAAAGAGGCTTTGGTGAAGGTTCTCCTTAGGGCAAATAGTTACCCTCAATCTGAGTATGAATATCTCTGGAATAATTGATGATGAGGAACAAGTGATTGATCCTCATTTTGAACAAATTAAATAGCTATCTATTCCAGAAGTTGATTGGAATAGAGATGAAGAGGATCGGATTGAAGTTAAAACCCTCCCAGTAATAAGGAGAACCGAGAAATGGTTAAGGGAATGTAGACTGAAGGAGGCTCAAAATGAAGATTCCCAGTAATGTGCACCAATTGATGAATCACCATCCCCAATAAGCTCTTTTAATCGGCCTATTACTATCTGTGATGCAGGTACTCCCAAGCCAAAAATTGGAAAGGGTTATGTTATCAAAAATCCCAAGAAAACTCTTGCAACTATTCTACCTTCTCGTACCACTAGATTAAGGACTAAAAGGAGGAAGAAGAAGGAGATTTTAGAAAGAATAGTTGTGGACTTAAACTCTGAAGAAGATTCGGGGGAAGCAACAGGAGATAAAGGGTTTGATTCACCAATGGCAGAAGAGATCAGTATGAACCAACAAGCAGAGATTGCTTCAGATTCTGTCAATCTGATGATAATATCAAATGTGCCTTCTGAACAACTAAATCATGGTAAAGAAATTCCAGTCCTTGCACCCAAATGGTTGGAAAACTCAATTAGTGATAAAAGAAAAATAGTTCCATTTGTATTACCATTGGAGGACATGGTTAGCAAGTGTCTAGGAAAGACTCCCAAATCTAAAAAGCTAAAAACCACATCCAGGGTGGATATTGACCCTAATATAGGGAATTGGAGTGTAGAAATAGCCCGGCCAACAACTGATGAAGAAGTTCAGGACCCCACTGTTCAGGATTTCAGAATAGAAAGAATAGATCTTGGGATTGCATCACATGTCACAGATGTGCACCATCTAGAAGCATCTACCAAAAGGATAGTCAGCCGTACCTGGAAGAATGAAAAAGATAAGGAGTTGAAACAAACTTTACGATCAATGGCAGAGTATATTGATGCCATTCATAATCCAAATCCACAACCTGTTTCTCAACTACCTCTTTCTTTCAACCCAAAATCTCCAGTCAATCAGAAAATGCTAGATCAGATACACAGGAACAAAATGGTGACCAAAGTGTTTGATGATTGGTTGGATGGTATCATCCAGAAGGGTACAGAATACATTAATGAATTAAAAAGTATATATGATGAAACCATGGCTACTATCGAAGATTTGAAAACACAGAATGCTTCATGGGTAAAAGATGAGGGGAAATAGATGAATGTGATGAATCAAATTGATGAAGTTTAGAAGTATGGGGTAACAAAGTTTTTATCAGAAAAGAATATGACAAGTCTGAACAATGATATACTGTATGTAAGCAAGAGAAACATCGAATGGAGAAACTTAGTATCTCGTCAAGGGCGAATTGAATTTACAAAAATGATTAAAGAAATAACTGAGTTTACTCAATCTTTACAGCATGATTTGGAATGTATTGATGTGAAATATATAAAAGATGATGGGGAGCCAGAAAAGGATATCGATACTATGGTTCAATCCTTCAGAGAGAAAATCAGTTTTGTTAAAGAAAATGATAACCTATTAATTGATGATTTCTCTCGGATGTCAAAAGTAGAATCACTTCTTCATCTCTGTGTCGATGCACTCCCAGAGCATGCGAAAAAAGTGGCAAAAATTTGAAGAGAGAAAGATGTTTGGAAAGCATGGGTTAAACACATTGGCATCCCTAACTTCTCAAAAATCTAGGAATTTGTTACCGCTTATCAGGAATGGAAGGTGCAACATGTCTCCTCATCCGAACAAAGCAAATCCAGAGATTCCAAGGTGCTGCCCCAGTCATGATCTTGCTTACATAATTTCTTTATTCAGTTATTTAGTTGGAATTATGTTCAAAAACTTTGTCTTTCAATGAGCTTGTAAGAAACTAAATCCCATGTGGGTCAGAGTTTGTTTTGACTCTGGGTTTAAAAGAAAAGTTAATTAGGGTAACTATATATATGTTTTTAGTTGTTAAAACTTATATATAGAAAAATTAAGAAAAAGATACAAGGAATTTTAGAGCTGAACCTTTATGTTTTACAATATATGTGATGTTGGTCTAAAAGATTTTCATCTGTGAATGAAAAATAAGAAATTATGCTGCAAACTTAAATCTGTGTGTTTAAGTACTTGACGTTGGGTTTATGTGTGAACTCTTCTTTCATATGGTAATTATTCTTTCATTGGATAACTCATCATATATGTTTTATCATTTTCTGGATTAGTAATATACATATTTATATATCTGATTACCATTGAAGATGGAATCTGTGTGTTCTATCACCGAATGATGTTATATGGAGGAAAGATATCGCATTCATAGCATGTTGATGTATGGATGTTAGTTTGCCTTAAACGCTTTCTGGTTAAAAGTGTATCTGAATGATTAGAATAGTTTGAATTCATTGAAGATTTAAAAGGGAGTTGTACCTTAATTCAGAGGGGAATTATCCCAGAACTATCACCCATTTGTTGTTTAACTTATTTGTTCTAAAAAGAAAAGGGTTATAGAGTCAGAACAAAACATTTTTAGATCAAGACAAATCTATTAACCAACATCAGGCAATGTTTAGTCTTATACATACCATGGCATACATTAAGCTACCTACAACACTAGCATATGGAACATTAAATATATCCTCCAAATTATCATCTAACATAGGACACTAATCTAGTGATAATTAGTATCAAAAGGTAAAGAAATACTTACTTCCTTACAATCCCACATCACAAACCTCTATAGAATAGTCTGAACCTACTTACTCTAACTAAGTCAAAGCTTTCTACCAGCTCAATCCTTGTTGATCCTTATACCTAGAATACATTTCATATCCCCCAAGTCCTTCATGTCAAAGGAAAATAACTAAGTTTTGAGCTACCTAATCATCACTTCAAATATTTTTTCCAAAGAACAACATGTCATCAACATATAGGGCAATGATTAGTAACTAATCAAGTAATTTGAAATAAACACAATGATCACATTCACTCCTAACAAACCCAAGATCCAATGAAAAAACATCAAACTTCTAATAACACATCCAAGGCAATTGCCTTAGACCATACAATGATCATTTTAACTTGCAAACCAAGTTCTCCTTCCCTTTTACCATAAAACCATTAGGTTGTTTCATATGTATTTCTTCCTCAAGATCCTCATGTAAGAAATATTTTTTTACATTCATTTGCTATTCTTCTAAACCATAAGCAATATCAATAGAAAGTGGTAATCTAGTATAAGTTAGTTTTACAACATGAGAAAGGATTTCCCCAAAATCAACTCCCTTAACCTAGGAGTACTGTTTTTCCAATAGTCATATTTTGTACCTTTCCAACTATCAATCTACTCCAAATTTCTTCTTAAATACCCACTTGCAACCAATGGGTTTTCTTTCCTTAGGTAGCTCAAGTAGATCCCAAGTCTCACACTTGTCCAAGGTCATTACCTCATCTTGCATAGCCTCCATCCAAAACTCATGTTCCTTCAAAGAAAGAGCTTCCTTCACATATCTAGGTTCATCATCAATATTAGATAAAACAAATACACCACAAAATCTAGTGGGCTATACTTGTCAACTAGTTTTTGTTGCCTTATGGACCTACACAAGAGTGTAGTAAGAGGCTCTTATTGTTCTTCCTTTGAACTCATTGAATTTAAACCTTCTTCTTCCTCTACATCCTCATGTCCAAACTATTATTCTCCCACCTATGCATCTTCCTACTTTATTTTGGTTTGAAAATGAATGGCCTTATTTTTCTTTTCTTTTGGTTGTACTTGATCAGACTTAACTCTAAGGTCCCTAAAAGTCATGTCTCTAGACTATACCATTTTCAAGGTTAGAGGATTCCAAAGATTACAACCCTTAACATTATCACCAAAACCAATGAAAATATATTTGTTAGCTTTTAAATCCAACTTAAGTTATTTTTCTTTAGGCACATGAACAAAAGCCTCACAACTAAAAAATCTAATGTGCAAAATAGAGGGTTTCTTACTTGTCCACACTTCATAAAGTGTTTTATCAACTAGGGAAAAATATGGAGATCTATTAATCAAATTGTAGATGTCTAAAATTGACCAAACCCTAAATTGATTAATTTATCCCTAATTTATACTTAATTATCCCTTAATTATCCCCTCACATAAGATTTAATTAATTTTAATTAATTAAATATTGTCCCCTCCCGTAAATAATAAAATAAATAAAACAAATTTAGTTATTATTTCCTTTACCTAAAACCTAAACCTATTCACAAACTTAAAAGAAATTAAAAATATTAAATACCTTTACTGTTTAACCACCTTCAAACCACTTTAACAAACATTATAAAAACCTACTTTACTTTCAAGTATCGATTACACACACACAACTTCCTAGAGATTACCTTGGAGTTATGCTAGAAAAAGAAACCTCATTTTAACGAGTTTGGTAACAATTTATTTAATTCATATAATTTGTATCTTTGATCTTTGTTGTTGCATTTGATATAAATCTTTAGGGTTTTGCAATATTTTGAAAATCTTTCATTAAAGTTTATATTTTATGCATACACAAATAATAAGCAATACTTATAGCCTCATAACCAAAACATTGATCCAACTAAACACTACTTAGGATGATTTTGGCTCCATCCATTAATGGCATATTCATCCTCTATGTGGTACCATTTTGAAGTACACAATTGTTTCCTACCTTTTAATACTTACATGTCTACAAAAATCATAAAATCCTCTAGAACAATATTCCCCTCCATTATCTAACCTTAATACTTTTATTTTTATATCCATCTAATTTTTGACAAGAATCTTAAAATATTTAAACTTGGTAAAACCTTAAGATTTGTGCCTCAAAAAATAGATCCAGGTATAATGTAAGTAGTCATCAACAAAGGAAATGTAGTAATGAGATTTTCCAATTGAAGTAACATTAACAAGAACAAAAACATCACTATGAATAACCTCTAATAATATATTTGCTCTAATGCTGCTAGAATTAAAATTTACTCTACTCTATTTTCCAAACACATAGTTCTCACAAAAATCAAAATCTGTAGAATAACCAAACAAACCATCCACCATATTTTTATTATCTAGGGTCTTAAGCCCTTTTTCACAAATGTGACCCATCTTATGGTGCCATAATATACATGAATCCAAGTTTCCAATTACATAGGCTAAGTTAAAATAAATAGATGCATCAAGCTTGAACAAAGTCCAACATTGAGATCCTTTAGCTAGCACTAGATTCCCTCTAGCCAACCTAAAACCACTCCTATCAAATCTGACATGCACTCCAACATCATTTATTGTACACAAACTTCTAGATTCAATTGTTTGTGTACAACTCGTTCAGTGTTGAGGTTTATTGGTTAAGGTTCAAGGGTTAAGGCCTAGAGTTTAGAATTTAGGGTTTATAGTTCAAGGTTCAAGGTTTAGGGTTTAGGATTCACATTAGAGGTTCAAATTTCAAGATTAAGTGTTTAACATTGAGATTTAATGGTTTGTGTTCAGTGGTCATCATTTGGAATTCAAAGTTTAGAGTTTATGATTCATATTCATATTTCAACATTAAGGATTTAACACAATGAGATTTAGTGGTTTATGTTTAGTTCTCATCATTTAGGGTTCATATTTAGTTGTTTTGTATATAGGGCTCATCCAAACTAAAGTTTCAAGGGTCAAGGCCTAGGGTTTAGAATTTATAGATTAGGGTTTAGAGTTCAAGGTTAAGAGTTTAGAGTTTAAAGTTCAAGGTTAAGGGTTTAGGATTTTGGGGTTCAATTTTGAGGTTTAACTTTCCAATTTTAGTGTTCATCATTCAATGTTTAGCATTGCGATTTAGTGGTATATATTCAATTCCATCACTTAGTGTTTATATTTAGTTATTTATGTATAGGGTTCGGTGCTTAGTTTCATTATTTAGGGTTCAAGGGACAAAGCCTAGGTTTTAGCATATAGGGTTTAGGGTTCACATTCAAGGTTCAACATTCAATGTTAAGGGTTAAACATGTTGAGATTTAGTGGCCTACTTTTATTCCTCATCATTTAGCATTTATAACTTAGAGCTTAGAATCCACATTCAAGGTTTAGCTTTCAACATCAAGGGTTAAACGTTAGGATGTAGTCCCAATATGTGTTCAATGATCATCATTTAGGGTTTAGATTCAATAGTTTATGTGCAATGTTAAATACTAAGGTTCATGGTTCAATGGCTAAGGTTAGGCCTAGGGTTTAGTTTAGGGTTTAGAGTTTAAGATTCAACATTTAGGGTTTAGGGTTTAGAATTCAAGGTTAAGGGTTAAGGTTTAGGGTTCACATTTGAGGTTAAATTTTCAATTTTTAGGGTTTAATATTTAATGATTAGCATTGAAATTTAGTGGTCTATTCTCATTCATCTTTATTTAGTGTTCAAATTCAAGAACATATATATAGATGATTCAGTGCTAAGTTTCATTGTTTATGATTCAAGGGATAAGGCCTGGGGTTTAACATTGAGGTTTAGAGTTCAAGGTTCAAAGTTTAGGGTTTAGGGTTTACGTTCAACTCTTAACTTTCAATGTTGAGATTTCAATATTCAATGTTTAATATTGATATTTAGTGATCTATATGTTGAGTGCTCATCATTAGCATTTAAAATTTAGAGTTTAGGATTCACATTACAGTTTAGTGTTTAGTGTTCAAAGTTTAGATTTTAGGGTTCATAGTTAAGGATTTCCAATTTATAGTTTTAATAGGTTTTGGGTTTAGGGTTAATGATTTAGGATTTATGGTTTGGGTTTGTAATATTTAAGGGATTAAGGCTTATTTTAATAACTAAATATTGTTGTTCAATACTAGTATTAAACTATTTATTCGCATTGAAACTATATTCTTTGACTAAATATAAATATTGGAGGGGAGGCCCAACCTGAAGTTGATATAATTGGAGAGGAGGTACAAGTTCAAGTGAATACTAGAGAGGAGGCATAAATTGAAGTAAATATTGGAGAGGAGGATGATCCTCAAGTTAATATTAGACAAGAGTCCCAAGTTCCTAAATGATATTAGAGAGGAGATCCAATTACTTCTTCAAGTTGATATTGGAGAGGATGGACAAGGTGATATGGATATTGTTGAAGAGGTTGACAAATATCTTCATTCCATTGATTCAGATGCTAACCTTATTAAGAGATTAAGAAAAAATTAAAGACAAAGAAGAAATTTGACCATTGAAGTGAGATTGACATTGAAAAATATGGTTATATGCAGAACAAAAAATATGTTGAAGAGGTCAATCAATAGAAAGATTAAAAATGAATTTGATGGATATTTTAGAAGAACCAATGTAACTGGTTAAGCCCAATTATTAGCATCACTCCTTTCTCATGTTGAAATGAGGGAGCCCTTAGAATTTTTGGGTGTAGATTTTGCAGGTATGAAGAGAAAAGAAGTAGAAAAGGATGTAGGAAATTTGGGAAGAGTTTTTTCTTCAATTATTAAAATATCACACACTGTCAATAAAAGCATTTCTAAGAGAGTGATGTTGAATTCAATAGTAAGTATAGAAACATCTAGAAAATACATTAGATTAGTTCAATTTCAAATGTATTTGGTGTGAGTAGGAAGATCATAATGAGCTATACAAAAAAGATGAAGATTTTGGATGACAGTAGTGTAGAATACAATTGAGCATTAATGTGTAAAGATCCTATATCTAAAAAAATTGAGAATGGTGTAAGGTGGTTGGTTTTTGGTTAGTGGAATGGCCATACTCACCCTTCATTAAATGTCAGAGATGCTCTCAAACATGGGATTGGGAAGAATGATTATGCAAAACATTAGCTAGATATAACTTAGAATGAGGTGTATGTAAAATTTTATGTTGATAATCCTTATGTGAAGATTGGTAAATGGATGTTTGAGATGCTAAGGCCTTAGCATATGAAGCCAAATAAATTCCTTGAAACTTGTTGTTGTTGACACCACATTAAATTTGATCTTTATTATTAGGTGTTCAAAAATCTTAGAGAAGAAATTAATGGTGTTAAAAATAAACCTTCTAAATCGGTTGATAATTTCATAGCCCTATTATGTGTCATAAATATGAGGATGACATGGATGGTCCAATTAAATACATAAAAGTACTTCATGAAACATGTGGAAATTTAGCAAAATTTCCACTGATAGAGGAAGACATTGATATTACCATGATGCTTAACTACCAAAAGATACAAGTATATCCAATATGAAACTAAATATGGAAAAGAAGCTAAAATACTAGATTATGTGGAAAAGGAACCACCTCTTGGAAAATTTATGGAAATATTTCAAAAACTGATAGTCTCATACATACAACATAGCCAGTGCAAATGCATGGCATCTTTGAAAGGGAGAAACTTCCATCCTAGTGGGATAAGGTATGTTGTACATGATAATGAAATATTTACGTTGGAAGGTTGTTACAAATGCTATTATCATTATCATTTTACACTACTTAGTCGTTTTAGGTGCAATGTGTTGCTCAACTTTCCCTTCTATGTGATCTCTTCCATTGAAGCCTCTGTCAAAGAATCCAAAGATGGTCATGCTAATGACCCTGCTAAACCCCCTATTCCATTGCAACAAGGGTTAATTTTGAGGCTTTACCACTTTCACCTGGCCTTGTGTACCCTGAAGCATATTAAAGTATGTCTTATTGAAAGCCCACTATTGTGTCTCCTTCCTCCAAAGGTAAGTTTAAGAACCGTGTTGTTGAGAGGGACAGTACCCTGTTGGACCCCTCAATGGAGATGAAAAATGTTGGTCAGCCCAAGGATTCGAGGTCTAAACCCAAACCTCCTTTGAAGATGTCAACCCCCAAAACCCCTAAGTCTAGTGGCCCTAAAATCTCTAAGTCCATTGGCTCTAAGTGTAAATCTCACAAAGAGGCAGCGACTAGCCTCTATGCCCTCAAGAAGACCCCTCAGAAGGAGGAAGACCCCAAACCTTCCACTAAAAGAAACCTGGAGGAGGATTTGAATGCTAAAAACAAAACATCTAAAGGGAGCGTGCAATATGAAGAAGGGGAGTGTAGGTTTATTGATGTCAAAAATTTTAACCTGAAGGAGAAAAACCTTACTGATAAGTTTCAAACTAGGACTAAGAAATTAGGGTGTGATAAGGATCCTAGTTAGTTTGAGAAAAGGGTTTATGTTCAGATGGTGAAAGGGGGCCTAGGTAATACTGGGGAGAGGAGGATTAGGAGGCCTAGCATTAGAAGATCTAGTAGGCTTGCTGGCATGTCTACCACTATTCTGCAAGATACTATTGAGACTAGTGATTCTCAACATGGTGAGGAAATTGAGGAAAGTGAGGGGGGAGAAAAGAATGTGAACATTGAATATTCCTCAGATAATTCAAAACAAGGTGGGGAGGGTCCTAGTTCATTTGTAGAAATGAATGCCCCTGACTCAAATTTTGAGTTTGATATGATCACTTTATTGATACTCAGACTGATGTTAAGAAGGATTATGCTACCTATTCCTATACTGACATTGAGGTTACTGGTATAAAGAGTAATATGGATGAGTTGCAGAATAAGTTCAAGACCTTGACTCACTTCACCATGAAGATTATGCATCACTCTACTACCACCCTGGCTATTCTGTAGGATTTTGAACTAGGAAAGAAGGGGACTAGAGTGGATAGTGTGAAGAATTATGAGGAAATGTACAACTTCCTCATTGATGACTGGGAGTAGCTGTTTAATTAGTTTTCTCTTTCCTATGTTATGCTTTTGTTGTTGGTTTTATATTATGTTTTGTATCATCTTCTACTATTAATGTTATGTCAATGTGTTATATCTGCACTAGTTCTGGTCGGTTTTGGGCTTGTTTTGGTTTCCCTCTAGGATATTTTGTTGACACCACATTAAACTTGATCTTTATTATCAAGTGTTCAAAAATCTTAGAGAAGAAATTAATTGTGTTAAAAATACACCTCCTAAATGGGTTTATGAATTCATAACCCTACTATGTGTGATATGTAACGCCCTGCCATGGAACTCCAGAGAACAACACAATTATACTATACAAAGAGGACAATTTTTTTTTAAAAGATAGAAATAACAAAGTAGTATTAAACATATCTATACACATCATTAAACTAAGCATTATCCTCTAGGGTTCAATGGTTGCATTACTAATAGAACTATTAACAGAATCTAAACAAACATTATAAATTAACTAACATCAATCGTTCATCCTAAATTTATTGCATTAAATGAATAAACACATACATTTCAATTTTATAGCATCAGTTAAGTATTCAACGGGATCATGTATACAAATCTACATGTACATATATGATTTCCCTTACATGAGGGTACATCATTTCATTATTCACACTACCACTTTCCTTATTACATTGGAATACATACATAATGATTTAACTGATACACAAGCTAGTACATGAGCATAAACAACTGTCTCCTCAAACTGGTACAAGATCTAGAATCTGTCACATGAGATACATCCTTCTCGCACACAAACAATGACAAGGGAAAAACTAATGGAGATAAAGCACATCCACCCAACCATGTGGAACCCTCAGGTCCACCCCCCGTGCTAGGAGATAACATAAGGTCCCACTACAACAAATAGTCAGGTAGATAATAGACTATCAGGAACAAGGACTACACATGACTCCAATACAGCATAGATCAATTGTTGGGAATTAAGGTGTCTCAACCTTGGTAATTCCTTGCATTATTTTTATTGTATTTATTTATTCAATGCCTATGATGTAAATTAATTGTAAATTCCAATTATCATTTTGTGGGATGCGGCTCGATGATGTGTCATCCTACATGGAAGATGACAACTTGTAATTTTGTTCTCACATGAGGAGATAGGCATCCCACTTTGTGGTGATGTACCCTGTTGACTTTAGTTGTCAGAACAGCGACATTCCCCCCCACCCGAACTTTAGCCCCCCACCCATCGGGAGGGAGGGAATTGTAGTTCGAGTATTTTGCCATGTGTCGGCATCTTAGATGTTGTGTAAGGGAATGTTGACCGAAATGGTTATGACGGATTCCTATGACTAAGTTATGACATGTAAGAGTCAGAAATAGAAGCTTGTAAGACAGGTGAAGACATGTGTCGAAGAGCATCTTTGAAAAAGGCATCTTTGGGCACCCCAACATGGACTATGACATGTTGTAAGTGAATATGCTATTTATAGCCTATGTATGACAGATTCTCTTACAGCTGTAACTTGTAACTGCTAAGACAGATTCTATGACGGTCGTAAGAATCGTAAGAGCATCTGTCATAGCCCATTTTGGAAATAGGTGACCTCTTTGGGATGGGAGTTGTGGACAAGTGTCAGATACATCTTACAATGTTGACCAAGTGTCCATAGGCATGGGCTTTGGGCCATGAGGCCAAGTTGGACGCCCATTCCAAGATAGAGCCAATTTTGCCTTGTATATTCTATGTAAACAGGTACTTGGAGGAGGAGAGGTAGTATGTGATTGACATGTACTGTTATGCTGTCAGATTGACTTTAGACACGAGTGTCAAAGACTATTGAAGCTTGCATTGCAAGTGTATTATAAACCATTAGTTTTGATAATACATTGTGCAAGTTTCTGAGTGTGGGGTTTTTCACTCGATAAGGGTTTTCCCCACGATATATCTTATTTCTCTTCTTCTATCTCCTTTCTGGTTCTATGTGTATTGTTGCAATATCTCTGTTACATGTTTCATGTTGCTGTAATTGTAAAGATTAAATTGAATTTACATAGCTCTCCCCTCATTAGATTAGTGTAGGAAGCAATTTCTGCACACCTAGCTTCCTTTCATCAATAACACAAGCAACTCAATCATCACTTCTAGAGGTGATCACACAATGAATGGGAGTACACACTAGGGAATGCAAGGCTGCAGTAGGGAGAGTGTCATTGCATGGTCTTGAAATGGCTTACCTTGGCCGTCTCTCACTAGATGCCGGCCCCCATCTATGGTTACCCTGGCAGTCTCTCTCTAGACGCCGGCCCCATAGGGTGACACATGCGGAACCAACATTCCTTTCATGAGGACAAGGAAGTTGATTTTGCCAACTAGGCCTTCTCATCTCATCCTTAGTTTGAACGAGCACTACAGGCATGGGTGAGGAATCCAATTATCTTGTTTAATGTGGAATCTACCCTTTTCCCCCTAATTCATTTTAGGTTATCACTTGATTACCAACTTTCAATGGGTTACCCTGGCTAGCCACTTTGGGCCCCAGCCCCACATTGAAAGCCACTTCCCTACCTGCATCTAGAAAACCCTATCCATCAAGCATAGCAATTATCATCATAACAACAAGTATACATGAACAATGCAAGGCATTAACCTTCTTGCGTACCAACTTAATCACAAGGACAATTTCACAATACATTGCCCATAGCTTCCAAATGAAGCAATCCATAAACAACATACTTCTTTTACGATTACTAATGTCTCCCCATTTACAAGATCCAACAAAGTATTTTAATGCATGTTCAACACAAATAATGAACCATAACATCCTTGCAGGACTTTATTGCCACATCATAATACACTTTCAACATAGTATATACATGAAATCAAGACATCATAGCCTATGTCTTTGGAAGACTAAATCTCTACCACATGACCCTATTTCAACCACTGATACAACTTACACAAGTTCCAATTACATTATGCAATACCTCTCACAATCGACCAATTTTCTAATAGCAGAACTTATAAGTCAAATCTCAATCACATTATTTATAAACCTAATTCCAACCCATTAATCAATTTTCAATTTAACAATACCATTACAAAGAAATTGTAGTTAAACCAATATTAAATTCATCAACTTTAATTAATAACCATGTCAATTTTCATTTAATCATATTAAATAAAATATAACAATGTAATATATATATACTTTTACATATCAATTAATAAGATATTAATAAGGTACTTGCAAGATTATCAGTCGTATAGTTTACGCAATTTTTTGTTAGGCTTTCACCCATACATTTTCTGAACAACTTGAGATGACAACTAATTCATTTTAAAATAATAATAACAATAATTGTTATGGGAAATTGTGTAATGAATATCAATAATATCAATAATACCCAATAACTCAATGAAATAAGAAACAAAGAAGATTAAACAAACAAAGAACTCAAACCTTGCAAACCTCTTTACTTCATGGCTTCCATTGGTCGCCTATCTCAAATGATCTTGTGTATGAATATGGCCCTCAGAAGGTACACTTCCTTGCTATTTTCCAAGATGTCAAGTGGGAATGGCTATGATAGGTTTGCAATGAAGATATTCTTCAACACAATTGTAATGATAAAAGGGTGATCGCAAGCAATGAAGGAATTGGTGCCAAAGGCGTGCTGTAATTTCTGCAGAGTAACTTTACTAAAAGCTTGGATGATAGAAATGAAGGAATTGGGTTGTTCTTATAGACTTGAGAGAGAGAAGATCAACGGTATAGAAAGGTTGAGAGATGTGCGCGAATAGGAAGAGGACAAGTGTCCTACTCTATTTTGCATGAGAGGAATTAATAAAGTAGAAGAATGAGTTAACTAAAGAGATTAATCAATTAACAGAAGAGATAGAAGAGTTAACTGATTATAACTGGAGGATGAATATTGCATGAGGATGAGAAGATATTTTAGCTCAATTAAATATTTGGAATATTTAATTGCATGTGCACAAGGATTGAATTATATTTAGAGATAACTCAATTTTTAGAAGAAATGGACAACTTAAATAAATATTTGATTTATTTAAATTTAGAGAAGATATTATTGGAAGAAACAATTAAATAATTGGTATTATTTAATTTAGAATGATTTTGGAAGAACTAATTAAATAATTGGTATTATTTAATTTGTTGGAGGATTTGGAGGAATTTAATTAAATAAAGGATTTTATTTAATTTTGACTTTAGAAGATGTAATTAAATAATTTGATATTTAATTAATTTAGAAGAATATGAATCAAATAAATAAATTTGTTTATTTATTTATTGATAGAGGAATTAAATGGAATAAATATTAAGAATATTTATTTAGACAGAGTCATGTCATTTTTAGGCGTATACATTTTGCCTCTCTTTGATGCAATGTGTTTTATCACGTTATTTCAAAGAATAGATTTTCTAATAATGATACATGCCCCAGTTTACCCCTGGTATAGGTTTAACAATGGTAGGATGCCCCCTCGAAAGATTGGATGGGAAGAAGGCAGAAGGACGTGAGACAGACAATATCACGATGAAGAAGGTTTTAAATAGGTTAGGTTAGAAGAAAAATAGGTTACAGTTCAGAGAAACAGGAGGAAACAAGCTTGGGAAGTAGTCATGGTCACCACACAGCCATTTAGGGTTCACTTGCTATATATAGGAGCTGAGTCCACATTACTAGTCATTTGCACACTTGGCTTTTGTTGATAGGTCCTTCAGAGCTTAGGAGAGCACAGGAGTTAGAGCAGTCAGTATAGAGATGGATATTCCACGCGAGGAGCACCGCTTTGAGCGCATTCGACGATTCGATCGGCCAGCTGAGGCAAGACCACTGATATGTAGTTCGACAAAACTTGCCTAGGGTCATTTATTAGGTTAATAAATACTAGGAAAACTTAGGGAAATGAATGCGCAGTAACAGCGTTTCGGTGCATTTGCCATGAGAAACTGCACATCTATTGCACTTTTGTGCATTTAAGCCATGAATCAGCGCTTTTGACAAAACTGTGCATATGTTATGATAAGTTGTGCATCCGTTATGAAGTGGCGCCTATGTTATGAAATTGTGCATCTGATATGTCTTCCTGCGCATGTGTTAAGGCTACGCATATGCTATGTGAAGCTGCACTTTTGATATGAAACTACACATTTACTCAATGCTACAATGCATTTGCCAGAAGTGGCACATTTACTGTGAAATGTTGCATGTACCTTCTGGTTCGGCACATGTGTTTTAGATAGTCAGTTTACTTAACGAAATTGACTTGATTGGCATCTTGCTTGATGCGTTAGTCGATAAGCTATCTCTGAGATTGCAGGAATCTAGTCACGAGATGTATATGTTGTTTTGAGCAATTTGATGTGTTAAGTAAGTGATAGGATATTTTTGATAGTTTGAGCAGTGTTGTAGTTTTGGTTGACACATTGCTTTGCTTGATTGCAGGAGGACATTCGTGATGTACTTATGTCGCAAGAGCAGTTTCCCTTGTCGTTGTTACAACGGTACATGCTCACATAGATGGATCGAGAGGCTCTCGGTGCTATGGGTTTGGACTACGCGTGCTTCATGCCCAAGGTTCATGCGAACCTTGGTTTGTTGACTGCAGCGATGGAGCATTTCCACAGCGACGATGGTACATTTCATCTGCTTACTAGTGAGATGACTATCACTCTAGCTATCACTCTAGAGGATGTCTACATGCCCTGTAATTAAATAATTTGATATTTAATTAATTTAGAAGAATATGAATCAAATAAATAAATTTGTTTATTTATTTATTGATAGAGGAATTAAATGGAATAAATATTAAGAATATTTATTTAGACAGAGTCGTGTCATTTTTAGGCATATACAATAATAATAATAATAATAATAAATACCATGGATCATTGAATAGCAAATATTTTTCATCCAAAAACAAGTAAATATGTGTCATAGTTTTATATTCCAAACTACAAAGTAATAAATAATTTAAAAAATAGGATTTACTATTACCACATGAATTTCTGTCAAATGTAAATACTTTTTGTAGTAAGGTTTTAATAGTTTTATTACTTGACAAATCTAATTTTTAAACATTTATATATGAAGTGATTCAATTAAAAGTGAGAAATAGCCCATAGAGATATACTTTACATTCATTACCTACAGTAAATATAATATTAATGTGCTTTAACTTATCCTGAAATAAAATGCATAATTGGAATACAATCCTCATAATCGACATGAGATATGTTAAGAATATAAATTATGATAAACGCATGGCATGAATATAGAACAGGAAAGTGGATGAATCTGTTTTAGACATTGACAAGCTTCATCGCCTAAGCAGAAATGTTAAAAAGGCTTTAGAAACTTTCCAAATAGATGTAGTTGTGAAAGCATAGGCAAGCAGTAAACTGGTTGATAAAACGCCTCCAAGAGAGGCCGTCCCCTGGAATGCAATGATTGCAGAAATGCACAAAATGGATCTGTAGAAAAAGGTTTTAGAAAACTTTCAAGCAAAGGCGATTGGTTGGGTTTAAACTAGACTCTGCAACCTTCACCACATTCATCCAGCTGACGCCAATACTAGCACCCATGGGAGGTTCAAGGAATTTCCAGGCGTGAATTTCTTTTATGGAGTGAGATAATTTCTTGACCACTATAATGCAAACTGTTTGACAGGTTGCCTCATAGAGAAAGTAATATTGCAGGATATATATGAAATGGATTTAGCAAGGATGCTCTCAAAGTCTTTGAATTCTAACATTGTAAGTTTTTCTTGTGTTCTAGGTACGCACAGCTGTGCAGGTTAATGGATGAGAGCTATACATACTAAAATCACATTTGAAACCCTTATTTACATTAAACCTACAATGATCATTATGTGTGCATGGTTGACCTTACTAGCTGCGCTGGCGATCCAGAAGACACACTAACTTTGTCATGAGTTAGGAGTAATATCCACACTCAAAAGAATATGCAAGAACAATTGACAAATGCATCAAAATTACAAAAGACGTTATCACAGAAAAGATCACATTATAACATTTGAATTATTCAGATATTTCCCATAGCGTAATGATAAAGTTTTCTATCAGGTTGAAGATGTGGCGCAATCAACCCACAAGAGGACGTATTATTTAAAAAGGTCGATCTATTTCAAAGAATGATTTTTATTTTAAAAAGTATTACAAAGGAATTTAACAAGGTATAAGATGTTTTGATCTATTTGACAGACATCCTTTATCATTGAGATACCTGTTAAATCTGCACTGGTTGTATCGATGTGTTTTCTTGGTGCCTGTAGATCACATATGAATATAGGCTTAGGATTATTTACAACAACACTATTTTTTTTATTGCACAATCAAACATCTATGCAGAAGTGGGTAGGTAAGGTGAGGTTCAAACGGTTAAGGAGATTGACGGAAGAGAAAGGAATTACACAATGCCATAGGCAAAATATGTGGATAGATTGGCAGATTTACACAAAATGGATTTCCAGCAATTGCAATTAACATGTTTAAAGCTAAATCTACAACCTTTGGTCGTATACTCTCTATGCCTGCCAAGATGGAAGCTTTGGAACAGGTTTGGACATCCATCAGTGCAAGAAGGATAGAGGAATTCATTAGATCTATCTAATTACCTTGGTAGACATGCATGCACAACCAGATTGTTGACAAAAGAATGTGAATTGTCTGAATGATAAATTGTTATGAGAGATGCGGACCATTTCGATCATAGAAACCCAAGAGGCTGAGTATGCATTGGAAGATTTATTAAAAGGCTTCAAGGAACATAGAGTTAAAATTCAAAAATTAAGGGAACCTGATTTCACTCTTGATAGGTCGACGATTCGATGTTGCTCCCATACCCAATCCTGCAGCTCCAGCCTCCTCCAAAAACCTCCTCCAAATTTTTCCAGCTCCCCAATTAATCCTCCAAATTCCTTTTTAGAGAGAGAAATTCCCCTATTTCTTCCAAATCCTTCCTCCACCTTTTAAGGAAGCATGACACAAATACTCAAGCACCCATTTCCCATGCATGACAACCAATTTCCCCTTTTTATCTTTTTCACAATTTGTTATTTAATTAAATTTATAACATTACAACTATGATTTAATTCACAACCATTTAATATAATTTTATTTTATTTATTAAATTTTTTTTAAAAAGATAATGCACCTGGTAAACTTTTTAATGTGACCAGTGACGCTGGCGCGACACGCCCTCTGGCTCCACACTAACACTTTTGCCTGGAGCGATGAACTAGTGAGGCCACAACATGGGGGACCTCATCCCCAAGAAGAAACACTTCAAACCTGCGAGCTCATTGGCCCAACGAAGGTGTAAATCCTGCGAGCTCGTTGGCCCAACGGGGGTTTGAACTCTGGTGGCTGCCACTACAACCAAGCGACTTAACCACTGAACCACGCCCTTAACGACAAGTTTTATTTATTAAATTTATAACATTACAAATTGTGATTTAATTTACAACCCTATAGTATAATTTTTTTTATTATTTTATTTGTTTCATTTTTATTATTATTTATTAACCTTAGATTACCTTATTGTATATTTTCCCAAATACACTTCAATTTACATTAGGCATTTATATTTATTTACCAAAAATGCCTTCTTAACACAATAATTTTATTTAAATGTAACAATTAACCAAACATTGATCAGACAATTCCAACTAAATAATCCAAAGACCAACAATACCTGACCAACATGCACGATTGAAAAGCATGACCATAGCAACAATGACTGACTATTACACCCATACAAACAACACTGACTAGATACTGGACCAAATACTCATCCTTTGCAAGGATGATGGCTAACTAGGGGACCTTATGTTAACTTCGTTCAACAAATTTCCATTGGTTAAGGCACACTCAGACCTATTAATTCAGGTGGAATCGATGTCTGATGCCTGCAACCTGCAGCAAACAACACGGTCGAACAAGTAGATATATGTAATCACTCAAACATACATACTGTGAAAGGAAATCATAGTTTAGTAGGGTACTCACACATGAGTAATGCAACACTGTTCCTTTCATAGAACATATCAAACAATTAACTACGTTATGCGTCACAATCAGTTACTGAATAATCAAAATAGAACAATCAATCATATAACGATCAATACGAGCAATCACCTATAATAGCATCACAACCATAATCAGATAACACATAAAGCACATATTTAATCCACAAGATCTTGTATGTCCATAAAGTTGTCATAGCATAAACATAAACACTAGTAATTAAAGTATCATCAAATGTCATCTAACATCAATAAAGTGTCATCAAACAACATCATAACAGTGTATCCATCATCAACAAAATATCATAATGTCTAGTCCTAATAGAACAACTATCAGTCTGACAGAAAGCAAAATGAGGGGCACTACATGATAAATATGAGGATGACATGGATGGTCCAATTAAATACATAAAAGTACTTCATGAAACATGTGGAAATTTAGCAAATTTTCCATTGACAAAGGAAGTGATATGACCATGATGTTTAACTACCAAAAGATACAAGTATATGTAGTATGAAACTAAATATGGAAAAGAAGCTAAAATACTAGATTATGTGGAAAATGAACCACCTCTTGGAAAATTTAGGAAAAGATTTCAAAATTTGATAGTCTCATACATACAACATAGCCAGTGAAAATTCATGGCATCTTTGAAAGGGAGAAACTTCCATCCCTGTGGGATAAGGTATGTTACATGATAATGAAATATTTTACATTGGAAGGTTGTTACAAATGCTATTATCAAATTATCTTTTTACGCTACTCAGTCATTTTAGGTGCAATGTGTTTCTCAGCTTTCCCTTCTACTTGCTCTGTTCCATTGAAGCCTCTGTCAAAGAATCCAAAGATGGTCATTCTAATGACCCTACTAAACCCCCTATTCCATTGCACCAAGGGTTAATTTTGAGGCTTTACCACTTTCACCTGGCCTTGTGTCCCTCGAAGCCTATTAAAGCATGTCTTATTGAAAGCCCCATGTTGTGTCTCCTTCTTCCTCCAAAGGTAAGCTTAATAATCATGTTACTGAGAGGGAAAGTACCCTGTTGGACCCCTCAGTGGAGATGGAAAATGTTGGTCAGCCCAAGGATTCAGGGTCTAAACCCAAACCTCCTTTGAAGATGTCAACCCCAAAAATCCCTAAGTCTGGTGGCCCTAAAATCTCTAAGTCTGTTGGCTCTGCAAATCTCACAAAGAAGCAGTGACTAGCCTCTATGCCCTCAAGAAGCCCCTCAGAAGGAGGAAGACCCAAAACCTTCCACTAAAAGAAACCTAGAGGAGGCTTTGAACGCTAAAAAGAAAAAATCTAAAGAGAGCGTGCAATATGAAGAAGGGGAGTGTAGGTTTATTGATGTCAAAACTTTTAACTCAAAGGAGAAAAACCTTACTGATAAGGTTCAAACTGGGACTAAGAAATTAGGGTGTGATAAGGATCCTAGTCAGTTTGAGAAAGGGGTTTATGGTCAGATGGCGAAAGGGGACCTAGGTAATACTAGGGAGACGAGGATTAGGAGGCCTAGCATCAGAAGATCTAGCAAGCTTGCTGGCATGCCTACCACTATTCTACAAGATACTATTGAGACTAGTGATTCTCAACATGGTGAGGAAATTGAGGAAAGTGAGGAAAGTGAGGGGGAAGAAGAGAATGTGAACATTGAAGATTCCTCAGATAATTCAAAACAAGGTGGGGAGGGTCCTAGCTTGTTTGCAGAAATGAAATCCCTTGACTTGGATTATGAGGCTGATGATCACCCTGTCGATACTCAGACTGATATTAAGAAGGATTGTGCTACCTATTCCCATATTGCCATTGAGGTTTATGGTATAAAGAGTAATCTAGCTGAGTTGGAGAAGAAGTTCAGGGACTTGACTCACTTCACCACGAAGATTATGCATCACTCTACTACAACCCTGGCTATTCTGCAGGATTTCAAACTAGGAAAGAAGGGGACTAGAGTGGATAGTGTGAAGAATTATGAGGAAATGTATAACTTCCTCACTGATGACTGGGAGAAGTTGTTTAATTAGTTTCTATGTTCTATTTTTATTGTTGATTTTTTATTATGTTTGGTATCATCGGCTATTATTAATGTTATGTCAGTGTGTTGTCTATGCACTAGTTCTTGTCAGTTTTGGGCCTGTTTTGGTTACCCTCTGGGCTATTTTGTAAAGGGATCAACACCCTCATTTTGCTACTTACCATAATAAAAAACATAACTATTTTGTAAAGTGGTAAGAAAATTAATTTATGACACTGAAGGATACTTTTCCTACTAGAACAATCTTATTAGTGGTTAACTTTACAGAGAATTACCATTTTCCCATAAAAAAAAGATTCATACACAATACTATCATACAGATCAAGTGACTATCATGGTACATGTGTGTTATTGGCATGCACCAATCTAGTTGGATGGGATTAAGAGTAATTGTCTCCAACAAGTCATCAAGAAAGAGTATCACTTTGATATTAGTGATGATAAAGAGCATGAAACACACTTCATGCAACACTTCTTTCAATTATCTTTGTATCTTGGTGGAAAGGGTTTAAGAATGGAAAAAAATTGTTTGGTTAGATGATTATGCCCCACAATTCAAATCATCATGAACCTTTTTGTACATTGTTGGTTTGATTGACTTTTTCTCAAGCCTTGTGTTTGGATTTGTTTTGATAGTGATCATGGTAAAGGTGAACACGATAGTGCAAGGGCTTGCATCAAACATGCACTTATAAAACATCAAATTGATTATGAGGGAGATCATCTAAATGTGCACAATTCATTATTGAATGGTGACAAAAGCATTTCACATGCCATACACACACTTCAGGGAAGAACCCACCTCCATATAGACTCTTTTGGGAGATTAGAGGTACACAATAAACTTGTATTTATATTAATTAAAATTGAAAAATTGCTTGTAGGAAGGTGTTTCCAAAATTTATACAAATTTAATTGATTTATTTTTATGTAGGGAGGGTTGAAGAACAACACATGGTTGTCAAAGAATAGATAGGACTAGGTCAATCCATTATGTGATGAGTACAGATCAATTCAATTGGATGTTTTGTATGAGGGACTACTAATGTTTTTGTATTGACTGATGCATGGACCAAGCTCATGGTTATGTAGGTGACTGACTAAAAATACCTCTCATTTTCAATGATGCATATGGACAAGAGGAAGATAAAAACTTTGAAGATATTCCTACAATTTCTATTCATTATGATCACATTTTAGGATTGGCTAGGAAAGATTTGAGCATTGTTATAACTTAATGTTGAGAAAAATTATATGTACATGTGTACATATGCTAGACTTATAATTTTTCTCTCTGTACATGTTATGTCAGGGGATTTTTTTGTAGTAATTATAGAATTTGAAAATCTAGAAAATGTGAATTACTACTTATTGCACTGCATAAAGGAGAGAATGAAGCTAATAAAACTAGAAGAAAGTGAGGGTATAATATTTCCCACAAGGATATTTGTCTTGTAGGGAAGATATTTGAGACAGGTAAAAATTGTTAATAATGAGGTCCATTTTGTTGATTATGAACCTCACAATAAGGTGTATCATTATAGTCACCTAGTAGTTGCTACCGGCATGGCTCTTTATAATGTGCCACATGCACAAGATCATCATAAGTGAAGATTATATAGAAAAGATCATGATAAAATACTACATGTAATTGATGAGAAATCTAAACCAATTTATATGGTTTGATTTATATTTTGACAAGTATTTTGATGTACTCATTTGTATCATTGATGACCACAAGTCTAATAAAATATATTCTTATAACTTGATATGTACCTAGTGTGGTGAATATATTGATGTTGATTGATTCTAACTCTATTTATCTTCTCATGATGTGGTTAATGGGTTTTAATTAGAAGATGATTTGGTTTATGATGCACATTCTTTTCATGTCTAATTATGTTTATGGAAGCATAACATTAAGATAAAATAAAAATAAAAATAAAAATATAGAAAGCATGACATTACAATTACAAACATGAGTATGAGATGGTGAATAATTATATTATTTGATTGAAGAAATTTATTATTTGATGAGAATTGAGGTGGGCATCAAATAAACTCAAACATTTATTGTGGCACTAAAAATAAGTCCCCTTAATCCCCTTAATTTTCCCCTTAAGTCCCCTTAGTCTACCACCTCTAGTCCCTTTAGTCCACTTAATTCTTTTCCTTAAGTCCCATTAGTCCCCTTAATTCATTCCTTTATATAAATTTATAACATAAAATATAAATATAGATCAATTTATATCAATATTGCAAGTTGATTTAAATTGATATAAATTGCAAAGATGTAGTACTCCCTTGGCTTGAGTTGTTTGTTGTGCCAACCTCTTGATCTTTTTGCCCTTTTGGCTTGGTCGACTCTACTCTAGTAGCTGTGATTAGCACCTATGTTGGTGTGGATTTTGATGCCTTTATATGAGGTTGTGTAATTTGTGCTTAAATTCGACTCTATTGAGTTTGTGTCTAATTTTATTTTATCAACTTCACCATTACATCTATTATCTTTGTGTCAATGACTTGCACAAAGTGATTAACCTCTAAGATCTTGAATGTTGAGAGCTACCCTAGAGTCACCATTAGGAACATTCATGAACTCCATATTTGACATATTGGTTCAACCCTACACTCATTGTATCCCTTTGCATGATGTTGGTTTGTGACACCTCAACATTTCATCCTCTTCTATAACATTTCTAGTTTGGGCTAAAAGGATAACTTTATCTATTTGAACCAAGTTTCACTTTCTTTGTTTGGTCTTAGTTATGACATATCTATTGACATTTTAGAGATTTCAACCCAACTATCCTTTGGGTTGATTGCAAGACATTTAAGTGTATTTGGTTAATAGTGACCTTGGTTGCAATCCTTGATCTCTTTGCTTGATACTTGAAGGTCTTATTACCATTTAACTAGTAGAATTGGTTATTTTGGAAAGGCTTGGGGTCAAAAGAAATTCCATTCATGTTATGAAGATTGCAAATTTATTTGTGTTATCTTTCTTGAATTTTATATATGTTAGTTTTCATGTAGAGCTCCTAATTTAGGTTTGGTATGTCTCTTGTATGCTCTTTCTTTAGGTTCTATTAGAGCCCCATTGCTATCGAGCTTCATACTATTTACCTTAAGGACCTTCAACCCATAGTATACATTGATGTGTTTTCAAGTTTCATAAGTGTGTCATATTGACAAGGTCCCTATTGTTTTAAGTAAGTGATAGTCACTCTCTCTTTACTTGATATGCCTATCTTATAAGTATATATGTTGCACAAGAGAACATTTCATTAATTAAACATTGATATATTTATTTCATTTATAAATTTGATGATTTCACTCAACTACTTAAACATTGATAGATTTATTTAATTTCTAAGTTTGATATAAAAATAAGAAATAATTAAATATTAATTTATAAGTTTGATTATTTATATTTATTGATTTCAATACAAAGTTAAATTTAAATTTCATACATCAATATTATAAAATTTGTTCATCATCAATTAGTTAACTAATCTAATGTAATAAATTTTTTAGTTAACTAACCTAGAATCTAATAGTAAATCAGTTAAATTCATTACTAAATTATAAGATCTATATAAAATTATAATAAATAAATAAACAAGACCCATGAACATATCAAATAGATTAAATATGTGTATAGAATATGACATACATATATACGTGTACATCATGATCCTCAAAATTAAGTAATGTATAATATCTCAAATCTACTACTCTAAGGTGCACCTCCAAGAAGAGTGACCCTCAAAGTGTAAACTAGTGTCACCTAGATGTTGTCCTAAGCCAACCTAAATTCACATGCACACATGTAAATTTATGTGGCAGCTCATATGTATGTATATAAATAATGTGGACCATTAATTTTTTAAAATTATTATGATACAAATACATAGATTATAATCTATAATGTACAAGTATTGTCTAACTTGGTGAGCACTATCCTAATATGACTCACAAGGATGTATATTATGTCACTCTATTTATGAGATGGAATGTACCCAAATAACCCCTATGTCCACAAAAATACAAGTTAAAAAATTTAATAAACTCTTAATTCATATATACACAAGGAAAGTTAAATTATCCAAATTATCTAGAGACATTGATTTATATGTACAAAAGGATTTAAAGTTGTAAATCTCTACCTATAAGATCACCATCGTGTTGCAGGTCTCCATAAGTAGGCTACCCATATCTATCAATAGTCTCATCAATTGTAACATCTAATGACTATTGTGTAGATTCATCCAAAATCTCATATATAATATGTGTCTGTGATAGTCTAAGTAGAGATAGAGGTATATCTAGCAATCCCTCAAACATTCTCTAAACATAGTGTAATATCTCCTTAGGCTAGCTAGGTACACATGTAGTAGAAGTAGAATTATCTTGATTAGTTGTGGAGGTATGAATATCAAAGTAACATAATGGTCACTAGATTTAGAAGCACCGAGATGACTATAGTTAGGATCACCTTGACCACCAGAGGTGGAAGCATAGTGATGAATTGATTGAATAAATCTAAACCACTAGATGTTGCTAAAGATCTTGAATGTTGATGTTGAAGTCTCTAAACAAGCATGTCTAGGTGGGTTGTATAGGTTGTCCTAACAATGTCTACTCAATATGATGCTCCACATGCTCAATATTGATGCCAACCCCTCAGTAATAGAATATAATTATTAAAAAATATAAATTAATTTACACATGATAATTATATTTAAATCTATTTTATTCTAACTAAATTAAAAGTTCTAATTAAATTAATTTTAACAACTAAAAATAAATAATACTTCAACTAATTGTGTTGATCCTACTATGGTGGGGAAGGAGTGGTCTCTTCCTTCTCCCTCCTATCTTGGTGATGAGGGTGACTTACTAGTTTCATGGACCGTTGTTCAAAAAGGAAGAAAGGTAATTCAAAGGGTGTGGGCCTCCATCCCTAGGATAGGAGGTGAGGGAGGCTAGGTCAAGATTAGGGACCGTGTAGGTTGGGTCCTTCGAGGCTATGTTGTACAGTTCTCTGATGTTTGAGTAGTTGGATGGTTGCAAGGCTCTCTATGGGGCTGAGGCCCTGTCTTGTGTATCCTTAGTGTCTATTTCTCTCTTGGCATGTTTGTGAGCCCTATTTTATTATTGTGAAAAGGCATCGGTTCTTTCAAAACCAACCCTTTACATTACTATTTTTAACATAAAACAACTAAATTAATTCTAATTAAACTAGTTTTAAATTTTCTAACTAAATTTTAAAAATCTAAGTAAATAAATTCTAGAACAATTATCAATAAATAAAATTCTAATTAAATTAAATTATTTAAAACCATTAAATTAATTTTTAATTATGCTAAATTTAAATTTTATTCTAAAAAATTCATATCAATTGATATAAACTAGATTGTATATAAATTTATTAGTTTATTAATTTAATTAATTTTAATTTAATTAATTTAATATATTTAGTTTTATAACTTTATTATTTTTTTATTATTATTAGGTAAAAGTGAGTTTTTGAAAGGGCCCAAAACTTTTGCAATGGCCAAAATATAAATGTTAGAGGATTACAAACATCAAAAGAAAACAAACAATACACCAAGAGTAAAAAAGAAAAAATGTTGAAAGCCAACAACAAGAAACTAGTTAGTAGCAAATTAACAGCATAAAGACAACAACCCAACCAAACTTACAACTAAATCGAAGAGAGATCCTTCAAGGAGTTCACTGCATCTTGTTCCTCCCTTATCATTTCACTATCTAGGTCAATAATTGTGCCCTCCTTCTACCTCATATCAATCCTAGTTCTCTTACTTGCGCCCTCTTAAGATCTAGTTTCTTTCTTTTTAAGATATTCTCTTGAAGCATTGATATGTTGGCTGCTACATTTTTAATGGTGGTCCAACTAAGAAGGATGATCTTATTCAAAGAAATCTTCAAATCCTCGTAGTTTCGTGCTCAACAAGAGTCAAACCATTCTATAACATTCCTAAACTCATAGATATCCTTAACCTTGTTCTAGTTATCCTCTTCGAATAATTTGAACTTCAGCTTGGGAATGATCCCCATTCACTTGTTGATTTAGCTGGTTCAGTCCATTTTTAAGTCTCATTTTCATTTATAAACCATTTGAGGATACTAGATTGGTGATTAATTTTAATAATTATATTTATATTTTTTCAAATTTTATTTCTTAAATTAGGTTGAGAATCAATATAATTTGGATGACATGTGGTCGACATGTCAAGAGAGATGGCTTGTGTCAAGAGACGAGGTGGAGCAAATAATACAAAACCAAACATGCAAAGGCAAGGAGGACATTGGTAGAATGGTGAAGAACTTTGCTGAGTATATGGAAAGGGAGATTTCCAGTCAGGACCTACGAATTGGCTGCTCCGAATGTGGAGTATGGAAAAGGATATGGATGGAATGTCATGTATTGGGTTGAGAGAAGCCATGGTGTTGCTACCAATCTATTGGCTGCAAGAACATGTTCAACATTACACAGGCGGTCAGATATGCAACAATGTTGTTTGTTGTGGCTGGTGCTTTCATTATTCATGAGGATATTACAGGGGTTAACAATCGAAATAAGGAATCTCATGACTGTTAGATGGATCACTTCCATTGCCTCATGGACAGACTGGGAAATTTTGCATGAGGGATTGAAGGAAATTGCAATTGCTCTCAAAGTGGAGTTGTCAGCAAAAATAGCTTGGGAAAAAGATAAATGTTGTGACTCCTAAGCGTCTGAAGAAGTGTTTGGAAATGATGATAGTGATGTGTAAGTAATGTGCCGACCAATGGGGCCTATGTAATTTTCTCTCAACAGTCATGTCTATATCTTATCAGCTCTATCTTTTTTATATACACTTGTAATTAGGAAACAAGATTCAGTTATCTAATAGTAAATAGAAGAAGGTTTTTTTAGGGAAGATATTTGAAACAAGTAAAAATTGTTTATAATGAGGTCTATTTTGTTGATTATGAACCTCACAATAAGGTGTATCATTATAATCATTTAGTAGTTGCTATCAACATGGCTCTTTACAATGTCCCACATATATAGGATCATCATAGGTGGATATTAGATAGAAAAGATCATGATAAAATATTACATGTAATTGATGAGAAATCTAAACCAATTTATATGGTTTGATTTATATTTTGATAAGTATTTTTATGTACTCATTTGTATCATTGATGACCACAAGTCTAATAAAATCTATTCTTATGACTTGATATGTACCTAGTGTGGTGAATATTGGTGAATATTGATGATGTTGATTGATTCTAACTTTATTTATTTTCTCATGATGTGGTTAATGGGTTTTAATTAGATGATAATTTGGTTTATGATGCACATTCTTTTCATGTCTAATGATGTTTATGGATGCACAACATTAAATGTATGACATAAGTTAGATATCTCCCTTTGTATCTTCTCATGATGTGGTTAATGGGTTTTAATTAGATGATGATTTGGTTTATGATGCACATTCTTTTCATGTCTAATGATGTTTATGGATGCACAACATTAAATACATGACATAAGTTAGATATCTCCCTTTGTATTTAAGATATTTGTACTAGCAGTTGCATGGAATTTATGTGCAACGGAATAGCCAGTAGGGTCTATCAATATCTCATCTGTAATGTAATATCAAATAAATTCATAAAATTATAAAAATAAATAAACATTAGTAAATATATTAAATATATTGATAATAAAAGATCTTTTTTTTTTAAAGATAAGTGCTGCCAAAGGGGGCAACTCCCATATAATCAATTGAGCCCAAAAGATTATTCAAAGCATGCCCTAGTCACAAGGGGTGCTACATCACAACACAAAATTGTGTTTTCTAGACCTACTCTTTTAACCTACTTTCTTTGAGGACCTTAAAGACATTGAGTGCTTCTAACTTGGAGGAGTTTTCTTCCTCCTCACCTTAGTCCAAGCATGTTCGGCTTTAGGGGAGAGAAGCAAACCATCGTTGAAATCCCCCGGAGCAGACCTCAATTTTACTGTCTACAGAGGTGACCAAAGAGACAGTTGAGGTCACGAAGTTGGATTCCTCCTGGGAGGGTGGAGAGGTGTCACTGCAATTAGCTATTGTCTTCGAATCAACCTTGAACTTATGAGCATGAACAAGCTCCATGACCATAGAGGTGGGGAACAAGGCTGGAGCAGATTCTTCCAAAGTGGAAGAGAGAGGAATTACATTCTTCTCAGGAGGAGAGACAGCGTAGTGGCAGGATTCAGCCCCGTCCCACCATGAAGGTTTGTTGTGAGGAACAAAATTGGCATTCACACCATCACTTATTCTACCACACTGCGTAGTGACATGATTTGTAGCAAAGTAGATTTTGCATCTAAAAGCTATTTTCTCATGATCAATTGGCTGACACCAATGCCTATTTCCAACTTTGATTGAAATTTTTGCTGGAATATCTCTTGTGACATCCATCTCTATGCACAAACAAGTGAAAGTCATATTTTCATAGTTGATCATTTCTTTTGAGATGCTACATAATTTCCCCAAACCAATTCCAACTACTGCCAGGCAATCCATTTCCCATAACTGTAGAGGGAGGTTTAAGTTAATTGAACCCACAAGAAAGTAGTAGAAAATATCTCTATTCACGGATCAAATGAAGGGAACCAAGGTTTCATGTATAAAAGATCACCTTGGAGAGACCACAACCCGATATTGAGCACCTGCTCTTTATCTTCCAAGAATTCAAATTCTAGGATAAAAAACCTTTTGCACATGGATAGATGCTAATCTCATCCTCTAGATACTCCTTCCAGTTTGCATCAATCCATGAATGGAGATCGCAAAGTTTAGGCCATACCTTCGTAAACCTGCAAATCAGGGCATGATCCTTCAAAAATTCCTCTCTGTCGAAGATGATGTTGTCCAGACATATCTCTGGGGCAAAAGATGAGGGTCAAACAGAAAAGGGGGGCTCAGTGAGGCACCCCCAAGGTTTGTAGATGGTATGGCGCCACCTAATTTGTCTGAGCAAGCTATTTTGATCCGGTTTGGGCCATCCATCCTCCTAGATTTTGGAGCCCTAAGGGGTCTGAGCAAAGCAGGCCCATCACAATCAGAATGTCGAAGATTCACGTCCTAAGGTGGGGAAGGGTTTTTACCAATAGTTTGTGGACCAAAGTTGCCTTTCGGATGGCGACAACATGAAATGGAGGGGCATGAGGTGAGGGCATCCACAAAGCTCTTTGGCAGAGATTCTTTACCTTCAACGACCAATGGTTTCCTCCAGTCTATGGCGACCTCAACGACCCTCAAACCCTTCGCAGAGAAATTGCAACGTCTTACAGAGCCATCCTTCACGGAGCAAGTACGAAAATTTGCAAAGCCAGGCATTGCATGAAGTTTCTCAATATAAAGTAAAATGATAATAATAAAAGATCTAAATTAAACAATTTAAAATATAAATTTTCATCTTTAAAACAAAGAGCCTTGTGATTTTAATTAATAAAAATTTATTAAAAAAATCTATTTCCATTTATACATAATATTTAAAAATAAGTATAAATAAAAAATTTCATCATTATTACTAATTATACAATCTTTTAAAAATATAATAATAGTTTTTTTAATTTGCTTTAATATATTTTTCATTCATTTATAAAATTTTAAAAAATTAGTTGATTAAAACGTTTCACATCATATTATAAAAAAATAATGTTGAAATACCACATCAGTAAAATAAACTATTTTTAATGTTAAAATACCAGAAACATTTATTATAAACAATCAACTATTTTTAAATAACTTTTCCACCCACTAATCTGTTTTACAAAAAATTGCTTTATGGATTAAAATGTTTTCCTCTGTAAACATGAATTTTAGAAATGATGAACCCAAAAGCAAAAGTAAACCAACAAAGTACAAGCATCTTACCCACTTGGAAAACATATACTAGTTCATTTCAAATATTGCACAATTTAAAAGTATTTAAATTTACATTGAATTTGTAAATATTATAAAATATTAAAAACTGAATAATTAAGTTGTTTTAGAATCCCATATAACACTACATTCTAAAGATTTAGATAACAATAACAAATAGGTTCAAACCCACTTTTTGTCCTCCATATTGAAGAGATTTATTTGTTACAAAACCAAATATTTGAATGTAAAATGAGAAATATTTATTACATGATTGTTAGGACCAGCCAGTCACTTGTAGTGGATAATTTAGGATACCTAGTGAATAGCTAACAAATAGCTCATCCCTATTGGAGAACCTCTTATGGAAATGTAAGGAACTGGATCTTTTTATAGTATGGAGGCTAAAACTCTACCCTGTTGGGTATCAAGTTAATTACTTCAAAATTATTGGATATAAACAGAATTTGACTTGCACAGATTAATAAAAATGAATGCAAATCTTTCGAAGGTCATTTGTACGATATAAGATGAGATTAAACTTGTTAATTACTAAATAATCAATTACATAATTTGGTCACTGCATATCTATATAAATTGGACACCCATAGGCACAAGTACCTAAACAATTATTTCCTACAAGCTAATTTGGCCTAAAGAATGGTAGAAATCATATTGTTTAATCTTCCCAAGGTATACCGTTTGATAGGTCTTCTAGATCATTCTGGCTTAAAGAATATTAAGAGTACATGTAGGATTTTGCAACATTTTAATGTTTATTTTTAGAAATCGACACTATTGAAACAATCTACTGGAGAAGTAAATGCACTTTGATAGGTGTTGCAAATCAATTGGGCCAGAAGGATGTTAAAAGTAATCGTGTTTGCAAAGTGGTGTGTAGGATTTGCCATGCTTTCATCTTTTCTTGTGGAAATGAACACCCTTAGTAACAATCACCTTAGCAGTGAAATACACTTTGTTAGGTGCTATTAACCAATTTGACTTAAAGGATGTTAAGTGTCATCTCCTTTGCAAATTAGCATGTTATTTTTTTAGATTTGGGTTATGGACTGTTTCAAATGGACATGTTGTAGAGAAATGTCAATTGCTTGCTAATCTCGAGAGTTGGTATCTAGGCCCACAGTTGGTTATCAGGTTGGAGGCCAAGGCGATGGATCTGGGCACATCTGTGAGGCCTACGTTTTTCATTCTCGTTCATTAACTATTTACTTTACTGTTGCTGATACATTTAGACTTGTGGGACTGTTGATCCCAAATTTTTTGAACTATTAGACTTTATGATGTTATGGGAAAACTAATTGGGTGATGTTAGATAGATGTTTTATATTAAGAGAAAATAAATTGGGTGATGTTAGATAGATGTTTTATATTAAGGGAAAACAAATTGGGTGATGTTAGATAGATGCTTTATATTAAGGGAAAACTAATTGGGTGATGTTAGATAGATGCTTTATATTAAGAGAAAACAAATTGGGTGATGTTAGATAGATGCTTTATATTAAGAGAAAACAAATTGGGTGATATTAGATAGATGCTTTATATTAAGAGAAAACTAATTGGGCGATGTTAGATAGATATTTTATATTAAGAGAAAACAAATTGGGCGATGTTAGATAGATGTTTTATATTAAGAGAAAACAAATTGGGTGATGTTAGATAGATGCTTTATATTAAGGGAAAACTAATTGGGTGATGTTGGATAGAAAATTGTTTTGAGATTCAATCTTGGTAATGGATGTTTGAAATGCAAAAATTAGAACCTAATTGTAATGTGACTTTCCTTATGCTTATGTGAACTTGTGATATTTTATGCGAGTGTATGTTTTAATTTGCTTCGGCTATTATATGTATATGTGGAATTAATTTTGCAATTGAGTGCGCAGGTATTTTTAACCAACCACAGATATTGGAGATCATCCCACACTTGATGTTGTATTCCCTTGTGAAGCCGATCTAGTTCCACGAAGAACTAAGATCAACTCTGTGTATGATGAAATTCTATAATGTTGTTTTACATGTGGTTAATCGGGTTAAGTCTACCCCTCTTTTAATTTGAATTATAATTTGTGTTGTAAGAATTTTGTCTTTGAATTTCAATTTTAAATTCTAAATTTTTTGGAGACCCTTTTCATGTGTTTTAACTTGACTCTGGGTGCTCTAACTAGGCTAAACTTGACCCTGGGTTGTACCCCATGGGTCTAGGGACCTATTTGACTTGGGTAACCCTTGGTAAACCTCCATATGGTCACCTTAACTTCACCCTGAAGTTAAGTGACGAAATTGGAGGCATGGGAGGGAGAGGATGAGTGGTACCAACACTCAACCCCATCCCTTTTCACTTCCCAAGGTTGGAGATAACTCCAAGACCCACCAATTGTGGAGGACTTGACTCCAAGTCTCTCTCACAATTGGTGAGAGTACCCTTGGAGTTGTGTGGTCCCTCTTGAGAGGAAAGGAAGGGGACACATGTGTCACCCATTCCCTCTTTAACTCCTCTTTTCTCTCCCACATGTTAGAGAGAGGACAAGTGGTTAGGGGTGAGAGAGACTTGGGGATGGGTGAGTGACATGTGTCAACACCCATCCCTGGGGACATACTTGTAGTGGGGAGGAAGAGTGAGGAGGTGACAAGTGTCACCTCCTCATTCCTCGAAGCCCATGGGTTGAGCTTATTTTAATCCCACTTGGGAGAAGGTGAGGGGTTGTTGAATTTTTAGAAATTTTAATTGCTTGAATTTCAATTTGGGCAGAAAGATAGAGGGAGTTTGGTGGCTTATGTTGGAAGGGAATTTGGAGAAGCTCTACATCAACATTATTCCATAATAGGGCTTTTAAAGGTTAGTTTTCAAGGCTAAGGCCTTCCTTTGTATTTTAGTTTGCTTGCTTGATGCATATGTGTGAGATGTATTTTCTTGAGGTGTATTTTGTTATTGTGGGGAAATTTTGGTAGGGTGTTGTAAGATCCTCTCCCACTTGGGAGAAGATGCTCAACAAGTGTGGGGTAGGGGAGGAGTGATCCTCTTTGGGGTCATTACCTTGTTTTTTTGGTGTTGCAAGCCTTGAGGGCAATATATGTGATTTTGAGCAATTTGAGACATGGCTTGAGAGCCAAAATATGGAAACTTTTGGAAATTTTGTTAAATGTGTTGGCTTGAGGCCATAAGAGAAATTGTGTTGGGATATTTTGTAGGAGTGGCACTCTTGAGTTGAGTGTGTCCACTCCCCTATCCCTTTTGAAACTCACCTTGGTTGAGTTCATGTGTTGTGATTATCTATGGGTGTAATATTGTGTTTTGGATGTTTGTGTACCTTGTTGTGAAGTGGAATGAGACCCTAGGTGTGTGGATGACCTCCCTAGCTCGGGGGTGACCCTCTTGTGGGTCTATGGTAGGGAGGAGAGCAAGATGTGTGGTTTTCTTCCCTCTTGTTATGATATGTAGGTTCAATGGAGCTAAGTGTGAAGTTGGAGAAACTCCTTGTCTTGGAGTTAATATTTTATTTTCCTTTACTCTTTAAGCTCTTGAGAAGAGCTTGGCCTATTTAGGTGTTTCATCTTTGTTTGTTGTCCAAGAGGAGAACATGGTTCTCTCTCTCTCTCTCTCTCTCTCTCTCTCTCTCTCTCTCTCTCTTGTTGTAAAAACTTATATTTAACATAGTTGTGTGTATGCTATTTACTTTGTAAATTAAAGTTATAATTTGTTATTTAATTCTTATCCTTCAATAAGGATGAATTGAAGAAAATTTGTTTATAAGCTATTTCATTGTATGACATTGAAATATCAATTTGTTAAATTATGAAGTTGTTGTGATAATAAAGAAAGTTGTAATTTGTTATTCTAAAAAAGAAGAAAATTGGTTGTAGTTATGTATTATAGGCATATTAAATTACTTAATTATATTTGTTCCTCTCTTTAAAAATGTGTAAATTTTAATCATGCAATGAATATACTTGTCAGGAGAAATAAGTTATTTCCTTGTATTAGAATTGATAAAAGCAAAATATGTTTGCATATCTTGCAAATTTGTTTAAAACAGAAAATTAGTAAGTGTAGAAGAAAAGGGTTATAGTTGGAAATATATATATATATGTATGTATGTATGTATGTATGTATGTATGTATGTATGTTGACTAATTTGAATGAATGCATTTTTTTTGCATATATTTATAAATATCTGAATTTATTTATTTTTGCCAAAGAAAGAGAAAGTTTATATATATATATATATATGTTAATATTCTATTTATATTTAAAATTTATTAAACTGTGAATTTAAACAAACAAAATTTGAGTGTTGTGTATATACATTCATTTATATGTATATATATAATACAATTTAATAAAAATAAAACAAAATAAAAATTTCACTACTGAGTATAGAACGGACTGTGTTTTGCTTGCAGTCGCATTTTAGATTACCGGGATTACAATATAGAATATGGTGGGGGGGGGTTCAAACCCCCCCACCGCTGGTTATTATATGTTGGGTGTGGGGAGGGGGGCTCCGTCCCCCTCCCCACACTCCCCTCTGTTTATAACCCCCACGGCCGCTGCGATCTTTACCCTCCGCCATCGTGAGCCTCATACCCTTGTACAGGTCTCTCTCTCTGCAACCTCCTCTGTGGCCACCTCCAAATAGTCTCCGCCGTGGCCTCCACTGTGAACCTCACCCCCTGTGCGGTCCGCTCCATCTCTGTCATGACTCTTCTCCACCATTACCTTCGCCCACCCTTCTCACAGAGCCGCCCTCTCAGCGCCGCCGCCGCCCTTCATGGACCCTGTCAACAAACCAATAGAAACACATAAAAATACTTATGGTCCTGCCAAATCAAAACAAGCAAAATTATTTAGGGACCTACCAATAACAAAACAAAAAAATATATTTAGGGCTCAGCATGTTTGAAATGGAAACAAGAAAATAAAAATATACATATATTTATAAAAAAGGAAACCTAAGTCATTAACACAGTAATATATATATATATATATATATATATATATATATATATATATATATATATATTTATATTTATATTTATAATTATAATTATATGAAGCCATCTTATGCATTTCATAAGTGGCCATTATAACCTGCATCAAAATGAGAAAATGACAAAATGAGAAAATGAGAAAATGAGGAAAAAAAAGAGAAAGAAAGATAAAAGTGAAAACAAAGAGGAGAAAATCAGAAAATAGGGTTTTCACTCTTAAAGAAAATATTATTTTATTGATGGAGGAATTTAGGGCTAAGAGTATTAATTTAAAAATTAATATTCTTTTTAACATGTTGTGACAATTTAATTAACAAAATAAATTTAAATGTTGATTTAATCCAATTCAGGAACCTAGCAAACCTAGTTAAAAGAGGTTAGTAAATCTGTTCCGAGATCTGATCTACCAAGAAATTAGGAATAATGTAAATAATGCAGAGATAACTCTGATTGATAGAAAACGTGAAGGAGAACAAATTAATATTAAATTACAGAAAACGTGAAGGAAAACAAATGATCGGACTTTGTTGAAAAATATTTTAAATTTTAGAAAATGTGAAGGAGAACAACTTAATATTAAATTACAGAAAACGTGAAGGAGAACAAATGATTGGACTTTGTTGAAAAATGTTCAATTAACTTAATCGACTATATTACCAATGCAACTAGTCTGATGTAAGAAATTTATTAATCCTAATCAGTAAACCTCTTGATCAAACTTAGTTTTTGTACAATAAACCCTACTCATGCTCGTGAGGCATTATGCTATCAGATTTTCCCAAAATTTAGGGATTAGTTAGGTTAGTGAAGTTTAACCCTATTAGCGATGTTAACTGTGTCGTGATGACCCCCTTGATGGCCTTCTTGCGTTTGGAATGCGCACGTGTACGTATTAGCCCGCTTTCAACGGTATTGTTTACGCCTTAAGTGTACGCCACCGAGCATGCTTACGCATGTGAGGGGTTTTCTAGGGAAGCGTAGAATTTTTTTTGATATTTCATGTCATGACCACATGACAAATGTGGACATGACATGTGTGATGCGTGTTGTGACCACATGGGAAATGTGGGCATGACATTTGGTATCAGAGCACAAGTTTAAACACTGGGCATATTAGGGCATGTTACTTATTCTGCAACTTTAATTAATTAGTGCCTACCTTGTTTGGTAGGATGCCTCCATGACATGTTCAACAAGCGCGATCGCACAACACTGCGTCTGTTGAGGTGCACAGTGATTCCTTTGCAGAGGGACAGGCACTCGCAGCCATAGCAAATCAGCCAGTACCACAGGCACCACCAGTACTTGACATATGTCCTCAGATTTTACAGACATTGCAGGCCATGTTAGAGAGGCTACCGCCAGTTATACCAGAGCCACGTGATGAGCCTCGCATTGATCTACGAGAGGAGCCACGTGCTAAGTCACGTTTTGAGCCATGTGTAGAGCCTCGCGTCGATCTACAAGAGGTGCCACATATGGAACCTTTTGTAGAGATACTTGATACTATAGTGGAGGAGGTAGGGTCAGCTTATAGAGCACAGAGTAGAAGTCCTCCATGGCACCAGAGACAAGATGAGACTGTGAGGGTAGAGAAGGTACATCATGGGCCTTATGAGTATGGTTTGGATGAGCTAGTTATAGGACTTAGAGACCGAGGAGATCCCATCAGTGGCCTATTTAGGCTTAATCCACCTACCTTCGCAAGAGCTACAGAGGGAGCCGAGGCTGAGGCATGGCTCATCAATTTAGACAGGTGCTTCACGTTGCGACCTTATGGGAGCAACACGAAAGCACGAGTAGTAGTACACCTTTTGAGAGATGCAGTAGCTACCTAGTGGGGCACTAAGGAGTGCAAGCGTTGATTATCCTTAGATACACTCACATGGGACATATTCATAGAGCGCTTTAATGCATGTTACTTGTCAGATCATTATAGACAATGTCAGATAGATAAGTTCAATGACTTACAGCAAAGAGGACTCATGGCTGCTCAATATGAGAGCCAATTTATTGAGCTTTCTCGTTAAGCAGAGTATCTCCAGGATGAGAAACTCCTAGTGTACAAATTCATCAAAGGACTAAATCACGGGATAGCAGGATTGGTGTGTATGGCAGACCCCCAGACTATGAGTGAGGCTGTCAAAAAGGCTTATATTGCAGAGGAAATTCATGGATGAGGGCAAAATTCACGCCTATAGTTTTAGGACCGTAATCACCAGCAACAGTAGAACTTTCGTAGACCACAATCCACACCATAGAGAGGAGGATTTAATTCTTCATCATTACCTCCTAGGCCTCCAAAGCAATAGCAGCATCAGTAGAGGTCTAGACCCCAGCAGAGGGTTCAGAGGACAGAACCGGGGTTGGCAACAGCAGGGCTCGCATAGGGATAAGAGACAGCAGGGATCATCTCTGGGACCCGCGAGGTCTCAGCAGTCTTACAGGGGTTCACAGGGGTCCACAGGATAGACTAGACAATAGCAGTCAGGAAGGACTCAGTCAAGACAGTTGCAGGCTAAGGGCCCGTGCTATGTATGTGGTGGGGCAGGGCATTTGGCCAGAGAGTGTCCACAGGGTTTCACAGTAGGGGGACAGCCCCGTTCAGGAGGATCTGAGCAGACTATAGGAGATGTGGGCAAGTCCCACCGCATGTTTGGAATGGTTGACAACCACCAGGATGACTTCCAGGCCTTAGTTATTGAGACAGCAAGTATGATTGGGGATTTCCCCATCTCTATTCTTTTTGACTCTGGATCTACCGACTCTTTTCTGTCTACATCATTAATGGAATGTTGTAGGCTGGTGGCTTCTAGGAAGGACATTAGGTGGGAGGCTGAATTGGCCTCTGGGGCTAAGATGTCAGTAGATACCTTGGTTAGAGATTGTGAGATCTCCTTGGGTTCCTTCACTACATCATGTGACCTTAGGGTTATGCCATTAGGATCCTACGGTGTAGTTTTGGGTATGGACTGGCTTGCGGCTCATAGAGCTAAGCTAGATTGTCTCCAAAGGATGATTAGTTGTTTAGATGATCATGGCTCACCGGTTGAGATAGTGGGCATACAGAAGCCCGTGGCAGTATGTATGATATTCGCTCAGCATCTTAAGCACTGCATGTGGAAGGGGTGTCAGTTGTTCATTATCACGGTCAGTGACAGATCAAAGGATGAACTTGAGGCTTCATTGGATGATCACCCTATCCTAAGAGATTTTTCTGACATGTTTCCATCAAAATTACTAGGTATGCCTCCACGCAAAGAGGTAGATTTTGACATCAATCTAGTACCGAGTGCAGAGCCAGTGTCTCGTGCACCCTACAAGATGACTACACATGAGCTTACAAAGCTCAAACTGTAGTTAGATGAGTTACTTGAGAAGGGGCACATCTAACCTAGAGTTTCACCATGGGGCACACCGCTTATCTTCGTGAAGAAGAAGGATGGGTCTCTTCGATTATGCATGGATTACAAGCAATTGAACAAGGTGACGATAAAGAACCATTATCCTCTGCCTAGGATTGATGACCTTTTTTACTAGATGCAGGGAGCCAGAGTGTTCTCAAAAATTGATCTAAAATCTGGGTATCACCAATTGCGCATCACAGAGGCAGATATTCATAAGACTACTTTTCAAATCAGATATGGCCATTATGAGTTCACAGTGGTGCCCTTCGGTTTGACGAATGCCCCTGCAGTTTTCATGAGCCTCATGAACAGGGTGTTCCGCACTTACTTGGATCAGTCGTGATCATTTTCCTCGACGATATTTTGATCTATTTGCAGACCGCAGAGGAGCATGTGGATCATCTGCGTCAGGTTTTGTAGTGCTTATGAGAGCAGTAGTTTTATGGCAACCTGGCGAAGTGTGCCTTCTTCAGGACAGAGTTGCAGTAATTGGGACACATCCTATCAAGTGATGGCATCTATGTAGATCCATCGAAGATCAGAGCTATTCAGGATTGGCCAACACCCACCAGTGTGACAGAGGTTAGGAGCTTCATGGGATTAGCCGGTTATTACCATAGATTTGTAGAGGGCTTTTCCAGGATAGCGCATCCCATCACTTCCCTTCAGTGAAAAGGGAAAAGTTTCACTTAGACCGAGCAGTGCGAGAGGGCCTTTGGGGTCCTCAAGGAGTGTCTAACTAGCACTCCCATATTAGCAGTTCTAGATCCTTCAGAAGATTTTGTTGTGTGCACAGATGCATCACTTGAGGGTTTGGGAGCCATGCTTATGCAGGGTGGTAGAGTGATTGCATACGAGTCGCGTAAGCTCAAGACACATGAGCTAAACTACACTACTCACGATTTAGAGCTCGCAACAGTTATACATGCTCTTATTCGTTGGAGACACTTCCTTTTGGGTCGACGCTTTGAACTCCATTCAGATCACCATAGCTTGCAATACATTTTCATACAGCCAAATCTGAATGCCCGCTAGCGGCGTTGGATGGAGTTCTTATGTGAGTATGACTTTGATGTCCACTATATCAAAGGGAAGGAGAACGTGGTCACTGATGCCTTGAGTCGAAGGCACCATGAGATCCTGACCTTGACATTGAGGGTGGACTTGAGAGAGTGTATCTTACAGCATCTGCCTGAGGATGAGTGGTTTCTTGAAGTGCGGCAGGAGATCCAGAAGCAGAGGGCCCTTAAGGGCAGATTCACAGGATCTTCCCTTGAGTCTGATGGTTTGCTTAGACATTGACAGTGCATCTACGTACCCCGTGTGGGTGAACTTCATGCAGTGATTCTTTCAGAGGCTCATAGAGCACCTTATGTAGCACACCCAGGGGTGAAGAAGATGCATGCCAACTTGCAACAACTATACCATTGGGCAAGTATGAGACGAGACATTGCAGAATATGTTGCTTGTTGCCTTGAGTGTCAGAGGGTCAAGGCCGAGCATCAGCATCTAGCAGGGTTGTTGTACCCTCATGAGATACTTGAGTGGAAATGGGACACCATTTCCATGTATTTTATTGTTGGACTTCCCATGTCAACGCGCCGCCATGACGCCATCATGGTGACAGTTGACAAGTTGACCAAGGTGGCGCATTTCTCACCTGTACGCATGATGTACAATGCACCATCTGTGGCGAGGGTATTCTTAGATCAGATTGTTAGACTTCATGGAGTACCTCGCTGTACCATTTCTGATAGAGACTCAATATTCACTTCAACTTTTTGGAGAGCCTTACAGCAGGCATTGGGCACACAGTTCAACTTCAGTTCAGCTTACCATCCTGAGACTGACGGACAGATAAAGAGAGTTAATCAGGTATTGGAAGACATGCTTCATATGTATGTTATGGACCATTAGTCTAGATGGGAGGAGTATCTGTATCTGGTTGAGTTTTCCTACAATAATGGGCATCACAGCTCGTTGGGTATGCCTCCTTTTCAGGCTTTATACGGTAGACCATGTAAGACACCATTGAGTTGGGATCGAATAGAGGATAGGGTTGCCATTGGTCCAGAGATAGTTTAGGATATGGAGTAGCAGGTCACACTGATTAGACAGAGACTTCAGGAGGCACAGGATAGACAGAAGAAGTATGCCGATGCTAAGAGAACTAATCAGAGCTTCTCACTGGGTGACAGAGTATTTTTTAGAGTGTAACCGCACAAGAGTCCAATCCATTATGGAAAGGGCTCTAAACTCGCACCATGGTTTGTAGGACCTATAGCCTATCGTCTAGCATTGCCACCTAGCCTATTGCGTATCCACGATGTCTTTCATGTTTTAGTTTTACGACGTTACATCTCTGACTTATCTCACGTATTAGATTGGAGTGCTCTTAGGGTAGAGCCAGACGGTCAGCTAGCTTTGGAGCCAATTCGCATATTGGCTCGTCAGACACTGGGCCTTCGAGGTTAAGAGCTAAACTAGGTTAGGGTCCAATGGGACATGTATGACGAGCTCACTACGACATGGGAGGATGCAGCGAGATTGAGGACTCTTTATCCGTACCTCTTTGACGACTTCCAGGAGGAAGTACAGTCTTAGGGAGGAGGATGTGAGGCCTACCTTTTTCATTCCCGTTCATTGACTATTTACTTTAATGTTGCTGATACATTTAGACTTGTGGGATTGTTGATCCCAAATTTTTTGAACTATTAGACTTTATGATGTTATGGGAAAACTAATTGGGTGATGTTAGATAGATGTTTTATATTAAGAGAAAACAAATTGGGTGATCTTAGATAAATGCTTTATATTAAAGGAAAACTAATTGGGTGATGTTAGACAAAAATTGGTTTGTACTATGATGTTAAAGGAAAACAAATTGGGTGATGTTAGATAGATGTTTTATATTAAGAGAAAACAAATTGGGTGATGTTAGATAGATGCTTTATATTAATGGAAAACTAATTGGGTGATGTTAGATAGATGTTTTATATTAAGAGAAAATAAATTGGGTGATGTTAGATAGATGCTTTATATTTATATTAAGAGAAAACCAATTGGGTGATGTTAGATAGATGCTTTATATTAAGGGAAAACTAATTGGGTGATGTTAGATAGATGTTTTATATTAAGAGAAAACAAATTAGGTGATGTTAGATAAATGTTTTATATTAAGAGAAAACAAATTGGGTGATGTTAGATAGATGCTTTGTATTAAGGGAAAACTAATTCGGTGATGTTGGATAGAAAATTGTTTTGAGATTCAATCTTGGTAATGGATGTTTGAAATGCGAAAATTAGAACCTAATTGTAATGTGACTTTCCTTATGCTTATGTGAACTTGTGATATTTTATGCGAGTGTATGTTTTAATTTGCTTCGGCTATTATATGTATATGTGGAATTAATTTTGCAATTGAGTGCGCAGGTATTTCTAACCAGCCACAGATACTGGAGATCATCCCACACTTGATGTTGTATTCCCTTGTGAAGCCGATCTAGTTCCACGAGGAACTAAGATCAACTCTGTGTATGATGAAATTTTGTAATGTTGTTTTGCATGTGGTTAATCGGGTTAAGTCTACCCCTCTTTTAATTTGAATTATAATTTGTGTTGTAAGAATTTTATTTTTGAATTTCAATTTTAAATTCTAAATTTTTTGGAGACCCTTTTCATGTGTTTTAACTTGACTCTGGGTGCTCTAACTAGGCTAAACTTGACCGTGGGTTGTACCCCATGGGTTTAGGGACCTATTTGACTTGGGTAACCCTTGGTAAACCTCCATATGGTCACCTTAACTTCACCCTAAAGTTAAGTGACGAAATCAGAGGCATGGGAGGGAGAGGATGAGTGGTACAAACACTCAACCCCATCCCTTTTCACTTCCCAAGGTTGGAGATAACTCCAAGACCCACCAATTGTGGAGGACTTGACTCCAAGTCTCTCTCACAATTGGTGAGAGTACCCTTAGAGTTGTGTGGTTCCTCTTGAGAGGAAAGGAAGGGGACACATGTGTCACCCATTCCCTCTTTAACTCCTCTTTTCTCTCCCACATGTTGGAGAGAGGACAAGTGGTAAGGGGTGAGGGAGACTTGGGGATGGGCAAGTGACATGTGTCAACACCCATCCCTGGGACATACTTGTAGTGGGGAGGAAGAGTGAGGAGGTGACAAGTGTCACCTCCCCATTCCTCTAAGCTCATGGGTTGAGCTTATTTTAATCCCACTTGGGAGAAGGAGAGGGGTTGTTAAATTTTTGGAAATTTTAATTGCTTGAATTTCAATTTGGGGAGAAAGATAAAGGGAGTTTGGTGGCTTATGTTGGAAGAGAATTTGGAGAAGTACTACATCAACTTTCTTCCACAATAGGGCTTTTAAAGGTTAGTTTTCAAGGCTAAGGCCTTCCCTTTGTATTTTAGTTTGCTTGTTTGATGCATATTTGTGAGATGTATTTTCTTGAGGTGTATTTTGTTATTATGGGAAAATTTTGGTAGTGTGTTATAAGAGCCTCTCCCACTTGGGAGAAGATGCTCAACAAGTGTGGGGTAGGGGAGGAGTGATCGTCTTTGGGGTCATTAGCTTGTTTTTGTTGTGTTGCAAGCCTTGAGGGCAATATATGTGATTTTGAGCAATTTGAGACATGGCTTGAGAGCCAAAATATGAAAACTTTTGGAAATTTTGTTAAATGTGTTGGCTTGAGGCCATAAGCGAAATTGTGTTGGGATATTTTGTAGGAGTGGCACTCATGAGTTGAGTGTGTCCACTTCCCTACCCGTTTTGAAACTCACCTTGGTTGAGTTCATGTGTTGTGATTATCTATGGGTGTAATATTGTGTTTTGGATGTTTGTGTACCTTGTTGTGAAGTGGAATGAGACCCTAGGTGTGTGGATGACCTCCCTAGCTCAGGGGTGACCCTCTTGCGGTTCTATGGTAGGGAGGAGAGCAAGATGTGTGGTTTTCTTCCCCCTTGTTGTGATATGCAGGTTCAATAGAGCTGAGTGTGAAGTTGGAGAAACTCCTTGTCTTGGAGTTAATATTTTATTCTCCTTTACTCTTTAAGCTCTTGAGAAGAGCTTGGCCTTTTTAGGTGTTTCATCTTTGTTTGTTGTCCAAGAGGAGAACATAGTTCTCTCTCTCTCTCTTGTTGTAAAAACTTATATTTAACATAGTTGTGTGTATGCTATTTACTTTGTAAATTAAAGTTATAATTTGTTATTTAATTCTTATCCTTCAATGAGGATGAATTGAAGAAAATTTGTTTATAAGCTATTTCATTGTATGACATATTGAAATATCAATTTGTTAAGTTATGAAGTTGTTGTTGTGACAATAAAGAAAGTTGTAATTTGTTATTCTAAAAAGGAAGAAAATTGGTTGTAGTTATGTATTATAGGCATATTAAATTACTTATTTATATTTGTTCCTCTCTTTGAAAATGTGTAAATTTTAATCATGCAATGAATATACTTGTTAGGAAAAATAAGTTCTTTCCTTGTAGTAGAATTGATAAAAGAAAAATATGTTTGCATATCTTGCAAATTTGTTTAAAACAAAAAATTAGTAAGTGTAGAAGAAAAGGGTTATAGTTGGAAATATTAACTATATATATATATATATATAACTTATATACATATTGAGTAATTTGAATGAATGCATTTTTTTTACATATATTTATTAATATCTAAATTTATTTATTTTTGCCAAAGAAAGAGAAAGTTTATATATATACATGTTAATATTCTGTTTGTATTTAAAATTGATTAAACTGTGAATTTAAACAAACAAAATTTGAGTGTTGTGTATATGCATTCATATATATATATATATATATATATATATATATATATATATATATATATATATATATATATATATATATATATATATATATATATATATATATATATATATATATATATATTAAATGCAATTTAATAAAAATAAAACAAAATAAAAATTTCATTGCTGAGTATGGAACGGATTGTGTTTTGCTTGTAGTCACATTTTAGATTACTAGGATTACAATATAGAATATGGTGGGGGGGGGGGGTGTCGAACCCCCTCACTACTAGTTATTGTGTGTTGGGTGTGGGGAGGGGGGCTCCATCCCCCTCCCCACACTCCCCTCTGTTTATAACCCCTGCAGCCACTGCGATCTTCAGCCTCCACCGCCGTGAGCCTCATACCCCCCGCACAGGTCTCTCTCCCCGTGACCTCCTCTGCGGTCACCTCCAAACAATCTCCTCTGCGGCCTCCACTGTGAACCTCGCCCCCTGTGCAGTCTGCTCCACCTCTATCATAGCTCGTCTCCACCATTACCTCCGCCCACCCTTCTCACAAAGCCGCCCTCTCAGCACCACTGCTGCCCTCCATGGACCCTGTCAACAAACCAATAGAAACACAAAAATATTTAGGGCTCAGCATGTTTCAAATGGAAACAAGAAAATAAAAATATACATATATTTATAAAAAAGGAAACCTAATTCATTAACACAATATATATATATATATATATATATATATATATATATATATATATATATATATATATATATGAAGCCATCTTATGCATTTCATAAGTGGGCTTTATAACCTGCATCAAAATGAGAAAATGAGAAAATGAGAAAAAAAAAGGAGAAAGAAAGATAAAAGTGAAAACAAAGAGGAGAAAATCAGAAAATAGGGTTTTCACTCTTAAAGAAAATATTATTTTATTGATGGAGGAATTTAGGGCTAAGAGTATTAATTTAAAAATTAATATTTTTTTTAACATGTTGTGGCAATTTAATTAGCAAAATAAATTTAAACGTTGATTTAATCCAGTTCGAGAACCTAGCAAACCTAGTTAAAAGAAGTTAGTAAATCTGTTCTGAGATTTGATCTACCAAGAAATTAGGAATAATGTAAATAATGCAGAGATAACTCTAATTGATAGAAAACATGAAGGAGAACAAATTAATCTTAAATTACAGAAAATGTGAAGGAGAACAGATGATTGGACTTTGTGAAAAATGTTTTAAATTTTAGAAAACGTGAAGGAGAACAGATGATCGGACTTTGTGAAAAATGTTTTAAATTTTAGAAAACGTGAAGGAGAACAAATTAATATTAAATTACAGAAAACGTGAAGGAGAACAAATGATCGGACTTTGTTGAAAAATGTTTTAAATTTTAGAAAACATGAAGGAGAACAAATGATCAGACTTTGTTGAAAAATGTTCAATTAACTTAATCAACTGTATTACCAATGCAACTAGTGTGATGTAAGAAATTTATTAATCCTAATCAGTAAACCTCTTGATCAAACTTAGTTTTTGTACAATAAACCCTACTCACGCTCGTGAGGCATTATGCTACCGGATTTGTCCAGAATTTAGAGATTAGTTAGGTTAATGAAGTTTAACCCTATTAGCGACGTTAATTGCGTCGTGATGACCCCCTTGATGGCCTTCTTGCATTTGGAATGCGTACATGTACGTATTACCCCGCTTTCAATTGTATTGTTTACACCTTAAGCGTACGCCACCAAGAACGCTTACACGTGCGAGGGGTTTTCTAGGGAAGCGTGAATTTTTTTGATATTTCATGTCATGGCCACATGACAAATGTGGACATGACACGTGTGATGCGTGTTGTGACCGCATGGGAAATGTGGGCATGACAATATCAGGCAGCAGCAGCAACATCAACATGGTGCCATGATCAGGGGTTTGTCTTGCATTTCTATATATGTACACCCTAATAATGTCGAAGATAATAAGCCATGTTGGAAGGATACAGATGCACTCAGAGGAAACCATGATGAGGTCTTTTATACTATGGGTAAGGAACGACTGGTGGATCCTCAGTTGGTATTGTCTTCTACAAATGGTAAGGATTTAAACTATAATTTAAAGACAAAATCCAAAGTGGGTACTAGTGATGCTAACTACATAGGGGTAACTAGAGGTATTATGAAGAGAATATGTAAAGTGGATACAAGGTTGTAAAAGATACAAATTTAGCAAATGATTGTAAAAGTATATGTAAACATAGAATTTAGTTGTATTAAATATTGTTGTAACTTAAACAGATAGTGTAAGGATTACCTTTAGCAGTTGTATCGATGAACTTAGATGGCAGGAAGGTTGTTGTTTTCTGTGACCGCTTCGTGCTCTCCACTAATCTGCATATCATTCAAAACAAGAGGTAAGACTATAGCAATTGATGAAACATGAAATATCAATAAAAATGTAAGCATACACATGTACGTGGATGTTTTTATAGGAAAGTATTTGTAAACAAGCCTCTTCTTTCTTCCTGATTGTTGTATATCGACTATTTTGCATTTTATAGTAATGTGCAAAAGAGAATGCGGGTTCTATACAAAGTTCTCTATGGACTTGAATCTGGATATCGCTGTGAATAGAAGTGCTTGTCTCTCAACTTCTCCTATCTTTATTGTAGCTCTATCTAATGTCAATCCTTGAGACTTATGGATTGTTATGGCCCAAGCCATGGATAGTGAAAGTTGCCTACGGTTCCCACATGTAACTAGTGGGATAGGGATTTTTTTGGATTCTCTTTATCCCATGGAAGACCAGTGTAGCTATTAAATTTGATGACAACATACAATGGCAAATCTAGGGGTATGCAATCATCACTATAAACAATACCTTCAATCTGTCCTAATGACCCATTTACAAGACCTGTCTCAGTCCACAAATTTGTTGTTAACATTACCCATTGGCCTATGCAGAGAAGCACTTGTTGTAGTTGCTCATCATCAATATAATCATTTGTTTTTTGCCAAGTTCTTTGTGCAACACTAACTGATATAGGAACATTTAAAAGTTTTACCATTTTCCTATTATGTAGCAAAGCAAGATTGTTAGTTGTGAATAAATGCATGGATGTGTTGAACTCGTCTATTTTTGTTGTGGTCAACATGTCATTTGTGTATTTCATTAGTATTTCCCAATCGTGTTGAAGTGGTTGGGCATTTCTTATATTTTGTAGGATGTCATGGAATTGTCTCTGAGATTGACTTTCACCTTGTTGACAGAATATAGTCTCTAATGTGATGACTACATTAAAAGTGTGCCATAACATTAGTGCAATTGAATGTGATGCATATATAAGCTTGTCCATAGCAGGCGGTAGCTGGCCAAGGTCACTGACAAGCATAACTGAAAGGCCACCAAAATCTTGATGTTGTCGATCAGGGAATGCCTCACGCAAGCGAGTATCTATTTTCAATAACAACTTTGGCCCTATGAAGCTCATCTCATCTACCAGGACATATTTGACATCTTTCAAGTCTTTTTGGAAAAATGTGAGTGATTTCCCTTGTAAAGGTTGCATTTCTCTAATAGGGATCCTCAAGCATGTGTGGATTGTAGTTGCTCAGTGTTGTAGGCAGGCACTCCTGTAGATGCGAGTACAAGAAAGGTTTTTTTTGTTTATGTTGGATCCATTTAGTGTGTTTCTAATGCAACTTATTAAATACGATTTGCCAGTGCCCGTTGTTCCCTGAATGATAATGTGTAAAGGCTCCTTCGGGTATGGTTGCATGTGATGCTGAGTAATGATGTGTAATGCTAGCTATTGTCTAGATGATAGCTGCTAAGCTATTGTATTTGAAGGTGTAGAAGAGTAAACATGTTCATTTGAAATTTTTCCCTTGGATATGAAATCAACAGCATTTTCATGCAAATGTGGCAATACATAACTTCTATTCCATGTGTAGTTGATGTCAAAGTCACGTCTTCCAAGAACCTCTAACTCATCCATGGTGAAGCTAGTAGGGATAGCCATTTGTGATAGTAACTCCCACTCATATAGGTCATGGCCATCTTCTATATGTATCTCGTCATCTTCATCTTGGTGAGACCTGTGGGTGTCATCTTGTTTGGTGAGACCTATGTCTGTTGGGATGTCGCAAAAATTCTTGTACAATAGTAGCTCACTCCAACAAAATGTTTTGAAATGTTCATTGTCTTCTATTGGAACACTATAGAATCAAGGTGACACGTTGACAATTGCCTTCTCTTTTCTCTTTCGCCATTTGTTTCCTTTGTGACGTGCACAAAATGAGTATAACTGCGCAAATTGTATGAGAGAGGTTGTTTCCAAATTTGAAGGTCTTTGATTGTAGGATCTTATATAGGTAGTTTCCAACTCAGATTCATTAGTTGTTCTCGTTATACGTTGCAGTACTTTTTGACCTACATTGAGAGAGACAAAGATTCGACTGCAAGAGACAAGAGGCAATTTTTGTAGCATATGGCAAGTCTCTTGTGCACCGATGTCACGATCTGCAATTATTTCTGTCATGAATTTTTGATACGCAAGCAAAGCCTTTTCTTTAGAGTTGACAACATGTGCTATCCATTTCAACATTTCTGAGCAGCTTTCATATTTTTTCTCAGCTTTTGATGCATACTTGGCTATGTATTTGAGAACAAGTTCTTTGAAGTGACGGGTTGGTAGTCAATGTTAGCACACCATATTCCTAAAATTTTAGGGCTGTGGATACTCAGTCTATCGTCATTTCTTGCTGGCTCATAAGATTTGTGACCTTCATTACAGTTCAAGGTTGAGTTCATATGTACTTTCCATGGAGCTTTATAATGACACTTTAGTGTTTTGACCCCTTTTTTCTTAAACATCTTTGTTCTGTACATTTTGTGTGTCTTTGGATAGTATTTGTTAGCTCTTCGTAGTCTACCAAGGCATCTGTAGAAAATATGTGGGAAGTATCTAGCAAACATGGGTCATCTGAGGGAGTTTGGTGGGCCATGTTAGTTCTTTGATTCTGGGTGCGAGGGTTCCAAGTGGAGACATACCTGTCAAAGAAATGTTTAGCTCTTTCGATATCATTATAATTGTTCCAATCAAGTGTGTCCATGTTTGGTGCATTTTCTAACCACAAGAATCCATGTTCATGAGCAAAACCTCGATGTTGCTATTCATATCTATACCAATAGTCTTTTGTGTCTAACAATTTCTCAATAACCTCTTCTCGAAAAATTGAGAAGCATTGGTGTAGGTATAGGGAGGTTGTGTGTGGATTTTGAATGACATTTTCTATAAATTGCCTTCTCTCATATTGCAAATGGGTGGGGTATTTGCATGAAAATAGTATATGAAGGTCAAACCATTTCATATCAGTGGCACTCAATGTGAAGAACAATTTTGGAGAACCCAATTGGTTGATCATGGTCATTAGATCATATCGACATTTGTTCCAGCAAGAACCTATGTCGCGCAAAGAAGTCCCAAAGCGCATTAGCTGCTTAGCTAATTAATCATCTGATAAATTATGCAAACGATGTCGAAGCTCTTCTACCGTGGTTGGTATGTTTTCTTCTATGTTTTTTAAGGAAAACTGTGGCAGCTTGCTAACTGTGATGGCACATCATGAGATTGTATAGGAATTAGCAAAATCTAACATGCTGGACGAATCTGTTATCATGATATCTCAATAGATGTAGCATATTCATGCATGTGTACCTGTTTGGGCCTAGGCTGGAGGGGAAGTGCATTCCCTCTTGGGAAGAGTGTCAGAAAAGCCATATCTAGCAACCCCTTAGTGTTGTACTCATTAATTGGCAAGGAATCAATAGTAGGCCATGGAATAGTGTCTGATTCTGTGTTATTTAGCTGCAAAATCTATTTTATGGCATCCAACTCTCACTTTTGATTAGGAAAATTTGGAACAAAGGAAGATGAATGTGCAAAATCATAAACACTGTCATCATCAATGTTAGTTCAGATACCATTGTTGGTTGTTGAGTATCCTATTTGAAGTTACGCATCATGTGAGGAACATCTGTGCTAGTTTTAGGTAGCATGGATAGTGATTCCATAGCTATATGGACATCTCTATAATATGGGGCATTCTCTATTTTATACCTAAGAGCATCCAAAACATGTGTTCTACTTACATAACAGTCATAGTTCTTCCCTCCATTGTTGGTTCATCTAACTATGCTAACTTCAATGTCATCTAACCTTTGTGGCAAGACTTTTGCAATTGTTGTAATAACTTGAGGGAAACTTATGGTGTGTCCACTATATTTGTATCAGCCTCCCCGGGCATGGGTTACTTGTAAAACTAGTGTCACATGGGCTATAAGCATCTCCTCTACCTGTGTAAGCATTTTTAATGCCTTTGGTTTCTCACCTGGATCTAATTTGTTTGCCACAAAGAACTGGTGGACCCCTTTCTTTGTGTGACATCTAGTGGTGCAAGAGCACCTAGTTAGTTTCAAGCCTCCATGAGGCAATTGTGTCAAACGTTGCTTTAATGTCATGTGGTGGTCATGTAATAAAGTCATTAAAACCATTTTTGGCTTATTTGTCCATAGGTTAAGTCATTTTGTCACATTTGTTTAAAAAGTTGTCAAATCTTGTCATATGGCAAAAGTGCAAAATTGCAAAAATAAGGAAGATGAAGAGTCAAGTCGATTGGGAAGTTGGAAAAATAGTTTGTAAATGTTGGGGCAGATGTGAAAAGGCATAAATAGCCTTGATCCATCGTTGGAAGGTGGTGGTGGTTGGATGGAAGACATTGTACGTATTGAAAATCAATAAAATTATTAACATTTCCAGAAATTTTCTGATTTCTCACTGTTATAGAGCGTGGTACAGCTTCTTGGTGTACTTTATATATAAATGGTTGAAACCCATTTTAGAGAAAATTATTAACTCAAATGGATTTTTTATTTGGTCCAATTTAATTGAGTTTGGATGGAGTTATGCCCATTTTATTACAAACAGGTCTGGAACTTGTCTAGCGTAACAATGAGCAAAGAAGTCAAGTTTTAAGGGTTTCTATCCAAAACAACCTCGACCCATTTCAATATATGTTATATAATGGCCAAAAGGGTACCTAAAAGTGGTTTTATTTTTCTGATATGAAGTCTATACTGAAAGTTATGCCCAAGAAACCCCCATTTTCTGCTCTTTTCTTCATATTTTAAGCAAGGAATGATGCCTACAGGTTAGGGTTTGGTGAAATAACATTTGTAAAGGTATGGAGATGGTTTATTATGCTTTTGTAGACATATCCTAAGTTGTTTGAGGTTGTGGCAAGGTATTTCGATAGCTGGAAAGCACTAAACTAATAAACCCTCACTATTTGTGCATTATTTCAAGCATCTGAGCAAGAGTTTTAAGTTTTACTGTCTTGGTGAGTGTTTCTTTGATGAAGATTGAAGATTTGGTAGTTTTGTAACCAAATTCAATGTTGTCCAGGGTCATTTGATTTCTTGAAGTTGATTTGATGGTACATGCTTTGCAAACTAGGCCTAATTAGCCCTTCTAGGATAGCGGAAAAAGACCATTTTTGAGGCACATTTGCCAAAGAAGTCTATGTTGAGTTTGAAATATGTCATGTAACTTCAAAATGGGTATCTAAATCACTGATTTGTTTCTGAAGTGTTTTGGAAATTCTGTGAGAAAAAGCCTAAAAATAGGGTCTATCATCCTACTAGATTAGACCTGAATGAAATATGAAAAGTATGAAGATTGAGACTTGGCTTTTGAAGGTTGATTGATTCATATCTAATTGATTTTGTTGAGTGTTTGGTACCCCTCCTGCATCATCTAGTACAAACTACATGTACACCAAGCATGCGAGTGCACATGCCAATATAAGCTTCGTTACATACAATGCACATTTAACTTCGATAATGCATCAATTCATTGCCTAAAACGTTTCATTGCTTCAAAGTATTTGGGAGGGAAAAGTCCTCCCCTTGTTGGAATGTGGCCAGGGATGGAACGCAAAATCTCAGCTATCATAATTTTATTTGTATTGTTGAGATTGACTACTACTTGTTTATCCCTTTCCCCATATGTTATGGACTGTGATGGGTTGGATGTTTTCTCTATTGTATTGCTTGCGCCTATAATAATCACTCCACTTGTTTCTAAAAATTCTGGCACTTCTGTATGTGTTAACAGTGTTGGTATAAATGTTGGTGGTTTGTTTTGCAGGTATTGCAAGCGACGACGAGCACAGATTTGGTCCCTATGCTGGCTGTAATATAATCTGTTTCTTTAATTTTTTATTTTCCTTCGTCTTTCAATGTATGTCATTGGGCTTTGGGTGTCCATTCTTTTAAAAAAAGTCAGTTTTAAATTTCTTGAAAATAAATCAATAAAATGCAAAAATGAATATACAAAGAGACTTGACAGTAGGCAATTGTTTGTTATGTCTGACCATTTAAATTGTTTTAAATATAATTGAGAAATGTTGGAATCAGAAATTGAGAACTATCTCTTGATATAAACTCAATATATATTGTAATTGAAGTTAGCTAAGGAAAGTTTATTCATGTTGAAGTCGTATAGTGATGTATGGAAAACACCACATAGAAGACTAATGAAAATAACTTAATAGCATATTGATCATATTAACAACCACTCTGATACCATATTGAAAATAGTAAAGCATGCACAATGCAAAAAAAAAAGCTAAATCATGATTGCAGAGAATGACACAAATGAAATATTATTGAATTCTTCTAGATTATATTCATTGATTTTTATATTTCATTACATTGACTTATGAAGCCTTGTTTTCCTGTACAAAATTACCCAAACTATGTATAGGAAAAGGAAAAGTAACTCCCAAAATCAACTTAACATTATTAAATACTAATAAAAGCTAATACCTATTTATTTATTTATCTATCTAATCTGTACTATAAAATGTAATATATATTCTAACAGTTGCGGCAAAAGTAGTAATTAGGTTCCAGATATGCCAACAACTAGGCTCTAATAGAAATGGTGGATTGTTGATGCATTAAATGTAGGTCCCAATCTAAAACCTTACTTTCAAGATTTTATTAATTAATTATTAGTAACAGTTAAAAATTATGGCTCTACTAACAATAGTAGATTCTAGATGCATTAACTGTAAATCCCAATCTAAAACCTTACTTTCAGGATTTTATTAAATAACTATTGGTAACAGTTAAAAATTATGGCTCTAGTATCAATAGTAGAGTCTAGATGCATTAAATTTAGGTCCTAATCTAAAACCTTAAAACCTTACTTTAAGGATTTTATTAGATAGCTAATAGTAGCAGTTAAAAATTATATAAACCATTTGATAAATTGGGAACAAATAATATTTTCACAGCTTCCACCAACCAAAGTGGTCAACAAAATAGATATGATAATTTTAAGAAACATTTTATAATCAAATAGAACATAGTAGTAAGTTATTGTGAAAGCACAAATATTGGTACAAGAAAAATAAGTCAATGTCATTGGAGGATGGGGAAGATTAATGCAACCAATTAAATACAAAAGTTACCTATCTACAACAAGATCTAATAACAAGCACTCATTAGAAGCAAGGAGGCTTACAGTCAACATATAATACTGGTTTTTCTTTAAGCATGTTGCCTTACATTTGCACCGTTACAGAGGAGGCTTACCCATTAAAAATATGATTTTGGGAACTAATACAAATTATTTTATGGTATGGTAACCTCTTATAATGGCAATACATTGGTTCTTAAAAAAATAGGAATTAGGCTTGCCTTAGAAATATGACCATGTTCAAGGAAACTGAATAAATTTGCACAAATTTTACCTAGGCAGACAAATCTAGCTTTGCAGACAATTGTCCCAAAAAAAAATTATGAGCAACAATACCAATCATATATGACAATCACAATGAATTAATAGGTTTTTTTTTATCAGAAGGGAATGAGGTTAATCGATAGCAGATTTTACATGAATTGATGTTTATCGTTGTGGTCAGTTTATACCTGATGTTACATCTGGGCAGATAAATCTAAATTTAATAGGCTGAAGATAATTGTCCAAAAAAATATATATTTGAGCAAAATTCCAATCATGCATGACAATCACAGTGAATTAATTAATAGGTTAGCTTATCAGAAGGGAATGAGGTTAATCAATTGCAGATTTTACATGAATTGTTGTTTATTGTTATGGTCAGTTTATACCTGCTGCTGATCATATTTGCTACAATTTGAAGTCTCTCACATCCTATTAAACATATGTAGTTGACTACACTCATAAATCTTTAAACATCTTCTGGTGGAAATAGAACACAATGTTTTCAGGCTACTAAGGCATTACAGGGTCACATAGGTTTCATGTTTAACTACAATTTTAAATCAAATGGTACCTCAAAGTTCAGTCTTATCCATTAAGCTCAATGTCCTTCCATTTCTCAATGCACCATTTATTTACCTATTAGGAAGTTACAGAAAAATAGTGTTTGTGTCATGTGCCACTTGGTTGGGAGAGCAAGTCGCCGTGAAGAATGTGTAGGGTAATAAAAATGTTTTCAATCAGGAAGTTTGACTTCAAGTTGGCTTGCGGCATCCTCATATATTTTCATTATTGGGCTATTCCTTCAATGCAGATAATGGAGAACTATATCTGTGCATTAGTAGAATTGGGTTGGTCCTACAAACAGGGGAGGGAAATTATCCTCAACACCCACCTGAAATGGTCTGGCTCCAAACAACTTTACATATAATACAATTATTGTTGGCCACTGCAGGGTTGCATGTACAAGTGTTGCATTCAAACTGTATGATGATATGGTGAAGAGTGGTCTTTTTCCTGATGTGATTACTTATACTACACTTATAATGGGGTTATGCAAGGAAGGTAATATGCAAGAGGCACGTTTACTTTTGAGGGAAATGCTTGGAAAAGGTTTGGTTCCTGACAAAATCATATCTACTGTACTGATTGATGGGCATTTCAAGAATGGTGATATACAGCAAGCTTTCAAGCTGCGGGCTGAAATGAGCAAAAAACAATTTTTGCCGATGTTATTGCTTACACTGCTTTTATCAAAGGCTTTTCAAGATAAGCTACACAGAGGGGGCACATAAATTCTTTATAGAAATGGTAAAGCAACACATTTTTCCAAACAATTTCACTTATAACTCATTGATCAATGGCCATTACAAGGAAGGAAATTTATCCTCAGCTTTTGGGCTTGAAAAGGAAATGGTTGAAAATGGGCTTGTCCCTAATGTTGTTACTTTTAATACTCTCATTAATGGACTCAACAAGTAGGTAGAATCCACATGTAAGGAGTTCAGTCGGCATGGATAGAATACATATGGCTTGTAGTTAACAGCTTAAGGCAAATGGCAGCAAAGTTTTGCATTGATGAAATGCAGTCAAGTTGTAGTGACAACTAGAGGTAAATTGCAGCTAAGATTAGTTGGCATTGATACAATATTTTATAAATTGTAATTATAACTATGAGGTAGATTGCAGGTAAGCTTATGATTGATAGAATACATTGACTTATGGTAACAACAGCCATATCACAACTAAGTTTGGAAAAACAATATATGTGAAAATCTTACTGGAACTTTATATAGAGTTTCATTGATTCCCAAAGGATCTTCCATAGATAATAGCTTTAGGTAAATGGCAGCAAAGTCTAGCATTCATGAAATGCAGTCAAGTTGTAGTGACAACCAGAGGTAAATTGCAGAGCTAAGATTAGTTGGCATTGATAGAATATGTATAAATTGTAATTAGTAACAATCAATATACATTGAGGTGATATGTACAATGTCTATTATACAATGGTGTTCATGTAGAGGCAAACATTTCTGAAATCTGGGACAGTAGGTAGTTGCACTCATTCTCAAATTCTAATCTTGTAGCTTTTGTAATTATTACTTTCAGCCTTGACTTAGAGTTGTATATCTCAGTCCTAGCCGAGATGGTAAAAAGGAATTGCTTGAAAAGGACATATCATTGATTATAGATTGAGGAGACCTCTTAGCATGGATATCATACTGCAACATGTAATGCTCTTTTGTAGATATTTGCAACAAATCATCAACAACCTCATTAAAGGCCACAACCCAAGTACTCTTAGTGTTGTCTTGAATTTAAAGGTGCAAGAGGTATTTGTAATTACATTCTTCAAGAGGAACCCTACATCTCATGCAACACCATTTACCATCATTATCTTGGATGCATTTTTTCTTACACTCTTTACCATTAACCATTAACGAACAAGCTGGGTAACAGAAGGTGTCACTTTTGACAAACTTGATGGTCGCTTTCACAATGGCCTGTAAGGTTGAGACATTATTTTACAGCATTCCAAAAGAGATACAATAAGCATCCATACAAGCGATGTAGTCGACAGTGCTGAGTTGGACGATGATGACAGTATATTTGTATCCTCTCTATCTTTCAAATGCCTGAGTTCCTTACGTCAGGTATTGCAGGGTTTATAGCTAGCACTATAGAGGCAGTAGTGTTGACAACCTTCCCATTAAATTCAGTAACACGACCACTCTTAATAGCAACCACAATAGCTTCTTGGGAATCTTTCATTCTTTTGATTTCCATACCCTCTTTCTCTAAAAATAGGACCCCATAAATTTACCTGAATGGAGGAAAGTGACATGTCCTGCATCTGTAAGCTTCTCCTCAACACTTTGGTTCCATCCCTACACTGTATAGTTGACGTATCACTAATAGTAGTGACAATTCCAATAATATCAACAAGACTATTATTGTCCATGTCTAGGATTTTGTCAATGGATGTGAATTTGAAATTATGTTTTGGCACTGAGGGGTCATCATCACAACGCCGCAAGATTGAATCCTATTCTAGAGTGATTTCAAGATGGATATTGAGCTTGTTGTAGTTCCTATTTGCTTCCTTTATCGAGCCTTTTGAAAGCATGTACAAGGCTCCAACTTGCACCTGTTTATAATGGAGCTCTGCTATATCATTGAAGCAAGTAACCCTAATTTCAGTCCCCTAATTGTCTATCATGTCGAAATTAAAAACTTTTCCAGTGTTCCTAGGTGTCTTAAATTCGTGCATATTCTTCTTTGTTGTTACCCGACCTTTAATTGTCCATCTTCCCTGGTAAGGGTTCAAGCATTTGATAGGACTTATATGTTCAACCATGTTCTCATGTCGAGAAGATGTATTTATACCAAACACTGCACTCCAACTGCTTGAAGAGTTGCTTGAAGAGCCTCCCATGTCTAGATGCATTTGTTGTTCCTATTGTTTGAACAAGAACTTGGGTTGACCAATTAACTGGCATTCTATGACGATCATTTCTATTTCAAAGAGTATCAATGTCCTGTAAGAATTGAAGGAAAAGAATGGTGTAAATATGATGAAACATATGTATATTTGGCCATGAATGACTAAAAAACTTTGACAAAGATGAATCCTACCTTGATTGTGTAGTGGAACGACATATGTAATTCGTCAATTGCACTATAGATCCTACCTTCAATGTTTGCGATGAGAAAAACATAGCAAATTTTCCCAGGAAAATGGCTATCTGCATATGCAAGCCATTGAACAACACAACCCTATATCGTTCACATGAATCTACAGTAGGACTTAGTTTCTTTAGAGAAACAATTTGAAGTGAGAGAGAGGTTACTACATCCCCAGCATTTATAGATTGAATTGCTCGAGGAGTGAGTTCAACTGTTATTCAAACACTACACGCAGATTTTTTTCAAATTTTATCAGTTGAAGTCACATGATGTAAAAAATTGAATGCAAAGAACAAGAGTAAATGTTGTTTGAATTAATAGAGTGTGATTATAGTTCTAAGATAAAAAACCTATGCAAACAATGGTTCGGCCTAATAGTGTGCGAGGTTATCTACAAAGATAATAATTGTTGATGTGCCTTTGAATACATAAAATGAATAAAAACTGTAGTTTCCAGCTCTCTACTAAGCATAACTTTTGTCTTTGTTATTTGCTCAAATTCAAAAATTCATACATTACAAAGTGCCTCAGCCGCCAATTCAAGCATGCATGTTTAAAGATAACATAATATGTAGATAGTATCAATGCAGTTGATGCATTTATATTTATATGCACAAAATATATATATGCAATAAATATTCTAAGTCCTCCAAGCCTTTTGTAATTCAACAATAAGAAATTACACGTTTCCTCGAAATAAATAAATAAATTGAAGTGAACCCTAATATTACTCTAATAAGTTTTAAATTTGTCATTGCAAAAATTTCAAGCCAAAACAAAACACGCCTTCTTGCAAAGTTGAACTTAGATTCAACATCATTTAAAAGACATTTGATTAGGTAAAGAATAGGTAACTGAATCGAAATGACTATTGTCTTAAATCTTCCCAAATGTAGAGAGAATCTGAAGTAAGTAGGGCACAAAAATAGACTACAATCATAAACCCTATTTGCTGGAGCAAAAACTAACTTGGTAATTCTTTGTGAGCTATTTCACTTTAAAAATGTAAGCAACTTAGAGATAGCACAGAAGAAGTATGTGAACCTTTGTGTCCTAACAAAAGATGTTCCATAGTTTAGCAAGATGCCATGTAAGGGTTGCTCTAGTTGTTCTGCACTATATTCAACAATAAGAAATTACATGTTTCCTCGAAATAAATAAATAAATTGAAGTGAACCCTAATATTACTCTAAAAAGTTTTAAATTTGTCATTGCAAAAATTTCAAGCCAAAACAAAACACGCCTTCTCGCAAAGTTGAACTTAGATTCAACATCATTTAAAAGACATTTGATTAGGTAAAGAATAAGTAACTGGATCGAAATGGCCATTGTCTTAAATCTTCCCAAATGTAGAGAGAATCTGAAGTAAGTAGGGCACGAAAATAGACTACAGTCATAAACCCTATTTGCTGGAGCAAAAACTAACCTGGTAATTCTCCACTAGTTGTTTCGCTTTAAAAATGTAAGCAACTTAGAGATAGCATGGAAGAAGTATGTGAACCTTTGTGTCCTGACAGAAGATGTTCCATAGTTTAGCAGGAAGACATGTAAGGGCTGCTCTAGCTGCTCTACACTTCCATTGTCTCCACTGTATTCATTACCTTTGTCTTTACCTTTCTCATCATTTTCTGCCAAAATGAAGGCAGCCATTTCTAATAAGAACGAATTTCGTAACTAATAGCCAGGAATTTCATAAATGTAAAATGGGTGGTTAATGGGTTTTAATTAGATGATGATTTGGTTTATGATGCACATTCTTTTCATGTCTAATGATGTTTATGGAAGCACAACATTAAATGTATGACATCCGTTAGATATCTCCCTTTGTATTAAGATATTTATGCTAGTTTATCTACAATTTTAATAAATTATTTACTCCATATCTTAAATACATAATTATATCAATAGTGCCAAAGTTTTTTGAAAACAAATTATTTCAATGTTAGATTATTTTCTAAAACACTTTTCCAATTATTTTATTTCATTTTTACTTGAAGAGCTATTTTTTCTATAGTTTTCATAAAGTTAGTTAAATGTAAACAAAACAAATTATTTACTTCATATATTAACTTATTAAGTACATATAGCTATTTTTTAAATAAGAGATTTATTAATAAAAAGTGTAAAGATTCAGAAAAAAGAAACCAAGATGACAAGAATACAAAATAGGAATTTATAGTTTAATAAAAATAAATTATTACTTATTTTATTTTTCTATATTAAATATTTTTTATTAAGGTAAATAGGTTTTGAAAGGGGTCCCACCCTTTTATAAAAGATCAACCCTTAGGTACATGAAACAAGTCCCACAAGGTGTGGGATGATTAAAAAAAAACATCAAAACAAAGACAGCTGAAACCAAAAGGAACAACAAACAAACAACCCCAAGTCAAAAAAGGTAAAAAGCAAGAACAACTAGCTCTGCTCAGCTGGCATCTTCAGTCCTAAAGTTGCTTTCCATTCCTTATCCATAAAATTTACCTAGTCTTCAGAGGAAGCACTAAGAGTATCAACATCAATTTCAATTACCTTAGCCTTATTTGCAGCAACCACCTTAGCATGTGCCCTCTTAGTAGGGCCTTCACCAATGGTAAGGCCTTCTTCAACAATTTTGAGTTTCCTCTTCTGCAATTCACTTAGGATAATGAAGAGGCTAGTGGCCAAATTCTTGATTATGTTCTTACTAAAAGACACAATCTTTTTTAAAAAATTTGTAATTTCATCTTATTTTTTCTGCGTAATAGTTTATCTTTCTTCCATTCTATCCCACCCTTTGTAGTTAACTTTAAGACCAAAGGAGTTCAAAACAAGGTCATCACCTTCCTTAGCACAATTATCCATAACCAGTATTTTATTTTCCTCAAGCCCCTGAGGGATTTTGTTGAATTCAATTAAGCAATGAGCCCCTTCAAGACACTATTCTACAAATTCACAACCTCCTCCAGTGATGCAGAGTAGGGGTTCAAACTCAATCCAATGGAGGCATATTTCACAACAATGGGCTCAAATAAGCAACTTCTACAAGTTTCATAAGCAACCTTCTCAAGGCAACTTCCTTCTTCAAGGACACAACTTGGGTTTCCAACTTCTATGACCTGACAAGGTTACCATAGGCCTCTTTACACCTCAAGGACCCAAACACAACCAAACCAACCCCTTACCAAAGTTTGCCCCCTTCAATTCTTGACCATTCCCTATATTGGCTACCCAAGTGCTAGTAGGTCTCGTAACCATGATTTTTGACCATATCCCTCTAAGACAACATCAAACCCACAAAATAAATAGCATTTTAGATACCCTTTAAGGATTTCCTCAACATATCTAAAACTTAGATAGGGTTACTTTGGAACATCTCAACCAAATATGGACTGTTATGTTGGAAATGGCTACAATTAGCCATATTTTACAAAGCATCACCTATCCAGACACTCACTCATTCCCAAATCACCTTTGATAGTCCTCCACCATGTTACAAAACCTCAAAATCCAATACTCTTTTCTAGAGAAATGCCTTCCAAGACAACAAACCATGAAACCCTCATTTTTGTCATTTTCTAGAGGGTTTATTGAAAATATAACTCCCAAGTCTTCTCCCTCAAACTAACCCCACAAACATCTCACATTAGGCCTGTACATGCTCAATCAACCTTCACAAATCACTACCCCAAGGTTTTCCTAAGTTCCACCGGGTGTAATGGCTTAGAAAGTCCTTTATGTCTTTAAAACCCTCAAAATAGGGTTTTCCCAGGCAGTCTCAGTCAAATGCTTATAAAATCCTCCAAACCTAATGAAACCAACTCAAATCAAAGCCAAAACAAATTTAACTCATATACCTGTCAAATCCAATGCACTTTGGTTCAGGAGCCATCAGTACGGAGCGGTACAAGTTTCTGTAACAACAACTTTTCATGGGAAAATACAGAAATTTAAGGTTTTATTATTGTTTGTGCATCAAAGTTACATCCAACCTGTTGCCTCGAAGCTTGTGAGGCTTCTTTATGATTTTACCATCCAAAACCAATGACTCAAACTAAATTTCTACGTACTTGACTCTTCACATTCCATTTTTGTATTTTTTTGCAATTTACAATATTGCAATTACAACAATTTGGCAAATTTTACATCATTTTGCAATATTAACCCTGTGGACTCTAAATGTCTCATATTACTTAAAAAATGGTCTATTAGACCTTATTACAGTGTTGAAACATCAAAATTGAATAAAAAATCAAGAGTTGCCTCATGGAGGCCTGAAATTGTCGTGGTGCTCCTACACCAAACTCCCGGCCAAAAGAAAATCCAAGCCCTCTTGGATTGAGGGTAGTAATAGGTCTTCATCCTTTGAATTCTCCTCCTTGATGTCCTATATGCTCTACCTCTTGTCCTCTTTGAAATAGCTCCAATTGGTCTTCATTTTCACTCTTGGTTTCAATTTGTCAAAGCAAACTAGCCTTCTAACTGTCTTGTCACCTGGAATCTGATCCTTCATGCTTTGATGTATCCCAATCTCTACCTCAACACCTTGTCCTTCTTCTTTCATTTTAAACTTTGGTTTGTTCCTCCTCAAAATTACTATTACAACAAGGAAGTGATCGTTGTCCTTAGCCTTATTCCTTTGCAATGTAACAATGATTTCTTCATCTTTGGTCTTCATGTCTTTTCTCAGGTTCTCTGATCCAATTACCTCTGTCTGATCAAGTCTACAAACCTCTAAAATGGCAGAGTATAATTGTCCTCTATCCTCTTTTGAAACCAATAGACAAAGCATTGCCCCAACCACAATACCATCATGCATCTTCAACACATCTTGAGTCTTCATAAGGAATTCATCCTTCCACTCTGTTGTGATAGCATCCTCTTGTTTAGGAATGGCTGCAATGTCCATATCTCCTTCTTCATCTTCCTTTGCTTGTTCATTACCTTTTTCCATCAAAGGTTCTTTTGTCTTCACATCTGGTTCTAATGCTTTCATTTGTCTTCTCTTTTGCATCAGCCTTTGAATAGGCCATACAACCTTCTTCTTCATTGTCAAGTGCCAAATGAGTGCTCTTTTGAGCAACTGCTCCATCTCATCTTCCATCCTTCTTCTCATCTCTTTCAGTTGTTCCATAGCCTGCCTTGGTTCTTTTATCTCTTGGTCAAACTCCATTTTTTTTCCCCTCTCATTTTCCTCTTTACTCTTCCTCTATTTTTCTTCTTGCTTCTTCTTTTGTGAACCCCCAGCTTGCAGGTACCTTCTCAACAAATCCATCTTCTCTTCAAGCAAGTCTCTTTAACCTTGCTTCTTCTTGTCTTTGCCTCACCTAGGTCTCTTCTCTTTTCCTCTACCTAGTCTTTTGGCAACCAGGTTCTCTCTTCAACCTGCACAAACACAAACACACAAACACCAAACTCTCTTCCCCAGACCTTCTGAGCTCTGATACCAATTGATGTAGAGCAGGGGTTCAAACTCAATCCAATGGAGGCATATTTCACAACAATGGGCTCAAATAAGCAACTTCTACAAGTTTCACAAGCAACCTTCTCAAGGCAACTTCCTTCTTCAAGGACACAACTTGGGTTTCCAACTTCTATAACCTCACAAGCTTACCATAAGCCTCTTTACACCTCAGGGACCCAAACACAACCAAACCAACCCCTTGCCAAAGTCTACCCCCTTCAGTTCTTGACCATTCCCTATATTGGCTACCCAAGTGCTAGTAGGTCTCCTAACCATGATTTCTGACTATATCCCTCTAAGACAACATCAAACCCACAAAATAAATAGCATTTTAGATACCCTCTAAGGCTTTCCTCAATATATATAAAACTCAGATAGGGTTACTTTGGAACATCTCAACCAAATATGGACTGTTACGCTAGAAATGGCTACAATTAGCCCTGTTTTACAAAGCATCACCTATCCAGACACTCACTCAATCCCAAATCACCTTTGACAATCCTCCACCAAGTTACAAAACCTCAAAATCCAACACTCTTTGCTAGAGAAATGCCTTCCAAGACAACAAACTATGAAACCCTCATTTTAGCCATTTTCAAGGGGGTTTATTGAAAATATAACTCCCAAGTCTTCTCCTTGCAAAATAACCCCAAAAACATCTCACATTAGGCTTGAACATGCTTAATAAACCTTCACAAATCACTATCCCAAGGTTTTCCTAAGTTTCACTAGGTGTAATGGCTTAGAAAGTCCTTTATGTCTTCAAAACCCTCAAAACAGGGTTTTCCCAGGTAGTCTCAATCAAATGCTTATAAAATCCTCCAAACCTAATGAAACCAACTCAAATCAAATCCAAAACAAAGTTAACTCATATACCTATCAAATCCAATGCACTTTGGTTCATGAGCCATCAGTACGGAGCCGTACAAGTTCCTGTAACAATAACTTTTCATGGGAAAATATAGAAATTTGAGGTTTTATTATTGTTTGTGCATCAAAGTTACATCCAACCTGTTGCCTTGAAGTTTGTGAGGCTTCTTTATGCTTTTACCAACTAAAACCAATGACTCAAACTAACTTTCTAACTACTTGACTCTTCACATTCCATTTTTGTATTTTTTTTCAATTTACAATATTGCAATTACAACAATTTGGCAACTTTTACATCATTTTGCAATATTAACCCTATGGACTCTAAATGACTCAAATTACATAAAACATGGTCTATTAGACCTTATTACAATTTTGAAACATCAAAATTGAATAAAAAATCAAGAGTTGCCTCATGGAGGCATGAAGTTGTCATGGTGCTCCTGCACCATCCAACTTGTTCACTTTGTTGATTAGTTCAATACAACCACCACAACTAGTGTTAGTATTCATTGTCTTGGGGGTTGGGTGTATTTCCTTGGATGAGGATGGGTAGCTTTCATGGTGGGCCTTTTCAGCCATCTTTCCATTGTCCTTTTGGGTAGCCACCTTGTCCAGGCTCCCGGCAGGGGTTTTTTTGAGACTGTTATAACTTGGGTGGGTCTAGTAGGTGCATGAGCTATATTAGGATTCATATTCTAATAACACTTGGAACCTGACAAGGCTGATCTAGGGCTTCAATGTCTAGGGGTAGGGGGAAGGGATTATCATCAGGGGAAGAAGGGGGTCCTCAAAGGACGAGGAAGAGGGGGAAGGTTCCTTAGGGCCAATAGTATCCTGTTGAAGGCACAAGACAACTAAGAGGAGGGTTGAATCAGTTGTATCAAAAACTTTAACTTCTCTTAAACAAAATCAAATTCACATTCACTTACTTTAACCCATTAATCTATTATGAAGATTGAACACAAAATGCAGAAAAACACACCAACACCATACACACATGAACACCAAATTTTTACGTGGAAAACCCTAAAAGGGAAAAACCATGGTGAGTGTTAGCTCACAATATAATGTAGTACCAATATCGAATAACAAAAGAGGCTCACTACCTTAGGGCTCATTGCCCTTAAGAATGCTCACTGCAAAAAGGCTCACTGCCGAGGGGTGGCTCACTACCAAGAGGGGTGGCTCACTACCATGAACTGATATAATAGCATCTACAACATGCCTGAGTTTAGTTCCATTGAAGCACAATACATATCACTTTCTCTACCCTTACAACAAAAACACTTTCATCTTCGCATCCTCACATCCACTCGCAATAAATATGGATTCATTATATTTATTTATACCAATCATCAACCTTGGAACATACATCAAGGTCAGAAATACAATCTACAGCCTTTGGAACAATCTCTAAGATCGGCAAACATACATAATTCAAATTAGGTGTTGACCTAAACAAACTTGCGAATCAAATGAATAAAGGAAGAACACTTCATGCCTTAGCTTGGACCCAAATACATCTTCACATGCTTGAACACACTTCTACAATCCATGAAACACATATGCAAAGAGTGTTAGCACCCAAGTCGGCCAAACTTGTGCAAACACTAAGAATATTTAGGCACACGCTTCCAAGGACTCAATCATAGCTTGCAGACCAAGAAAAATCCTTTAACATGATCTAGAGACATCCATGAACAACATAAAATCACTTGGGAGCTGACAAACCCAGCCACAACAGATCTCACTTGAAGACAACAAATATCACTTGAAGACAAATCACAAACTGCTCACAACAAACACTGTCGAACTCTAAAAATCAATAACTTTCTTTTCGGAGCACCAAATCACAAATACTTTGGAATCAAGATATCTAAGGACCTTATTAACATATGTCCAAAACTACAAGACCAAAAACCAAACTATAGAGAAATACAGAGAAAAATACTTTCTCCTTGTCACACTACAAATGCTGCCAGGCACAGTCTTCAAACTGGTGAATAGAACTTCTACTGCACAATCATCCAAACCACCAAATTCTGGATTTAGCATCTTCAAACACTTCTCTAAAACTTATCCAAATCTCACACTCTAGTTTTCAACACAGAAGATATGCGGAGCAAAAACTCAGACAGTATCCTGTAAGCCAGAATACATCTTCACAACTCTGTCTTCAGTATGAACCAAATTTTCTCAAAAGTACTTGGAAACTCAATATTAGGAACATATTCTTATCATCTTCAACACTTATAGAACACAATACAAAGAAACTAACTCATCACAATCAAATAACAAAACAAGAGCACAGTTGACACTAATGACAACACAAACATGTTGACATCAATGACATCACCGATTAGCAAATACTTGCAAGAATCTCCCCCTTTGTCATTGATGGCAACATATGATGTGAAAAATTGAACATGTTCCACCATCAAGACACAACTCTACATCATAACTCCTCATTTCTCTTTACACATCTAAACTGTCTCTGATTACTGAATGCTTACTTTTTCTCTGAGTTTTTCACATGAACTCTCTCCCCCTTTGAAATCAATGGCAAAGGGCAACACATATCTTTCCACTACACATAGTTGCACTCATTCTTAACTACCTTGAATGATTCCTTCAGACAACATTCTCCAGTATCACTACCTGCTCCCCCTAAGAGGTAGCCTCCATCACCAATCCAGAAAAGAATGACTCCTAAACCACATTGGACTGATGCACTTCCTTATGCATCTAGTTCAACACAAGAGGGGCAATAACCCCTAACTTCTCCCAGAGATACACAAATGTATCCTTAGGAAGATCTTTGGTGAATATGTCATCAATTTGATCTTTTGTAGGCACATATTCAAGCTTCACTTCTTTCTCTGCAACTTTCTCTCTAAGAAAGTGATACCTAATAGAAATATGCTTAGTCCTTGAATGCATCACTGGGTTCCTTGAAATGTTAATGGCATTGGTATTATCATAGAAAATGGGAATTGGATCCTCATACTCAACTTGGATGTCCTTTAGAGTTTGTCTCATCCATAGCATTTGTGTGCATCATGATGTTGTTGCAATGTATTTTGCCTCAGTAGTAGATAAGGATACTGAATCCTACTTCTTTCTTTGCCAAGACATAGCTCTATCTCTAAGAAAGAACACACCACCACTTGTAATTTTCATGTCATCTACACATCCAACCCAATCTGCATCTGGGTATGCACTTAGGTTGAAGTCATTATTCTTGGGATACCACAAACCATAATCAGAAGTGCCTTTCAAGTACTTGAATATCCTCTTTACTGCCATAACATGTGACTCTTTAGGATCTTCCTAAAATCTAGCCACAAGACAATCTATATGCATGATATCAGGTCTGGTAGCAGTTAGGTATAGCAATCCTCCAATCATAGACCTATACTTGCTCTAATCATCCTTAGGAGATTCATCATCTTTGCTTAGCTTGCAACTAGTTGTCATGGGAGTACAAACCGGTTTAGATTCTTCCATTCCAAACTTCTTCAATAGCTCCTTGACATACTTAGATTGTGAAATGAAAATGTCCTTATCTGTCTGATTAATTTGTAGTCCAAGAAAGAAGTTCATCTCACCACACATTGACATCTCAAATTCTTTTTACATCTCATCTACAAAGTTCTTACACATACCTTCATTTCCACCAAATATTATATCATCTACGTAGACCTCAATAATCAAGATTTGATCTTTGCTTACCTTGATATACAAATTACTATTTGTAGATCCTTTACTAAATCCCTGCCGCAACAAATACCTGTCCAATCTTGCATACCAAGCTCTAGGAGCTTGCTTTAGTCCATACAATGCCTTCTTCAATCTACATACCATGTCTGGGTTGTCTAATAACTAAAATCCATCTGGTTGCTCTATATATACTTCCTCTTCCAACTCACCATTTAGAAAAGCAGACTTTACATCCCTCTGATATACTTTGAAATCTTTATGTGTTGAATAAACCAAAAACAATCTAATAACTTCCAGTCTTGTCACCAGAGTAAAAGTTTCTTCATAATCTATTCCTTCCACTTGTGAGTAACCTTTGCATACAAGTCTAATCTCATTCAACTTATTCGTGAAAACCCACTTTGCTCCAATCACATTCTTATCTGCGGGCCTAGGGACAAGTTTCTAAGTCTTGTTCTTTTCAATTTGCATCAATTCTTCTTCCATTGCCTTGACCCAATGTTCATCTTTACATGCTTCAGAAACTATCTTATGTTCAACCTTTAAAATCAAGCAGAGATTTGTCTATTCTTTAGTAGCTCCTTTTCTTGTCAATACTCCTTTCCTCTTGTCAACAATGATTTGATCTTCAGAATGATTTCTTTGCACATACCTGGGGGTGTTAGGAACTCTTTCCGGAGCTTCTTGTTCTTCAAATTGAGCTTCTTCTTCTGGAACATCTTGCACTTCAATCTAAACTTCCTTGTCTTTTTCTTCAAATTTCTTTGTATCAGCAGATCCATTTGACTTGTATCCATTCAGCTCTGAGATTTTCTAAATACCTTCACCTACCTTCACATTTACACTTTCAATAATCTTCCTCAATCTTTTGTTATAACACTAGTAAACTTTGCTTTTAGTAGAGTACCCAAGAAATATGCCTTCATCACATCTAGCATCAAAATTTCCCAACTCTTCATCTCTTCTGATGTAGCATTTACTTCCAAACACTTTGAAATACTTGACAGTAGGATTTCTTCCATAACACAGCTCATAAGGTGTCTTTGTTCCATTTTCTTTGACTTGCACTCTGTTTTGAATATAGACAACAGTATGAATAGCTTCTTTCCAATATACTTCTAGAAGGTCGGCTTCTTTAATCTTTGTTTTGGAAGCTTCCTAAACTGATCTATTCTTCCTTTCAACTACTCCATTTTGCTGAGGAGTTTTGGGGGCAGACAATTGTCTCTTTATCCCATGTTCTTCACAAAACGTATTGAATTCATTTGAAGTAAACTCACCACCTCTGTCAGATATTAGACACTTGATTCTCAAATCCATTTCATTTTCAACCATTGCTTTAAATGCCTCAAACTTGTCTAGGGCTTCTAATTTCTCTTTAAGAAAAGTAACCCAAGTCATTCTAGAATAATAATCAATGAATAACATAAAATACCTTTCATCATGGAAACTTCTTACTCTTGTAGGACCACAAAGGTTTGTATGAACCAACTTTAATAGTTCGGTAGAAGATTTTTCTTCATCTTGTAAGCTTCATCTTGCTTGCTTTCCATCTTGACATTCTTTGTAGATGATACTGTTAGGTTTTGTGATCTTTGGTAGATCTTTCACAATTTGATCTAAACTTAATTCTTACCAGATCATCAAGATTGATATGACACATTCTCCTATGCCAGAGCCAACTCTCACTAATCTAAGTCATAGAGCAATAATTATCACCTTCTCTGAGATGATAAAGGTTTCCTTATGTCCTCTTTCTAGTAGCTATCACAATTCTAGATTTCTCTCTAATCTCAAAAACATCATTCTGAAATACAAGATTGTATCCTTTTCTACACAATTATCCAACACTTAAGAGATTTTGCCTTAAACTTTTAACATAAAGAACATCATTAGTATGATGTTTTCCATCAAGACTGATTGATCCTCTTCCACATATCTTAGCAGTATAGTTATCTCCAAATCTAACTGATCCTTCATCACATTTCTCAAAATTAATAAACTTACTTCTATCACTAGTCATATGATTTGAGCAACTACTGTCAATAACCCAATAATTCTTTTCTTGAAAAGTATCTTCACTATCAGGACTTACCTCTGGATCATTTTCTTTCAGACATCCTTTAGGGTCAATGCCACAAATGACATCCTTTGAATCAGTGGGCAAGCAGTCATTATTGTCTTCAATATCATAAAAGGTTCTCTTAGGCATTCTAATTTTATTTTCTTCTTTCTTACTTCTAAAATTTCTCTTTGGAAATCTTGATGCATAATGAAAAATCTCACCACACTTGAAGCACTTGAGAGGCAGCTCATCCCTATGCATGTCAGTATCTGATTATCTTCTTTTCTCAAAGTCAGCTTCCATATTATCACCAATCTTTTGATCTATTTCCACAATCTCCTTATGTTTGCATGTTTTGAATGTAGTTACAACTGGATTACAGACAACATATCCAAGAAAAATCAAATAGCTTCATATTTTAGAGAACAAGTAGAGACACATCCATCCTATGCAACATCTCGGATCTACCTTAAGTTGTTAGGCTTTCTTCCAAGGAACCAAGCTCTGATACTAATTGTTGAAGGCATAAGACAACTAAGAGGGGGGATGAATCAGTTGTATCAAAAACTTTAACTTCTCTTAAACAAAATCAAATTCGCATTCACTTACTTTAACCCCTTAATCTATTATCAAGATTAAACATGAAATGCAAAAAAACACATCAACACCATACACACGCGAACACCAGATTTTTACGGGGAAAACCCTAAAAGGGAAAAACCACGGTGAGTGTTAGCTCACAATATAATGTAGTAACAATACCAAATAACAAAAGAGGCTCACTTCCCAGGGATCACTGCCCTTAAGAATGCTCACTACAAAAAAGCTCACTGCCAAGAGGGGTGGCTCACTACCATGAACTGATATAATAGCATCTACAACATGCTTGATTTCAGTTTCATTAAAGCGCAATGCATATCACCTTCTTTGCCCTTACAACACAAACACTTTCACCTTCACATCATCGCATCCACTCTCAATACACATGGATTCATTACATTTACTTATACCAATCATCAACCTTGGAACATACATCAAGGTCGGCAATACAATCTACAGTGTTTGGAACAATCTCCAAGATCGGCAAACATGCATAATTCAAATTAGGTCTAGACCTAAACAAACTTGCGAATCAAATGAATTAAGGAAGAACACTTCACACCTTAGCTCAGACCCAAATACATCTTCACACGCTTCAACACGCTTCTACAATCCACGAAACACATTTGCAAAGAGTGTTAGCACCCAAGTTGGCCAAACTTGTGCAAACACCAAGAATATTTAGGCACACGCTTCCAAGGACTCAATAATAGCTTGAGAACCAAGAAAAATTATTTAACATGATCTAGATACATCCACGAACAACATAAAATCACTTGGGAGCTAACAAATCTTGCCACAATAGATCTCACTTGAAGACAACAAATATCACTTGAAGACAGATAATAGATTGCTCACAACAAACATTGTCGAACTCTACTAATCAATAACTTTATTTTCAAAGTACCAAATCATAAATCCTTTGGAGTGAAGATATCTAAGGACCTTATAAACATATGTCCAAAACCATAAGACTAAAAACCAAACTGTAGAGAAATACGGAGAAAAATACTTTCTCCCTATCACACTGCAAATGCTACTAGGCACAGTCTTCAAATTGGTGAATAGAACTTCTACTACACAACGATCTAGACCACCAAATTCTATATTTAGAATTTTCAAACACTTCTCTAAAACATATTCAAATCTCACACTTTGGTCTTCAACACAGAAAAAATGCGGAGCAAAAACTCAGCTAGTATCCCGTAAGCCAGAATACATCTTCACAACTATGTCTTCAGTATGAACCAAATTTTCTCAAAAGTACTTGGAAACTCAATATTAGAAACATATTCTTATCATCTTCAAAACTTATACAATGCAATACAAAGCAACTTAATCATCACAATCAAGTAACAAAATAAGAGCACAGATAGAATTGGCCAAAGTTTTTGCAACCTAATGCTTATAAAGATAGTGTATTAAACCCTAGTGTAGTAAGAGCTCTACCTTACCAAGAAACACATCATGGATAGATTTTTCAAGACATTGAAAAAGGATGAACAGAAAGTTCAATTTCATTGTAATTCTATTTTTCAGGATTTAATTGTATGATGGTTTTTTTCCTCAATATTTCAGATCACACTCCATGATCCATCATTAGGAGAGTAGAGAGCAAGAGAAGAGAAATGATAATCATGTCTCAGATGGTTCATCATGGGAAAGTTATAATAATAACCCCTCTTATATCTACCTTCAAGAGTAACATACCATATCAAGATGTTAGCCACATCTCTCTAGGTGTTGGGGAGGTCATCTTTTCTGAGCCCATTTTGAAAATGGTTTACTTTCTCTTTTCCCCACAGGAATTTCTCTAGGTGCTCCATATTTTCTACCTTATTATACTTTTGCATTCTCAATCCTTCCCTCTTCAGACATGTGGCTTCAACTATCAACTCTTATAAAACACTAAATGAAATACCCTAAACATAAATGACTATGTTCTTCTAGGAATTGGCGAATTCCCTAGACAAAATCAAGTCATATACATTAATGGCCTCCAAGAAGAAAGATAAAATACCTCTAAAAAGGATATTCCAAACCATGGCATTACATTTCAACTACTCACAAGAAGAGGGATCCACTCTCACTCTCTCACTACCCATGGTCACAAATGCAGACAAACCCTTACAATGGAAACTACCCTTGAGAGGGACTGTCAAGTCTCTATCAATCTTTATGAACATGGCTTTTGAAATACACTTGATTATGTAATTCAAACACCTATCTCTTCCATTTCTCACATTTGCTTCATGATTATACATTTATACCTTAGTAGTTGGATTAATTCTTGCACCCTTTTGAAATGAGTTTTAATCATATTTTTTTTTGGCATAGATAGCTTGCTAGATTTTTTATGAGGGTTCGTTCCATTGTACGTGATCATTTTAAGTACTGCTCAGGTTTGTGATGGCATTAATAATTTGATTCCCCTCTTTATATATAGATATGGGATATATTAACTTTAAAAAAGGATTTAATCAGTTCAGTAGCATCCTAAATTATAGCCCTAACAAACCAATGGGGCATATCCTTCCTATTTAACATATCAATTATGTTTTTTGAATCTCCTTCCACTATGATGTTTGGAGTTCCCATTTTACTATCTAGAATGAGGCCAATTAGGGCATCCATGGCCTTAGACACATAGTTTTTCTGGGTTCCTGAATTTTTGGAGTAGGCAGTCAAAAATGTGCCTTTGCTATCTCTTATAATTTTGCCAACCCCCACTTTTTGGGGTTCCCTTTGGAACTACCATCAAAATTCAATTTGATCCAACTAGGCTTAGGTGGTTTCCACTTAGTATCTTTTCTTCTAAAAAATTTGTCTGTATCAATATTGTTTAGAGGGGCCTTGGTCTTCCAATTAATAGCAATCCTTTTCTCCATTTTTGAATGGGGCACACTCAGTTTCTTGATCTGAGAAGCATCAACATTTTCAATGATGGAGCTAATTAATATCCCCAAAATTGTGTTCCAAGGTTTTCTCTTCTCCTGGAAGATTATGTCATTCATTTCCTTCCAAATAGCCCAATAGAGGTGTGGAAGGGCTTGGGACCATATTTCCTTTAACACTGGGGGAATGAACTAAGGTTTCCAACTATTGACCATAGAGCAGAAGTCCCTAGGCTAAGCCCACTAGGTCTCAAACTTAAGAAAAAGGGATTGCTTCAAATGCCAACCAAATGGGTAGTCAATGAAGAGGTGACCAATAGTTTCTTTAGATTTCTTACAAAGGATACATCTATTGGCATACAAAAATCCTCTTCAATTAAGGTTGTCAACTATAAGGATCTTACCATGGCAGTAGACCCACTAGAAGTAGATTTTAGGAATCAAGTTAGAGTGCTAAATAGATTTCCAATTGAAATTAGTTTTTTGATGAGTGGATAGGATGTGAAACTCATATATAATAGAGTAGGCCCCATTGGAATTAGTATTTTAGATGATGGTGTTCTTCCTCGAGAATAGGTTAAATTTGAACACACTTATTTTGTTGGTTAGATCAATTAAGGTAGCATTATCAACAAGATCAATTTCCTCACTAAACTTTTTCCATTCCGAAATTCCATTAGCATTGGTCCAATAATTAGCAACCAAACTACCATACCTCTCTATCATTATTTATTTTAACCTCGCACAAGGATGGCCACCATCTAGGGGAGAACTCAGGATCTAAGGGTCTTCCCAAAACTTGGCAATCATCCCATCTCCCACTATCATCTTAAGCCATTGTTGAGTAGTTGTCTAGATTTAGTGATTTTTTTCGAATGGTAGAACTAGTAGGAATATGACTCCTATTAATGAAGTACAAGCCACTAGAATTATATAGATATTCAGCATGCATGACTTTACTCCATTATAAGTTGTTCATTATGAGGTTCTAGAACACTTTAGCTAGAAGGGCTTTATTCATCTCTTTAATCTTTCTCAACCCCAACTCCCCAACACTTTTAGGATCAAAAATTTGATCTCGGGCCTCTAGGGCAACCCTTTTTTGTCTTCAACCCCAAACTAGAGAAATCTTCTCTGTATTCGTTCAACCTTTCAACCATAAACTTTAGAATTTTAAAAAGAGACAACAAAATAAAAAGAATATTTTGTAAAGTTCTTTCAAGATGAGTTGAACCTTACCCATAGGGCTTAGGAGATTTCCTTTCCATGCTATGAGTTTCTTCTGGATTCTTTTGAGAAGACTATTCCATATCCCATTGATGAGTGCCAAGTTGCACCCATGAAATACATCTTTTTACCTCTCTTTTTCTCCTTCCTCAGTCCATCTTTCCTAATGTCTGCACCTAAATAAGCTAACAAGATTGTTCTAGTTAATGATTAATTGAGATAGATTACTTAAGATTATAATTTCTGATTGAGTGACTAATGTGCATGGAATTGATGGAAAAATGTAGAAACTTCTCTCTTTTTGAATCAACAGATGTAGATGCTAGGAACAGCAATTTTGTGCATCTCCAGAGATAGTCTTCAATGATCTCCTGAGACAATACCAGAGTCCCATGACACCTAAAGTTTTGAAGAAATGAGGAAAGCCTCTTTGGAGCTCTGCGGGAGTCTGGAGCATCTTCGGAGCTGAACAAAGAAAGCTATAGATATCTCTGGAGCTACAGACATATCTCCAGAGCTGAACAAAGAAAGCTACAACTATCTCCAGAGCTACAGATATCTCCAGAGCTACAGACATATCTCTAGAGTTGCAGACAGGGAATAGATATCTTCGGTGCCTCCTGAGAGCAGGGTATATTTCCAACATAAGCTACCAATCAGGCACTCTCAAAAGTGATCTTAACACCCCTCATTTCACTCTAATCATCACCAGAGTGGTGAAGGGTCATCTTTAGTGAAACTGCTGGAGTTTTTATCTTTATCAAGTTTTTGCATGAGTTACGGATAGAACTGATTCAATACCCATATTTTCAGGGCCTCGCTGCCCAAATGTATTAAGACTCAAACTTAGAATTCTGAGTGGACTTCTGTTCCACTCAGTCTTCTTTTATTGCATGATTATTTTCCATAGTTATACAGCTAGTTCAATAAAGAGATGGATGTCATCTCATAGAGGAACTGGTAGAGAAGATAAGTGATATATCATCACTCATTTTGATATATATTGATAGAAACAGCAGAAGAAATATACAATGATTGAATTATTCTGATTCTCAATAATCTCAGTTCTGTGATAGCAATATTTTTCATGAATGCAAAGTGAATGAATTGGACTGGATTTAGTTGTGATCTTCTTTTGTGTTGATTCCCTACTATAGCCTTCAGCCCCAAGGGTATGGAGCAAGGGCCCACTCTCACCACCAAGGCGGGAGGCTAGTACCACTATTTTATTACTTTAGATTTTGCTCTGAAAAGTATTTACTAATTTTAATAGATAGATGCATGTTACTATTTTTAAGATTGCTTTGAGTAAATTTCCTATTTAATTTTGTTTTCAGCATTCCTTAAATTCATTTAGTAAGTAGACAGATTAATCTTTTCAAATTGGTAGAAGCTGTTAAGATTAGCTAGGAAAACTGGTAACTGTAGAATCCCTAGTTGTAGACAGCCGAGGACACAGCCCCTAGATTATTGACATCTAAAAATAGATTAAATGATGAGGTACAACAGCACCTTGTCATTTTTGGCACCATTGTCGGGGATGTATTGTGTTAATTAGGGAAACTTAGTTAAAATAGTTTTTAGGATAGATCTGTATGGTTAGAGCTAGAGATTTACAAGGAAGTATATCAAGCAGACACCCCAACAATAAGCCATAGGGGAAAGCAGTGGGGTGGCACAAGATCTTGTTAAGGAGAGAAACCTAGAACCTACTTTGGAGGCTGCACCTCAAAACAACAATCCCTTCGATCCTCCAAATCTTCCACTTGCCAATTATATCCAGGAAATACAACAAAACTTTCAGGCAGATCCTTTGATAGAACCTAATTTCCTAAAACCTCAGGGAGAAGAACCAGTACTAAACATGGAAAATGATAATCATGAAGAAGAGGAAAATCAGGCTCCAAGAACCTTCTCATATCCTATTGTTTTGGCTGATGGAGACAATGCTCCTATGAAGAATATCTCACTAGCACACCTGCCAAACTTTAGAGGACTCTCTTCTGAGGATCCAGATCAGTTTTTGTTTGAATTCAAAGTAGTCTACCAAACTTATGATTATGGATTAGATAACCAAAACTCAAATTGTTCCCTTCAACTCTGAAAGATTTTGTGATGAGATGGTTTATGGGTTTACCCCAGAATTCTATTCATTCTTGGGATCAGATGGAAACAGAGTTTTTGGAAAAATACCAAGATTACTGTAGATCAAGTAATAAAAATGAAGAATTGTTTAAAATTAGGCAAGGGGAGCAAGAGACCTTAGAGGACTATGTGGATAGGTTTAATTTCACCTTGAGAAGGTATGGCAACCTAGTAGATCACTCCTTGGCCAAAACCCTATTTGTAAAAGGATTGGATAAAGAATCAAAACAGGCACTGGATCTAATGGGAAAAGGGAATATCAACAAAATGGAAATACCTGCTATAGAAGAACTCTGCAAGAACTATTCTAGAACCCAAGATGAAGTGAGGTCATCCAAAACTTTTAAAGGGAAGAATGAAATAGGACAGTTAATGGAAGAGATTGCAAATCTAAAAATAGACATTTTGGTCCAATTAAATACCAGATTGGATGGGATTCAAGCAAAAACCAGAACAACTAATCAAAACAGAGCAACTAAACCACTCTCCATCTATTGTCCTAGGTGTAGAAACAAACATCTGTTGAAAGAATGCCCTTTGGACAAATTAGAGATTTGTCAAATTTGTAATAAGGAACATCCTACTAGTCAATGTAGTCAACTTCTAGCCTTGAAAAGATTGAGTAAGAAGAATGTTGTAATAGAAGAGGAATTGAACTATGTGGAACAAAAACAAGCTAGGAATTTCCCTTATAATCAGTATCCAAACTAGCCCTCTTATAGGGGTCCTTCTAATTGGGGAAATAATTAGTGGAATCCAACTTGGCATGGGCCTCAAAATAATCCTCCTTGGGGACAGCAGGATTGGCCAAGTCAACATTGGTAAAACCAAAATTGGCAAAATCAACCTTGGGGAAATCAATAGTGGCCACCACAGTTTGGATCACAAAACATGCAACTTCAATGGGGTTCTCAACAGGGATATAATCAACAATACTAGGGACAACCTAGACATTTCCAACCTCAACAACAAGATTTACTAACTGGACCCTCCAACACACAAGGTCAATCACAAAATGAACCAGTTAGCCAACCACCTTTACCAGCTCAGCCTATACCAAACCCACGAAATAAATAGGGAGCAGCTATTTACATGACAGAGCAAGAAAATCTGGCTAGAATTAATGCTATATATTCAAATAATCTCAAGTTGCGTTCTAGGAAAGCATTCCCAAGACCATCTCCTCCAACTATAGTTGAAGTAACCAATGATGAGGAACCTGAAAATTCATCCACTCAACCCCCAGAGGAGATTACTAATGAAAAAGTGCTAAAAGAATCATCCTTGGACAACTCTGGAGTTTCTCCTAAAAGACCGACTCTGGAGAACATTCCTAAACACAATTCTAACAAGAGCTCCAGAGATGCTCCAGAGATGGAAAAACTAGCACCATACCCAGAACAGCTTAAACGAAATGTTCCCCAAAAAAAGATCTTACAAAAATAAATCCAAACCAACTGGAATCAAAACTTTTACAAGAAATCAAGCAAATAAACATTGAAATTCCTCTCCTCCAGGTAATTAGAGATGTACCAGAACTAAATTAGTTCATTAAACAGTATTGTATCAAAACGTAGGGCAGGAAGAAAAACTTTCCCTCCACAATACAGGTGGAAGGAAAAGTAGTAGATCTATTGATGGGAGAAATTCTCCTCCCAAAATATGGAGACCCTGGAAATCCTGTCATAACTATTTTCATCTCAGGGGTAGAAATTTCAAATGTTCTAGTTGATTTGGGAGCAGCAATTAATGTGATGACAGTTCACACAATGAACCAATTAGCTCTATCAGGTATCCAATCCACAACTACAATTCTCCAACTTGCTAACTAGTCAGTAGCTATGCCAAAAGGAGTAATCACTGATGTACCAGTTGTGATAGATTCATGGGAATTTTTAGTGGACTTCCTGATACTAGAACCTAGAAACTAGAGAAATGCTTATCCACTGATTTTAGGAAGACCATGGTTGGCTACAGCAGCAGCATCTATTGATTGTCGAACTGGAGATATGGTCATTTCTAATGGGATAGATTTAAAGAAAATATCTTTGTATCCTCCAGCTAAACCATCAATACATTATACAGGAAGAGTATGGATGGATGAACTAGAGAACAATGACAATAGTGCCTCAATAGCTATGGTAACCATCAAGGAACATCTGTGAGAGTTAGAAGAAGAAATATACTATCATACAATAGAGGACATCACTCACATCCTAATCAATAAGGATGTGATGGAACTCGCCCAAGATTCTAAGAGAGAACTTCTCACTTCTTCTCATTATACCCTTGCCAACATCATTCCTTGTGGGGAAACCTTTTACAAAGACTTAGCCACTTTCCATATGTTTCTTCCACATTCTTGTCCTCTCAATACCATGACTCCAATGTACAGATTAACTACATCTATGAATCAAATCACAAAACAAGTCATGATTTTACTAGGAAAAACACTTAATATCAATACTCAGTTAACAACAAATCCGGAAGAAAAACTTATCCAACTTATGATTTCCCATTCAACATCTTTTGCTTGGGAATACCAAGATATGAAAGGCATACCTCCTGAGATCTGTACCCATCATATATACATTGGGGATATTAAACCTGTCAGATAGCCCCAGAGAAGATTGAATCCTGCTTTAAAGGACATTGTCAAAACTGAAATAGAAAAATTACTTCAAGCAGGGTTTATATATCCAATCTTAGACAGTCAATGGGTCTCACCCCTTGTTATAGTGCCTAAAAATAATGGGAAATGGAGGGTGTGTATTGATTATAGAGAACTCAACAAGGCGACAAAAAAGGACAACTTTCCCTTACCATTCATTGACCAAGTCCTAGACAACCTTGCTGGGAGAAAGTATTTCTCTTTTCTAGATGGATTCAGTGGGTATAATCAAATTCAAGTAGCACCTGAAGATCAAGACAAAACCACCTTCACCTGCTCTTGGGGAACTTTTGCTTATAAAGTTCTTCCCTTTGGACTATGCAATGCCCCAACTACATTTCAGAGACTTGTTTTAGTTATTTTTGCTGAACTCGCTAATGAATGTATGGAGGTCTATATGGATGACTTTACTGTGTATGGGGATAATTTTGAAGAAGCTCTCACAAACCTTGAGAAAGTACTAAAATACTATGAGAAAAATCAATTATCCCTTAGCCATGAAAAGTGCTTCATAATGGTGGAGGAAGGAATTGTTTTGGGACACCACATTTCAGAAAAGGGGATCAAAGTGGATCAAAACAAGATAGAAGTGATCACACAATTGCCTTCACCTAAAAATTAGACAGATGTTAGAAGTTTTTTGGGTCATGCAGGCTACTATAGGAGATTCATAGAAAATTTTAGCAGAATAGCAGCCCCCCTGTTTACCCTGCTTAACAAAGACACATAATTTCTGTGGACAAAGGAATGTCAATCAGTATTTGAAACCTTGAAAGAGAAGCTTACTGTCACACCAATTTTAAGAGGACCTAATTGGACTTTGTCATTTCACATACAGACTGATGCTTCAAATGAGTCCATTGGGGTAGTTTTAGGACAAAAGGAGGAAGGGGAAAGTATGCATACCATTTATTACATCAACAAAAACCTTACCTCTGTAGAAAGAAACTACACAATAACTGAAAAAGAATTCTTGGCAGTCATCTATGCTATAAACAAATTCAGGCATTATATCACTAGATATAAGATATTTGTACACACTGATCATGCAGCCATCAAGTACCTAATGAATAAACCAGTAGTGGGTGCAAGGATCATCAGGTGGTTATTGCTATTATAGGAATTTGATATTACCATAGTTGATAATCCAGGAAAGTTTAATTTGGTTGTTGATTTTTTGTCAAGATTGCATACAAGAGGAGAAAACCAACCAGTGGAGGACAAGTTCCCAGATGAACATCTTTTTGCTATATCCTCTACTACACCTTGGTTTGCTAACATAGCTAATCTTTTAGCTACAGGCTTGTATCCATCCCATTTTACCTCAAAACAAAGAAAAAGTTTGGTTAAAAAAAGTTTATCTTACAAATGGTTGAATGGTTTACTATTTAAATGTGGTCCTAATTTCATTCTATGTAGGTGTTTAAAGGCTGGTGAGATTTTTGATGTGTTGAGAGCATGTCATGATGAACCATCTGGTGGTCATTACTCTTTCCACCGGACAATCCACAAGATCCTCGGAGCTGGTTACTACTGGCCCTCTCTTCATAAAGATACAAAGAAGTATGTGCAACACTTTGACCGGTGCCAAAGGATGGGATAGCCAACCTTTACCCAGGAGATGTTACTACATCCTCAAGTCATGATGGAACCATTTGAGCAGTGGGGTCTGGACTTTGTGGGACCAATTTCCCCACCATCATCAGGCAAGGAGTACATTCTAGTATGCACAGACTATGTTACTAAGTGGGCTGAGGTTCAAGCATTACAATTTTCAAGAGAAGAAAAAGTTGCTAATTTCCTTTATAATAAGATTTTCTTAAGGTTTAGAGCCCCAAGATCAATAGTTTCCAACAGAGGACCTCAGTTTACTTCACAGGTAATCAAAGCATTCACAGATTTATATCTAGTCAAGCATAGAAAGTCTTCACCTTACCATCCTCAAGTGAATGGGCAGGTAGAAATAACCAATAGGGAACTTGAAAATATTCTGACAAGGACAGTAGCAATGAATAGAAAAGATTGGGCTAACAGATTACCTGAAGTAGTTTGGGCTTACAATACCACTTGGAAGTCCACAACAAAGTTCTCACCATATGAATTAGTTTATGGGAAAAAATCCTATTTTGCCTATAGAATTTGAACTCCAGACACTTAAAACTACATTAGATATTGGTTTACCATTATCTATAGCTCAACAGAACATAATTCTTCAGCTCAATGAGTTGGATGAAATTCAGACAGAGGCCATTCAGCAAATAGAACTGGTTCAGTATCAGAGGAAGCAATGGCATGACCAACACATCAAAAGGAGGACATTTCAACAAGGTGATTGGGTTCTTCTTTATGATTCTAAATTCAAGGAGTTCAAAGGGAAATTACAAACTCACTGGATGGGTCCTTATGAAGTAAAGGAAGTTTTTGAAAATGGAATTGTATTATTGGAACCTATTGATGGAAGCACGGACACATTTCTAGTAAATGGTCATCGAATCAGGCTCTATAAAAGACCATCTACTAAAGAGGAGTTTTTTAATGATTTATGTTTTGATACAGGGGATACCTCCTTTGTCACAGTGTTGGATTGAAAAAAAAAAGAAAAAAAAAAAGAAAAAAAAAAAAAGGGAATGTTGAAAACTAGCAAATGGCTGCCTTCTAAAAAAAAACAAGGTTGAAAACCAACAAATGGTTGCCTTCTAAAAAATAAAAAAAAATAGAGAAAGATGGAAAACCAATAAATGGTTGTCTTTCTCGACCATGGGAGTTGAAAACCAGTAAATGGCTATCTTTCTCAACCATGGGAGTTGAAAACCAGCAAATGGCAATTCCCTTCTTTAGGACAGTTGAAAACAATTGAGCTCCAGAGATGATCAGGTGCCAGGAGTTAGTCAAATGCACCTCTGGTGCTTCCCAAACTAGGAGCACCTCCGGCGCTTCCCAAACTAGGAGTACCTCCGGCACTCTGTCAATAAAGAAGTCAATTTTAATAATAAGAGAGGGGACCCACCTCTCCAGGCGGTAAAGTGGACACATCACATGATGAGGTCATCATGACTCATCCTCTACTTTAACACAAGAATAAATTAAATTAGCACGCATATCATTTGCAGGGGTATTCACAAAGACGGCATTGACGTCACCCAAGGAACATGGATTCTTGAACCACTCAGCGAAATGATTGTAGGTCACATGCCAGTGGAGTAGTGGGTGTTATCTCAAGCCACCAAAAGTTGCTCATATGTTGCGACACGCGCAGTCTCATAAAATGATGCATCATCTCTGTCGTGTACATCACCCTCATCATTAAAAAATGATCCAGGTAATTCAATCTTTAATTAATCATTAATAACAACTGTCTTGTCTTTCTATTTTGGGTGTAGCCACTATGACACATCCTCTAGCCATCATTTCCTTTTCTACATTCATGCATGCCACCATCTGTGTTGTACTACCACCTTGCCTCCGGAGTGTCCTGTCATTCTGTCGCATTTATGACTGCCTAGGTACTCTAACTAATCGACATAAGCCTAAGCTAAGAAACATAACATTCCTCATTCGAACCTTCGAAGTACCCTGAAGAACAAAGCAAATTGAACAGTCCTCTGGAGCCTATAGAGCAAATTGAACAGTCCTCCGGAGCCTACAGAGATAAGAGGAAAGGATAAACTGTAGATTGAGGAGGTGAGGAATTAAGCATAGAAGGTGGAACTAATTTAGCAATGGAGGTAAAGAAGTCTAAGCCAGAAAGTGTTGCGGGTCTTCTGCAGGATGAAGCTGCAGCAAACATTCTAAGAGCTGCAGGATGGTTAGATTTCCTATAAAATTTTGAAGGGTTTCAGGAAGATGTTGTGATGAATTCCTTAGAAATTTAAGGGACAATCAGACAGCTATCAGAGGAGTCCAAATCAATTTATCCTCAGCCACTATTAGCCACATTTCTAGACTTCCTAAACAAGGTGAGAGGTTTTATCACTTGAAAACCTTATACACTAATTTAATTAAGAATTTCTCTGTTCGTGGTGAACCTGCTATACAAATGCATTCAAATAAAAATGAAGTAAAAGGAATTCTTAGGTCCGCCCTTCCAAACTCTTGGCAATCTGTTGCCACCTAGCTGATGAAATATTTTACTTGTGATGGTCAATTCTCTCTAGTTTTAGGACCAATCATGAAAATGCTAATTTTTCTAAGGCATGGGAATGTACACCCTAAATTTAGCATAAACATTCCCAATTTCCTATATTCTGCCATCAGGGCAACTGCAGAGAAATATCAGCAGAATAAGGGTCCCATGAAACATCATGGCCTCATTTTTATAGTAGTCAAACACCACTTCCTGTCTTAGGCCAATGGGGAAGAATTATGGAAAAACTTTCTTGAACAAGATTCCCAGAACAGAGGACTAGAGATGGCACAACTAGGAGGTGAGAGTTCTCCCACTCACCAAGAAGAAGAAACTGAGCCTTCAACATCCTCCATAGCTGTTCAAAGAGGAAAGAAGTCCTCACAAGAGGCAACTTCATCTGCAGCCGCTATTCCTGATAAAAGGAGCAAAGGAAAAGAAATTACAGAGTCTACTCCTAGACAAACCCCATACATGACTCGATCAGTTAGGAGAAAGATGACTCTAACCGAGGAATCTTTCCCTAAGGAATTAACAGAGAGGTCAGGACAAAGAACAGAGGGAACCTGGTGGGCTGAAGAACCATCCCATGATTCAGATGAGATCCCTCTAGTTAGGAAGAGAAAATAAAGAGAAGTTTCCCCAGCACCATCTGTTCATCTGGGGTCAAGTCCAATTTTAGAACCATCATGTGCTCTGGAGACAGAACACACACAAACATTTACTATTTCCTCAGATTCTGAGTAAGAGAGACCTGCTCTAGACGCACCTGCCCCACCTCTACTACGGAGAAGCAAAAGAAAAAGATATCTCTCATAGGCTGAGAAAGATAATGCCCTCCCAGCTGAGGTACTCTTGGGTTTTAGAACATATGAGGATAAGGTTGGGCCTTCATCGATGCCAGCAGAAGTAGAGAAACCCCAAGAGGACCCTCAGGACAAGCAGTCTACAAAAGAAGATGAATCAGGGCAAATGGATACAATTGACAGTGCAAGGCAGATGGCCCTGGAAAACCCTAATGATCAGCAAATAGAAATGGTAGCAGTAGAAGTAGAAACCTTCTCTCATCCCTCTGATTAACAGGATGTTGAAATTCCAAAAGAACAACAATTATTAGAAGAAATTGAAAACCTAAAGAGACTACTCTGGGGGAAAAATATGATTATTACTGACCTCAAGAAGGTTAGAATAGAGATAGAAATGGAGCAGAAACAAGTCATTGAAAATCTACAAACAGAACTCCAAAGTAAAAACAAGATCATCCAAGAGAAGGAAGCAAAATTAGAGGCCCAGAAATTTGAGAAAGAGGCAGAATTGTAGGCACAGAAAATTGAGGCAGTCAAACTGTTGGAAGAAAAAGAGAGAGAAGTAGTACAGAGTGTTTCTGAGCTCACCATGGCTAGAGACAATAGCCTCACAATAATGGCAGCATTGATTGAGAAAATACAAAGCCAGGATAGACAATTAACTTGGGCCAACAACAAACTAGATGACCAGGAGGAATATATTCAAGAGTTGGCTGGCCCAAGGGCAACCAATGAACAGGAAATCCAAACAAATGCATATGTGGGTCCAATCCCCATTGACATTCCTAAAGCCATGTTCCATTGGGAGAAGAAATGTAGATAATATGAGGCTTCCAGGCCTATGTTACAATTACAAAGGGCAGACACTGCCAAAACAAAAAGAATAGCAACTTTGGAAGGCAAAATCATTGAAATGGCCTCCCTTTCTTCAGAAATTCTATTGTGTAGGCCTCCAAGTGCCGACTATTCTATGTTCTTACAAGAAAGGGTACTGCAAAGGAAACTCTCTTTAGTCCTGTCTGACCTAGTTGAGGATACAGAGACAGCAGAAGGATTCATGATAGCATATACAAGGAGTAATGATGATGACAAGAATTTCCTATGTGAATTATACCTGCATGGGTTCTGTGTTAATGATATAACTTTCATTCTTAATCATTTTGTGGGGGAATGCCAGTTTAAGGCATTTATGTCCCTATTGAGGAATCATTAGATCTGGAATGAAAGGATGGAAGATCATCTCAAGAAAGATTTAAAAATAGATCTCTTCATCAGGAAGGAATGTCCCAATCCCAATGCTTTTAAGATTCAATTCAGGTCCCTTATCTATCATCCTGATAATAAGAACCAAATTTTGCCATTATACCTAAAAAGTTTGCAAGAGTGCTCCATCGATTTTGGTCTTTTCATGATCAATTCAGCAAACTCAGTACTTGCCATAGCAAAGAAGAGATGGAATATTTTGACCCTGGAGTAGAAAATGAGAGAGGTGGTCACCCCTACAAACTTAAGATTATTTATGAGAACAACAAAGTTGATATCCAAAATGATGGATAACCATAAGCAGGAATAGATAGGTGGACGGTTCAAGCCCCCTCTAATAATTGAACCGCTCCCTGTCTGGGCGGAACAAATGGAAGATGAGAAATTGTAGGACTGGATGAAGCAGGTTGATGAATACAGAGGCAATGGTAATATCAACCACACAACTTGGACCACCTATGCACAGGTTTATAGCTTGACTAATAAGCTGCTTCACCAGAATAAATCTAGAATGTGAGAAGCAGGAGGACCTGCCAAACCTTAGGTATGGGGGGATGATGAGCGCCAAGTTGCACCCATGAAATACATCTTTTTACCTCTCTTTTTCTCCTTCCTCAATCCATCTTTCCTAATGTATGCACCCAAATAAGCGAGCAAGATTGTTCTACTTAATGATTAATTGAGATAGATTACTTAAGATTATAATTTCTAATTGAGTGACTAATGTGCATGGAATTGATGGAAAAATGCAGAAACTTGTCTCTTTTTGAATCAACAGGTGTAGATGCCAGGAACAACAATTTTGTGCATCTCTGAAGATAGTCTTCAATGATCTCCGGAGACAATACCAAAGTACCATGACACCTGAAGTTTTGAAGAAATGAGGAAAGCCTCTTTGGAGCTCTGTGGGAGTCTGGAACATCTCTAGAGCTAAACAAAGAAAGCTACAGATATCTCTGGAGCTACAGACATATCTCCGGAGCTAAACAAAGAAAGCTACAACTATTTCCGGAGCTACAGATATCTCCGGAGCTACAGACATATCTCCGGAGCTGTAGACAGGGAACAGATATCTCTGGTGCCTCCTGAGAGCAAGGCATATTTCTAGCATAAGCTGTCGATCAGGCATTCTCAACAGTGATCTTAACACCCCTCATTTCACTCAAATCATCACCTGAGTGGTGAAGGGTCATCTTTAGTCAAACTGCTGGAGTTTTTATCTTTATCAAGTTTTTGCATGAGTTACGAATAGAACTAATTCAATACCCATATTTTTAGGGCCTCGCTGCCCAAATGTATTAAGACTCAAACTTAGAATTCTGAGTGGACTTTTGTTCCACTCAGTCTTCTTTTATTGCATGATTATTTTCCAGAGTTAGACAGCTAGTTCAATAAAGAGATGGATGTCATCTCATAGAGGAACTAGTAGAGAAGATAAGTGATATGTCATCACTCATTTTGATATATACTGATAGAAACAGCAGAAGAAATATATAATGATTGAATTATTCTGATTCTCAATAATCTCAGTTCTGTGATAGCAATATTTTTCATGAATGCAAAGTGAATGAATTGGACTGGATTTAGTTGTGATCTTCTTTTGTGTTGATTCCCTACTATAGCCTTCAGCCCCAAGGGTATGGAGCAAGGGCCCACTCTCACCACCAAGGTGGGAGGCTAGTACCACTATTTTATTACTTTAGATTTTACTGTGAAAAGTATTTACTGATTTTAATAGATAGATGCATGTTACTATTTTTAAGATTGCTTTGAGTAAATGTTCTGTTTAATTCTGTTTTCGGCATTCCTTAAATTCATTTAGTAAGTAGACAGATTAATCTTTTCAAATTGGTAGAATCTATTAAGATTAGCTAGGAAAAATGGTAACTGTAGAATCCCTAGTCGCAAATAGCTGAGGACATAGCCCCTAGATTATTGACATCTGAAAATAGATTAAATGATGAGGAACAACGACACCTTGTCACCCATTGTTGATTTTTCTAAAACTTAGTGGCATTCCAAGGAATGAAGTAGGGAGTTGATTAATGTTGCATCCAAGAATGACCACTATGTTGGTCTAGATGGAGTGGCTAGTGTTGAAGCAGTATAGCTCACCATTGCCAAGGTTAATCTGTTGTCCTGAGACCGCAACATAGTCTCCCAGTATTATTTTCTAGTGCTTAGCTTCTGTAATTCAGGTTGTTCCCAAAGAATAATGTCATCAACAAACAGATCATGGGATGAAGGATTTAGGGTAGAAGTTAGTTTAAATCCTTATAGGTTGCCATTCATAATGTAATTTGAGATGTTCCTTCCTAAAACTTCTGCTAGCATAATGAAAAGGTATGGGGATAGGGGATCTCCTTATCTTAATCCACCTTTGGAGTGAAAGTGGCCTTGAGGGAAGCCATTAATGAGAATAGAGAAGCTTTGAGTACTGAAGCAACATTTCATTAGCTTAAGGATCCTCTCATAGACTCCAAATCTCTCATGAACATTTATCATAAAATCTCATGAGACTCTATAATATGCCTTGGATATGTCAAGTTTTAGGGTCATGCCTTCCTTCCTACTTTTATCCATGGAGTAGAAAACTTCATGTACAGAGATGACAACATCCAATATTTTTCTTCCAAGAATGAAGCCATTTTGGTTTTTGTGTATGATCTTGTCTAAGAATGGTTGTATTCTCAGAATCAACAACTTTGAGAATATTTTGTACACTATATTACACAAACTAATAGGTCTAAAATCATTAAGGTTGTTGGGCCCCAATTTTCTTTGGGATTAGGACTAGAAATGTATTGTTGATTTCATAGAGTAAGTTGCCCTTATCAAAGAATTCATGAACAATAGTAGTGACATCTAGAGTAACAATATCCCAAAAAGTTTGGAAAAAAGAGGGAGGAAAGTCATCAAGGCCTTGTAAGGTTCAAAGGAGAAAATAGTAGCCTTGACCTCCTCTTTCAAAACACATTTCCCCATGTCAATCAATTCTTCAATAGAGATAGAATTAGGGATAACCTCAAGAAGGTTTTCCTCTTTTGTTCTATCAGTTGCAGGAGCATTATTGAGAAAAGTCTGCAAGTATCTAATGCCTTCTTTTTTAATGTTTACTTCTTTGTCAATATTGGTTCCATCTTCACAGAATATTTCAATGATTCTATTATTCCTTCTAACCTAATTCTGAGGAGAGCTGAGAGGTTACATTTGTCCACTATATTCTAGTTGGAGGATATCAAAAATCTGTCAAGTTTGACTTGAATCAAATGGGAATCCACTCAATTGTTGGACCAAGTGTAAAGGGATCCCCTAAGATCAATATTGAATAAACTTCTTACAACTAGGAATTCAACAAAATATATCATGTTGCCTAAGAACTCACCATTTCACCCCTTCTTTTCTAAGGGATAGAGGGGAGAGTTAAATTCCGTACCACCATCCAAGGCCAATCTCCTATATAAATCTTTGAAGGTAATAAGGTCATTTCACAATGGTCTTCTTTGACATCTTTGGTTGGGGGCGTAAATGTTGGTTAGAAACTAGGGAATCCCCATTATTTTATTAGAAAGTAGTCTTTACTCATGGAGATAAGAGTCCCTTCCACCTGAGATGGTTTCCATAATGTAGCAATCCCCCTAAATTCCCATCGATTAACATGGCTTGATGTTGGTCAAAGGGCCAAATGTAACTGTTGGAGTTCATAAAGGAGCTCTGAATCATTTTAGCTTTCTATATAGGAGGATATCTAGCTTATTCCCTTCAATCTATTCTTAAGAATAGATTATTTGTGAGAGTTGTTCATCCCTCTTATGTTCCATGAGATTATCTTCATTTTTTTAATTTCGTGGAGGAGGACATCTCCAGGGTTCTCTTCTTTCCATTGGTAACTTCAAAAGCTATTGTGTTTGCCCTAGTTTCTCTTAGGTTTGGCCACAATTTGCTTGGGTCCATCCCCACATCTATTGTTCTTATGTTGTCCTTTGATTTTTGTTGTTTTCTTTTACTAGAGAAGGAAAGTCAACTGAAAGGTGAAAGGCAAGGCTTCAAATTATTTTCCTCCATTGTCTTTGGAGTATTTGTAACACTTGATGAGGTCTCTACCACATGTTTAGGATCTATATTTTGTATAGCAGTAAAGTCATCCTCACCTTGAGGTTCCACAAGTTGTTCTCTTTCTTTTTCTAAGGCATACTAAGTTTGGATTCGGCCAACCTCTCCTTGAGGTTCTTCAAGTTATTGCTTAACCTGATCTTGTGAAAAGATCTCTCCCTCCTCAAAGATCTTATCTTCCTTGGAGGGGGAGACACCTTCCAGTTCTGGTTGCACCTTTTGGAGTTCCTCATCTTCCCTTATCTTAGATTCCTTTTCACAGCTAACCAATGATTGGTTCTGCTCCTTCATTTCACTATTGAATTCATCTTCTTTATTCTTTCCTTTGTCTTTTCCATGAGATTTGGGATTCATGGTCTGATAAGAATCACAATATATCCATACCTTGAGTAATTTTATAATAGAGCACAAAATTCACATACTGTATTGTTTGTACCTAGCATCTAAGCTTGGATTCCAAAGCTACTTTGGAGGGTAAAACCTAGGTAATAGTAACATTCACATAGCACTAGGTGAACACTAGTCTAATTCTACTTTTTGTGATGTTGTGCGTTAGGAACTTCCCAAAGGAGTTGACAATCCCAACAATAATTTCATCATCCTAGTACTCCAAAGGGATTCCTAGCAATCTTAACCAAGTGGGAACCATAATATTAAGGCTAGCTGAGGAATCAAACCCAAGCTTCCATTTGCTAAAGGAGAGGCTAGCTTTACCTAGAAACCAAGGGCCGCCAACCAAAGCCATCATGCAATCCTCAGAGAGGGAAAAGCTAAAGAAGAAAAGGCCTTTCAAAAGAGAACTTGCCTCTAGATGACCTTTAATCTTTTATTTGTGAGTATTTAGTAGCTAACAAGGTGATTTTGCGTGATTTACCAAAAAAATTTCCAACCAGAGCATGATCCATTTTATGAATGACTTTGTCAATCATTGGGTCCACAATCATCATAGTCACTCCCTCCTCTAAATCACTAAAAGAGATGTCATCTAGAGATTTTGGAGTTAGAGATTTGAGTAAGCCCACCCAGGACTTCACACCTTGCTCTTAAAAAAAGTGCATTTTTTTACAGACCAACACCCCTTTCAACACAGGGGAGGACCCATGTGAGAGGGAGACATTACCTGTCTTGTTGGCCATGGGAGGATCTCCATTCCACATAGGAAAAGCACACCCAGTCCATGACCCACTTGCTTCTCTCCCATAGCTCATTTCAAAAAATTTACACCAAGTTTTTCTATATTAAATGTTAATATCTATTTAAACTACTATAAACACACAAATAGATAACTAAATAGATGAAAAAAGACACAAAGCTATTTTATTTACTTAAGAGTTATTTATTTTACTTTAGAACTATTGCATTTACTACATACATACATGGACACATAAATTTGAATTTTTTATTTAAGAACTTTTTACTTTATCTATATTGTTTACTTTTAATTTGAAGAGTTATTTTTTTGGTAATACACTTGTTTTACTTTTGTATGTAATTTATAATTTACTTTTGGAAAACCCACCATTCATTGTTTCGGTAGTTCTTTTGTTTTGTTTGGTAAATCTTATATACTTATATGTTACATTTTAATAGTTTCATTTATAGGTATTAATATATATTTTAAAATTTTGATGTCTTTATATTTAAAAACTAAATGTTGGATGTAAATAGTTTCTCTTTCATTTTTCTTCCATAGTCACATGCTCTACCCCTACTGCCACTACAATTTATGCCTCTCAGTGTAATTATTTTATAGTATATAATCACGATCACGATATCAGATGCTTCTCCCCATGATACCACTATAAGTTATGCCTCTCACCATAATTATTTTACAATTTTTTTCTCTCTATATATAAAAGATCAATCGAAGGTGATTAGGGTTGTAGTTACAAAACCTAAAAGAACTATAGACCCAACAACATTGTTTACAATCAAGATTGACAAAAATATTTTTGTCAAGGAAACATGACCAAGAAATGGAAAGGGCCAAAGGACCAATATATGACAAAATCCAACTAGAGGTGAGGGATTGATGTAGGAGCATCCAGAGGTGTAAGGGCAATCTTGCATCACCCAAAAAGAAGTTAATTCAAAACCATTGTAGTTGTTCTCATTTCTTTCCATAATTAGTGTTTTTGGTTCCATAATATCTAGAATAATAATGTATGACTTTCAGTTTTTCCAAAACTGCTAAAAATAGCGACATGCCTATTTAGGAAAGTGTACCTGCTATTTTTAGAAAGTTTGCATTTGGGCACGTAATGAAGCCAAAAACTTCCAGAAAGTTACATAATGGAAATAGAAGACCTTTGGTGAAGGAATCAGGCAAAGATCATTTGTGAGCTGAAAGATATTAAAGTTTTTGTTTTCTGAAAAGCCCCTGAAAAGTTACGGAACGAGATATGAGGCACTAAAACTTCTCATAATGTCTCAAAAATTTGACGAAAATAATTTACAAATTTTCAGCGTGATAGTTCACATAGTGATCTTTCCGGCGCTTAAAATGGTTCTTCAATCGGACACCCGAATCAAAAGTTATGCTTCTCGGAAGTTGACCTACTTTTGGAGGGAGTTGCAAATTTTGAAATTTAGCTGGAGGCCACCAAAAAGTGCTATTTATGACTATTTTGGGAACCCTGGGTAGTAGTAGAGTTAAGGGGGCCAGTGTAGAGTCCAGAATAGGGGAAAATAGAAACCCTAGCTGATTTGGGGTTACAGAAGGCTGAAGATTTTAGAGTCTTGAGGTTGGGAAAGCTGTAATGTGTGGCAGTCAGTAGAGGATTCATCTTCTGATTGTAATTGAGCTTCTGTAATGTAATGAGTTGCCTAATTCAATAAAAGAAAGTTCTATTTGTTGTGTTCAATATCTTTTATTGCGTGTTTTGTGATTTACCCCCTTCATCAAGTGGTATCAGAGCAAGAGTTCCTAAGTGTGTAGACAGATCGCCGACCGTGAGGCAGTTTGCACCAGGACCTGAGGTTGTGGGTTTGCTGCGGAGACCAAGATGCCTCCATGAAGAAATCGTGTTGGGAGGAATGCTTTGACAAAAGAGGGTTTTAGAGCCCTACAAAGGCAAATCGATGCATTGCAAGAGGAGCTACGAAGAGGGTTTGAGCCGAGGACGAGAGAAGAAAGTGAAGATGAAGCTAAAGAAGAGCTATCTGAGGAAGAACAAGAAGCTGCCAGAGATCCTGCAGAAGTTAGGTTATTGAGGGCCATTTCAAAGATCAGAAAGAAGCCCAGGATCAAAGTTTCTACATATTCTAGAGATTTGAATCCAGAATAGCTTATTGATTGGATCAATGACATGGAGGAGTATTTTGAGTATGAAGATGTGGAGGACCCAGATCAGGTTAAGTTTGCAAAAATAAAGTTGAAGGGCCATGCTAATATTTGGTGGAAGGAGGTCCAATTAGAGAGGAACAGAAGAGGAAAAGGAAAGATCACCAGATGGGATCGGATGGTGGAGAAACTAAAGAAGTAGTTCATTCCTGTGGACTATGAGATGGAGTTGTTGAAGAAGCTACAAGGACTGAAGCAAGGTAACAAGTCTGTTAAGGAGTATATAAAAGAGTTTTATAAAATTACTATCAAGACAGGCCATGCAGAGCCCAACAAGGAGAAGGTAGCCTATTACATTAATGGGTTGAGGCCAAGTATTCAAAAGGAGTTAAGCCTGGTCAGAATGACCACCATAGAAGATGCGTACCAATTTTCCCTGAAGGTGGAAGAGAAGTTGAACAAAAGATTTGATAGCAAGCAAAGGGGAAGAGGTCAAGGTGGAAGGACTAGTGGAAGACCCTATGGAGGATGTAATGAAGATCAAAAGAAAAGTGAAGAAGCAGGCACCAGTCAAAATCAAAGAGGGGATAATACCTACCGCCCTCGTGACCAAAGAGGAAGAGGAAGAGGCAGACCTGGGCAAGGACCTAGAAGAGGAGGTTTCAGAGGAACCTATTTCCAATGTGGAGAAGAAGGGCATCGAGCATATGAGTGTCCGCAACATCAAGGAAGGACAAATAGAAGACCTGAAGGTAATGCACAAGTTGCACATGTAGATGAAGATGCACATTCTGAGCATTCTGAAGATGCTAAAAGGGGAGAAACCCTAGTTGTTAGAAGAACCTTGCTGAATGAGGAGAGAGAACCCAATCAGAGGAAGAGTTTATTCCGCACAAGGTGCAAATGTGAAGGTAAGTGTTGTGATATTATTATTGACAGTGGAAGCACTAATAATCTTGTTTCAGAGGAGATGGTTGACAAGTTGAAGTTGACAAGAAAAAAGCATCTGCATCCATATCCGATTGCATGATTACAGAAGGACCATAGAGCTTTGGTCAATGAGTAGTGTTTAGTGAAGTTCAAGATTGGTGACTACCATGATGACATGTTGTGTGATATCATACCGATGGATGCATGTCATATGCTATTGGGGAGGTCGTGGCAGTATGATAGGAGTGCTGTCCATGATGGTCGTGCAAACACATATTCCCTAACAAAGGATGGAGTTTGTCATAAGTTGAAGCCCTTGAAGGAGGTGGAAGAAAAGGTATGTACTACTACCATAATTTGCTTGGTAGATGGTAGGAAATTTTTGGAGGGTATGAAGCATGAGCATCATTGCTTTGCATTGATTCCTAAGATTAGTCAAGAGAAATGTGAAGATGTACCAGCAGAAGTTTCAGATATGTTGGAGGAGTTCCAGGACATTATCTCTGATAATGTACCAAAAGGTTTACCACTAGTAAGGAAGATAAGTCATCAAATGGATTTGATACCAGGAGCCAATTTGCCAAACAAGGTAGCCCATAGAATGAACCCTGCAGAGAATAAAGAGCTGAACAGACAAGTTCAGGAATTGTTGAGGAAGGGACTGATAAGGGAGAGCCTAAGTACATGTGCGGTACCTGCAGTACTAGCACCAAAGAAGGATGGAGAATGGAGGATGTGTATAGACTCTCGAGCCATCAATAAGATAATGATCAAGTATAAATTTCCATTGCCAAGAATGGATGACATCATGGATTGTTTGAGTGGAGCCAAGTACTTCACGAAGATTGACCTAAAGAGTGGGTGTCACCAGATCCGTATCAGAGAAGGAGATGAATGGAAGACAGCCTTCAAGACAAAGGAAGGTTTGTATGAGTGGTTAGTCATGCCATTTGGGCTAACCAATGTGCCAAGCACATTCATGTGGCTCATGAACGAGGTACTGAAAGAATTTTTGGGAAGTTTTGTTATTGTTTATTTGGATGATATTTTGATTTTCAGTAAGACTTGGGTTGAGCATCTAATGCATATTAGAAGAGTTCCAGAGAAGTTGAGGGAAGAGAAGTTGCTGATTAATCTGAAGAAATGTACTTTTGCAAAGGAGTTAGTATAACTGAGATTTGTTGTCTTAGAGGAAGGTCTTAAGATGGACCCAAAAAAAGTAAGGGCAATCATTGAATGGTCTACGCCAAGGAGTACAACGGAGGTAAGATCTTTTCATGGTTTGGCAAGTTTTTATAGGAAGTTTATCAAGAATTTTAGTAGCATTTGTGCACCCCTAACTGAGACGATGAGAGGAGATAGAAAAGAGTTTAGATGGACTAAAGGAGTAGACAAGAGCTTTGACACATTGAAGCAGAAAGTCATAGATCAACCCATTTTGGCACTTCCAAATTTTAATAAGGTATTTCAGGTAGATTGTGATGCTAGTGGTAGTGGTATAGGAGCTGTTTTGAGCCAAGAAGGTAAGCCCATTGCCTATTTTAGTGAGAAGCTTAATGATGCCAAGAAAAAGTATTATGTTTATGATCAGGAGTTTTATGCAATAGTTCAAGCTTTGAAGAAATGGAGACATTATTTGTTGCCAAAAGAGTTTGTTTTATATACTAATCATCAGGCTTTACAATATCTTAATAGTCAAGGAAAGTTAAATCAAAGGCAATTAAAATGGGTTGTGTTTTTGCAGAGCTATACTTTTGTTTTGAAGCACAGGAGTGGGAAGTCCAACAGAGTTGCAGATGCCTTGAGCCGAAGGCAAAATTTGTTGATAGAAATGAAGATAGAGGTTGTTGGGTTTGATGAGCTCAAAAGTTTATATCCTGAAGATCCAGATTTTGCAGAGGCTTGGAAAGCTTGTTTGGAACCTATTACTTTGGATAGGACAAAATGGTTGGATTTCATAATCCAAGATGGCATGTTGTTTAGAGGAAGCCAATTGTGTATTCCAAGGAGTTCCATGAGAGAGAACCTAATAAAGAAGCATAGTGGGGGATTAGCTGGACACTTTGCTTGAGATAAGACCATTGCCATTGTTGGTGAAAATTATTATTGGCCATAGTTGCAACAGGATGTGAGGAAATTTGTGCAGAGTTGTAGAGTGTGTCAGATGGCAAAAGGAACAAGTCAGAATATAGGGTTGTATCAACCATTACCTGTACCGGAGAAGCCATGGGATGATATTAGCATGGATTTTATTCTTGGTTTACCAAGGACACAGAGAGGACATGATTCTATTTTTGTGGTGGTGGACAGCTTCTCAAAAATGGCACATTTTATTCCTTGTAAGAAGACTAATGATGCTGTTCATATTGCAGAGTTATTTTTCAGGGAAGTGGTGAGACTACATGGTCTACCAAAAAGCATAGTTTTAGTTCTGCACACCATCCACAGACTGATGGATAGACTGAAGTGGTGAATAGGAGTTCGGGTAACCTGCTATGATGCTTGGTAGGAGATAAGCCCAAGGGATGGGATTTGATTTTACCACAGGCAGAATTTGCTTACAACAATTCTGTCAATAGGAGTGCTGATAAATCACCATTCCAGATTATATATGGGAATAGTCCAAGAAATGCTTTAGAGTTAAGGAAGCTGGACAACGGAGAAAAGACAAGTGTCGAAGCTGAAGACTTTGTAGAACATTTGAATAATTTGCATGAATAGGTAAGAAAGCACATTAATAAAATGAATATTCAGTACAAGGCTAAGGCAGATCAGAAGAGGAGATATAAGGAGTTCCAGGTAGGAGATGAAGTCATGGTTCACCTGAGAAAAGAAAGGTTCCCAATTGGAACATACAATAAGTTGAAAATGAAGAAATTTGGACCATGCAGAATCCTAAAGAAGCATGATTCAAGAAATGCATATGAGGTAGAGCTACCGAGTGGGATCAATATTTCCCCTATTTTCAACATTGCTGATTTATCAGAATATAATGAAGGTGGAACAGAGGATGGACCAACAGAGGAACAGTGGAGTATTCCGGCATCTACTTCAACATAGGAGATAGAAGAGATCTTAGATAGCCATGTGGGAAGGAGCACTCAGAACAGGCAATACAAAGAATATCTAGTGAAATGGAAAGGAAGGCCTATTGAAGATTCTTCTTGGTTGTCTAAGGCAGAGGTTGACCGTTTGGGTTTTCCTCACACAAACACCTAAGACATGACAAGGTCACTTCTCAAATTACCCTGGGTGTCTGATGCAGGAGCATCCAGAGGTGTAAAGGCAATCTTGCATCACCCAAAAAGAAGTTAATTCAAAACCATTGTAGTTGTTCTCATTTCTTTCCATAATTAGTGTTTTTGGTTCCATAATATCCAGAATAATAATGTAGGACATTCAGTTTTTCCAAAACTACTAAAAATAGTGACCTGCCTATTTAGGAAAGTGTACCTGCTATTTTTAGAAAGTTTGCATTTGGGCACGTAATGAAGCAAAAAACTTTTAGAAATTTACATAACGGAAATATAAGACCTTTGGCGAAGGAATCAGACAAAGATCATTTGTGAGCTGAAAGATATTAAAGTTTTTTCTGAAAAGCCCCTAAAAAGTAATGGAACGAGATATGAGGCACTAAAACTTCTCATAACGTCTCAAAAAGTTGACAGAAATCCATTTATGAATTTCTGACGTGATAATTCACATTGTGAGCTTTCCGGCGTTTAAAACGGTTCGTCAATCGGACACCTGGATCAAAAGTTATGCTTCTCGGAAGTTGACCTACTTTTGGAGGGGGTTGCAAATTTCAAAATTTAGCTAGAGGCCACCAAAAAGTGCTATTTATGACTATTTTGGGAACCCTGGGTAGTAGTAGAGTTAAGGGGTCCAGTGTAAAGTCCAGAATAGGGGGAAAACAGAAACCCTAGCTGATTTGGGGTTACAGAAGGCTGAAGATTTTAGAGTCTTGAGGTTGGGAAAGCTGTAATGTGTGGCAGTCAGTAGAGGATTCATCCTCTGATTGTAATTGAGCTTCTGTAATGTAATGAGTTGCCCAATTCAATAAAAGAAAGTTCTATTTGCTGTGTTCAATATCTGTTATTGTGTGTTTTGTGATTTACCTCCTTCATCAGGGATATGACCATATACATATGACATAGAATAGCATTTTTCATAACCATACAATTAACGAACCTAAAAATAAACGACTAGTCCATAGCCAAGAAACTATTCCATAAGATCTTTGCCTTTATCATTATGAGAACATCGAGTAGCACCACCTCTAAAACAAGCAACCTTGTGCATGTTACCACCTAAACTAGGAGACCCTACAATAATCCAATTCTCATTCTCTACCTGTGAACCATCCATGTGTAGGCCTAAATTCCCATAAGTAGTTCCCATAAATAGGCACTAATGATTTTCCACTCAAAGTAATTCCCCTCACATGGAGTGATGGAAGATTTGCACCCTAACGATCAACTTCCAAGCCCTTTTAATAGCATCCATATCATTTTTCCACTCATAATTTATTGTTCTTCACAAAGGATCCCCAAGGGCCACAAATTTGACACCCTTCTTAAATATTCTATCCCTATATCCCAAGAATAGTTCAATCCACCCTAGTTCTATTACCAATCCTTGAAATAATTCTTTGAGATCCTAGTACTCCTCATATGGTGTGTATCCCCTATGAATGACCCCCTTTTTCCCTTAATTTTTCTATTATCAAGACTTCCTCAAGCCCCAATAGGTATTTATGATTAATACGGGCTCAATCCAATGAATGAACTAGGACACTATCTCATAAAAACAACTACAGATTAACACAAATTTTGTCACAATATCTAAATTTATATGTTCCGCTTTTCTTCCCACCATGAACTAAGTGCCAAGAATCATCCTAATGGCTTCTAAAACATGTTTGGCCTTAGAGTTAAATATCCAGTAGAGATGCAATAGGGTTGTTGGTTTTTCTTCTGAATCAGCATTAGGGTTTGCCACTTCTAATGCACAGGCAGATTCAGCCAACTAATACAGGAGGTTGCGTGAGCTCCTCCCCTTCACTTCTGGTTCTGCCGCACCAAGGGGGGTATCCCTATAACTCAAGATGTAACCTTGACTAGCTCAAAGATAGAAAGATCTAACTTGACAACAACAGGCAGAATACTCTCATGTATGGACCAAGATCTGTATGATAGATCACAAGGTGGGCAACGTTCTTGGACATATATGTCTGGTTAGGGATGAGAGCATGCAAGGGTTTCCTACTCCTAATCCTACAACTAACAGATGGAAGGGAGAGATGGTTTGAAATGGTGTTTGGATGCAAAGCTGGACATGGTGTATAACCTCAACACAGAGCTAGATTGCTGCCTATCTAGGGCTTGGAGTCGGTAGACATACACCTGTGAATGATCAGCATGAATAGCTAAAATTGGATTTCAGGGGGATACACATGATACCTGCCTTACAGATATCTCCCAATACAGAGTGTTAAGCTGTCGATACTTATGGCATCCCTATTGCAGGAAGAAAGATACATGCAAAATTGGAGACAGAATCAGCATAACACATGCAAACATAGCATTATTCATATAAGATTAACCATGAAATCAGTGGATTCATGCCAAAACGTACAACAGGAGATACATAAACTCACAAGTTTTGCTGCACAGAGCAACCAAAACTAGTTGTATCTTATTATAGAGCCAAAATGTCCAGTTTTTAACAACCTAAACAATGGTAACACAGTCTGCCTATATTGGCCAGAAAGTGTACCTCTAGCATTAATTACATGGTTGACCAAAAATCCCGCCAGATACACAGTATCAGAAAAATGGCGCTCAACGCATTACCAGATTGGCGCCCAAACATGAATGCACTAGGTAGGGGAGGAGACAGGAAGAAACCTCGAGCCCTGCGCCACTGTCCGTTGATGTACACCTTCAATCGGGTACCAGATCCGTCCATACCTCTGCAACCTTCGCCATTAATGCCCATCTACCTCGCAGCCATCAGGAAAACATCAAACAGTGCATCGCAACCGTTTCCTGCCAAAATACCTCATCGTGATATTTCAAAATATGCAGGATATCAATTATCCCACATGCACCCCGTGGCGACCATTTCAACACTTTATATACTAGGCCACGAGCATATATGATGTCGGTGCTTTTGCTCCCGACGACACTAGTATAAGCCTTCATCATCATCCTCCAACAGCATGATATCCTGTTGCTTGAAATATCACCCTGACGTCAGCATCATCATCGCAATATCACCTACATGATAATCGCCTTCATCGGCACAACCTGATGCATCGGAGGAAGATCCTCCTGCTTAGCCGATACCAAATGTCTGGCCGATGAACATCCTGATGATGTCACCGTCATATCCTGCTGACATCATCAGCATATCTGCCTATCGCGCACCTCCTCATATCCGGATGACGTCATCGTCATGTTTGCGAATATCGGGGGATCTCCACAAGATGATCAGTGTTAGAAATATGACCCCCCCCGGACCTTGATGACGTCACCATACATCGGCATCAGGATGATATTCGGAAGATAACCAGATATTTGGAAATATCATCCTGATGCACAAATATCATGTTGCACTGTAGCTCCGCTATAAGATCGGGGTGATATATGAATATGTGACTGATATTTGAAATGATCACCCCCATTGGACAATGCATGAAGCCGACATGCGAATATCTCCCTTCGAAAATATCATGATGCAGACAGGTAGAAAAACGGATATCACCCTGACATAAGAATGACGTCAGCATCATCAGGGTGATAAAACAATGAACATGAAGTGATAAAACAACATCAGGATGATCTTGACTAAGATCACCCGATGTTCAAATATGATGACCCCGATGAAGATCGGGTCATACTTAGGACTTTGCAGCAATCATCATCAGGATGATCTTAAGTAAGATCACCCGATGTTAGAATATCACCCCAGCGAAAGATCATGCTGACAGAAAATATGATGACCCTCGTAAGCAACATCAGGGTGATGTCTGGAAACACGATGATGATGACCTCCTCCAAAGAAAATATGATGCTGATGTTAACACATGCTGAGGAGGCCCAAAGACTTAGAACCTTTTTTGGATTTTTTGGGAAGGTGCCTGCATGAAAATTGCTAAAATAACCGACAGTGAATTCAGGCACCAACAGTGGCTCTGATTGGGGACGTGCAGGTGCAAGACTGCAGTGAGAACCCCAGATCTCTGGGATGCAGACCAGTCCCTTATCCATTGGGCACAGAGTCAAATACTACACCGACCTGCATCACCAAACACACTTGATGGCCTAAGGCCACCAAGAAAAGAAAAACATGTATCTCCCTTTGTCAAACACTTTGTTTTCATCTGTATTTACTGGATCAAGCCTGGAGATACTGCCATGATCTGACCCCAAACAAACCTGGTCATCTACACATTCATCCCTCTGATTTAGCTTGTCACTGTCATCCCTGTGTAGATAACCCTCAACATCATGTGACATGTGGGTGTAGAATGTATCAAGCAATGTATACTCAAAGGGAATATAACACATGTTATCATTTGTATCAGCATTATGCATTGCAAAATGATCTCCTAGCTGGATTGAAAATTGAAAGCACTCGAAGTCCACCACACAACTAGGAAAGTCAGAGCTCATTGTATCATATGCTGGGACATCAAAAGAAAAGCTTTCAAAATCACAATTGTGCACATCATGTACACAACAATCAGCAGCACCAGGCTGGAAAAGATCAGGCTCTGACACCTCTTTACAATCAGGCACATTTTTACAATCACTTACCTGATGTATGTTGTTTCCTCTTTCATCAGGATGAGAAATAGAATCCAAGTCAAAAACCATGTCAAGACCCTCACCATACTCAAATAGATCCTCATCACCATATGTGTCAAAAATGGGTGACCCAGGTGCATCAGTTTCATCATAGTATGCCATTTGTTCATGGGCAGCAGAGCATGCATCTTCATCACCAATGGATTCCTTTTGTGGAGGAGTATCAGCCTGTGTGTCATAAGCAAAATAGCCATCAATCAAAGAACAATCATGCTCTACACTAGCACTTATTTCAATCTCTGACTGCTCTTCATGATCCTCATGTGTTTGAAAGGAAGGCAATGGGTCACACATGGGACTGCTTCTCTGTTTGCTTATATCTTCTCTGTCTTGAGTACAATACTCACAATTGTCTCCACAGGTCCATTCCAAAAATTGCTCATTGTTGTCCACAACCTCATTGTTGTTTTCATGGTCAGATGCCTCATCATTGCAATGGGAATCCTCATTAGTCCTTTCACTGGCATCCTCAACATTCATCTTTTCATCTTCACATGATGCCTTAATTATTTGGTCATTTGCAGCTTCACAACGATTTCTCACACCAAAGCCTGTGGACAGGGGTTTCAGCAGGTGCACATTTCTGATTTTTTCTATCTTTTCTATGAACTTGTATGCCATCTGCATACTTGTCACCTTGAAATCCCTCAGTATTGCACTAAAGCCCTCCTCAAAATCTTCAAAGAATATGCCAACACAGGCTAAAATATCAGGTCTGAAACTTTTAGGGACATGTGAAAGGGCTATTGCAAACCTATGACTGAAATCAACACATGGCTCTTCATCTTGTTTTCTGATGTTCATCAATTCTGCAACAAGATCAGCAGGTTCTCTTGCGAATTCTTCCTTGAAACAGTCAGCAAGCTCATCCCAACAGGCAAAGGATCCTTTTGAAAAGCTCAAATACCAGTCTTTTGCTTTTGCATCAAAGGACCTAACAAAAAACCTCATCCACATATCCTCATCTCTAAATGAATGTTTTCCCATGAACTCATGAAAATTTTGGATATGTGCATTCCCATCACATACACTGTGACCACTAAATCTGGGCATCTAACAGTATATCCTAGCAGGCATAGTTTCTACTTTATAATCAACCCATGACAAATCCAGTTGGTCATACAAAGGATCAAAAGGGCTAAGAAGAGGTTTAGCCTTCTGACTAGCAGACACAACAGGGTTACTACTTTTTAACTGGGCCTGCTCAGCCTCTAAGAATATCAACCTATTTCTTATCTCTTCTATTCTTTTATTCAACATTTCACCGCTGAGTATGGGATAATTCATACTTGGATTCATAAAAATCTTACTCTTAGACATCCTTTGTTTGCCTAAGACCTAAGGCTTCCCTTGGCATCTAACTTATGCAGTAAAATAGCAAATATAAAGGGGAAGGAACAAGATACCTTTTCTCATACAGATGCTGAAATATGAACAGCACATTTTTGTCACATCACATACATCCATCTTTCATGTGCATTTAGATCTTTTTTGCAGAGTCGCCACCTCTCCAAAGAGGACAAAATTTACATCAGCTGAAAGCTCAACACATATTTTTCTGAGTTCATACCACCAGCAGAGCAAAACTTCACCAGAGACTGCAGGATATCACTTTACATCAACATCCCCAGCAGAGTCACCATTTTGTTGGTGACTCGGATAGGTCATAAGATATAACCCTTTCTCAAATTTCTTCCCCAGCAGAGTCGCCATTTTGTTGGTTTTTCGGATGGGTCACAAATGTATTACTTCTTTTTTTTATCAGTCCATCCCCAGTAGAGTCACCATTTTGTTGGTTTTTCTTCTGAATCAGCATTAGGGTTTGCCACTTCTAATGCACAGGCAGATTCAGCCAACTAATACAGGAGGTTGCGTGAGCTCCTCCCCTTCACTTCTGGTTCTGCCGCACCAAGGGGGGTATCCCTATAACTCAAGATGTAACCTTGACTAGCTCAAAGATAGAAAGATCTAACTTGACAACAACAGGCAGAATACTCTCATGTATGGACCAAGATCTATATGATAGATCACAAGGTGGGCAACGTTCTTGGACATATATGTCTGGTTAGGGATGAGAGCATGCAAGGGTTTCCTACTCCTAATCCTACAACTAACAGATGGAAGGGAGAGATGGTTTGAAATGGTGTTTGGATGCAAAGCTGGACATGGTGTATAACCTCAACACAGAGCTAGATTGGTGCCTATCCAGGGCTTGGAGTCGGTAGACATACACCTGTGAATGATCAGCATGAATAGCTAAAACTGGATTTCAGGGGGATACACATGATACCTGCCTTACAGATATCTCCCAATACAGAGTGTTAAGCTGTCGATACTTATGGCATCCCTATTGCAGGAAGAAAGATACATGCAAAACTGGAGACAGAATCAGCATAACACATGCAAACATAGCATTATTCATATAAGATTAACCATGAAATTAGTGGATTCATGCCAAAACGTACAACAGGAGATACATAAACTCACAAGTTTTGCTGCACAGAGCAACCAAAACTAGTTGTATCTTATTACAGAGCCAAAATGTCCATTTTTCAACAACCTAAACAATGGTAACACAGTCTGCCTATATTGGCTAGAAAGTGTACCTCTAGCATTAATTACATGGTTGACCAAAAATCCCGCCAGATACACAGTATCAGAAAAATGGCGCTCAACGCATTACCAGATTGGCGCCCAAACATGAATGCACTAGGTAGGGGAGGAGACAGGAAGAAACCTCGAGCCCTGCGCCACTGTCCGTTGATGTACACCTTCAATCGGGTACCAGATCCGTCCATACCTCTGCAACCTTCGCCATTGATGCCCATCTACCTCGCAGCCATCGGGAAAACATCAAACAGTGCATCGCAACCGTTTCCCGCCAAAATACCTCATCATGATATTTCAAAATATGCAGGATATCAATTATCCCACATGCACCCCGCGGCGACCATTTCAACACTTTATATACTAGGCCACGAGCATATATGATGTCGGTGCTTTTGCTCCCGACGACACTAGTATAAGCCTTCATCATCATCCTCCAATAGCATGATATCCTGTTGCTTGAAATATCACCCTGACGTCAGCATCATCATCGCAATATCACCTACATGATAATCGCCTTCATCGGCACAACCTGATGCATCGGAGGAAGATCCTCCTGCTTAGCCGATACCAAATGTCTGGCCGATGAACATCCTGATGACGTCACCGTCATATCCTACTGACGTCATCAGCATATATGCCTATCGCGCACCTCCTCATATCCGGATGACGTCATCGTCATGTTTGCGAATATCGGGGGATCTCCACAAGATGATCAGTGTTAGAAATATGACCCCCCCGGACCTTGATGATGTCACCATACATCGGCATCAGGATGATATTCGGAAGATAACCGGATATTTGGAAATATCATCCTGATGCACAAATATCATGTTGCACTGTAGCTCCGCTATAAGATCGGGGTGATATATGAATATGTGACTGATATTTGAAATGATCACCCCCATTGGACAATGCATGAAGCCGACAGGCGAATATCTCCCTTCGAAAATATCATGATGCAGACAGGTAGAAAAACGGATATCACCCTGACATAAGAATGACGTCAGCATCATCAGGGTGATAAAACAATGAACATGAAGTGATAAAACAACATCAGGATGATCTTGACTAAGATCACCCGATGTTCAAATATGATGACCCCGATGAAGATCGGGTCATACTTAGGACTTTGCAGCAATCATCATCAGGATGATCTTAAGTAAGATCACCCGATGTTAGAATATCACCCCAGCGAAAGATCATGCTGACAGAAAATATGATGACCCTCGTAAGCAACATCAGGGTGATGTCTGGAAACATGATGATGATGACCTCCTCCAAAGAAAATATGATGCTGATGTTAAAACATGCTGAGGAGGCCCAAAGACTTAGAACCTTTTTTGGATTTTTTGGGAAGGTGCCTGCATGAAAATTGCTAAAATAACCGACAGTGAATTCAGGCACCAACAAGGGTTATGAACCCAACAAAGGCCATCTCATGATTCCCACAATGTAGTAACATCTTCCATCCTTAACTCATCCAACATTGTAACTATGAGAACAACTGAAGAATTAAACCTTATAATTCTATTATAAACAAAATGAACCTCTCAAAAGTTATAAACGCATCCAACATCATCACAATGTTTTAGATTCCCATGCAAAATAGATTAGCAATAATAATGAGGAAATAACTAATAATTAAAATCAATGTACACACATATGAAATATGTACACACAACATATTTGGAGTATAATTTGATGTTTAATTAATGTCAAATTCATTAATGCCAATGTTCATGTAGAACAATCATCCCATGACATAAAGTTTGAGTCCATTATTGTTTTATGTGAACCATTTATTTTTTATGTGAACCATCAATGGCTAGGTTAGCCAATCTATTCACGAGACTATTTACCTACCTATAATAGTGTTTACATTCAAAATTAGAAATGCAATCTAGTGTATCCCATGTTGGTTGTAGAATATTATTCACTTTCCAAATACCAATTTGTGGTATTCGAATCATATTAAATAAAATCATTGAATTCCACTCAATATAAATCTTGGAAATTCCCATTTGCTTGGAGATATTAAGACCTAGAACAAATGTGTACATGCATGTTTTATCACACCAACATGTTGGAACAACATTAACTCGCCTATTTGAAATGTTTACTAACTCCAAGATTCTTCTTCTAATTGTTATTAGCAATAATGACTAAAATACCTTAGTAGATGAGCTAACTGACAACCCCATTCAAGAGGCTCTAATAGAAAACTAAGAGTTATGAACTTGGTTTGAAAAACCTACAATGTTTGGATGCTTAAAAATAATCTAAAATCTCATTGAATTCCTATACATAGTCGATGAGTTTCTTCAATTTTAGACCTTGCAAACAAACATGGAACAACTTATTCAAAAATCAGAACTTTTACAACCCAATTTTTTGAATAATTTAACTATTTAAAACATGTGACAAGGTTCCCACAATTGTAAAATATGCAAAAATTATGAACACACTCAAATCCTCACCTTGTTATCAAAAGAACAAATCTCTCTAATTTGCAATAGCACGTACAATCACGTAACACAAATACATCAGAGAATCATTCAAAAATTAGCCTAGGAATATTTACAACAACCTCTAGAACCTTGGAAATTATAGCATAATTTGATGTAACTTTAAGTCTTTCCTATTTTAAACTTGAAAATCATGAATCAACCCTCACGAGTTTCAAAAATAATGTTATGACACATGGAATATGAAAAGTCATAAATAAAACTTCTTGAAATGTGAAATAATTTGTCATTAAACAATTTATCAGATGTTTAAAATGAATTTACATATAATTTTCCCATAGAATAATATTCATAACCTTTATGAAAAGGTCTAAAAATTAGAATTTAATTATTATGAACAGTAGTGGGAAAACCTTTCAGTTCTTGCACAATTATTCACAAATGTTCATCAAACCTTTTTTGTACATAGAAAACAAAATCTAAGATAGTAATAAAACCAAAATTTTCTACTCTAACCCTAAGCTAGCAACGATTAAAAAAATGGAAAAAAAGAAAAGGGGAAGAGAGAAAAGTTGGAAAAATCTAAGCCTATCGCTCCTATACTCCACACATCATTTAGTAAATAGACAACCTTGATGATAACCATTCCTCACCTGACCCATTCCTACAATCACAATGGAGGAAGGTGCAATCTTCAAAGGAAACAATGAACATGCCTAATAGATGTTGAAATTCACGTGACACAAATATGTTCAAGTTGATCATGAAGAACACCTCACCATCAGCAAGACATCAATGATATGAAACACATATTAAACTCATCAAATATTTGGTGAACTAAATGTGTGAACTAATAAGAAAAATGCTTAGAGCTTGAAAACCATAAAAGGAAAAGAGAAAAATAAAAAATAAAGCTAAATTTTTTTTATTGTATTAAGAAGAAAGGCTTCCAACACTTTGAATGATTTACAATTGTAAATTTATAGGTCACTTTAGATGAGGAAGACTAAAATTCATTCCCTCCAAAAGGCACAAGAGACAAGATATATAAAGAATATCAAAAGGCACTTGTCTTTTTTCACTTTTGTCCTATTCCCTCATTACACTTAAGCAAAAATTTTACTTGTATATGAGTGTCACAAAGTTGTGCACACTCCTAGTTGTCCTTAGTAACTTCCTAAGCTTTCTCCTACAAATAAGCTACAAAATTGTCCATGTTGAACACACAGAAGTGTTGAGAGGGGGGTGAATCAATACATATTCAAAGTATTTCTTTTTAACTACATTCAATCCAGGCTGAACATTTAAACCAAATGAATCATAAAAGCACATACACACATAACACCAGATTTACGTGGAAACCTAATATGGGAAAAACCACAATGAGCCAATTGCTTGGATCTCATGTCCAAACCTCAAATAAAAATATGATTACAAGTTTTATGGGCACCAACCCAAAGGAAGCACCAACTCCCTAATACACTACAACAAATGAGGCGCCAACCTCTGCACTACTGTCTTACTGCTTGATTAACACAAACCAAATAAGGCACTAACCTTTGCATTGTTGATTCAAATGATTCTTCTCAATTTCATACTAGTGCTCCAACTTTAATCTTCTATTGATCTCTACAAACTCTGCATTGTTGTCTTCTAGGTAGTTTGATAGATTTTGATGGTTCTATCTCCTCTGCACAATCACAACAACTGGTTTAACTATTCCACAACATCAACTGTTCTTCAAACACCTCTACGTTATCACAACAACTAATTTAAATACCTCAGAAATCATCACAACATCTTCAAACACCTCCACAACAATCCTTACTAGATCAATAACCTTCACAGCAACATCACCTCTTCACTTGCCTTAACTAAATTGATCTTTTCCTCACTTCATCATCATACTGCTCTATAAAGATCTTATTTGCACACTATCATTGCACACACTCTCTCTCCACAACTCACACACATCTTGCAACAATCTTGAACTTTCATTTATATGCACCACAAGCATTCAAATATTCATCTATGTCGGCCTCAAGGTGACTTATATCATGAAATGTGTAAATAACTTAACCTATAGGCTCCCAAATCTCTTGCAGTGATATAGGATTGAAATCTTCTTATACATTTCATATTGGATGATTGCCTGGACCTAATTCACTTCTTCCAATCCTCTCCAGCTAGCGCACGCATCCAAATCCTTGGTACAAGCACACAAATGCATCAAGTCAACTTTGCAAGTACTTAACCCTTCAATCAATAGCTCTAGACCTAATACGGCACCAGAGAATTAAAACAACTTCAAGAAGTTCATGTCATGAGTACAATGAACCCTAACTAACCTTCTCATCAACTTTCCTTTCAGGTTCATGCATCTTTTTACTAGTACAAGTTATCAAACAATTAACCCTATTTTATTTACACTTGCTTGTCACACTGTCTCAACTTGGAACTCAGTTAAACACACTTGCAATATTCCATTTCCTCTTAAACTTGGATATGTAAAAAAAAACACATTTCTTCACATTTTCTCCAAACCTCCAAGTTGTATCTTCAAAACCAGTGGATTGCAGAGCATTCTTTTGCACCTCTGACATTGCACCAACACTGTAACACACTGTCTTCACTCTACCGGCCTTGTATGACTTTGCAGTAGTCCTTAAGCTCTCAAATTTGGATCACACATTCTCCCTAGCTACCTCTATCTATCCCCAAAATCAGATGGTCATATCTTTATCTGTGGTAGAATGTGGTACAATCTCCTATGCCTCTGGCACTCTTGTCATCTTGAACTCTTCACAAATAGTTTCCTTCAATAACTCTTTTCACCAAAAGACAACATATATTATCTATGACATATCAACCAAGATATGGCAAAGTGTGCAACACTCAAAACTCCATAATATCAGACATAACACAACAACCTTCCTCTTAGCATATGACCTTTTGACATCAGCCTTTATTCCTCAGCCAGTTTCCTTCATACTTCATGCAACTCTTTTCATCAAGTGACAACATGTCACATCTCCTTCATACAACTTAATATCCATGGAAACATATGCAGCAATCATAACACTTGACTTCTTTTCACAACATATCTCTTCATGATAATATCAATGACAACAACATATCAACTTCACCTTGTGATATCAACCAACTTGTCAACTTATCATTGACCACAATACCATATCAATCTTGACATTACTTCACATCAATCATAATACCTTAACCTCAATCACAACATATGAAACTTTGACATCAAAGACAAAAATAACACAAGAAATGATCTTCATCAGGTTGACATCAATGACAACGACAACCAACAAGTTGTTGGAATTAGAGGTGACAACTGAGAGGGGGGGTTGAATCAGTTGTCTTAAAACTTTAAAACTTGCAGCAGTTAATTCACTTTTACTACTTCATCAATAGATTAATAGTGTTATCATGAAAAGCAAGAATCAACAACACATGAGCAAAAGTAAAAAATAACACATTTGACACCAAGATTTTTGACGTGGAAACCCAGTTAAGAGAAAAACCATGGTGAGGGTTAACCCACAAGATTATACTCTGTTAAAAGTATTACAATGGAGAATGCACATGAATTCGAGCTCACTGTCCAAAGCTCACTACTTAAGGAAAGGCTCACTGCCTATAGGAAGAAGTTTACAATGTGTTTGAACTGATAGTTAGCATCTACCAATGCAAAGATTTAGTTTTGATTTAAGCACAGAATACCGAATTGATACACTTCATCTTGTTCTGCCCTTTTTACTGCTCTGCCATAATCCGGATCTTAGATTCCTTCTCTTTTGCACTCTTTCTCTACTCTTTTTCACATTTACTTCATGTTCACACACACACACCTTCAACACTTAGATCCATTGGCTATATATATATATATATATATATATATATATATATATATATATATATATATATATATATATATATATATATATATATATATATATATATATATATATATATATATATATATATATATATATATGTCCAAATTCAATCACTTTTCTATCAGCCTTATGAAGAACTTAACTAACAATGCAAGTACTCTGTTATGTCGACTGAATCCATGCGCCAATGATGATACGTACCAAAAATAACACTTGAAGGTCACCATTCATGTCAGCCACTAACATTATATCCCATACGCAACTTACCAAAACACTTCTATCAAATCCGCATAAGGATCTAACACAAGTCGGCCTGTTCTTTATTGAACTATTCTGTCATATTATGACCCGGTACTCAGATGCTTATAACTTTTACTCTCTTTGTCACCAGAGGATAAAATTAAGGATTTAGATTGTCCTGACAATCCTTATGACTTCTTCAGATCCGCAGCATACTCAGATTTGCCATTGGAGAGATCCGGACCAAGATATCGGACCCTATCACATGCTCTATTTCTGGCTAGCTAGACTTAGATAAATTATGATTCTGACTTCCAGTATGACCACATTATGTTATGCGGATGAGTGGAATAGTCTTAGTTGCCATCAATGACAACACCTATCATGCAAAGTAGTGTCTCTTGCCAACAATCCCCCCCTTTGGCATTGATGGCAACACTTAGTGAAAAATGACTAAGTGTTACTCCCCCTTTACTCTATACTCTTATGCTCTCCACTGATTCTAGATCTCCCCCTTTGCTGGATTCCTCATTTTTCATTGTTCTTCACTCCCCCTTTGGCATCAATGGCAAAGGATGGGGTCCATAAGCCAAAATTCTAAAAAATACAGTGCCGCATATGTACACCCAATCATTAAGTTATATTTACATGAACTTGAGAATATCTACAAAACTATTTTTCAATTGCTCAAGTTTAGAGGCCTAACTTTTTTTCATACCATCCAAAATTGAGATGTGTCCACTCAAAAGAAATTTATATGCTTTTGCCTTTGTCAGATCTGGAGGATCACTTGTCTAAACTGTAGTTTGAGCTTCTGATAATGCATTAAACATTGTTTCTAACTTGGGGGCAATTAATCCCTGGAGCTCACACATTCTCTTCACAATATTCCCTTTTTCTTTAACAAGATTCTTTATTTCATCGATCAAGCTAATTACTTGACATTCCTAACTTGTAGGAGAAACTGTTAGAGGATCAAAATTTTGAGATAGATTTGACAATTTTTGTCCTTGCTCCTTTATCTTCTTTTCAAGATCCTTACTACTTTGGGCCAAGATAGATAGAATTTGTATATATCACCTCCATCACTTAGAGCATTTTGGATACTCTTTATATTGATACCAAGTATCATCCTATCATTCCTTATTAGGCTCTTTATTTCACTAAATTTCTTATCCAAAAATTCATTTCTGACTTTGGTCTCAGCAAACTTCTCAAAAGACTCAAAATGTGTACTTACAGAATTTACAAGATTCTTCAGATGACCAAACGGAGAGTCAGACGGATTCTTCTAGAGGGTTGGCATTATCTTCTCCAATACTCTAGTTGCAAGGCCTAGCAGCTCACCATCCTCAATGTTAGATTTCAACATCTTTTCTCTTGCCTTGGCTTGTGTCAAGGATGCTATCTTCATTACTTGAACCGGAGAGAGAGCATCTAGATTGATCAGTCCTTGAAACAGCTCTGGTTCATCAAACTCAAGCATTTCTTTACTCAGGAGACCTTTTACTGCATCTACAGTGTCTCTTGTCACAATTCCTAAACCACTTTCCTTTCCTTGAGATTTGTCAATGCTGGTATCAGGACTAATTTGTTTAGATGCATCAACATTTGTACCATCTTCTTCTATCTTATCTTTCTTACCTTCTTCTTTCTCTTCCTCTGCTTTATCTTTCTCTATGTTATCTGCAGCCAGATTCTTTCCTTTGACCATACTATCTGCAATATGTTCCTGAGGATCTTGTGTAGCAGCAATATTCTCAACATTATCTTCTTTTCTGGTTTGATCAGGAGAAGTTGGAGTATCTCCTACATCATCAATTTGGTCTACCATCTCTATATATTCTTTATTTATTTGTTCCTCTTCCGGAACATAGGATTCATCAACCTTGGTTTTCTGCTCGTTAGTTTCCATCTTTTCAATATCTAGGATTGATGAATCAATCTCATCATCAATCTCCTCCTCAACAAATGGAAGATTGTGTCTCTTCAATGCACTCAGAAGTATTTCCTGTGTTTCTTTAACTATTTGGTCCAATTCTCCTAGCAGTAGTTTGTTCATTCTCTTCTTACTCCTAAATTCATCCTTCACTTCTTTGAATATCATACTCATTTGAACTTGAGTGATCTGAGGGCATAGTTTTATCAATACATGCTCTCTAAGCTCCACATCCTTGATTTTTGCATTTTCTTTCCTCAACTCCAAAATGTTTGCAAGACTTGGAGGGATCTTAGAAGTTATTTCAATCAGGGCCTTATTATAGATATTCAGATATCTAACAGTTGCTTCCTCCAAAACCCTCTTATCTATGTCACTATATTCATCATAAAATGTAGTCATGGGTTTCAAATTTCCATCCACAGTGACTGATTTTATTACATCTTCCACAGAGATTGTGGACTTCTCAACATATGTATCTATCTTCTGCCTTTTGTTTATCTTTTTGCCTTCAGAGGGCTTCTCCTTGGTCACTTTGGCAGCCTTTGTTCCAGAGGCTTTCAACTCCTTTACCTCAACATCAGAATTTGTTCTCTCTTCATTAATTTTTGTGCTCTTATAGGTTCTTGTGGCCTTTGTTTTCACTCTTTTTCCTTCTTTTCCGGATGATTTGCCTTTCGGTATCTTAGGATTGGCAGGTTTTAGAGGAACAGGAGTAGCAACAGAGCTTCTAGTAGTCCTTGATGTGGAGGAGGATCCTACCAGAGCACTTCCTTGTTTCTTATTCTACTTCTCCTTCTCAGCCTTTTCAATTCTCTCCCAGAATTACCTCATAGCTTCCTTTGTGAGACCTAGATTCTCGGCCAACTGCTCAACTTCTTTTCTTACTTTTCTGTTGGTTTCAGGTTCTCTAAGCTCAGTATGTAGTTTTAAACTTAGCTCCTCATATGTCCCAAATCTTTCAACTATTGTATCTTTTGGTTTGCTTAGAAGATGTTGAGCATACATATTCAAGATTTTTCCATCTACTTCATACCCCATGGGCATGATCCAAACAGTTCTTGGTTCCACTACTTCCATTAGGCACTGATTAGTGTCAACCATTAAACATATTTCATTCTTGTACTTCTCAACAATTGATTTAGGGATTCTTTCCCTTAAATGCATCATACTCTAAAAGTTCTTGAAGTATCCCCAGATTGTAGTTTTCTGAGCTTTATAATCACCAATGCTACGAAGATGATCTTAATTTGAATGGTAACTGGCTCATCATTAGTCCAGTGAACACCATTTACTCCAGGTACTTCATTCATATAGTAGAAAAATAAGCATAGAACCAATGCACCATATTTAAAAGTGTTTTTCTTATCTTTCTTGATTTTTTTTAGGTTTTCATTCAGCTAGTTCTGTAATAGTTCACATAGGTCATAATCTACATTCTTCTTCAACATTTGATATGTTGCATATATGGTAGTTTCAGAGACTAAATTCTCTCTACTAGAGTGATAGATCTTGTAGCCAATCACCATGGAAGCAAACTTCACATCTAGTTCTATAATGTCATTTATGGCCATTGCCCTCTTGTCAAACTTTGCACCGGCTGCATTGGTAACAGTTTGGTTTTTCACATATTTCAACATGGGTAATCCACTAGTTGAGTTTAACCCAGTCACAATTCTAATAACATCCTTGGTAATCTTGAATGCTTTTAACAGCCATATGAATTCATAATGCATCCAACTCAAAACATATCGGACCCACTCATCTTCATCGAATGTTAGACACCCCATAATCTGAATAAAATGTTTATCAAGTAGTGCCTTGTACTTTGGTTTAAGGTTGTGATTTTCATCCCTGAGATGATTCTCAAACAAATCTACATACCTTGAGTCCCCAAATTCATCTATGTTTGCATGAATATAAACCCTAATATCTTCAGTATGTAGCACACCATACAGAACACTTGAAAATGCACCTATTGGGTCGACTTCTATAGATTTGTGTGGATGTTTCTTAAATTTGGGTTGAGGCCTTTCAGTAATGTCAATGACCAAAGGAGTGGCCATTGTAAAAAGATTATAAGTTCAAAGCTTCATAGATAAATATCTTTTTCACGAGATTAGGGTTGACAGATAAATTCTCTGGTCGCACTTCAATTCCCTGTAGTCTTAGCTCAAACACTATTCTTCTTGCTTTCTTCGAGTGCAAAGTGCTTCAAATGAACCTAATTTTCCTTTGTAATAAATGCCCTGCCCTAACTTCATCTGGTTACTCAGTTTCTTGAACAATTCTTCATGAATCACTCCACAAATTTCCATATCAACATCTTTTCTTCTGGAAATCCTTCCAAAAGTTATGAAACAATTCAAAATATCTTCTCTCATTGTGCCAGATCTAGGCACGCACTTGCTGGCTGGGGGAATTTAATTTTCAATGCAGTTCCCCCTGATCTAGAGCTCCAAATTCAATTCTCGGAGGAATTATCAGTACTAGATTCTAGTGTAGACTCATTACTATTGTTCTCAATTGTTTTATTAACCCATGTCTTGCTCATTTCATTCTGGATCTCATTCACATTAATTTTTATTTTGTCTTTGTCTTGTCTCTGCTCATCCAGTTTTCTGGTTGCCGGACCTCTTCTTTCATTATTCTTACTTCTGTAGAATCTTGCAATATGACCAGATCTATTACAATTAAAGCAAACAACATTTCTTTGCTTATATGCTTGATTTCCTCTTGATTTGCATTGATTAGCCATGTGTCCATATCCATTGCAAGTAAAGCAGTAACCATTGAAAGAGTTGTCATTTTCTCTAGAGTTATTCATTATCATACTTCTGCATTCATTTGATCTATGACCATACCTCTTACACTTGAAGCATTGACTAGAGAAGGATGGACCATTTTGATTTACTTTGTTTCTACACTGAGTAGCTCTATGACCAAATTTATTGCAATTGAAACAATTTCCATTAAATGATGGATATCTTTGAGCATTAGGTTGTCTTACCGAAGGTCTTCTAGGTCTGTTTCTCCCATTCCTTTGAAAATTTCTTTGTCCAGATCTGGAGCTTTCACCTTTCTCATATCCAAGACCATGCTTGTCATCAGCCTTTTTCTATCCTTCAAGCAGTGCTTCAAGTTTAGCTGAGTTTATCTTGAACTTCTCCTTGTATTCATTTGCAACTTCTAGGTCATGTCTAAGAATGATAATTTGCCTTTCAAGTTCTCTCTTATTGTCTCTAATTTCTTGTAGATTAGACTCTAGGAGGCCAGTGATTCCATCCAATCTACAACATTCTTCAGTTCTTTCTTTTAGATTTTGGTTCAGGTCTTCTTCAGTTTTCTTTCTATCTTCAATTTCTTTGGTAAGCCTCATCACCCCAGATTCCATCTCATGTTTTAGGACAACAACCTCTTTGGCTAACTTCTCACATTCCTTTGTCTTCTCTTTCAAAGCCTCATCCTTGTTGTTGTTCTCATAATGATTTCCCAATTTAAGAGGTTATTCCTTCCTCTTCTCATTGGATTTGCTCAATTTTTCTTTTAAGATCTCAATGAAGTCTTCAACATTTTTGAGGTTCTCTTGCAGCTCTTGGACTTCTGCTCTGGACTGCTCAAGATCTTCTAGAGTGAGATTAAGTTTCCCTTGGAGGTTATATTCATCCATTTTACTGTCTTCCCAGATCTTCCTCAAGCTGTTAAACTTTTTCAAAGGAACCTTGCTCCGATACCAATTGTTGGAATTAGAGGTGACAACTGAGAGGGGGGATGAATCAGTTGTCTTAAAACTTTAAAACTTGCAGCAGTTAATTCCCTTTTACTACTTCATTAATGGATTAATAGTGTTATCATGAAAAGCAAGAATCAACAACACATGAGCAGAAGTAAAAATAACACATTTGACACCAAGATTTTTGATGTGGAAACCCGGTTAAGGGAAAAACCATGGTGGGGGTTAACCCACAATATTATACTATGTTAAAAGTATTACAATGGAGAATGCACATGCATTCGGGCTCACTGCCCAGAGTTCATTACTCAAAGAAAGGCTCACTGCCTACAGGAAGAATTTTACAATGTGTTTGAACTGATAGTTAGCATCTACCAATGCAAAGATTCAGTTCTGATTTAACCATAGAATACTGACTTGATACACTTCATCTTATTCTACCCTTTTTACTGCTTTGCCATAATCCAGATCTTAGATTCCTTCTCTTTTGCACTATTTTTCTACTCTTTTTTGTATTTACTTCATGTTCACACACACACCTTCAACACTCAAATCCATCGGCTATATATATATCCAAATTCAATCACTTTTATGTCAGTCTTATGAAGAACTTAACTAATAATGCAAGTACTCTGTTCTGTCAGCTGAATCCATGTGCCAATGATGATGTGTACCAGAAATAACACTTGAAGGTCACCATTCATGTTGGCCACTAACATTATATCCCATATTCAACTTACCAAAACACTTCTATCAGATTCGCATAAGGATCTAACACAAGTCGGCCTGTTCTTTATTGAATTGTTCTGTCATATTATGACCCGGTACTCAGATGCTTATAACTTTTACTCTCTTTGTCACCGGAGGATAAAATTCTAGATTTAGATTGTCCCGACAATCCTTATGACTTCTTCAGATCTGCAGCATACTCAAATTTGCCACCGGAGAGATCTAGACCAAGATACCAAACCCTGTCACATGCTCTATTTTTAGCTACCCAGACTTAGATAAATTATGATTTTGACTTTTGGTATGAACACATTATGTTATGTAGATGAGTGGAATAGTCTTAGTTGCCATCAATGACAACACCTATCATGTGAAGCAATGTTTCTTTCCAACACAAGCCAATGCCACCTTGACAAGATGTGGATCTAGACCATCTGAGTGTAGGAACATTATTGCCAATCTTCATAAAAAGCTCCTAAATTCTTTTATGTACCTACTTGAACTTTTCCATCATCTTCTCAAAGTCTTCATAAGAGAATCTTACTCTCAATAGACGATTGAATGACATTGATTCAAAGCTTACATCCTTGGGAGATTCTTTTCTAACCATTTCCTAACTTTGATCCTTCAGCACCTGCACTATCCTAATATTGTGTTCTATGTAATAAAGATATAACCCCATCTTTTCAAAAAATTCCTACATAGTTCTAAGTACATTCTATACCATATCTTAAGCCTTCTTGAATTTATTCTAACAATTATTCAAATTTTCGTATGAAATTTGTAAGCCATCATTCATTTCTTGTGTATATTAAGCTCATTAGTACTCAACACACCTCAATTACCAAATCTTGTAAATCCATTTCCACCATTTTTACTATTTGAGGAAAAACATCTTCTATAAAACTCAACTCATTATCTACTCCTTCCATTAATATTTCCATAAAATCTTCCTCCATTATTGCAGTCCTTATGTCAACAGTCTATTCCATCACCTTGTATCCTAGAGATATTAATTTTGCACTCCATGCACAAGTAACTCTCTTTATATTTCCCAATTTCCCTGCAACTAGAATATCTTTTTCTATAACCTAAACATATTGTGGGACTAGAACTACAACTGATGAATCAATGGGACCTACTAGATATTCAATGTATACTATAAGATGTGACACTTTATCTTTTAGGTCCTCATTTGTGACCTTGTCTTTATCCATATTTTGAATCATCCAATCAATTAATGATTTGGTAGTTTTCTTCACCCCTTCCCTTGATGGTTTACCCAAAGAAACTATAGTCACTAAAAAATCTAAAGGCTGCATTTCTAGCTCTGGCATGTTGATGCAGGAGCATCCACGATCAATAGCAATCCTCATCAATCAAAAAGAAAATATTTTAATTTCCTATAGTTTGGTAATTTGGAAGATGGAAAATAAATGCAATATTAGGCCTAAATAATATATTAAATAAATTGGCCTTATTATAATATTGCAAAAATAATAATGTTGCAAAACAATCTAGGAGTGGGAGATAGTTATGGAGACAATTTTGGAGTGTAAAATTAATAAAGGAAATTTGAAGTGGAAATTCAAAAAGGGAATCTTGGCATGGATTTTTGGGGAGTTACACTTGAAGACAACTCTTTAATGCTCCTCAAATATAGCTGGAGGATTTGGGCATCCCATTTCTAGGTTGGGCCACTTGGTATGCATGTTATTGCATGTTCAATTTCATTCTTTGCATGCATTTGCATGTTGGCCACAAGCTTTGCATGTTGTTGCATGTCTGGGTCGTAATTGTGAGACATAGTTTCGGTAAAATGGGCATAACTTTCTCATTTCTAATCTAAATAGAAAAATTCAAAATGTTTTGGAAAGCTAGAAAGGAGATGACAAAACCTAGAAATGATTTTGGAAAAATGAGGGAGCAATTATAGGCGAAAGTGATGGGTTTTCTTGGTGGTTTAGTGGAGGTTGTTTTGAGAAACCAATAGTGGTTTCTTCTCACGCAATTTCTATATATTGATGTTTGCTCATTTGGTGAAGGGGGGAAGAAGATTTTGACATAGCCAGATGCTATCGAAATGAGTCCAAGATGTTGGAAAATTTGTTTGTTGCAGGTGTTGCATGTATGATTCTAGAAACTCACAAGCTTCATATTGATGTAATGAATTTTCAGATTTAAATAAAATATTGTGTTGCATATTTCTCTTCAATTTTTTTTGTTGTGTTACTTCATTTGTAGCCTTCTTGCATAGGATTTTGTATTGGTATTTGTTGCAGATTTGAAAGGGAGAGTATCATTTTTCATCAGTGGTATCAGAGCAGTTTGTTCTCGGGTGTGCAGGCAGAAGCACCAATGTGAGGCAGTTTGTGATTTGTGTGTAGATAGATCACCACGTGTGAGGCAGTCTATACCTGAGAGGTTGAAAATTGAGTGTGTGGCAAGTGTTTGACAGAATGCCAAAGAAGAAAGGCAAAAAGTTTGTCATAGTTGTGTATGCAGGTGAATAGGAAGGAGAAAATATTACAGAAGTATGCTTTGAGGAAGGCATAGAGAAAGAGTGAGAGGGAAGAGAAAAGTGTAGTAGAGATTAAAGAGGTTGCAGCAGCAGCAAAACAGTTGAGTGCAATGGAGAACATTGAAGGAGAGGACACCAAAGTTGTAATAGTAAAAGATGAGGTAAACTTGCATTTTGTGAGTTAGTTGGTGATTCTAATTTGCTTATGAATTATGTGAATGGAATGGGTGAATATGAGGAAGCTGAAAATTGTGTTGCAGTAGTAAGGAAAAGAGGGATATCATATTTTGATGAGATTAGAACCAAATCTGATTTGTGTTTGAATGATATGATGAGTTATAGTGAAGAAAGAATTGCAGCAGTGAAATTTGTAGCAGAAAGCAATGAGGTAAAATCAGATTTTAATGTCTATTTTGATGTGGACAATTATTTAGAAATGGATAAAGTTGTTGCAGCAATTAATCAATTTGAGAATGTTAAAACTGAGAAACGGGAGGTGAAGGTAAAAGAGGAGTTTGATAAAGAGATTTGTATGAATGAAAATTTGTTGCAGGATGGAAAGGATGAATATTTTGATTTTGTTACTAACATTGAAATGGATGCAGAGGAGGAAGATGGAAATGATGAATATATTGATTGTGTTACTGACATTGAATTTGCAGCACTGGATATAGGACAAGGAAGTGGTACAGTTGCATGTCTTGTAGAAGGCATGAAAGAAGAAAATAAAATTGAAGATGCAACAGGTGATGAAAAGGTAAATTCAAATTTCTGTGAAGTTGAGAATAATTATTTTCATGTTGAGATGGATGAGTTAGTGAATGCAGATGATATGGTTTAGTTAGATTTTGTTAGAAATGATTGGTATGCAGAGAAGGATTTGTATGGTGTTGCAAAGGATAGTGCAGATACATATTGGTGGAGGAGGTCAGATTACAATATTCCATGTTGAGAAAGAGGAATGCATAGCAGAGTTGGTGGAGGAGTATGGAAAGTGTTCTAGGTAGATGCTGGAAAAAGAGGAAAAAGAGAGCATTGTTGTGCACATATTTGTGAGTATATGCTCACAAAATTCTTACCATCGGTGTCTGATACAGGAGCATCCACGATCAATGGCAATCCTCATCAACCAAAAAGAAAAAAAATTAATTTCCTATAGTTTGGTTATTTGGAAGCTAGAAAATAAATGCAATATTAGGCCTAAATAATATATTAAATAAATTGGCCTTATTATAATATTGCAAAAATAATAATGTTGCAAAAAAATCTAGGAGTGGGAGATAGTTATGGAGACAATTTTGGAGTATAAAATTAATAAAGGAAATTTGAAGTGGAAATTCAAAAAGGGAATCTTGGCATGGATTTTTGGGGAGTTACACTTGAAGACAACTCATTAATGCTCCTCAAATGTAGCTAGAGGATTTAAGCATCCCATTTCTAGGTTGTACCACTTGGTATGCATGTTCAATTTCATTCTTTGCATGCATTTGCATGTTGGCCACAAGCTTTGCATGTTGTTGCATGTCTAGGTTGTAATTATGAGACCCAGTCTCGGTAAAATGGGCATAACTTTCTCATTTCTTATCAAAATAAAAAAAATAAAAATGTTCTAGAAAGTTTGGAAGGAGACGCACAAAACCTAGAAATAGTTTTGGAAATTTTAGAAAAATGAGGGAGCAATAATAGGCGAAAGTGACGGGTTTTCTTGGTGGTTTAGTGGAGGTTGTTTTGAGAAACCACTAGTGGTTTCTTCTCATGCAATTTCTATATATTGATGTTTGCTCATTTGTTAAAGGGGGGAAGAAGATTTTGACATAGTCAGATGCTACCAGAATGAGTTCAAGATGTTGGAAAAGTTGTTTGTTGCAGGTGTTGCATGTATGATTCTAGAAGCTCATAAGATTCATATTGATGTAATGAATTTTCAGATTTAAATAAAATATTGTGTTGCATATTTCTCTTCAAATTTTTTCTGTTGTGTTACTTCATTTGTAGCCTTCTTGCATAGGATTTTGCATTGGTATTTATTGCATATTTGAAAGGGAGAGTATCCTTTTTCATCACATTTCAAACAAGGGTGTTATAATTTGTGCTTGTCAAATTCCTTGACTATCAGTGGTGGTAGATGATCTTACTCATGCTTTCTTTGGGGGAAGTGGTTTCAAAAACATGGATGCTAGTTGAGTAAGATCATCTAATGAGGGATTAGTAACCCTTTTTCTCTTTTGAATTATTTGGTCAAACCATTTTGGTGTATCAATGGCTAACCCATTTTTTTGAGTACCCCCTTCTTGTTTTTGTTGTGTACTTTGATCTTATAAATGGATGGGAGGATGAGTTGGTGCTTTAGGTGGAGGGGTTGGAGATTTCTTTAGAGGGAGTTGGGGATTTATTGGGAGAGGGAGTAGGAGATTTTGGTAGTGGTTGCTTAGGTGGAGAGAGAATAGGAGGAGTATCTCAAGATTGTAATGGTGACTTGAAATTGTTTTCTAAAGGAGGAGTAAGAACATTCACTTGAGCTTGATCAACTTGGTTAATGGGTGAAGGGGGCTTAGGACGTGAGCTTTGAATGGAAGGAATCTCAAGATTCCAAGAAAGTCCCTCTCCCTTCTGATTCATCCCTACACTAATATTTGGTGGCTTCTTTTTCCTCACTAATTTTTTTCAATTATTTTTCTTTTTCCTCCTCTTCATCTATCTCCTTCCCTTTTGATGATTCTCCTATAGATAAATGAAGACTCTTCATTACCTCTTCCAACCATTTCTTGCATCTCTTGATTATTCTATGGGTTATGGCTTCTATAGTTTTGAATTTGTTGGCACTCTGGTCTCTTGCAGGTAGAGGTTTATCAAAAACTTGTTAAGATCATATGAAGGATCAAAATACTTTACCTTCATCTTTCAATCCATCTGGGACACTGGAAATGTGATACATCCTCATTTGTAGTGTAGTCATGTGGGAATAATTCCTTCTTTGTACCTCCAACTCATCAATACAATTAGCCTAGAAATCTTCTAGATGAGGTTTATGGAAAGAGGAATCCCTTAATCCTTCAATACAAGATCTCTAGGATTAACTGAATTTATTACTAAATAAGATTTGAAAGTCATTTTTGACAGCTCTACTTCTATATTCCTAGTTTCCTGAATTATGAGGCAAGTGTACCTCCCAATGGATATGGGAAATGATACCCCTTTTACATTTCTCTCTGAACACAATATTTGTACCTCTGAAAGTTGTCTACACAACTTGAGCAAAGGCAAATTATCACACATATGTGGTTAGTTGCAATGGTGCTTTTTTAAAACCCTCAACTCTTATGTATGAGAAAGTAGCATATTGAATATACCAATCAACCCACTTTTTGATTTTCTCCATTGCCTCAAGGGACATCCTCTTAGCCAAACCATTTTCTAACATCCTAATAATGTAGAAAATAAAGGTGTCATTGACCTTCCTAAAATGTTTAATACTTTGCTTCAATTTCAACTAGGGATAATACTCATACACTAGTTTCTCTCCTCAACTCATGATTCCTTCTCCAGACTAGCAAATTATTGCCTCCTAGCAAGATCATACACAAGGTATGAAGTCATATAGAATTGTTTTGATTCAGTGACATTACTTAGTTTCTCATTCAATATATTGTTGATAAGGGTGACCCAATCAATAAACTCTTTCCCAACAATGATCTTTGTAGTATATTGAAACATCCAGGGTTGTATTTCTCTCACAAGTTTCTATGTTGTAAATTTGCTCAAAAATGTAATCATATCATTAATCTCTTCTAAGAATTCAATTCTAAATATCTTCTTAAGGATCCTACAAGATGATGTTTTATGTTTAGAGAAACAATTCTTGTATATAATCTCTAAACACTGATCTACATTAGCTTCATATTATTCCTTTTACATATCCATAGTTAGTTGTACATATTCTTCTCTAGCTGGGAGATCCAACATTTCTTCAATGTATTGTGGTTGTATCTAGAGAACTAAAATTCATCTATATTTCTAACCACTATGCCCCTCTTGTTGTAAAACCTTGCATATTCCATCACTAAGTTGACAAATTATATAGATAATGGGAAGGTAGCTTCTTGAATGAAACTGTTGTCTTTCAAATTTTATTCCATAGAGTTTGTTCTAGTAACCTCTCTCATTCTCTTGTGAAATTATTCCAACCCTATATATCCTAGGTCAATATCACTGATGCTACCAAGTTTAGTTGTTATCTTTAAAGGTGGAATGATGCCCTTGAATTCATAATTCATCTTGATTGGGGAATATGTTCCATTTTATGTATCCTACCAAGATGAGATAAACTCAGTATTGAAGTCTCAAGAAATTATACCAATGTTTTAAAAGATTTCAAAAATTTAACATTCCCCATCATTAATGTCAATTTATTGGTGTCCCTGTGTAATTACAATCCTAAAAAAATGTTTCCTTGAATAAATTTTATGGTTATGAATCAATTTTTTTTTACTATTATAGGGTTTGCAAAACACTTTACAAGGTAATGATTCAAAGTTTAGGTCTGACTTGCAATTTGTAGGTTTGAAATAATGTGAAAACACCTTAGTTTGTAGATGGTTTGGGATTTAGCATCCTAAAGACATTTTGCACACTAAGGAAGTTCAAGTTTTAGGGATAAACAACAGGATGCATTCCTTACAATTCCATCTCGAGATTACAAAAGACTTCAGAGTTTGCGGCCCAAAGGAAAATTGTAATTTGTAATTGTGAGTTTATTGTACATTTTTAAGTTTGAAGCCCAGTCTAAAACTATCTAAGCATAATGGGTTTCAAAATTCAAAGTCTAACTACAATTATGATTTTAAGTTCAACTTTCAATTTTGGCCTGAAGCCCAAATATAGACCAACTCAGGGCTTAGGGTTTATTTGTAAATTCTACAACTCAAATTTTTGGTTCGTGCTTTAGCCCAAAGTCTGAGCAATAACATATCTCAGGGTTTAGGAAATATTTAGAGCTTGCAACTTTGAGATTCAGTTTACAATTTTAACTCGAAGTCCAAGTGAAACCTAGCTCAAGGTTTAAAGTATATTTGTATTTTGTAGATGAACTATAGTTTACAATTCTTAAATGAAGTACGAATTCATGGGCTACGAGGCCTAGAATATTTTTTCACTTTGTAATTGTAGCTCTAATTCATAATTTTTTTTTCCAAAGTTCAAACTATAATGAATTTAGAGATTTCTTAAGTTTTTTATTATGCATTATAAATAATCAACTTCAAAACCTTAGTCTTCGAAGTTTACTTCACATTGTTCGTTTGTAATGTCTCTATTTTTGGAGTGGTCACTTTTGTAGAGCAAATGGACTAATTTCAACATCTCGGGATTTTTGGTAGAAGAATTGATCATGAAAAATGAATTATCATATTTTTCTCATCATATTGGTGTATTTCTTGCATAAAAATAAATTGCTCTCATAGGGAAACGCCCTATTGAAGGTGGAGAAATATGAAAATTAAAAATGTTTTCAAATATTTAATTTGAAAAGATCATGTCAACCCAAGTTGAAAGGATAGGTCAGCCCAAGTCAATGTCGGCCATTTTGAATAATGAAGGCTAAGTCGACTTCATAAGTCAATTTGAGTGCAAACACTTGATAAAATCAAGGTCGACCCTCTTTGAATAGTTTAAGTCAGCCCAAAAGCAATTTAAGTCAGCCAAGACATTATGAAGTCAGCCCTTGAGAAGAAAATCCATTTATTTTTAAATTTTATTGCAATTGAGCGCCAAGTTGTGATCAAGGTTTGCCAAGAAAAGGATAATTGTGGTTGGCCAGATTTTGGAGGTTAATTAAGATTAAATCAAATATTTAAATTTCATTGTGGGTGCCAAAAACTACTAAAGGAGGTCAGCTTTCTTGGAAAAAGTAATAAAATAATAGTGTCTTCTTGCTAAGTCGGCCAGCCTTTGGGAAAAGAGGATTTCAAGTATTTATACAAGTTTTGGTGAAAGCATTTCAACATTATGAATCTAGTTTATTTCTAATTTTTCCCTTAGTGGATCTGCAACTTCATTGCATCTATTCCAAAGATGAAAACCCTTGTGAATATCTGGTGAGTTGGATGAAAACGTAGCTCATCTTGAGGAGGCTTCATGACGGAAGTCTAATTGTGCTTCATTGGAGAATTTTGAAGGTTTCTTGAGCATCCATGTTACATCTTTAGCAATAGATTTATTAGAGACATTAGGTTGAAGATATTGAAGGTTCATTGTAGATTTGAGTATCATCATTAAAGACACTGAAGATCCCTTTGAGCGTCAATTTGAGGAGAGCCCTCATTGCACCCTTGAGTACCGATTTTGTGAGTAGCATTGGAAGAAAAATTCAGATCATATTCAAAGCTATCACCATTGTGAAGGATTGTGGAGATCTTGAAGACAATTCATGCCTTCTAGGAGAGTCGATTGATGTGATATTTTATCATATGCTAGAGTGCCACCATTTGGGAGGCTTGGCATCCTTTTATAAGCTGTGATCATCCTTGCAGATTTGTTCTTGCATTAGCACCACATTTTTCAAACTTGAAGTGTGTTCATAAACCCTAGCTGACGCACACACTAGTGAATGATACCTTTTCTTTAGAGCGACTACATCTTGGAGGCCGTCACTAATGCTTGGGAACTACAATTGATTGTTGACAGTACATATGCATCACCATCAAGGATGATCTACATTCATTGAGTGTCATCAAGGGTGCGTTGGAATTGTTGAGGGAGATCACCCCTTGTTGAGTGTGCAAATTGATCCTTGGAATCACTTTTATCATCATTGGGAGGTCGTACAACTAGCAGCCCCTTGACAGTAGTTTGGCGCCATATATCTGTTGTCACCTAGAATTGCACCCTGCTTGGAGAGAGTCCAAGCATTCTAATGACATAATAAGAATGATCTCAAAATGTGGGACCTTGTGAACTGAGATCAGACCTCTGGAGAAGGCCGGCTTCCTAAGCAGGTTATCACCTAAAAATCTATTGGATTTGCAGAGGAAAAGGGATAAGGAATGTTTTTTTTTAAATGAAAGATAAAATTGGAAAACTTGAAAATAAGGGTGATGCACCAGATTCGTTGAGTGATGGTGATCTTGGCATAGACACAACAATGATTGCAATGATGAAGGGGGGTTCACACAGACTTATGATACTGATTAAGGCCTCGATATGAAGGTCAAACCTGCAGAGGAGCCATTTTACTCATAGAACAGATTATAACTCCAATTAAAACACAGAAATCAAGACACAAGAGAGGCAAGAAGTCATGCATATATCAATCATGAAGGCCAAAAACCATTACATTACAAAATATTCAGTAGCAGAAGCAGATAGGAGTATAGCTAATCACATTCATTAGTGGATAAAAGGAAGACAACAGAGGCCAAATTCAGGCACAGTGAGTCACATTCCCATACCCTACAATTACACTAAGAGGCCTGACTACAAAAAAATTAGCAGCATAACAGCCCAAAAAATAAAACCATCCTCTATTAAATGAGGTTACATTGCATCTTATAGGTCAAGTTCTTGCGCAGAAGGCAATGAAGTCGTTCCATAGGATCTGAGGTCATCAATGTAGGAACAAGGGCGCAGAGATAGGGGCATGGTGAAAGGACAGGAACCATGTTGTTGGCAGGTCTGTAACCCGAGAAATGGTTGCCCACAAGCAAAAGAGGGCAAAACAAGAAGTGAGGAGTGCAAAAGTCATTGCAGGCCTCGAGGATATCTACCAGTGAGCCAGAGGAACCCATGTGCATTGAAGATTTTGACCATCCACCATGAATGCACCCACAAAGCTCACCAACTGGAGTTACTGTGAAAAAAATAAGCCTCTGCACAAGCCAAAATGGTCGTTGAAACATCCAATCGATCAAGCATGCAAATCTAGATCCAAATTTGAAAGCAAGAAAAATCCCCTTAAAAGCTTGCCAGATGAAAGAGGAGGCAAAAATAAGCACTTTTGCCTTTTGAAGCATGTTGAAATTTGCCAGGATGAGGGAGATATGGGCGGTCAAAGTTGTGGTCAACTGCATCTTGCATCTACACATAGCTTTGCATCTGCACTTGTATACTGTTGTATCTTGCAATTGTATATACAATTGCACGTGCACTTTACACTGCTAGGTTCACTTTATGTATTTACGCAACCTCTTTCCTTTCGCCTTTTGCATATTCAAGATTTGTATATGTAATTGTATGTGCCTTTGTATCTGCTTTTGTATATGCCATGACATGTGTCATCATTTGATTTGTCATTGCGTTGAAACTGAGACCCATCGCTGAACATTTGCATGCTTTATCGGTTGTCGAAAAAAATTTAAACTGAGCTACCGATGCACTAAGTCTTGTCGATATCCTTTGTATGTGATCTTTTGTATATCTGATTGTATATGAGATACAATCGCATATACATACAATGTGGAACTCAAAGGAGTATCAACCAGAAAGGAAATTTGGAACAGGTTGGGCCTTGTATCTTTTCCCTTTTGCATATCGGCACTTACATGTACTTCAACATACAACTGCGGATCCCAACGCTGAGTTTGCCAAATTTAATTTCCCAGTCGGGTCCGCCTTGTATATCCCTGTTGTATCTAACCCTTGCATGTTGCCTATGCAATGCGAAATATACAAACAAAACTGCACACAATCACTTGCATGCAAACATTGCATTTGACCTTTGTATATCGCTTTGTATATGACCCTTGCATCTGCAAACATACAATGCGAACATACATACAAAGATGCATACAATCGCTATCTGCCTTTATAAATCAAGTTGCATACTCCTTTCAGGCCCGGGATTTGTATGTCAGGATTGTATATGCCAATGTATATGCGATTGTATGTGCAAGGATACAATCGGATATACATACAATTGGTGGACCCCACCCTTTGTATCTAACCCTTGCATGTTGCCTTGTATATACAAGGATAACCCGATGTACATTCTCTTTTGTATCCCGCCTTGCATATTGCCTTTGCATCTTCCCCTTGTATGTTTCCTTGTATATGCGCTTGTATATGAGATACAATCGCATATACATACAATGCAGACCCCACCTTTTGTATAACCTCTTGTATATTGCTTTGTATATGCAATTGTATGTGCAATATACAAACGGAGATACATACAAAGATGCATAACGAACCCGATGTACATTCTCATTTGTACATGACCAAGATACAAGGACAAAAGTAACTGAGATACAATTTCGACCAAATGACAGAAAACCCCAAAACAAGGATGACGTCATCATCATATACATGAAAAATGGCTAAGTATAAAACTAAGAAATCTCTGCAATGGAAGGTACTTGAAGACAAAAGATTTCTGGGTTTTTCTGGGTTTTCTAGGCAAGCTTTTGGGATTTTTGGCAAAGGCAGAGCATGGACAATTGAAGGATTTAAACCTTGTAGGGTCATTTTCTAAAGGATATTCAAGGAATATACAAGGTGAACTATTTAACTCTGGATAGAGGAAAATAGGTCAACAATATCATTCTTTGAAGACACTTTGCCATCATTCCTCATCATCGATCAACATTGGCATCACATATTTTTATATCTATCATCATCAACATTGAAGGTCAGATTGTGTGAAGAGGTTCATTCATTTGTTGGCTACATAAATTGGTATGTACTAGTTGATATTCAGATCTGAATTGTTTCAGTCACTTGTGCATGATTGTATGGTCTCATTGGAGCCACACATTGATGTAAGTGCATTTCATATAATAGCATTGTGTATGAGGAAAAATTGATTAAATCTAAACTAAATAAAATCAAAGAACCCAATAACATAAAGAAAACGAATTTAAATAAAAGCCATGACAAATAATCAATGAAATAAAGACTTTTACCGAAATCTGTATTGTTTCCTTTGGATTGAATGTGGATTGCTCAATGAAGTTGCGAAGCCATAGCTGCAACAAGCAAGTAGTGTGCTCAATGTGCTCAAAGATCAATGTCAAGAAATCGTGAGAGTGCTCAATCGACGCATTTTTGTATGCTCAAAGCTCTGTTAAGTATGCCTGAGAATACGATCGAAGAGAGAGACTCAATGAAGGAGATGAGGGGAGTTTATATAGATTTCAAGGAAGATCGATCAACGGTCCAGATAATTCAGAAGAATCAACAGAGGAGAACAGTTGAGGAATGTGCAATGAATGAGAAGAAGACATGTGTCTTGCTTTCTTTTGCATGAGAGGAGTTATCAAGAATAGAAGAATGAGTTAACTGAAGAGATAAATCAATTAAAAGAATAAAGCAATTAGTTAAGTGATTTAAAACAAGAAGAAGAGATTTGCATGAGAAAAGAAGATATTTTGCTTTATTAAATATAGAAAACTTGAGTTATATTAGAGATAACTCAAATTAGATGAAAAAGCAATTTAAATAAATAATTGATTTATTTAAATTTAGAGAAGATATTTTTGGAAGAAATAATTAAATAATTAGAATTATTTAATTTAGAAGACTTGAAAGCAAATTAAATAAATAAATTTATTTAATTGTTGTGCATGATTTTGGAAGAAATAATTTTGATTTAACTAAATAATTAAAGAATTATTTAATTGTAGATAAGATAGAATTGTGATGAATTAATTAAATAATTGGATTTATTTAATTAATGTGGATGTGAATTTTGAAAAGAAGATAATGATTTGATTAAATAATTAACATTATTTAATTTTGGAAGAATAACAGAGGAATTTAATTTAATTAATTAAATAAAGAGAATTTATTTAATTAATGTTGAATTTAGGAGATTTAGAAGAATATGGTGAAATTAATTAAATAATTTGATTATTTAATTAATGTGTGAAATGCAGGGGATTAGGAAAACATGACAAAATGCAAGTCGTGCGGCGACTTGGTCATTTTAGGGTGTCTACAAGCATATTGAAGTAGTAGGCATGCATTCTTAATTTGCTTATTATATGTGTATTCCATGGTGTAATTCATCACTGATTAGGACAGCAGATATGTGTTTCCATTTGCCATCATTTTGCATATGATAGTTTATGTTTCAATCTTGGAGAGGTGAATTTAATAAGGCACAGAAAATAAAATCAAAATTAAGTCCTAGGGTTTTAAGTGAAATTTGCAAAATCAGAAAACTTGGCCAAAATCCTAGTTCGGCACATTACAATAGTATTAGAGCTTGGATCCTTCCAGCCTGTTGGGTTAGAGCTTAGATCTTTCCAACCAAATTGGTTAGAGCTCAGATATTGCCAACCTATTGGGTTTGAGCTTGGTTCTTGACTGCCTATTGGTTAATTGGCAAATTAGTTTCAGCAGTGAGTTATAAATCAGCTTGGTTGCATATCTATTTGGGTATGAATTATGGCATCAATCAGTGAAGAAGTTGTGAGAAAGAAGTTTCATAGAGAAGGTAGTAGACTTTAAATCTGTCTTAGCCAAAAGATGAACTTCTCAGCACCTTGAAGGAATTAGAGGAATGTCTTTACATGGTGGATCAGTCACCCTCTTGGGTATTGCAAGTAGCCTTGATTCCGGCAAAATATTCCTTGGTTGAGAAAAGGTTGTTAAGACACAATGATAAGGAGATAAGACTTCTTAATACTTCATGTTTGAGAGAAAACATGAGAATTTCATAACCTAAAACTCCTTACATTGATAACCCATTGAAAGAGGTAATTCAACTAATGGTGGATAGTTTCCAGGATCTTGATGATATCACATGTTCCCACTTCTTTAGAAGGGTTGTTATACTTGAAACTTTTGTAAAGGTCAGAGTGCATACTATCATGTTGGATTTGGGATTGAATTAGTTAATCGACACAATGTTTCTCCATTTCTTTGTCATGGTCAGAAAAGAACATGATGATGAAGTTGTTTTATCCATACACACCATCATGGTTTTGACTATTGAGGAGAGTGATGACATGCCTCAATCACTTCTTTCTATTCTACTCACTAACAGGAAGAAGGTTGATCATGTTAAAAGGGACTTAGCTAAAAGGGTGATTGTTTGGAGTGAGAAGAAGCTGAAACCTTTCTTGGTTAATGAGGAGCAGGTGGATGAAGAGAAGTTCATAGCAGATCAATTGGATGAAAAAAAATCACTTGATTGTGACTTGAATAAAGAGGACAAAAATCAATCAACATGCAACCGTAAAGAAGATGTAGACATAAGTTCACTTCAAGATGTCTACAAGGCTGAAGAAGAGACACCTATTGAAGAGCCTATGACACTTCCAGATGACTATAAGATTGAAGAAGAATCACCTATTTAAGTTACAAATGAAGAACACATGAAGATTGAAGAGAATACTACCATGGAGTTTGTCAAACCAACCAAGTTAGATAAGTTACATGAAGATATGGATTCTTGTGATGTTTCACTAATTGAGCCTAGCATTGTTTCATCACATTTACATCATTTCAGTATGGAATCAAGTTGTGGTTTAGGTTCCTTTGAGTTAGACGTTACTCATACCTATGTGAACAATACAAAGAATTCAATATGTGTTGAACAAATTGCTTTGACATTGCAAGACACGGAGGATCATTTGGTGGTTAAGGAGGATACAATGGTGCATACTCTTTCTGGATCAACCATTATATAAGATCATGATTCTACCCGCTACTTTGGTGGTGACCCTTTGATGGAGTATGATGGTCTAGTTTTTACACATGGGTATATGAAGAAGAGGCCATGGAGGAAGTTGATTTGGAGGACCAATCAGAGAATGTATTCCCAGATGATGATTTAGAGATTGGTAGTTTGAAGGATCAGCTAAAAGTTATAGAGGACATGATTGTTGCAGTTTTAGTACATTTTGATGACACTCACAAGATCATTGAAGATCTCTATTGGAAGGCTCAAATTGAGAGAAGACAGAAGGACATGGATGCTGAACTTTCTCTTATAGATTTATAGGTAATCAAAGAAGCAATGGTACCAATGAAATTAAACTTCTTGCATTTACTTTCAGACAGGGATCATATCTTTAAGATTACTGGAGTATATGCTAATTCTTTGAAAGGAAAAGAGTATGAAGTTAATAAGCTCACCCTGGAGCTTGGGGATATTAAGGAGGCCTTGGAGAATATGTAGATGGCCCTTGAAGAAGCAGAAAGGTAGTTTTATGTAGTCAAACAATCCTAGGAGAAAGAGAATAGGGAAATGGTTGAAGAAATCAAACAAATGATTGAAGAGCTTGATAGAATTCAAGAGGATTTTGATCTATCTCATATCTCCAGAAAATTAGAATGTGGAGGTTTTGATCAGTGGGAAGATTGGATCGAGCATGAGGATAATGACAGTATTCAGTTTGTTGATAACCCATTATTTGACATGGATCCTGAAACAACTTTTGATAATCCACTCTTTGAGTCAGATAATGGAGCACCTCTTGATTTTGATAATACAAGAGAGATATGGTGGTGTAATGAGGTGGAATATGTTGAATTGGTTGATGGTTTGTTTCCTGCAGTGAACCTGATTAGGTTGGATCATCATGGTTTGATGGTTGACTTTGTGGGTTTACCACAAGGAAGGGAGTACTATTCTGGTGTTGTGTTTCATGGGGTAGAGACCATGGGTATTAAAGCTCCAAGCATCATTAGATTCACTCTTGGTGGAGTTCACATAAAGATTAGAATCTTGCGGATTAGCATGGTGAAGTTTCTTTTGGAGTAAGTATCTATAAAAAGGATCATCTTTGTGGGCTATTGGTGACTAATGATGATGGAAGAAGCAAACCATGGACCAATGATAATTTTTTTGTCATCTCTTTTTGCAATCGTCTCATGAGTTCATTCTTGCAAGTGGATTGGAGGGAGATTTTAAGCCAATCTTGGAGATCTTCTGTGTTGGTAACTTTTGGAAAGATGTTTTCAACCACTAGTGTCAGGGATACAGAATTGATTTGGTTTTTGATCATTCATGAAGATTTTTCTTGTGATGAGTCTTGACATGTTGATGACTCTTTGGCAGCATTTGCATCTGCCTTACTTCAGAGAATTTTGATGGTGACACTTGTTGTTTGTCGGCATACACTTGGGAGAATGGAATTGCAGTAGAACTATGACACAAGGTATGGAGGCATTGCTATGATAATTGAATTTGAGTCACTAATGTTTGTGTTTCAACTAGACTGTGATGTAGGGTTTGGAAGTGAGCATGATGCCATTGATGTTCTATCCCTAGCTTATGGAGTACTACTTCATACTTTGATAAGAGTTGGTTGTTCTACTTCATGGAGCATGAATTTTGTGAGGACAGTGGTTGTTCAAGAGTTTGGAGGAGAGTTGCATCTTCTTCTCATCATTGGAGAATGGTATAGGATTGATACTCTATCATCCTATGACCTTGGCAATGTTATTTGCATCCACATAGGTCTAATTTTCAGTCATGAGTTTGATGTTATGTTCTATATCAACAACTTAGGAGGAGCTGTTATACATTTTCTTGCACCTATGTTGGGGACTCTTCACATAAATGGGCAATCTACATGAATTGGAGATTTGTTTGGTGTTGCTAGCACTCTGATTTTCTTTCATCTCTTCATGTTTGTCGTATGTGATGACATGGTGATTTAGGATCCAGGTGGTGTCATGTCTGGCACATCACTTCATTGGGATCTTGATGAGTTTCTTCACAACTCATGGAGCATTGGTATTGACTGTGACAGCGTAGAGTAGAGGAATCTGGAGACTTGTGGTTGTGTTTTAGAGTTCACATTCTTCATCACTTGTTGATAGGCACAATCTTCTTCAGGGCTTGGGTTTGGCATGGTGTTTGGTCTTTTTTGGACTTAGCACTCATTAAGGATGGAGCTTCTAGGACTTGGAGATTTTGGTGCTTGTGGTTGAGAGCATTACATTCTTTGGAGGATGGGGCCTAGTTGAGTTTGAGTGTGATGGCTTCTACCACTGGAACTCACTTCATAGGGCATTATTCATAATCTTCTTGGGAGTTGTAGCCATAGGTTGAGGATTTGTGTGATCACGGAACATTTGATTGGATGGAGATACTTGTCATTTGATAGTATGTTGCAGGATGTAGGTTTGTCATTGCTTGAGGGCAAGCAATCTCGGGAAGGGAGGACTATAATGTCCCCATTTTTGGAGTGGTCACTTTTGTAGAGTAGATGGACTAATTTCGACATCTTGGGATTTTTGGTAGAAGAATTGATCATGAAAAATGAATTATCATATTTTTCTCATCATATTAGTGTATTTCTTGCATAAAAATAAATTCCTCTCATAGGGAAACATCCTATTGAAGGTGGAGAAATATGAAAATTAAAAATGTTTTCAAATCTTTAATTTGAAAAGATCATGTCGGCCTAAGTTGAAAGGATAGGTCGGCCCAAGTCAAGGTCGGTCATTTTGAATAATGAAGGCTAAGTCGGTTTCATAAGTCAATTTGAGTGCCAACACTTGATAAAATCAAGGTCAGCCCTCTTTGAATAGTTTAAGTTGGCCAAGACATTATGAAGTCAGCCCTTGAGAAGCAAATCTATTTATTTTTAAATTTTATTGCAATTGAGTGCCAAGTTGTGATCAAGGTTGGCCAAGAAAAGGATAATAGTGGTCGGCCAACTTTGGAGGTTTATTGAGATTAAATCAAATATTTAAATTTCATTGTGGGCATCCAAAACTAGTAAAGGATGTTGGCTTTCTTGAAAAAATTAATAAAATAACAGTGTCTTCTTGCTAAGCCGCCTAGCCTTTGGGAAAAGAGAATTTCAAGAATTTATACAAGTTTTGGTGAAAGCATTTTGATATTATAAATCTAGTTTATTTCTAATTTTTCCCTTAGTGGATCTGTAACTTCATTACATCTATTCCAAAGATGAAAACCCTTATGAATATCAAGTGAGTTGGACAAAAACCTCACTCATCTTAAGGAGGCTTCATGACGGAAGTCTAATTGTGCTTCATTGGAGAATTTTGAAGGTTTCTTGAGCACCCATGTTACATCTTTAGCAATAGATTTATTGGACACATAAGGTTGAAGACATTGAAGGTTCATTACAGATTTGAGTATCATCATTGAAGACATTGAAGATCCCTTTGAGCGTCGATTTGAGGAGAGACTTCATTGCACCCTTGAGCACCAATTTTGTGAGAAACATTGGAAGAAGAATTCAAATCAGATTCAAAGCTATCGCCATTGTGAAGGATTATGGAGACCTTGAAGACCATTCATGCCTTTTAAGAGAGTCCATTGATGTGATATTTTATCATATGCTAGAGTGCCATCATTTAGGAGGCTTGGCATCCTTGTATAAGATGTGACCATCCTTGCAAACCTATTCTTGAATCAATGCCACATTTTTTAGACTTGAAGTGGGTTCATAAACCCTAGCCACCACCCACACTAGTGAATGATACATTTGGTTTGGAGCAACTACATCTTGGAGGCCATCGCTAATGTTTGGGAACTGCAGTTGATTGTTGATAGCACATATTCATCATCATCAAGGTCGATCTACATTCATTGAGCATCATCAAAGGTGCACTGGAATTGTTGAGGGAGATCACCCCTTATTGGGTGTACAAATTAATCCTTGGCATCACTTTTATCATCATTGGGAGGTCGTACAACTAGAAGCCCCTTAAAAATAGTTTGGCACCATATATCATTCTTTGAAGATACTTTGCCATCATTCCTCATCAATGATCAGCATTGGCATCACATATTTTGATATCTATCATCATCAACATTGAAGGCCAAATTGTGTGAAGAGATTCGTTCATTTGTTGGCTACATAACTTGGTATGTACTAGTTGATATTCAGATCTGAATTGTTTCAGTCACTTGTGCATGATTGTATGGTCTCATTGGAGCCACAAACTTGATGTGATTGCATTCCATATGATGCCATATTGAAGTAGTAGGCATGTATTCTTAATTTTCTTATTGTATGTGTATTTCATGGTGTAATTCATCATTGATTAGGAGAGTAAATATATGTTTCCATTTTCCATCATTTTGCATGTGACAATTTATGTTTCAAACTTGGAGAGGTGAATTTAATAAGGCACAGAAAATAAATCAGAATTCAGTCCTAGGGTTTTAAGTGAAATTTGCAAAATAAAAAACTTATCTAAAATCCTAGTTCAACACATTACATCGTTTTAAACATTTAAGGCCAAAAGTCTAATCAACACAAGACTTGATATTTAGAGCCTCTCGACCCAATTACACTCATATAATCATGGTGCCCATACAGATGCTCAACACATGCATGGAATCAAAACCTAATTCTACCAAGAACCATTGTTGGTTAAACCTAGGTTTTGAATAGACAATTAGGGCACAAATAACACTAACTCTACTATAATACAATTCAAAACATTAAAACGCTACTAGAGAAAAAGAACCTTGAAATCCCTTAAGTTTAGAAGAGAAAATAGGAAACAAATCCAAAGGTGTGGGAAGAACCTAGAGTATGAGAATCAAATGAAAACCATAGTAATCGACCACCTATCTATTAAGATCTAGAATTGGAAAGCCACTAAGAGACCAGTTGCCATTGAATGCCAAGAAAAGAGAAAACTTACAAACATCAAGAAACAAATGGATGAGAGGTGAAGGGTTTAAAGAATATAAAATTATCCACATGTGTTAGCATTAATGGTCACCCACCCTGATGTTCATTGCTTAGGGAAACTACAATTTGTAAGTTATGCTTCAATTTGAAAATATATGTCAAAGTTTGAATGGAATGAAGCTTAGGGTTTAGAGTAGATTTGTAATTTGCATTTGAAAATACTATCACAATCTTACACCAAATTCTATAATAGAGGAATCTTGGGGTTCAAGGCCAAAATATAAAATGCAACTTAGAAGCACCCCCAAAGTCTGTAATTTTTAGTAAAAGCAAGTATGACTTCCTAACTAAAAGGGGATTTAAATAAACTTTGAATTCATGTTTCTCAAAGCACTTGGAGATACTTAGACACTTCTGAATACCCCTTTGACACTTGCACAACATCTCCCAAACCCTAGAACAAACAACAAAAATAGAGACCTAAACATGACTAAAAGAACACCTTAAGGATGACCAAGATCCAAATGCAAAAATGCAAGATGAAAGCAGTAAGAACAAAAATAAACGACCCCCAATTTTAAGAAAAAATTAGGGGTGTGTTGTGGAGGCCACAAAAATGCCCCCCCTCGTCACCTTTAAAACATAAGAAAATCCTCTAAGACCAAGACATGAATGATACAAAAGAATAATAAAAACTTGATCTCACAGGATGGGAATCACTATCGACAATTAAAACCATGCCTTGATTTGTAAAGGTGATCATTGATTTTACTTCCAAAGACACAATTCACAATGATCTAATCCAAATTATTTTTTTAAAATAGCTTCAATCTTGTCAAGATTTATTGAAATCCATTTCTTTGAAATCACATGACCGAGTAACTTTCCCTCCGTAACTCCAAAGAGGTAATTTTTGGGATTTACTGGTACGCCATGATCTTTGTACCTATGTAAAACCTTCCTAAATTCATGTGTGTGTTCCTCTATATTTTTAGAAAATACCATAAGATCATCTGTGTAGATGACTATACATTTTCCAACCAAGTCTTAGAAAGTGATGTCCATGGCCTATTGAAAAGTTGCTCCAGCATTTATCCAGAATTCGTGGAGATGTCTGTCACCATGGGGTGGAGTTATTTTCTAGAAAAGAAAGATTGGTGCTTGAACTCTTGTGACAAACTAGTTGAAAGTAGAGAAGTAGGGAAAATCATAAGTTCCCGCCAATCTAAAGAGATTGCATTTCAAGGAAGAAATTTTAGACATGATCACTCTATTGCACCATGTCATTGGAAATGCAGAGTCTAATTTTCTTGAGAAGTGGATGTGCCAATTCATTTGGGTAGTGTGTAGTGAATGCCAACATATCGACTGGGCTAAAATGATCAGTGATCAATTAAATGAGCGATTGGCCAACTTCCATCAAAATGTCTCTTTTTACATGTGCTCTTATTTGTTTTACATTTTAGCCAGCAAAGAGGTTTTCTGGGCGGGGCTAAGGAATCAAAGGTCTTTGATGCTAGACACACATGTGTATGAATATTTCCCTTAATTGCAGAGAGAAATTAGGATGAAGGATTATTGCCATGAAGGATTATCGCCATGTTAATGATGCATTTCTCATGTTTTATGTAAGAAAGATTGAAGGTAACCCTGAATTGAGAATTTCCCCTAAGGTTGCTATGTTTGTGATGAGATATGGGAGTTTTTATATTCAGTTTGATAGGTTCACCTACCTTTGGGTTGGGGGTTATAAAAATGCCCCATTAAAATTGCCAACATATGTATCCGATTACTTTATTCTTTTGGAAATTTGTTGCCAGATGGTGACTGTGAACAGTAAGTACCATGGCATGAAGAAGAAGGGATATGCTTATCCTATGTCATTGTCATTTTTCACTTGTAGAACTAATGAAAATGCCAAAAATATAGAGCAGATTTTGGCGGAGTAAAATTTTCACCCCTTGTCTGTGAGACCATTTTTCGACAGTAAAAACTTTGTTAAGAGGAATTTCCACAAAGGTAATATCTATGAACACTAGCCATATTTGGAAGATTATTGGAAAGATTGTGTTGATGAGAGAGAGGTCCAAAGAAGGGATTGGATGAGGCTAACCTTAGACCAAATATGTGCCTTTAATTTGCCTCTACAAACTCCAAGTGGTGTGGATGATAATTCTGATATAATTGATGAGGAATACCATGATGTTGCTTCTAAACCCTTGCCTTAGATACAATGGTCTGAAAAAGACATTATTGATATTAAGGTTTGGTCCTCCTTTGTTTTGGATAAGACCGAAAGGTGGCTCAAGGGGAAGATTTGAGAGCACACTAGTTCTTCTTTTGTGCAAAAAGATTTTGGAGCAAGAGAACAAGGAACATCTCAGGCCCTTAAAACCCAAGGAACTTCAACTAACGTGGAGACAACTCAACACAGAGTCGGTTCACAATCTAGTGGGGATGGAGAATAGCTTAAGGATAATAGGAGACTGAAAGGCATATGTGAGCAGGATGGTCAACTTGCATCCATGAGAATAGGGGAAGAGAAGAAATTAGATGCCTTACAACAATTACAGGAAGATCATGTGGTCTCTCCTAATTCTCCTGTGTCTGGTAATGATTCTTTGATTTTTCAACAATTGGAGAAGATAGTGCTTTTGATTCTTTGTTTGAAACTCCATCTTCCCCTAGATTAAATGAAACTCATGTACATAATACTCCCAATCAGCCAAATAATGTTGCCTAGGTACTAGTGATAATAGTGTTGTGCTACCATCTCCTTCTTGGTTAAAGAAGGTTATTGAGAAAAAGAAGAGGTGTACTCCTATGACATATATGAACGTGGACAATGTAGCCAAGTTGCTACAAACTACACCTAAGCCTATGAAGGCTAAGAAGATGTTTAGGATGGTGAGTGATTGTTCCTTTAGGCATCAAATTTTAGAGATTGTAGATCCCATCGATGATAAAAATGAAAATGAAGTCACAAAAGCAGACTTCAACATGACTAAGATTGATATGGGTCCTCCAACTATCGAAGGTGACATATATCATGCCAAATTTTCTATAGGCATGTTGGCAAAAAGAGTTCAAGTTGAACAATAAGAAAATGTAAAATTACAAGCCCAGGTGAACACTTTGACTTATTTTATTCAGTCTATTTTAAATATTAATTCTTAGTCTTCCGATGCAACTCCTAGCATTACTGTTGATGGTATGAATCCTAGTATGTTATAACAAATTAAGAGACACCAAACCCTAGCCAAATCCACTGAGCAATGGATAGCGAAGGTTACCTTTGATAGCCTATTATACATTGAGGAGGCTATGAGATTATATGCTCTTATCTCAGATAAAAGGAAAGAGTTAGCAACAAAGCTATAAAATGTGAAAAAGGAGGAAAGTGGCTTGCTTATGGTTTCCAAGGAGGTGCAGGAGATTATTAAGATTGATATAAGTGTTCTGATGGATGAGAAAATTTTTAATGACCCTAAGGAAAATGGCTATGTTTCTTGATTAGATGCTCTTGAATGGAAGTTATTTGTGCTTGGACAATATAATAGTGAGATAAGAGGAATTCTCAATTAGTACCGTGCTGACCTTATAGACATCTGAAAAAATTGTAACATTTTAGAGACTAGGATTATGGATGAAGGTGGGGAGAATTTGAGTGATGTGGGAGAAGTAAAGTAATCCTTCAAGAAGACACTCATTGAGGAAATCATTGGTGCTAATACTGTTACTGGTGAGTCACTAGGTAATCTCAGGAATATGTCAATTTATCTCAGAACTTTCAAAGTGGAAGTTGATGATATCAACAAAAGGTTAGTAGATGTGGAGAGGACAATAAGCAAATGGAAACTCAGGGTACACATTACAATCACTCCAAGTGGCAATATTTTAACTCCCATCATCTCTAGGTACAAAAGTTACAAGGCAAAACTTTGAGCACATGTAGACTCGATTATTGTTGGCAAAAAGGAAAAGGAGAGTGAAGTGATTCGGGAGGAAGACCAAGTTGTTGCCACACGATGGCATTTCATATGTTTATGTTATTTCTTTAAACATTGCTCTGAAAAATTGTTATTTTAAAATACTTGTTAGTAATTATCTTTTTAATTGGTTGTCTTCAAGAAGCCATTATTATTTCAACAATAGCTGTTTTATGACAAAGCTATATATACTAAGCTTGTCGATGCTTATAGGATCTTATGGCAAACTTTGTGTTGTTGATAGGTCATTTTATGTTATGCTATATTTTAGTTATTTTCAATATATGAATGGAAGCTTGAGAAGTTGAATTCTGAAATAATAAACTTTGTGTTATGGTGGATGGATGTATGTTCTTCTTATGTTGAAAATCTATCAGCTTCTTAGAATGCAGTTTTATATTGAAGTAATTGGAAATCTTTATTAAATCTCATTACTGTGAGTTGTTTTTATTTTGATGAATGATTTGCAGTGGTGATTATATTATGAAGAATATAAGTTTATGATCATGGTTATGTGAATTTTTTGTGCTTCTTAAATTCTTTAGTTGTTCCTTGAGATTCATTGTCGTTATTGCTTTTTGGGTAAAAGCGCCACCTTTCCTACTTTCTGGTCAAAAAGAATATATTGTTTTGTATTCATTTAGTATCATTTGAAGGTAGTTGTGCCTTGTAAAATAAGTAGAGAGTCATTGTAAATATCATTGCAATTGACTCAACTGTTAGTACAGTTATCATTTGTATGGGTGTGATAAAATAGAGTTAAGTGACAAATCTGTAAACTAATAGATTTTTGGTGACTCTGTTGGGGACATATGTATTAAGTTGCTTTATCATTGGTCTTTATGGTACTCTAGAGAAGATTCAAACCTATGCTTCAACCTAACGTAAATTGGTTAGATGTTGAGAAAGAAGGTATTATTACTGATTTATGTAATCTAGCCTGGAGGCATAGAAGAAGTAACAAACGATTTCACCAAGTTGATAGACTCTTGGACAAAGAAGAAGAAATTGGACAAGAGTTGAGAAGACAGGATAGAGAGTTTGGTGTTTTCCATGAGAACTTCATTGTTGAAGGATGTGTACGTGTACCTAGAAGGGACAAAGCCTTTCAAATTCATGTTGTTCCTGATAATCAGCCTAGAAATTAGAATAATCCACCTAATCATCCTTAGGGTAACCATGGAAATCAAGGTAACCAAGATAATCAGTATGTGGTTGGTGACTCTATTGTTTAACATCCTTTATCTCTAAAGTTGTCTTACAAAAGGTAAACTCATGCTGATAGAAAGAAAGGTATCTCTGATTTTGCTTTTGACTTACTTCAAGCTTTGAATTTCTTCACTTTTCCATCAACTCGTAGAGTAAAATATTCTAGTAGGCCATCCTCTCCCACTCCAAACAGAGATACGTCCAGCTCTTCTTGTCAATCCATCATCTTACACGAGAATGTTTTACCTTTGCAAGTTAATTTTCTAGTTAACGTCCTAGTCAATATGGCTCAACAATTACTTGTCCCTTGGGGAGCTTCCATAGGTCCTCTAAACTTAGGAGTACAATTGCATGAATTACCTCCAAGATCTGAAAATAATACCCAAGTTTTGGGGGGATGGAAAGGTTACCTCGGATGAACACCTGGATGCTTTCCATGCATCTTTCTCTATCTTAGGTGTACAACATGAGGATGTATCTTTTAGACTATTTTTGGAATCTTTGGTTGATGCAGCAGCTGAATGGTTCTATCATTTTCCTAATGCATCAATAAATAATTGGCCAACTATGAGGGACAAATTTGAAAATAGATTCAAGATAGTAGAGAATGAACACACACTAGTGGCTCAACTATCCTCTATGAAGAAAGAAGTGCATGAGCAAATGACATAATTTGTAGCTAAATTTAATAAGGTGGTGAATAGGATTCCTGCAAACGTGAGACCTAGGAATGCTCTCTTAAAGTGTTACTTTATTAGCACTCTCCCTCTAGATGTCATATTCCCTATTAAGAGAGAAGGTTTGGCTGATTTGGCAGTAGCATAGGCGATGGCTATGTCTATAGAGGATGACTTGATAACTGTTGGCAAGTGGAAGAAAGAGTTATAGACTAGGAAGCCTCAGGCAACTAACTCAATCGACCCTGTGATTCAAAGGTTGGCCAATGATATCATAACTCTAAAGAGGCAGATTGCTAAGGGTCCTCAACAACCCTTTTACCATGATGTGCCTAGGAAAGACTATAATCAGCAAGGTAATTATAATTGGCCTTTGCCTTTGACTGGTCCTATTCAAAGAATGGCCATTGAAGGTGGTCCTTCTATAAGAAAAGGGAATCACATGGTGTGTAACTTTCATCTCACCACAGATCATGATGGTGCTTCTTGTCCCAAAATGACAAGATTCATGCAGATGCTTTTTATGAATGAGCATGCTAAGGAGCCCTTTGTTGAAGAAGAATCCACTCAGTTTGGAGATGTTGTTCTTTAAATATGAATCAGATTCAGATCGAGGGGAGGATGTATATACTAAAATGGATGGCACCAATTGTGTTGTGTTCACTAGGGGTCAACATTCTCAGAAGAAAGATCATGATCCTAAAGGTCAGTCCAACAATCTTTCTTCTACCCCTAAGTATATTATGTCAAGACATGTTACCAACAGTTCAAAGAAAGCAAATCCTATTGTTCCCAAGGCTTCATCCTCTAAAGTACCTTCTACTTCCTCCTATAGAGATGTTATTTCTAATTATTTTGATATAGTTGAATCATGCAAAACCACAAAAATTTAGATATTCCAAGCCAAATACCATAGACTCAATCCCACTAAGTTAGATAGGCTTGTCAGATATGTAAAGCAAGAACCTTCCCCTTCCTATGTGAATGCACAAGTGTCTGTTGAAGCTATTGCTAATGTTGAAACCCATAATTGATCAAGTTCTCATTCCAAAATGTCCCATTCAAAGAATCCCTTTGAGAAACCTGAGCCTTTCTATGTATCTTTGTACATTGTTGGTTACAAGCTAAGTAATTGTGTCATAGACTTTGGGGCCTCTGACAATGTCATGCCTGCTAAAGTGGCCAAAGCTCTGGGCTTGTCTCTTACCTCCTCCCATGACAAATGCTATTCTATGGACTCCACACAAGTACCCATCTGAGGTCAAATCAAAGATGCACAAGTTGCTCTAGTAGAATATTCCAAGAAGAGATTGAAGTTAACCATTTTGGTAGTTGATATTCCCTCTAGCTATGGCATGCTCTTGAGTAGAAGTTTCTATAAGGACCTAGGTGCAGAGATTCAGATGGATTGGTCTCATCCACTGATACCTATATATGGTAAGAAGGTATGCTCAGATCCTTAACTAAAGGTAGAGTTCACAATATTGAAGTATGGAGACCCAAGACTGGAGATAATGAATGTGGACACTGGTTGAGGTACTTACATGTTTACCTCTACCACAGAAGAAAGTCTAGAGATGTTTAACCCTGATTTGTCTAATGAGTTATGGAATTTTGAGTTCAATGGGAGTTGTTCTACTTCTAGGTCAGGTGTTGGTGTTCTCATTTCTGTTGATGATTATAGATTTCCTTTTGCTTATAAGTTAGATTTTGAAAACACTAATAACACAGTTGAATATGAGGCCTTGTTCCTAGGGTTGGTAATGGCTAAGGAGAAGGGAATTAAGTAGTTGAAAGCAAAAGGAGATGCTAAGCTCATAGTGAAGTGGGTGAGAAATATATACTTGGTAAAAAATGAAAGGTTGAGGCACTACAGGAATAGGGTTTGGGATTGTATAGAACATTTTGATGTGTTTTTAATTAAAGTTGTCCCCAGAGACCAGAATACCATGGCAGATTCCCTAGATGTCTTAGTATGATTGCTCCTCCCTCATCCTGACTTCAAAGATGAATCTTACAAGGTGGAGGTGAAATTCAAGCCTAATGTGTCTAATAATGTACATAATTGGCAGGTGTTCAATAATAATCAGCAGATTATTTCTTTTCTAGTGAAGGTTGAATCATTTGTCAATCTATTCTTTGAAAGTAGTACTGCAAAGAGTGGTGACACTCTCGATGGTGAAGTGAGTTCCATGAATGGTCAAGATACTGAAGTCATACAGTTGAAAGGGAACAAGATTCCTAAGGGTTTGGTCTCCCTTGAAGACCTTTTCAATAGACATGATCAGTACTTTTTAGAAGCAGAAAAATTTAGTTTCCATTAGATCATCTGCTAAGTACGATCATGTAAATATTAGCACTAAAGATCCCAAATTTATCTATATTGGGAAGTGTTGTTCTCCTAAGAAAAGAGAGCATCTAATTTATTTATTAATCAAGCATAAATATGTTTTTACATGGTGTTACACAGACTTGAAGAAGTTTAGAAATGGAGAGGTACAACATCAGATACCATTGAAGCCTGGCACATCTCCATTATGGCAGAAGCAAAGAAAATATAATCCCAAAGTTGTCGAGGCAATTTTTAGAGAAATAGATAAGATGTTGAAAGCTAATATTATCTACCCTATTCATCATTCTACGTGGATTGCTAACATTATACCAGTAAGGAAGAAAAATGGGGAGATAAGAATTTGTGTCAATTTTTGAAATTTGAATCAGGCATCTCTTAAGGATAATTATCCTTTACCAGTTATGGACCACATCTTACAAACTGTGTCTGGATCAAAAATGATGTCCATGCTAGATGGTTTTTTAGGATACAACCAGATAGGTGTAGCCCCTGAGGATCAACATAAAACTACATTTACCACTCTTATTGGTGTCTTTGCTTATAACAGGATGCCCTTCAGCCTTATTAATGTTGGGCCTTCTTTCCAAAGGGCAATGGATATGACATTTGGAGATTTGAAGAATAAGATCATTGTTGTCTAAGGAGAGTTGATCACTTCAATAATTTGACAGTTGTGCTTCAATGATGCAAAGATCATGGCATCTCTCTTAATCCTAAGAAGTCTATATTTGCAATTACTGAAGGTAAACTGTTAGGCCACATTGTCTCTAAAGATGGCATTAAGATTGATCTGGAAAGAGTCAAGGAAATCCAACAACTAAACCTGCCTACATCCAAAAGCAATACCAGATCATTCTTTGGTCAGGTTAATTTCTTGAGGAGATTTGTTCTAGATTTTGTTGAATTGACTAGACACATTGCTGAGATGATGAAGAACAATCCAATCTTCAAATGGAGCAAGGAAGGCAAGAAAGAATTTGAAGATGTCAAGGTAGCTATTGCTAATGCTCCCACTTTAGTTCATCCAAATTTTGAGAAAGATTTCATTATTTACTACTATGCTTCTGAGCACACTTTGTCAACTATTTTGCTGCAAAAGAATGAACAAGGAATTGAGGCGCCAACAGCCTTTATGAGTGTGCCTTTAAAGAAACATCAATTAAATTACTCTCCTCTAGAGAAGAATGTTTATGTAGTAGTGAAGGCTCTGAAATAGTTTAGATTCTATATCTTTCATTCTCATGTTGTTGTCTTTGTCCCTAACCCTGCGGTCAAAAGTATTCTGACCAAGCAAGAAATTGGTTGTAACAAGAGAGGAGCCTAGGTGGCAAAGGTACAAGAGTATGATATTGATTTGAATCCTACTACTCTGGTTAGGGGTAGGGGTCTGTGCAAAGTGATTGATGAAAACAAACCGGTCGAAGGTGAAGATCTATCACTGGTCCTATTTACAAGCACTACTGATGAATGGTTTTCAAGTGTTTCTTATTTGTTAAGCTATGGTGAATACCCATCTCATTTATCTGCTAAAGAGAAGAGGAATCTAAAATTTAAGGCTAACAAGTATGTTATTTGGGAAGGAAATTTGTACAAAAGGGGAGTGGATAGTACTTTTATGAGGTGTGTAGATAGAGAACAACAAAGGAAACTATTGGAGACTTTCCATAATGAAGCCTGTGGAGAGCACTTTTCCACTTCAGTAACTGCCTTTAAAATATTGTGATAATGCTTCTACTGGCCAGGTATGTTCAAGGATTCTTATGATTGGGTCTCTAGTGTGATAAATACCTGAAATTCACTAGTAGACCTCACTTAGTTGGCCACACTCACATTTTGACTGCTACTGATTATTTTACTAAGTGGGTAGAAGTCGTCCCAATAAAGCATACCACTTCTAAAGTTGTCTAAAATTTTGTTAAAGAAAACATATTGGTCAAATTTGGTATCCCCAATAAAATTGTTGCTGATAATGCTAGCAGTTTTTCCTCTGCTAAATTTTCTTTGTTCTATTACGACTATGGCATCAATCTTGCCCACTCTTCTGACTATTATCCACAAGGCAACATGAAAGATTAATCAAGTAATAAAAACTTGATTTCTATTGTCAAAAGTTGGTAGATGAAAACCAGAGAGGATGGCATAAGAGTCTTTATGAGGCATTATGGACAGATAGGATAACTCATAAGAGAGCAATTGGGATATCCCCATTCCAATTGGTGTATGGAATTCAAAGTGCTTTGCCTATTCCTTTGGAGTTATCTACACTAAATTTGTAAAAGGCTATTAAGGATGAACAATTTCAATCGTCACTAGAAAAGAGGATTGTGTACTTGACAAAGATTGAAGAGCAGAGAGATGAAATGGTTGACAGAATAACAAGACATCAAGTAGTAAAGAGAATCTTTAATAGAAAAGCTAGAGAGAGGAAATTTACAGTTGGAGATGTTGTGTTGCTATGGGACAGAAGGAGAGAGCCTAAGGGGGATCATAAGAAATTAGACTCTTTATGGAGAGGGCCATTTACAATCAGATAGGTGATCAAAGAGAATGCCTTTCTGTTGACATATCTAAATGAAACTCCAATGCCTCTTGCCTACAATGGGCAAGATCTAAAATTATATAACTGGTAATGTTGTCATATGCCCCTTTGCACAATAGTCTCTATCTTTGTTTTCCTTGTGTGTTTGTTGTCATTACTTTTTGTGTGACTTTGTTGCCCATGGAATAAGGCTTTATGCTAGTTTACCTAGATTCTCTGCATCTTTTTAGTCCTTGTCCCCTTTCAGAGCCTGTTGTTACCAAAGTTTTGAAGTTTTTGCCATTTATGTGTCAAGTGAATGTCCCCTCCTTTATTCTTTATTGTTTCATCCCTTTAACTAAGTCATGGCCTTTACTTAGGTGTTTTGTCTTCACAATCAGTGATTTCATGGTTTTCAAAACCTTAGTCGACGGGTTCCAAAGTTTTGAAACTTACCGATTTCCTGACTCTTCTTTAAAGTCATTAGTTGAGTCTTCATTATCAGCTTTGTGTTAGTCCTAGTGCTAATTCTTTCTTAGTCGGCAAGTCAGGAGTTCTTCAAAATTTTGAACTCCTTACTGATGGTTCACAAGTTCTAAAAATTGTCGATCCTCCAACTCAAAGCTCGGTTCACTTTTCAAGGATCCATCTTTCCATTAATTAACATGCACAGCAGAAGTGACACTTGTCATTTCATAATAAATAAGGAATGTATTGAAAAGTGTGATTACATATGTTTTAAAGAGGAATTAAGGTAGCTCATTTATGAATGGTATAACTGTGCATGTCGTCGAAATTAATGAGATTTATTGAAACATTTTAAAGGGTTGCCACCTTCACATATATCTTATTCTGCCTTGTAGCTGGTATACTTCAAAGAAGATCTAGACTATGTCTTCTGCAAGTTATGAACATGGACTCTTGTAACCAGGTTAGCTAATTGGCACTTCTTCTCATTTGCTCCTTGTGATAAATTTGAATTTCTTGAGTCATTTCAGTGGGAAGAGCAGTTTTCTTTCATGAGTCTGGATTGTTTGTTTCCCCCAAATGTTTTGGAAATTTATTTGGTGCCCCTAGAAGTTACAAAAGCTTTTGTTTACTAGTTTCTTAAACAAGTAAAGATGAAGTATAAATATCAGGGTTTTCCCATTGCTTCAATTATTGAGAATGGTTTGACTAAGGTGAGAGATACTGAGCTTGGACATATAGACTTGGGTAATTTTTGGGCTCTAATGGAGAAAAACCCAGGACACCTATAGCTGAGAAAATTCTAACAAGCAGGTTAGCTCACACTAGAGGTTTTCCACCTACTATGCCATGTCTAGACTTGGTTGTACATGTGCAAGGAATTAGTTCCTTGAATCTTAGGAGATAAGAGCCTTTGATGGCTCTATGATTATGAAAATTGATGCTAAAGTTGTTTCTCATGCATTGAGATTACATGATACAGAAGAATTCATGGAGACGTCTATCACCATAGGGTGGAATTATTTTTTGGAAAAGAAATATTGGTGCTTGAAATCTATTGTGGGGAACTGGTTGAAAGTAGAGAAGAAGGGAAAATCTCAAGTTCTCGCCAATCTAAAGAGAGCACATTTCAAGGAAGAAATTTCAGACATGATCACTCTATTGCACCATGTCATTGGAAATGCAGAGTCTGATTTGTTTGAGAAGAGGATGTGCCAATTCATTTTGGTAGTGTGTAGTGAGTGCCAACATATTGACTAGGCTAAAATGATCAATAATCAATTAAAGGAGCAACTTGCCAACTTCCATCAAAATGTCTCTTTTTACATGTGCTCTTATTTTTTTTACATTTTAGCTAGTAAAGAGGTTGTATGGGCGGGGCTAAGGACTCAAGGGTCTTTGAAACCAGAAACACTTGTGTACGAATATTTCCCTCAATTGCAGAGAGAAATTGGGATGAAGGATTATCGTCGTGTCAGTGATGCATTTCTCATATTTTCTGTAAGAAAGATTGAAGGTAACCTTGAATTGAGAATTTCCCCTAAGGTTGCTTCGTTGGTGATGAGATATGGGAGCTTTTATATTTAGTTTGATAGGCTCACCTACCTTCAAGTTGGGGGTTATGAAAATGCCCAATTAAAATTGCCAAGATATGTATCTAATTACTTTATTCTTCTAGAAATTTGTCACCAGATGGTGACTGTGAACAGTAAGTACCATGGCATGAAGAAGAAGGGATATGCTTTTCCTATGTCATTATCATTTTTCACTTGCAAAACTAATGATAATGCTAGAATATAGAGAAGATTCTAGCAGAGTATAATTTTCGCCCCTTGTCTATGAGACCATTTTTTTATAGCAAAAACTTTGTTAAGAGGAATTTCCACTGAGGTAATCTCGATGAACACCAGCCACATTTGGAAGATTATTGGGAAGATTATATTGATGAAAGAGAGGTCCAAAGAAGGGATTGGATGAGGCTAACCTTAGATAAAATATGTGCCTTTAATTTGCCTCATCAAACTCCAAGTGGTGTAGATGATAATTCTGATATAATTGATGAGGAATACCATGATGTTACTTCTAAACCCCTGCCTTAGATACAATGGTCTGAAAAAGAGATTACTGATATTAAGGTTCAGTCCTCCTTTATTTTGGATAAGACCAAAAGGTGTCTTGAGGGGAAGATTCGAGAGCACACTGGTTCTTCTTCTATGTAAAAAGAGTCTAGAGCAAGAGAACAAAGAACATCCTAGGCCCCTAGAACCCAAAGAACTTCAACTAACATGGAGACAACTCAACACAAAGTTGGTTCACAATCTGGTGGGGATGGAGAACAACTTGAGGATAATAGGAGACTAAAAGGCATATGTGAGAAGGATGGTCAACCTCCATTTGTGAGAATAGGAGTAGAGAAGAAGCTAGATGCCTTACAGCAATTGCTGGTAGATCATGTGGCCTCTCTTAATTCCCCTGTGTCTGGCAATGATTCTTTGATTTTTCAACAAATTGGAGAAAATAGTGTTTTTCATTCTTTGTTTGAAACTCCAACTTCCTCTGGATTAAATGAAACTCTTGTACATAATACTCCCAATCAGCCAAACAATGTTGTCTTGGGTGCTAGTGATAATAGTGTTGTGCTACCATCTCAGTCTTAGTTAAAGAAGGTTGTTGAGAAAAAAGAAGAGGTACACTCCTATGACATAAATGAATGCAGATACTATAGCCAAGTTACTACAAACTACACCTAAGCCTAAGAAGGATAAGAGGATGTCTAGGATGGTGAGTGATTCTTCCTCTGGGCATCAAATTTTGGAGATTGCAGATCCCATCAGTGATAAAAATGAAAATGAAGTCACAAAAGTAGACTTCAACATGAGCAAGATTGATATGGGTCCTCCAACTATCGAAGGTGACATATATCATACCAAATTTTTTGTAGGCATGCTGGAAAAAAGAGTTAAAGACAAACAACAAGAGAATGCAAAATTACAAGCCCAGGTGAAGACTTTGACTCCTTTTATTTAGTCTATTTTAAATATTACTTCTCAGTCTTTCTATGCAACTCCTAGCATTACTATTGATGGTATGGATCCTAGTATGTTACAACAAATTAAGAGATACCAAACCCTAGCCAAAGCCACTGAGTAATGGATAGAGAAGGTTACCTTTGATAGCCTGTTATACATCAAGGAGGCTATGAGATTGTATGCTCTTATCTCAGATAAAAGGAAAGGGTTAGCAATAGAGCTACAAAATGTGAAAAAGAAGGAAAGTGGCTCGCTCATGGTTTCCAAGGAGGTGCAAGAGATTATTAAGATTAATACAAGTGTTCTGATGGATGAGAAAATTTTGAATGAACCTAAGGAAAATGACTCTATTTCTTGGTTAGATGCTCTTGAATGGAAGTTATCTATGCTTGGACAATATAATAGTGAGATAAGGGGAATTCTCAATCAGTACCGTGCTGACCTTATAGGCATCCAAAAAAATTGTAACATTTTAGAGACTAAGATTCTGGATGAAGGTTGGGAAAATTTGCATGATGTGGGAGAAGTAAAGAAATCCTTCAAGGAGACAATCACTATGGAAATCATTGGTGTTGATATTGTTACTAGTGAGTCACTAGGTAATCTTGAGAATATGGCAATTTACCTCAAAACTTTCAAAGTGGCAGTTGATGATATCAACAAAAGGTTAGCAGATGTGGAGAGGACAATAAGCAAATGGAAACTCAGGGTACACATTACTATCACTCCAAGTAGCAAGATTTTAACTCCTAGCATCTCTAGGCACAGAAGTTACAAGGCAAAACTTCAAGCACAGATGGAATCAATTGCTGCTAGTGAAAAGGACAAGGAGAGTGAAGTGACTTGGGAGGAAGACCAAGTTGTTGCCATGTGATGGCATATCATATGTTTATGTTATTTGTTTAAACATTGCTCTGAAAAACTGTTATTTTAAAAGACTTGTTATTAATTGTCTTTTTAATCGATTGTCTTCAAGAAGCCATTATTATTTCAAAACCAGTTATTTTATGACAAGGCTATATATACTAAGCCTGTCAATGCTTATAGGATCTTTTGGCAAACTTTGTGTTGTTGATAGGTCATTTTATGTTATGCTATATTTTTTGTTATTTTCAATATATGAATGGAAGATTGAGAATTTAAATTTTGAAATTGTAAACTTTGTGTAATGATGGATGGATGTATGTTTTTCTTATGTTGAAAATCTATCAGCTTCTTAGAATGCAGTTTTATATTGAATTAATTGGAAATCTTTATTAAAGCTCATTACTGTGAGTTGTTTTTCTTTCGATGAATAATTTTTAGTGGTGATTATATTATGAAGAATATAAGTTTATGATCATGGTTATGTGAAGTCTTTATGCTTCTTAAATTCTTTAGTTGTTCCTTTAGATTCATTGCCTTTATTGCTTTCTGGTTAAAAGCATCACCTTTCCTACTTTCTGGTCAAAAGCATATATTATTTTTATTCATTTAATATCATTTGAAGGTAGTTGTGCCTTGTAAAATAAGCAGAGAGTCATTGCAAATATCATTGCAATTGACTCAACTGTTAGTACAGTTATCATTTGTGTGGGCGTGAGAAAATAGAGTTAAGTGACAAATATGTAAACTAACAACTATATGTAAGACTTCATCAAGCAAGGGCAATGGATAATTGTATTTTTAGATGCCCTATTCAAGTTTCTAAAATCAACACGTAGTCTTATTTTACCATTATTTTTTATAACTCAAACCAAATTTGTAACCCACATAGAGTGTCTAACTAGAAATATAATGTGAGTTGATAAAAGTTTCTGCACTTATTTAAATATTAATGGCTCCAACAATAGATTCACTAGCCTTTGTTTTTGTTCGAATGGTTTTGTTCCTGTCTTGAGAGGAATAGTATGAGCTATAATTGAAATGTCATAGGCTTTAATATCTTTATAGCCTCTAGCTATGATATCAAAAAATCAGTAAGGGTTTTAAGAATATATCTTCTCTCTTCATTTGTGCATGTCTTTCCTACCAAAACCTTCTTTTGTCTCTCTTCATTTCCCAAATTATGAGGGTCAACCAAAGAGTCTTTCAACTATTTCAAATTAAATTTAAATTTTTTGTTGCCAATATCAAATAATTTCTCTAAGGATACCATTCTTGTTGGGATGGTGTTAGTTTTCAAATTTAGCATTCCTTCATCATCCCATTCGACATCATCTCTCTCTTCTTCATCAATTGTTTGGGTATTAAAGATATCTGAATTATTGATGAAGTCCAAAATATGTTTGTCATCATCATAAACCTAGAAATCCTTTATGTTATTTGGTACCAAAGGAATGGAGACAAGTTCTATGTAGAATTTCTTCAACTTGATGTGAGTGATATGTTCTAAAGTACTTGCGTTGACAGCTTCCAAACCCTATTGTGATAATGAGAAAGCATCCTATCATCACACTTTTATATACACTAAATTTTCTTAACAATAAGTTCTGAGTCTTCAAAAACTTGCAAATTCTTGACTCCTTTACTTATTGCTAGTTGAAGTCCATGAACTAGTGACTCATACTCAACCACATTGTGAGAACAAGTAAATTGTAACCTAAATGCAACCAAGTGCAACCTCCCATTTTGATTTACTAACTCAATGAATGCACCACAACCATATTTTAATTTAGAACCATCAAACCTTAGAGTCCAAAGCCATTCATTAGTTGATTTTTCTTGCCCTTAAGTACTCTAACTTGATCTTGCAACATTTCCTTTAACCTCCAATATATAAATTCCTAATTCTTATGCAATATAAGTTATTTTGTTAGGGTTATTATACTCTATGATAACATGTTTCGACCTTGGCTCTCTTTCAATATGAATTTGGTTAGCCACTCCTAATTGAGGTAACCACATGTGAGAAAATATGTAGCCGCCATATATTCATTGATAATATTTGAACAATCCTTGCTTAAAAGCATCTCATTTGTCTTAGGAATGTTGGCCACTTGTATGTCAATTGTTTACTGGATATTTAGGTTTATGGCCAATTGTATTGGGATGTTATTGAGCTCTCCAATCATGTTTGATCCAACTAAACAAACCTTTTATTGGTCTTCATTGAGATCATCCCAAGCTTCTAAAAAATTAAATGCAACATCACATTTCCCCATGCACCTGAGTCAACCAAACAATTATGTATGTTCTTCCCAAAATTTCTAATAGTAAGCAAAAATGGAGCATTTCCTAATTTTCCTTTAAACAAATAAACATTAGCATTTGTAACCTTATTATTTTCATTAAAACTCAATGAAGAAAAATATTTAACAAGCAAATCTTGTTGGCCACTAAGATGGATTGCATCATAAATAGAAATATTGGCCTTAGTCCTTTTTAAATCTTTAATTAAATTATAACTTGATTTGCTTGGCTCAATTGTCTTTTCTTCTCCACGAGAGGTTGGATTATTTTTATATGGAATAGATCTTGGTGATCCTTTGGGTGGATTAGTATTGTTAATAGCATTAGGATTGGGTGAAGTCTGAGAGTTGTTTGGAGGAATTTAAGTTGTAAATGGTTATTTTGTCTTCTTAGGTAATATGAATTTACTCTTAGACATTGCCTAGTTGTGTTGACCTATTCAAGTGTTTCATCAATCTTGTTTTCTTCCTCATTACAAATATCAAACAATTGGAAAGCTAAAGTGGTTCATTCATTATCATTGGTGTTTGTTGGATTTTATTGGTTTAATACCACCTTCATATTATTGATTTCCTTTTGAACCACTTGGAGTGTTTTTTAAAACTCAAGACAATCTAGCTCATCATGATCAATAGTATCATGTATTCTACACCAATTTAGAAGTGTCATCTCAACAAGTTTGACTACATTTACCCAATTTTTGTTAGACTTATTAATGGCATCCATTGGGGTAGGAACGTCTCCATTATTTAGGCATGTATTCCATGTTTTATTTGATCTTTACAAATTAAAACCCCTGCTCCAACTACTATTGTTCATCAGTTGATTTTGAAGCATTTGTTTATGAAGGGTAATCATCTCATTAGTGATCTCATTTACCAAACCTTCAAGTTCAACATTGTTGCTTGCTAGATGAGATTTCCCCTGCTATCCTTGTTATCCTATAGTGGTATTGATGAATGATCCTTGTCTTGGAGTAGTAGTTGTAAATGTAGGATTATTGAAAAAGGAAGGACCAACCTATTGGTTACCTATATGGTCAATTGTGTTGTATTTGTTGTTGGCTACCATATTGTTATTTGTGTGGGTAGCCAAGTTGAAGGTGTTTTTATCCACTACATAGTTATTGAAGAGGATGGTACTCCTTGCTTATTTCTCATTGATAACTTAAAATTACTTAAGTTATTTCTTATCTTGGGGTCATTCAATTAGGTAGGATTAGTCTATTGGTTTTTGGAGGAGAACGCAGTGTTATATGGGTTGTTGGAGACCACATTATTGTAGTAAGTGGGTACTTATTGTTGGGTGTTTACCTGCTTGTACATTTGACCCATAGGTACCATATTCATTTGTTGGTTTGAGTTATAGTTTCCAAGAATAGAATTAATTAAGGGAGTCCCTTGCATAAGAGCCTAGTTTATGTGTAAAATCTGGTTTTGCATGGTTGCCTATTTAAAATATGGTAATGGATAAGGTTGTAATTTTGTACATCATGTACTTATCAATCTTAATAGTCTAGGAATAGACATGGGACATCATTATTAGATTATTTGTTGGAATTTAATTGAGTAAATTTTGCCTCACAAACATTGAGGTTAATGGGTCCAACATTTTCAAATAAGTTTCAATTGTCATGTTCTTAGAAACGTTGTATAGAGGTTTAAGTCTAGTATATAACTTGTAAAATCTCACATTAAATTGACTAAATGGGTTGTTTGCATACATTTGAGCTATGGAAAATTGGTGATACATGACCACTAGGTCAATTGGAATTTTGAAATGATCAATAAATGCATTTTCTAAAAAAATATAGTTATTGATAGATCCACTTAGAAGTCCTAGATACCACATGTAAGCTACCTTGTCAAGTGTATATGGAAAGAGATGACATGCCACATCCTCATACTAAATTCATGCTCTTATTATTGCATTTTGAATGCCTCTATATGTTTGTCTACTATTCCAATACCTCCATGAACATATTTTGAGCAACATCTTTTGAGGTTCTTGGGTAAATTGTGGAGACCACCCACTAATTCCAAGGGACAATTCCTCCTCCTAACCAAGCATGTTTTACCACTATTCTAGAAGGAATAGTATTAGTTGCTAATGTATATGTTGTGGATGCAGTGGCAGATGATGGAGGTGAGCTTTTAGCACTTGATGGTTGTGGACTACCTCGATGAATGTTAATGTCCATTGGGGTTGAAGGTGTCAAGTATTGAGCATTGTAAGTCAAAGCTTGTAGAACTTGTTGTAGCTAAATTTGTTGTTGTTTTAGGTTTTTTTTCTCTTGTTCTTTTATTGTTAGGTAACTCATGCTACTCTTGTTTAGATTTCCCTAACTTTGTCCTAATTTGTATACCCTTTGGCTCCAATTCTAGCCCTCCTTCTAGCGCCAAAATTAGTTGATTCATGTTTTATCACACCAACACATTAGAACAATGTTAGTTCCCTAATTGAAAGGTTTGCTAACCCTAAGAGTCTTATTCTAATTTCTATTAGCAATAATCACTAAAATACCTTAGTAGGTGAGCTAATTGACAATCCAATGCAAGGGGCTCCAACAAAATAATGGGAGTTACAAACTTGGTTTGAAAAACCTACAATGTTTGGACACTTGAAAATAACCTAAAATTTAATTGAATTCCTATATTCTTAGTTTACAAATGATATTTTATGAGTTTCTTTAATTTCAAAACTTGCAAACAAATTTGGAACAACTTATTCAAATATTAGAACTTTTACAACCTAATGTTTTGAATAATTTAACTCTTTATAATATCTGACAAGGCTCCCACAATTGTAAAATATGTAAAATTATGAACACACTTAAATCATCACCTTGTTATCAAAAGAACAAATCTCTCTAATTTTGTAATAGCATGTACAAACACAAATACATCAAAGAATTGTTCAAAAATCAACATTGGAATCCTTGCAGCAACATCTAAAACCTTGGAAATGATAATGCAATTTGATGGAAGTTGAAGAGTTTCCCATTTTAAGCTTTAAAATGATGAATCAAGCCTCATTAGTTTCAAAAATAATCTTATGACACACACAATATCAAAAGTTGTAAAGAAAACTTTTTTAAAATGTGAAAAAATGTCATTAAACAATTGATAGTAGTTTCAAAATTAATTTACATATAATTTTTCCATAGAATGATGTTCATAACCTTCATGACAAGTTTGAATATTAGAATTTAATTTGACTATGAAGAGTAGTGGGAAAATCATTCAATTCTTACACAATTATGTACAAATGTTCATCAAACCCTTTTTACATAGAAAATCTAATCTAACCCTAAGCTAGCAACGATAAAAAAAATGGAAAAAAGAGAAGGGGAAGAGAGAAAGGTTATAAAAATCTAAGTCTACACTCCTATACTTCACACATCATTTAGTAAATAAACAACTTTTATGATAACCATTCCTCGTCTAACCCATTCCTGCTATCATAATGTACAAAAGTGCAATCTTCAAAGGAAATAATAAACGTGCCCAGTAGATGTTGAAATTTTCACTTGACACAAAAATGTTTAGGTTGATGATGTAGAACACCTCATGATGCAGAGGTCTTCAATAGAAATGTGCAAAATGTTTGTTTTTGTCAATATCGGCAAGAGACTTTCAATGTCTTACCGACATATGCTTCTTTATCCTTATCGCCAAGACATATAACTATCGGCGAAGACATCATTCCCTCTGCCGATGTCACTTGTCACTCTGAAACCCTTTGCCAACTCCTTCGTCAGCCAGACCTTCACCATCAGTCCAACTTTAAGCCACTCTGCCAATACACCTCCTTACGCCGATGAGCATCTCATACCGATCTCTATTGTCTCCCCGATACTACTAATGCTGGGTTCCACCGTCGGCCAGACTATGACTATCGGCGACACTTTTAACTTCTCCACCGATGGCATATCTCAGGCCGATATACTCTTTGTCGGCAAGATGTTCACCTTCGGTAGGACTTCACTCTTCTCTTCCGATCATGCTTCTCACACCGATATGCCTTCTATCGGCATGACCCTATTGTTCGCTGTGACTTCCAAATTTGTTTCTGACGACACTCCTTATGCCGATATTCTTCATCTTTGACTAAACATTTGTTGACTTGATGAGTTGGTTCTCCTCCCTGCTATCACCGGTCATCCTTTGCATCCACGGACCAAATACCTTTCCAACATACAAACTAGATACCATTTCAGCCGGTCACCATTTGTATCAAATACATTGTATGTCTTTGTTGTATCTTCAACATACAACAGCAAAATGAAATTGTAGTATACACACAAATTGACAATCATATACAATAACGATATACACATACACTGTCTATGACATACCATGGACATATACACAGGAAATGTATTTCCTCAAATAATCTCAACATACACAAGGTTTAACATAGAATGTACACTGGCGATATACACACTAATGGATACTCAGACGCAATAGCGATATAAACAAAGCAAATACCTACATTCATTTGCGATATATATAGGAAATTTATAACTAAATTTTTCTACCGATAACCCTCTCTGAAACGGATCCTGCCATTTCTATACTGCCATGTATAACAAACAAAAGAATGGAACAAAAATGGAAAGATATTTTACAAATCCATTCCACTGATTTCACAGAAATCCACCAGTGGAATGGATTTAAACCTGTATCACGGCAAATAGAATAACTAAAATTAAAAATACAACAGTTCTATACAGATAATAAACAGGCAATTCGGTTCACCAAAATTTCACACAGGATTCAAAATTTATAGAATATGATTTGTAGAATTTTCTATTCTCTCCTTCCAACTTCTTACATTTGAACAGTTTCAGAAAAAAAATGAAAGGGCCCCTTTCTCGACCATCTCTCCCCGTTTTTGTTAACCCCTTCCTTGGTTTGCAGGATTTTGATTTAACCAAGATTATTAGCAAAAAACCCTAATTAATCTCATGACACCTACTTTGTAGAAGACAGCAAAACTCCTAATGACAAGACACCTTGTTTAACCCTTCACAACACCCAAAATGTCAGAAATGGAAATTTTGATGTTTACAGACAGGAAATGCCAACATAAAATGTCACATTAGTTAATGACATACAAATTCTACCAAGTAACATGAAATGTCAAAATATATGTTAAAACCTTATTCTTCTCCCTCTTGTGCATCTTTATCCTGGTGAAGGGGTGCTCCTGCACCATACTCCCCTAGAGAAGAGATCTCAAGCCTCTTTGAGATCAGAGTTGGGAGGTCTGCACCATGGTTTGTAATATGATCTGCAGTCATCCAAACAGCCTCTGAGTCAGGTTGCCCGTGCCAAGTCACCAAATACTCCAGGTATTCTTTATTTCTTGTCTTCTTTATCACTCTTGAGGCTAAGATATGCTTCAACTTTGGTGGATCATGCTTAGGAATATCATCATCTGCTACACGCTGCAATGGTTCCTATTCTATATCTGCATTTGGCTTGTATGGAGTCAAATCACATACATTGAAAATGGGTGACAATCCAAGATCAGGAGGAAGTTGGATCTCATAAGCGTTCTACCCACACTTCTTTAAAATCTGACATGGTCCAATCTTCCTCTACATTAGCTTGGTATACTTACCTTTGGGAAACCTCTCCTTCTTCAGATTTACCCACACCAAATCTCCAACCACAAACTGTAAATCTCTTTTCTTTTTGTCAGCATATGTTTTGTACTTCATTGTAGCTTGGTGAAGTTGGTTCTTCACTTGGTCATGCACTTCTTTAATGGCTGAAGCAAAAGCTTCTCCATTTACACTAATAGGCTCTCCTGTAGGTAGATCTCTTAGTTCTAGGATACCCCTTGGATGAATTCCATACACTATCTGAAAAGGTGATTTTCCTGTACTCCTATTAATGGTGTCATTATAGGAAAATTCTGCTTGTGGGAGGATATTATCCCATTTCTCTCCATGCTACCTGGTTAAACACCTAAGTATATTACCCAATGAACGGTTAACAACTTCAGTCTGCCCATCTATTTGAGGATGGTAGGCTAATGAGAAGGACAAATTGGTTCCAAGCTTCTTCCAAAGAGTCCTCCAAAAATGGCTAATAAATTTTACATCTCTGTCTGAGACTATGCTCAATGGCAATCCATGGATCCTCACTATTTCCTTGAAAAACAGATCTGCAACATACGAAGCATCACAAGTGGTTTTGCATGGCAAGAAATGTGCCATTTTACTAAATCTATCTACTACCACAAAAACACTATCATATCCTTTCCTTGTCCTAGGCAAACCTAGTACAAAATCCATGCTTATGCTCTCCCATGGCCTAGAAGGAATGGGTAATGGCTGATACAAACCTGCATTTGTGGATCTTCCTTTGGCTTTCTGACATATTACGCATGCTTCCACAAATCTTCTCACATCTAACCACAGCTTAGGCCAATAGTAATGCCTCTTCACAAGATCAAGAGTTTTATCAAGACCAAAATGTCCTGCCATAGCCCCACAATGTTTCTCCTGAATAATATTCAGTCTCATAGAACATCTTGGAATACATAACTATCCACCCTTGAAAAGTAATCCATCTTGGATCAGAAATTTAGAAAACTCAACATGATATTTGTCTCCAAAAGAAGTACATACCTTGTAGATCTCTCCAAAGTCTTCATCATCATTATACATTGTCTTCAAAGAATCAATCCCAACACTCTCCAATTGGATCTGATTTATGGTCAGAACTCTCTTGCTCAAAGCAAATGCCACTTTGTTCTTAACCCCTTTCTTGTGCTTGAGTGTGAAAGTGAAAGCTTGCAAAGTTTCCACCCACTTCATGTGCCTATGGTCCAGCTTCTCTTGACTGTTTATGAAACTAAGGGCCTGATTGTCTGTGAACACTATGAATTCTTTGGGCATCAAGTAATGCCTCCATTTCTTGAGTGATTGGACTAGAGCATACATCTCCAAGTCATAGGATGAGTATCTCTTCTTGGCATCATTTAATTTCTCACTGAAGAATGCAATAGGCCTACCTTCTTGGCTGAGTACTGCTCCAATTGCAATATGACTTGCATCACATTCTACTTGAAAAATCTTGCTGAAGTCAGGAAATGCAAGAACTGGCTGCTCTGCCACCTTCTTCTTCAATGTTTCAAAGGAATTATCTGCCTCCTTTGTCCATGTAAACTTGCACTTCTGTCCTCCCTTTATAGTGTCAAGCATGGGTGCACAAATATGACTAAATCCCTTCATAAACTTCCTATAAAAGGTTGCTAACCCATGGAAACTTCTAACATCATTCAAGGTTTTAGGTGTTGGCCAAGACAATATGGCACTTATCTTCTCTTGATCCATTTTCAGTTTGTTATGTGAGATAACAAATCCCAAGTAGATGATCTCTTCCTGCATAAATAGACACTTTTCTAAATTGATCATTAGCTGCTCTTCATATAACCTTTTGAGAACCAAGTCTATATGGATGAGGTGATCTTCCCTCATATTACTGAAATCAGGATGTCATCTAGATATACTATGCCAAATTTTCCCATGAATTCCCTCAAGACCTCATTCATCAACCTCATAAAGGTACTAGGGGTGTTGGACAAACCAAAAGGCATGACCTTCCACTCATATAACCCCTCATTAGTCTTAAATGCAGTTTTCCACTCATCACTAGGTCTAATCCTAATTTGATGATAGCCACTCTTCAAATCTATTTTTGTGAAATATTTAGCACCTCCTAAACAATCAAGTAAATCTTCTATCCTAGGGATTGGAAACCTATACCTGATTGTTATCTTGTTGATAGCCCTTGAATCAGTGCAAAGTCTCCAAGTGCCTTCCTTCTTTGGTGCTAGTACAGCCAGTATTGCACATGGGCTTAAACTTTTGCCAATTAGGCCTGTCTCCAACAATTCCTCAATTTGCTTTGCTACTTCTGCATTCTGATCTGGAGTAAGTTTGTATACTGCTTTGTTGGGAAGTGTAGATCCTAGAATCAGATCTATACAATGGTTGATGTCCCTAATAGGTGGTAGGAACCTTGGCATTCCATCAGAGATAATGCCTTTGTACTTGCCCAATAACTCTTGGACAGCTGGGTCTATGAATTTTTGTCTCTGTTCTCCCTTGACTTGTTGCTATTGTTCTTTGTTTACCTTTAGGCAAGGTATTAGAGCATATGCAACTGCTCCTTCTTCTCCTATCCCCTTCATGAATTGTTTGCTTTCTACCATCATCACCTTAACTTCTTTTCCTTTTGATTCCACCTCATTCTCCATTAATGGTAGTAATTCTATCACCTTACCATTCTTGGTGATTGAATAGGTGTTTCTAACTCCATCATGGTATGCTTTCAAGTCATACTGCCATGGTCTTCCAAATAGGAGATGGCAAGCATCCATCTTGGCAATGTCAAACAATAACCTATCCTTGTATGGGCCAATTTGAAATTCTACCCAAGCCTGTTCTTCCACAACTGTTTGCTGACCTTGGGTGAGCCATGAAATTTTATATGGGCAAGGATGTGGCAGTCTCCTAAGCTTAAGCTTTTCTACCATCTCAATGGACACAAAATTCTCAGTAGATCCAGAGTCAATCAAAACTTTACATACCTTTCCTCCTGCCTTGCAAGTAGTTCTGAAGAGAGACTTCCTTTGTGGAGGTTCTTTTCTAGGCACCTTCATGGTGGTCATTGCTCTCCTAATCATCAAAGATTCTCCATTCTCAGGATACCCATAACTGTCAAGAGCATTCACACTTTGATTAGTGCTTGAGCTTGCTACACTTTGACAATCAGATTGATCCTCTTTTCTCCTATTGAACTTGTTGCCTTTGCTGGACATCTGCTGGCTATATGGCCTTCTTGATTGCAATTGTAACATCTGATAGGCCTTCTGCCCTGAGATCTTCCTCTAAATGGTGGTCTTCTGCCCCTAAAGTTTTCCTTTTGATTGTAGCTTCCCCCTTGGTTCTGACTGTTGTCTCCTCTGTTGTTCTCTTGATTGGATTCACCCTGGTATCCAAATCTATTTCCTCTGCCTCTGAAAGGACTTCTTCCTCCCCTTTGCTGTCTTCCTCTACCTCTATTGTTCTGCTCATGCCTTCTCTTTAATTTTTCTTCCACTTTGAGTGCTAATTGGTAGCATTTCTAAACTGTATCTAGATTATGCAGAATTTAAATCTTCTTGGATGTTAAACCTTAATCCATTGAGGTACCTTGCTACCTTTTCTTCCTCACCTTCCTTTACCTTTGTTTTTACACACAGTTTCATGAATTCTTCTATGTATGAGCTGACATCTAGCTCCTTCTGCTTCAAATTTTGTTTCCTCTTATGTAATTGGATATTGTAATCCAATGGAACATAGGCTTCCTTCACTAAAGCCATCATTCTCTTCCATGTTGCAACTCTATTCTTTCCCTCTTTCACCCTGTCATCTTGGATGAAGTTCCACCAAGTCAGTGCAGCTCCTTTCATTTTGGACTGAGCCATCTTCACTCTTTGGTGTCCTGGTACCTCCTCGGTCTCAAAGAAATTATTTAAGGAGTCTATCCACTCCATTACTGAATCAGGTTCCATTTTTCCTGCAAACACTGGCAGGTTTATTGTCACATCCATGGTCCTTCTTTCCATGGACTTAAGGGCATTGAGTAAGGGTCTCTAGTCTGCAGGAACCTCTATCTCTTCCTGCTTACGGATCTCCTCTTCATCCCTGTCTTCTCATTCACCAGAGTTTTCCTCTCCCTTCTCTACTCTGTCCCTCAACTTCTCTAACTCTTCTTTCAATGCCTGATTCTGAGCTCTATCTGCTCTACTCTCTGCCATGTGCTTTCTTACTAAGGCCGTCAACTCAATGTTGGTCATCTTTGTTGGGTACGTTTCTAATCCTTCTCCTTCTAACATCTTGTCTTCTTCTTCTTCCCAAAGAACACTCCTTCGCTCTGATACCAATTTGATGCAAAGGTCTTCAACAAAAACATGCAAAATGTTTGTTTTTGTCAATATCGGCAAGAGACTTTCAATGTCTTACCAATATATGCTTCTTTATCCTTATTGCCAAGACATATAACTATCAGCGAAGACATCATTCCCTCTGCCGATGTCACTTGTCACTCCAAAACCCTTTGCCAACTCCTTCGTCGGCCAGACCTTCACCGTCGGTCCAACTTTAAGCCACTCCGCCGATACACCTCCTTACGCCGATGAGCATCTCATACTGATCTCTATTGTCTCCTCGATACTACTAATGCCGGTTTCCACCGTTGGCCAGACTATGACTATCGGCAACACTTTTAACTTCTCCACCGATGGCATATCTTAGGCCGATATACTCTTTCTCGGCAAGACTTTCACCTTCGGTCGGACTTCACTCTTCTCTTCCGATCATGCTTCTCACACTGATATGCCTTCTATCGGCATGACCCTATTGTTCGCTGTGACTTCCAAATTTGTTTCCGACGACACTCCTTACGCCGATACTCTTCATCTTCGACTAAACATTTGTTGACTTGATGAGTTGGTTCTCCTCCCTGCTATCACCGGTCATCCTTTGCATCCACGGACCAAATACCTTTCCAACATACAAACTAGATACCATTTCAACCGATCACCATTTGTATCAAATACATTGTATGTCTTCGTTGTATCTTCAACATACAATAGCAAAATGAAATTGTAGTATACACACAAATTGACAATCATATACAATAACGATATACACATACACTATCTATGACATACCATGGACATATACATAGGAAATGTATTTCCTCAGATAATCTCGACATACACAAGGTTTAACACAGAATGTACACTAGCGATATACACACTAATGGATACTCAGATGCAACAGTGATATAAACAAAGCAAATACCTACATTCATTTGTGATATATACAGGAAATTTATATCCAAATTTTTCTACCGATAACCCTCTCTGAAACGGATCATGCCATTTCTATACTGCCATGTATAACAAACAAAAGAATGGAACAAAAATGGAAAGATATTTTACAAATCCATTCCACTGATTTCACAAAAATCCACCAGTGGAATGGATTTAAACCTGTATCACGGAAAACAGAATAACTAAAATTAAAAATACAACGGTTCTATACAGATAATAAATAGGACAATTCGGTTCACCAAAATTTCACACAGGATTCAAAATTTACAGAATATGATTTGTAGAATTTTCTATTCTCTCCTTCCAGCTTCTTACATTTGAACAGTTTCAGAAAAAAAAAAAAAAAAAAAAAAATGAAAGGGCCCCTTTCTCGACCATCTCTCCCTGTTTTTGTTAACCCCTTCCTCAGTTTGCAGGATTTTGATTTAACCAAGATTATTAGCAGAAAACCCTAATTAGTCTCATGACACCTGCTTTGTAGAAGACAGCAAAACTGCTAATGACAAGACACCTTGTTTAACCCTTCACAACACCCAAAATGTCAAAAATGGAAATTTTGATGTTTACAGATAGGAAATGCCAACATAAAATGTCACATTAGTTAATGACATACAAATGCTACCAGGTAACATGAAATGTCAAAATATATGTTAAAACCTTATTCTTCTCCCTCTTGTGCATCTTTATCCTGGTGAAGGGGTGCTCCTGCACCACCTCACCATTAGATTTAGACATCAGTGACATGGAACACATATCAAACTCATCAAATATTTGGTGAACTAAATGTGTGAAATAATATGAAACATGCTTAGAGATTGAAGACCATAAAAGGAAAAGAGAAAAACTCAAAAATGAAATTGCAAAATTTGTATTGTATTAAGAAGAAAGGTTTCCAACCCTTTGAATGATTAGTAATTACACATTTATAGGTCACTTTGGTTGAGGAAGACTAAAATCTATTCCATCCAAAAGGCATAAGAGACAAAATATACAAAGAATATCAAAAGACAAATGTCTTTTTGCACTTTTATCCTATTCCCTCATTACACTTGAGAAAAAATTTTACTTGTAGATGAGTGTCACAAAGTTGTGCACACTCCTAGTTGTCCCTAGTAAATTCCTAAGATTTCTCTTACAAATAAGATACAAAATAGTCCAATGCCACCTTGACAAGGTATAGATCTAGACCATCTAAGTGTAGGAACTTTACATCAATCTTCATAGAAACCTCTTGAAGTCTTCTATACATACCTAATTGAGAACTCTACCATCCTCTTCTCAAAGTCTTCATAAGAGACTCTTACTCTCATCATATGATTGACTAACATTATATCAAATCTTGTATCCTTGGGAGATTATTTTCTAACTGTTTCCTAAAATTGATATTTCAGCACCTAGACAAGCCTAATATTGTGTTCTTCATCATAAAGAGAGAACTTTGTATTATCCACAAATTCCTACATATTTCTAAGTATATTTTGTATGATAGTGCCTTCTTGAATTTTCTATGACAGTTATTCAAAATTTTCATATAAAATTTGTAAGCCATCTTCCATTTCTTGTGTATAGTAGGCCCGTTATCACTCAACACACCTTCACTTACCAAATATTGGAAATCCATTTCCACCACTTTACTATCTAAAGAAAAACATATTCTCTAGCACTCAACTCATTATCTACTCCTTCCATTAATATTTTTATAGCATCTTCCTTAATTACTATTGCAATCCTTACGTCAACAATCTCTTTCATCACCTTGTATCCTAGAGATATTAATGATGCACTCCATGCACATGTAACTCTCATAATATTTCCCAAATCCCCCTAGTTGGAATCTTTTTTTCTATAACCTGAACATATTACAGGGCTTGAACTATAGCTAATGAATCAATGGGAACTACCAAGTATTCAATATATGTTGTAAAATGTGATACTTTATCATTTAGCTCCTCCTTGGTGGCCTTGTGTTTATCCATCTTTTGAATCATCCAATCAAATGACAATTTGGAAATTTGATTCATCTCTTCCCTTGATTTTTTACCCAAAGGAACTATAGTCACTAAAAATCTGAAGGCTACATTTCTATCTCTAACATGTTAGACAAGGGTGTTATAATTTATTCCTATTAGAATCCTTGACTAAAAATGGTGATAGAGGATATTACCCATGTTTTCTTTAGGGGAGGTGGTTTAACAAACATAGATCCTAGTCGAGTAAGATCATCTAATGAGGGATTAGGAACCCTTTTCCTCTTCTAAATTATTTGGTTAAACCATTTTGTTGTATAAGTGGCTAACCCCTTTTGTTGAGTACACCCTTCTTCTTCTTCTTGTGCACTTTGATCTTATGAAGGGTTGGGATGATGAGTTGGTGCTTTATGTGGAGGGGTTGGATATTTCATTGTAGAGGGAGTTGGATATTTCTTGGGAGAGGTATTAGGAGATTTTGGTTTTGGTTTCTTGGGTGGAGACTTAGGTGGAGAGAAAATAGGAGTAATTTAAGAAGTGGTGACCTAAAGATTTCTTTTGAAGAAGGAGAAGTGGGAACATTGATTTGAGCTTGATCAACTTGGGTAACAGTTGAAGGGTGCTTAAGAGGTGAGCATTGATTTTGAGAAAGTCATTGTCCCTTTTGAGCTGGCCCTAAACATACAATCTTAATCTTTGGTGGATTCTTTTTCCTCACCAATTTTTGAAATTCCTTTTCTTGTTCATCCTTTTCTTCATTTATCTCCTTCCCTTTGATATTCTCCTATAGATAAATGAAGATTATCCATTACCTCTTCTAACCACTTCTTGCCTCTCTTGATTATTGTATGGGTTATGGCTTCTATAGTTTTGAATTCTTCAACACTCCAATCTCTTGCATGAAAAGGTTTATCAAAAACTCTTTCAAGATCATATGAAGGATCTAATACTTTAACTTCATCTTTCAATCCATCAAGGACATTGGCAATGTGATACATCTTGATCTATAATGCAATCATGCAAGAATGATTCCTTCTTCGTACGTCTAACTAAAGAGCACAATTAGCCCAAAAATCTTCTAGATGAAGTTTATACAGATAGGAATCCCTTAACCCTTCAATACAAGATCTATTATTAAATGAATCTCTTACTACATAAGATTTGAAATTCATTGTTGAAAACTTTGCTTTGACATTCCTAGCTGCCTGAATTGTGAGGAAAGTGTACCTCCTAATGGATATGGGAAATGATACCCCTTTTACTTTTCTCTTTAAACACAATTTGTGTGCCTCTAAAAGTTATCTACACACTTAACCAAATCCAACTTGTCATTCACATAGGTGGTTAGTTTTGATGGTGCTTTTGTAAAACACCCGACTCTTGTGTACGAGGAAGTAGCATACTGAATATACTAATTACCTCACTTTTTTATTTTCTTCATTGCCTCAAGGGACATCCTCTTAGAAAAATCATTTTCTAACATTCTAATAATATAGAAAATAAAGGCATCATTAACCCTCCTAAAATTTTATTACTTTGCTTCAATTATAATTGGGATAGTACTCATATAGTTTTTGTCCTCATCCCATGATTCCTTCCTTCTACAAACCAACAAACTATTGCCTCCTAGCCAAAGCATACACAAGGTATGAAGTCATATCTAATTGCGTTGATTCAACGGCATTACTCAATTACTCATGTAATTTATCGTTAATAATGGTGGCTTAATCAATAAACTCTTTCCTAGCAATGATCTTTGCAATATATTGAAACATCCAAGGTTGGTATTCCCTTGCAAGTTCATCTCCTATAACCCTACTCAACAATGTAATCATATAATTGATCTCTTCCTATAAATCACTTCTAAATAGCTTCTTGGGGATCCTAGAAGATGATATTTTAGGTTTAGAGAACCAATTCTTGTTTATAATCTTTGAACATTGATTTGCACCAGCTTCATAGTATTCCTTTGACATATCCATAGCTAGTTGCACATATTCTTCTCTAGCTGGGAGATCCAACATTTCTTAAATGTATTGTGGTTGTATTTGGAGAAATACATTTCTTTCTATATTTCTAACCACTCTGTCCCTCTTGTTGTAGTTTCTTACACATTTCATCACTAAGTTAATAGATTGTATAGATACCAAGAATGTACTCGCTTGAATGAGACTTGTGTCTTTTTAATTTTGTGCAATAGAGTTTGTTTTAGTAGCCTCTCTCATTCTCTTGTGAAATTATTTCAACTATGTATGTCCTAGGTTGGATCACTGATATTGCCAAGTTTAGTTTTTTATCTTTGAAGGTGGAACAACACCCTTGAATTTGTACTTCATCTTGATCATGGAAGACATTCCAATTTATGTATCCTTCCAAGGTGAGAAAAACTTAGTAATGAAGTCTCAAGAAATTGTACCAATGTTTTAAAATATTTCAAAAATTTAGCATTCCCCATCATTAATGTCAATTTATTGGTGACACTATTTAATTACAATCCTCAAAAACTATTGCCCTAAAGAAATTTAATGGTTATGAATCAATTTGCAATAATTTTTAGGCTTGTAAATCACATTGCAAGGTGACAATTTATATTTTGGATCTGACTTAAAATTTGTAGGTTTGAAATAATGCAAAAACACCTTGGTTTGCAAATGGTTTAGGGTTTGAAATCCCAATGAAATTTTTTACACTTAGGATGTTTTGAGTTTGGGGCCAAGAAACAAGATGCATTCCTTACAATTCTAGCTTAGGATTACGAAAGACCTCAAAGTTTGGGGCCCAGAGGAAAATTGTAATTTGTAATTGCGAGTTCAATTTACATTTTAAGTTTGAAGTATAGGCTAAAACTATCTAGGTGTGGTGGGTTTTAATAGTTCAGAGTCTAATTGCAATTTTTAATTTTACGTTCAAGTCAAGGTTTGGATATGTTGGCAAGAGACACTATATGGACTCATGATTGTTGTCATTAATGGCAACAAAGGTTATCCCACACATCCGCAAGACATGATAGGTCCTCACCAGAAGTCAGATTGAAGAAGTGTTAAGGTCTGGTAAGCAAGAACAGAGCAGTCAGTAAGGTTCGACAGACAGGTCCGGATCTCCCAGTAGAAGTATCTCAGTGAAGTATAGATTTGGGGAAGTCAAGAAGAGTATCTTGACTGATAGATTCCAAGGTTTGAGCCTCCGGTGTAAAAAGGATAAAGAGATATGAATACTTGAGTGTCAGGTTCCCAAGTGACAGTGTGAACAGAGGAAGAACTGACTGGCAGAACATCAAACATTATTCCAGATATGTTACTGATGATGGAAAAGGTTTTTAAGGCATAAGTTATGTTTGGCCGACATGATTGATGACCTCTACAAGTATATGCTTGATCCGCATTACTTGGTGTGCAAGGATTTAGCCGACAAATCAGAGTTGAGGAAAGTATTGACTATTCCAGATGCCGACTAGAAAGGTGATGAAATCACTTGTGTGGATATATATAGGATTGACTTAGATGTGAATGTGTGTGGTGTGTGTTGTGTGGTGTGATGAAAAGCAGAAAAGTAGAGTGAAGATAGTAGAAGAGGTCCGGAATGTGAAAGTACTGTTGCATTAAGAGAGAGTAATAATGAAGTGCAGCAGATCAGTCTATTGAGCTTAACCGAAACTGAACCTCAGCATGTGTGGATGCTTCTCATCAGTTCAAACATTGTGTTATATTCCTTTCTTGTAGATAGTGTATCTCTTGTAGGTAGTGAGCCTCTTGTGAGCAGTGTGCTCGGGTAGTGAGCCCTAATTGGCAAGTGCCATATTGTTATTCTATTCTTCTAATAGAGAATAATATCTTGGGTTAATCACCCCGTGGTTTTCTCCCTTAATAGGGTTTCCACGTCAAAGATATTGTGTCATGTGTATTTCCATTTCATGGTTATGTTTGCTTGTTTGAATTGATGTTGCACTAATTATTAAGAAAGTTCAGAAAGCTGAAATATTTAAGATAACTAATTCACCCCACCTCTTAGTTATCAACAATTGGTATCAGAGCCAAGTTCCTCCTAACACAGTCTAACAGCTTGAGGAAGATCTGGGAATTCAAATGGATGTATATGGTTTAAGGGAGCAACTCAAGACTACCCTTGATGATCTTGAGCAGTCAAACTCTGAAGTTAATGAATTAAAGGAAAGACTCAAACAGGCTGATGATTTCATGAAAGAACTAAAAGACAAATTAAGTCTCTCTATGAAAAAGAGAAAGGAGCTACTTCAGCAATTGGCAAGTCAAGGTGAAGCCAATGATACAAATGAAGATCTGAAGGAGAAAACCAAGTTATGTGAAAAGTTATCAAAAGAAATCATTATGGTAAGACATGAAATGGAATTAGGAGTTATGAAGTTTACCCAAGAGGTTGAAGAGCAAAGAAAAACTGAAGATGATCTAAGACAATCTCTCAAGGAGAAATCAGAAGATTGCCACAAGATGGATAGAATTATCAGACATCTTGAATCCGATCTTGAAGATGCTAAAGATAATGAAGAAAAACTTGAGGATCAAATTGTCTCTCTTAAAAGGGATCTTCAAACAGCAAATGAATATAAAAAAAATTCAAGATAAGTTCTGCTCAACTTGAAGTTCTTCTTGAAAGTCAAAAGAGGGTAGATGACAAGTGTGGTCTGGGATATGAGAAAGGAGAAAGTTTCGGATCCGGTCAGAAGAATCTTAGATCAAAAAATCCAAGGAACATGCCTAGAAGACCTCCGGTAAGACAGCCTAATGCTCAAAGATATCCACCCTTCAATGGATATTGCCACAACTGCAATAACTTTGGTCATAAAGCTAATCAGTGCAGAAAGAGAATAAATCAGACCAATACATCATTCTCCAGACAGTGTTTCAACTGCAAAAGGTATGGTCACAAATCTCATGAATGCAGAAATATGCAAATAAACAATTCATTTAATGGTAGATGCTTTGCATGCAATAGAATGGGTCATATGGCTAATCAATGCAGATCAAGAGGATATCATTCAAATATGCAAAGAAATGTTGTTTGCCAAATTTGCAATAGATCCGGTCATATTGTAAAATTCTGTAGAAGCAAGAATCAGGACAAAAGAGGTCCAGTATATCATAATCAGAATCAAGATAAGGGAAAACAAAAAGTGAATGTGGATGAAGTTCAAAGTGAGATGAACAAGATTTGGGTGAAGAAAAGTATAGAGAATGTAGGGGATGGATCCGCACCAGACTCTGGTGCTAATATTCCTTCTGAAAATTAAAAAGTGAGCTCTAGCTCAGGGGGAGACACAAAGAAAACCTTGTTCCCCCAGCCAGTCAATTGGTGCTAGAACTGGCACAAGACGAGTTGTGGATTAAAGGGTTCATAAGAGAAACATCCAAATAAACTATAGTTAAGATTTGGAAGATCTGCAAGATGTTTAAGATCAAGATTGATCTGGTTCTTCAAGCCTTCCAAATAAGGCAAACCGGAATGACTTAGGTCGAGCATTTATTGCAAATTGACATTAGGGTTTGCGGAGCATATAAGGGTTTTCTCATTAAGCATTTGTTCATTCTGCATTCAAGAAGAAATGAAAAGAGAAGCTCTGCAACAAAATTCCTCAAGCTCATCAAAGATCATTTGCAAAAGTCAATTCATCCAGAAATTGATCCAACTAACTCTGTGAAATTGAAAGGCGCAAAAGGTATTCCTCATTATCAAATATCTCTCTGTAAATCCTTGAATGATGGGTACTCCAAATATTGTGAAGATCTCTGATAGGCCTCGCCCCAAATTCAAGAAACATCCATACAAATCCTTGGAAGTAGATCCCCTAGGATATTTTTCTAGTGTTCCGCATGGTGTGTTGCATGTAGAAGATGTTAGGGCATATATTCATGCAAATATTGAAGAATTTGGGGAATCTAAGCTGGCTGATATCTATCACAATCAGCTAATAGATGATTCTTTTGAGCTCAAACCTCAGTTCAAGGCCATCCGGGATAAGCATTTTGCACAGTACATTCATTTCCCCTATTTTGAAGAAGACAAATGGGTCCGGTACGTGTTGAGAAAAGTACATGATAACTTCCTATGGTTGAATAGACCATTTAAGATTACCAAAGATGCAATTAGGGCAGTAACCAGTCTGCATTCATCCGGTGAGATACCCGTTCTCAAATCTATCAAGAATCAGATAGTGAGTGATGTAACTGGATCAAAATTTGACAAGAGAGCTATGAAAATTGAAGATATCACTGATCCGGATATCAAATTTGCATCCATGATAATTTACAAAATTTATCACTCTAGTAGGGAAAATTCAGTACTGGGAATTGCAGTTTATACAGCTTATCAAATGCTAAAAGAAAATGCTGACTATGATCTATGTGAACTTCTTCTAAACCAACTATTGGAGAATCTACAGAAGATCAAGAAGGATAAGAAAAATTCCTTCAAGTATGGTGGGTTGATATTGTGTCTATTTTTCTACTTCATGAGTGAGCTACCCGGATCAAGTGGTTGGGTTTGGCAGAATGACAGACCTGTTGCAATCCAAATCAGAGACTATCTGCATGGGTTTGGAGATGCCAAGACAAGAAATACAGCTCTGTGGGGTTATTTCAAGAACTTCCAAAATTTGATGCAAGCAAGAGAGAGAATTCCCAAATCTCTAGTTGAAAAGTATAAGGATACAGTTTGTTTTATGGTTGAAACTGATTAGTGCCAAATGAAACTGTGGAACCAAGGACAGTCAAGATCATGCCGATGGGGTATGAGGTGGATGAGAAACTTGTGGAGCTGCATGTCCAACACATGCTTAGTCAACACAAGGATCCCAAAGCAGAAAGATTTGGAGCCTTTGAGGAGCTAAGTGTAAAGATTCATGTGGAACTCAGACAACCAGAGATCAAGAGGAAAGTGAGAAAAGAAGTTGAAGATGTTGCCAAAGGCTTTGGCATCTCAAAGGAGGCACTTGATGCCAACAAGGAAAAGATGGAAAGGGCTAAGGAAGAGAAGAAAAAGGCAGAAAAGAAAAGTGAGGAAAGTCTTCCGGCAAAATCTTCCACCCGAACCAGATCATCAAAGAAATCTACACCTACCACTGCCAAAAGTTCAAGGCTATCAAAACTAGAAGCACAATCATCCGGCAAAGGAGAGAAAAGAACAAAGACAAAAGCCACAAGGGCTTATGCTAGTCAAAGGGATGAAGAGGAGACTGAATCTGATGAAGAAATCAGGAAAATGAAGAAAAAGAAGAAAACATCTGGTGAACCCTCTACTGGTCAAGAGGAAGAAGAAAAGATAGAGGAATATGTTGAAAAACCCACTCTTCACATTGATGACATAGTCAAATCAGTCACAGTGGACGGAAATCTTCAGCCAATGGTTGAGTTATATGATGATTATGGTGAAGCAGATCAGAAAATATTGCAAGATGCCATAGTCAGGTACCTAAATATCTACAACAAAGCATTTATTGAAATTATATCTCTGGTCCCCAAAATCTTGGAGAAGGAACTAGAAATAAGAAAGAACAATGCCCAAGCCAAAGACCTAGAAATTCGGGAACAGATAGCAATTCAGCTATATCCTTCAATCGATCCCAAGAAAATGAATATGATCTTCAAAGATTGTAAGGATGAGTTCAGGAGCAAAGCAAGGATGAATCAACTTATGCTCGGAGAGACTGACAAAGTTGCAAAAGAGACAGAAGAGATCCTCTGGAATGCATTCAAAAGATTCAACATTCTAATTATAGAGGACTTGGGTACTGATCCCTCAACCACAAGTGTTGCAGAAGAATCTACTGAGAAATGACAGAAGAGGTGATGAATACCGGTGTAGAAACAGCTAAGGAATTGGAATCCTCTGCTCTAGAAGAGGTGGCCCATGAACAGACTAACATTTCTCCTCTAGATTCCCCTGTTGACCCTAGATCTAAAGAAGAAGAAATAATAAAGGAGAAAGAAAAAGAGGTGAAAAGTAAAGAAGCAAGTCAAGCTGAAAAGAACATAAGTGACACTGCAAAAGAGAAGAAGAATCTGTCTCCGGCAAGAGACACTGCAGAATTTGTCAAGGACTTCTTGACAAAAGAAACTAATGAGATGGATGAACTGGAATTACTAAAAGGGCCATTAGATTTTGACTCTCTATCTCCGGTACAAACAATGAAGATAGCTTCATTTGCAAATGCGAAGGCCAAAGAGAAACTCCTGAAATCTCACATGGAAGACTGTGAGCTTAGAGAGGTAGCATCCAGAGTGTTGGAAAAGATCATGCCATCTTTTTAGAAGGATCCCATAGCCTCTTCCTCCGGTAATCTCAAAACTCTAGTCAATAGTGTTAGCAAACATTTTGATTCTCTAGAGAAATCAGCTGAGGAGAAGGTCAGGAAAGAATTTTTGGATAAGAGATTCTTAGAGATGCAAGGGATAATATCAAATGATACAAGAGTTATGGGTATTGGGATAAAAAGTTTGGAAAATGCCCTTAAGGATGGAGGTGATGTATACAAATTTTGTATATCCTGGTCTAAAACAACAGTGGAGATTGAGAAGAAAATGAGAGAACAGGAGGATAAACTGATAAAACTTTTCTCATTTATTTTGATCCACTTACTACATCCATAATAAATCAAGAATGTCAAACGGTTGCAGTTTTAAATGAAATTAAGAAGCTTGAAAAAGAGAAGAAAAATAGAATCAGTAGGTTGAGTGAGATCAGAGGGATAATTGTCCCTAAGTTGGAGGCCATGCATGAGGCCATAAAAGAAGCTCAAATCATAGCCCGGACCAATGATCCAACAAATCTAAAAAGGGCAGATGCATTTGCATTCCTATTGAGCGGTCATTTATCAATTTTGGATGCAGACCTACTTCAGTATATGTAAGTATGCCATATGTATATACTTATGCGGACAAGTATAGTTAAAATTTTGAAAATTTTGGTGTGCGGACCCTACTCTTTGCCATTGATATCAAAGGGGAAGTGAGGAGTAGTGAAAAATGAGGAATCTAGCTAAGGGGGAGCTTCAGAAAATATACATAGAGACAGAGCATCAGCCAAGGGGGAGTATAGTGTGACACTTAGTCATTTTTCACTAAGTGTTGCCATCAATGCCAAAGGGGGAGATTGTTGGCAAGAGACACTATATGGACTCATGATTGTTGTCATTGATAGCAACAAAGGTTATCCCACACATCTGCAAGACATGATAGGTCCTCACCGGAAGTCAGATTGAAGAAGTGTTAAAGTCCGGTAAGCAAGAACAGAGCAGTCAGTAAGGTCTGATAGACAGGTCCAGATCTCCCAGTAGAAGTATCTCAGTGAAGTATATATTTGGGGAAGTCAAGAGGAGTATCTTGACTAATAGATTCCAAGGTTTGAGCCTCCGGTGTGGAAAGGATAAAGAGATATGAATACTTGAGTGTCGAGTTCCAAGTGACAGTATGAACAGAGGAAGAACTAACTGGCAGAACATCAGACATTATTCCAGATATGTTACTGATGATGGAAAAGGTTTTTAAGGCATAAGTTATGTTTGGCCGACATTATTGATGACCTCTACAAGTATATGCTTGATCCACATTACTTGTGCAAGGATTCAGCCGACAGATCAGAGTTGAGGAAATTATTGACTGTTCCGGATGCCGACTAGAAAGGTGATGAAATCACTTGTGCGGATATATATATAGGATTGACTTAGATGTGAATGTGTGTGGTGTGTGTTGTGTGGTGCGATGAAAAGCAGAAAAGCAGAGTGAAGATAGTAGAAGAGGTCTAGAATGTGAAAGTACAGCTGCATCAAGAGAGAGTAAGAATGAAGTGCAGCAGATCAGTCTATTGAGCTTAACCAGAACTGAACCTCAGCATGCGTGGATGCTTCTCATCAGTTCAAACATTGTGTTATCTTCCTTTCTTGTAGATAGTGTATCTCCTATAGGCAGTGAGCCCTAATTGGCAAGTGCCATATTGTTATTTCTATTCTTCTAACAGAGAATAATATCTTGGGTTAATCACCCCGTGGTTTTCTCCCTTAACAGGGTTTCCACGTCAAAAATATTGTGTCATGTGTATTTCCATTTCATGGTTATGTTTGCTTGTTTGAATTGATGTTGCACTAATTATTAAGAAAGTTCAGAAAGTTGAAATATTTAAGATAACTGATTCACCCCCCCTCTCAGTTATCAACAGGATATAGACCAAGTCAAGGTTCGGTGTTTATTTGTAATCTACAACTCAAGTTTGTGGTTTGCATTTTTTGCCCAAAGTCTAAGCAATAGCTTATCTCAAAATTCAAGAAATATTTGTAGTTTGGAGCTTTGAGCTTTAATTTATAATTTTAACCCAAAGTCCAGGTGAAACCTAGCTCTAGGTTTAAAGTAGAAATGTATTTTTTAATTAAACTACAGTTTACGATTCTAAAATGAAGTCCAAATTCATGGGCTTCAGGGCCCAAAATATTTTTGCACTTTGTAATTGTAGCTCTGATACATAATTTTGAGCTAAAGTTTAAACTATAATGAATTCAAATATTTCTTAAGTTTTTTATTATGCTTGTAAATAATCAATTTTGAAACCTTGGTCTTCAGGGTTTACTTCAAATTGTTTATTTTCAACAATTAAGGACAAAAGTTTAATTAACACTAGACTTGGGATTTGGAGCCTCTCAACCCAATTACACTCATACAATCATGGTTCCCATACTAACACTCAACACATGCACAAAATCAAAACCCAATTCCACCAAGAATTGCTACTAATTAAACCTAGGGTTTGAATGGAGACTTAGGGAACATATACATTAACTCTATTGTAACAGAGTATAAAATGACCAACATGTGTTAACATTAATGGATACCCACCCTAACATTTGGAATTCAAGGTAAACTTCAATTTGCAAGTATGTCGAAGTCTCAAAGGGATGAATCTCAGGGTTCAAAGTAAATTTAGAATTTGCATTTGTAATTTATATTGCAATCCTACACTAAAGTCTATTGTAGATGAATCTCAGGGTTCAAGGATGAAATGTAAAATACAATGTACAAAACCCCCCAAAGTTTGAAATTTTTAATAAAAGCAAGCTTGACTTCCTAACTTAAAGGGGCTTTAAATCAAATTCAACTTCACATTTCCCAAGGCAACTGGAGATACTTAGACACTTCCCAAGAACCTATTGACACTTGTAGAAAATCTCTCAAACCCTAGAACAAGAAACAAAAATAGAGACCCAAACATGGCTAAAAGAACACCTAAAGCATGACCAAGATTGAAATACAAAAATGCAAGATGAAAGTAATAAGATCAAAAAATAAATGGTCTCAATTTTAATAAAAATTAGAGGTGTGTGTTGTGGAGGTGACAATGAAAGCACCCCCCTTCCCATCTTCAAAAAAAAAAAAAAACCTCTATGACCAAGACATGAATGATACAAAAGAATAATGAAAAATTGATCTCACGGGATGGAAATCACTATCAACAATTAAAATCACACCTTGATTTGGAAAGGTGATAATTGATTTTACTTCCGAAGATGCAATTCACAATGATACAATCCAAATGAATTTAGAATAGGAAATTTACCTAGAGGATAGTTTTCAACACTCCATGCATCTAGGCACATAGAATTGCACTCATAAAAAAGTTAGAATAGGTCAATTTTACAATGACATCTGTATCAATTTCACCCAAGTGTATGCATTTGATTCTTTCCCTTATTTTACTGACAAGACTTGGCTAGTACAACTAAGACATCAAGTTGTGATTTAACTTTATTAATATTTATTTAGGTAGAGGTCCTCTTTAGATATGATAATGAGTATTATTATGACATGCCTCTTTTGATTACCTAGACATAGCTTTGCTACTAGCCAAGCATCCATAGCCTCAATGGAGTTGCCTCTAGTCCCACTCTAGGAATATCTCTAATATCAGTCAGGCATCCATAGCCCTGATAGAGGTTACCTAAATCACCCAGAATGAAAGATATTTTTATTTTTCACTTTTCTCATTCCATAGGCACTGAAGTTTATCTTTGGGTTCAATACCACCATGGCAATCAATTTTTCTTTTGATTTAATAAGAATTTATTATATATTTTTACTTAATACCTGTAGACACCTAAAATTGACTTGCTCTGCAAACCAATTTCTCGTATCTCTACAGTACCAATTATCCCTCCTATTAATTAAATAAATTCATTTTATTTAATTAATTTATCCCTAATCATCTACCCTCAATCATTTACCCATCCTTGGTGATCAATTAATTTATTTAATTTATCACTATACCTTACAACACTATCCTCATCGATTAAATAAATATTTCTAATATTTATTTAGCTAATTTGTCCATCTCCCTAATCCCTATTAATTAGATAAATCATTCTTATCTAATTAATCTACTCTACTAATCAACCTAAACCTAGCCTAATTGATTAAATAGCAATTATTTAATCAATCTACCCTAGCCTACCTATCCCCTAGACCTAAGTTAATTAAGCTAAACACTTAATTAACCTTGCTTAGCCCATCCTCCCACACACCTTTGAATAAAAAATCATTTTTTTATTCAAAGGGTCAAATCTTCCTTACACATCATTTATCACCCTCTTACACATGTAAGTGTACATGTGTCCTTCAACCTTCACATCTCCACATAAAAGTGAATTTTTAATTCACACTCCCCCATGAGTTAAATTTTTAATTCACTTGTCATATCTACTCTTCCTAAAAATGAATTTTTAATTCATTTTTATCTTCCACACCTTTCCCACTGTGAATTTAAAATTCACAAATAATGAGAGCCCTCCAAATCCATTGACTTAATCTCAACCCTTGATCTCTCTCATCCACTCCCCTTGTGACACTTGTTACAAGGCTATGACTTCAATCCAAACCCTAACTCTCAACCATTTCTAGCCCTTGATCTCATCTTTTAATCCTCACCCTCCATCCATTTTCCAAAAATCTATAAATGAGACCCTTCTCTAAGCCATTTTCAACACTTCTTCTTGCATCCTTACCATGCCCAAATTTATCTCAAATCTCTTCATCATACCATCATAATGCCAAAATCATTCCTCATCCCCATCTTAATCTCCATCTAAATCCAAATCTCTTATCCTATTGTGTTGAATCTCAAAGAGTAATTCACATTCATCTACTTGGGTAAATCTAAGGAGTTTGGGTGCAACTCCTTCCACCCTATCTTGGATTTGTGGGTCACATGTGAAGGTATATCATTTGTTTTTGCACTTGATTTATATTTTTCACTGTCATTTTGACTTCATAGATCACATCGGCATGCCTAGTGCGACCCACAAGGTCCCAATTTAACAATCTTGTGAGTTTTTTTGTTGTTTAAGATGTGTTTTTTGCAGATTAGCACTATCTCTCTGCGCAGTGGAGCCATTTTACCCACATTTTGGTGCTATTTTTAGACTGTGGTGGCGCCTTCTTACCATGACATTGCTTGATCATTTGGACTCACATATTTTGTGTTCTTGCACCTTTTCAACATCTTTTGTGTCTTTTGCTCTCTGTTTTGCAGGATTTTATGCAGGGACAAGGGGAGACTATGTCATTTTTTTCCTAAAATCGAACCCTTGACCATCTCTACGTCATTTTGGCGCTAAACACACCCAGTTCAGTGCTATCTTTCTCGCTGCAGAAGATAAACTAAGGTTAAAACACAGTTTGGCACTATCTTATATCTGTATTGGCGACATCTTGTATATTGGTGCTATCTTGTATATTGGTGCTATCTTGTATATTGGCGCTATCTCGTATCTATATTGGCACTATCTTGCCTCTGTATTGGTACTATCTTGTATATTAGCGCTATCTTCTGTATTAGTGCTATCTTCTGTATTAGCGCTATCTTGCCTCTGGATTGGCGCTATTTTCTATAACTAGCTTAGGGATCTGTGTAGGGTTGGGTCTCTATTCTGAAGGATATTTCAAATCATCCTAGGGCACAATCTAGAAGTTACTAACATCTTTTTGTAGGGATTTCTTAGCATAGAAAACATTTCATTTGGTGTACCTAAAAAGAACCTTTATTTTCTTAGCTTAGAAAACACTTGAATTTGGTGCATAAAATCAATCTTGCTTGCAAAATAATCTACAATCAAACATTTCATCTTGGTGCATCTAAAAAAGAATCTTTGTGTGCCTTAGTGTAAAGAACATTTGATTTTGGTGCAACTAAAATTAATCATTGCTTGCAACAAACAACTTTAGGCACATTTTCGATTTGGGCTTAAAGCGAACATTAGCTCTTGTTTGTCGTGTCTTGTGCACTTGCATGTTTATGTTATCCCATAGGGTAGAATCAAAGTATCCTCTCCCCTTGCCTTCAAAAGGATCTTAGGTGAAGAGAAATGGTTATATTCTATTTTTTCTTTTTAGGACGTGGGCTTGCCCTTGAGACACATCCATTCAGAGAATTCATTGGCGACCCCAAGCAGTACTTTCATCTGGTCTGCTATACAAAAAAGGATAAGGTGAAAGCCAAGTCTGAATCGATATGAGCACTTACCATTCGATGCTAACTTGAAAGGGAGTAGTACCTTATGTATATGAAACCCCTAATAGAGCTATTCAAAACCTTAAGTGGTTTATCGGATGCTCGTAAGGTGCCGATCCCCCGGATGCTCCCCCACTACAAACCTTTGTCTTAGTGGTCCAAATCCCTCTACCTATCCAACAAGTATTGTCCTTGCCTCGCTTTAGGTTGTACATGCTTGATTATCACATTTTTCATAAATCAAACCTTTGGCCATTGTGTTTTCTTGCTTGATTGTTTGTCTGCTTGCTAAGAAAAAATCAAATTCATCCATCAATCCAACTATTCATAGTCTTTTAGCGCCTTCTTTCCTTTGTTTAGCGCCATCTATTCATCCTTTAGCACCATTTTCTTCTATTTTAGCACCATTTTCCATCTGTTTTAGTGCCTTCTTCATCCATGTCAAAATATCAAATTTTCCCATAAAAAACATCAATTTTATAAGCCCATTTTTCAAAAAAAATCCAGTCAGGGGCTACGCCCCTAAACCCCTGTCAATGGGGGGTCATGTCTAGCCCCCCGCACCCCCCTCATGTCAAGCTGGGTTTTCCTCCCAACACCACTAAACCATCCCCCATTTATCAAACCCCACAAGTTGAGCTTATCCAATCCTTTTATTTGAGCTTGATCAAATTCTAATCCACTTCCTCTCTAGTCATAATCTATCTTCATCATCCTAATCATTCTTATCCAATTCATCTTAATCCAATCACCCATCTATCATAATCATCCTAACCACCTACCTTATCCACATCATCATCCAAATCATTCAATCCAATCTTATCCTAATCACCCTCATCATCCTTAATCCAATTCATCAACATCATTCTAATCCCATCTCATCCAAATCAAATCCAAAATCCAACCAACATCAATCCATAATCTTCCAAACCATATTCCAAATCCAATCCAAAATCAACATCAATTATCCAAATCCCCCAACATAATTATCAAACTCCAAATCCAAATCAACCCAACCAAAAAACAAGACCTTAATTGATCATCCAATCAAATCAACCAAATCAATTCTATTACTTAAGTGTCATTAGTCCACCTTAAGTATAGAGAATCATCCATCCTTTGAAGCAAATCAAATCATCCTAAGGTCTTGAATTTTGATCCCTAACATTGCAATCATCCATTTTGCCCCATACCTCGCCAACAACATGGATCCTTATGTAGCAATGCAACAATTACAAAGACTTAGAAAAATCTATGAGAACATGGACCCTAATGCTAAGGACAAATGTAAAAATGAGATTAGAGATATACCCTTAGCACACCTCATCATTGGGGAATCCCAAGCCCCTACCCAACCTTCATCATACCAAACTTCATCCTATAGGTCCACTCCATCAACCTCATATCAACCATCAACCTTGTTGGTGCCTGCATGAATAGTCAGGTTTCAAGCATCTAAATTTGTGGGCACCCTCCCAAAAAATCCAAAAAAATTTAAGTCTTTGGGCCCCCTCAGCATGTTTCATCCTAACCTGATATTCTTGGGGGGGTCATCTTATTTTCAATTATTGGCCTAATTTTTGGCAGGGTCATCATGTTTCTAACATCAGTCATCTTAGTTATGATCACCCCGATGCTGCTGCAAGGTTTCAATATGACCCGATATTTCCACAGGGCCATGTTTCAAATATCGGGTGATCTTAGTCAAGATCACACCGACGCTATTTTATCACCCTGACATTGCAAACATCAAATTTATATGGGGGTGATATCTACTTGTCCATCACCCTGATATTTTTGCGGGGGGGTGATATTTCAAATATCAGGTGATCTTACGAATATCACCTCGATATTGCAACATGATTGTTACGTCATCAGGATTGGTGGGGTGCATTATGAGGTCTTCGGCATGACAGTTACTATCGGCAGCTTTGTTGAGGATCCCCCCAATCGCCGATGAGGATACGAATGTGATGATACATGAATATGTACCAGATGGTTCATCGGTGAGGTGTATGGTTCAAATATGCAGGAGGATTTTTCTCTGATGCATCAGGATGCACCGATGAGGTTGGTCATCAAGATGATATTGAATATCAGCTGATGCGGTCAGGTGATTTTTCTTATCTGGGTGATTTTCTGATAAGGGTGATATTTTGCATCAGGGTGATGTGAAATATCGGGGTGATGTTTCTTATTGGTTGATGCGGTCATCAGGGTGATGTGAAATATCGGGGTGATATTTCATATCAGGATTATCATATAGGAGGATCATGATGAGGTATATGCTGGCATCATCAGGAGCAAAATCACTGACATCATATATGCTCATGGCCTAGCTTATAAACTGTCGAGGAGGTCGTTGCAGGGTGAATGTGGGATAATTAGTTCCTGCATGATTTGAAAAGTCAGGTCATGATTCTTGGCAGGAAAGTTTCAAAGCGCACAATCCACTGCTTTTCCCAAGGCCGCGGGTTGGTATGCCTTTAATGATGGATGTTACAAGGTATGGGCGAAGGCATGGACAGATCAAGTACCCAATTGAAGATGTGAATCCCCAGGTGGCGGCGCAAGGCTTGAGTCCAACCACCCTGTCTCTTCCTCTACTTGTTGCATTCAATGTGTTGAGCGCCATTTCTCATGATGCAATGTATCTGGCAAATTTTGAGTTGCCAAGTGATTAATGCTGAGTACCTTCATGTTGTATATAGCAAATGGTGTTACTCATTTGAGGTGGTTGAAGACCTGGGCATTTTTGTGTGAATAGCAAAAAACAAGGCATTTCCTTGTTGTTTTATCTCATTTTGGAGTTTATGAGTTGCATTATGAATGTGCATTGCAGTTATCTTCAGTTTCATTGTTGTTTTATATGAAAAATGCTCTTATGCATGTGTTTAGCTGCTTGTCTCCATGTGTTGCATGCTTTTCCTTCTTTTGAATCTGGCTGCTAAGGGTTTCTCAGGTTCTAGGGTATGGATTTCTGTATCACATGCTTCATCTCTAACTTCCATTCAAGGAGTGGATTAAATTGTTTTAGGTGAAGTATGGAGAAGGTTGTATGTCAGCTGGGATATATGTAAGTAGAGGTAGCTAAATACCTATTCTTGGGTGATGTTTGTAAGGAAAGCATCAATCTAACCCCTTGAAACTTGAATCCAAAGTACAATCCATTCTCTTGTATATGTCTAGTTGACTCCTTGCCCTGAGATAGGCACCGGTCTGCTCCTGGGTTAGTAGTTATGACCTAAAACCCCTTGTCTTGCATCCAAAACATAAAATCCATCTTTTCATAACTTCCATCCTGTTAGTTTGTAGGAGTAGGATTAGGACCCCTGCATACTCTCATCCACAACCAGATAAATATGTCCAAGAATGTTGCCAACCTTGTGATGTATCATGCACATCTTGGTCCACACATGAGAGTATTCTGCCTGTTGTTGTCAAGCTAAATCTTTCTGTCATTAGGCTAGTCAATGTTACATCTTTAGCTATAGGGATACCCCCCTTGGTGCAGCAGAACTAGAAGTGAAGGGGAGGCAGCTCATGCAACCTCCTATATCTGTTGGCCGAATCTGCCTGTGCATTGGAGCTGGCAAACCCTCTGCCGATTCGGAAACCAACAAACCTCATATCAACCTTCAACCTCATATCAACCATCAACCTCATATCAACATTCAACCTCATACCAACCTTCATCATATCAACAAACACCCTACATTTCATCCCATCCACATCATACCAACCTTCATCATACCAACCTACATCTTACATATCCACACCACCAACCTCATACCAACCTCCATCATATCAACAAATACCCTATCTTTCATCCCCATTAACATCATATCAATCTTCATCCCCTTATACATCCATGCCATCATACCTATCCAACCAATCCATACCTCTAACTTATCCATCCCCTAACCTTTGTCATGGTAACTTTGATCAAGGGAACACCAATCTAGTGCACCTTATATCCGAAATCCAAAGCTTATATCAACAACCATTCCTCCATGCAAATCCCCCATCCCCTAATCCCCATCCTCCAATCCTCCCATCACAATATCCCTCCAACCTTATCAACCTTAATCCATCACCTTATGTATCTCCCAATCCACCAACCGCTATCACACATACACCTTCTAATCCACCATCAAATCTTCTAAATCTTAAGCCCACGACATCCAAAGAATCCTTGTGGGATTTCCTCCAAAGAACATCACCAAGCAAAGCAATGGAATACCCCAAATCCTCCACCCCTCCAACACCACCATATAGTCCAACACCTATCCATGAACCATCACTACCTAAACCCATCACCCAACTATCCAATCCCAATTATAATCCTACACCATCTACACTTACTATCCATCCTTTATATTGTTCTTCAACCCATACACTCATGAAGGATGCCATCCATTGGCTATTATCAAGGAACCAAACACCCTCATACAATCCAACACCCACCATAATTCAAGCACCTACCCTCACCATCCAAGTCACTTCCACTTCTACCCAAACACATGATCCATCTAATCCAAATCATTTTGAAACATCAACCCCCTATCTTAATAAAGATCTAACCATCCTATCTAATCCCATCCCCGATCCCCTCCCATCTATTGATCACCTTATTGATCCCACATCAACCTCTACCACCCCTTTACCATCCCCCATTAATCCTTTACCTCCATCTACCAATTTCATTCCAAATCCATCCCGTTATCCACTTGGAAAAAGCACCTTCATCCGTGGTGAACCCCTTGTAGGAGGTGAACAACTTCCATCCACCACCTATCCTTCTCCAACAAATAATGGACTCACGTCTTGTTTCCAAAGCACCAAACATCCCATTGCATGTCGCATGCTCCAACATATGAACTATCAAGGAAAAGGCTTAGGCCTTCATGAACAAGGCATCTTAGAGCCCATCCACACCACATTCCATCCATCCTCGCATGGCCTTGGCTATACACCCCAAGAAAAACAATCTAAACATGTTGGTACCACCCACGCAACTTCCAAAATCCATTCATCCAATCCCAAACATGGTGCATCTCATCGTACCCCCAAAGCATATGTCACCATCCCTCTTCCATTGTCATATCATTTACAAAATCATGTGACCATCTATTTTCCTCCATCAAATTTACCTCCACTACTTCCAACTCCAAACATCCCTATCCACAAATCCTCTTATCCTCCCATCCTCCCAAACATCCCTATCCTCAAATCCCCTCATTCATTTATCCATAAATCCACTTTTTACCCCTCCACCCATAAACCCCCTAAATTTCCCAATCAAGACCAACAAAAGCACGCATCTTTCAAACATGAAGCTTCCCCCAAATCCATGGGATTCAAAAATTTGAATGCCTTGACTCATAAAGCACAAAAGCCTAAAGATGTTATCCCTTCCAAGCAAAATCAAAAATCCAAAGGGCTATCAAAGCCCACACCATCACAAGAAAAAGTAAAAACAAAAATGGTGTGGGTCCTTAAACAAAAAGCACCAAACTCTAGTGAAGCATCCACATCCCAATCTACCCCACAATCCCAAACATCCTGCTCCCCATCTAAAAATCCCATAATTCCTAAGTCCATTTGGGTACCTAAAACCCCAAATCAACCATCGAAAAATCCCCTATCCCGATCCCCATTACTCCCAACTCCACATCCAAAGTACAAGCTTCCAAATACATCATGGTGTGTGCAACCATTGGTCTTGGTTCCCCTCCACCACTTGACATTCCCACATACCCCCATTTCTCCATCTTTCATCCACTATCCTACATATCTTCCCCATCACATTCATATGGTCCATGCTATTGCATAATCCACACATCATAATCGGCATAATCCACATCATAATCTGCATAATCCACATCATAACCCACTATCCACTGACATCCATGCAATTGTTATCCATAATGCTATCCAACATGGGACCATCATCTCCTTGCTATGGAAACAGACGCTAGAGTCCCCATTCCATCAAAAAAGCAAAAAATCAAAAAAATCAAGAAAATAGTAAAGAGAAAAAATATGTCCAATGGTGAAAACCACTCCTCGTGGTGCCTTGGGCAAGTACCATGATGAAAACCCCTTGTGGGCATCATGCGTAACCCCTTCTCCATCCATTTTTGTATCCCTACACTTGGGAGCAAAATCATACCTTTCATCCACATCCTTTGTATATCCTATCCATCATCTATCTTTATCCTATCATATTCATATCCACCATCCCCTATTTATCCTAGCATTCCCCATCTATTCTATCCACTACATCCTCCTCCTTAGATCTTGATAAAGACAAGGGGAAAAATATCAACAACTTGCTTTGGACACCTCTCGGCATACTCCCTTTCCAAGCATATCCTCCATCCATCCACTACAAAGTCCATCCATTCAAACATGAACCCATCATGCAAAATCCTAAGCATTGGGGCATATGATTCCTTGCAACATAGCCCTTGGAGTAAATCCTTATCCCCATCTCTCATCCATCTATCTTGCATCCCTATCTCTATTTTCCAATCCATCTATCATGAATCTCCTCTCTATCACCTTCCACTAGCAATCCCTCCATCTACTTATCATGTATCCCTACTAGATCCTTTATCCCCCATCCTACCCCTTATCTGCATGTACCTATCCATTTATCAAAATCTCCTATCCATTATCCTTTCATCGCCAATCCCCTAACCGAATCCCATCACCTCCACCTCTAAACTTGGTGTTCCCTTGTCATTGGTATCTAGCACAAAGGCTATCCAAATGCAATCCAATGCAACCATCATAATAAATGATGCCCTTTCCAAAATCTCAAAAATCCAAAAAAAAATCAAAAAATCCATAAAACCTCAATATATATATATATATATCCCTCACAAAATCAACATCGTTCCATCAACATTTCATCATCTTCCAGCATCCTCATAATAACGCATCATCTTCCAACATCGCATCTATCCTTAATCATCCCACATCACCATCACAAATCAGAACTACATATCATCACCACCTGCATCTTAATGTGCCTTGATCCCGTGGATACAAGGTATGTAGGCAGTCTAGAATACGAAGGAAGTTTCCAGTACTTAGGTACATAAGATGCACCCATCCAACCTGCTTTGATGGTCCGTACTCGTTGAGCTTACACTAGATCCAAATGTAATATCCCAAGCATCGCATTACCTATCAAAGCATCATCCCTTAATCAAATTCATCAACTATCAAATCAGCATCGACCACAAATTGTAACCATCATATCTTGAGCCAATCTTATGACATCAACTAGGCATGATCCAATCATCAATCGATTCCTGCCTTAGGATATATCATTCCTACGATAGGCAGAATCTATCCTATCAGCATCCATCTTGGCAAGAGATACAATGACTATTTGTTTGGTTTGTTGGTCTTTTGGTTTTTGATTTTTATCTTTTGTCCTATTCACTGATCACATCAAAGCTACCTTGATCTCACTATATCATGGTATGTGGTGAAAACATCTAGAATGGGGCATAGTCTTACTTTTTGTATGTCGTGCTTGTGGGTTGGTCTCATTACTCCAAGCTAGTATTCATATCTTATAGATCATAGGGTCAGTTCTAGCATATTGATCTCCTTGTGCATTTAAGGTTCATCATACCTTTTGTGTATTAAGGGCTTATGCTATGAGTCCCCTTCCCTCATCTAGACAAGGTTGTACTATCTTGGGCATGCATGGGATCACCCTCTTATTTGCGTGTCTAGTCCATGCAAATGTTGGATAAACATCATCACCCTGGTCTTCTATACCTTGGTGAAAATATCCACTTTGCTATATTAAACCTAGGATTACTCTAAATCATTTTTCAGCACAATGATCATCCACCAATCAATCTCCCAACATCATCATTCTTTCATCTCACCCCTTACCCTCCAACCAGTTCAACCAATCTATTTCATCTATTTCGAGAGCACATCTGTGTTCTTGCAACCCGCTGTCCTCTCAAGGGGGCATCCCCCTTACCAATTATCCCCAAACCTTACCCTATTCTTCTAAGCCACTTTTTTTTTCTATCCAATCCAACTCTATATTTTAATTTCTTTGAAATAGTGTTACTTAGCCGCAACACCATTTCAAAGAGGGGCAAATGTAGACACCTAAAATTGACTTGCTCTGCAAACCAATTTCTCATATCTCTACACTACCAATTATCCCTCCTATTAATTAAATAAATTTATTTTATTTAATTAATTTATCCTTAATCATCTACCCTTAACCATTTACCCATCCTTGGTGATCAATTAATTCATTTAATTTATCACTATACCTTACAACACTATCCTCATCAATTAAATAAATATTTCTAATATTTATTTAGCTAATTTGTCCATCTCCCTAATCCCTATTAATTAGATAAATCATTCTTATCTAATTAATCTACCCTACTAATCAACCTAAACCTAGCCTAGTTGATTAAATAACAATTATTTAATCAATCTACCCTAGCCTACCTATCCCCTAGACCTAAATTAATTAAGCTAAACACTTAATTAACCTTGCTTAGCCCATCCTCCCACACACCTTTGAATAAAAAATCATTTTTTTATTCAAAGGGTCGAATATTCCTTACACACCATTTATCACCCTCTTACACATGTAAGTGTACATGTGTCCTTCAACCTTCACATCTCCACATAAAAGTGAATTTTTAATTCACACTCCCCCATGAGTTGAATTTTTAATTCACTTGTCATATCCACTCTTCCCAAAAATAAATTTTTAATTCATTTTTATCTTCCACATCTTTCCCCGTGTGAATTTAAAATTCACAAATAATGAGAGCCCTTCAAATCCATTGACTTAATCTCAACCCTTGATCTCTCTCATCCACTCCCATTGTGACACTTGTCACAAGGCTATGACTTCAATCCAAACCCTAACTCTCAACCATTTTTAGCCCTTGATCTCATCTTTTAATCCTCACCCACCATCCATTTTCTAAAAATCTATAAATGAGACCCTTCTCTAAGCCATTTTCAACACTTCTTCTTGCATCCTTACCATGCCCAAATTTCTCTCAAATCTCTTCATCATACCATCATAATGCCAAAATCATTCCTCATCCCCATCTCAATCTCCATCTAAATCCAAATCTCTCATCCTATTGTGTTGAATCTCAAAGAGCAATCCACATTCATCTACTTGAGTAAATCTAAGGAGTTTGGATACAACTCCTTCCACCCTATCTTGGATTTGTGGGTCACATGTGAAGGTATATCATTTGTTTTTGCACTTGATTTGTGTTTTTGGCTTTCATTTTGACTTCATAGATCACAATACCTTAGTTGCAATCACCTCATCAGATAAACTCAAGAGTATTTAATGTGTAGAGAGTGAGGATAAAAGTTATGCAAAATACATGTTGGAATCACCCATACCTTCTTAGGCATGAATGCAATTCTACACATCCAAATGAAAGATTCATGAAACCTTCACCCTAGGAATTGACCTATTATGATTGTAGAAGGAATAAAATGCCTATGAAAAAAGCTAGGAAGTGCAGTTGGACCATGTTGCAAGTCACTTATGATTTTGTCCTTTAATCTACAAAAGTAAGGGAAAAAGAAAAAGATAATGATAGATTTACCATGAAAACTAAAGCTTCAAAGAAAACATGAAATAAGGAAAATAATAAATTAAAAATAAAAAAATGAAAACCAAAATTGGACTATGTACAAATTGATGAACTCTACCTATTAGTCTTAAATGTAGTGTTTGAGAAACTACATGTTTACATGAAGCCGAACAACCTCACCATCTAAAGTTTGAATACTAAAGGTGTTTTCTCCAAGAATTTTAGAAATCAGTTAAGGACCTAACTAGATGTCAAATTTCTCATGGTCCTCTTTTCTTTTCTGGGCCTTGTCTCGTAACAAGACAAGATCTAAAATCTAAAAGCTTTAACTCTAGCTCTTTTATCAAACCAGTACATGACAACCTCATAATGCTTGATAAAGTGCTACAAAGCAACATCCCATTTTTCTTCTAACCAAAAGAGGTTTAAAAAGTAGGTCTCCACTACTTTTTACCTCAAGATATTAATTCATAAACTAAAGACCATGAATTTAGATTTTTCAAGAAAATTGGCTCCTACCCATAAACAAGATGATATGGAGGATTTTTTTAGGGTAGCTTTTGTTCTAGTTCTATTAGTCCACAGAGTAAATTTTAATTGATTGTGGCAATCCCTTGAATTTGTGTCTAGTATTGTTTTAATTACATCCAAAAGATTCTACTTTCTATATTCAAATAGGTTATTACCTTGGGGATAGTAATTGGAAGAATATTTTAATATTAAGTTATGATATAACGCCCATTTAGTAAATTGTAAAGATTATGGCCATTATCACATACCAGAGCATAAGATATTCCAAAACCTTGTAATGATGTTATCCTCCAAAAATATGATTACTATCTCGATGGTGTAATTTTTGAGCGCTTGAGCTTCTATCCACCTGGTACAATAATCTTTATCCATGAGGATGAATCTATGTCCATTTGATGAGCGTGGTTTGATGACCCTGATGAAGTCCAGACCCCATTTATAAAATGGATGAGCTTTAACCATGGGTTGTATTAGGATGTGTTCTCTATGTGCAACGACTTGGAAAATATGACAATTCTAAACATGCATATGTGCATCCTTAAACTTGTAGGCCAATAGTATATTGCTTGTAAAATGTGTTGCACTGTTGCATTATCAGATCTATGACATGTTCCAAATTTAGCTATCAAATTATCTCAAGGATTTTGTTGCTTCTTGTTTATCTAAACATCTCAAGTAAATTCGTTCATGATCTTTTTCTATAAAGTGTACCAGCCTTTATCATAAAATTTGTTGATTTTATTCTTAAATCTCTTCTCTATGTTAAACTCATAGTATCTGGATATCTTCAATGTAATAAATATGACATCACATCTTCATACCAACCATCTAAAACTATGTTCTAAATAGTGTACTATTGGCACACAATGTGAAGATCAATCTCTAAAATCATCTTACTCAAACCCTGCCCCTGGATTATTTTCATGGGTTGTATCTCAATGTCAAATTATTGTAACAGCATAGCCCACTTGCCTCTCCTCCCCCCTATCTCATTCTATATTAACATGTCTTTCACAATATGATCAAGAACCATTGCAAAAACTTTACTTCAAAATATATAGTGTTGAAATTTCTTAATAGCTTTGACCAGGGCAAATGGTTTTTTGTCTATCATTGAATATCTAGTCTCAACATTGTGAAGTGGGAAGCTCATAAATGCAATGGGTCTTTCATCACCCATATATTTCCTTTGTGTAAGCACCACCTCCACTGAATGTTCTAAGGAAAAAGAATAAGTGTAGAAAGGATGTTTATAGTCAAGACTAATCGATATTGGAGTATCAATAATGTTTGTCTTAAACTCTTTGAAATCCTTCCTCTCTTCAGGGGTCCCTTCTATCTTAGCCTCCTTTTTTCACATTACATTAAGAGGCCTATTAGATTTTTTATGGAAATAGCAAGCCAAAATCTAGAACGCTAAAGGCATGCACAAAGAGAAGATCGGAATGAAGGATACAAAAGAGATCAAAAGTGAAGCTACAACAAAATATGCATTGCAATATTACAACTAGATTACCAAATACAAGCTAGGTAGTGAGTTTATATAGACTCAGGAAGAGGTTGGAGGTGGCAAAACCAATTAATAGGGAGTGACCACCAAGTGGGCCAAAGATAGTAAAATCATCTTCCCAAGATAGAAAATTTGTAGGATGGTGGCACCTCAAACTACCCACTCACCTAATTATACTCACTTTATTAATCTAATCAAGATTAATAATACGTGTAGGAAAAACCTTAGGAAAAGGGGAAAAATACCTACACTAAAACCCCCTCTTAAGCATATCTTAGGTGGGTGAAAAGATGGGTCCTGGGAGATGAAGCCTGATGAGGTACCCATGTACAAATATTTTCCCTAAAAAGAGAAGAAGCCCCCCCAAAACAAAGAAATACAATCCACCCCCCCATAAATAGAGAGAAAAAAGAGGACTAAGAAGCCCCTAAAAGTAAGAAATTGTGCCAATGCTTGATGCTCGAAATTAGATGGAGAAGATGGTCCATGATCATCGAACAACATTCCTCCCCTTGGGAAGAAACAAGACCAAAGGTGAATTCATATTGTCTTCCCATTCCTGAAAAGAATATAAGGGAAGAAAGATCAAGATGTATGATGTCTCTAAAAACTGCTCATGTGTCTCCATGTTGCTGTCAAAAGTTGCCACGATCAAATCATGAGTCCCAGGCCTAACTGAAGAAAGTGACAATCTAGAACCTTGTGGAAACTGATGTGGAAAAAATTGAAGTATAGAGATTATTCCTCCAAATGTTGTTCAAGGATCTCCAAGCCAATGCCAAATTGTGAGAAATGATCATGTGGAGAAAGAACAAGAGGGACTGAAGGTGCCCTATTCATATCTAAAGAAGATGATGCAACTCCATAAGAGCTAAAATCAAAGGGGAAATGATAATCCTCAATAGTGTCCTCTAAGTCAGCAAGATAGGACTCGCAAAAAAACCTGGAATGTTTGTTAAGTACTCATCCCAAGGATGTATATCTAGAAGATGATGAATGTCTTGCTACACTAAATCACTAGAAACCATGGATGTAGCAATACTAGCAACAAGTGATGGAGGAGATGGAATGGCGAAATAGGTCTCTGGAATCTCATTTGATGAAAGAACACCAAGATTTAGATGGCCATATTGTATCTCCTCAAAAGTTTCCACACCAGAGGCTTGAGTGTGTACATTAGCCAAAGGAACAATAGGAGCAAAATGTGAGAAGCTGTACACTCAAGATTGATGATCTACCTCCCCAACTATGGTGTAGTCATGGCCAGAGGGTTTATAGAATGAACTGTCCAAACCATGCAGCTAGAGTAAACACAATGAAAACAACACAATCATAGACTGTAATGAAAGATTCATATATTCATAATATCGAAGAATTACAATGTTCATATGTTGCCAACATGTAGGCTACAATCCAAGGGCTCAGAGGCCTGCTTTCCAGGTTACAACTATTGCAAGTATGTTCTAATTGGTGTTGTCATTGATGTCAACATATTTGTGTTGTTATTTGTGTCAACTATATCTTTTGGCATTGCTATTTGGTGACTAATTGAAGAACACTATCTCAATATTTTGCTCTGCATATTTCCTGTGTTGAAGACCGAAGTATGAGCTTTGGATATGTTTTAGAGAAGTGTTTGAATATGTTAAATCTAGAATTTGGTGGTGGGCATGTGTACAAAGATGGGGGACCAAAAATTTGTGAAAATCACTTTTTGGTCCATTATGCAAATAACACGAGCACATTATAACGCGCTCGTATTATAACGCACTCGCATTATGGCTCGGTAGTGGCTCGGTCACTACCAAGACATAATGCGAGCGCGTTATAACATGCTCGCGTTATTAAAAACATAAAAAATAGTGTATTTTTTATGTTTTTCATAACGCTCTCTATTTTTTATGTTTTTCATAACGCGAGCGCTTTATGATGCGAGTGCATTTTAACGTGCTCACGTTATAACTTGCCTTGGAAACTACCAACCCTTAGGGTTGGATTTGCTTTGGGCATCCAACCAAAAGGGTTGGACTTGCATGTCAAAGCCCAAAGATGTGTTTTTTATAAAATATAGAAAAACAACTAAATGTTGAGCGTGCTCTCCATCAAGTTTGCACATTTTTCAATGTCAATCTAAAAAAATGCCACAGTAATGTCAAGCTCTCTCTTACCTTTCTAACCATATAATTTTTTCTACATTTCAAATACGTTATGGTTTTGATCTTCAATTTCTTTTGCTAGTCTCTTCCTATTTTGCCAAAAACCTATGTATAGTATTTTTCATATCATTTTTATCCGTTCATCCAAACTTGAAAAAAAATACATTTTTACATTCTAGACTCTATTCTATACACATTAAAAAAAAACTAAATTTCGATTAGTTTTCAAAAAAATTAGGGGGGAGCATGCTCAACTTTTTATTTTTCAGGATGTGTCCACTTTGAAAATTCATAAAAAATCATATATCCATTAAAAAATTAGTAGAAAAATCAGGCATAAACTAGATGACATTAGCTAATTTTCCACCGAAGTGATTTATGAAATACTTTTAAAAAGTCAACATTTTAGGGGGAGCACCCCAGACGCTATGTTATGTTTTTCTGATAAAAATAGGACCAAGTTGTGTGCTCCCCCTTTTTGAACCCCTTAATCTCAACCGTTTTTGAAAAAAAATAGTAGTTTAGAAACTAGATTCAGAGCACTACGACTCTTGTTTTTGTTGTATCTTCAAATTTTGAGTGTAACTATCTTCAATTTCTCATCCAACATCAATGTTTGTTGATTTAAAAAAAAAAGTGGCATCTTAAGACCCCCTTTTGGTCCCTCATCTTTGTGCACTTACCCTGGTCTGGATTGCTGTGCATAAAAAGTTCTATTCACCAATGTAAAGACTGTGCCTGGCAAGGTTTGCATAGTGACAGGGAGAAAGTGTTTTGCTCTGTATTTCTCCACAGATTGGAGTTTGGCTTTGCGATTCTAGACTTAAGCTTATAAGGTCCTTAGTCATCTTCATTCCAAAGGATATGAGATTTGAAGCTTTGGAAAACAAGTTTCTAATTAGCATAGTTTGACAGTGTCTGATTCAGAACAGTCTGTGATCCATCTTCAAGTGAAATGAGTTGAGATATGTTGTGATTGATTTGTATAGTTTCTAAATGATTATATGATGTTTGTGGATGTCCCCTAAATGCATTGAAGGCATGTGCTTGATCCGCAAGCTGTAAGGAAGATCTTGGAAGCATGTGTTCAAGTGTCCTTGATGATTGCACCTGTCTGGCCGACCTGGATGATTAACACTCTTTGCGGATGAATTTCCTAAATTGAAGAAGTGTGGGATAGCGTGTGAAGATGCAATTGAGTCTATGCTAAGGCATGAAGTGTTTCTCCTTTATTCATTTAGTCCGCAAATCTATTTAGGTCTAGTCCTAATTTGATGTATGTATGTATGCCGACCTTGGAGATTGTTCCAATGGTTGATGATTGTAATGCCGACCTTGATGTACATTCCAAGGTTGATGAATTATATAAATATATGAATTCATGTTTGAGTAAGTATGCATGCGAAGATGAGAAGATAAGTGCGAACTGTAAAAGCAGAGCAGGGCAGAGGAATTTTTATTGCACTTCAATGGAACTAAACTCAGGTATGGTGTAGATGCTACTTAATCAGTTCAACCCTTGGTAGTGAGCCACCCTCGGTAGTGAGCCAACCCTCGGCAATGAGCCATCCTTTTGGACAGTGAGCCACCATTTGATAGTCGGTATTGTTACTACATTTATATTGTGAGCTAACACTTACTGTGGTTTTTCCCTATTTAGGGTTTTCCACATAAAAAATCTGGTGTTCATGTGTATGTGGTGTTCATGTTTTGATTATGTTATTCATGTTTAATGCTCATAACAGAATAAGGAAATAAGTTTAGTGATTGTGAAATTGATTGTGGTTTAAAGAAGTTAAATTTTTGATACAACTGATTCACCCCCCCAGTTGTCTTATGTCATTCAACAATTGGTATCAGAGCAAGGTTCCTTTGAAGAAAGCCTAACAGCTGAAGGTAGATCTGGGATGGCACACAGGAAAGACATTCCTCGGTTCGATGGATCTGACTATGCCTACTAGAAGGTACGAATGCAAAGTTATCTCATTTCTCTTGGTTATAATGTTTGGGTAGTGGTTAAGAATAAATACATAGTTCCTAAAGATCTGGATTCTGAAGAAGAGATTAAAATGTTTGAAGATAATCACAAAGATAAAAATGCTCTATTAAATGCCTTGTCTAACACTGAAATGGTAAAAGTTGTGAATATGGAAACTGCTTATGAGATTTGGGACAAACTAAATAAAATATATGAAGGTGATGCATTTGTTAAGAAGGCCAAGTTATAGAATTTGAAGACCACATATGAAACCATGCGAATGAGTGAAGATGAGAACATAACAATTTACTTACAAAAGATTGATGAAGTTGTCAGTAGCATCAATGGTCTTGGTGGAGAATTAAAGGATGAGGATGTTATAGATAAGATACTCAGAACTCTTCCCAAATATTATAGCCACAAGGTATCCGCCATTAAAGAGTTGTTGGAAATGGGCAAGCTTACAAAAGATTAGTTACTTGGTAAACTAACTGGCTTTGAAATAAGAGAATTTGGTACTGTTGATGGCCTGTGAAAACTAAGACTGCTTTCAAGGCCAAGGAAGCAACTAAGACTGCTAGATTAGAGAAATATGTTATGGAATCAGATGATGAAGACTTTGCAGAGCTAGAAGCCAAATTTGCAAGGAGAATCAAGAGGGGAAGCAAAAGAAAATTCAAAGGTAAATTACCTTTCAAATGCTTCAGTTGTGGTAAAATTGGTCATTATGCTTCAAGATGTCCTAGTAGAGCTTTGAAGATCAATGAAAGAAAAGGAAAGATGGTAAGAAAGAGTTATTATATTAGAGATGATGAAGGTGTAACTGATGATGAGTCTAATTTTGATGATGGAAATAGTAGTGAATGCTTGTTTATTGCACTTAGAGAGGAACCTGTTTCTGCTAATCTTGCAAGCTGTGTGAAGGAAGAAAGTCCAGGAGAGTTGTATGCATTTCATGTTGAAAAGGAAGATGAATGGATCATTGATAGTGAATGTTCAAACCACATGACTGGAGACAAAAGTAAGTTTGTTAAGTTTGAAAAGTATGATGGAGGACTTGTTAGGTTCAATGATGATGCAACTAGTAAGATTTGTGGAAAAGGATCTATTACTTTTGATGGCAAGCATAATATAGATGATGTTCTTTATGTCAAGGGCCTGAAGCATAATCTACTAAGTGTTGGACAAATGTGTGACAAAGATTATAATATTATGTTCAAGGACAATGGGTGTAATATATAGAATAGCTCTGGAACCTTAATTGTTGCTGGTAAGAAGACACATGGTAATGTCTATCACTTGAAATGTGCTAAAAATTGTTGTTTGTTGGCTAAGTCAGATGAAAGTTGGCTATGGCATAGGAGAATGTGTCACATTAATTTCAATAATCTAGTAAGAATAAGCACTATTCAAGCTGTAAGAGATCTACCTAAGATTGTGAAGCCTGCCAATGTGATATGCAAAGAATGCCAGTTTGGAAAGATAACAAAGACCACTTTCAAAAGCAAAGAACAATCCTCTACCGATTTGTTGGAGCTGGTGTGTACAGACTTGTGTAGTCCCACAAGAACAAGAAGTCTGCAAGGTGAAAGGTATTTCATGCTTCTCATTGATGATTTTTCAAGAATGACTTAGGTTACTTTCCTTAGAGAAAAGACAGAAGCTTTAGATAAGTTCAAGGCATTCAAAGCTATGGTTGAAAATGAATTATATTTGAGAATCAAATGCTTAAGATCTGACAGAGGTGGTGAGTTTACCTCAAATGAGTTCAACGCTTTTTGTGAAGAACATAGTATAAAGAGGCATTTGTCTACTCCCCCGACTCCTCAACAAAATGGAGTGGTGGAAAGGAAGAATAGAACTGTTCAAGAAGGTGCCAGAGCAATGATCAAGGAGGCAGACCTATCGAAAGTGTACTGGAAAGAAGCAATACATACTACTATCTACGTTTAGAACAAAGTGCAAGTCAGAGCAGAAGAAACAAAGACACCTTATGAACTATGGTATGGCAAAGCCCCTACTGTCAAATACTTCAAAGTTTTTGTAAGCAAGTGTTACATCAGAAGAGATGAAGAACTAGGGAAGTTTGATGCTAGATGCGATGAAGGCATATTCCTTGGTTATTCCACTAAGAGCAAGGCTTACTGGTGCTATAACAAAATACTGATAAAGATCATTGAAAGTGCAATTGTGAAGGTAGATGAAGACTTCCAACTAGATGGATATGAGTCAGATGAACCTATTGATACAGAAAAGGTTGGAAAAGGCAAAGAAAAGGAAGTTCAGACTAAAGAAAAAGCTCTAGAAGAAGAAGAAGAAACTCAAGCTAAGGCTCCAGTAAGAACTCCTAAATTTCCAAGGTATGTGCAAAGAGATCATTCTGAAGATCAGATTATTGGTGAAAAAAGGAAAGATGTGATGACAAGAAGCAATATTACAGAGGAACAAGTAAATATTTGTCTGTTGTTTAAGGTGGAACCTAAAATAGTAAATGAAGCATGCAATGATGAGCATTGGATCAATGCAATAAATGAAGAACTACAACAGATTGAGAAGAACAACACTTGGGAACTTGTCCCTAGACCAGCAAACAAGAATGTGATTGGAACAAAATGGGTTTTCCGGAACAAATTGAATGAAGTTGGAGAAGTTCTGAGAAATAAAGCAAGACTTGTATCCAAAGGTTACTCCAAAATTAAAGGAATTGATTATGAAGATACCTATGCTCCAGTGGCAAGAATGGAAGCTATCAGATTGTTTTGGCATTTGCAGCACACAAAGATTTCAAAGTATATCAGATGGATGTGAAATCTACTTTTCTAAATGGTGAGCTAGAAGAAGAGGTCTACATAGAGCAACCGAATGGGTTCCAGTTATCAGATAAACCAAATATGGTGTGCAAATTGAAGAAGGCCTTGTATGGATTGTAGCAAGCTCCCAGAGCTTGGTATGCAAGACTGGACAAGTATCTGTTGTAGTAGGGTTTTAGTAAAGGGTCTGTAGATAGCAATTTGTATATCAAGGTAAGTAAAGATCAAAGTCTAATTATTGAAGTCTATGTAGATGATATCATATTTGGTGGAATTGAAGAGATATGCAAGAACTTTGCAAATGAGATGCAAAAAGAATTTGAGATGTCTATGTGTGGTGAGATGAACTTCTTTCTTGGACTACAAATCAATCAGACAGACAAAGATGTTTTTATTTCTCAATCAAAGTATGTTAGGGAATTATTGAAGAAATTTGGAATGGAGGACTCTAAAGCGGTATGCAATCCTATGGCTACTGGTTGTAAACTGAGCAAGAATGATGAATCTTCTAAGGCTGATCAAAGCAAGTACAGATCAATGATTGGAGGATTGCTTTACCTAACTATTACCAGACTAGATATCATGCATGCAATCTGTCTTGTGGCCAGATTTCAATCAGATCCTAGAGAATCTCATGTGATGGTAGTTAAGAGGATATGCAGGTACTTGAAGGGCACACCTAACCATGGATTGTGGTATCCAAACAATAGTGATTTTTCTTTGAGTGCCTATACAAATGCAGATTGGGCTAGATGTGTTGGTGATAGGAAAAGCACAAGTGGAGGTGCATTCTTCCTTTGAGATAGAGCAATGTCCTAGCATAGCAAGAAATAATAATCAATTTCCTTGTCTATCGCATAAGTAGAATATATTGCTACAGTATCATGTTGCACTCAGGTGCTTTGGATGAAGCAGACCTTGAAGGATATCCAAGTTGAGTTTGATGGACCAATTCCTATTCTTTGTGATAACACAAGTTCCATAAACATTTCAAAGAATCCAGTGATGCACTCAAAGACAAAACGCATTTCAATCAAGTATCACTTCTTGAGGGAGAAAGTTGCAGAGAATGAGGTAAAGCTTGAGTATGTGCCCACAAAAGATCAAGTTGCTGATATATTCACTAAGGCTCTTCCAAAAGACACAGTTGAGTATCTCCAAGAGAAATAAGGGGTTATTGCCCCTCCTTCCTTGAACTAGATGCATAAGGAAGTGCATCCGTCCAATGTGCTTCAAAGTACATTTTCTCCTTTGGACTGATGTTGGAGGCTACCTCTCAGGGGGAGCAAGTAGTAGTTTGAGATGATTGTTACATTTAGGGGGAGTAAAGAATAGTTTCAGACTGATCAGAGCAGTATTGTACAAGTATGTACAGTAGAAGAGATGTAATGCCCTTTTCCATTGATGTCAAAGGGGGAGAGAAATCATGTGAAAAACTCAGGGGGGAGTAAGAGTACAGAAGTATAAAAAGAAAGGGGGAGTTCTAAAGTAGAATTATGTCTTGATGATGGAACATGTTTTTCAGATCATATGTTTCCATCAATGACAAAGGTGGAGATTGTTGCAAGTATGTGCTAATTAGTGTTGTCATTGATGTCAACATATTTGTGTTGTTATTTGTGTCAACTATATCTTTTGGCATTGTTGTTTGGTGATTGATTGAAAAACACTGTCTGAGTATTTTGCTCCGCATGTTTCCTGTGTTGAAGACCAGAGTATAAGTTTTGGATATGTTTTAGAGAAGTGTTTGAAGATACTAAATCCAAAATTTGGTGGTCTGGATTGCTATGCAGAAAAAGTTCTATTCACCAGTGTAAAGACCGTGCCTGGCAAGGTTTGCAGAGTGATAGGGAGAAAGTGTTTTTCTTGGCATTTCTCTGTAGATTGGAGTTTGGCTTTGCAGTTCTGGACTTAAGATTATAAGGTCCTTAGTCATCTTCATTCCAAAGGATATGAGATTTGAAGCTCTGGAAAACAAGTTTCTAATTAGCAGAATTTGACAGTGCCTGATTGAGAATAGTTTGTGATCCATCTTCAAGTGAAATGAGTTGTGATCTATTGTGGTTGATTTTGCTGGTTTCCAAATGATTATGTGATGTTTGTGGATGTCCCCCTAATGTATTGAAGGCATGTGATTGATTTGCAAGCTGTAATGAAGATCTTGGAAGCGTGTGTTCAAGTGTCCTTGATGATTGCACCTGTCTAGCCGACCTGGATGATTAACACTCTTTGCGAATGAATTTCTTGAATCAAAGAAGTGTGTGATAGTGTGTGAAGATGTAATTGAGTCCTTGCTAAGGCATGAAGTGTTCCTTCTTTATTCATTTAGTCTACAAATCTGTTTAGGTCTAGTTCTAATTTGATGGATGTATGTATGCCGACCTTGGAGATTGTTCCAATGGTTGATGATTGTAATGCCGACCTTGATGTACATTCTAAGGTTGATGAATTGTATAAATATATGTAATGAATTTGTGTTTGAGTAAGTATGCATGCGAAGATGAGAAGATAAGTGTGAAGTGTAAAAGCAGAGTAGGGAAGAGGAGTTTTTATTGCACTTTAATGGAACTAAACTCAGGCATGGTGTAGATGCTACTTAATCAGTTCAACCCTTGGCAGTGAGCCACCCTTGGCAATGAGCCACCTTGACAGTGAGCTAACCCTCAGTAGTGAGCCATCCTTTTGGGTAGTGAGCCCTTTGGCAGTGATCCACCATTTGATATTCGATATTGTTACTACATTTATATTGTGAGCTAACACTCACCGTGGTTTTTCCTTGTTTAGGGTTTTCCACGTAAAAAATTTGGTGTTCATGTTTTGATTATGCTATTCATGTTTAATGCTCATAACAAAATAAGGAAATAAGTTAAGTGATTGTGAAATTGATTGTGGTTTAAAAAAGTTAAAGTTTTGATACTAACTTATTCACCCACCCTCTCAGTTGTCTTGTGCCATTCAACAAGTATGCAAGATATGGCATTGAAGTGTCTATCCGAAAAGAATCTAACTATCTATCTTATGAAATCTACTAACTTCCTTCCTAATGCATCTAAGAGATATATTATATCATCTTCAAGCTCATAGAATCCTCTGTGTTGGCCACAAGAGGTTACAAACTCCAATGAAAGGTGTAGCGTGTAGAAACAATGTAGGTTAGCCTACAACATCAGGTATTGCTCCGCAAATGCATGAAACTTGGTGCAAACCTCAAGGAAGGTCTATCTGATCCATATGTGTCATGTATGATGTTTCATTTGGCTCCACAAGTCATGGGATTGCTCCGCAACCTTCTCCTTTCAGCTAACTATCTGAATGCTCTGTTCTGTGAAAATTGATGGTCTTCTGATAGTGATAACCTTTAGGAAACAAATCCAAATCACTTGAAATTTGAATATTATGTAGATGACACTATGTAGATGCTAAGTTCTACTCTGCAAGATTTGATATGAAGATGCAATAAAATGTGGTACAAAATGCTAAAACTGTAAATGATTGAACTGAACTGAAAATGAAAGAAAACAAAAGTGTAAATATTTTTGGTTGATGCAAGATTGCTCTGCAACCTGGGATGCTCCTGCATCAGACACCCAGGTTTGTTGAAAAAGTGGGTCCCTTACTTTTTTGGGACTAGAGTAAAACCAAGGCGGTCTACCTTAGCCTCAGAAATCCATGATGAATCTTCTTCCGGTCTCCCTTTCCACTTGACTAGGTATTCTTTGTACTACTTGTCTCTGGTACTATGTCCAACTCTACTATCTAAGATGTCTTCTATATGCTCCATTGGTTGTTGTGGTAACTAATTTTCCAAACCTTCTTCAATGGTATCACTTGATTCTCCCTCATGATACTGGTATAAGTTTGCAATGTTGAATATAGGTGATATACCTAATGTCTCTGGTAGTTCCACTTCATATGCATTTCCTGAATCAAACTTCTTAAGTATCTTACATGGTCCAAACTTCTTCATCTTCAGCTTGTTGTATGTCCCTACTAGAAATATCTCTTTTCTTAGATATACCATTACTTCATCTCCTACTAAAAATTTGGTGTGTCTCCTCTTCTCATCTGCTTTCTCCTTATACTTGTTGTTCATCTCCTCCAAATGCTTCCTAACCTGATTATGTAGTGTCTCCATGTATCCTACAAATTCTTCTACCTCTGCACTTCTTTTATTCTCCATACTAATGTCTCTCAACTTTGTAATTCCTCTAGGTTCCATTTCAATCACAACTTCAAATGGTGTCTTCCTTGTACTCTTATTCACTGAATTATTGTATGCAAACTCTACTTGTGGTAGAATTAGATCCCAATTTCCTACTTTATCTCCTACTAAACATCTGAACAAGTTACTCAAACTACTATTTTCCACTTTTTTTGTCCATCTGTCTGTGGGTGAAATGTTGAACTGAACTTTAGGCCTATTTTCATCTTCTTCCACAATGTCCTCCAAAAGTATCTAATGAATCTTGTATCTCTGTGTGAAACTATACTCTTAGTTAATCCATGCAATCTCACAATCTCCTTGAAAAATCGGTCAGCAACATGCACTGCATCATTTGTCTTCTTACAAGGAATGAAATGTGACATCTTTGAAAATATGTCCACCACTACAAATATAGAATCATGTCCCCTCTGTATTCTTGGAAAACCTAATATGAGATCCATGCTTATATATTCCCAAGGTCTCTCTGATACTATCAAAGATTTGTACAATCCAGTATTCTGAATACTCCCTTTTGCAACTTGACAAACTTTGCAACTCTACACAAACTTCCTTACATCCTTATATATCTGAGGCCAAAAGTAGTGTTCACTTACCAAAGCTACTATCTTGTCCATTCCAAATGTCCTTCCAATCCACCACTGTGTTTCTCCTTGATCAAATTATCTCTCATTGAACTTCTAGATATACAAAATTGGTTTCCTTTGAACAACATATCCTCCTGAATGAAATAATCCAACCACTTACTTCTATCTGTCACAACAGGTTTTGTACATGCTTTCCATGGTTTTGCAAAATTCAGATCTTCCTCATACATGTGCTTCAGTTCTTCAAATCCTAATACTTCTAATCTCATCTCTATCAGCAAATTCCTTCTCCTTCTCAATGCATCTGCAACTTTGTTTGACTTCCCACTCCTATGCATCAATACAAATGTGTAACTCTGCATGAACTCTACCCATCTCATATGTCTTTGATTCAACTTTCCTTGACTATTCAAATATTGCAAATCTTGATGATTAGTGTACAACACAAATTCCTTAGGCAACAAGTAGTGTCTCCACTTCTCCAAAGCTTGAATTATGGCATAGAACTAATGATCATAAACCGAATATCTTCTTCTTGCATCATTCTACTTCTCACTAAAATATGCTACTGGTCTCCCTTCTTGACTTAACACTGCTCCTATTGCATTTCCACTGGCATCACAATCTCCTTGAAATACTTTGTTGAAATCCAGTAATGCTAACACTGGTTACTCTGTCACTTTCTGCTTCAATAATTCAAAACTCTTATCTGCTCCAAATGTCCACTTAAATTCCTTCCTGTCACCTCTTATTGTCTCTATCATTGGTGTGCATACTAAACTGAAATTTTTGATGAACTTCTGGTAGAAACTTGATAATTCATGAATTGATATGATAATTCATGAATTGATCTAACCTCTCCAATGTTCACAGGTGTTGGCCACTCAACAATTGCTCTAACCTTCTCAAGGTCCATCTTCAATCCCTCCGCAAAAATCACAAATCCCAAATATACCAACTCTTCCTTCATGAAACTACATTTCTTGATGTTTATCAGCAATTTCTCTTCCCTCAACCTCTACAATACTTTTCTAATATGCCACAAATGTTCTTCTTGTGTCTTACTAAAAATCAAAATATCATCCAAGTATATAATAACAAACTTACTCAATAATTTCTTCAAAACCTCATTAATCAACCTTATGAAAGTACTTGGTGCATTAGTCAATCCAAAAGGCATCACTAACCATTCATACAATCCCTCATTTGTCTTAAATACAGTCTTCCACTCATCTCCTTCTCTAAACTTGATCTAATGGTATCCACTCTTCAAGTCTATTTTTTTGAAATACTTTGCTCTACTCAAACAGTCCATGATGTCATCCATCCTTGGAAATGGGAATCTATACTTAACAGTGATCTTATTGATTGCTCTAGAGTCTGTACACATCCTCCATTCTCCATATTTCTTCAGTGCTAGTACTGTAGGTATCGCACATGGGCTTCAACTTTCTCTGATCAATCATTTTTCTCAACAGCTCCTGTATCTGTCTATTCAGCTCCGCATTCTCTACTGGTGTCATCTGGTGTGCTACTTTATTAGGCAAACTAGCTCTAGGTATAAGGTCCATATGATGATTGATACTCTAGATTGGTGGTAATCCTTTAGGTACATTATCTGATATGATGTCTTCATACTCTATCAACAATTCAGTTATCTCTTCTGGCGGTGATTCTTCTTCTTTTCTGGTAACAATCTCTGCACTTAGGTTTCTACACTTCTTAGGAATCAAAGAAAAACACATATTCTTATGTCTCAATCCATCCAAAAATTTCCTTCCATCAACCAAACAGATTCTATCATTCCCACATACTTTACTTTTAGGCTCATCTTCCAAAGGTATCAAGATATGTTTATTCCCATTTGATGTTATTGTTGAATATAGGGAATACTGAGAGGGGGGGGTGAATTAGCATTCCACAAAACCACTTCTTAACATGTTTATTAATCCAATTACTAAAATTAATAATATGAAATCAGAATAAACATGAGAACAGCAACCATAAAGACATAACACATAGACACCAGGATTTTTACATAGACACAATTACTGCCACAACATAACTTCTAATGCGGATCATATGAGACTCTAAAAATCATATCCAATATCCATTATAGCTCACTTGTCATACCTTTAGAACTATAGAACACAGTATTCAACTACAGACAAATGCAGATCTCCAAACTTTCACTCAGTCACTGTGAAACATTGTTAGACTGTAAGCCGATAAAGAACTTGTAGAAAGTGATCAAAGGAACTTTAGAAGGTATACCTCTAGATTTAGGTAGTCATAATAAGTATCTTTGTTGCCTCAGAACCACAAGACAAAATATGTAACAGTGGAGGAATGTGGACCCTTTTACTTTGGTACTGTGCAATGTTCCTATCTTAACTATATTCACTCGGACTTGGACATTTCACCATGACTTTCGGAGGAAGTCAGAACTTGAACACTAGAACATGTGATCACTAGATATCTATGAACAACATACCTGAATAGCATATAATGATCTTCAACTGCGGAGGCATACTGACCCAATCTCTGTCACTCTATAGCTTGCCCATACTTAGCCATTTTGACTAAGTTAGTCTTCTGGACCTTTACCAAACCTTGTTGTCATCAATGCCAACATTCTATAAGTAGTGTCTCTTGACTATGTTGCCAATAGTTATGGTATAAGCATCCTTTCTCCCATCATGTATAGTCTTTCTATCATACTGCCATGGTCTCCCCAACAATATATGACATACATCCATCGGCATAAATCACACAATACTTCATCATTATATGATCCTATATAAAATTTCACCAAATATTGTTCACTCACCAGTACCTTATGTTCATCCTAAATCCATTCTATCTTGTAGGGCTTAGGGTGTTTCAATCTCTCCAGGTTTAGCTTAGTCACCATGTCCTCTGAAACCAAATTATCAGTACTGCCACTATCAATGATTACTTTACAACATTTACCTCCTGATTTACATCTTGTCTGGAACAAACTTTTCCTTTGTGGTGTTTCCTCAGTTGTCTCTACTTGAAATAATACTCTCCTCATGACTAATTATTCTCATTTCTCTGGCTTTCCAATAGAACTAGGGGATCCAACAGGTTCTTCTTCTGTATAAGCTTCTCTTACACTATTTTCTGTTCTCTTGCTTGTACTTCCCTAATGACATTTAAATTCTCTATGTCCTTCACCTCCACATTTAAAACAAGTCCCTCTGAATAATCTTTTATCAAACCCTCTTTCTTCTCTTCTGTAATTCCTCTAGGTTTCATTCTAGTCCTAGCTTGTCTGCTCCCCCTTACTATATACACCTTGTTTTTCTTCTTTCCTTGATGTGTTTGGCTATTTTTCACTGCATCTTCTTCTCCCCCTTTGACATCAATGGCAAAGGTGTAAGTAGAAAAATTGTGTCAAAACTCCAAAACTGTCATACTCTGCCATATATGTATAGATACAATCTTTAGCTTGATTAGTTAGTTGTAGGAAGAAGAATATCATTATAAATGGTCTTTATCAGGGATAACTCTTCATCCCATCTATTCTTTGCACTTTCCAAAATTTGAATGTGACTATTTATCAAAAAGACTAATTTTTTTGCCTTCTGTATATCTGAGGGTGTGTCAATTACTATTTTTTCTTCCAAGGCTTCTTCTGCCAGCTTAGTCATTAAATCTATTTTAGGACTTATCAGCCCTCTTAACTGGCACAACTTGTTTTTAACTTCTTCCCTCTTTTTCATTAGATTGCTTAAGTCATTGTGGATGTTAACAACTTGTATCTCTTTACTATTTATTGATTCAACTGTCAGATCATATAACTTAGATATATTTGACAATTGGAGTTCCAGATCCTTGATTTTTTCTTCTAACTCCTTAGTAACATCCGGACATGATAAGCAAAATTTGTATATATCATATGATTCCTTAATGGCCTTCTCTATACCTTTGATACTATTGTCTAGAAGAATTTTATCATTATCCACCATGGTCTTTAACTCAGCTAACCTTTTCTCATTATATTCTTTTCTAACTTTTATTTCTGTAGACTTTTCAAATGATTCAAAATGAGAACTTACAGATTTGATTAGGCCTTTGAGTTGATCCATTGGTGGCAGTGATGTGTCTTTTTGATATGAAGGCATCAGCTTTTCCAGAATGTCGGATGCTTCATCAATGAGTTCACTGTCATGCATGTGTGACTTTAGCATCTCTTCCTGTGCCTTTGCTTGAACAATTGACACTAGTTTGAATTTTTGCACGGGAGACATTGAAGTCAAATTGATTGGTCCTTGTAGAAGCTTAGACTCATCCAGTTCCTTAATAGAATCAACTGGGGCAGCATCAGTGTCTCTTGTCATTTCTTCAAACACTTCATCTTCTTTGTTCTATTCAGGAGGTTCTAGGTCCATATTTTCTTGTTGATCAATATTTTGTTCTGGTGCAGGGCTCTTCTCAGCTTGATCCAGTTCTTGATCATCAACTTTGATCTGCTCATCGATCTTCTCCTTGTTTGCTGGATCATTAGTTTGTCGATCTAGAAGAGGGCTTGTTTCAGTTTGGTCCTTTTAAGCAGAGTCTAGGTCACCAGTAAAAGGGGCTTGATCTTCCTTTTCTTTCATCTCTTCATCATTTTTGTCTGGCCCTTGGTCCATGCTGACATCTGGAATAGATGTGTCATCTCCAACATTTGTTTCTTGATTATTATATATGGTTGGGAGATGAAATTCCTTCAACACTCTTAGAGTGATCTTAGTTTCTTTAATTACTTTCTCAATGTCATCTACCATTAAAGTGTTCATTCTCTTCTTTGTTCTGAATTCTTTATGAAACACTTTGGAGATTTTTGCTTTTTCTTCTAGGGTGATTTCAGGACATAGCTTTATCAGTGTATGCTCTCTAAGCTCAATGTCCTTGGCCATAGCAGCTTATTTTCTTGAAAACATTATGATTCCCAAACTATCTAGAAGATCAAAAATTATCTCAATAAGAGCTTTGTTGTATATGTCTAGGTATTTGACAATAGTCGTCTCAGTGATACTTTTATCTACATCATCATAGTCATCATATAGTTGGGCAATAGGTTTTAGATTGACATCAACTGTAATGGCCTTCAATACATCCTCTGGTGTTATTGTAGCCTATAATTTTACAGGCTCTTCTTTCTTTTGCTTCTTTCTTCCTTTCCCCTTTCTAAAGGACTTGCCTTGACCAGTATCGGAGGCTTCTGCTGATTTAACCTTCGTTGTTTTAATCTCTTCATCAAATTTTGTTTCCTCCTCATCAACTCCTATACTTACATGCACTGTTTTTGCTTTTGTCTCCATTCTTTTGTGACTTGTTGTAGGGGCTTCCACACTTGCAGAAGGTGTGGGACCAGAGGATACAAATGCAGTTTCTATAGAGGTTGAACCTCTAGTTCTTTTTGTCACTGTTGGGTTCTTTGGTTTTATCTTAGGCTCTTTCGGAGCCATAACTAGTTCACTTCCCTTCTTTTCTTTTGCTAGCCTATCTACTTGAGCTTTTGCTCTTGCTTCAGAGATTTGTTCTTTTGTGAATCCCTGACTTTATGCATATTCTTCAGTTGTTTTTCTTGCCTTCTAAATTTTAGGCATTCTCTGTTCAATATGGACTTTTGTTGACAGCTCCTCATAGGTCCCAAATCTTTCTTCTTTGGGGTCCTTGGGTTTACTCAACATGTGTTGGGCATTATTGTCTAGTATTTTTCCATCTACTTCATATCCCATTGGCATAATCCAGACTATTCTAGGCTCAACGGCCTCCATCATACATTGGTCTTTTGTGACAATGAAGAATATGTCATTTTTGTATTTGTCCACAATTCCCTTAGGAATCCTTTCCCTAGACTGCATAACTCTTTGAAAATTCTTGAAATAGCCCCATAGGGTTGTGGTTTGTTCCTCATAGCTTCCTATGTTGTTTAGATGATCCCTAATTTGTACTACAACTGATTGATTGTTTAACTAGAACAAGTTTTTCATTCTGGGTAATTCTGGCATGAAGTAGAAGAATAAGAAAATGATAAGCTTACCAAATTTGAAAGGGTATTTTTTCTCCTTTGACTTCTTCAGGTTCTCCATTAGCTTTTATCGTAGTAACTCACAGAGGTCATAGTCTTCATTTTCCTTAATCATCTGATAGGCAATGTATATAGCAGTACCAGAGACAAATTTTTCATGTCAAGTGAAGCTAAGTCTTGTCAAAGAAATTATCTTAAGAGGAGCATCAAGTGTATGAAAGAGTGGTTAGTTTTCATGACCAAACCCCAAGATGACATGCAAAAACACAATCCATACCTTGGAACTGAATGAGCAAGTCTAAAGGACACCACAAGTGCATCAAATAATGTTGTCATCATGTCACCATGGGCCATATTCGTATGAGAAGAATAAAGAAGGTAATAAATTAGAACAACATCAAGAGGGAGCAGTTTGCTCATGCAAAGATATACAGTCATACCTCAAAAAAGAAGCAACAAATTATATAGAAGACTGAGATATCTTTTAATTGATCAAGACACCAAAATATAGCCTTTATTCAAAAAGGAGTGCAGTCCATCAAAACCAAAGAGCATCATTATATAATGCAACAAAAGCTTTAAGATAACATACTATACATGATCGTGCATCAAAGGCTCATATTCCATAAATGCAATAACATATCAGATACAAGATAGCATAGAAATGACAAGGTATAATGTCAAAATCAAATGCAATCAGATTGTTCAAAAGACAGAAGAAAAAGTATATACATATTGTTCTCAGTCACAAATGCCAGGAGAGTCTCATCATGGTTTCATCTTCCATAGACTTCATTATATAATGCAACATGTATAGGAAATGGAACAGTCTTGAGACTGTCCCTAAAACAAGAGAATATAGTAGAGCTTCAAGATACTGAAAGAGAAAGATAAGCTACAAAAAGGAGAGAAAAATTGAGTAAGTGCAGAAGAAAAAGAGCATAGTAACCAGTCTTTGTCCCATTTTTATAAAATTTCATTTCAGACCTCTATAATGCCTTGTAAGAAGTAAGAAACAGCTGAGAAACAACATTTTTCTTCAAGATATGAAAAAACCATTTTATTACTATCACAAAAGGTTAGGGTTCCTTTTCAAAAGCCTTGTTTTTTTATGTCTTGTGAAAAGATAAACACAAAAAGGAAAATGCTATTTAAAATCCTTGAATATCATACATGAGGCTAAAGAGAGGATAGTATTCATTTGTTCAATTTCACAAGGGTTTCTAGAGCCAGATAATAGATACAGAGGAAAGAAATATACAGGAGAAGGAGGTCATGGTCAGAAAGAGGCATTTTTTCAAAGAAAAATGCAAACCCACGAAATAAATTTCAAACCCTTGTGATATTTTCATGTCTACAGAAGGTTCAATCCTTCTTTCTTGTAAAAAATTAACCAGAATATCTTTTCAAAATAACAGGAGCTACATTTCCATGGGTTGAGTTCTTTCTTAGGAAAACAAAAGTATATGTATATAGTAGTCATGGTTGTGACTAGGAGAAGGCATTTCTACAAGAAAGATACAGACCCATATGATCTTTTGCAAGAACCTTATCATACTTATCATATCAAAAAATACAGTCAAGAGGTCCGAATGACAAGATAGAATGAAACCATACCTTGTGTTTTTGCAAGGAAGAAGAGATACAAGCCGCAGGCTTTCCTTTTGTTAAGATCTTTTAAAACTCAGAAACAATAGCCATGAAGGAACAAATATAGAAAGAACAAGAAGACACAGTAAGAAGATGAAGTGTGAAAGAAAAATGCAAAGTATGCTACCACAGAAGCCGCGGCCTGTAGGCCCTTTTTCTACAAAAGAAAGTTAAGAAATCTCTTCAAACTATCACAGAACAGCTTACTTTCAGTTCCCTGTCGAAAATGTAGAAGAACTACATCAAGAAACCATAGAGTATGCAGAGGAAGGTGAAGAAATGATCAAACCCAAGTCGAGCATGATGGTGGCAGAAGGAGCTCAAATGGATAACAAAAAAACAAATGATGAGTTTAGGGTTTGGTGATCCCTTTTTGGTTGACAGTCAACTTCCTTTTTTCCACATTTCTTTTTGACTTTCAAAATTTAAAATCATTGCCATAATTACCCTTGGGGTCAAGACTTTGAAGTCTTGCAAAACCTAATGATGACACCAAACAATGCCACAGGGGCCCGTGAGGCCAAGGATACCTTAAGCTTTTTCCTTTATTTTTGCAAAAAGTCAAAATAAATAATGATGTAAAGGTAAGGCTATATGCCTTATACCTATTTTCTTTTGCATGGAGATCGAAGGTCAAACGATTCAAAGGTGGTATAAAAGGTGAGTGATGGATGATACATGATGATGTATTTTGTTTCTTGCATGGAGTGAAAAGGCATGAGTACTACATATTGCATGATGCACGAGTTAGTATGCATGGAGTTATAAGGTGTTGTGATACATGTATGTTACAAGGGAGACATAAGGGATGATGGATTTGACTCTTTGAGATGTATTAAGTATTGAAAATCATGCATACATGGGAGTCATAAGGTTGAGATATATGCATATATTATTCACAAATGCATAATGTATTTTTTTGCATGAGGAGAACTCTATGTTGCATGGAGCTATAAGGAGGAAGATATTTTAAATTTTTGCATGCATGATGGCCTAGTTTTCTTGGCATAATTATTAATGCAATTGTGCAATTCATGTAAATCAAAGGGAGAGATAAGGTGTTATTTTGTTCTTATTCATCCAAATTTGCATGTTTTTACAACTCAACTAATGTAAACAAGTAATAAAGTAATGTTATTATAAATTACTTTATTATTTTGTCACAAGTTATAAAATCATTGAGAGAGAACAAAATGTAACTGATAATAAAGTAATTGACCCAAATTACTTTATTCCTTGCCCACATCACTTGCATTCCAAAATCATGCAAACTTGGAGTAGTGAAGTTAACTGAGATCTTTTTTGGAGTTCTTTGCATGATTTTTTAGGACAAATTTAGAGAGTTTGGTCAACTTTTTGGTCAAACACATACAGAAGACCAGTTTGGTGCTATTTTTGCTCATTTTGGGACAGTTATAGCCCTTATTTTTAGGGATTTTCTTGCTTGCTCGTGGATCAGTGTTGAGAGCTTATTTTTAGAGGTAGTTGACTGCAGCTGACCTTCTAGGCCTCTTGTAGAGAGCATGATATATATTGTAAGGAAAACTTAGTTTTTTCCTAGTTCTTGCCTTTTTTGCTCTTTACACTTTGAGAGAGAAAGAAGGTTTTGTAACTCATTATTGCAAATTTATAGAGATTATAGCAGGTTGCAGGTTCTATACTTTATCTTTTTATGCAATTGTTCCTTTATTTTTCAGCTGAATCAAGTGTCTACCTTTCCATTAATGCAGCTTTTGTGAATGATTTGATGAGATTTTATTGTGTTTAAACATCATAACCTTTAAAATCTTTGTCTCATTTGTACTTGCATGTGTTAGATAGCATTGAAAATCACAAGTCTTAGGCTGTGCAATTGGAGAAGTTTCCTTTTATGTTGTGAAAAAACCCTTTTCGTTCAAGAAGAAAGTCTTTTCCAGCCCACCTTAGAATTATTTATGTGATCAAATTGCCAAGAGTGGTTTGTGTGGATAGATTTTCTGAAATCTATTGTGAGTTAGATTGTCAGTTTTCCATCAAAATTAGGTGCATCACCATTTTTAGATTATAGTTTTAGTGTTTTAGTAGCCCTTTTTAACCCTTGTCCACATCAAAGTCATAGATCCAATTGAATATTTTAAGGGAACTAGCCCATAATCTGGAGGTTCAAGCTCGCCATAGGTCACCCACAACCTAATTTTGATCCCATGTTACACAGGATTGCTGAGTTTCATAGCTCTACATAACAGGTGCAATCCTACTCATCAACAACACCTCCTTAAGCGCAACTTAGGTGGGTGAAAAGATGGGTCCCAAAAAATGAAACCTGATGAGGTACCCATGTACATAAAAACCCCCCAAAGAGAAGAATCCCCCTAGAAAAGAGAGAATAACCCCCCAAATAGAGAGAGAAAAGACCCCCCAAAGTAGAGAGAGTCAAGACTCTGAGTGGAAGGACTAGGTAGCCCCCTAAAGATGAAGCCTCTTGCACCCCCATCAAAGCTTGTAAATGACTTGATACTTACTTCATGTGAAGGGTTTGGTGAAGATATCAACAACCTACTCAAAATTTAGACAATAGTAGAGATTGGTGACATGTCTATGAATGAGCTCTTGGATGTAGTGCATATGGACCTTAATGTGTTTGGTTCGTTGGTGATGGACTAGATTTCATGAGATTTGAATAGCACTCTGGTTGTCACAAAATATGACTGATGACCATCTAATTTGGATACCAAACTTAGAAGATTTTGAATCTAAATGGCCTCAGGGGCAGCATTCACAACCCCCTGATACTCAGCCTCAGTAGAAGATAGAGCAATAGTAGATCACTTCTTTCTCAACCAATAAATAGGATTGGAACCAAGTGAGAAGTTATAACTTGAAGTAGACTTACAATCTTGAGTATCGCCTACCCAATCTAAATCTATGAAGCCCACCAAGTCAATATCAATGTCTTCTATGTAGTGAATCCCAAAGCTATGAGTACCATGAATGTAGTGAAGTATCTGCTTGGTTTCTTTCTAGTGCATCTCATGGGGCTCTTGCATGAATTGAGAGACCATGCCTATAGCATATGAGATGTTGGGTCTCGTACAAGTCAGATAAATGGTACTCCCAACAAATTGTCAATACAAAGTGCCATCAACAAAAGGTGAAGAACAATGAGTCTCAAGTTTGACTCTATAAATAAAGGGAGTTAGAGCAGGCTTACATTCAGCCATATGAAACCTTGAGAGAAAATCTAGAGTATACTTGGACTGTATGATGGTGATCTTGGAAGTAGACTGGAAGATCTCAATCCTGAGAAAGTAATGCAACAAGACCAAGTCAGTCATCAAAAACTAGTTAATGAAGGGTATTTTTCACTATCAAAATGGTGGATGAGGAACTCTCTGTCAGGAACAAGTCATCAACATAGAGAACAAGGAAGGTGAGAGTATCATCCTACTATCAAATTTAAACATTCAGATTAAAATTGCACCGAGTGAACCCAACTGATAGAAGGGAGTCCATCTTGGTATGCCAGGCTCGAGGGGCCTGTTTGAGGCCATAGAGAGACTTTCAAAGATGACAAACAAGTGAAGGATCTTATACAAACCCTGTGGCTGCTCCATGTATATTTCCTCCTGAAGGACACTATGAATAAAAGCACTCTTCACATCCATCTAATGAACTTCCCAACAGTGTATGCAACAATAGCAAGGACAAGTTGGATGGAGTTCATTCTAGCAACTACCACAAAAGTCTCAAATTAGTCAATCCTAGGAACCTGGGATAATCCTTTACAACCAAGTGAGCCTTATGCTTATCAATCGACCCATCTATGGTTAATTTTGTCTGATAGATCCACTTGCATCGAACGCGTTTTCTTCCCTCAGGAAGAGGGACAAGATCCCAAGTGTGGTTCCTCATTAAGGAACTATACTCCTCCTGCATAGTTGTATCCCACTCAATAATACCAAAATCCTCTTGAAAAGATTATGGATCAAAGGCAGTAGCAATGAAGACATGTGAAGAACCCTGGAACTGTGAATGAGTTTGCCTAGTGTCTAATGGATCTCCAACCCAATCACCTATAGACTTCAATGTTTGTCGAGCCCAAAGTAGACTTGAAGTTAGAGAATCTAGAGGAGAATCATCAACCTCTAAATGATGACTAGGAGAGGAAGGAGGTGAATCCTCAAAATTTTCTCTCAATATCAGAAGTGGAGGAAGAAGACTCCTCATCACACTAGTAGAATTTGGCAAATAAATGACTATGTGACTAAAACTTTTAGTCATGACAACTAAAAATGACTAAATTCTACTAATTTTTCGCAACATAGCTATAAATGACTAAATAAATGACTAATTTAATCATCGGGTAAAAAACATAACTAAATAATTAGTCCCACAAATAAAAATTAGACAATATGATATTAAAGTGGGTAATTAAAAAAATATTTCCAATTGGAAAGAGAGGGAAATTTAAAGGGAAATTTTTTCGATGAAAAATAATTCAAACAAAAGAAACCCCTGTATCATCGTGTGACAGAGAAGAGTTTTTGAAATATGGTGAGGTAGAGTTATGCTCTAAAAAGGGTTTTCCAATTGAAATCAGATGTCAAGGGTTCTAATGAAGGAAGTGATGGATCTGATGCGAAGAATGTTGCCTACGCAATCACAAAACGTGCTTAATAACTTGTTGGCTCTCCTTCCCGATCACTCTGCTGAGTTTCTCTCACATATCGTTCAGCCCCTCTAGGTAACCCCCATTTTCTCTTTTTATTTGTCCTCTCATTTTGCCCCATCTGCCCAATGCTCATCCCTTTCTGAAGAGTATTCAATATGCTCCGTTGTTAAAATGGGGTTTGATTTTTCTTAATTGGGGTCATCTTAGGTGGTTCAGCTTGGCCTAAAATGCCCAAGTGATGAGCTTGCAGATCAATCTAGGGTTTCTATCTTTTCTCTGTGATATGGAAGTCACCCTTTTGGATGTTTCTATCCCTAATGATCGTCTAACTAAAATATCCTTTTAGCATGATAATTTTCCTCTCATGGGCAAATTCATGGGAAGAAGACTAGATGACATAAAACTCTATGGATGGATATGGAATCTACGAGGCTATATATAGAGTTAAATTCTTCCTTTTAAGGATTTCTTTCTTCTTCAAGTCTACCGAGGATAGAGAGTTTTCTCAAACAAGGGTCGTGATATTTTTGGCAAATCTGGGTTGTTTTTATGTCCTCTGGCAACCATTTTTAGACCTAGATCATCTCTTTTTCAAAGGTTCCCTTTTGGATCCCACTTCTACAACCTCCCTCTACTTTGTAGAGCAGTGAAGATGGTTTAGTTGCTTGTAAAGATCTATACCTCTAGACCAATGCTAGTCACAAGTTACATAGTGCATCATAACGATTGCCTTACACCCTATGCAGTTGTTAGTAGCTAGACGTCACAACCAATTTTAATCATCAATATCAACACTATAAAATTTTATGCTTCTGTGCACCGTGCAAATGATACTCATGCTTCCTAGCACTCAAAAGCACTCATTGCCACATGTTTACTTGCATTCAGCATATCTAAAAAACTAAACAGAAAATAAAGGGCACTTGATAGCAAGGTTTCCCTTCAAATTTAACTCCAAAACCCAACATACAATTCAACAAAATTACCCCTCAGATTTCAGTTCTATTATCCAATTAATTTACCCTCAAAATTATCAAGCCTAACAATTCAGCAATATGACCTCTCAAATTTCAACTCTAAAATCTATCAATTTACTGTCCAAGATAACAATTCTTTGGGTTCTCAAGTCTTTATCTTTTTACTTCCTTTCATTCAGAATCATATGGTCATTGGCTTCTCGGGTCTTTATCTTTCTACTTCATCACATACTTGCATTATCATGTCATAAGATCTCTAACACAATACCATGGAAACCTCAATGCATCTCATATAAAGCCAAATACTTGAAAGAAAAAAAAAGTAAGAAACATACTTAGCAAAAGTGATGACAAATTGGCACATTATCTTCTCATTTTTTTGTACAATTGAGAACATTCCAAATGTTTTCAAATGTCAAATTCTTTGATACATCAAATGACTCCTCCAAATTATTACTTTAAAAAAAAAAAAGTTCTTAGTTTATAATACTAAGAAATCATCAATCTTTTTGCCATTTCTATGATCTGAAAGCAAATAACAAGCACTCAAGAAAGAATCAAAAATAACAAAATCAACTAATATGGCAACCTAAAATAAGCTTCAAACAATACAAAGAAACAAGGATTACAACCTAGTTTGAAGTCTTTCCCAAAATTTTGAATCAAGAGTAAACCACTAATGATAAGAAACAATAATAGGAAACATGGTTTACAACTTTGTCCCCATAAATTGTTGACACAAAGCAACCTAAAGAAAAAAGAAACTAAAAGATGATATTTTCAACTAATCAGATCTCTATAGTTGTTTAATTATGATTAAGTACGTGTGCGTGCTAAGCCTTCTCTGTCTTTGGAGCTGCTATTGCAACCTGTCCACATAGACAACCAGTTCTCCTAGCAGCAATGAGAACAATGTTTAGCCCTAGGGGGGCATCATGACACATAGTACTGGCATGCCCAATGTGTTGATGATTACCACCACCATGAGGATGCTCAATAGGATTCATTGCCACACCACGAACCTTGGGCCAACAGTTTCTTTTGACCCTATATTTGTGATACACATTGCCAGCTTTGAGAATTGGCTTTTCTATCCTTCCACCACCAGTAACCTAACCAATCATGGCTCTACAACTACTTGGCACAATCTTCTTAGCTCCATAAGGAAGCTTTACCCTGTAAATTGAAACCAATTTCCAAGACTCGTCAAACAAGGCTATTAAAAATCTACAAAATCAAAAATTACATAAATCTGAACATTAAGAGAGAACTTAGATAATTGTTCCAAAATTATTTCCACTACCTTTGGAATAATTGCATTTATCAACTCACTGTAACCTTGGAAAAAAAATTAAGCATAGAAATATGCCATAAGTCTCCAAAAGGTGTACACCTAGAACTCAAAATAGTTTGAAAATAATTTGGAAAAAGCCACCATCCATAGGACATCACAACAGATGCATCACATGTTTGTTGCTAGCCAAAAAGCAAGATGATAAACAAAAATGATAATGAGTCAAGGGGATCATAAAGAAGCAATACATTCAAATTAAATTTCAACCAGCTGCTAAACGAGCACAACCCACTTTGCCTTGTCATAAGTTCAAAATATTAGAACAGGTACATTTTTACGTCTGTAAAGGTGACAACAATCCAACAATGGATCAAACGTTTCATATTTAAATTCAATAGAAATGCATTGCAAATGATAGCAATCAAATTTAAAATTACTCAGCTCATAAAAGAATAGTGGAGAAAAGGTAGAAAAAGTGTTCTTTGATTTGATCGAGATAACGAGAAATATTGTCTAAAAAATTCAAGTATATCACCATGACTTGTTCCCTGCCATAGTATCGCAAACTATTTCTTTGACCATCGCAAGACTGCGGTATACTAAACATCACTTGAAGCGTTTCACCACACTACCACACTCCTTCATTGAAATTGTCGTGGGGCCATGGTATTCAACACTTACATAACTTAAACTCCTTATACCGCCATACCGCAAGCCTCACTTGAGGCTGCTGTGGGGGTGCGGTGTACTATTTTCCTCTACTCCTTACCGCATTACTGCCAGTTATTCTCTTGACTACCACAGGACTGCAGTGAAGTATCATATGCCACTTAAATTTATACGGCCAACTCGCCACTTCATTTTGAGACTGCTGCGGGGCTACGGTAATCGATCTCTACATACCACGATGCCGCAAGTGCAATCTCTTCATGCTGCGGGATAGCGATAATTGCTCTCTTGTTATCCTTGGTTCCCACACACTCGCCAAGACCTTTTGAGTGACTTGTGGGACTGCAGTGAGAGATAAAAACACATCAATGGTCAAAAATACAAATATCTTTCACATGGACTTGGTATGGGGTGCTTATGAATGACTCCTGGAATAATTTTAAAAGAAATATGGATCCCTAAGATGGATTTATGGAAGGAAATTTGCATGAAACCAAGTGGGACTATGAGAATTTTGAATGGTCCTAATGAATGACTACAAACCTTTCTATTCTTGTCTTGGCTGGGCCATGTACATGCTTGTTATGGGTTCCATAGGGTTTCTAGAAGTCTATCTATATAGACCTTGCAAATGTCTCATAAACCCTTAGAAAACTTCACAACCCTTAAAAATCTTGTGCATACCTTTAATGTCTTGATAGAGTTCCTAATGATCATGCAGAATTTATCATGGTTTATTTAAGGTCCTCCACTTGCAGGACCTAGTCCTACTTTAGGACCTCTTAATGGCCAGTGGACATCACCTTCACAACCACTAGTTCCTTATCCAGTTCTTACTCCAAGTAAATAATCTCCTTGTTGATGGTGAACTTTTAGTTGTATTTCACCTATTATGAAACCATACATACTTAAGTTTGTCATGCTATTCAAAGGTAAAATTTTAAATCCTAAATGAAACATTATGGGCCGATCTGTAACTTATATAATTATCGAAAGATTGGAGTTACATATAAGGCCTTAGTTGCTTTTGGTCTTTGTCTTTTGGTTGAATCAGTATCCAACAAAAGCAATGCATGCTTGTTGAAGCAATGAAGTATTTTTTGAAAATTTAGGCCATTTCTTTTGGGTTGAGTGCTTTTGTAGAGTTTGTAGCCCAGGACCCAAGCTAAAAACTTGAGTTTGGGAAAATCAAATCAAAATCTTATGGATTTGATTATTGGGTTGGGGGTTGTATATATGTAGCTGAATCTAAGTCTTAGTGACAATTTTTTATGTCTGCAGCTGGAACTCTGTGAGGTATCAGTTCCTGAATGTTCTTTTATCAAATGTATGTATAGATGTGTATCACCTATAGAACATTGTAGGAGAATCATTGTAGAAGATGAATTGACTCCACATGCTTCTTAACTAACTCTGTTTCATTTCATGAACCCTATGTCATAGGTGCAGTTGGAGGTAGCAGAGCTGGTGGAATGGAGGGCATACCTTATCCACCTATTTATTCAAGCATAAATGTTGCAAGTTCCACTTCGGATCACCAAACCCTTCACAAAAACTTCTAAACAAAATTCAATAATGAAGAGTTTATACACAAATTCTCTTTTGAATGATGCACAAAGCCTCCACCACAACACTGCATTGTTACTAGGCCTTGCGGTGATGTGGGTGATTCCTGCATCACTGCAAGGCCCAGCAACAAACCATGCGGTGTTGTGGTGGAGGCTTTGTGCATCATTCAAAAGAGAATTTGTGCATAAATTCTTCATTATTGAATTTTGTGCAAAAAATTTTGTGAAGGATTTGGTGATCCGAAGTGGAACTTGCAACTACAATATCTGATAAAAATCTACTTCCAAATATGCTTTTGATGGATGTTCATATCCTCATCCAAAGCTCCAATTCACACACAGGCAGGAAGAACGCTTTCAAAGGTTGAGAAGTTGGGCTTTCAGAAGAAAAAAAAAAAACCATTTTAAACATATCCTTTAATCATGGCATTCCATGATATCACATTTCTTTGAGGTATTTTTTGAAATAGTTCGCTTGCCTTGTCTATGCTTCCACATTTTCATGTATGTTTAGAAGGGCACTTGTAACTACAACATATGACAAAAAAATCCTTGTTGTTATGCTTTGATGGATGTCCCTTCATTATTACTGGATATCTGATGTAGTGCACATTATTATAGTGCAAGCCTATTTTTTAGATTGTTTCATTTAGCATCACCAATATTCTCCACAAGAACATTGTCCCTATTTAAAATGATGGAAATGGTTCACATCTCTCAAAACAATCTCTCTTGCAACAATCTTGGAGATGAATTTAGATGCAGTGTGAAATCAGAACATACTCGAAGGTTCTTAACAACTCTAATGGTTGTACCAAGGGCCATGTTTAACAAACCAAATGCAATTGCTAATTTTTCACTATGGTGATAGATAAATGATTCTTTTTTCTTCTATTCCACAACATTAAGTAAAAGTCTTGAATCTAGAAATACCCTATTGTCTTCATTTGCCAAGCCAATTTCTCCAATTTTGCATAGCTCTCCCTGTTGCAAGTATGGGCCTAACCAGTGTTGTCATTGATGTCAACATACTCCTGTTGCATTGATGATAAGGATTGGATGAGCTATGTGTTGAGGATATTGAGAAAATTAGTCCTAATTAGGAACAGAGAAGAACAGCGAAGACAGTGAGGTAAAGATTCTAGCTAAGATGAAGATCAGAGGATGCGCTTCAAAGGGTTTGTATATATGTGTCTTAAGATCATTCAGTAAAGATCTTAGAGGTCTGCATGAAGATCTGAAGAAGTTATGGCCACTTAAGTAAAACTGGTTCTGGCAGGTGTTCAGAGGTGACAGAGTGATACAGATAGGTCCGATGAGATCCAGAAATGCAATATCTTGTTTTGCGGATTTGGTGGAGTGTTTAGGAAGTCAATGTGAAGTAACAACTCAATTGGGTCATGGTCTAGAGGTCCACAAGCATCTATTCCAATATGACAGTGATGACAGACTGTGTTCTTGAGGTTCCGGTTGAAGGAGAGAATGATTTCAATGAACAGAAGTAGTGTGGATGTTCTTGGTGATTCAGGCAAGCTTGTGGAGATCTTTGGATTGTGTCCAGTTTGTGTTGGTGGTCTGCATTGAAGATTGAGCTCGTAATTGAATAATTAATTCCGGATGATGGTGTTCTTCCTAAGTCTGGCTGATCGAATGAGTTACACATCCTGCGGATGATCTTGAAGATGTTCTGTGAAGAATGGCGTGTTCCTAAAGAAAGATTGAAGTCTTAGATCAGTGTGGCCGACAGTGTGCAGGTCCACGTGAAGCCTTTTTCTAATTAATCATATTGTATTTTTGTATTTGCTCTATAATGTTTGCTGACTTGGATGATTATCCCTAAGTCAATGTCTTGTATAAATAAGGAGCTGTAAATTCATTTCAAAAGTGTCTTGTGGAGATGAGAGTGTGGTAGAGAGGAGGAAAGCGAAGGGCAGAGCAGAAGTATTGAGCTTAAATGGAACTGACTCAAGCATGGTGAAGATGTTATTCTTTAGTTCAAGTATGTAATACTTATTATTTTGTAGACAGTGTGTCTCCTGTAGGCAGTGGGCCTCTTGTGAGTAGTGTGCTTGGGCAGTGAGCCCTAATTGGCATGTGCCATTTTATTCTTTCTATTCTTCTAATAGAGAATACAATCTTGGGTTAGTCACCCCATGGTTTTTCCCTTAACCAAGTTTTCTATGTCAAAAATCTTGGTGTCATATGTGTTAATGTGTTTCTACTCTTGAATTGTTGCATTACATTTCCATGATTGATTTACTATTATGCTGTTGAATTAAGAAAAGAATAAGTGATTAATTGGAAGAAAGTTTTGGACAACTGATTCACCCCCCTCTCATTTGTCTGTCCTTAATCTAACAATTGGTATCAGAGCTAAGTTCCTCTAAAAGAGCTTAACTACTTGAGGAGATCTAGGATGTCATCCTACAAGAAGGATAGTTCTGAGGTTTGATGGAACCAATTTCACTCTTTGGAAAAGTCACATGGAATGTCACTTGCAATGTATGGGAATGTAGTATTGGATCATGGCTTCAAAGAAGTATACTCCATAGAATGGTCCGAGAACCGTAGATGAAATCAAAGATGTTGAAAACAATCTACGGACTAAAGAAGCTCTTCTAAGTGCCTTGTCTGATTCAGAGCTGACAAATGTTGTTGACCTACAAACTACTTTCAAGATTTGGGAAAAACTGGAACTTCTATATGAAGGAGACAAGTATGTTAAATGTGCCAAGCTACAGAGTCTAAAAGGAAAATTCAAAAATCTGAAGATGAGAGGAGATGAAAATATCACTACATTTATGCCAAGAGTAAATGAGCTTGTTTGTGGCATTAGATGTGCTAGTGGAGTCTTGCATGAAGATGAGATTGTTGGAAAAGTTCTCAGATCCCTTCCTGATTCTTACAAGTACAAGGTTGCTGCTATTGAAGAATTTAGATCTATTTCAGGTATCACAAGAGATCAATTGGTTGGTAAATTAGTTGCATTTGAATTGACTGAGTTTGGAGATGCCCTCCCAAGACTAAATCTACATTCAAAGCTAGTGCCTCTGTTAAAGGAAAACAAAAGTTTGATCTGGGAGAGAACTCTTCAAAGAAACTATCATGGTATGAGAAAGCAAGAAAAGACTTGGAAGAAGATGAAGCAGAAGCTGCTCAACATGAAGCCCTTATTGCAAAAATATTGCCAAGAGGATCCGGTAAGTATGAAGGGAAATTACCTTTTAAATGTTTTAACTGCAATAAGATTGGTCATTTTGCCTCAAAGTGTCTGGAAGGATTTTCAAGGCCAAATCCTAACAGATCAAGGTTCCAAAAGAAATGTTACTATGTTCATGAAGATGATGATGATGAAGGAGTAATAGATGATGAATCAGAAACAGGAAACAAATCTGAAAGTGGCTGGGTGTTTATTGCCATCAAGGAAGAAGATCCAATGCTCTCTAAATCTGCAAATCATAAAATTGTAGAAAGAGCTCTAGCTGCCCAAGTTGAAGAAAAGGATGATTGGGTCATTGACAGTGGATGCTCTCACCATATGACAGGTGACAAAAATAAGTTCTTAGATTTGGAAAGGTATGAAGGAGGAGTGGTAAAATTTGGTGATAATTCTATTGGCAAAATCAGAGGTAGAGGAACTATTTCTTTTGATGGAAAGAACAAAACCAGTAATGTACTGTATGTTGAAGGTCTGAAGCACAATCTTCTCAGTGTTGGACAATTCGTGGACAAAGGTTATGATCTCTAATTCAAGAATGGAAAATGCAAGATCTTTGAAAGTTTCGGAACAGAAATTGCATTCGGTACTCAAACAAAAGGTAATATCTTCCACTTAGTTGGTACTGGTAAAAGTTGTCTATTTGTTCAAATTGATTAGAGTTGGTTGTGGCATAGGAGAATGTGTCATGAATTTTGATGATATCATCAAGTTAAGCAACACTCAGGTTGTAAGAGATCTTCCAAGATTGGTAAAACCTACAAATAGTTTGTGCAAAGAATGTCAATTGGGTAAACAAAGCAGAATCTCATTCAAAAGCAAGGAACAATCCTCTACCAGATTATTGGACTTAGTTCATACTGATCTATGTGGTCCAGCAAGAATCAGGAGTGTGCAAGGTGATAGATACTTCATGTTATTAATTGATGACCATTCTCGGATGATGTGGGTGACTTTTCTGAAAGAGAAATCAGAAGCTCTTGAGAAATTCAAAATATTCAAGGCTATGGTAGATAATGAAACTAGATTAAAATTAAAATGTCTGAGGTCTGATAGAGGTGGAGAATTCACATCGGTGAGTTCATAGAATTCTATGAGAAACATGGAATAAAAAGATAGTTGTCTGCTCCTAGGACTCCACAGCAGAATGGAGTAGTGGAGAGAAAGAACTGGACCATACAGGAAGCATCTAGAACCATGATGATGGAAGCAAATGTTCCTTAGATCTATTGGAGATAAGTTGTAAGCACTGTAGTCTATACTCTCAATCAAGTACAAATCAGAAACAATACCGGTAAGACTCCTTATGAACTTTGGTTTGGCATCACTCCAATTGTGAGGTATTTCAGAGTCTTTGGTAGCAAATGTTACATTAAAAGAGATGAAGATCTAGAAAAATTTGATGCTAGAAGTGATGAAGGAATATTCTTGGGTTATTCTACTCAAAGCAAAGCATACCAGTGTTATAACAAGAGAGTAAGAAAGATTGTAGAAAGTACAAATGTGAAGGTTGATGAAGGTATCGAAAAACCCTCAATGTTTTATGAATATGATGAAGATGATCAAAATGATGTTTTTGTTCAAGAAGTCCAAGCTCCCTCTGAAATTTAGATTCAAACTAATCCGGTAAATCAGGAAGAAGAGTTAAGTTTGAATGAACCTGTTCAAGAATCAGAAGAGCAAGAAATTCCCAAAGTTCCCAAGTATGTAAGACTGAATCACTCTAAAGATCATATCATAGGTGATAAAAGCAAAGGTGTACAAACAAGAAGAAGGATTGCTCAAGATTCAAAAGAGTACTGTTTGATTTCAAAGATTGAACCTAAGACAGTGAATGAAGCTTGCAATGATGAAAACTAGAATAAAGCAATGGAGGAAGAGCTGATGCAAATTGAGAAAAATCACACTTGGGATCTTGTTCCCAGACCTAAGAACAAGAATGTGATTGGAACCAAATGGGTCTTCCGGAATAAACTAAATGAAGATGGTGAAGTAATTAGAAACAAAGCCAGATTGGTCTGCAAGGGCTACTCCCAAGTAGAAGGAGTTGATTTTGAAGAAACTTTTGCTCCGATGGCAAGAATTGAAGCAGTCAGACTATTTCTTGCTTTTGCTGCCTTTAAGGATTTCAAAGTATATCAGATGGATGTCAAGTCTACCTTCCTGAATGGTGACTTGGAAGAAGAAGTTTATATTCAGCAACCAGATGGATTTCAATTGTCTGATCATGGTGATATGGTCTGCAAGTTGAAGAAAGCACTGTATGGACTCAAGCAAGCCCCAAGAGCCTAGTATGAAAGATTGGATAAGCATCTTTTAAAGATTGGTTTCAACAAAGGTACTGCTGACAGTAATTTGTATTTCAAAATTGATCATGAAAATATCTTGATTGTTGAAGTGTTTGTTGATGATATCATTTTTGGAGGAAGAGATAGTATGTGCAAAACCTTTGCAAATCAAATGAAAAGAGAATTTGAGATGTCCATGTTTGGTGAAATGAATTTCTTCTTAGGTCTACAAATCACTCAAACAAAGAAAGGAATCTTCATTTCTCAGACCAAATATGTGAAAGAATTGTCGAAGAAATTTGGGATGGAAGACTCAAAACCAATGAATACTCTCATGGCAACCGGATGTAAATTGAGCAAAGATGATGACTCTCCTAAGGCTGATCAAAAAAAGTACAGGTCAATGATTGGAGGACTATTGTATCTCACTCAAACTAGACCTGACATTATGAATGTTGTTGGTCTTGTTGCTAGATTCCAATCTGATCCTAGAGAATCTCATGTCATGGCAATCAAGAGGATTTTTAGATATCTAAAAGGGATAGTTGAGTATGGTTTGTGGTATCCTAGAGATCATGATTTCTCTCTTCATGCATATACAGATGCGGATTGGGTAGGAGATGTGGATGACTGGAAGAGTACCAGTGGTGGAGCATTCTTTTTGGGGATGAGATTGGTTTCTTGGATGAGCAAGAAACAAGAGGCAATATCTCTGTCCACTGCAGAAGTAGAATATATTGTAGCAGCAGGTAGTTGCACTCAAGTATTGTGGATGAAGCAAATGCTAAGAGATATTAGAGTAGAGTATGAAGAACCTATCACAATCTTCTATGATAATTCAAGTGCAATAAATATATCAAAGAATCTGGTGTTTCATTCAAAGACTAAACATATATCCATCAAGTTTCACTTTTTGAGAGAGCAAGTGAAAAAGAATGAAGTCAGATTAGAGTGTGTGCCTTCCAAGGATCAGATTGCAGACATTTTTACTAAACCTCTACCTAAGGACTCTTTTGAGTATCTCAGGGAGAAGTTAGGGGTTATTACCCCTCCAGTTTCGAATTAAGGTGCACTAATGTGCATCAGTCTGGTGGATCTCACAGTCATATCTTATGGTCCGGATTGATGATGGGAAGCTACTACTCAGGGGGAGCAGCTAGTATGATTCTGAATTGATGCAAATATGTACCCTTTGCCATTGATGTAAAAGGGGGAGAGAAGACATGTGAAAAATAAGTGGTTGCTGATCAAAGGGGGAGCAGCAAAGGAAGAGAAGACATGTGAATAGTTTTTGTTGATAGGGGGAGTTGTGATAGTGTAGAGAAGTTCTTGTCTTGATGGGTAAAACAGTTTTTCACATCATATGTTGCCACCAATGACAAAGGGGGAGATTGTTGCAAGTATGGGCCGAACCGATGTTGTCATTGATGTCAACATACTCCTATTGCATTGATGATAAGGATTGGATGAGTTGTGTGCTGAGGATATTGAGAAAATTAGTCCTAATCAGGAATAGAGAAGAACAGTGAAGACAGTGAGGTAAAGATCCTAGCTAAGATGAAGATCAGAGGATGTGCTTCAAAGGGTTTGTATATATGTGTCTTAAGATCATTTAGTAAAGATCTTAGAGGTCCGCATGAAGATCTGAAGAAGTTATGGCCACTTAAGTAAAACCGGTTCTGGCAGGTGTTCAGAGGTGACAGAGTGATACAAATAGGTCTGGTGAGATCCAAAAATGCAATATCCTGTTCTGCAGATTTGGTGGAGTGTTTAGGAAGTCAATGTGAAGTAACAACTCAATTGGGTCGTGGTCTAGAGGTTTGCAAGCATCTATTCCAATATGAGAGTGATGACAGACTGTGTTCTTGAGGTTCTAGTTGAAGGAGAGAATGATTTCAATGAACAGAAGTAGTGTGGATGTTCTTGGTGATTCAGGCAAGCTTGTGGAGATCTTTGGATTCTGTCAAGTTTGTGTTGGTGGTCCGCATTGAAGATTGAGCTTGTAATTGAAGAATTACTTCCGGATGATGGTGTTCTTCCTAAGTCTGGTCGACCGGATGAATTACACATCCTGTGGATGATCTTGAAGATGTTCTATGAAGAATGGTGTGTCCCTAAAGAAAGATTGAAGTCTCAAATCAGTGTGGCTGACAATGTGCAGATCCGCGTGAAGCCTTTTTCTAATTAATCATATTGTATTTATGTATTTGCTCTGTAATATTTGCCGACTTGGATGATTATCCCTAAGTCGATGTCTTGTATAAATAAGGAGTTGTAAAGTCATTTCAAAAGTGTCTTGTGGAGATGAGAGTGTGGTAGAGAGGAGGAAAGTGAAGGGAAGAGTAGAAGTATTGAGCTTAAATGGAACTGACTCAAGCATGGTGAAGATGCTATTCTTCAATTCAAGTATGTAATACTTATTATTTTGTAGACAATGTGTCTCTTGTAGGCAGTGGGCCTCTTGTGAGCAGTGTGCTCGAGCAATGAGCCCTAATTGGCATGTGCCATTTTGTTCTTTCTATTCTTCTAACAGAGAATACAATCTTGGGTTAGTCACCCCATGGTTTTTCCCTTAACCAGGTTTTTCACATCAAAAATCTTGGTGTCATATGTGTTAATGTGTTTCTGCTCTTGAATTGTTGCATTACATTTCCATGATTGATTTACTATTATGCTGTTGAATTAAGAAAAGAATAAGTGATTAATTGGAAGAAAGTTTTGGACAATTGATTCACCCCCGCCCCTCTCATTTGTCTGTCCTTAATCTAACACTCCCATGTTTGTGGATGTGATATGTCTCCTACACAAAAAAGCATGTACCATTTTATGCCCTTCAATCCAACTACATGCAGGTATCTTATTAATTCCTCTTTCGTCAATCTCTATACTATTTGAATGTCACCACACCTTCCCACTTCTGCACAAATGTTTTAGAGAAGAACATAAGTTGCAGCATTTTTAGGATCCAACTTATAAAAAAGTAGTGTTGTTGGAATACTCAGCCTACATTCAAATTTTGAATTTTGGGAAATTATATACAGTAAATAGATAGATGGTTGTTTGGATAGTGAAATTAGCTTTCTTAGAAATTAACTGAAATATCTTGTCTTGAAATATATAGAAGGATTATTTTAATTAAAGAGGATTTTGTGGCGATTTTTGTAACAATGATTTTACAGTGCAACTAGCTTGCTATTTTCATTCAAGATACAAGTCATCAAAGTCAAGCACATACCAAGAAGATGGTACTCTACTTCAAACCCTCAACCTCACTTAGTTTAGTCTACTTACATGGGGATATTAAGGAAGTTGCTAAACAATTAATATATATCATTTGTTGTTTGTGAAGGAGAATCTTGTGAGATCTAATATGGCAGTGGATCAATATCTGGTTTCTTAAGTAAAGATGATGTCACAGTTGGGAAACTTTTTGTGAAACATTAGGTTAGTAATTTTTAGATGTTAAGGCTTTCCAGTTGGATATCAAAGATATTTTCTCATCAACTTAATTTGGAATTTTATGTATAAATGGATTCTTTCATGGTGCAGGCCTTTACTGAGACAACACATGAACCATGGTTGACATTTTTGTTAAGTCTGATGGCATTCTTGGGCTTGGTTTCTAAAAAAAAATTATTGATAATGTTGTTTCATTATGGTTAGTGTTGATAGCCTTCATTCTATAATGTCAACTTCATTCTATAATCTGAGCGTATCACCTTTCTTAAACTTTGAACAAGGTTCTGAAATCAAGGGTTCAATATGCATATTTCAGGCCTATGTTGAACACTCTGTTTAAGGTATTTGTTGACAAGGCTACAGTTTTTTAATTGATTTATCTTTCTTCTGTGTTTGGAGTTACTTTTGTAAACATGCAATATACAATGCACTTTTATTCTTTCTGAATTGAGACTAATAGTAATTTTGTTGGTTGTATTAAGGAACAGCTTCATTCATGGCGAAAAAGCCAGCATCTTGTTGCTCGTATCAGATGGCACATTGCATATAAAGGAGGAAAGATTCTAGGGTTATTGTTGGTTGCATTGAAGGAGAGAGCTTCATAGGTGGGACATGATCAACACTCTCCTTCTTGGATTCTACACGTTACAGCTTGCTCTAGGAAGATTGTCCACATTGCAGAAGTTTTAAGAGATGAAAGGGGCATGTGCTTGCATTAAAGGGCTCCAAGCATGTGTTTCCACACTAGTAATAGTCTAGCAGATGACATAGAGTGCATACCTAGGTAACAGTAGTAGTGATGAACTATTTTCAAGAAATTTGGAAAAGATACAGTGATGTCAAAGGTAGTCAAGGCATTCAATAGAGGGGTAGTGTTCTATGTTGATGGGAGATAGAGTACAAGTGAAAGCATGCCAAAATAATGAGTTAGGTAGTGGCAGTCATGAGGCATTGTTATTTTATAAAGGGAAAATGCATGACAGTAGGTTGACAAGTGATTGGACAATGCATTTCAAGAAGCTACAAGTTTGATTAGGACAATGCATAGCCTAGTCATAAGGCAATGTTGAATAACAGTCCATGACAATTGAGGCACCCTACCAAAGATGACAGTCATCAAAGGCATAATCATCAGAGATAAGGATAGTTTATTGCTACAAGTAACAATTCATAGTGGCAACTTATGAACTAGAGTAAGTTGGGTGCATGAGACAGGATCTCTACAGAGATGACAGTGTGATCTTAAACTAGGACAGTGAGCTTCATGGGACAGTCATGGATTTGTGAAGAAGACATCTATGAATGTCTTTGTGCTTCTATGCTCAGTGATACTCAAAAAATCAGTTTCTTGCTCATTCTTTGAGCTATGTATTGTAACCATGAACGTTTTTTTAGCAAAGAGAAAGCATTGTAACTTATTTTTAGATTTGTATGCTATTTGTAAGCATTTTTTATCAATAAAACAAGTTGTTTTTACCTTCTCAAAGTTGTTTCATTATGCAAGCTTCAAAATATACTACTAAATATACTAATGACTAAATGCAAGCTTCAAAATGACTAAATATACTACTAATTGACGTCAATTGATAATTAAATTGACTAAATATACTAGCAACTGACAGAAATCAGTGAACAGTAAATAAATATGACTAAATATATGACCAGTGTTAAATCAGTGAATAAAAATGACTAAATATACTACCAAATTGATCAAAATGATGATTAAAATTAATGACTAAATACACTACCAATGGACAAAAATCAGTGAATAAAAATGACTAAATAAGTGACTAGTTAACAACAATCAATGACTAAATTAACGACTAAATATATTAGTGAAAAAAAAATGACTAAATAAGTGACCAAATTACAACAATTAATGACTAAATATACTACCAAATCGATCAATCAAAACAATCAATAAATGACTAAAAATGATTTAGTCATCAATTTGGTCGCGTTATAAATGACTGGCAATAAACTACTAATGGTCACATGACCATGTTTGGTCATTTATAAGCAGGTTTTAGTAGTTTTTTCAGTCATATATTGTTGTTTCTCTACTAGTGTCATCAAGAATTTTCTCAGGTGAATCTGAATCATTAGAAGATCTGTTATGTAGCCCAAGTGACTCCAATGTCAAAGTAGGAGGTGGAGAAGTGACAAGAGTGGAGCTCAAAGATCCCTCTTCAAATGAACACTCCTCTCGATGAATAGCATATGTGTAGTAGGGTGGAGCAACCGATAATCCTTCACACCATTAGGATAGCCTACAAATATACAAGGCCTGCTTTCTGGATCCATAGACTTATGTTTCTTTGTAGGAATGTGGGCCCATGCAGAAGAACCAAAAACTCAAAAGTTCTTAACTAATGGTTTCTGACTGCTCCAAGCTTCAAAAGGAATGACTCCCTTCAAGGATTGGTTAGGAACACAGTTTTGGATATAACAAGCACAGTTAATGGCCTCTGCCCAATACTATGTTACAAGAGATCTGGAGTGAATCATGCAGTTCACCATTTCCTTCAAGGACCTATTCTTTCATTCTACGCATTGTTTTGCTGAGGAGTGTATGGAACTAAATGCTACAAATCAACCCCCTTTGAATTGCAAAAATGCTCAAAATGATGGTTGGCATACTCATCACCATTGTTAGTGCGCAAAACCCTGATGTTTTTCCTTGGTTACTTCTTTACAAAAGTTTTTTAAGTCTTGAAAATGATCAAATACCTCAGACTTCTATTTGAGAAAGTATACCCAATTATATCTACAAAAGTCATCAATGAATGTTAGAACATATCTAGCCTTGTTGAAGTATGGATGTGAAAATGGACCAACCAAATCATTGTGAACTAACTCCAGTATTGATGAAGCTCTCTATGCCTTTCCTTTGTCAAATTTTTCTTTATGATGCTTACCAAGAATGCATCCCTAGAAAATACCACTAGAAAATTGAACTGAAGGCAATCCTATGACCATACTCTATTGGTTGAGATGTTGCAAGTAGCGAAAGTTAAGATGGAAAAACACCTCATGCCATAACTTTTCACATCATCAGAATGAGTGAGCAAAAGAAACTAAGGACGATTGGAAGAAAAGTGAGAAAATAGATAAAGTTGTGACTAATGATATGCTTTCCCAACTATAATTGTAGAACCACTATGCATTTCACTAATCACCACCGAATTAGGAGTGAACTCAACCCACTTGCCTAAACTTGTGTGGGTGATTTGATAAAATGATAGGAGATTAGTTTATAATGAGGGCACACAAATAACATCATGAAATGTGCCATCCCCCGCATCAATATACCCTCTCCCACACACCTCAACAAGAGTGTCATCACCGATCAAAATAGTAGGCATAGTCCAAGGCTCCAAAGATGCAAGTTCATCCTTAGATGAAGTCATGTGGTGTGAATCACCCAAATCAAGAACCCGAGTGGATGGTTGTGAATCAACTGCTACAAGGGCTTTTCCCTTCCCTTTCCCCTTGTTGTTTTCCTTCACCTTATTAGACCCTCATGTGAACTTTGTTTTATTGATTTAGGAACACTGATATTATTCTTTTCAAGAATGTGTGTCAAATGATCAATTTGTTTCTTCAAACATTATGTTCCTCATGACCAGGTCTTTTACAGTAGGCACATTTGACCTTCTCTTTCTTAGGCTTCTCACCATTTGAAGATGAGGTCTCATTAGCTACTTTTGGGGTATCTGGTTCTGATCCTTCTTCTCCTTGCTAATTTTTTATTTCTTATCCTTATTACTACTTTGTCCTTTATGTTCTTTTGTGCCTTGGTTGGTAGCCAAGGCATGTGACTTAGAGGATTTGAGAGTACCCATTTGGATTAGCTTATCCTGCCCCAATGTGAGAGAGATAGAAAATTCATCCAAAGATGGCATGTTGAACTAAGTTCTAAGTGCACCCTTAGTACCATAAAAGGTAGAAACAAACACTAAATATTCAGAACTAAGCTTGGAGAGAATACTAAGAATTAGTTGTTCATATCTCTTTTCAATTCCACATTGTTTTAACTGCAACCTTAGTGATTTCAATTTTGTGAAGAAATCCTAAATAGTGTTAAAATTTCTTAGAAATAGACTTATAAGTTCGTTTTCCAACATATGACTCCTCATTGAATCTTGGGTCACAAACAAAGTTTCTAGCTTAGTCCATATTTCATTAGGAGAATTCAAAGATTCAATATGAAAGAGAGAATCAAGAGAAATAGACAAACACAATGTTCCATAGGTTTCATCACATTTGTTAAACCATTTAGGCTTTTTTGTATCTTGTGCAGATTCAGTTTCTAATCCCATTGTGATTTTGTGTAAACAAACCAATCTTAAGTAGATTACCATCAGGGATTTCCACTCAAAATAGTTGTATGGTGTTAGAATTGGAACTATAGTTTGATCCATGATGTAGAAATGAAGTGCTGAAAATAAGAGAATACAAGTACACCCCCTTTTCACTAGTATCAAAAATTACCCCCCCAAGAGATTACAATGTTGGCACTTTATAGTTTATCATGTTTACAATGCTTTTCCCAAATTGCAATAGTCATAGGGCCCAAAAATGGTCAAAAACTGACTTTTGCTGCGAAATGGACCTATTACAAAATCTAGAAAAATAGACAATATGACTGTGTAGTGATCTCCAACACCTTTCCAACGCCTATTAGTTTATAAAAAGTGGAGATCTAGGGCGCAAGACATGGCATGTCAAAGGAAAATGCGATTGCCAGATTCAATCTGCAATATCTAGAGAAAATTGACAAAAAATATTAAAACCTCCATGGATTAAAACTAAACTTCAGCTTCTTTTCATCTTCTATTCATTTGTAAAATTTCACCTCCATGGGCAAAAGTTATGCCATTTTGAAAAATGCCATCCCTGGCTTATAAATGAGGCCTTGGTGGCTCTTGGGTGGCCCTGTGGTGGGGTCGTTGGCAGAGGTGGCCGCAGGGGTGGAAGACTGGTGGCAAAGGAACTGAGTGTTATTGAGTGGTAGAATATAGGAGGTGGTAGTTTTAAGAACAATCATAGGTGTGTAGAAGACTGCTAGGGATTAATAAGGGATCCGCTAGTGAGTAAGGAGCCCACAAGGGCTTAAAAGCTTGTAGAGCTCCCTTTGTGGGTGGAGGCCCTTACAATAGGGCTGAGGCCATTTATACACATAGAATTCTTAAAGCACTTATAATTTTTTAAAAATATTTTGAATTTCTACCTCGTCTTGAGTGTTGGGGGGTCGACAACCCTCCTACCAATTTTTTTGCCTTTGTGACTCCCGGTGCCAAAAGCGGGTAATATTTATATGAAAATAGGGGTTTTTGGGCCTTCTAGATGCAATGGTGAGGTCTTGTTGTCCTAACAATACCCTGTATGAAAGATGATCTCTAGATCTAAGCTTCAAACCCTCGTTTGCAAACTAATTTTCTGAGCTTTGATTTTGGTGTACAAAAGCCAGATCTGTACACTCAAAAACATGACTCGGTAGCCTAGGGTGGTCAAGTCAGCTTTGGCGTGCACATGAACCCCTCTCCTTTCCATGGGGCAAACCTCCACGTCACTCACTCTCTTGTGGAAGTAGCCAGTCAAGAGGAGGTGAGACGTAGGAGCAGTCTGACTTGCTTGAGAGATGGACTTCGCAGAGAGTGGTCGGTCAGTCCTGGGGCCTTTCTTGTGTGTTGATTCTAATCTAATGTTCTATGAATGTTGTTAAAATAGCTATATGGCCCAAAGGGTCACTAGTCACTATTGTTTTGTTTGGATTCTAAAGATTCCAACGATGCATAGGTTGACGATTGTTCTCGTTAATACTCCTGTTGAGTTGGAGTTGTTCTTAGAATTGTTGGATGATGAGTTGTGTTTGGAATATCCTCAACCTGTGTTGTTCCTAAATTTTTTGTTGATCTTGTTGTGGTCCAGGGTGAATTTCCTCATTCTCTTCGAGGATTGCCCTCACCCACTCGCCTGTAAGCCCAGGGCACATGTGTGAGCCCAAACAAAGAGAGATAATTAAAGTTAACCTTGATTTAACTTAGGTTTTGTTTGACCTAAGGTTTTGACTCTACGTTGACCTTATGTTGGAATCAAGGGTTTGACTAAAGTTGACCAATGTTGACCTTGTGTTGGAATCAAGGGTTTGTAACCTTCTTGTGATGCTAATGTTTTTGTGCTTTTTTATTTTGGATGCATCCAAGCCTATATGAGTGCAAAACAATATTTTTGTGCTTTTTTAGATCTTTATGGAAATAAAGTGCTTTTTTAGATCTTTATGGAAATAAAGTGTTTTTTCTAATCTAGGAATTGAAATATGTATGCAATCTAGTATGTAGTTAACTAATGCAATATTATCTATGTTTTTGTTTGATTTTATGAATATTTGGAACAATTACTATAGGAAAATGAAATTGCTTTGAAAACAAACTAATCTAAAGAACTTTGAAAGCAAACTAATCTAACAATGCAAATCGATTTGGCCTATCAAGGAAATGGCAACATGTATTTACTATTCCCAGGAGCAAATTGAGATTTTCTAATTACTATAAATGAAAAGCACTAAGGAACTTGGAATATGAGATGTGTGAGCCTCCACTACCCTTAGAAATCCTTGTGTCGGCAACCTTTTATCCTCTTGCAGCAGTCGGGATATCCTCTTGGCAACAATAGGAAAGGGGATGCAAAAAGATCTTTAGAAAGCTTGAACGTGAGCTCAATGCAAGCTTGTGAGCATTGTGACTTATGATTTGGGCAATGTATCGATGTGATATGAAGCTTTTAGCAAATCTTAAATGAAATAACAATAAAAGCAAAAGGCTTGAATGTCCTATATGAGCATATGGATGCTAGTTGGAGAGCAAAAACTTGCAAAAGATTGGATGCACAAATGAAATTGCCTCCCTTTATGCTTGAGGGAGGGGGTATTTATAGGTTGACAAAGGCTAAGAGAGGTGGGAGAGGATGGAGAGTTAACTCCCTTTATTGGAGAGTTAACTCATAAGACCAAGGAGTGATTTGGGCTAATTAGGGAGTGATCTGGGCTAATTAGGGAGTGATAAAGCCAATATAGCTTATCACTAAAGAAGAAATGGAGTTAACAAGAATGCATGAGTTGAAAAGTTGAGATAAAAAGTAGCTAATTATGCATTCTTGGAGGCTTGGAATGGCTAACTCTATGTTTAGACCAAAAACTCATGCAAACAGGTAGAAAAATGGGTCAAAACGGAGCTTTTCTAAGTCAAAAACTTGAGTTCTTTCGCAGCTAGAAAAGATGACAGGGCCACCCATGGTGTTAGGGCTTGCATGCAGAAGATATCAATTAAATGCAAATAAAGATTAAATAGAGGAATGAAAATACAAAAAAATAATAACAATGAGAGACAAGTTTTAACTTGGTTCACCCAAATCCAGGCTACATCCACCAACAGAGAGTCCAATATTATTATCCAATAAATCAAACAGATTACAACCAGCAATCCTTGCAACTTAATACTGTTGCAAATGCTATAATACAATATCAAAATCCCACCCACAACATACATCCCAGCCACTTATAACAAGCCTTTTGGAAGCTTCTAGAATTAGGGTTTTACTATGTCATTTTTCTTTTGTCAGTTAACAAAAAATTAACAACCGACTCTGAACGAGCAAAAAAGAGGGAAAAAAATTTGTGAGTAGATGACAAGTGTACAGTACTTGCATGATCAGTTGCCACATACCAACAATCTCCCACTTGGAGACTGATCCTAGACGACACCGCTGTGCGTGCAGCTCCTACTGCAAATAAGCACCCTGGACTCTGTTGTTCTAATTTTTGGTTTTCAGTCTTGAAGACCAACCGAAGCTGAAGAGGAGCCCAGCTTCTCCCTTGTCACTATCTTCATAAACATATCCGCTGGATTTTCATCTATATGTATCTTTTCCAGCCTTAACTATCCATCATCTAACACCGATCGAATGAAGTGATACCTTAGCTATATGTGTTTGGTCTTTGAATGCAAGGCAGAATTCTTTGCAAGATGTATGGCACTTTAGCTATCCATAAACAAATAATTGTTATCCTGTTGTTTACCCAATTCTTCCATGAAAGATTGCAGCCATATCATCTCCTTGCTTGCCTCTGTTGCAGCTACATACTCTGCCTCCATGGTGGATAAAGCAACCACCTTTTGCAACCTGGAGATCCAACTCACCAATGTCCCACCTACAGTAAAGACATAACCTATAGTACTATGCCTGGTATCAATATTCCCTACCAAAATTGAGTCCACATAGCTTGCTAAATCGGTATTAGAGCCCCCAAAACATAAGTGTTTATTGGATGTACCTCTCAAATATCTGAGAATCCATTTTACTGCATTCCAATGCTCCAATCCAGGATGACTCATATACCTGCTTACAACTCCTACAACATGTGCAATATCTAGTCTCGTGCATACCATGGTGTACATTAAACTTCCTACAACTGAAGCATATGGTACCTTAGACATTTTTTCTTCCTCCTCTTGTGTGTTAGGACACATCTTCTTAGTCAGTTTCAAATGACTACGCAAAGGTGTGCTAACAGCTTTTGTATTCTCCATATGGAATCTCTGCAACACATTTTCAACATAATTAGCCTGAGATAGAGTCAATTTTTTATTCTTCCTATCTCTGCAAATTTTCATACCAAGGATTTGTTTTGCTGCCCCCAAATCCTTCATAGCAAATGATTGTGTTAACTATTGTTTTAACTCTCTTATGTGATCCATGTTACACCCTACTACAAGCATGTCATAAACATATAAACATAAAATAATGTAGTTGTCATTATCCAACCTCTTAAAATAAACGTCATGGTCAGAATTACACCAGATGTAGCCTTGCTCAGCCATAAAACTATCAAATTTCAAATACCATTACCGAGGTGCTTGTTTCAAGCCATACAAACTCTTCTTCAATCTGCACACCAGTTTCTCCTTACCATTGACCTCAAATCATTGGGGTTGTTCCATATATATCTCCTCCTCCAAATCACCATGGAGAAAGGCAGTTTTCACATCTAGCTGTTCCAAATGTAAATCTTCAGCAACCACAATACTTAAAATAGTATGAATAGAAGTCATCTTAACAACTAGAGAAAATATCTTATCAAAATCAATACCTTTTTTGGTGCAAATCCTTTTACAACTAATCTGGCTTTAAATCTTTTCTTACCTCCATCTTCCTCTTTCAGCCTATAAACCCATTTCTTTGGTAAAGTCTTTTTACCTATAGGCAACTTACATAATTCCCAAGTCTGATTTTTCAGCAAGGCGTCCATTTCTTCTTTAATTGCAAGCTCCCACTGAACCTTTGTATCCACCTACATAGCTTCATCATACCCTTCCAGTTCACCAGCATCTATTAACAAAATAGAATGCAGAGAGGGAGAAAACCTTTCAGGAGGTCTACTTAGCCTTGTTGACCGTCTAACATTCACTGGAGTTTGTGGTATTTCTTGTTGTTGTTGCAGAGCATGAGGAACCACTGGAACATCATTATCTAGAGTATCATCCAGCACCACATAATCCTTTTCTTTCTTCTCATGCTGTTGTAACTGATCTTTCTACAGCACCTTCTCATTGAATATAACATCCCTGCTTCTCACAATTTTTTGATTTTCAAAATCCCAAAGCCTATAACCAAATTCATCAATGCCATATCTAATGAAGGTACACTTTTTTGATTTGACATCCAGCTTGGTTCTATTTTCAGAATCTACATGTGCAAATACTTCACATCTGAAGGTTTTGAGAAAAGAATAACTCACCTTCTTACCTGTCCATGCTTCCTCTGGAATACCATAGGCCAAAGGAAATGAATGACCTCTATTAAATAAATATACAACGGTGTTGACAGCCTCTGCCCACATGTTTAAAGGCAGCCCAGCATGCAATCTTATGGTCCTTGCATGCTCCATTATTGTCCTATTCATGTGTTTAGCCACTCCATTCTCCTGTGGAGTCCTTGGAACTATTTTCTGCCTATGAATTCCATTAAAGAAACAATAATCCTCAAATTCTTTGCTGCAATACTCACCACTATTATTAGATCTGAGACATTTTAATCATTTACCCGTCTCATTCTCAACCAAGCTTCTCCATTTCTTAAATGTTTAAAATACATCAGATTTTTGCCTAAGGAAATAAATCCAAACCTTCTTAGTTGCATCATCTATGAATGTAGCATAACACCTAGAGCCACCGAGAGAAGATACCTGAGCTGGTCCCCATACATCTATATTACACAAGCTCCAACTTTTCATCTTTCTTTTGCTTCCCATCCTTGAGAAAATTGACTCTCTTTTGTTTTCCATACACACAACTTTCACAGAAATCTATATTAATAAATTTCAGACCTGGTAAAACTTTCTTAGAATGAAATACCTTCATACCTTTTTCACTTATATGCCCAAGTCTGTTATGCCACAGTATTGTCTCAGAACCTATAGCAACTGTTTCAGTCTCTTCCTGCGAACCTGTAGCAACTGTACCTGAACCTATTTGTTTTTTCTCTGCAACAACTAAAGTAGAAGGAATAGTATGACCTGTACAAAGATATAAGGTGCCTACTTTCACACCTTTTGCTACTATTAAGGCACCTGTTGAAACCTTCCAATTTTTATTAGTAAATGTAATAATGCAACCTTCATCAGCCAGCTTCCCTACTAAAATTAAATTCCTACTTAGCCTTGGAACGTGGCTTACCTCTTGTAGTAGCCAATGATTCCCATTATGTAACTTCATCTTGATTCTTCCCTTTCCAACAATCTGACAAGGTTCATTATCTCCCAAATAAACCAGCCCAAAACCCCCTTAGACATAATCATGAAAATAACTTTTATGGGGCATAGCATGAAATGAGGCCCCTGAATCTAAAACCCATGAATCATCAGCATTATCTAGGGAAAGAATCAAAGCATCAGCTTCAGATTTATTACTTACCACATTTACCTCCTTATTGCCTTCTTGTTTGTCTCATTCTTTATTCTTTCGAAACCAACAATCTTTCTTCAGATGACCTAGTTTCCCACAGTACCAGCAATCCTTTTGTCCTCTGGATTGGGATCTCTTGTCCTTTGATTTTCCTCGTGACTTCCCATGACCTCCAGAACCTTTTCCTCTCTCCTTTGATCTGCCCCTGCTTTCTGCATTCAATGTGGACCCTCCTGAGCTTTTCCCTCACTTTTCCTTGCTAAGGATAACACCAACAACATCATCAAATTTCAAAGTGTTTGAACCAAAGACAGAGTTACTTACAACCATTACCAAGCTATTCCAGCTTTCTGGCAAAGAACATAAAACCAAGAGAGCCCTCACCTCTTCATCAAATTTCACTTTTACATAAGTTAACTGACTAGTAATCATATTAAACTCATTTAAATCCTTGCAAGTAGAAATCCTTGCAACTCAATACCGTTGCAAATGCTACAATACAATATCAAAATCCCACCTGCAACATACATCCCAGCCGCTTATAACAAGCCTTTTGGAAGCTTCTAGAATTAAGGTTTTACAATGTCATTTTTCTTTTGTCGATTAACAAAAAATTAACAACCGACTCCGAACAGGCAAAAAAGAGGGGGAAAAAAATTGAGGGCTGTGCCCCTAAACCCTAGTGAGAATACATGATGAGTGTACAGTACTTGCATGATCAGTCACCACATACCAACACATGGGTCACCCCTTTCACCAATCCTGGTCATCCAGGGGCGACCCATAGAGGGAAGGTCCTGGGCTGACAAACGGCGTTGGAGATTGTTAGTTGGGTGAAAAGGAGGTGAACTGCCTTCAGAACCTAGTCAAAAGGGGGTCAAAATTCAAATCTCCACTTGCAAAAGTCAATTCTCCCGAGGGAGATCCTGAAATAATAGGGGGAGATTTGTATTGGTTGACTGGAACTGAAAACTGAAAGTTGGAGATGGCTTGGGGTGTCCTCTAGAGGGCTCCTAGGGGTGGGAATGGATGAAAAACACTAGGGAAAGGTCAAATCACAACAAATAGACAAATACAAGGCTTAGGGATGAAGTCGCAAGCATAGGAAATGAGAATTGACATGTGTCAAAAAGCATCAAAAGCAGGGAGAAGGTTAGCATGACAAAGAGGAGACAACAAGAGGAGGAAAAATCCACATGCTACCAAGAGAATCACTACTTAGAGGGAATTATTTCACACTTACACATGCGTGACAAGGATTGTGAGTCATCATCGGGGTCCTCGTGGAAGTTGTACATGATTTTGGTGCTTACATATTTGCCCCCTCGGGGATGAAAGTCTACATGAAGGGTAGGTACCATTCCCGAAATAGGCCTTACCTGTTGTCAATTTTTTTGTAATAGTACTTACAATAACTAGTATTAGTTTGACATTTGAATATATCAAAATAAGTAATGAAAACTAAAATGACGAACATACCATAGATCTTGTGAACTTGCTTATTTGTTTTCCTTTGTCGAAGAGACCTGTAGGGGTAAAAGCATGCAAAACAAGAGCACGAGAGATGCATAAAAGCAACAACTACTCTACAAATGCATAAAATAAACAAAGCTAAGAGAGGAAAAGAGTGGAGAAATTAGTGCGATTGAAGCGAATCATTGACAGAATTGGTCGTGCAAGCAGTCATTGGAAATATATCACCAAGGAGATCGCAAAGATGGTCACTACTTCTTCTGCCGCTGAGAATTAGGTGCACAATTATTCAAGAACCCCTCTCTAAACCCTAGCTTTCTTTTTGTAAAAAATCTTGTGAAAGCGTTAGTTTTTGTCAATTTTTCTTGTTGCATTGTGTTTGTCTCATTGTTTAGAGTTGGATAGGTCTTTCGTTTGTTGAAATCGATTGAAATTTGTAATTTTTAGATCATTTTTAGCATGAAGGCAAAACAAGGTCACCCTATTTGCTATTCCAAGTCACGTGGGGGAGATCTAGCTGAGCAACAAGGTCGCTCGATGGAGATCTACCTGTGCAACAGGGTCACTCGGGGGAGATCCTGATGTACATTTGGGATGAAAGGGGTGACCCAACTAGTTCATTTCTGACTAAAATTTGATGTTTTCTAACATTTATGGAACTCCATTTTGGTCTAATTTAAACACTGAATTTGTCAATTTATTACAATTTTGAAGGTTTTATATTCTTTTTTTGTGAAATTTTCGCAAGTTATATGATTTTTTTAGATTTTATGAGTTTGATGGGATCTAATCAAAAGTTCTTTTCTGATGATAAGATATGTACATTCGTTGGAATGCTAACCATGAGCAGTTATGGCTATCTGAGATGTATGATTCCTCATCTCCTGATGATCTTGTTGTCCTGAAGAAGGTAGGTTTGGGGAGGATTTGTTAGGTTCCAGTTGTTCATTCTATCTCTCCATATCTGTTGTGACATTCTAACCTATTAGGATGCGGATAGGAACACCTTCATGTTCCCCCAGGTTTCAGGGGAATGGACCATTACTCTGTATGATGTTTACCACATCCTTGGAGTGTTTGTGAGAGGACATCCACTTATTCTACCTACTAGCGAGTCCCCTGAGGACAAGGCTTCCTAGGATTTGATTATGGGGTGAGTCACCCTAAGGAGCAGACAGGTGTTTGGCTTACTACAATACCACAGCTTTGCATTCCTCCCTTGAGGAAGTTTCTTATTGGGTTGATTGCATTGAGGTTGTTTGGAGACAAGGCCTCAACTCACCTCAAATGGTGTTGAGCACCTATCATTTAGTGCATTGAGCAGGGTACAATTTTTTCATGGGGTGTTAACATTCTCGCCATAGTTTATCAAGACTTCTATCGTATTGCTCACTGTGGGGCTCTTGCATTCAGCCACTCTACTCTAATCATGACCTGGATTTATGAGCACATTAGGCCATATCAAAAGGAGGTTCCACTTCCTGATCATAGACTTTTGAGAGCCACTAGATGGGCTCGTGTGGGCCACTTTGATACTTCGTTATGTGTTGTGGCTACTCTTACATATGCATATATGGCTGTCGACCCCTATGTACATATGGAGGGCATTTGGTCTCATGATAGGCAAATTTTGAGACTATTGTCACAGCATTTTAGATCTTTCTGATCATAATGGTTTCATCAAGAATCATCATGTTGAGTGAGTCCCTCAATAGATGGGAGGTGACTTTCCAAAGGATTTTCCCCCAATTCCTACTTACTACCGATATGTCCAGGAGATGGGCAAGGTTGGTCAGAGACTTATGGTTTGGACTCCTTTGACTCCTGGGGTTTTGATTACCAAAAGTTCTAGGACCCTAAGAGGTGGATAGAGGGGAGGGAAAGGAGCTCCTTCCAATGGATTTATTGTCATGGAGGACTCTAATTCTACTAATGAGGAGGGAGATGATCATTCAAATGATGGGTTAGCTAGAGATGCCTAAAAGGTTGACTCTGATAAGGGGGAGATATCAAGGACTTCTTATTTAGGTCCTATATATCCTCATTCCAATGATGATGAGATGCGATGCTTTGATCCTTCTTGGCAGTCTGGCGATCCTCATAAATCTACTTTTGTTTTTAAATTTTGCATTGTCGCTCTTTGCTTAAAATTATGAATCATCATTCCTTTTATCTTTGTCTTTCAGGTAGTGTTGAGGAATGGAGGACTTTCTTTCATGATATTTCCATTGATTTGATTGGTCCTTTCACCAGTCTACCACGAGAGCGACTTCTAGTTGATCTTGGAGTGCCTACTAGAGTTAGTCGACATACTAATATCTTTGCTCATGCCTACCATGGGTGCAAGGAGAATGCTTCTTTGAGATCAAAGAATCTCATCCTTAGGGGTGAGAATGTCATTCTTCATGAGATGGCTCGCCTTGGGATTCGATGTCCTGATTCGAGCACAATAGGACCTTCTCATTCTCGAGCTCATGGCAAGGTTCCTCGTTCCCATAGATCTTATGGAGATTCTAGTGCCATTTAGAGGCAGGGGAGTAGGAGCCCTAATGGTTTGGTTGGAGGGGACCACCCTTGAGGATTTCACCTATTTGTTTCATCATCTTGCCCCCTTGCATGGGGAGCCTTACTTCTTTTGAGAGCATTTTGTCTAGGCTCTTGTACTCTTGTAAAATCTTGAACCTTTGATTTGTCTATGAAAAAAATTATCTCTTCATGGCTACCACTATCATATGAATGCTTATCTCTTGTGTGGTTTAGAATTTTTTAGAACTCTTTGATTGTGTAGACCCTTAACTCTAAGAATGCAAGCATGATGACAATGACATGTTTTTAGTTCTTTTTTGGATATATATGAATGCAAGGGACGATATGAAAATGCAAGAACACAAGCAATGATAGAATAAAAATTCTTCTATGGAATTCCACGAGTTATGACATTGACTTTCATTGCTTTGGATCTCTTTTTCTGATTTTGGTATGAATGCATTATGGAATGAACAATATGATTGCTCTTTAGTGTGATTTTCAATCCAGGGGATTGCAGGTTGTTCTGGTGTAGGAGACCTATTCAAGTTTGTGAGGTAGGGATTTGGAACTCAAATGGGGAGTGAGAAGGAGATGGAGTGCTTCTAAATTTTAGGCTTTGCTAAAGGCTAAACACTGATCCTTATCTAGATGAGACATCTTGACAAGCTTTCAACCTAGACAAGCAACAAATTTTATTAGCAGTTGATGGACTTAGATCATAGATGGAAAGCAAGATAGACCTAGGGTAAAGGAAACAATGGGAATGAATCAGGGTCCCTGAGTAGAAAATGGCTCTAAAGACTACTAGACTATTGGCTTTGCTCAGCTAGTGCATGTGTGTGCTTTGTACCTTTCTCTTTTACTTCCTCTGGTAGAATGTCATCATTGAAGCTTCAAGCTTATACCTATATACACCCAAGGGTACAAACATTCAACAATATTCTCTTTATCACTCTTTTTTTGTAACTCTTTTTTTTTGTCTTTTTGTAATGCCTCACTTGATTTTCTCATTTTTTTGGATTTTTGACTTTTATGAAAATGAATGCTTTTAAGCTTTTGGATATAGAATAATTTGATCTCTCAATTCTCACTTTTCTCATCACTCTTATTTTCTCTTTGATCACTCATTTTTTTATTCTCTCATATTTTAGATTGCTTCCTTCAAAGTTATGATCCTCCTGATGTTTTTGGCTAGGAAAGATAAGGGGTTGAGCGCCACCAAAAGTTTTTGTAATTCAATTGGACTTCCTTTCTACTAGGGAAGAATTGGGAAGGTTTACTTGCATGCTTTCTTTGAACATTGTGGGTTTGAATATTGATTTTGTTTAGACTTAACATCATGGCTCATTAAGATTGGGATTAGTGTAAAGCTAAGAGCTAGGCTTTGATTAGAATAATTAGGAATGAAGGGGGAGAATGACGATTGTGAACATGGGGGAATCTCAAAACCTAAATGGATCACTATACACCTAGGCAACCTTAGACTCCTTACTGAAATGAAAATAATATAAGAGCGAGTCGTTAACAGAAATGCAATATGGATAGAATGATGCTGAAATGCAATAAACAATTTTGATTTTTTTTATTTTTGCAATTTTTTTGTATTTTTGGAATATTTGATTTTTTTGTGTTTTTATGTTTTATGATTTTTTAGACATAATACTTCTTAAGGTGAAAGGCATTGACTATTTCGCCAAATTCGTCACCTTCCATCATGAACAAGAGATAGGCACCATTACTGATATCTTCTTTAACCATGTAGGGACCTTTCCAGTCCTTAGTAAAAAAACTTTTGTCTTCATTTCTTATTCTTTGTGGTACCTCTTCTTAAGACAAGCTCTCCTATTCTGTAGGGTTTCGCGACATCATTCAGATCTAACCCTCCTAATTCCAAAGTCTCTCTTAGTAATGTGAGACAGAATAAATCTTGGAAATCTTGTTGGTGTAAGGGAGTCCAATACAAGACTCTGTCACATCTTAGTAACTCCATAAGCACATCAAATTGGTCCTGCATGTAAATCTTTTCTTCCTGTCGATCTTAAATATTTTAGAGGAACTGGAATAACTTGAAGAGAGTTTGAGGTTCCCTTTGCTCGTCAAGAGGAACAAAGATTATACTCATTCTTCCATTGGGATTGGGTCTCAAATCCATGGAATATCCTATGTAGCTCCCTGGTAATTCAAAGATGACAGGATCATCTGTCCTGATTGTTACTCGCATCTTCCATTCTTTGTTAAATGTTCCCTCACTTTCTTTATCTTCATCTGGGAGCCTCTCAACTATCTCAATATATACTAAGGGTGCTTCCCATTCACCAAGCTCATTTGATTGCACCGAAGTGGAGGCAGTGGGTCACATTTAGGGTTGAGAGACTATGAACATCCTTGCGATATTCCCTACTACATTGGTTGATTCATTGTTAATGGAATTTACTTCTTCTATTGGCATCATTTGTTTATCGAATCTTCTGATGGCGTGAGTGGCTCATATGATTCAATTTCTTCTAGTGTCTCAGGGATACCTGACTCGCTTGGCAGTGTCAATGGAGTGTAGCTTTCTTCTAAGTCTTCCTCAAGATCTGAGAAGGCATGGAGGTCTGCATTTCTTAGATCTAGTGTAGCTATTTCTAATACCAGTCCTTCAGTTCTGTGAGGTTTTTATCCTATGCAGGGAGATAGTTTATAGGTCAGTTGCACATCAATCATAAGGATTTCTAAAGGAAACTGAAGGGGTCCATCCTTAACTATCCACTCCATGATTTTTGTTGTTGTTTCCTTGGTGATGACCTCCTTCTATTTTGACGGTGTCTCATTTTCTAAGGCTTTCATTTCTGCATTATTTATCATCTTTTTCAGAATTTATGTCTTCTTGATACATATAATTGTGGTGTAGGACTAGGAATAAAAATCTTATTTGTGGGAAGCTCGTATGGGGATGACTATATTCTTGTTTGTCGTATTAGACTTTATCATGTGCTGAAAGGCTCTGGATCCCCTTTTGCAACATATACTTTCCCAAGGTGTAGAAATTAGACTTCTTGGAATAAAGTAGATGGCACAACTTTCATTCTGTATATCCAAGGTCTTCCAAGGAGTATATTATACCCCGTGTCCTTATCAGTAACGTAGAGTGTGGTTGGGATAGTTTTCGGTCCTAAGGATACTAGAAGTGTGATTGTCCCTATCGTGGTAGCCTTCAAATTGCCGTAACCACTTAATGTGTCCCAAGATGCAGTGATGTTGGTGTGTCCATAACCATCCTCTCTAAAAGAGAGAATGGAACTATATTCACTACTGCTCTATCATCGATTAGCATTCTTTTGATGCATGTGTTGTAAATCCATACTTGTAAGTATAGTGTGGGATTTCCTTTTTTTGTCAATTTTGCCTCAGAAGGCATCTACTTTAAGTCAAAGAAAAACCCTAGGTCTTTCAATTTGGAATTTGGTGGATTTACATCAAATTCTACATGATTGACTTGTTCATTAGGCGATGACATGATTTGATCCAGGTACTTTAACCCTATCGCTTTTAGTAATGCTAAGTGATGTGAAGGAGAGTTCTTGAGGAGGTCTATAAATGAGATATGTGCGTACATTTTCTTTAAGTCCTCAATTAGTTCATAGGGTCCAACTGGCACCAGTATCGGTTCTACCACCAAGACCATGCTTTCATGCATTTATTTTTGCTCCTTGTTGAGTTCTCCTTCTTCTTCATCATGTAATATTTCTACTAGTCCTAACATCCTGGCTTCTCCTTTCTACCCTAGTTGCAGAGGGATACTTGCATTGGTACCTTGGACTGCATTGTTTTGACTAGTCATTTCTGCGTCTTTGTGCATGAGAAATAGGTCCTGATAGATTCTCATGTCTGTGTTTTGTGGAGCTATTGACACTTGTGTTTGCCTTGGTCATTTATTGTCTAGTGTGACCTCTTGCAGATTTAGGAACATCTCTATGAATAGTTGTTGTTGGTCTTCCAACAACCTTGCTATGAACCTATTATACTCCCTACAAGACTCTGTGTTGTGCCCCCTAGTCCTGTGGAAAGAACATAACTAATTATACTCTAGGGAGGTCTTTTGTATCTTCCATCATTCCTATTTCCATTTCAATTCCATGATTGATACTTATCCCTTGGATCGTATGCATTATTTCAAGGGCGATCGACTGCGTTGACATTCGTAGGATAGTAGTCTCTTCCATTGTAATCATCCCTCACCTTCTTGACTGGGGGTTAATCTGTTACCCCATCTATCATGGAATTTTTATTATTTTAAGGATCTTAATGATAGGCACAATACTTCTGGTATCCTCATTTATCAGCCACCCGTTCGACCCATAGGTCCTTGTGCCACTATCAATGGCTACTTGGTCAATTTGTAAGGCACTTTCCAAGGCTTCTTCATGAGACTTATAAGGCAATTTTTGGACTTCTTCCCTTGTATCCATGTTCAAAGCATGTAGTAAGAGATCACAAAACTCACGGTAATCCATATTCATAGCATTTGCGCAAGAATAGAGAACTTGTCTCCATCGAGTGAGAAAAATGGGCCACTGACTCATTAGGTTCTTGTTTCATGGTAAAAAATTCTTAGATCCCTGTCTTTACGAGTTTGTTCATGTCAAAAGCCATGACAAACTCTCCTATTAACTATCTAAATGAGTGTATTAAGGCCTTTGGTAGGTGATAGTACCAATCTAGGGCTATTCCTTCCAGTGTCTTTGGGAATATATTTGTGACGACCCCATCCCAAGGGAGGAGTTCTCTTATAGTGGTTGTATATGCCTTTATGTGTGAGTTAGGGTCTCCTACTCCTTTGAACTTCGAGAGATCCAATAATGATTGTGGTAATGGGACACTTCTTATAGCCATGTCAAGTGGCTCTTTTAAATACTCCAAGTGTGTGCCTAAGAAGGCACTTTGTGATTGTGGAGTTGACAACATTAACCCCATGGGTGGGCTTTGATAACCCAATGACATCATTTGATTTGTTTGATTTCCCTGTATTGCTTGAGTGTTTTGAATAGGAGGATTCCCATTCAGGAATGTGTCATTACTCCCATTTCGTGAGTAGTAGTTGAGGTAAGGGGGATTTTGAAATGCCCGCTGGTATTCCTCAATTCTAATGTGTTCATGTGATTTATGTCTTCTCTCTGGGACATGTTGTTCTTCTTCCAGAGTCCTAATTTTTTGTACTAGCATTGCAATGAGATCTGCAGGTGTAGGACCTCTAAGCACTTCTTCATTTCTAGGGATCTCATTTCAGATGTCATGATTTTGCACTTCTCACATGGCATTTTCACATTGCTCTTCTTGTAGAGCCACTTTTAGGGCATCTTGAGCATCCTTGGCCTCTTGTAAATTTCTCTCAAGCTTTCTTACTTCATCATCGAGATAAGTACTTGAATTTCTTGTGGAGTGTTGCTCCATGTGATGGACTTTTGACCTCATTTGTATTCTTCTTGCTTTATGAGGTGTGTTTGGCATTATAGGATTATGCTCCCATGCAGGATTGTTGAATTACAAAGAGCATCTAGGTTCTCTTCTGTCTTGTTCATAATCTGAATCTTCATAGTTGTAACAGTTCAAGACTAGTGCATTTGGATTAGGTGACACATACCTGTCGAAAGAGGGAGTTTCTGGTTCCCTTGATGGAATATTACCTAAGTTCAAGTCTAGTTCTGTCATATTCAGGGGTGTTATAAACACCACAAAATAAATTGAATGAGTGAAGGAGAAGATGGTTGCAAAAGAAAGAATGGCTAGACTCTGCAAGGACATGCAAAAAATGCAACAAGAAGTTTTTGCTCTTCACGTCAGGTTCACCAAAACATGTACACTCAAAAACACAACTTGGTAGCCTGGGGCGGTTGAGTTATCTTTGGCACACACATGGACCCCTCTCATTCCCACAGGGTGAACCTCCCCATCACTCTCACTCTCATAGAAGTAGCTAGTCGAGAGGAGGTGAGACACAGGGGCAGTCTGGCTCGCTTGAGAGCCAGACTTTATGGAGAGTGATCAGTTGGTCTTGGGGCCTTTCTTGTGTATTGATTCTAATTTGATGTTCTATGACCATTGTTGTTAAAATAATTATATGACCTGAAGGGTCACTAGTCACTATTCTTCTGTTTGGATTCCAGTGTTGCATAGGTTGATGATTGTTCTCATTAATACTCCTATTGAGTTGGAGTTGTTCTTTGAATTATTAGATGATGACTTGTGTTTGGAATATCCTCAACCTATGTTGTTCCTGAATTGTTTGTTGATCTTGTTGTGGTCTAGGGTGAATTTCCTCGATCTCTTTGAGGATTGCCCTCACCCACTCGCCTCAAAGCCCAAGGCACATTCATGATCCCAAACAAAGAGAGAGATAGTTGAAGTTAACCTTGATTTGACTTAGGGTTTGTTTGACCTAAGGTTTTGACTTTGAGTTGACCTTGTGTTGGAATCAAGGGTTTGACTAAAGTTGACTGATGTCGACCTTGAGTTGGAACCAAGGGTTTGTAACTTTCTTGTGATGCTAATATTTTTGTGTTTTTTTAATTTTTGGATGCATGCAAGCCTATATGAGTGCAAAACAATATTTTGTGCTTTTTTAGATCTTTATGGAAATAAAGTACTTTTTCTAATCTAGGAATTGAAATATGTATGCAGTCTAGTATGTAGTTAACTAATGTAATCTGATCTATGTTTTTGTTTGATTTTCTAAATATTTGGAATAGTTACTCTAGGAAAATGAAATTGCTTTGAAAAAAAACTAATCTAAAGAACTTTGAAAGAAAACTAATCTAATAATGCAAATCTATTTACCCTATCAAGGAAATGACAACATGTATTTACTATTCCCAAGAGCAAATTGAGATTTTCTAATTACTATGGAAGAAAAGCACTAAGAAACCTGGAATATGAGATGTGTGAGCCTCCACTACCCTTAAAAATCCTTGTGTTAGCGACCTTTTGTCCTCTTGCAGCAGCGGGGATATGCTCTTAGCAACAATAGGAAAGGGGATGCAAAAAGAGCTTTTGAAAGCTTCGACATGAGCTCAATGTGATCTTGTGAGCACTGTGGCTTGCAATTTGGGTAGTGTATCGATGTGATATGAAGCTTTTAGCAAGGCTTAGATGAAATAACAATAAAAGCAAAAGGCTCGAACGTCCTATATGAGCATATGGATGCTAGTCAGAGAGCAAAAACCTGTGAAAGACTTGATGCACAAATGAATTTGCCTCCCTTTGTGCTTGAGAGAGGGGGTATTTATATTTTGAAAGAGGATAAGAGAGGTGGGAGAGGATGGAGAATTAATTCAGAAGACTAAGGAGTGATTTAGGATAATTAGCGAGTGATCAAGCCAATATAGCTTATCACTGAAGAAGAAATGGAGTTAACAAGAATGCATGAGATGACAAGTTGAGATAAAAAGGAGCTAATTATGCATGCTTGGAGGCTTGGAATAGCTAACTTTATGTTTAGACCAAAAACTCATGCAAATAGGAAGAAAAATGGGTCAAAACAAAGCTTTTTCGAGTCAAAAACTAGAGTTCTTTCACAACTAGAAAAGATGACAGGGTTGCCCATGGGTCACCCCTTTCACCAGTCCTAGTCACTTGGGGGTGACCCATGGATGACCAATAGAGGGGAGGTTCTAGGCTAACAAACAGGGTTGGAGATTGTTAGGTGAAAAGAGGTGAACTGCCTCCAAAAACTGGTCAAAAGGGGGTCAAAATCCAAATCTCCCAAGGGAGATCCTGAAATAATAGGGGGAGATTTGTATTGGTTGACTGGAATTGAAAATTGAAAGTTGGAGATGGCTTGGGAGGTCCTCTAGAGAGATATGAGGGGTGGGAATGGATAAAAAACACTAGGGAAAGGTCAAATCACAACAAATGAATGAATACAAGGCTTAGGAATGAAGTTGCAAGCACATGAAACAAGAATTAACATGTGTCAAAAAGTGTCAAAAGTGGGAGAAGGTTAGCATGACAAATGGGAGACAACAAGAGGAGGAAAAATCCACATTCTACCATGAGAATCACTGCTTAGAGGGCTTTATTTCACGCTTACATGTACATGACAAGGATTGTGAGTCATCATCAGGGTCCTCGTGGAGGCTATGCGTGATTTTGGTGCTTACAAGATCTGACTTTATTAAGCCTTCTGGACACTATGGAACAACTAAAAATGCCACCAAGATTACCAAAATGTTGCAAGCACCCAAATTTTAAAAAATACAAGTACAAAACCTCAGAGGTTAAAATATTTTCGTCAAACATTTTCAGATTCTCCAGATCATCCGAAGATGCAAGAGAAGAGCATACTAGGTTTTCAGGAAACCTACAAGCAAGATTATTTGCCCCCCTAATTTAACAAATGAGGAAACTAAAATCTATTCTTACACTAGAAATGCTTTGATACCATGTTAGAATTTGAAAAGATGAATAACCCAAAAAACTTAGTGCAATAAATAGATAATAAACTATGAATATAAATGATATAGAGATCAAAATAACGAAACAAAGTTAGTCTCCAAGAGAGAAATGCAAATTTTCAAAGAGAAAAATAGCATTAGATGAATGAAAAAGGAAATAGATAGAAAATACAATACACAAGACTAGCTAGGAGGTGAGTATATATAGAAAATGAGAGAGGGGAGAGGTGGTAAATATGACCAATGGAAAGAGTCCACCAAAATAGCCTAAAATAGGCAAGTGTAACTCCCAAGGAATATGTCAACACATTGCACCCACTCACACTAATACTCACATTATTAATCCCAAGCAAGGTTAATTAGAAGTATAGGAAAAAACTATGAAGTAGGAAAATAAATAACCCACTAGGAAAAATAAAAACCTACACTAACAATAGTTAGCAAGATATTGCAAACTATAAAATGTTTTGTGTTTTTGAATTGCAACTACATTTTAGACTCTAGTTGCATTTTGCAAGAAACTGTAAATTGCAAATTGAATGTGAATGCTAGCCAGGGTTTAGATGCGAAATGCATTTAATAATTTTTTGCAAACTACAAAAACTTTTGGGAATCTAGTTTTACAATAGGAGTTCAAATTTCTAGGGAAATTTGTAATAATTGCAAACTATAAAAAAAATTGCGGCTCCAGACAAACTTTGCAAGTCATTTGCAACTTACAGTTAATGCAAAACCACTCAAAACTGTGAAAACTTGCAAAAATAAAAGTTTTCCGGGAACAAACCTAAAGATCAACTAAACTAAATTTAAAAGAAATACACAAGGTTTAGAATTGGGGCAAAATGAGGTTTAAACTTTGTGGATGATTTTCTAAGAGATTTAAATGAGTTTGAAAAGGAAACAAGATCTCCCAAATTTTAGGGCTCATAAACCCTAGGGTCAAAGGTCAAAGGGAAGCCAGTACTAGAATCCTCTAAAAAAATGTCAAATCTAAGGATAAAAACAACACCAAGTTTATCAAAATAAATATATAAATGAGAATAATAAATTTTCAACATGAAATCCATTCTCCCGATCTTGAATCAAAATCGCACTTCAAAAACCCATAAAACTGGCAAAATGAAAATAAATAAATAAATAAAAGCAAAGAGGAAAACCTAGTTTTGGAGCACAAATCTACTTGAAATATCTAAAGATCTAATAAATCAAGAGCCATTGGAAGACAAGAAGGCTAGTGAGCTAGCGTGCTCAAGATGTCGGGAGCAAAGCAAAAAGATAGGAAGAATTAAGCAGTTTCAGAGTTTTAAACACTCCCACATGCATGAAATGAATACCCACCTACCAAGTTCAAAGACCAAGGAACTTGAAAGATGCAACTCTAAGACTTTTAGGTTTCAAAGCAAAGTGCAACTTTGACCACTCTAGACTTTGGAGTGTTGAAACAATTTGCAACTTGCAAAAGGGAAAGGGGCCAGAAAGTCGATAAGACTTGTAATTAAACCACAAACTTTAGAACTTAGGGAAAAATTAAACCAAAATTAAAACATCCTTTCCTAACAAAGGAACTTCATGAATCAAAGGAATCCTTATGACAAAAGGACTTTAAATTCACATGTGTCAATTACGACAAAGATCAAATAGGGCTTCAATCAAACTAGGCAACCAAGCATAATTTCAAAAGTTTTGATACAAGGGTCCCCAAATTTTAAAATTAGGGGTGTGTTGTAACCTAGAACAATAAACCCTAGGGGTGCACTTTTCCTCATGAAATTTGTAAAAATTGATTGCTCATGCCTAGGCATTAAAGTTATCCTAGGTGTCTGACCTACTTAGAAAACTTAACTAGTATACATGGAAATGAGAAATAACATTTCAAAGTTTCAAACACATAGAGGAATAAAAGTACAATTAATTCTTAGAAACCAATTATATCCACATTTTTTATATAAAAAATTTAACATTATTACATAGTTCATTGGACACTTTACAAATCCCTTAACCCTCAATTTTGCTAAAACAATAATATAAACTGCACTTTCTCCAGTTTCCCTCTTAAATAATTTACAATATGCATTTAGAAGATAGTATGGTCATTGAAAATCATAGTAAAATGATTTAGATTCATTCCCTTACCTCAATTTGATCAAATTTCTCTTCATAAGTTTTCAATTCAATATCTAGTCTTTCATTTTCCCTTTTACCTATGAAGTTCGAACTCAGATTTGATTCTAGATTCAATTATTAGATTTACACCATAAAAACCAGATTGCTACCAATTCCAATTTTATTTAATTCAATAACTACATTGATTCTAATTTTTACCTATGTTGGATTCACTCAATTCCTAGAATTCAAATTCACTTATTTCCTAATTTGAACAATGGATTCAAACAAAGGTTCAACATAGATACAAACAATGATCTAATTCATTTTTAATCCAAAAAAAGGAATCTAAGAGCATTTCATGCATAGATGCCAACCTCACAATGCATAATGTAAATCCTTGTTGATCAACACTAAAACTCTTGAACCTGTTCTCAAAAAAGCATGTATTGAATCCTTGAAATTCCTCTTCAATTCTTTAGAGTCTCAATGTGTATGTGTCTCTCTTCTAAAATTTCCTAGGCTTTTATTATTCCATTTCCTTAAAATCTAACTTAATTTAGAATCATAAAAATATCAAATCAAAGAACTTTATTCAAATATACAATTGTTTAAGGGGTTGAGATCAAGTAGTTAAAGCATTGGGTTCTCAATATGGAGACCCAAGTTTAAATCTCAAAGTGACAAATCTATGATGAAATTCTAAGTGGTAACTCTCGGTCTTCAACTATTTGGCTTCAAGTAGTAATTTCTAAGTTGTTGCTCTTAAGGAGCTAAGTATTTGTATCATTGGCTTAGATGCTCATTTTAGCTATATTTGTAGATTGTCAAGAGAAAATATAATTAAATAATCTAATTCAAATCATGCACATTCCTTAACTAAACCAATTTAATATTTAAATATTATTCTAATTCAATTTTAATAGTTATTCTTTTGTAAATTCAAATATAACTCATGCTTTTATTTCTAATAATAAAGAATAAGGTTTATTGGATTTATCTATTCAATAAGTTAGTTTTCATAATAAATAAAGTAAACTACCACAACTTTTAAGTCATCTACAATTTGACTTTTCTATTTATTTGAAAATAAATAACAATTATTTTCACAAAAATACTTATTCTAATTTAATTACTAACTCTAATTTATTTAATTATCTTATTTAATTTATTCAGAGAAGGTTATTGTTTCACAACCTTGGGTCAAAGGTTTATCACACACCAAACCTAATTCCACGTTCCCCAATACCTATTCCAATCATCAACATAAAATCTACATACCTCAATAACATTTGTTAGATAATAATCATCCTCATAATCAATTATTAAACATTCAAACAAATCATTAATGTATAAGCAAACACTTTAATCAATAAGAAAGCACACATAATGAAAATCACATAAAATATAATATACATGCAAGTAGGACAAATCCACATTCAAATTATGAGACGAGAAAATAATATCAAGTCAAAGCATCTACAATAGGTCACAATGTGGGATATGGTTTTTATTTGACCACTTTAGGCTAATTTGATGGTTGAAGTGAATTCAATTTCTATTAATGATGACTTCATATAGCCCCACACCCCACAACAAGAGCCTAGGATAGATGAAGGACTATTGTGTAGTTATTATTAAATATACAATATACATTAGATGTACTTGACATGTAATTATTATTATACTTCTACTCTAATTGATCGTTGATCTTATTGTAGTTCATGGAATGGTATAACCATGTTGAAAGTTAACTATTGATATATATGATTATGGTGATTTGCAATATACTTGTATTGCAATGAATTCTAATATATTCATTATATTTGAAGACTATACTTGGTATATAGTATACATATATTGCATAATTAGTTAATAGGATTTTCCTTGTAGGCTTTCAAGCTCAAAAAATGCTAAAAAAGTTATCTCGTGCCATAAAATATTATTCAATTGTCAAAATTGTCCCACTTTATGGAAAACCATTCTTCTTAAAAAAAAAACTTTTAATTGACAAGCATTTCCCTATTAATGAACCCAAACACCTCTTAAGAGTGTAGATGTTAATTAGTTGATAGGCTTTTTGTGTGAGTTTTCAAGATCTAGAATTTAGTCCCAAAAATTTGTAGGACTCTAGAAAATCGTAGGACATCATAAAGTTGTCTAATTCTTGGGAAATTGTTGGATGCTAGGAAAATAGCTAGAAAAATAAAAAGATCCATGTGGCTATCAAAGATAGTAAAATTTTAGAAGGTGCAACGTAATTTTGCATTGAGTGTGAACTAAATTAACAAGTGGCTAAGCACAAGAAGTTTCTAATTTTAAAAAGGAATTATTGATGAGACATTTTACTTTTTTCACACAATAATATTCCTATCGGTTTCATATAACAACTTGTCACTAGCAGGTGACATTAACCTAAAAGAGTGGTGAAGGTGCAAGTTGATATATGATCACTCTCATTTTTGAATCCAATGAAAATTGTTTGATTAAAATGTTTGATATTTTTGCTTAAATATACAAGTGATAATACTTTGGGTAAATCAATGGAAGAAAGTAGCAGCCTTGGGATCACTAAGGATATTGCATAGGTACACCATTTCTCCAAATTTAAGAACATTAAGCAATAAGTTGTGTCTTAGACTACTTAATATAAGGACATTTGAGAACTTGATTTAATATAGGAAGGTTTAAGGTGAATGTCTCATACTAATTTGTTTTTAGCCTATACTTGAATAGTATTGGTTTGATTGTTTTGTGCAGTTTAAAAATATTTGATGATAAATAAATATAAAAATCAAAATTGTAATAACCAATGCTAAGCAACAATAAATTATCTATGAGATATCACGCTATGATAAGTACTAAAATTTAGGGCATATTCACATAAAACAAAGGCTTGAAAAAAATTCCTACATAATCAAGTTGTTAAAGAATAAAGTTTATAATTTATTGCATGGTTCAAATATATGCCCAAGAAGTTAATGAATTGTCACATAATTTGTAGATATAACTAGACTCCCTTAAATTATAAGAAAAAAATTGTAAAAAAAGGGTTAGGCCTCTATTGTAAAAAAAATCTATAAGTTGATGTTCTCACGGGGGATTTGTCAGTCCCTAAAAGTGGTTAGACATGGGAAAATTTATCTAACATTGGAAAATATTATTTAGCTACCAAAATAATCTTAATTTATAGGAAAAAAATTCTTCTCATTACAACAAACTACTTTCAAGTAGGAAGAGGGCACTAAGCTTGCTTTGGAGGATCCTCTAAAGATAGTCAATGGGACTATGTTGTTTTAAAAATTGGCCATCAAAGGTTAGTAGAAATAGCAAAATCCCTATGTAAATTAGTCGCAACCTCAACCTCAATCTTATCACTATCTTGGCTCATCTTTGTAGTTGGGTGGTGGTTTTGCTAATATGGGCTTCCATGTATATCAAGGTTTTAGCCATAATGGAATGACAAGTGTCCCAAACCTATGTAACACTTATGGTGGTTCTAGTCAACTTGTCTTTAATGAACCAAGGTTTTCCTTTAAGTACATATATACCCAATAGGTGTGCGTGTGTATATATCAAATTGATTCAATCTCTTTATTAAGATAGTGTGATATTAAATTGCAATCCTAATATATAGTGTCAAGTCTCCAAATTTCTTGGAATGGGTAACTTAGACACCCATGAGGAGTTGAGAGATATTGTTTAATTATTCTTCTCCAAAATATGTGAGATATTATCATAATGGCATTAAATAAGGGAGGTTACAAAAGGCAAAATAGGCAATGCCAATGTGATTATTGCACTCATGAAGTGCCTAGAAAAGATAAAGTGAGATTAATGGCATCTTATGATGAGATGTATGACATTAGTGTGTAAGAGGAGTTACTTTCTATTTTGGATATCACTCTCATGTAGTGGGTTATGAGAATTTTACCATGGTATCTTGAGACCATGTTTGGCCCATGATCTTGTTTTATGGTGATTTTACAAGCCTCCTTAAGTTTGTATATCAAGGGCTTGGTATGGATGAAGTATGGCTATTGTGTAGGTACTCTCACACTACTAGAATGTTGTCTAACTAAAGAAGATTGTGTGAGTTGTATTGATGTACTTATTTTTACTTGATTAATGCAAGCTCAGTGTCTCTTTGGTGGTGGAGTTTTTATTGAAAAGATTTCTCCACATATATCCAATGTCATATGTGTTTGTTGATTTATTATTTCTATTATACATGTTTATCTATGTTCTATTTTAGTTTTAATAGTTAATCACATGTACCTTTGGTTGGGTTAATCAAATTTGTACACTTTAAGTTTATACTTTTACTATTATTATTCACCAATTTTCTCAATATTTAGTATTAGAGAACATTTTTTATCAAAGAGGGATGCCTTTCTATTAGTGTTGTGAATATTTTTATTTTAGTGATAGTATTCATTTTGGTGGGTTATGCAGATCCATTATGGTGGAAGCCATGGCTTTCACATCTTAGTCAGAAATTGACAAGTTCAATGGTTCTAGGTATAAATTGTGGAAGTTGAAAATAGAGGATCTATTGGAAGAAAGAGATCAGTGGAAAGTTGTAGTAAAGCAAGGAAAACCTAAAGGAATGTCTGATGAAGATTGGACAACATTAGACAAGAAGGCATGATAAACCATTTGATTGTGTCTCATAGATTCTATCCTCCTGAATGTCTCACAAGAGACCACCACATTTGCATTGTGGAAAAGGATATATGATATTTATCAAACTTAAAGTCTGACTAATAAGTTATATCTGAAAAAATGTTTCTGTTCTTAAAAATGAAGGAAGGTGGTTATATTGCAAAACATTTGAGTTCCTTTAATTTGATTCTAAGTTAGCTAAGTTTTAGTAGATGTTAAACTTGATGAAGAAGATAAATGTATCTTGTTGCTTCGTTGTTTGCTTGAATCTTACGAGAACTTAATTATTATTATCAATGGTAGTGTTGCAAAATCAAAGATGGATTCTCTTATTTCTACCTTTCTTTTGAGGAGATGGGGAGAAAATCCATGGATGAGGACTTGTAGGATGCCTTACATGTTTAGGGAAGGCATAAGGACAAAGGCGGGTCTACAAGGGAACAAAGGAAATCACAATATAGGTCCAAGTCTAAAGGATAGTCCAAAACCCTTGGGAATAACAAAATAAATTGTTATAACTACAAAAAGAGAGGAAATGTGAAGAAAGAATGCAAAAACATGAAGAAGAGATTTTATGATCCATCTGCAAAGAAATCCTCTAATGACGGTGATATTGATGCATTAATTATTTCTGCTAATGTTAGTAGTGATGACTCTTGGCTAATTGATTTGTGTTGCTTATGCCATAGTAATTCTCATAAGGAGTGGTCTTTATCTTGTTGATTTTATGATGGAGGAGAAGTTTTCCCTGGTGACAACAGTTCTCATCAGATTGTTGGTAAGGGAAAGCTATAGTTGTATTTTAGTGATGGGAGGGTGAAACCCTCAATAATATTTTGCACATTCTAGGACTTACAAGAAATCTTCTTTATGTATCTAAGTTGAATGATTCTAGAGTGCACATGACATTTGACAAGTGTAGTTGTAGGTTGGATAGAGAAAATTTGGTGGTAACGAGGGGCTCATGGTGTGGGACTCTACTTAGGCTTGATGTCTCCACATTTAGTAATTCTACCAATGTAACAAACACTTTTGAAAATGCATGTACATTGTGGCACCAACATTTGGTTCACATGGTGGAAAAGGTTTGATTAATAAAAAGATGGTTGATAATTTGTTTGTTTACTCTAATAAGCATTTTGATTTTTGTGAGCATCGTGTGTTAGGTAAGTAGAATAATTTCTCATTTCCTATTTGAAGTAATATAGCAAAGAGATTATTAGAAGTTATTGACTCTGATGTGTTTGGTCTAGTGGATGTTGGTTTAATGGGTAAATCTCATTATTACATTACATTTATTGATGATTATTCTAGATACACCTGGGTTTATTTTCTATGTTCTAAATTTAAAGTTTCTTTTTCCAAATTTAAGGATTATAAGTCACACTTAGAGAATTAGATTAAAAAAGGTATTAAGATCTAACAATGGTGGTGAATATTGCTTGAGATAATTTGATGATTTCTATAGACATGCACATATTATTTTATAGGAGACTACCCCTTATACACCTCAATAGAATGGGGTTGCAAAGAGAATGATATGAACCTTAATGGTAAGAGCCAAAAGTATGATGAATGGTACACAATTGGCTGTGAATAGTTCTTGTTACTTGATAATCAATCTCCTTGTTCAACTCTTGCAAATAAGTCTCCTTGTAAAGTGTATATAGGTAAGAAACCTTCTATTTCACATTTAAGGGCATTTGGGTATGAGGATTTTGTTCGTGTGCTTAAGGAAAAATAATCTAAGTTGGATCTAAAAGTGTAGAAATGCATCTTCATTAATTACTATGAAAATGTAAAAGGTTACAAGTTTTGGAATCCTCTAACCTTGAAAATGATTTATTTTAAGTATGTGATTTTTAGGGAATTTAGAGTATTTTTAGATCTTCTATAGCCAAAAGAAAAATAAGGAAAGAAAATAGTGCATTTGAGACTAAGGACAAGAAGTAGGAAGATGCATGTGTTGAAGGATAAAACAATGTAGAGAATGGAGAGGAAGAAGAGGATTTAGGAGAGAGTTCTAAGCATGTTAAACATGTAGTGTACCTTACTGTACCCTTGATACAATCCATGAGACAACATAATCTAGTTCACAAGTATAGACCACTAGATTTCCATTGTGTACTTACTTTAAGTTGTATTGATAATGAACCAAGATTTTTCAAGGAGGCTCTCTCTTTGGTAGATAGTTAAGCCTTGGATGGAAGCCATGCATCAGGGATAATGGCCTTGGATAGATGTGACACTTAGGATCTTGTGAGTTTACCTAAGGGAAGGAAGCCCATTGGTTGCAAGTGGGTGTTAAAAAATAAATTCAAAGTAGATAGTTGGTTAGAGAGGTACAAGGCCATATTAGTGTCTAGGGGCTACTCCTAGAGAGAGTTGATTTTGATGAAATTTTCTCTCCTATTACTAAATTGTCTTCCATTAGATTCTAATTTTCTATTACTATTGCTTCTGATTTTAAAGTAGAGCAAATGGATGTTAAAACTACTTTCTTGCATGGTGATCTTAAAGAGAAAATGTATATGTGACAACCATATGGTATTGAGGTAAAAGGGAAAGAAAATTTGGTTTACAAGTTGAAACAATTATTATATGGTTTGAAAACAAACATCTCGGATGTAGTATAAAAAATTTGATGCTTTTGCATTGAAGTTGGGTTTTGTTAGAAGCAAAGAGGATCACTGTGTTTACATTAAATATATTGAATATTAAATTCTAAAGATTGTCTTGTACCTTTGTGATATGTTGTTTATTAGTAATAGCAAGGTGATGATTAATGAGCATAAAACCCAACTTTCTAGTGCATTTGACATGAAGGATTTATGGGCAACAAAGTTTATTCTTGGAATGAAAATTAGAAGGGATTGAGTTCATAGAAAGCTTTGGATTAGTTAGAGTAAATATGTTACACTATATTGTGGCAGTTTGTCATGCATGATTATAAACCAATATTCCTTTACCTATAGGCACTAAGTTTTCATTGGATATGTGTCCTACATTAGATGATCATTTTTGAGGATATGTATAATGTGTTTCATTCTAGTGTTATTTGTAGCTTGATGTATGCAATGGTATGTACTAGACCAAATATTACCCAAGAAGTAGGAGTTCTTAGCAGGTTTATGTCTAACCTTGGAAAAGAGCATTAGACTTACTGGGACATGCCCTAAAAATGTAAAATTTTCTAAGTCTTGTGTCCCCTTTGTTGCCTTGACCCTACTTTGTCCATCATTGATAGTTGATCAAAGAACTCCTTTAATGGGTCTCCTTGGTTAATTTGTGTTTAGTGTTGTGCTTTACCTCCCCTTATACTTTTGTCATGTGCCTTAATTTCAAGAATATAAAAGAATTCTAAGTATGACGGTCTTTGGGTCAATTTATAAGCTTGGGTAGGGTTTTAGAACTTTCCTTACCTTGATACCTTTTCCTGTGAGGCCATGTTCCTTGAACATTCACCTTGACAAGCTTGTTGAAGTTTTGGGCTTTCTCACACTAGCATCCATTTTCTTCAGTTCTCTAATTCATGCTTGCCCTTATATGCTGCTTGTAGGCTTCTAGACTTTCCTTTGATTAGAAGTATGGAACTTGGTACCCTGGTTTCCTAACCTTGGATTCCTCTGTCCCTCTTGCATTTCACACCCGTCTGGCATGCAATTTTTTGGACCCCCATAATTCAAAAGCAAAACTCTACCTAGCTCCATAGATTTCTCAAGATGCCATTAATGATCAGAAATTATTATGATGGAGTTGTACAAGTGTTCAAATCCTACTAAAACACCATTGGGCCCATCGATGACATGAATCTATATGTAAAGCCATTTGAAGATAATGAAAATAGGTATGGGCATTTTGAATGCCATTAATTTAAGCCCTACTCACAAGCATCCAATATGATGTATCTAACTACTCTTCTAAGCACAAGAAAGATGTTTTCTCTACTCCAAGCCATCCAACACTAAATCTAAGGATGATTGAGATGTAGATCATTGTACTCATGTGTGTCATGCATTGACTTGTGTGTGAATCTCAAAAACCCTATTGAGGCAAACAAAGAGGATTGTAACAAAATTCTATAAATACATAAAACAAATATGCAATAAGAGTTGGTCATTCTATTTTTTCTTGACTGAATGTGTCTTGGGTTGTTCTAGGGTTTCAATATTTGCAGGTCTAGTCTACAAATGACAAGACCACATGTTGAAAACCATAGAAATGATTTCAATTGAAGCTATGTATGTAACCAATTGTGTCCATGGAAAACTATAATGATTTAGGGAAATATTTGAACCTACTTATGGGTTTTCTCTTTCCACATTTGATGGTACAAATGTAATGAAAGTAATATGAATGTGTGATGGCATTTTAAAGCATTTAAAGAATTTGTAATGGTCCTCCTTTTATTTCATGTGGATTATTGCAGATTTGAGATGAATTACTAAGAATGCTTGGTTACATAAATATTTATCACTTATTTGTGTATAAAAGTCTACTTCTATGTGTGATTTGCAGGTATGCCCTTTTCCTCCTTGTAAGTTGTTACTTTAATGCTTGTGGGAGCAAGCACCAATCCTAAATGGTGAATGATTAAACATACTCTCATTATAATATCCTATGTCCTCATTAGTTTAAGTTTAGGATTAGGATTCATTATGCTCATATGTCCCATTAATATAATTTATGCCCCATTTCATGTAAAATAACATTGGTAAACATTGGAGGAACCTATGAGTGTGTTATCATTCTACTGCATGTGTATGGTTGACTTAGGGTAAATCCATCCATAGGAACATACATACTACTGTTATCTTTGGGTACATGTATAAGAATGTTATTATCAGCTTAAGGAGAAGTTTTACGGGCAATAGGCTTAGTGACAAATATTTGGGGCCCATCACATATTGGGTATAGTTGTTGAATGTTTATGTATTGTTCTATCATCATGCATTAATTGTCATGTTAAGGATACGTTTAGGAACACCCTCCTAGGTCTAGTTGATCACAAAGTGAAGGAGAGAATACCCACTCTCAAGCAAATCCATGGCCTTGAAAATAGATAAAAATTTTAGGATTATGGAACTACAACTTTGGGACCCAACATAATAGCACCATTGTAGGGGACAATTTAACTTTGGTTCATATTTTGAAGATCTTTTCAACTCATCATTCAAAGAGAATTTGCAACTATGTTCTTTTGCTTGTGTGTAGTGTTGGCATCCCATCAACTGGCACCAAGATAATGGTGTTGTTGTTGACGATCTTTTAAAGGATGTAATATTTAATCTACTATTTTGCAGATCATATCAACACTTGGTTAATTTGTTGGTCATTGCAAGGAATATTTTCTCTTCTTGAGTGACGAGTGACTACTCTATTGATTCAAACCTAAGATAAAATCATTGAAGAAAGTCTGAAGATGGAGAGAAGAAGACAATCAAGAGACTCTTATGAGCAAGAAGATACTTCAGTACACACAATAAAGTAGCAAGCTAAAGTTGGCTAGGTCCTCTTCTCACGAGCAAGAAGTTGGTATATCTGGTAGGAATAATGTATTTGTTGATTTGACAGATCACAACTAATATACTTCAAATGATTCAATTGATAGCATGATTATGATTGGTAGGAGAGTGCACAGATATGATTATAATATACAAAGAAATATAATACATGTGGGTGGAAGAAATAGAAATAGATCTCATCGTGCACATGTTCAAAATTTGGGTTTACCCGATCCTAATGTAAGAGCCACATGAATTGTTTCACATCTTAATTCCCCTACATCTTCATAAAGAACTAAACATGAGCATGATACAACATTCCATGATGTAGATGTAGCCACTCAATTAGAAAATGAGTATAGAGAGAGAAATTAATCAAGGATTAAATTTGTTTGATCACCTTAGGTAGAGACAACAAGAACCTCAAGAACAAATAGAATTGCAACAAACTCAACTTGCTCAGCATACCCTACTACAACCAAAAATTGCCTAGTAACAAAATTAGAATTATGCTCATAATATTTATAATCAACTAGTACCAAATCAATAGAATAATCCATATTTCAATAATCCTCCAAATGCAAGAGTTCCATTTAGAAGACAAGCTCAAAGATTCCCACCAACAAGACAACCCGTGGGAATGTAAAGGTATAGACAACTAGATTTCTATGGAATCCCTAACTACCCTAACCAAATACCAAATGAAATTAGATGAAAAGTACCTAAGTTTTAGGGTAATAATGATGTCACTAGAGAAGAACACATTAGGAATCTAATTAATGTTACAAAAATGTGTATAAAATTAAGGATGAAGATGTCATGATGAAATTGTTTGTGTAGTCTTTGGAAGGGAGTGCACAGGAGTGGTACAAAAGTTTGTTAGACAATAGTATTGATTCATGCAATTATTTTATGAGGGTGTTTAGATTACAATAGGGGGTCTCCATCCATATAAAAAAGGGAGTGGATGAGACTGTTGTAGATTTTAACAATATGTTTATCATGACAATAAGAAAGGTGCCACCTAATTTGAGACCAAATGAATCAATATGTTTGGTCCTCTATTATGGTGCTTTTGATTCCAAAATAGGATGCTACCTCTGAGATAAGAACCCTCAGACTCTAAGAGAAGCACATACCATTGCTATCAACATTGAAATAAATATGAGAGCATTGGGTAAACATATTAAGAGGGTTGATGTGAAACAATCACAACCAGATAGAGGTATCTCAAGTAAGCCTCTCACAATTGATGATAAGCTTGATAAGTTTATGGGTGCAATGAATAATTTATCCTATAAAGTTGCATGAAATGAGAAGGGGCTACTTCCTAACAATGTTACTACACATTCCAATGAAGGCCAAAGGTTGCATAAATGCCTTATAATACTGATGGGTCTAAGAGACCTAAGTAGAATGATTAAAACATGATTCCTAGGCAAGGGAATTCAAGACACCAAGACAAGGATACCCTTGACCCCTTAAAGAAAGATCATGTGAATGTCTAAGAAGATTCACCCTAATGTGAAGCATGCTATTTACCCCACAATCCAATGAAGTTTGTTGTCATAGTTTCATTCTTAAAAGAGAAAGAATTTTTTAATGAAGATGTTAATTTTGAATATTATGAGGACAATGACTTAGATTAGTTTGATGCATATGAATATGATCATTAGATTGATAAAATTGAAAGTGAAACTCATTATGTAGTTGATGAATTCATTCAGTATGATCATGACAACATTTCAGCTCAATACGAGTTACCAAACCATGATTTTGAACATCTTAAGGAACTCATGCAATAATAATAGAAAAGGGAAAAGCCTTCAAATGAATAAATTAAGTCTCTTATTGATGCAACTGTCATGTAGGTACAAAGTGGATATTATCTCAGAAATAGGTAACTGACTATTATAAATGACATTGGCACAACTGCTAGGCTCGATGTATCAATCACACATGTTGATCCCGTAGAGATTTAGAGCATTAGGGTGAAATTTGTTCATGCAACTATATTCTAGTTTTTTAGTATTTTTTTCTAGTTTTGTCTACATCCTAGTAATTGGCATTTTTGGAGGCCTTCAGAGTGGAATTTGGGGTCAAGACTTTCTCCAGTTGCTTTTGAGCAGTAGCCACAGGCAGGGCTCAATGCAACTCAATCTAGATCTTCAGGAGATCTTTCCAACCAGTCTGAAATGTCCAAATTTTGACTAGCTAGCTAGAAGTTATGACCCTGCCTAGTGGGGTCCAAAATTTAGTAGTTTTTTTGAAATTTTGAAAAAAATTGAAAATTTGAATTTTAGTAGTTTTGTCACCTTCCAACTATCCATTTCAAATTCTATAGATAAGGTGACCTTTCACATTCTTGCTCATTGTATATATTCAACTTTTGATGCGATAAGAAATCCTCTTTGGTTGCCTGCAACTTCTTACAAGTTTTGCACATTGAGCATTTTGTTTCTTTTTACAATACCACAGGCCCAGCTCTAGGTATTGTTATCTAAATTCTCCATTAAAATTTAGATTAGTAGTATCAGAGCGGTTCACTCCTATATGTCACATCGTACACGGTCTAGTTATGCAAGGTTGGGATTGCAGACAGGAAACCCTTCAGATTACCTACCCTTGAGATGCACACGACCAAAGATGGGAGAACAAGGAGATAGATTCAACCCTTTCAAGGAGCTGGTACAAGAAGCTTTGGCAAAGCAACATGAGGATATGATGACTGAATTCTCTCAAATTCTCCAATGAAATCATCAACCAAAAGATGCAAATGGAGCGCCATTTCATGGTCACACCCCATTCAAGGTACAAGTAAATTTCAACATTCCAAATTTTGAAGGAAAAATTAATGCAGATGCTGTTGATGATTGGCTATCAAAATTAGAGAAATATTTTTCAGTAAACCACTTCATAGATGTTGAAAAAATAACCTTTGCACTCCTCAAAGCTGAGGAACATGTGAAACAATCTTGGGAAAATAGACTACTAGCCAAGGATGATGGCCTTGACAGCCAAGGATTTGAAACATTGGAGGATGACAATCCCACATGGGGAGAATTTGTGGAATACATCAAGGAGGAATACTACCCTGAAAATTCATATGAGGAGAAGTACATGCAATGGCAATTACTTCGACAAAAGAAGGACCAATCTATTCAAGATTATACAAATACATTTCATGCACTTTTTGCAAAATTGGGAATCCGTGACATAGAAAAGCATCGAGTATTGAAGTATCGCAGTGGGCTTCATCGGTATATCCAGACATAAATGGATTTCTTACACATTGAGACCTTGGGTATCACTTTCAAATATGCAGTAAAAATAGAGGAGAAATTTAAACAAAGGGGGAAGAAAGGTTATCCCTCAAACAACAAATTCAAGGGTGAAGGTGGTAACAAATTTGGTGGGAAACATACAACCAAGGACTTTTCCTCACATACTTCATCAACAACAAATAAGGGTAAGTAGATGATGTGGTGTGAATTCCATAAGAGCCTTGGTCATAACACTAAAGACTAACGTCCCACGAAGACTTTGTTGGCAGAAATCTGTCAAGGAGAGACGAAACAAGAGTCGCTGCCTACAAATCCTTGTGAACAAAATAAGGGTGAACAAATCATTGAAGCTGACCCACATGCCATAGTTACCATTGCCAAAGTCATGCCCCGTGAAGATGATGAATGCTTGGTCCACTCACAGATGTGGGTAACGGAAAGGCTCTTCATTTCATTGTGGATAGTGGAAGCCAAAAGAATTTGATCTCTGCTAAAACTATGAAAAGATTGAATCTACAGATAACACGACATCCATAGCCATATCATATGGGATGGGTAAGTCAGGGACAAGACATTTTGGTGATTAAATAGTGTCGCTTGCCTTATTCTATCAAGCCATTCAAAGATGAAGTAATATGTGATGTGGCACCTTTGGATGTATGCGATGTATTGTTGGGGCACCCATACATGTACAAGCGCCATGGAGTCTATGAGTCAAGGCCATGCAACATTACCATCAAATTGGGAGAAAAGAGGTATCGAATACCTGAGGTAAGTCATGCAAAACCAACATCTTTGATTACTGCAAAACAATGTAAGCGTTTGATTGCTCACACTGGAAAATTTGTCGTACTAATGGTTCGGCCTAAGGAGGCAAGGTCCGTTGTTGCCAGCAGTCATACCAAAATGTCCCCTACCACAGCTGAACAGAAATAGATGGAGAAAATATTGTCAACATATCAGGATGTATTTAATTCACCAACAGGGTTACCACTACACTACCAAGTCAAGCATCAGATTGATCTAATTCTAGGGACACCATTATCAAATGGGCCACTGTACAGAAGGTCAGTTTTGGAGAATGAAGAAATCAAGCGGCAGATTCAAGAGTTGATCAGGAAAGGACACATTCGCCCAAGTGCTTCACCATGTGGAAGTCCAATTATTTTGGCCAAAAAGAAGGATGGAACGTGGAGACTTTGTATTGATTATTAGATTCTCAATAAGATCATTGTGAGGAACTGATATCCACTCCCTCGCATTGATGATTTGTAGGACCAGCTCAAGGGGGCAAAATTTTTCACCAAAATTGAATTGAAATCTAGATATCACCAAGTCCCAGTTGAGCCATCAGATGTGTGGAAGATTGCTTTCAAATCCAAGGAAGGGTTGTTTGAGTGGCTAGTCATGCCTTTTGGCTTGACCAATGCCCCTGCCACATTCATGAGATTGATGGATGATGTCCTCAGACAATTCATTGGTTCTTTTGTTGTCGTCTATTTAGATGACATACTCATCTTTAGCAAAACATGGGGTGACCATCTGCAGCATGTTCAGCAAGTGCTTTCAACCTTGCAACAACACAAGCTATATGCTAACAAAGATAAGTGTTCTTTTGGCATGGAGAGTATTTGGTATTTGGGATACATTGTGGATAGAACAGCTGTTTGTGTGGACCCTGAAAAGATACAGGTTCTCAAAGATTAGCCATCTCCCAAAAGTCTCACAGAACTTCGTAGCTTCTTGGGTCTAGCCAATTTCTATCAGAGATTTGTACTTGGTTTTTCACATTTGGCATGGCCTATGAATCAGGCACTAAGAGGAGGACCAAGGAAAAAATTTTGTTGGACAGAGGTACAACAAAAAGCATTCATGGAGTTGAAGAAAAGGCTATGTTCTGCACCAGTACTAGCACTCCCAGATCTACAACAATCTTTTCAAATTAAAACCAATGCTTCAGACTATGCACTAGGAGCAGTTCTCATGCAACACGGGCATCGAGTTGCCTACCACAGTGAGACTTTCTTTGACACAGTGCGTAAGTACCCCACCTATGATAAGGAGTTGTATGCTATTGTCCAAGCCTGCAAACAATGGAAACACTACATTCTAGGGAAGGAGATTATCATTCACACGGATCATAAACCTCTGCAATTTCTACAAACACAAGGGAAGCTACAAAATGATAGGCATCAAAGATGGTCTGCCTACTTGCAACAATTTCATCTCAATATCTGCCACAAGAAGGGAGCTACTAACAAAGTTGTAGATTGTTTAAGTAGACCTCCGATCACAGCCCTGGCAGCGGTATTGGATTCTTGTGGCCACTACACAACAGATTGGCCTCAGTTGTATGGCATAGATCCTGATTTTGTTGAGATCTACAACAATCTAGCAGAGGGAAAACAAGCCACTGATTTCTACTTGAAGGATGGGATTCTCTGTCATATGGGACACATATGTGTTCCAACCAAGGAGGGCAAAAGATGATATGGGAGGCACACTATAGCCGTGTTGCAGGACACTTCAGGGTGGAGAAGACTATTGCTATACTTTAGAGGTATTTTTATTGGCCCAAATTGAGACATGATGTCATTTTATACATCTGATATTGTACTTCTTGTGCCATTGCAAAGCTTGCCAATCATAAACAAGGATTGTATACACCTCTTCCAGTCCCTGACCAACCTTGGCATTCAGTTTCAATGGATTTCATGTCTGGACTACCTTCTAGCAAACATGGGCATGATTGTGTATATGTGGTGGTAGATAGGTTTTCAAAAATGGTTGTCATAGTGGCTTGCAAGAAAGGAGTCTCTATGGAAGAAACTGCCAAGCTTTTCTTTGAGAATGTTTGGGTACACTTTGGATTGCCACAAACCATCATATCTGACAGGGATAGTAGATTTCTTAGCAATTTTTGGTCAGCACTTTGGGCCTTGATGGACACAATGTTGACAAAATCCACTGCCTTCCATCCCCAAACAGATGGGCAGACTGAGGTGGTAAATTGGATGATCATTCACATTTTGCGGATGTACCATTCCAAACATCCTTGAACTTGGGATGAAAGATTGCCATATGTACAACATAGTTACAATCAAGCACTACATGGTTCCACAGGGCACAGTCCATTTGAGGTATGTCTTGGCTACCAACCATTGGCTCCAATTGATGTAGCATTTCTGACTATGTTGAGTGACCTATCAACACATTCAGAAAAAGAGGTAGATAGGGCAACTAAGTTTGTGGAGAAGATACACCATATTCAGCAACATGTCCATGAGATACTACAATATAGTAATCAGAAATACAAGGACATACATGATCAACATCGTACACCTCATCAGTTTAAGGTTGGGGACAAGGTTTGGCTTCATATTCAGAAAGAAAGACTTTAAGGGCCTCACAAGAAACTCTGTCCTATTTGATATGGTCCATACACCATCATCAAACAAGTTGGTGAAAATGATTTCGAACATAATCTTCCATCTTTTCTTGGACTACATCCTATTTTCAATGTTGAATTGTTGCAGCCATATTTTCCACCATTGTTGGACACTTCAGATGTTGCAGAACATATAAGTTGCTCAGAGTTGAATCCAGACACTACTTCCCCTCTCAAGTGTGATCAGATTACTGATGTTGTGGTGAAAACATTGAAGAAACAACAGAATCCTCTCTATTGGGTGGTACAGGCAGGACAACTTCCACATCAAGGAAAATGGTTCACTAAGGACCAGATTGAGAAGAAATTTCCTCATCTGCTACAATACATAGGTGCAATGGGGCCCATTGCCTCTCAAGGGGGAAGGAATGATCCCGCAGAGATTCAGAAGCATTAGTGTGAAATTTGTTCATGCAACTATATTCTAGTTTTTCAGTATTTTTTTCTAGTTTTTTCTACATCCTAGTAATTGGCATTTTCGGAGGCCTTCAGAGTGGAATTTGGGGTCAAGACTTTCTCTGGTTGCTTTTGAGTGGTAGCCGCAGGCAGGGCTCAACGCAACTCAATCTAGCTCTTCATGAGATTTTTCCAACGAGTCTGAAATGTCCAGATTTCGACTAGCTAGCTAGAAGTTATGACCTTGCCTAGTGGGGTCCAAAATTTAGTAGTTTTTTTGAAATTTTGAAAAAAATGAAAATTTGAATTTTAGTAGTTTTGTCACCTTCCAAAATTTAGTAGTTTTTTTGAAATTTTGAAAAATTTTGAAAATTTGAATTTTAGTAGTTTTGTCACCTTCCAACTATCCATTTCAAATTCTATGGATAAGGTGACCTTTCACATTCTTGCTCATTGTATATATTCAACTTTTGATGCAATAAGAAATCCTCTTTGGTTGCCTGCAACTTCTTACAAGTTCTGCACATTGAGCATTTTGTTTATTTTTACAATACCACAGGCCCAGCGCTAGGTATTGTTATCTAAATTCTCCAATAAAATTCAGATCACATGTTGACATAGGAAAACAAAAGTTGGACATTGAATGAAACCAAGAATAGGGATACTATAAAAAAGATAATAGATAAGATTACAAAAAAGATAGTGGATAAGAGAAGAAGTGCCATGCAAGAGCTTAGAACAGAGAAAAATTATGTGCCAAAGATTAAACATGCATACATACTAGCAAGTAGTTTTGAGACTCCTAGAGCAACTGATGTAGGTGTCAAGTCAAATGAAACAAACAAGACATCACAAGAAAACAAAGATGCTACAAAAGGGGGTAACAATGTCATTAATAAAAAGAACATTGTTGCTAATGGTCAAGTCATGTCATTCATCCCTAAGTCTCATGCCATAACCATACCTCTACCACCCCTTTGCTAGATTATGTTCCCATTTAAATGGCCCTTGCCTTGAGACAATTCAAAGTTTAGGTTTCATTGAGAGAATTGTTTTGAATCCCTAAAAACAAGGAGAGAGCCTTATCATATATCATTGCTTTGATTGTGATCTACCAACCTTCATATTCCTCTAATGATCCCTAGAGTGGTGCTAATGCTAAGGCTAGTGCCCAAGAAGCACTTGAGGTTTACCTTGGCACTTTGTTAGTGAATAGTCAAATTAATGTAGATTACACCACCTTGTTGATAAGAGGATGGTTGGCGCATAATTGCATGTTAGATTCAAGAGCTTCAAATAATGTTATGCCACTTGAGATTATGAATCAGTTAGGCTTGAAGGTTTGTAAGTCTTATGGCAAGTGTTATACAATGGACTCCAAGGAGGTTAATGTTATTAGAATTGTTAATGGTGTGGAACTTATGCAACTTGGTACACCTTGGTAAGTATTTCATAATGGACATAACCATTGTTGAGTGTCATGTAAAGTGGGGCACACTATTGTCAAGAAAGTGGGTAGCTTCAATAGGTGGTAGCATTTAGATGGACCTATAGTAGGCTACTATACCACTACATGGAAAGGAAGTCAAATTACATATAGAAAAGAAAATGTTACATATTATGGAAGGCCCTAAAGAAGCTAGAAATGAGGTGTTCTATATAGAAGGTGATTCTGATAATATCAATGGGTATTACAATAATGATGTTGGCAACCATATCGATCCTGCTTCTTACCAACAACCTTCTTTCTCTGAATGTAATGTTGTGTGGACTATGTATTTTGATAGTGTTTGCCATAGGGATAGAAATGGTGTAGGTATTATTCTTGTGACTCCTAATGGCATAAGTTTCATATTCAATTTTAGGTTGAAGTTTGATTTCACTAACAATGTGGCAAAGTATGAGGCCTTAATCCTTAGTTTGAACATAGATTCCAAGCATGGTATAAAATGTTTAAGTGTGAAAAGTGATTTTGATGTGTATCAAATCAGAGGTTCATATGCAACTAAAGATAAAGGTTAAGGATGTATAGAAATGCAATATGGGATGCCATAGAAATGTTTGATACTTTTGGCATCCAATGGTTAGATAGAGCTGAAAACATTTTAGTTGACATTCTTACTAGCATGGCCTCAAAGTTTGATGTCACTTTGACATCACCCCATTGCACATATAGTGTGGAGGAGATCCTTAATAGGCTAAGCATCCCTGCTAACATATATAGCTGACAAGTATTTAACGATGACAAGTAGATTTATAAATTATTGAACTATTTGGATGAGTTTGAAAATTATCTTATTGATTGGTAGCCTATGGTTGAAGTTGAATATGGGAAATAAACTCTCTTCAGGAATGAAATCAGCTAGCTTAAGACCAATGCCATTCCTAGAGGTCTTGTAACACTTGAGAGAATGTTTAATAATGATAATTACTACAAGAGGAGCACGATAATCAATGAAGATGATATGGAAGGTGCTAGCATGGGTGCCAATGCAACTCCTAAGATGATCTACACAGGTAATAAGTTGAAACCAATAGAGAAAATAATGCTCGTTGAGCTATTGAGGTAGTTCAAGAAGTGTTTTGCATGGTCATATGATGAGCTAAAAACTTATAGAGAATACTTGTTTCAACACACTATTCCCTTGGAGCCTAATGTAAAGCCATTTAGGTAGAAAGAAAGGCCCATCAACCCCATGCTGGCCCCTCAAATACATCAATAATTGATGAAATTGAAATAGGGATTTATAATAAAGTTAGGTAGACATTTTGATTGGGTGTCTAACCTTGTATCCATGAGAAAGAAAAATGGAGACATAAGGCTTTATGTAAATTTTAGAAATTTGAACATCAAGTCCTCGAGGAAAACTACCCATTGCTTAATATGGACCATTTGTTACAAATGGTGACAAGTTCATAATTAATTTGAATGATGTATGACTTCTTGGGATATAATTAGGTTGTGGTTAAGGAGTATGAGAAATACAAGACAACATTTACAACTCCTCGGGGTACCTTTTTTTATGTGAGGATGCTATTTGGGCTCAAAAATGTACGAGCCACCTTCCAAAGAGCAATAGATGTTGCCTTCGTAGGTTTGATAAAGGAGATCATGGTGGTTTATTAGTATGATTTGATTGCTTACTCTAGGGATAAGAATGACCATTGTATACATTTGGAGTTGATCTTCCAATAATGCTTGGAATATGGGATTTCCTTAAATTTTAAAAATGTGTATTTGGTGCAGAAGAGGGTAAGCTCCTTAGACATTTAGTGTCCAAGGAAGGGGTGAGGATTGACCTTGAAAGAGTGAAAGCAATAGACATTATCCCTCAGCCCAAGATACGTAAAGGAGTGTAATCCTTCTTTGGGCAGATCAACTTTGTTATGAGGTTTGCTCCTAACTTTACAAAAAAGATAAAGGTTATTTCAAATATGTTCAAGAACAAACAATCAACTAGCTAGGATAAATAATTAATTGCTTCTTTGTTAGAGATTAAAGATGCACTCAAGCACGCACTAGTATTGGCAAGTCCCAATTATTTAAAGCCTTTCCAATTATTCTATTTTGCTTCCTTTTGCATTATTATTGTTGTTCTACTTTAAAAAATGTTGATGGGTATGAACAACATATTGCCTTCTTTAGCAATTCATTACAAAATGTTGAATTAAAATATTCCATCATAGAAAAGCATGCATATGCTCTTTTTAAGGCTATTAAAAGTTTTAGACCCTATCCCATAGGAGCAAGAATCATAGCTTATGTGCATCACCTTCTATGAGGGACATCTTTGGTTAGCAAAAATCTTTAGGCAAGAGTTCTAGATGGATCAATAAGATCCAAGAATGTGACATGGAGGTGTAAACAACTAAATTAGTCAAAGGCCAAGGATTAGCCAATCTCATGGATGATGCAAACTTGGAGGCAACTAAAGTAAATGATGTCAAATCTAGTCTAGCATTCGTTCCTTGTTGATTGAAGAATGACCCATGTTATGAGGACATGGTATTGTGTTTGGAAAACCTGAGTTGCCCTCCAAGATTGAATAATAATCAACAAAGGAACTTAAAGCTAGTGACTTAGAGGTATGTGCTAATACAAGTTGAATTAATGTGGAGGAATCATAATGGGTTGCTATTTAAATGCTTGGATCAAAAGCAATCTATCAGGGTCATTAATGAGTGTCAACACGAGGTTTTTGGTAGACATTTTATGACAAAGAATAATACTCACAAAGTGATAAGAGTAGGATATTGGTTGCCAACATTGTTTAAGGATGTGGCCAAACTGGTTAGGAAGTGTGATGTTTGCCAAAGGTTCTCTAGTAAGATGAAGTTTGCAAGTGCTCTCCCCCTTAAATCCATCTCATTTGAGGCTCCATTCTAGCAATGGGGCATTGATTTTATTGGAGAGATTGTTGAAAGGTCAAGTAATGGATATAAATGGATCATTGTAGCCACTGATTAATTTACCAAATGGGTGGATGCAATCCCTACTAGAAATGTGACAAGTAAAGTGATGATTGACTTCCTACTAACTAATATAGTCACAAAGTTTGGTGTGCCTATAGAGATAAATAACTAATAATTCAATGTGTTTTATATCTCATGGCCTTTTTGACATGTGTTCCAAATATGGGATTATTTTAACACACTCCTCTCCTTATCATCCCCAAGAAAATGGTCAGGTTGAACCTAGTAACAAATGTCTCATCAAAATCATCAAGAGGATACTAAATTCAAACAAGAAAAGATGAGATGATAAGCTTAAGTTTTCTATTTAGGTAGATGAAATAAATAAAAAATCAAGTTGGAAGAAGTCTCTTTGAGATAGTGGGGTTGAAGCCAAAATGCTTATTAGCCCTGAGTTGCCAGTTTACAAATTGGTATAAGAGGTAAATAGGCAAGGAGAGGATGCCATCTCCCATAGAATCCATGATCTCATTGAGCTTGAAGAATCTGAAAGGGTCACACATGATAGAAATTTGTTGCAACAAGTAATGAAGCATTTGTCAATAAAAGAGTAATTCAAAGGATATTCAAGTTGGAGATATCGTCCTCGTGTGGAATGCAAGGTCTAAAGATAAGGACAAGCATGGAAAATTTGAGGCCTTGTGGGTTATACCTTATCAAGTTGTAGATGAGTGTGGTCAACACACTTTCTATCTCAAGGGTCTAGATGGAGAATTCATGGAGTTGTCAATCCACAATCAACATCTCAAGCATTACTTCTCTTGAAAGTTTGGGCTTTCTCATGGCTTGTGTAAATATTATCTTTCTTTCTTTCTTTTGTGTTTTGCCCCATTTTGTAGTTAGTTTTGTGTTGGTCCTACTATCACCTTTGACATTCTGGTCTACTCTCAAAGGTGTGTCTAGATTCTCATTGTGCCTGCAAGAGTCACACATCCCCAATTAGAGCCAGTGTTGGGACTAACCCTAAAAATGCAAAATTTTCCAAATCATGTGCCCCCTTTGTTACTTTTGTTGTGTTTTTTCCATCATCAATATTTGATAAGAGAACTCCTTTAATGGGTCCCCTTGGTCAATTTATGCTTGGTGTCATGCTTTGCCTCCCCTAATACATTTTCCCTATGCCTTAATTTCAAGAATGTCAAAAATTTCTAAGTATGATGGTCTTTGGGTCAATTTCTAAGCTTGGGTGAGGTTTTAGAACTTTCCTTACCTTGGTACCTTTTCCCTCAAGACCCTATTCCCTAAACCTCTACCTTGACAAGCCCGTCAAATTTTTAGGATTTCTCATGCTGACATCCCTTTCCTTTAGTTCTTTGATCCCCGCTTCCCCTTTGAAGCCACTTGTAGAATTTTGACCTTTCCTAGAAACTAGTAGTATGACACTCAACATCTCATTTTCCCAACTCCCATTTCCTCAATCCTTCTAGCATGCCATTTGTCACACCCTTATTGCTTGAAATAAAAAACCCTACCTACTTTCGTACACTTCCCAAGATGCCATTAATGATGAGAAATGATTGCGATGGAGTAGTGCAACTGCTTAAATCCTGCTAAAACACCATTATCCCCCTCAAAGGCATATATAGATATTGTAGGATTACACAGAACACTGAGAGGGGGGGTGAATCAGTGTTGTTAACAATTTTAACACTTTTCAAACCTTTTAATAAACTTGATTTCACAATTATACAATTCTCAGATAGATATGTAAAAATATAGAACATCAACACAAAAATTTGACACAAGAAATTTCCCAAGTGGAAAACCCTCCTGGGGTATAAAAACCACTCAAACTGCCTCACTGGCTTAAATGAAAACTTTTCAAATTTACAAATGTCTCACTGACATATACAATTCTGCCTCACTGGCACATTGTTCTTCTCAGCAAGTCTCACTGACTTTCAATGTAAAAAATTCAATGATAAAACAAATCAGGGGGTTTCCCTGTTTCATTCAATCTCAACACCTTATCTCTCCATTAAAAATTTACAAATGTACGTTTTCTGCAATTAATCTTCAACTGACATCTTCATATTATCAATACTTGATTTTTCAATAAGCATCATCTCCAAAAACCATTTAATCAAATATGATATTAAAAATTATGTCATACCTCTGCAATATAAATTTTTTTTCAAATCTACACTTTGATATTTCTTCCCTTCAAGTTTGATAGATTTCCTCTCTGCAATACTGAACTGATATCAACAAAAACTTTAACCTTCTCTGAAAAATTGTTCTTCATCTCTGATCAAACTCTTCATCCTTTTCAATACACTACAATCCCATCAAGAACACCTTCATTCATCTCTAATCAAAACTGATTTTTTTTTATCACACCAACTATATGTATATTTCTATTTTCAATATTCGAGCAACATGCATTTACCAAAGAAAATCTTATAAACATTCTAACTTCCACACTTTCTAAATTCAAAAAACTCTTCAACTTCGGTGTAGAAATAGAAACATACATGTCTTTTTGTCTTTTTGCATCACAGTGCACGTCAAATTTAATGATCTGTCATAACTGTTTCACACTTTCTCCATTTTGAATCTTATCCACACAATGTGAGTTTCGCTCCACTTTCCTTTTTAAACACTGTCGTTGATGCGGAATTCCCGCTGGGACACCTTTGAGCCTTACCCGATGACCGGGAGCCTAGCCGATGGGGCCGGTAACATAAACGATGCAGAACCCTTGATGTTGTCACTTAAGTGACCGCAACCACTCCAACCGGTCAACACTAAAACAGACATAAAGTGAATGACGTTTAGTTAATAACATTTTGAACATGTTTTATGATATTCTCTTTTGTGCTTTGTGAGCTCAATTTGACTTATTTGAGCAAGAATATTTTGCCCTAAAAAAATATGTAAAGAATAACTGACAACAAATTTCAAACATAAATCTCCTGCACAAGTAGATTCTCTGTAACCCTTTCACTATACACCTTATGACATGAAGATTTGATTTGCACACATATTCAATCCTGTGATGGGATTACTACCACCAAGGTCATTAATAAAGACTACTCTGAATTTCCTAAAATAACACACTGAAAGCATAAAGCAAGACTCCACTGCCATGATGCCAATTAGGTGATACATATTATCCCTTGCCTTAATTCAACACTTGATCCAATGAAAAATCAATTGTCAACACTATGCCACTGTGATTTACTGAACTGAGTCACTGAAAGCATCAACATGGTAACCTTGACAAATCTGAGAGATCACAACCAAGATCACCAACATTTTGACATCAATGAGAAGACAACAATACACAAGATAGTCTACAGATATATGTAAAGCCATGTAAAGATGATGAAAATGAGTATGGGCATTCTAAACACCATTAATGCAAGCCCTACTTGCAGGTGTCAAAGATGATGTACCGGGCTATTCTTTAGAGCGCGAGAAAGATGTTTTCACTGCTCTAGGCCATCCAACACTAGATCTAATGATGGTTGAGATGTATATTGTTGCACTAATGTGCGCCATGCATTGACTTGCATGTGACTCCCAAAAACCCTATTGAGGCAAACATAGTGCATTGTAATAGGATGTTATAAATACATGAAACACATATGTAATAAGAGTTGGTCATTATATTTTTTTCTTGATTGCAAGTATCTCAGGTTGTTCTAGGGTTTCATTATTTACAAGTCTAGCTGTAAGTGACAAGATCACATGTTGCAAATCATAGGAAGGATTTAAATTGAATCTATGTATGCAACTGAATCTCTCCATGGCAAACTGTAATGATTCAGCGAAATATATAAACCTAGTCATGGATTTTCTCTTGCCATATTTGATGGTATGAATGTAATGAAAGTCAGATGAATGTGTGATAACATTTTTAAAGCATCACAATACTTTGAGTGGTCTTCATTTCATTTCATGTGGATTATTGTAGCTTTGAGATGGATTACTAAGAATGCTTGGTTGCATAAAACTTTATCACTGATTTGTGTATACAAGTCTAGTTCTAGGTGTGATTTATAGGTATGCCCTTTTCCTCCTTGCAAGTCATGACTCTGATGCCCATGGGAGTAGGCACCAATCCTTAATGGTAAATGATCAGACACATTCTCATTATAATATCCTCTAGCTTGATTAGTTTAAGTTTAGGATTAGGACTCATTATGCTTATATGTTCCATTGATATAATTGATGTCCCATTTCATACAAACTAAAATTGGTAAACCATTGGAGGAACCTATGAGTATGCTATCATTCTACTACATGTGTATGGTTGACTTAGGGGAAATCCATCCATAGGAACATACATACTACTATTATATTTGGGTACATGTATAAGAATGTTATTATCACTTTAAGGATACCTCTAGGAACACCCTCCTAGGTCTATTTGAGCCCAAAGTGAAGGAGAGAATACCCAATTTTAGGGATTAGCTTTTAGTCATCCATACTCTGTTGATGAGACCACATCCTATTCTCTTGAAGATAAATCAATGGCCTTGAAGATAGGTAAATGTTCTAGGATTGTGGAATTGTGACTTTGGGACCCAACATAATTTTTTCGAAGAGGGCATTTAGATATTTGTGAGGAGCTTCTGATTATTGCTTATGTTATCGTGATTCTTATGATGTGGGCAAGATGTTCCACATATAAGGCTTTGTTGATGCAGATTGGGCAGGTGACTTAGATAGTCAAAGATCCACTACTAAATGTGTGTTTTCTCTATTTGGTGATGATATTAGTTGGATGAGTAAGAGGCAACCCCATGGTTTCTTTGTCCGCTACCAAGCAGTGTGTATGGCTGCTACACATGCTTATAAAGAGGTAGTTTAGTTACAAAGATTATGTTCAGGAGTTGGTTTGATTGTAGGGTGGTTTAGATCAGATGTGATAGTTAGAGTACTATTTTGTTTGGCTAGGATCTCCATGTACCATGCTTGTGATAAGACACGATATTGCTTTAATATTTCCATATGACATTACTTTATATCTTTTAACAATGGATTTGGCATACTTATTACATAATTAGTTATAACTATTTTAAAGTTAGATGAATGGTATGATTCGGGTTTATTTCTTTAATGGTTAAATGTGCTTAGATGGCCATGGAATTCCTTGTTTTCTATCTATATATGTGTTTTTATGCCAAAAATAGAATCAGAAATGAAGATCTGAACATTCTGGATCTCTTTAGAGCCATTTATTTAATCAAAGTTCAGCTCCATATTGACACAATAGAGCTTTAGAGTTGCACCACAAGGTTCCAACATGCATGAAATCTAGATAAACCTAGATTAGAGCAATGGGTTTCAACTTGTGATACTGGTCTTAAAAATTTTGGTGCATGCCTTATAAAGTATGAGTCAATTTTGAGTGACTTTAGCTAACCCAACTGTCAAGTAACTCTCGACTATCTATTTTGAGTGCCTTCATTACTGCCCCTGTTTCCATGGACTAGACACTCCAATTCCTTGGATAACTAGAGTTACTATTCAATTCTCCTCTAATCTAGGGAACACTCTAGTTCAACTCAAGCATCATCTTGTTTCATCTAAAATTTAGGAAAACCTCTTAGTTTTAGCTAAAGTTTACCCTTTGTATAGAATAAGAGACTGCCACGGGAACTAGCAATCTTAGAAGTAGCAGTAGAAATTTTTGCTTTAACAGACTTACTTTAGGTTAGAGAAATAAACCTCCTAAGTCATAAGAGGTGAAAAATGATTTCTTCCAATTCTAGTTCAATGGTAATACATTTTTCTTTCAGATGGCAAGTTAAGTAGGAAGTAGCTCTATTGTAGAACATGTAAGACCTTGTTTCTACTAGTTTCAAATGAGAAGAAAGCAGTTTTGACATCATCTTAAGTGTAGAAGATCATTTTGGAAGGAGAGTAAGGCCCACTCTACCCGAAAGAGAAGATCTTATCGTATTTCTCTGTTTAAATAATTATTTTGTTGTTTGTTTGGGTAAGTCTTTTTATTTACCAGTTTGTCTATTTTCCTGATTACATGCTTCATAACAAAGACTTGCAGACATTTTTCATATAATTAGAAAATATGATAAAAAAATCTTTTTCAACATTAAGATTCTAGTATTTCCATTCTAGCAAGTGTGTTTGTTTACCTTATCAAGTGTGTTTATTTTAGCAAGTGAGTTTAATTTTAGTTAAGTTTGTTTATTTTCAGCAACATTAACATAGGTTTCAATCCCAATTAGCAGCCTTAAGATAGATAGAATTGCCTAGAAAGGACTCGCTATCCTTAAGATTTAGAAATCCTATTGTAGATCGCCTTCAGACACCAACCCAGATTGATAAATTAAATGACGAGAATTTGAAAACACTATAATGACCTCGTCAACTTGTATGAAGCATATTGATGTTTAGTATCACTTTGTTTAGGAGATTGTGGAGTGGTAAGGTTATGATTTAGAAGGTTGACACTTGGGATAATGTTGCAAATTCACTTACGATACCAGTGAGAATAATTTTTCTTGGTGTAGGAAGGCCATGGCCAATGCTTTCTATACTTGATTATTTTATGTTTCTTGTTTATGTCATTGTAATGTAAAATATCAAGTGGGAGAATGTTAGGATAGTGTAATATTAAATTTTAATCTTAATGTATAACATTAGGTCTCTAACTTTCTTGGAAAGGGTAACATGGATGCCCATGAGGAGTTGAGAGATATTATTTCATTATTATTCTTTGAGTTATGTGATATTGTTAGACCAACATGAAATAAGGGAGGTTACAAAAGGAGGTGTGATAAATAGCTCAGGGAAGAAGAAGAGAAGCTGTTACAGTTGATGTAGATTACTATGTTACTCTATTTTGTAGTATAGACTAGTAGAATATAGAATTTGCCTTGGCTTAATGATTGTATTCTTGCTTGCATGATAAATGGGTGTCTCTACATCTTTGAATTCTATAAGTGGGTTCACCCAATTTCAACAAGTGGCTATGCCTCAAACTTTGAATGCTATAAGTGGGTGTGAGTGAGCTTTGAATTTTGTAAGTGGGTATGATTGCACCTTTAAATTCTATTACATGTACGAGCCATTGATTTATTCTATACATTTTCAAAATTTGGTGGACTTTCGACAATATAAAAAGTCTAGATTTGGAAGTTTATCTTTAGTAGCACTTTAAGTTTTATGCAACCATTTCTTCTTCGACCTGATTTACTTACTCTGCATTTGTTGAAACACACATCTCATTTTGACATTTCATTAGACACTTGTCGTGCATCCTACTTAGTATCATATTTCACATAAATGTTTTAAAGCGTATTACCCAAAACTTTATTTGCAATACATCTATTCTAACTGAGGCAGGCATGGATTCACTTGGTTCATGCCAAGTCTTTATTTTAAACACAACTTTGTAGTAGACAAACATCTATAGATGAATATCGGGTCGTGCGTTTCATATGTAGGATGTTTAATGCTTCTTCCAAACACCCTTACTAAGGGCATAGAACATATTCATTGATTGAAAGAGATAATATAGTTAAATCTTTTGAGATTTTATTTTTTTAAAATATGAATTATAATTTATAACATATTTATTTTTATTTTTAATGTTTAGGGATTAGTTATTGAAACGGTGAAATTAGCATACCCATGCCATTTCCCATTTAGCTTTGTGCAACACCTTGATGTGAATGTCTTTAATACACTAATCTATTGACAAGCAATATACTTGTGTTAAGCCTAGCTCATGGCTTCATTCCTATTCACACCAATTTCACCCCTATTTGCACCATTTTCAATACATTTGTCATTTACTCATCATTCTTGCAGCGTCATTCACTTAATCCTATATATTGGTTCCTTGCCTTGAAATTATCATTTTATCTTAAAGTTTATTTCCAAATAAAAATAATTATGTTCTATACATCTCCATCTATATATCGTATCTATGTCAATAATACCATCATTTTCATGTTAACACAACCATTGCATCTCCTAACAAATGAAAGTGATAGTATGAAAAAAATGTTAGGTTTCATTTTGGGGATTTGTTACACATGGTTACAAGCAAGTGGCCTAAGGTTGTCTTCAACGAGGTGATAAGGGTAAGAAAAAAATAATGGATGAAACAAAATAGCAAATGGATGGAAAAGTGGAATATATATTTCAATGCATGCCCTATGGATGGAAAAGAAATTAAAACTTTTGTCATAGAGAAATTTTGTAAATCTATGTGGGATGGTTCCCTAGGGAGAAAGAAGAGTTATTATCTTGAGATGTTTAATCCCACTCGTGATCATTTAGAAAAAGCGTACATTGGGGCAGATATCTCTTGGAGAGCTAAGATTTTGATCGGTCAGCGTAGGAGTAACTCTCATCAGCGTTGTTGTGAAACGAGTAGGTGGAAGAGACCTAAAGAAATATGGGAAGAGAGAGTGTGTACTTTCTGCACTTTTGGGGCAGTGGAATTAGAAAAACACTTTATTTTAGAATGTGACGCTTACACTAACATCAGAGCAAAGTATGCAGATATCTTGACAGCGGTTTCTTGGCATGATCTTTTTGTTGAGAGTGCTCTGGAGAAGATGGGAGAGCTCATTATGCCGAGAGGCATTCCTACATTCATAGTATGGGTGGAGTTGAAGAGCTCAAAAATTCCGATTCTGTGTAATTTTATAAGATTCCAATCTAAAAATTAAAAAAAAAAAAATTTCCAATCTAAAAACAAAACAAAAAAATTAAAATTTGGTTTTTATTTTTTATTTTGTCCAATTTCTTTTTTGGTTCTATGATTTTTTTATTTTCAATTTCTTTTTTGGTTTTTATTTTTATTTTTTCCAATTTTTTTAAGTTTTTATTTTATTTTTTTCCAATTTTTTTAAATTTTTATTTTTTTTTTTCCAATTTTTTGTTTGGTTTTTATTTTTTATTTTTCCAATTTCTTTTTTGGTTCTATAGTTTTTGATTATTTTTTCCAATTTCTTTTTTGGTCCCATAGTTTTTGTGATTTTCTTATTATCAATTTTTTTTAAAATCACCAAAAATTTCAAACCAAAAGAAAACAAAAGCAAATTTGAGGGGGTGTCTCATAGGCTATTTTTAGCCTCGTGGAGTTAAAAGCAAAACTGTAATGCAAAAGCAAATTTGACGGGGTGTCTCATAGGCTATTTTTAGCCTCGTAGACGTTAAAAGCTATTCTATTCTATCCTATTCTATTCATGCGTGACTATAAAGCAATTTAAAAAAACCTTCCCATAGATTTGAACCGACTACATCTAGTACTGGGTGTAAAAGGAGCGTCAAGTTTAAAGCTATATTCCTTGGCGTCCCTTCCACGAACCCCGCCGTCGGCTTTACCAAAATGGCTGATAAAAAGCCTGCAATTCACACACAGCCTATAAATAAATCCATTATATTTCCAATGCTGTAACGCCATGGCGATTTGGGTTCTTGGGAGCAAATCCTGATCTATCGCTACACACATACCAAATATAGAGCAAAGGATTCCCAGGGCTAGAGAAATAGGAACCGATTATTAGCAGTAGATTAATTGGATAGCTGTACAGGTAATAAGAATGGCAGAAGAGGATTTTGCAAATGCAAAGATATCAGTGTGGTGGGATATAGAGAACTGCAATGTGCCGAAGGGGGTTGATCCCTATGCAATTGCACAGAACATTACTTCTGCGCTCAAAAAGGTGGATTACAGAGGCCCAGTTTCCATTTATGCATATGGAGATACCAAAGTATTAACCCTTCGTGTTCAAGAAGCCCTCTCCAGCACTGGGATAGCTCTGCATCATATACCTTCAGGTAATTCAAACCCTACTTTTGTTTTTTTTTTAAAGATTTTTCCCCCCTAAAAAATAGGAACCTTACATCTAAATATTATTATGTGGTTATCAGAATTTGCGTATCTGGCTATTTGTTTCTCTCCGCCCTCTTCAATTTTCTTTAAGCTGGTTTATTTTGTATCAATCTGGTTTTTTTTTGGTGTGCATTTACTGTTTATTTTGCGTAATTATATAGCCAGATAGTTGCTCTGTGGTCTAGTGGTAAGCTTTTGAGTGCTTACTTGTAGTTAACATGTTGTGATCTGTGTATGTCAGGAAGTGCATATATGTACGCTTAAGGGCGTTAATGGTGAAAAGCCTGTGTTTCCATCATAAATTAAAGGACAATTTCGAAACACTGTAGTTTTGTGGGTTTGAATTCTATGCCGTAGTCTAAGCACAGATAGGTGTGCGGGGTGCAATGCTACATGGACCTTAGCTTAAATTGATCTTTTCCTTTTCTTTCCTTTTAGTGTTCGCTAGATGTTTATCTATTTTAACAAAAATATTATATACTTGAGTGTTTGGGAAGCTGCGCATGCTGGAGTTTGTATACCTAGATATATGTTCTCTTTGAATTATTTGTTCATTTTATTTTCCAGGTTTTATGAAATAGCTGATTTTTTAATAATCTGCTTGTATCCGCGTTTGTTTTCCATTTCCTCTTGTAATACCCTTACCTCTTAGGCTGCATGTAGTGCAGTTTTTACACACCAGTTGATGCGAGCTCTGCACACACAGATTTCCTTTTGGCTTAAATGCGAGATTAGAGAGGGTTTTCTTTTCTACTGAAGTCATCGAAGACTTGCACCTGGTCTCATCTTCCTAGATTTCAGACCGGGAACACTCTAATAGAAACCCATCCATGGCTTTTAAATAGCTTGTCCTCTGAATCATAGAGACCATTTCTGGTAGGCTGTAATCAAATTTCCAGGTTTGCAAACTTCTCAAAACTCTGTGAGAGATACTGGAAATCTATTTCCAGGTTTTGAAAACTTCTCAAAACACCTGGAGAGATACTAGAAATCCATTTCTAGGTTTGGGAAACTTCTCAAAACACCTGGAGAGATACTAGAAATCCATTTCTAGGTTTGGGAAACTTCTCAAAACTCATACAAAAAGAGCAGAAACACATTTCCAAATATGTTTTCAGAAGAATCATTTCCAAATATGCCTTTGAAAGAAACTTTTTCCTGTATACTGGAAACCCATTTCCCTGTTTGGAAAACTTCTCAAAACACCTGGAGAGATACTAGAAATCCATTTCTAGGTTTGGGAAACTTCTCGAAACTCATACAAAGAGAGCAGAAACACATTTCCAAATATGCTTGTGGAAGAATCATTTCCAAATATGCCTTTGAAAGAAACTTTTTCCTGTAGACTTGAAACCCATTTCCTTGTTTGGAAAACTTCTTAAAGCTCCTAGAGAGAGACATGAAACCCGTTTTCCTGGAAAATTCTCAAAAGTCCCATAGAGAGACTGGAAACTTCTTAAACTCTTTAGAGAGAGAGACCCGAAATTTTGTGAAATGTTGTTCTGGCAAATTTGGAAACAATCTTCGTGAAGAGTTTGGAAATTAAGTGTGCTGATTCTTCTGAAACATTGCTTTTAAAATATTCCTTAAGTGTTAACTGTTATACAGTTGCCATGATATCTGAAAGTTTCCAATGATGTTTTCAGAAGGTTCTGCTTTATATGGCTAGTATTTCCTCAAGTGTTCCCGAGAGCTTCTGCTGTTTCCTGATATGGCTACCCCTGTTCCAGTAAACATTTTCTGAACCTTCCAAGTGCTTGTTTCTGATTCTTGGTGAAGTGTAGAGTTTTCTTAATTTATATTTGTTCCTAAATGCTGCTGACATAGTTTAGTCCTTGGTGATTGTTTTTGTTGCTTAGATCCTTTGGCGCTGCAGGTAACTAGTAGACTGCTCATTCAAGAACCTTTTTTGCTGGAAGTTATAGAAACTTACCGGATTTTATTATATTATTATTATTTTTCCCTATAGTCTTCAATCATTTTCCGAGTTGAGTTGGGAACCAACTCCTTGTCGAGTTCCTTGGGTCCTACTAACACAATCTAACTAAAAGAAGAAGTCTTAAGACTTAATCTTTGCTTAACACAATAGTACTGGTAGGTTGCATTTATGATTGCATAACAATTCTGGGTTTCAAATCAGAGTTCAAATGGAAAGAGTATCATAAACAACTTTAAGTTCAATCATTCATTAGTTGATATCAAGTCTTATAATCTAGCTTATATTAGTTTTATTGAAAACCTTAATTAGTTTAAAGCATAAGAAAAGGCATAGTGCTGTCATAAATCAGCAACCAGAAATATTGAACATAATACATAGTAGCAATAATCTGGAAAAAATTGTGACAAATCACAAGTAATTGCCGCTTGGCATTGTTGGCTGATCTTTTCCTGACATGGCAGCATAGTTATTGAGGCAGATTAAATTGTGATTTAATCAATTGATTGATGATTTTCTGGAAAACCACTAATTGATGGGTTCCCTTTTTCCTATAAAACAGTCATTTTCCAGTCTTTCATTTGTACAGTGCAGATTTGGATTTTTCCAGAGCAGATTTGGAGTTTGATAAAGTAGCATTACTTGAGACTGGAAATAGTTTGCATTGTATCGATTAGGGCACACATTTTCAGCGATTCTGTGAATATCCTTTTCATTAAGTCATTTTCATTTAGGTAAAGCCCTAAGGGATTTTAACTTTTTTTGACATTAAACCCTTATGCTTGTTAAATTGTTATGGGTTGCAGCTGGTGTTCTGGTGCTAAACATAGCAAAATCAGACTCTTTTTTTTGTGCTTTTTCTCCTTCAGTTGGGCAGATTTCATGCCTAGTATTAGTGTGTAAAGCTGCTAATGATAGGCAGTGGTGTTAGGTCATTTTTAGGTGCTGTTATTTTTGTTGTTGTTGCTTTTTAGATATAATATCAGGGTTGTATTATGGGGCCCTGCTCCTCCATATAAGAAGATGCAGACTACAAGAACAAGCGCTGCATACTAGAGATTCAGCAGCAAAGATAACCAGCAACACCTATACCATACAAAACTACTAACCAAGCAACATACCGACCATAGAAACTAAAGAAGGCGACCAGCATAAACAACCCTTACAGCTGGGCATAGCTTCGCCTGAGACGACAAACCAGACATATATGATATATTAAAACAAAACTGGCCAGAGAAGACACAAAACCATCACAGCATTAAGACATTTCAGGTACCCCTCACCTATTAAGAGACCATGATGGAGGGAACTTCCATCTATCCTACATGTGAGATATTACACCAGAGCCAAACACATTGAGGGATTCCACAGGCAGCATTTCAGGATCACATGCCTCATCCAAGCCATGAAATTTTAAACCTTTCAGGCAGCATTTCAGGATCACATGCCTCATCCAAGCCATGAAATTTTAAACCTTTCAGCAGCTCTGCACATTGCATCTTCCAGATCTGGCATTGTATATCTGTTAGCAACCTCAAGAACCCCATTATGAGCGACCACCAAACTCTTTAGCACCAAGTTGAGCCTCCAAAGATTTTAAATGCTCCATTAGCGCCTGAACACACTGTAATATCCTTTACGAAAATTGTATAACTAACTTAGTACACCTGAATTTATAAACAACACATCACACCGAATTACTGTATTTTATTGACAACATAAAACTGGATTACACAGATAAATAACAGCATGCTACCATGCCAAACCTACAACACATGTGATGACCTGCAAACAACTATCCAAAACTGACTGACCATGTACCATCTACAGCTGTGACAGACCATTAAACACTCACCAAAATGAAGAAAGAGAATATCTTCAGTACAATTGCAGCCCTTGGATGAGACTGTCGAAGGGAGCCAAAGGGGTTTCATCCTCTGGTTTTGAGATTCAAGGGATTTTGTTCTCAAAACAGCTATAAAACACCAATGCAGAAATATAACAGCAAAAAGGGAAAGCCTTCTAACAGCCAAACACCTCATTTTATGGCACAAAGGAGGTCCCAAATTCCAGCACACCCATAATCTGACTGCATTCGTAGAAGAGCAAATGCTATTCAAGTGAAAATGCCACCATAATTCAGCGCCCCCACTTTGACAGCTTAACTGCCCTCTTTGAAAATGCCATAATGCACTCTCAGAAACTGACAAAATTAAACAGAAAATGCCATTAAATATTATTTATTTGTTATTTCTAATTTTCCCAAACTGTAACCCTCCCTATTAAAGAGACTTTTTCTTCCAGCCCATCAGGAAAATTAAGGGAATGGGCTTATGGGATGCTGCAGGATGAATTAATGGAAAGGGGAGATTACAAGTCAGCCCTTCCCTGGATTGCTTGCCTACAAGCAATGCAGTGTTGGATGTTGAAATGTCTTTGGCCCGTCCCAAGTAGCATCATTTGTTTGTAGGCCCTTCCAACAAACCAAGTACTCTGTGACAGCCCCATCCCTCAGTTTCTTCTCTTGTATATCAATGATGGCATCCAACACCAATATAAGTTTCCCCTCATCATCCAGGGGTGGCAGATCAACTGATGGTGCAATATGCTGGCCCAATGCCCTTTTGAGACAGGATACATGGAAAGAATCCGGCTGCCTGTTGGCAACTCCAGCTCATGGACTACATCACCCACTCTCCTCAAAACTTTATATAGTTCATAGAAGCAGGGTTCGAGCTTGTCAGCCCCTCCTCGCTTAATGGAGGTTTGCCTACATGGCTATAGGCTTAAAAAAACCATATCTCCAACCTCAAATGATCTCTCGATACGATGTTGATCTGTGTAGAGCTTCTGTTGATTTTGGACCTGCTGCAAATGATCTTTAAGTGACCTCGTAATGTCTTGGCTATGCTCCACTAAGTCACTACCTGTTGATACTTTGTCAATAAACACCAAATCGGTGAAAGTCAGTGTCATATCCATATGATGCCATAAATGGAGTCATGCTGATGAACATGTGATGGGTGGTGTTGTAGCAATACTCTCCAAGGTGCAACCATTTGACCCATGTTGCTTGTTGATTTGTGACAGTTTTTCAAATATCATCCAACCCATTTATTCACCATCTCTATTTGACCATCTGTTTGTGGGTGATAACTAGTATTGAGAGTGAGCTCGGTACCAATCAAATGAAACAACTCTTGCCAACAGGAGCTTAAGGAATCTACTATCCTTGTCACTGACAATGTCCTTTGGCAATCCATGTTACCTCAACACTTCTTTGAAAAACAAATCAGCTATGTGGACTGATATGAAATTTGCAGGAATGGCAAAGAAGTGTGCATACTTGGTTAATCTACCACAATCATATAAATACAATTCTTGCCATTTACCTTTGGAAGGTCTGTGATGAAGTCCATGGATATACTCTCCCACTTTTGTTTGGGAATAGGTAATGGCAACAATAATCCTGCAGCAAAAACATGTTCTGCCTTTTTCTGTTGACTGTTTGTGCATTGCTTGATGTATCGAAGTGCATCATCCTTAAGGCCCTTCCAAGAGAACCTTTTCCAAATTTGTTTGAATCCAGAGTGACAAACCACGGGTGCATCATGCAGTGCTTTCAAAATCTTCTCTTTCCTCTTAGATTCAAGTACTAAAAATAGTTCGGCCTTATGCAAAATGAGACGATCTGCTGTCAAATACTTGTCATCTTTCACACTTCCCTCTAAGATGTTAGTAACAAATGTGTTTTAAAATATTCGGCCATGATAAGAATCTTCCAATCACTAGAAATGGCAAAACTAGAACAAAGAGTGGGTATTCTAGAATGGGCATCAACAACTATATTCTTTTTACCCTTAATATATTCTATATTGAAATCGTAAGCTTGGAGCTTACTTACCCATTTTTGTTGCATGTCATTCAGGTCTTGTTGACCTAGGATGAACTCGAAGTTGTTGTGGTTTGTTTTAACCACAAATCTAGCACAAACCAGCTATTGTGTGAACTTTGCCAAAGCATGCATGATGGCAAGCATCTCCTTGTCATAAATAGAAAAGTACCTTTTTGAATCTTTCAACTTTTTGCTTTCAAATGCTATGGGGTGCCCCTTTTGCATTAGAATAGTTCCAACTCCCTCTCCTAAAGCATCACATTCTACAACAGAGGATTGTGAGAATTTTGGTATGGCAAGTACAAGGCATTAGCTAATTACCTCCATAATTAGCTGATAGGCTTTTATATGTGAGCATTATAGTGCTCGGAATTGTCTCACGCCGTTAAAAAAATTCACGGCGAAATTTTTTCTAAACTCATTGATTGTTCCTATCGGCGTTTTCCTTGAACTTCCTATGGGTGCAAGTGCTAGTTTTATCAAAAGCTTGTTGTGCTATATCTGTACATGCAAAGGCTCCTTTCTTTGTCATGTCGGTCAACGATGTTAGCTGTGAAAACCCCTTATCAAAACTTCTATAGTAGCTGCATACCCCAAAAAATCCTCACATCTGTGTTAGTGTGGTAGGGGGTTGCCAATCCAGAATGGCCTTAATCTTTTGCTAATCCATCTACACGCCTTGAGCACTAATGACATGGCCCTATTATAAATTCTTTGTGGTCCCAACTCACACTTAGATTCTTTTGCAAATAGACCCTGTTGCTCTAGAATTTCAAGGACTGTATCCAGGTGCCTCAAATGGTCTTCCCATGTCTTGCTATATATCTAAATATCATCAAAAAATACTAAAGACGATTTCCTCAATTGACCATTGAATACTTGATTCATCGCAGATTGGAAAATGGCCGATGTGTTAATCAAACCAAATGGGATGACCAAAAACTAAAATTGTCCGTAATGACATTTGAAAGTCATTTTGTGCTTATGGACATGGAGTTGATGGTAGCCTGATCTCAAATCAATCTTTGAGAAATAAAATACACCATGCAACTAATCAATGAGCTCATTGATCTTGGGAATGAGGTATTTGTTTTTGATTGTCCTTGTTCAAGGCTCTGTAATCTATGCACATTCTCATGGTGCCATCTTTTTTTTTACAAGGACCATTGATGAAGCAAAGGGGCTAGAGTTGGGTCTGGTGTGGCCCATTTTAAGCAACTCCTTAATAACCTTGTCTATCTTCTTTTTATATGTCCTCCGATGGCAGTAAGGAGTGATCATGATAGGCTTAGAGCTTGGTTCTAACTCTATGATATGTTGGACTGCTCTATCTGGTGGCAATCTTGGAGGCATAACATTGAATGCCATACTATGTTTGTTCAAAAGAGTTTGAATATCAGCATGATAACTATGCTGCCTACTAGAAGGTGAATTACTAGAAGATGAAATAGTATGCATGCCCTCCGTCACCAAGCAACTTGCTGTCCATGCAACTTGTCTCTTGCGGAATGTTCTTTCCGAACTTTTAATTGTTATCACTAGTGGTGACCCCTCAGGCATACCTTTAAGAGTCCCATCTTTTCCTTGAGATTTAAACTTCAACTCCATGGATTGATATTTCCGAGAGAATTCCCCAAAAGAATGCAACCGTTGCACTCCTAGAAACATATTTGTTTCCCCTAACCTCACATCATAAAAATCATCACATACCTCATAGTCACCAAAGGTTAGTTTGAGCTGTTGCATGATCTTTGTGTAGGGGATTGTGAATCCGTCTGCACCAATGACATTGAACCCTGAAAAATCTGCTGCTATCAATCCCCTCTTTGTCATCAAGCTCTTATCAATGAAATTGTGGGTGGCCTCACTATCTATCGACATGATAATCAACTGCCTAGATTATACCCCATGAACTTTGAATGGATGGTATTGTGGTGCTCTTGAAAGAGTTGCAAGAGTGTTGCTGCCATCTTCTATGGTTTGCTCCTCTATAACTAGATGTGGCTTTGGTTCTTCAGGCTCATTCTCTTCATTAGACACCACCTCTATGTAATGCACTTGGCCCTTGCCAAGACATTTGTGGCTGAGTTCACATGGCTCTCTACAAGTGAAACATAGCTTCTTTGTCCTGAGTTCACTTTTGGTAATGTCATCCATCTTCTTCGTTGTAAATGGCTACTGTGTAGTCTCATGTGGTTGTGAGCTTAATCCACCCCTTTGAAAGTTTCCCCTTTGGAATCCAATAGTAGGCAGTTTGATTGTGATGTAACTTACTCCTTAACACAAATGGCTCAAGTCTCAAGGCTCTCCTAATAGCTTCTTGCAAGGAAGGTGGTGCAAAGGCCTTAACTAGGCCTCTAAGAGGCTCAAATAAGCCCTCAACAAAGAGGAAAATGATCTTTTCTGAAATGTTTGGTACCATGACTGCAACTCTTTGGAGCTCTGCTACATACGCATCCACTGAGGTTTGTTGTATTCTGGCCAGCTCTCCAAAATTCGCTTCCTCATCCTTCTGCTTGAATTTGCCCAACAACTTCTGGCAGAAATCTATAAAACTTTGGACAAGACCATGCACTTGTGTGATGACGCCATGATGCCACCAATCAGATGCTATCCCTTCCAAGTGCAAGGTAGCAAATTGAATCACATCTTCTTCCATCATGGGGGTTGAGTGTAAAATATGTTTGCAGTTTTTGCAATGAAGCCCGAGCAAAGATCTTGTTTGTGCCATCAAATGTGGGAGCAGTTAATTTGTTTACTTTATGCTTCAATTCCTTCCTACCCTTGATTATTTCCTCGACTTCTTCTTTGCGCACCTTTTCCCACTAACTCCAAATACTTGTCAAATGTTATAGCTGCCTCGAAATCATTAGTCTTTCCTTGATATTCTCCAAATAATTTGTCCAGCTCCTCCATAGAAGAAGTTTTTGGCTCCGCTCTTTCTTGCCTTTGTAAGAACACGGGTTTTGAAATAGAACTTATTGGGCAGTGATTTGAGACATTACACACATGCATTGCGAAGCCGGATATCCACCGCCTCATTCCTTGGCACCCTCCAAGCATGCCTATGTTGAGACAACATTATATCCTCTGCCACCTCAGCATCATCCTATTGTGCATTTATGAGGAGTTACTTTAAACAAGCTCCGATCTCTTGATTTTCCACATCCTCTTTTACATTTTGTTGAAAATATACCATTATTGAATCTCTAGACCTTGCACTGCCATTGTCATTAATTCCATCTAGACCCAACACAACCTTTATCACCTTAAGCATTTGTGGAGAGGAGTAGTTAAAAATTATCTTAAGCCTATGATTCGACACATGCCCATACCTGAGGGGATCTCTTGTAAAGCCTCACCCAGCCATCACACCATAGGCGATGAACACACATCCTCAACATAGACCAAAGACAAGCTATAGGCACTGCAAATGATAATCAAACTGCATAACACCACCATCAATTTAACATGCATCCTGCTGTCCACAAGTACCAATCACCAAATTGGGCATAGGGATACATTAAATGATTGCCATAACACGGTTAAGGAGTCATATCAACTCTATTCCATTATACTTCCAAGCCGCCTTCTAATTAAAACAAAGCATGCCGATCGCTTGTCCTTGTAACCTTACGGGTGCCTATCGAGATTTTGCATATTTGCTAAATTCTCCCAGTCATTTACATTTTTGCTTTCTATTGAAGTAAAACCATTTTGAAGCACTCCTTGATTATCTAGGTAGTCAACTACCTTATTTTGTTCTCCACAACAATGCCTTATTGACACACAGTCAAATTTGTCTAAACACTTATGTTTTTTATTTTTGCTTTATTTTAGACACTACAGGCTTGTTTTTAGTGGGTTTCTTTGTGATGAAGATACCTAAAAATAAAACGTTGTTTTTTTGTTTGCCGAAGTTGGGAGGTCTGTTTAGGACTTTGGGCGCACACTTTGTAATACACATAAAACTTAGAATAATAAAATATTTTCCAGACAATATGTGATATTTCGATCTCAATTTTTATTCGTTGTTTTTGTACTTTCGAAAATTTGTGTATGCAGGTTATTGCACTCCAAGTTGTGGGTTTGATTGAAGTTTAACCTAGACAATTTAGTTCAAACTCTAGAGTGTAGAGTTTGCATACCATGTGCTGAATTTTAACATGGTATTAGAGCACTGTTTTTAAGATTTTCCAAGTTCATGATGGAATTTACTACTACATATGATATGGAGTTATAGGAAGATTTGAGTGCTCTACTCCAGTAATTGAAGTATCCTAGATTTGTGAAAGGTTGTAGGGTGTGATGCCCTTTTCGTTCTAGTGATTGGAGTGTTGATCTGCACCTGAGTTAGATTGTTGATCTGATTTATTTTCAGCCAATTTTTTCAGTTTAAGTGTGTGCCAGCAGCTGCAAACATGACTAGCCTCGGTCTTAGAGAGTGTGACTGCGTAGAGTGTTCTTTCAATTTTACTCCTTGAAGTGAAAGTTGTAGATGCTACTCGAAGAAGTAGATCTTTGGGTCTGTGTGGAAAAACCGTGTTTGTGCCTCTGTTGATCTTGTTCAATAGATTCAACATAACAAGAAGATGGCCAAGGCAAAATGTATCATCTTGGATCCTATGAAAGATCATTTGATTCCTCACATTGCAGAAAACAATTAGCAAAGGAGATGTATGGTGCCTTGACCACTCTTTTATCAAAGTGTGAACATCTCTCGGAAGATGCTACTAAAGAAAAAATTTGGTGCCACATGTATGATGACACATACATAGTAGCCACCCTCATAATGAAGATCGTAGAACCTTGTGATCAACTTGTTGTAATTGGGGTAAAGACGGAGGATGAAGAATTGGTACCCATAACTTTAAATGGGTTCTTTCCATCTTCGGATCCATTTGTTCAGTGTGTTTGTGCTCACGAGAATCTTCCTACTTTTGAGAAGCTTTGGGATGATTTTAACTAAGAAGAAACTAGACGTTAATCTAAAAGTATGGCAACTATGCTTCTTAGTGTCCTGAAAAGACGGGGATGGACCGGCAACAACAATGGTAGAAGCAGTTTGCAAGGAGTGTAGAAGCTTTAGCAGTCGATGAACTTTCATCCAAGCCTGAGACTACCTTGCCAATGGTTTCATGTTTATTCACTAACACCATTTCTAGTTTAGGGTGTTATGTGGGCAATAGGGCATAAAGATACATGGCAATCAATAAGAAGGCTTTTAGTAGACTTTAGGAGCAAAAGGTTGGTATACCGATAGAGCTTGGTGATGATGCCACATATTCTATTACTAAGACCAGAACCATTTCTCTCAGCATGTGTTTTGGTGATACTCTTAGCCTTCATGATGCCCTTTATGTTCATGGATTAACAAAAAACTTACTTTCAGTTTCAGATATGATAGATTTGAAGTGTGTGGCTGAATTTAATGATCAACAAGTTATCATTACAAATCATAGCCACTATCAAATATTAGCTAGAGTTATTTGTGAAGGAGGTCTTTACAGGCTGATTGCTGATCCGATCAAGCAGGCAGCCTTGATACATGACAATGACAAATTGTGTGAGCTTAGGCACAAGAGATTTGGCCACTTGCACTATGGAGCTGTACCTCTTTTGAAGGGTATGGTGCATGGATTACCTAACTTAAAGGTATAAAAGATTGGTGTATGCCAGGGATGTGTGCTTAGCAAGCACATCAAGACTATTTTTCTTAGCAGTGAGCACAAATCAAAAGAAATTCTATATTTGAACTATTTAGATGTTTGTGGACCTATGTCAACAACTTCTTTGGTTAGAAATATTATTATGATTCTTTCATTGATGATTCTTCAAGAAATGCTTGGATTTATTTCATGAAGACCAAAGATGAGGTCTTTGGGAAATTTCAAGAGTTCAAAACTTCTGTGGAAAATTAGACAGGTAGAAGGATTAAGGTGCTGAGGTCTAATAATGGAGGTGAGCATATCTTCCAAGGAATTTGATGCTTTTTGTAAGGATGCAGGGATCAAGAGGGAGCTCTTGTGCCTTACAACCCTTTGTAGAATGGGGTTGCGGAAAGGAAGAACAAATCCATCATAGAGATTGCTAATTCTATGATTCATGACTTAGATCTACACATGTTCCTTTGGGCTGAAGCATGTAGTTGTGCAGTATAAATATTAAATAGATGTCCTCACAAATTGTTGAAAGACAAGACTCCAAAAGAAGCTTTAATTGGAGAGAAACTTGATGTTACTCACTTTCGGGTGTTTGTAAGTCCTGTTTACATTCATGTGCCAAAAAAGGACCAAGTTGAACTCTCTAGTTTGAAGGTTGTCTTTGTGGGATATAGTGAGTCTGCCAAGGCTTACAAGATCTTTGTTTCATCTCAACGAAAGATACTACTGAGCCGAGGTGTGAAACTTGATAAGGATGCTTGGTTTGCTAAGCCTTTAGAGCCTCCCATGGACGTTGAAGACAGCGAACAATTTGTTGTTCCAAGTTTTGATTTGCAAAATACTATAGTTCCTATAGTAGATCAACCAAGTTCTTGTATGGTAAAAGATACCTAAGTGGCTTACCTAAACTTTGATAAGAGTCACAAGAATAAGTAGGAGCACCGAAAACTTCTTCTAAAGTACGCCATCCATCTAAGAAGTTTCCAAGTTATGTCGTTTTAGTATTTTCCATCATTGATGTTGAGCCTTCCACTTTTGAGAAGGCAAACTCATAGCAGGTATGTCAAAATGCCATGGTAGAAGAGTATAACTCCATTGGTAAGAATGATGTTTGGGAGATTGTGCCAAAACTTGATGGGAAGTTGGTGATTGATTCATAGTGATTGTACAAAGTGAAGCATGCAACAGATGGGAGCATAGAGAAGTTCAAGGCCATATTTGTTGAACATGGGTTCTGTTAGAAAGAGGTAGTTGACTATGATGAGACTTTTGCTCTAGTTGCAAGGTACACTTCTATATGGGTAATTATTTCTCTTGCTTTTCATTTTGGTTGGATTTAATATCAGATGGATGTAAAAGTAACCTTTTTGAATGGCAACACAGAGGAAGATGTTTATACAAATCAGCCTATAGGATTAGAGGTCCATGGGTAGGATACCGATGTATGCAGGTTGAAAGGACCTTGTATTGGCTGAAGCAAGCACCTACTACTTGGTACTCTCAAATTGATGAGTACTTATTAAGTTTGGGCTTCACTAAAATTGCTACAGATTCTAATCATTATTAATCAATTTGATTTGTTGGTTTTAGTCTTGTATGTGGATGATCTTATTCTTACAGGAAGTAGGGCAAAGCTCATAGCATGGTGCAAGAGGAAGTTGACATCCGAATTTGACATGAAAGATATTGGCCTTATGTATTTTTTGGATCTTCAAGTGTGGCAAGGTACAAGAGAAGTCTTTCTAAGTCAAGGGAAGTATGGATTAGAAATTTTAAAAAGATACAGATGTCTTATTGTAAGCCCTTTGATACTCCAATAATTCCAAAACTAAAGTTGACTATAGATTTAAAATAGGATTTAGTAGATGTATTTGTATATGGACAACTATCTCTAATGTACCTGGCAAATACTAGACTTGATAGTTGTTTTCTAGTAAACACATTAAGTTTATGGTATAAACAAGGCAAGTTCACTAGACTACTGCAAAACATGTGCTTCAATACTTGTAGGGCAAAGATCATTATGGGTTGAAGTATGTTGAAGACGAAGAGTTAATGTTACATGACTTTATGGATTGAGATTGGGCAGGCGATGGTGGTGTTAGGAAGAACGCTTCAGAGTTTTGTTTCAGCTTGGGGTCAGGCATGATATCTTGATTAAATAGGAAATTGGCAATAGTGGCATTAAGTTCAACTAAGGTAGAATATATAGCAACTTCTTTTGCTAGTTCTGAGGCTTTCTAGCTTCACAAGTTGCTAGCAGAACTTATTGATTAAATGTTGGAGCCGACAATAGTGTATCATAACAATCAAAGTTGCATCAAGCTCTTTGAAAATTTGGTGTTTCATGATTGCTCCAAGCATATTGATATTCGTTATCATTTTCTAAGAGACAAAGTTTTGAAGGGAGTAGTCCATGATTTTTGTACAATGAAAACACTTGAGAATGTTAATATATTTAAAAGTCTAGTTTCCTTCAGCTCAAATCTGCTTTTTTGCTTGTTTGTTTGATGTGTACTTGTGTATGTGATCAAAGTAGCTTGTAAATGATGAGTAGCTTTTTTTCTCAATATATGATGTTTTTTTCATATTGCCAAGTTTCTGTTGAGTTTTTGTGTCAAGTGTGAGTTTGCTCTCTATTTGTTTTGGTCTTAGGTTTTAAAGGTTTTATGCCTTTTTTTTGTTTTTAAATCCCTGGTGTTATAAAATTAAGGGCGAGTCTTGCTAGTGTGACTCGTGAGTCTGATAGTGGTTGGCAAGTCTGACAGACTTGGCAACTCTGTCTAAAACTTGCCAGATTTGGTTTTGTGTACAGGCGAGCCTCATATATATCTCGTCTATCATGGACTTGGAGACTCATTTGGGCAGCCAGTGAATTTGGTAACACTATTTTTGTGACATGTTCACAAAAAACTCCCAGCATTGATGGTTCTAAACCATCATTGCTACCCTTGTTTGGGTATCTCATTTGCTCTCTAGTCTCTGTGATTCCTAAGCTCTAGCATTCTTCACAACTCGTTCAGACATGATGGGAGTGCTACCATCATGTTTTTGTGTACTTGGGCAAGAGCTCATAGAATCATATTAGGTTTTGTAACTTCTCTGTTTAATGCACTTGCTATTCCTACCATCTCTTTTGTTGCTTTTGTGATATTCTACGAAGCACTGTGACACTGATGGTTCTGAATCATCATCACTATCCTTGTTAGGGGATCTCATTTGCCGTTTACGATCACTAAGCCCTAGCTTTATTCACAACTTGATCAGAGATGATGGGAGTCGTACCATTTTGTTCTTGTACTTGGAGCTCATAGAATCATATCCTTTGAGGGCTTTTGTATCTATCTTTTTTATGCGATTGTTCAACTTGAGATTATAGAATAAGCATACAGCTTGACATTTATAGAATAAGCATACAGCTTGACATTTTGAACTTGATTTGATTTATAGATTTTAGCTATGGATTTGCTATCAAAATTCATATCTCAAATTGTCTCCCATTTTAATATGAGGGGGGATAATTTGCACAAGGTGTTAGTAGATATCTAGTAAGGTGGTGAGGAAAACCATCATCAATACTTCTGATGCTTTTGGCTGTTAGTGATCTGGCTGGTTTTCCTAATTGTCTTGCAACATCTTCATTTCTATTACCACTGAATGTTGTAAGATTTTGTCTAAGAAGATAGCATTTCTGCATGGGTGTTTATACTCTGTTAAACATTTAGATCATTTCATTTGTGCACCATTGAGCAGATTATAGTGGAGTATCGTGCATTACCGGTTTAAGCTGAAACTTTATATGTGAAAAAAATTTCCTTTAATAATCTACAATAAATAGGTTTGCATTTACCTCCTTATATATTTGTTGTCAATTTCATGAATATGATGCAGGTGTCAAGGATGCAAGTGATAAAGCAATTTTAGTTGACATGTTATTTTGGGCAGTAGACAATCCCGCTCCTGCAAATTATATGCTTATTTCTGGTGACCGGGATTTTTCCAATGCCCTTCATAAACTTGGACAGAGGAGGTACAATATCCTTTTGGCACGGCCTGCTCAGAATGTATCTGCATCTCTTACAGGAGCAGCAAGGACTACTTGGCTATGGGCCAACTTAGCAAGGGGTGAGCCATCACTACAGGATCCAGTGACTGATGCTGAACAAATAGACAATAACCTTAATTCTAACCCTCCCGTAAATGAGATGAGGCGTGCATTTTCAGAATTAGATCTGAAATCTGCAGTTTCTCAGGGCATGCAACCACTTCCAGGAGTGCAACTGCATACAAACAATATCACTACACATTCCATGGAATCTAATTTTCGTGAGACTGCACAGTTCCGACCAAATTGGTCCAACCATATGCCTGCCAATGGAATAGGGCATCCAAACGGACAAAGAGAGTTTAATAACTTCTTTCCAGGAACAAAACCTCCTACTATAACTTTTGAAAGTAGTAACTTTGCATTACATTCGCATGCTAGTGCACCTGGTAGTTCTAATACTATAAGGCCTTTATCCTCTACATGTGCTAGGAATGTTGACCACAATAATTTTAGGCAGACTACACCTGATCCCAAATCTTCTTTTAATCCATCTATGAAGTCCAGCTCATGTCCTGTTCCTCAGGGTAACAGTTATACGGGTATGGGAAGTCCACTTCAGTCTAAAGTAAGGCCAAATATTGGTATGAACCCACGCCCTAATATTCAGCCTCAAGTTATGAGTAGTCTATCTACAGATAACTTTGGTACAACAAGACCAAAATTTCATCCTCAATTTACAAGTAGTTTACCTACCGACAATTCTGGTGGAGCAAGGCCTAGCTTTTTCCCTCGAGTTCCAAATAGTTTATCTATGGGCAACTTAGGTTCAATGAGGGCAAGTTATCCTTCTGACTCAAGGACACCTGAGCAACAGCAAAACTACAATGTGCCAGCTGCACATGGCATTTCCAATCAAATGCAATGGCAGTTTCCTCCAAGTCAAGAACCTCATCCTATGAGTTTCAATTCAAACATCCCTGGCCAGGAGCTTCCAATAGGAAGAAAGCTTTTACCTCTGGAGCAGACCTCATCAGAGTTATTGGGTTCTCGCCGGCCTCAAATAAGTATTACTTTACATGCCTTAGACTTTCTTAAACAGAATATGATGGTGCCTACAGAAGCAAATATTGAAGATTGCATCAAATATGGAGAGATGCGTATTTCTAATTTTAATGTCCGTGAGTTGCTGGAGAATTCACTCCAGCAAAAAGAGATAGTAACATTGAAGGCAGCAGGGCCTTTATTATATCTTCCTTGCAATACTCAGCTTTGGAAATGTGTGGATCCTCTCAACATTTATGAGAATTATCCAAATGAAGTCTGGGAGGAATTTCACAAGTTTCTGTCAAGTTCAGAAGGGCACAAGGCAATGATGAAGTCTGAGAAGCGGTGGGTCTAATTACTTTAGTTTGCAAATTGAATGGTTTAACAGTTTTTTTTTAAAGATAAAATTTGATTTGTTTTTTATATTCCTCTTTTTTAAATTATTGGTTTCATCTGCCCTTTGAAGCTGAAACAGCATTGGCACATTTCATGATGACTATTTTATCTGTATGGACAGGTATCATGCAGCATTAATATTGAAGTCATTTTGCTTGAAAAGTCTTACACTAGGGGAAATTCTGCATATGTTGCAACTTGCTATTAATACTAAACGGTGGCTAAGAAACCATCATTCAGGGTGGCAGCCTCTGTCTATTCAAATTAGATATGTCTATTCAAATTAGATCCCAGTGATAGATTTTGGACCTCAGACTTATATTATGAGAATAATTTTGCTTTCAGACACATTCAAGACAGTATTCCTATAGTTAACATGTTAAATATAATATATGGGGCTGGTGGGTGGAAATAGTAACAGATTAGGTAGAGTATTGAGGTCATGCTCATGATCATGACATACATTGAATATGAAGGGATCTACAAAATGCATGATGGTGTGTTGATATAGACAGGACATCTGGAGCTTTTGTGGCACTCGTGGTACTCCGGAGCACTATTTTGATTGCTTTGAAGGAAAGAATTCTATTTCAGTTTGGATGTAATGTTTTTCATTTCATAGAAGCCCAGGGTTCACGGGATTGGCTGCTATATTTCAAGGTGGTTGAGGCATACTAGTATGGATTAATCCCAGGACATCTTTTGGTTATATTTGACAAAGAAATTCCTTTCTTCCAACAGTCATTCATATTATATTGCCTACACAGCGTGTTATCCTTGAGAATTTGACCAAACAGCTAGTAGTAAGTGGTGAACACATCAGTCTTAAAATGTTTTAGTGATTTGACTAAGATTAAAGGTGAAGGTTAAAGTTTTTAAAATGTTATTGAAAGTATGATATTACAGTATGATTTGTCAGTTGCCTAGAGCTTTTGGGATGTGCCACATTATAGAAGTTGACATGAAGACTCCGGCAGTCTTTCCATGTGTATGTGATTTACAACTACATGTAAGGGCAACAATATCCAGAAGCAGGTTTTTCTCTATAAAGACATCAGCTTGCACTGTATTATACTTGGTGATAGCTCAGTTGGAACTTAACGACTGCAAATAAAAGAAAGTAATTCTACTCATGGGTTCAGGTATCATGATCATTGCTCTGATTATATCTGCTTCTGTAGCTTGATGGGAATAATCAGTGCAATAAACATTGTTATATGAGACTTTTGTGATCCCTTCGATTACCAACTTCAGGGGGAACTGGCTATATCTATTCTCCTTCATTGCTATGGTGGTTTGATCACAATGGTGGATGACAACTATTTGCTTGATCATCATAATTATCCTAGTATTGCTGATTGCTGTGTGGCCCGGAAGTTCTAATATGATTAATTGCTATGTTGCCAGAGGTTATATTTAACTGGCTATTGACTATCTTGGTGGGACTACTAACAGATGCATAGGTCTCAGATGAATCCCATTACAGTTACAAATTTTATTCAAGTGCTGGGCAGCAATGCCTTTATGGTCATATATTTTACTTTTATGTAAAATGTTCATACTAGAAAATTTGCGACTCAAGATAACTGTAAGTTCTCTTTTGTTTGAGGCTAGCTAGCTGGCTAGTATTGCTTGTATTCATGCTTGCGTCTTCTGCATGTAGTGCACAATTTCATGAACGATTTTTATCTTGCTATATATTCATTAGTATTGAGAATGTACACTCTTGGTCTGCTGTTTTGTTGAAGTATTTGCCATTTTGTCCACATAGTTTTTAAAAGGTCTTAAATCTTTATGATGGATGAGAAGAAACTGTTTAAATCTGTGTGGTTGTGTACATACTATTTTCTTTTACCGAATCATGTGGCAGATATTCGATAGTACTTATATTTTGTGATGTATCTAATAAAAAATGGATTTTGGTTGTATGGTAAATTCAATTTAGAGATCTGAAAGAGTTTTCCTTGAAGCTGTAGGGGATTTTCAGTATTATTATTGTAATCTGCAACGATCTCTAAGCTATTATACTGTCTGTCAACAGAAAATATATATTATTCCTTCCATTAGCCAGTTGATTCCACTAGCTAGAAAGGCATTTTGTTCTGCATGATTTTGAGACAACGGATAAAGTCTAAAGATAAATCTTTGCTAAATGCTTTGCTTTTGAGAGGCTTTATATTGACAGCTGAATGAAACATAAGAATCCACCATCTTGTAGGGCAATTTTTGCTTGTATTGCCGTGCTACTGTTGATGATATTTCGAGGATTTACTCATGATGGCAACCCCTCTTGCAAGTTTGATCAAGCAGTTCAAGTTTGTTGAATACATGTTCTGTAGATAAACCTGAATTTCGGAAATCTTACCAAGAGATTTTGTTAAAATACAAGGCTGGGGTCCACCGCAATATCAGGAAGAGATGGGCTGGTAATGACCACCCTCATAAATGCATATCAAGCAATGAAGATAATATATTTTATTGGGAAAACGTGAAGGGAGGGGTCAGTAACAACCATATCGATGCCAACTGAGGTTGAGTTGACAAGCAAAATAATATGACATGGGTAATAAATCCAATGGCAACAGTAATAATGCAACAAAGTGCATACGCTTGTTCAATTGACAATACAAAAGATGCCAGGAAGATCGAGGCCCAACAAAACACTTTGAAGTTTTGTGGCTAATGCAAGGTCAACATAACTCAATGATACATGTTTAACATAAGAAGGCAAAGCTACATGACTCCCTTTGTTTAATGACCCTTACCAGCACTGTACATCACGAGACTTCATCATTATGGGGCATTTATAGTACTTTAATATCCAAGCCTAGATCATCTCCAGTTGGCGAACAAATTGGAAGTACAAGCAGGTAGAGTTTGGTTGATTCTTAGATTCTAATTAAGGATTTACGAATCAATTTAGGTATCAGACTGATTTGATTTCTTTGTGTGCTTGTGGATGAAAGAATACCATGGACTAATTAAAAGCGAGGGTGACTACACTTGAAGGACACACAAAAGCATCATAGACAATCAACAATGGTTGAAGCAACGACAAGAGGATTTGGCTATGCAACAAGGTAAAATGGGCCAAGAACAATTTTCCATAGAAGAATAAGTAAAAACACCTGGTAAAAAAAATGGAAATTGGAATTGGTAAGGATGATTTTGATTTTTAAGAGGAAGATTTCTAGAAAGAACCAAATCTAGATAAAGAGAAGAGCATTGGTTAATTTCTATTAGAAACAAAAGTAGAAATTAAATCTTTGGATGGACAAATTGATGTGGAATTTTTGGATGTATGGATTAAAAAATTGGAAATATGCTTCAGTGTGCATAAAACAATTGAGAGACAGAATTAGTTTTACACATTAAAATAGAGGGTCATCCTTTTGTATGGTGGGGAACATATATTGCTAATTTTGAGAAGAAAGAAGCCTATTGTTAATAAATTATAGAATTCAAAGAACTAATTCAAAAGAATTTCTATCCTAGACAAAATAAAGTTGACAAAAAAGCTAAGTGGATGTATTACAAACAACAAAGTGGTCAAAGGGTGTAGGATTACACCATGAAATTCTATTAGCAAGCTATGTCATGGTATTGGATACAGATAAGGACATGATGTCAAAGTACCTTAGAGGGCTTCATTTACACATTTTAAGGAGGGTAGTTATTTACCAATTCAAGAGACTTGGACGAAGCATGTGTTCAAGCCTACTATGTACAGAAGAAGAGGTATTAAGGCAAGTCTTCCAAATATAAAGGTCAATATAAGGGCAATTAGAAAACGAAGAAAGCTAACATTGTTGTGCAAATAGATGATGAAAAGGACACAAAATCATTGTAGCCATTGTAAGTTAGATGGACATGTAAATTCGAAGTGTTGGAAGCTTCAGTTTTAACTACATCCTAAGAATAGAAATAAAGGTAAAGAAAAAGACGATATAAAGAAATCTATGTTAACAATTCAAGAAGATGGTGTAGGAATAGATGATAATGTGGATGCATGGCCACTGAAAAAAGATGAACTTGAGGAGATGAACAAACTTTGTTTTGAAGTTATAAATTAAGAAGAAAATAAACAGTGGTAGGTGTTGGTTCACAATGTAATCTCATTTCAAAGAATTTGATTAAAAGGCCTGAGCTAAAAGTAGAGGAACATCTACATCCATACCCATTGGGATGAGTGAAAATGGGTGTAGTGATGCAATAACTAAAAGATGCATGGAAAAATTTGGGGTAAATGCACAATATGTAGATGGAATAGAAGTAGGTTCAATTCCTCTTAATGCATTTGGTATTGTTTTTTGTAGTCCTTATCTTTATATTAGGGATGTTATTTCTTGAGGAGGGCTCGCAAGTATAGATAGGTCAAGAATGGAATCAAATACATAATCAAATGGCACCAAAGAAGGGTTAAATTAGCTATGGTAAGTGCTAATTAAGCAATAAAATTGATACAAGAAACCAAGCAATTTTGTTTACTTTTGTTTAAAGATAAGAAATAATATGAAATAAGGGTTTTGCCATGACTAATCTAAATTGAAAGGCTTGGATGAAGTCTTGTCATCTTTTTAGTAAATGTTGGTAGAACCAAGGGGATTGCCACTAAGAAGGGGGTGAAGCATGAGACACAACTTCTATCAGAATCTCCTCTTCCTAACACTAGGTTGTATTGGCGGTCATTACTAGAGAGCAATGAGGTTAAGAGACAACTTAAGGAGTTGTTGGAGCAAGGGTTTTTTCACCCTAACAAATCACTTTGTGGATCACCCAATGGTGTGAAAGAAAGATAGTTCTTGAAAAATGTGCATAGATTATGAGCTCTTAATAAAATCACCATTAAGAATAGATACCCTCTTTTGAGGATAGATGATTTGTTAGGCCAATGAAACATGCTAAGTGTTCTACTAAGTTGGATCTTCTCTAGTTATCATTAGGTGAAAATGAAAGAAGATGACACTTGAAAGACTACATTCAAAACAAAGCAAGGTCTATGAGTGGTAAGTACTTCCTTTCGATTTAAGTAATGTACCTACAACTTTCATAAGACTGATGAATGATGTGTTAAGTAATTTCATAGATAGTTTTCTAATGGTCTATCTAGATAATATATTAATATAAACTGCTACAAGGGAGGAACATCTTGTTCATATTAAACAAGCCTTGCAAAGGTTCAATGAAAAACAACTACTATGTGTAGACGCCTAAAATTGGCTCAGGTTGAATTAAGTAAATATTCTAATATTTATCTTAATTCATATTTTCTTCTGTCAATTAAATAAATATTATAAGTTTATTTGATTGATTCATTATCCTACAATTAAATAAAATCATTTTATTTAATTAAATTCCCTAAATTCTTCTAATGTCTGAAGTCCTAAAATCCACCTCACAACATCCACCTCATCAATCCACCTCATCTCTTCCACCTCACCATGTTGCACATATAATTAAATATTCTTAATATTTAATTAGCTAATATCCTATATTATCCAAATTAAATTTTTAATTCAAATGTTCCCCACCATCTTCCAACAAATGAATTTTTAATTCAAATGTTCCCCATTATCCTCCACTCTTCCCAACAATTGAATTTTTAATTCAAATGTTCCCCATTATCCTCCACTCTTCCCAACAATTGGATATTTAATTCAATTGTCATAACCCATTATCCTCCACCATGAATTAAGAATTCAATTGTCATAACTCACTATCCTCCACTCAGAATTTTTAATTCATCCATTATTAATTAAAGATTCACAAAAAATGAGAGCCATTGATCTCATCTTTTGATCCTCACCCTCCATTGCATTTTCAAAAATTCTATAAATAGAACCCTCTTCTAAGCAATTAGGGAGACTTCTTCTGGCATCCTTACTATGGCCAAATTCCTCTAGGGAATCTTCTTCTTCTTCTCAACTTTTTTTTTTCATACCATCGCAATCACACAAAGCATCATAGCCATTTCTCCTTGTCATCTTGAGGAATCAAAGCAAGGAAGCAAGCTCCATGAGGGCCAACCTTCATCATTCAAGATCAAGAAAGAATAGGCGAACAACAGAAGCTTTGAAACATGGAGGGTTTGCATTGTTATTCATTTGCTTCATTTGCTTCTATCTTTCTTATTTTCATTATTCTGTTGATGTTTGGGTTAATTTTATCTTAATTGATCAATTTGATTTTTCCCATTCACACTATGCAATCTAAAGAAGTGTGAATTTGGCAAAGAACCATTGGTTTACTTAAGGCATGTTGTAGGAGGCAAAGAACTAAGAATAGACCAATCTAAAATTGAAGCAATTGTAAATTGGCTTGCACTAAAGAGTGCTACATAAACTAAAAGTTTTGTACAGGCCACACAATTCATGAGAAAGTTTAAACCTTTAGGTCAAAATGCATCTAGGAGATGAGACTTTCATTGGGGAAAATAACATGATAAAACAATTGAAAGATTGAAATATAAGACAAGTCATGCTCTTGTGCTTGCTCTTCCTAATATACAAAAGCCATTTGAAGTAGAGACAAATGCAAGTGAATATGCCACGGGCATTGTCTTCCTTCAAGGTGGCAAGCCCATTTGTTATCATGCAAAGATTTTTACTTCAATAGTTAGAGGATATCCAGTATATGACAAATAATTATATACACTAGTTCAGACACATAAAAAATGGAGAGATCATTTGTTTGGTAACGAAACTATTGTGCAATTGATCACCAGCCTCTGTAGTATTTATAGGCATAAAATTAATTTAACAAGAAAGACACTATGAATGGATTTTTTCAACAAATTCATTTGGTGATAGAATATAAAAAAGAGACTAATAATGTTGTGGTAGATATGTTGTCTAGGCCACCTATTTTAGCTATGGCTATTGTAATTCATTTGGACCCTTTAAGAAAAGAGGCTTATATTGAAGAATATGCACATGATGAGGATTTTGGGAAGAAATATGATAAACTTCTATCATAGGTGGATGTAAAAAGTGAAGAAGACTTCTATCTTTAGGATGGGTTAATCTACAAGGTAGGAAAATTGTGTGCCAAGAGCACAAAGGCTTCTATTGATGAGGGAGTCACATACCTCCAAAGTGGTGGGTCACTTTGATGTTGGTAAAATAATGAATCATTTGCAAAAGTATGTGTTTTGGCCCATAATGTAGAAGGAAATAGCAAGATATGTCACAAGTTGTAACGTGTTGTACTAACAAATCTAAAACAAGAAAAGAAGGAATGTATATGCCTTTGCTAATCCCCACAACACCTTGTGAAAGTGTTTCTATGGATTTTGTAGGTGGTTTACCTACCAGTAGACATGGGAATGATTACTTTGTGGTAGTTGACAGGGTTAGTAAGATGTGTACTTTATCTACTTGGAAAAATATTATCACAAGAAAATAAGTGCTTAAGATATTCTTTAATAATGTAATAATGCACTTTGGACTTCCTAAGTCCATAATTTCAGATAGAGATACAAGGTTTGTTGGTAAGTTTTGGTCGTATGATGGGCACCAAGCTAAAGAAAAGCATATCCTTTCACCTATAAACATACAATCAAATAGAAGTGGTTAACACAACCTTTGTGCAACTTAGTAGGGGTTATAATAGTGTCCTCAATCATGGGATGAATCACTTACATTCAACATTCTTATAATAGAGCATTGCATTCTCCTAGTACTAAGTCACCATTCAAAGCATGTTTGGAATATTTGCCTTCTAGTCCACTTGATGTAGCTTTGATAAACAAGATAAATAAGTATGACAAGATAATGAGTTGATTAAAGTGTAAAAAATTATTGAGAGGATTATACAAATTCAACTCAAGGTAAAAAACAATTGGAAAGAACACAATAATTATGTTGTGATGAAATAACTTGCATAAGAGAAGAATATAATAAGAAACATATTGTAAATAATTGATAATAATAAGCCACTTCGAGGGGGCAAACCTCCAAAACACTCCAAGAATAACACAATTCACAACATGATGATAACAAACTAATCATTATCTCCTATATTTAGCCTACATATGTCTTGGATGCCACCTAGGCCGACTTAACTACCTATATAAGACTATATAAATGATCATATAACTTAATTAAGGGTTATGCTAGACACAAGTTGGCTACACATCCCAATACAATCAATAGATTAGGGACATAGCATTTACCCCTCTTCAAAGAACCGTTGTCCTTAATGTTGAACAACTATGGATGCTTTTGCAAGAAATTCTCACTTTCCCACGTAGTATTTTTGACTAGGGAATTCTTCCATTTGATCAAATACTCTATGATCACCCTCATTAGTAGCCTCCTAATGTGTTTTTGAAGGATTGCCTTAGGTTCCAAAATTATTCTGCCCTCTTTGTCAAGCTCTGGTAACTTAGTTTGCATTACAACTTTGTTTGATAACCTTCTTCAAGCATAAAACATGGAAGATTGGATGTATTTTTGTTGATATAAGTAACTCCAATTTTTATGCTACAATACCAATCCTCTGCAACACATTATAAGGACCATAATACTTGGGTGCAAGCTTGTTATCCTTTTGTTGTTGTTTTAGCGACATTTACTTATATGGTTGTAATCACACAAAGACCCAATCTTCCACTTCAAAAGTTATCTCACCGTGGTGCTAATCAACTTTTTGCTTCATTCTATTTTGTCCCATTGCCAAGTTCTCCCCGAGACTAGCAAGTACCTCTTATTGATGTTGAATAGGTTCTTCAACTGTTTGAACCTTTGGGTGTGCCTATAGTGAAGAGGTGATTGGTGGGGTCTGGTACCCATATAGTGCCAAAAATGGAGACATTTTGGAGGAATTATGGAAAGAAGTGTTATCCCACAATTCTCCTAGTGACAACCATTGCACTCATCTCTCCTATTTATCTAAAGAAAAACATTGAAGATAACTCTCCAATAATTTGTTGACCACCTCAATTTGTTCATGTAGTTGGGAATGATATGGTGAACTATGAGCAAGCTAAGTGCCCAAGCATGAAAATAAATCAGTCCAAAAATTACCTGTAAATATAGGACCACGATCACTTACTATGTCTTTTGGAGTTCCATGTAGTTTTTGAATATTATTCATAAAGGATGTTGTTACAATGCTTGCTACAAATGGGTGTGACAACACATAGAAATATGCATATGGTGAGATGATCCAAAACAACCATGATAACATTTTGTCTTTCAGATTTGGGCAAACCTATGATGAAATTCATGGATTCATCCTCTCACCTCTGACTTGGAATAGATTAGGGTTGTAGAAGATCTAGAGTTTTAATTGTCTCCCCTTTATTTTGCTAGAATACCATGCATTCTTCTATAGATTTTTGAACATCACCTTTGAGGCCATCCCAAAAGAAATCTTACTTTATTCTATGATGTCTTTCAAGAATATGGAGTGCCCACTTACTAGAGAAGCATGTAGTTCTACCAACACCTTAAACTTAAGGGATGCATCTTTACATAGGTACAACCTATCCTTGTACCATAAAGCATTTCCTTTCCATACAAATTTATTTGACATACTTGAATCTTGTTGGAGTTTCTCAATGAGAGTTTGAGTATCCATGTCCTTGTCCCACTCTTCTTGTTCCTCATTTACCCAATCATATTGCAATAGGGAAATGACATACGATAGTGACTCTATGGGTTCATCCCTCTTAGATAGAACATTAATCACACCATTCTCCTTTCCTTTATTATATATGGTCTCAAAGTCATTCCACGACATTTTATGACCCATTTTTGCTATCCTTTAGATGAAAACCTATATTCCAAGAAGTGTTTGAGACTATCATGATTTGCCTTTACCTTAAAGTGTCTTCCCATTAGAGAGGGTTTCCATTATTTAACTACATGTAGTATAGACAATATTTCCTTCACATTAATTGGCTTCAACAAATTCTTACCTCTGAGTTGGCAACTCTCAAATGCTATGGGTCTTCCTTCTTAATGATTACTACTCCTATACCATGTCCCAAAGCATCACATTCCACAATGAATATTTTAGAAAAAACTGAGGTAGATAAAACTAGAATTGTGCACATGGATTCCTTTATCTTCTCAAATGCCCTAGTAGCCGCCTCATTTCACTACAAGGGATCCTTTTTTAATAAGGTTGTGAGAGGTGACGCTATGCTACCATAATTATTTACAAATCGACAATAGTAACCTATAAGCCCTAAGATACCCCATTGTTTCGTAAGGGTCTTAGGCATTTTCCATTTTGCTACAACCTTAATCTTATGAGGGTCCACCTTGACTCCCTTATGTGAAACAATATGAACAAGGTACTCTTTTACTTCAAACATACACTTGGATGACTTAGCATAAAAAAATATGATGTTAAAGAATGTCCAAAACTTGATTTACATGTTGCAAGTGTTTATCCCAAGTTTTGCTATAGATTAAGATGTCATAAAAAAATACCAAAATAAGTTTCCATAGAAATGACTTGAAGATAGAGTTCATCAAACTTTGAAATGTAGATGGTGTATTTGTGAGGCCAAAAAGCATTACCAAAAATTCATAGTGGCCCTCATGGGTTCAAAAAGCTATCTTATGTACATCCTCATCTCTAATTTTGATTTTATGATAACTAGAATGAAGATCAAATTTGGTAAAATAAACAACACCATTAAGCTCATCTAATAAATCATCAATTATTGGAATGGGAAACTTATCTTTATGGTGTACTTGTTGAGCTCTTTGTAATCAGGAAACATCCTCCAAGTGTCATCTTTCTTGCACACCATTACCACTAGAGAGAGTAAGCACTTTGACTATGCTTGATAATACCTGCCTCTAACATTTCTTAAACCATTTTCTTGATCTCACTTTTTTGTACATATAGATACATGTAGGGCCTGATGTTGGGTGGTTGGTTCCCTAGTACTAGTTGAATGACATGATCATGATCTCTTTTAGGAGGCAATCTTTTTGGCATCTCTCCAAAAACTATTGAGTGCTTACTTAAAACTGCTTACAGATTTGGTGGTGTAGAAGCCTTTGAGTCATATGTTTCTAATGAAAATAATTAGGCCACAAACTTATCTACCCCCTTGTTAAGTATTTTTTCATTTGATGAGAGCTTACCATCTATGGACACTTTGCACACAACCCTCTCATGTCTACTATCCTTCCTTTTGAGTGAAAATACATGAATAACTCCTGAAAGTTCATCTCAATTATCCCCAATGTAGTAAACCATTGTACTCCCAACACAATATTTTCTACACCCATGGAGATAACAAACATTGGGCAATCAATTTAGTAATATCCCATGGACAATTTAATGCTATTGCATTTTTCCAAACAACTGACAGTACCTATATCTATAATCAAGACTTGAAATTCTAGAGTTGGATATATAAAACAATTCAAATGAGCAACTAACTTGTTGATGAAGTTGTGAGTGCTTCCTAAGTCTATCAACACTGTTATTCTCTATTTCTCCAAGAAACTCACTACCTTGAGAGTTTGTGGGGTGCGAATGCTAAAAAGTGCATGAAAATAAATAGTTGGTTGGGTATTTCTCATCTGGCTCATTGCCAACCTCTAAAATTTCTTCTTCATCATCTTCTTGCTCACTCAACCCTTGAATGTAGGAATTTTTTTTTGCACATTTATGTCTTCTATTGTATTTCCTATCATAGTTAAAATATAACCCTTTTGCCATTTTTTCTTCAATTTGTTAAGGAGTCAATCTAGTTGATTGAGGGAATGGTTGTGTTGAAAAACTCCTCTCTTATAACACTGAACCCCTACCTTCTAGAAGATGGGAAATTCTCTACCCTATGTGCTAGAACAAATGACTCAAATATGGAAGTAGGACTAAATATGCATACCTCATGTTGGATGTGATCCTTGAGCCCAACAAGAAACACATCATTCAAGTTCACTTCTATAATTATATCTACTCGCAAGGATAGGTTCTAGAATTGTTGAATATAATCCTTAACTAATCTTGTTTGTCATAATTTAGCTATTTAGTTAAAATAGTTATTTTATACACCATTGCTATAGTGTGATTGTATCTCCTCTGTAAAAAATGTACATGGGACAGCGAGAGCCTTTTTCTTCTTTTGAGCACATAGCCATCAAAACCAAATAAATATCTCTAGTTCTAGATATAAGGTATCCATTGTAACTTTTTTCCCACTTGGAACGTGATGTACATCAAAACAATTCTCCATTTGATTTATCCAGGTTAGTGAATTCTTCTCATTAAACTTGTGCATATTTACCTTAGGTAGCACGTTCTGAGGTCCCATATGAGTGTTAGCATTTGGATGCAGATTGGCTGGCCTAAATGATCCCTCTTGATTGGTGGATTGCTTGAGCCATGTTTTCGTTCATCCTAGTCACTTATCCTTTCATACTAGCCATTTTTGATATTTGAGATTGCATGCTTTCTTCAAAAATTTTCACTTTTTCATCTATTAAAGATCACATCAAATATGAAGTTCTATTTGATCCTAACTTTTAATCTATATTCTCTTTGTTAGGATATTTTCCTTCAATGTGTGGGAATTCTTGCCTCAGCCTCTAGTCTGTGGCCCTATCATGACACCTTCAAAATAATTTTGACAATAACTTATTCAAAACAAATTGAAATATGCTAAATTTCTTATGGTAACTTAGGTCTAACTGGAACTCACTTCTATAAAAAAAATCTCCAAGAAATCTGATTTATAGCATTGAGAACAAATTTGGTGGAAACCATAATTTCATAATAAATTCTTCAAATCTACTCCAAATGACCTCAAATCTAGACTGTAACAACTTCAATATGTCCTTGATGAACCCTTCAAAAATATTTTTTTGTTGATTTGTAGCCTTGGGAGTGAATTTGGTAGAAACCCTAATTTCACAATAACTCCTTTGAATCTGCTCCAAATAACCTCAAATACAGATTGTAGTAGCTTCAATATGTTGTTGACCAACCATCCAAAAATAAAAAAAATTCAACAAATTGAGAGAGATATGTGCTTCACAATTTGATCTTCAAAATAAAAAATGCCTTGTTTCTTGCCTTTTGGATGCCAATATCATGCTTTGATACCACTTGTAATGAAATAACTTGAACAAAAGAAGAAACTAATATAATATATGCTACTGTTATGTTAGAAATTGTCCTCCTGTATGGAATGACACAATTTCTCATGGTTTAGCTCCTCTCCTTTGGTGTCCTTTTAACTTGTTTATTTCTGGCCTTCCTAAACCTTGATTGACCTTTGTCTAACTAAAGAAATGTCGTATTCTGAGATAATTGATGATTGAACCTGGAAAGAAACTTTGGATTTTGGACATCTTGGACCTCTTTGATGCAGACCTGATGGAAAAATTAGGGCTTAGACAAGGGCGCCCATGCCCTTGCCCCGCCCTATTTTTTGGGGTTTTGAATTTTGGCTAGGTGTCGACTCCCGCCGTGCACCTTGGGATTCCGATTTCAAATTTTTGTTTTCACACGATGTCGGCATGTCATTTTAAATATTTGAATTTATAAGATTAGGTATTTAAAGAGATTTGAAAATCATTTTATAACACACAATCTACATGCAAGATTTCTATGCCAAAACTCTGCCAAATTTGCCATTGAAGATCAACAACTTGTTGAAGCTCTTTGAAGTTATTTGAATTTTCTATCATGGAGATATTTGATGGAGATTAGGAATCAATATCTTGAGACTTTCTCTTCCTAGGGTTTGCAAAACCTTTTGTATGATCGGGAGAAGGGTTGAAGCCTCCAACATGAGCTTGGGAATCCTCTACGGATATGACTGCCTCGCCTTTTTGTTCTACAAATCTTCATTGCTCTCATCTCCTTGAGGTGAAGTTGTGTTTGTTTCCTTGAGTGAAGCAAAGTGTTGATCTTTCTTTGATGCTTGAGTCATCTAGGGTTTTATATTTTTGCATACACATTTGTTAGATGAGCACACACATTTGTAGATCTTTATCATTGGCTATTGTTGAGGTAGGAATACCGAAAACGGGGTTTGACTGAGGCAAGCTCCTATATAGCCACAACCATATTTCTCTTGCTTTTGTATGTACAAGTCGTGTTCAGAAAAATCTGGTGGAAAGGAGGGACAGAAAGATGGATATGCGGAGACAGTCATCATAGAGTTTCAAGTTTTAGGATTGTGAAACTTTCAGGGCTAAAGAGCGGGTGTCCAAGCCCAACTAAGTATTTTCTTCTAGATATGGGAATCTTTGGAGGCTACCTGATACCTGGTGCAGGGATTTCAACTGTAAAAAATGTTTGTGGCTAAAGAGTGAGAGCCCAAGCCCAACAGACCCTTATTCTCCAGGTGCACACTCTCTGTACCTTCTACTCTATGTTTCTATGATCAGTCTGCCTGTATCTGTGTCTGAAATCAGTTTGTTACAATCTAATTGATAAATTAGGGTTTCATGCTTTGTGAATGTTACAAGCTTGTGAAAGCCTAATAAAAACTTCTACTCAGTCATAGCTAGCATAAAACGGAAACCTAGGAATTTGTATCTTGATCCTTCATAGTGAGCAATCTCAGTCCTACTTCCCTAATTTTTGGCATGTGAAAGAGTGGAGCTTGATTTGGTTTTGATAAACTACCTTGATCTCTCTTTTTCCACTAAACATTTTGGTGAACCCGTGCTTTAAAAGAATTTGCATCATTTTTAATATTAGATCTGAAAAAGTTATCTATCGTAAACATCATTTAGATTGCAAAGCCTCCTTTATGAAAGTGCATGCATTTAATCTTGATTGATATCTTCAACCTTTCATTAAAAGAGTTTTGAAATTACAAATTTTTGATTTGCATATTGATATCTTGTTTTGTTTTTACAAGGTTTGTGCTATATTACTTTACATTTAAGTCTTGGGTTAATTAGAACATGTTATAATGTCATATTACTTTTTACAAGACTTTAATGCCTATGATGAGCTGTTTAGTTGTGATGACTTTAATATGTTAGATGAAGCCCTTAAGGACTTTATCTCGATTGAATATTCCACTGACTCCTAAACTATCGTTGTTTCAAAGAATAGTAAATGCAATCTATGTTCCTAAACCTCAAGAAGAACCTGTGAAACTAAAAATAGCGGTCAACCTGTGTTTAGATGTGGCTCAACCACACTATAAACCAATGCTAAATGTTAGAGATATTTCACCTTCTTCTCGACCTCCTGATTACATCTATAACTATGCTAAACAAATAACACATCGAAGTTCGCAAGAAATATCACAACAACCTAGTCATACTATGGTTGCTCAAACATACAACACACAGAATAACAAAAAAAGCAAACAACAATTGAGTATTCTGATATCTTTACCAACTTCTCAACCGATGCTTCCTCAAGCACCTCATTTAACACAAAAAGTTGGTCAAGATTATGATCTTGTCGAGCAGCTTCACGCTACTCTTGCTAAAATTTCTCTTTGGGAACTTATACAAACCTCACCTACATACCCTGGAATGCTCCAAGAATCTTTACAAAAGGTGATTGTACCACGTGCTATTAAGTCAAATGATGTAGCAGCTCTATTAGATTGTATGCATGCGACAAAAATAGATATTCTATTTCAACAACATGAGTTGCCTTCTATTGAAGTTCAAAATCAGTATGATCCTTTGATTATCTTCATTACAATAAACAAGAAATTGATTAAACGAGTTATGATTGATAATAGATTGGCTCTTAATGTGTAACATTAATTTGTTACATAAGATTAAAGTTGATACCTCTTTGATTAAGTCAGATAGAATAAGTATCTGTGGCTTTGATAATGTTGGAAGACAATCTGTAGGCACCATACTTTAACTGTATAAGTTAGGCCTATGCTTTATCTACCTTGATTCATGTCATGCCTGGTTCCTTATCATACAACATGATTCTTGGTAGACCTTGGATTCATGCATTGGGGGCAGTTCCTTCTACCCTTTGTCGTTCGATGAAGTTTATTTACAAAGATAAACTTCATACTATTGATGTTGATCTTGAACCAGATAATTGTTTACAAATTGAATTAAAAAAGCAAGTTGGTCATTATAAGATTCTAAAGAATCTGAAAGTTGATCCATCAACTTCTCCTGTCATAGAGAATGTTGTGCAACGTTCTAAACAATCGAATCCATTCCTTGGTGATGATTGGGGTTCATTAGATTTTACTCCTGCTTCTGTAGGAGAGTATAAACCTAACAACTCTAATTCTGAAGAATCAAATTTTGCATCAATATCATCAAAAGAATCAATGGATACAACTAAGAAACCTAAAATTTCTTTAACAACTAACACAGACAACACTCTTACTTATACTACAAATTATGAGACATATGAGGCTCCACCTTCTTCTAAAGCAATGGCCTCTCTTTATGGTCAAGGATTCCAGATCCTCTATAAGAATTGTGACTATGTAGGTAAGGTTGCGGTATTAATCAACAAGGAATTCGAGTACCTATAGAATCTTCTTCACGACATTACTCAAGTGGCATTGGATATAATCCTTTCAAGGAAACCAAAGCTTGTAGACATCCTAATCTCAATGTAAACACAATATCAACACTTAATTTGATGTATCCTGAGATGATAGATATGAGTTGTTCTCCAAGAGATATTCCTTTAGATATGTTTTTGACAGATGAAGCAATAATGGAATTCTTGGGAGCTTATGACGATCTTCCTCTTTATCATCATAAACATGGATTATCTTATCACTTAAATAAAGATGCATATTTTAGAAAATCCACTTGTTCAGTTAATATTACTATAGAATCTAAAGAAGAAAGTGATGAACAACTAAAATCACCCAACTTCATAGAACCTAGTACTTTACTTAATGGAAAAGTAGTTGAAGTTTCTATGGATAAGGATAATGTTAGATTTAGGGCACACAATTGAGAGGGGGGGTGAATCAGTTGTGCAAAACTTTCTTTCACTTAAACACTTATCTTTACTTTTCAATTCAGCAGCATAATAATAAATCAATCATGGAAACATAATGCAACAAATGAAGAGCAGAAACACATCAACACATGAGACACCAAGATTTTGACGTGGAAAACCCAGTTAAGGGAAAAACCACGAGGTGATTAACCCAAAATGTATTCTCTGTTAGAAGAATAGAAAGAACAAATGGCACATGCCAATTAGGGCTCACTGCCCGAGCACACTGCTCACAAGAGGCTCACTGCTTACAAGAGACACACTGTCTACAAAGAAATAAGTATCACATACATGAACTGGAGAATAGCATCTTCACCATGCTTGAATCAATTCCATTTAAGCTCAACACTTCTGCTCTGCCTTTCACTCTCCTCTTCGCTACCACACACTCATCTTCACATGGACAAATTTGAAATGACTTCACAATCCCCTCTTTATACAAGACATCAACTTAGGAATGATCATCTAAGTCAGTAAACATCAACAAGAACATCCACAGGACGTGTAACTCATCCGGTCGGCCAGTCTCAAGAAGAACACCATCATCTGGAAGTTGTTCTTCAATTGCGAGCTCCAACTTCAATGCAGACCACCAAGACGAACTGGACATACTCCAAAGACTTCCACAAGCTTGCATGAATCACCACTAACATCTAGACTTCATCTTCTCAGTGGAATCCATCTCTCCTACATCTGGAACCTCAAGAACACAGACTGTCATTACTGTCACAAAGGAATAGATGCTTGCGGACCTTCAGGCCATGAACAAATTGAGTTGACACACCACAAAGACTTCCCCAACACTTCCTCAAATCCATAAAACATGAAAATGCATTTCCGGATCTCACCGAACCTTTCTGTAACACTCAATCACCTCTGAACACCTACCGGAATTGGTTTTACTTAAGCAGCCACAACTTCTTCATATCTTCATGCAGACCTTTGAAATCTCTACTGGACCACCTCAAGACACATCTCTACAAACCCTTTAATCTGCATCCTCTGATCTTCTGCCTATCTTGGACTATTGCCTTACTATCATCACTGTTCTTCACTGTTCTTGATTGAGGCTAATTTTCTCAATATCCTTAGCACACAGCTCATCCAATTATTATTATTAATGCAACAAGAGTATGTTGACATCAATGACAACACCGGTTAGGCCCATACTTGCAACAATCTCCCCCTTTGTCATTGATGGCAACATATTATGTGAAAAATTGTTTTAACCATCAAGACAAGAACTTCTCCTTACTGTCTCAACTCCTCCTATTAGCAACAACCATTAACATGTCTTCTCTCCCTTTATAGCTCCCCCTTTGACCAGAAACCACTTATTTTTCACATGTCTTCTCTCCCCCTTTGACATCAATGGCAAAGGGCACATACTTGCAATTTCACCACTTTAGAATCATATCTGCTACTCCCCTTGAGTAGTAGCTCCCCATCATCAATCTAGACCACAAGATGTGACTATGATAACCACTGGACTGATGCACATCAGTGTACCTTAGTTCATCACCGGAGGGGCAATAACCCCTAACTTCTCCCTAAGATAGTCAAAAGAATCCTTAGGTAGAGGTTTAGTAAAGATGTCTGCAATCTGATTCTTGGAAGGTATAAACTCCAATATGACTTCATTCTTGTTCACTCGTTCTCTCAAAAAGTGAAACTTGATGGATATATGTTTAGTCTTTGAATGCAACACCGGATTCTTAGATATGTTTATTGCACTTGAATTATCACAAAAAAATGTTATGGGCTCCTCATACTCCACTCTGATGTCTCTTAACATCTGCTTCATCCACAAAACTTGAGTGCAACTGCCTGCTGCTGCAATATATTCTGCTTCTGTAGTGGACAAAGATATTGCTTCTTGTTTCTTGCTTAGCCAAGAAACTAATCTCTTTCCCAAAAAGAATGCTCCACCACTGGTACTCTTCTGGTCATCCACATCTCCTGCCCAATCAGCATCTATATAAGCATGAAGAGAGAAATCATGATCTCTAGGATACCACATACCATACTCAACTATCCCTTTTAGATATCTAAAAATCCTCTTGACTTCCATGACATGAGATTCTCTAGGATCAGCTTGGAATCTAGCAACAAGACCAATAGCCTGCATAATGTCTGGTCTAGTTTGAGTGAGATACAACAATCCTCCAATCATTGACTTGTACTTTGTCTGATCAGCCTTGGGAGAGTCATCATCTTTACTCAGCTTACATCCGGTTGCCATAGGAGTGTTCATTGGCTTTGAGTCTTCCATCCCAAATTTCTTCAACAATTCTTTCACATACTTTGACTGAGAAATGGAGATTCCTTTCTTTGTTTGAGTGATTTGTAGACCCAAAAAGAAATTCATTTCTCCAAGCATGGACATCTCAAATTCACTTTTCATTTGATTTGCAAAGGTTTTGCACATACTATCTCTTCCTCCAAAAATGATATCATCAACAAACACTTCAACAATCAAAATGTTTTCATGATCAATTTTGAAATACAAATTACTGTCAGCAGTACCTTTGTTGAAACCAATCTTTAAAAGATGTTTGTCCAATCTTTCATATTAGGCTCTTGGGGCTTGCTTCAATCCATATAGTGCCTTCTTCAACTTGCAGACCATATCACCATGATCAGACAACTGAAATCCATCCAGTTGCTCAATGTACACTTCTTCCAAGTCACCATTCAGGAAGGCAGACTTGACATCCATCTGATACACTTTAAAATCTTTGAAAGCAGCAAATGCAAGAAATAATCTAACTGCTTCAATTCTTGCCACCAGAGCAAAAGTTTCTTCAAAATCAACTCCTATTTGAGAATAGCCTTTGCATACCAATCTGGCTTTATTCCTGACTACTTCACCAACTTCATTCAGTTTGTTCCGGAAGACCCATTTGGTTCCAATCACATTCTTGTTTCTAGGTCTGGGAACAAAATCCCAAGTGTGATTTTTCTCAATTTGTATTAGTTCTTCCTCCATAGATTTAGACCAATTTTCATCATTGCAAGCTTCATTCACTGTCTTAGGTTCAATCTTAGAAATCAGACAATACTCATCTGAGTCTTGAGCAATTCTCCTTCTTGTTTGTACACCTTTGCTTTTGTCACCTATGATCTGATCTTTAGAGTGGTTCAGTCTTACATACCTTGGAACTTTTGGAGTTTCTTGCACTTCTAACTCTTGATTAGGCTCATTGAGACTCAGCTCTTCTTCCTGTCTTACCGGATCAACTTGAATCTATTTTTTAGAAGAGGCTTGAGCACCTTGAATCAGAGCACCATTCTGATCATCTTTATCATACTCATAAAACCTTGAGGGTTTTTCAATTCCTTCATCAACCTTCACATTTGTACTTTCTATAATCTTTCTCAATCACTTGTTATAACACCGGTATGCTTTGCTTTGAGTAGAGTAACCCAAGAAGATTCCTTCATCACTTCTAGCATCAAACTTTCCTAGATCTTCATCCCTTTTAATATAACATTTGCTACCAAAAACTCCGAAATACCTTACAGTGGGAGTGATACCAAACCAAAGTTCATAAGGAGTCTTACCGGTATTGCTTCTAATTTGAACTCGATTGAGAGTGTAGACTGCAGTGCTAACCATTTCTCTCCAATATATCTGATGAACAGTTGCTTCCATCATCATGGTTCTAGATGCTTCCTAGATGGTCCGGTTCTTTCTCTCAACTACTCCATTCTGCTGTGGAGTCCTAGGAGGAGACAACTGTCTCTTTATTCCATGTTTCTCACAGAAAGTCTATGAACTCACTAGATGTGAATTCTCCACCTCTATCAGACCTCAGACATTTCAATTTTAATTTGGTTTCATTTTCTACTATAGCCTTGAATATTTTGAATTTGTCAAGTGCTTCTAATTTCTCTTTTAAAAAGGTTACCCACATCATCCGGGAACAGTCATCAATTAGTAACATAAAGTATCTATCACCTTGTATGCTCCTAATTCTTGCCGGACCACAGAGATCAGTATGAACTAGGTCCAATAATCTAGTAGAAGATAGTTCTTTGCTTTTGAAAGTAACTCTGCTCAACTTACCCAACTGATATTCTTTGCACAAGTTATTAGTAGGTTTCACTAGTTTTGGAAGATCTCTTACAGCCTAAGTATTGCTTATCTTGATGATATTATCAAAATTCACATGACACATCCTCCTATGCCATAACCAACTCTGATCAACTTGAACAAATAAGCAACTTTTACTAGTACCAACCAAGTGGAAGATGTTACCTTTAGTTTGAGTACCAGATGCAATCTCTGTTCTGAAACTTTCAAAGATCTTGCATTTTCCATTCTTGAATCTGAGATCATAGCCTTTGTCCACCAACTATCCAACACTGAGAAGATTGTGCTTTAATCCTTCAACATACAGTACATTACCGGTTTTATTCTTTCCATCAAAAGAAATAGTTCCTCTACCTCTAATTCTGCCAGCAGAATTATCACCAAACTTTACCACTCCTCCTTCATACCTTTCCAAATCTATGGACTTATTTTTGTCACCTGTCATATGATGAGAGCATCCACTATCAATGACCCAATCATCCTTATCTTTAATTTGGGCAGCCAGAGCTCTTTCTACAACTTTAAGATTGACAGACACAGAGGATATTGGTTCTTCTTCCTTGATGGCAATAAACACCCATTCCTTTCCGGATTTGTTTCCTATCTCTGATTCATCATTTGTTACTCCTTCATTATCATCTTCTTCATAAACATAGTAACAATTCTTTTGGAACCTTGATCTGTTAGGATTTTGTCTTGAAAATCTTTCCAGACATCTTGAGGCAAAATGACCAATCTTATTGCAATTAAAACACTTAAAAGGCAATTTTCCTTCATACTTACCGGATCCTCTTGGCAGCCTTTTTGTAATAAGGGCTTCAAGTTGAGTAGTTTCTACTTCTTCTTCCTCCAGGTCTTTTCTTGCTTTTTCATACCATGAAAGATTCCTTGAAGAGTTCTCTCCTGGATCAAACCTTTGTTTCCCTTTTATAGAGGCACTGGCTTTGAATGCAGATTCAGTCTTTGGGTGTTCATCTCCAACCTCGGCCATTTCAAACCCAACCAATTTAGCAACCAATTGTTCTCTTGTAACTGTTGTGTGAGCTCTGAATTCTTCAATTGCAGCAGCCTTGATTTTATAAGAAGCAGGAAGGGATCTGAGAACTTTGCAAACAATCTCATCTTCATTCAAGACTCCACCAACATTTCTAATTCCACAAACAATCTCATTTACTCTTGGCATGAAGGTGGTAATATTTTCATCATCTCTCATCTTCAGATTTTCAAATTTCCCTTTCAGACTTTGTAACCTTGCACCTTTAACATACTTGTCTCCTTCATGCAACAGTTCCAATTTTTGCCAGATTTCATGAGCAGTTGGTAGGTCAATAACATTTGAGAGCTCTGTATCCGATAAAGCGCTTAGAAGAGCCTCAATGGTCTGCAGATTGTTTTCAACATCAGTGATTTCATCCTTAGTTTTTGCACCACCCTGTGGAGGTACATATGGTGTTGTAGCCATGGTCCAATACGGCATTCCCATACATTGCAAGTGACATTTCATGCGACCTTTCCAAAGATTAAAATTGGTTCCATCAAATTTTGGACTATCCTTCTTGTAAGATGACATCCTGGATCTCCTCAAGCGGTTAAGCTCCTTTTAGAGGAACTTGGCTCTGATACCAATTTTTAGATTTAGGGCACACAACTGAGAGGTGGGGGTGAATCAGTTGTGCAAAACTTTCTTTCACTTAAACACTTATCTTTACTTTTTAATTCAACACATAATAATAAATCAATCATGGAAACATAATGCAACAAATCAAGAGCAGAAACACATCAACACATGAGACACCAAGATTTTGACGTGGAAAACCTGGTTAAGGGAAAAACCACGGGGTGATTAATCTAAAATGTATTCTCTGTTAGAAGAATAGAAAGAACAAATGGCACATGCCAATTAGGGCTCACTGCTCGAGCACACTGCTCACAAGAGGCTCACTACCTACAAGAGACACACTGTCTACAAAGAAATAAGTATCACATACATGAACTGGAGAATAGCATCTTCACCATGCTTGAATCAGTTCCATTTAAGCTCAACACTTTTGCTCTGCCTTTCTCTCTCCTCTTCACTACCACACACTCATCTTCACATGGACAAATTTGAAATGACTTCACAATCCCCTCTTTATATAAGACATCAACCTAGGAATGATCATCTAAGTCAGCAAACATCAACAAGAACATCCGCAGGATGTGTAACTCATCCAGTCGGCCAGTCTCAAGAAGAACACCATCATCCGAAAGTTGTTCTTCAATTGCAAGCTCCAACTTCAATGCGGACCACCAACATGAACTGGACATACTCCAAAGACTTCCACAAGCTTGCATGAATCACCACTAACATCCGCACTTCATCTTCTTATTGGAACCCATCTCTCCTACATCTGGAACCTCAAGAACACAGACTGTCATTACTGTCACAAAGGAATAGATGCTTGCGGACCTTCAGGCCATGAACAAATTGAGTTGACACACCACAAAGACTTCCCCAACATTTACTCAAATCTGCAGAACATGAAAATACATTTCCGGATCTCACCGGACCTTTCTGTAACACTCTATCACCTTTGAACACCTACCGGAATTGGTTTTACTTAAGCAGCCACAACTCCTTCATATCTTCATGCAGACCTCTGAAATCTCTACTGGACCACCTCAAGACACATATCTACAAACCCTTTAATCCGCATCCTCTGATCTTCTTCCTATCTTGGACTATTGCCTTACTGTCATCACTGTTCCTGATTGAGGCTAATTTTCTCAATATCCTCAGCACACAACTCATCCAATTCTTATCATTAATGCAACAGGAGTATGTTGACATCAATGACAACACCGGTTAGGCCCATACTTGCAACAGATAACACTAAGAAAGTTATCCCTATAGGTGATTGTTTACAAACAGAAGAGAGAGAAGATACAACCAAGCTATTACATGAATTCTCCAAATTATTTTCTTGGGACTATTCGGATATGCCTGACATTGATCCTCAGATTGTAATGCATAACATTGTTATTGAACCAGATTCTAAGCCATTTAAACAAAAGATTTTTAAGGTGAATCCTAAGGTTGCATTACTCGTTAAGGCCAAGATATAAAAGCTTTTACAAGCTAGCTTTATCCACCCTATCAATTACTCACCTTGGATTTCAGATACAGTGGCTATTGCTAAACCCGATGGCCGTATTTAGATGTGCACTAAACCTGATGGCCGTATTTAGATGTGCATAACATCCTAGAGGATTATGTTGATGATATCCTTGTGAAGTCTATACGTCACCAAGATCATGTTACAATCCTCCGTCAAATCTTTGAATGAATTAAGAAATACAACATGTGCTTAAATCCCTGGAAATACATTTTTGGTGTGACAATGGAAAACTATTGGGATTTATAGTCTCGCATCATGGTATTGAAGTAGACACAAAGCAAAGTGATGCTATCGTTAATATGCCAGTACCTAAGAACATATCTAAACTTTGTAGTTTGTAGGGGAAGATACAAGCCATTTGCTGATTTGTTTTACAACTCGCGAATAAGACTCACCCTTTTACACAACTACTGAAGAAGGATTCAAAATTTCAATGGAACTCTAATTGTCAAAAGGATTTTGAAGATTTAAAAAGTTATCTAGCTAATCCCCCTGTTTTATAGCTTGCTACTACTGATAAACTGTTTCTTCTGTACACCTCAACATCTAATAATGCTCTCGCAGCTTTATTAGTACAACATGATACCCAAGGCAAGGAACGTACTGTATATTACATTAGTTGAACCTTGTTCGATTATGAAGTGCGATACACTATCATCAAGAAGCATTGCTTAGCTCTAGTGTTTGCGACACAAAAACTTAGACACTCTCTTAAATGCTAAAATGCATGTCATGGTGAAATTTGACCCGTTGAAACATCTTTTTGCAAAAATAGATCTTTCAGGTCGCTTGGCTAAGTGGGTTACGTTATTAATTGAATTTGATCTTAAATTTATTTCTCAAAAAGAGATTAAAGGACAAGCGTTAACCAACCATTTAGCCGAAGCACCTTCCCTCTTTGCTATATAAAACCAAGAGACATTTCCTAATGACCAAATTTTAAATATTGATAATGATGTCAAATGGGAATTATATTTCGATGGATCAAGATGTCAGACTGGCTCTGGTGCTGGTGTTATATTAGTACCTCCTTTGGGTAATCTGATTCCTATGTCTTACCGTCTAAACTTCTCATGCACAAATAACATTGCTGAGTACAAATCTCTCATTGCAGTCCTACTTTGTACCGCTTTACCTCTTAATATAAAAAATATCACTATATACGGTGATTCACAATTAATTGTATGACAAATAATAGGATCATATCAAGCTGAACAAGATAAAGTGTCTCAATGTCATGATCTTGCCTTATCTATGTTACAATAGTTTATATCATTCTCAATTGATACTATTCCAAGGAAAGACAATCAATACACAGATGCAATGGCAAGCATAGATTTTCTTATATCCCCTACCAATTCACCTGACGAATATACCTTCATCATCCATAATCTTAAAACACTGGCATTAGACGAGGTCACATCTTCAGGTATTGACCTCTATTGTAATACAAATTCTGATGAATGGTTCTCCCATATTTTCAATACGTGATGGCACCATTCCTAACTTAAAATATAAGAATGCGCGAGCTCGCCTACACAAACTTGCGGCGTGATATATCATTTTATCTAATGTCTTATATAGACAAAGCTACAATGGTGTTCTTCTTTGATGTCTGAGTAATTTGGAGATCTTGATAACTTTAGAAGAAGCTCGCTTTAGTGCCTGTGGAGGGTATTTTGGAGGGAAATCATTGGTACAAAAGTTAATACATATGGGATATTATTAGAAACATATGGAACATTAAGATTCCTTTGCATATGTCAAGAAATGTCCACAATGTCAACAACATAAACATCTAATCTAAGCACCTGCCCAGGAACTTCATGCCCAAGTCTCACCTTGGCCATTTTCTGTTTGGGGCTTGGATCTGATTGGTAAAATTTATCCACCTTCGTCTCAAGGACATACTTTCATCATCACTGCTACTAATTACTTCACAAAGTGGATTGAAGCCATTCCTCTACGATCCATGACTACTGAAGTAATTTGTCATTTTATATAAGATAACATCATCTCTTGATTTGGTATATCGTCCTCCTTAGTTTTTGACAATGGCACACAATTCAAGAATAAGGACGTGAAGAAATTTCTTGAAAAACATCATATTCAACATTGCTTCTCTACGCCTTATTATCCTCAATAGAATGGCCATGCAGAAGCCTCAAACAAGGTTATTGGACAAATTCTATGGAAAACTATTAATAAACGTCAACAAGACTGGCACACTCAACTATCTTATGCATTATGGGCTTACAAAACAAGTATTCATATGGCAATAGGAACTACACTATATAATCTTGTTTATGGCACTAGCGCAGTAATGCCTCTAGAGTTAGAAATTCCTTCATTGAGAGTTTCCCTAAGAGACATTATTGATGATGACATAGAATGAGAAAAGAGATTACAATAATTTGAGATGCTTGATGAACAACATATCAACGCTCTCGAGCACCTTAAAGCCCATCAAAAGAGTATCCAATGATCATATCATACATCGTTCATTTGACGTTGGAGATCTGGTACTGTATGAGAATCAACATAATGTGAATGCACCTCCTGGAGAAAAAGGAAAGTTCAGCCCTAACTGGCTTGGACCGTATGTTGTTACTGAAGCCTTTGGATCAAGAGCATATAAATTAGCTGATCAACAAGGTACATTGCTTAAAGAACCTATTAATGCAGCGCACCTCAAGAAATTCTATGCTTAAGATTGTATGTTAAATGTTACTTTGTAAAGCAAATTTATTAGTTAGATTAGCTTCAATTTCGACAAGATATGACTATTTTGTCTTAATTCATTTAACATTACATTTTTTTGGTTAATCATTGTTGTATCTTTCTTAAACATGTGTTATTAAGATCTCCTTTGTATTAACTAAATATAGCATAGTATTTTGTTTATGTGTGAAATTTATTAATCATTGTAGATTTTACTATATGTTCTGTAAAGAATTGTTTAGTACATATCACATTAGCATTAATTACATTTTCACATAAGCATTTAACATTTATCACTAGTTGTATTTTATATAATCACATGTGATAGATCAAACAACATTGCAAACATAAATAGGAAAATATCACATATATAAATATATCAGTTTGAATATACAAAGTCAACCATCCTGTATATCAAAATGGGATGTCGTAATACATGAAATACATCACATATTAGAATCTCGATCACTGGTTCCCTTAGGGCCTGGTGGTGTGTGTGTGATAGAAGGTTGCCCATGTGTGGCTACAGACCGTGAGGGACTCTCAGAGGCACTTCGCGACCGTAGACCCCTGATCTCCCCTCTCAATCCTAGCACCTCACCCTACAAATCTGAACACATTTGATGATACTAGTCTTGCTCTACCTGAGCCCTGTCTCTATCTACTCTCGCTTGACGTAACTCAGGAAGTAAGATCTCATAGATGGCAGGGTTTCCCTCAGGTGGATGTACTGATGTAACCTAATCTCGTAGCGTCTAGAGCTCAGCCTCCACACTCTCAACTCTCTGTGTAGCCTGATCTAGAGTAGACTCTATAGCTAATATGTATCTCACAAATGACATGAATATCTCCACATGTCACCCTGAGGAGTGTTGTCGTGAATACCCCATCTGTACTCATTGCTTGGCCACATTGGCAGGAACTATCTATGCTATGACACAACCCACAAAATCATGCCATGCATCTGTCCCAATTTAAAAAAGAAAGAAAAAATTGATATCTATATCTCTTACATATATATACACATCATAGGTAATCATCAAAGTAGTATATAAACACAATAATGTCTTACCTAGATCTCCATCTTGCCAAGATGGATCTTGAATCGCTGATGGTGTAATAAGCTCTGCAGCTAGCTCTTTAGCTAGGGGCATCTGACTACTGGTCTCCCCTCGCTCGTGTCGGGTTGATCTCCTAACACCTATAGGGGTTGGACCATGAGCTCTCAACCATGGTCTCAACTTAGTCTCCTTGTCGCTATCTACCTCCTGCTGATCTCACTGTGGTCTCGCTCTGAAGACATACTGTGTCATGGTCTCCTTCTCATCATCATCGTCATCATCCTCATATCCTCTAAATCATAATATCTAGCAAAGTCACTAACATCGTCCTCTATCCCTATGTCACTTGCATGACCAACCCAAGTCGAGGATCACCTGTGGGGTGACCGAGAGGAAAGATAGGAGTGGGTCGTGCTGTCTGCCACCAGGTCAGATACGCTTGGGTAACACCGACATCGTCTGCATCAAATAATTGTTCTGCATCCTCTGTACCATCATCGTCACTCACTGTTATATCTATTTTCGTTGGTCGTCAGGTGCTATTCACCCTGTCTGTGCTGCATAGTGAGTGGATGTAGCTTAGATGCACCTTGGAACATCCTGTCTGCATCCAAACTGTGGTGCTACTCTATCAAAAAAACTAGACGGCTATGTGATCGAGGCGATCGACCATTAGCCAATCCCTATGCATCCTCGCTAGCTGTCTGTGCTGACCTGTCCATGGTATGTTGCTGCGATATAGTCTCCAAACTATGTCACTGGGCTACAACCTATCAAATATCACTCTCTAATACAACAGATCACCATGTCTCTAGCATCTGATGAGTGGATAAGCATGCACATGTGGATATGTCCATGACGGCTCTACGAGAAAACCTGTCGGCCATGTACACCTGATATGCACGAAAGTCTAGACCTGTAGCAAGGTGCACACCATCATACTCTATGACTCGTAATGGACATACTATCCCAAGCCATGGTAGAGGCGCGCAATCATATTGCACCCCATGCATATACTATCCTATGCTCCTCCATCGATCTAATGGTATGATCAAGGCCCCAGTGAAGGTGAGTGCCTCATCCATCCTGTGCAACCTCTAATGCGATGGAATGATCATGATCCTTCAAACCAAGGGAATGTCAGTGCAACCTTGCTCTAACAGATGAAGTTGGATGTGCCCTCGCTCTGCCTAAGTGATGGTACGACCTAGATAATACATCTGGCTCTCTCGTGTATACTCTACAAAGAGGTGCTCTACGATCCTCATTGTCTCTCCTCGGACAAGTAGTCATAGGATGCAGTAGACATCCTCAAGTGTAACTGTCATCTCACTTGTGGGTAGATGGAATGTAGATGTGTTTGCATCCCACTTCTCCATCAGTGCCATGAGCATGCTATAGTGAAATCTAATTGTAGGCATGAAGAACAACCGCCAAAGACCCACTTCCTGTAAGAGTCCCCTCTCCTCATTTGACATAATGCTGACATGGTCTCGAAGCAACATCATCAGGCGACCGCTTGTATGCTCTCTCATCTCAGGAACATCCTGCAAGTCAAACATTCAGAAATTGCATCAGTCCACATCATCAAATCGTCAACAAGCATCTACAACATTCATTTGTGCCCTATCCCTTGGGCCCTTGTCCTTACTTGACTTGGGCGCCCCAGGAAGACTAGGGCACCCATAAAGGACACTGGCACCCTGAGTGGACTTGGGCGCCCTGATTGGGACCTCTTGTCCAAAAAGGCCTGTGTGGCATGAAAAACAAGAAAATCAAAAGAAACAAGAAAGCATGATGACAGAAGCAAAGAATAGGACCCTACCTCGGCCTTGAATTGTCTCTTTGATACTCGGGCTCAAAGCATCTCTAGTCTCGGAGGCTGGTACGGACGTCGACTCAACATGGATGGTCTCTTTTTCTCCTTCTCCTCCTCTCCTCTACACAATGCAATAAGAATGAATAGTGAAAAGTGAAAACTCCCTTTACATATAGTAAATGGATGAGAATTCCTGTCATTATCTAGGTGCAAAATTGAATAGTTTTACTCATGAGCCTCTATGTTGGGCTGTTGAACTTAGTTTTTCACACCGTTTGTTGCGTTGGAATCCTGGTTCTGCCCTCTATCTAACCCAATGTGCTATGGTTTGGTGTTTTTTGTAAAAATGACCCTTGCAATGCATTTCTCATCAAGTTTCCCCAAAATCGGTGCATGTAGATAACCACCTTGTTTCTCCTTTTCGGACTAAGTAAGTAGAAACAAGGGGTCATATATCTCCCTCGATTTACTCCCTCATCATGTCTCATCATTCAACCTGTAAGTGTTTATGACAGACTCATTTGTGTGCTGGTTGAAGGTCGATTTGATTTTGATTATATGACAAGTGTTCCTTGCAAGTTGTGGTTCCTAACTTTGTGGTCTTTCAGGATTACAGACTGGGGGATCCTACCTCTTGCACGACAACACTTTGGCTTCCTCTATAGTATCCTTTTGGGTATCCTTGCCATGATTGATGTATTTACTTTCCTTTAGTTGCATATGCACGTAGTGTCATATGGCCACTAAAATGGGGGCTAAATGTTATGTAAGAAATTGTCCTCCTGTATGGAACGACACAATTTCTCACGATTTAGCTCATCTCCTTTGGTGTCCTTTTAACTTGTTTATTTTTGGCCTTCCTAAACCCTGATTGACCTTTGTCTAACTGAAGAAATGTTGTATTCTGAGATAACTGATGACTGAACCTAGAAAGAAACTTTGGATTCTGGACATCTTGGACCTCCTTGATGTAGATTTGATGGAAAAATTAGGGCTTGGACAAGGGCGCCCACACCCTTGCCCTGCCCTATTTTTCAGGGTTTTAAATTTTGGCGAGGTATCGGCTCCCGCTGTGCACCTCGGGATTCTAATTTCAAATTTTTGTTTTCACGCGATGTCGACATGTTATTTCTAATATTTGAATTTCTAAGGTTAGGTATTTAAAGACATTTGAAAATCATTTTATAACACACAATCTACATGCAATCTTTCTATGCCAAAACTCTGTCAAATTTGCCATTGAAGATCAAAAACTTGTTGAAACTCTTTGAAGTTATTTGAATTTGCTATCATGGAGATATTCAATGGAGATTAGGAATCAAGATCTTGAGACTATGTTTCTCTTCCTAGGGTTTGCAAACCTTTTGTATGATCAGGTGAAGAGTTGAAGCCTCCAACACGAGCTTGGGAATCCTCCGTGGATATGAATGCCTCACCTTTTTGTTCTACAAGTCTTCATTGCTCTCATCTCCTTGAGGTGAAGTTGTGTTTGTTTCCTTGAGTGAAGCAAAGTGTTGATCTTTCCTTGATGCTTGAGTCATCTAGGGTTTTACATTTTTGCATACACATTTGTTAGATGAGTACACACATTTGCAGATATTTATCATTGGCTATTGTTGAGGTAGGAATATCAAAAATGGGGCTTGACTGAGGCAAGCTCCTATGTAGCCACAACCATCTTTCTCCTCCTTTTGTATGTGCAGGTCGTGTTCAGAAAAATCTAGTAGAAAAGAGTGACAGAAAGATGGATATTACGGAGACAGTCGTCACAGAGTTTTGAATTTCAGGATTGCAAAACTTTTGGGGCTAAAGAGTAAGCATCCAATCCCAACTAAGTATTTTCTTCTAGATTTGGGAACCTCTAGAAACTTTTAGGGCTAAAGACAAGGCACCCAAGCCCAACAGGCCCTCATTTTCTAGGTGCACACTCTCTGTACCTTCTACTCTATGTTTTTGTCATCAGTCTGCCTATATATGTGTCTAAAATTAGTATGTTACAGTCTAGTTGATAAATTAGGGTTTCATGCTTTGTGAATATTACAAGCTTGTGAAAGCCTAATCAAAACTTCTACTCAGTCATAGCTAGTATAAAATAGAAACAAAGGAATCTGTAGCTTGATCCTTCATAGTGAGCAAGATTAGTACTAAAAACAACTACAAATACTTGATAATACTTGAGAATAATAAGCCACTTTGAGGGGTTAAACCTCCAAGATTCTCTAAGAACACAATTTGCAATATGATGATAGTAAACTAACTGTTAGCTCCTATATATACCCTACTTGTGACTTGGATGCCAACTTAACTACCTATATAAGACTATATAAATGACCATATAACTTAATTAAGGGTTATGCTAGTCACAAGTCAGATACATGTATCCCAATACAATTAATGGATTAAGGGCATAACATGTATAAATAAAGGCATGATCAATATAGGAAGGAGTAGAAAATTAAGGTATGAGACAAAATTTGGATTTCCTTGGGGAAGGAAAGGCTATAAGGAGAATCAAAGGAAATCAAGCCATTAAGGTATGGACCCTTCAAAAATTGGAGGCCATAAGTGAAAATGTTTTCAAACTAGATCTCCCTCCTTTTGTGAAGATGCACTCACTTGTGAATTGTGAGTACTTGCAACTATATGAGCCCTCCATGCTAGATGACAAAGTAGAACATGAACTAACCTCATTAGAAGATTTGGGTGTGGAACAGACATGCTCATAGAGGATGTGGTGCTAGAAAACAAGATAAGTGAAATGAGGAATAAGGTCCAAGAATCATGGAAAATTAGAGTCAAAGATAAGAAAATCGACCAAGCAATATGGTAGTCCAAAGAAAGAGTGGGAGAAATCTTCCCAACCTAATGTATCATTAAAATTTTGTGGAACCAAAATCCTTTTAAGAAGGGAAGTGTGATCCAAAATAGATTTGGAAAATGTATTTGGAATAGGGAGCTTGAATAGTAAAATGAATTTAGATGTAGTAACAAATTCATTGAAAGAAAATAGGATCATAAAACACCTAGAGAAGACAATGATTGTGCTGGATTCTAGACTCAACATTTTTGGTATTGTCCATCAATAGTACATGTACTAGAATTAGAATTTGAACATAACAATCCTCATTCTAGCTTTTTGTGTTTGCAAAAAGGAGGACTTTACTGTCATAAGAAATCTATAAATGGGAGGTTGTATTAATTTGTGAAGACTATTTTTGGAGTTGGAGGATGAGAGAAAGATTGTAGGATTCAATTGTTCATAGTGGAAAGAAGATATCAGAAGTAGAGGACAATAAATTTAGTCCCAATTGGTGTAATTTTTTCTTCCCAATAAAATGAGGGAGTAAGGCCATTGACACTATTACAACACTAGTTTTTCCTCCACATCGGGGGTTTCTAAAATAAAAAAATTGAGTTGTGTGAATTTCTTGCATGATTTTTCTATTTTGATTATCTATAAAGTTACATTTCATTTGCAATAGGAAGTGGATAAGAGGCCAGAGCAAATTGTTGTGAAGTGGTTTAATGTGAGCCAAAGATTGTCTATATGGGAGTTGATGATAAATTTTTCTAATCTACTTTGTAATGAAACTAAATTAAGTAAACTTAAAAGAAAGCTAACTAGCTAACTTGCATTAAAAATATTAGTTTATTTTGTTGGTGTGAATAGGGGTTTTTCCTAACTAGTTTAGTTAATTTCCCCTTGTGTGGATAATTTATATTATTTAACTGTTTATTAGTTAAATAATATTCACACATAACACTTAATTCACATGTTAAGTTGACTTAGTGAGTTTTCTAGATGTTTCTAGTTGTTTCCAATTGTTGATAGTTGTATTGAGTTGTCTTATCCTATACATGTGCTCTAGTTGGCATCGTATCCTCTAGTTGTCACATGTGATAGGAATATGACACTTGTCACATGACTACATCTCCTTGATTGTCATCTTTGCCTTTATAAGCAAGGCTCTCTCATTGTATTTCATAACAATTTTATATAGTTTTGTGTATAGAATAATGCTCCATTGTTTTAGTATCTTCTCTTTTCTCTTTGTGTGGAAGATTGTTTTGATTGTAGAGATCCTGGCTTGTTGAGTCACATTAACTCTTACATGGTATCAGACCTAAATCTGTAATTTCCTTCCCTCATTAGAGGGGTTTTATTGGGAACTATGTTTTCGGTGCTTCCTGGAGCAAATTAGACATCACCGTTGTGATTAGGAGGTGCCAAAACCTAAAGATCGCATGTTCAAATGCCAAAATTGGAGACCGAAAAATTTTTGATCAATTTTTTTGCCCATGTTTAGGGCTTACAAGAAAATCCATACGATTGTATAGATCCATATGCAGGTCATGCACAAGCATCAATGCTAAATCTAAGCGGGCTATTATTCGGGTAAATTCATTGTCTGAAGGTTAATAGCTTTATCTATTTTTTTAAATTTTTTCAGACAAAACAAATTGCAGTACCCTACTATCGTAGAGTACCAGACTACTGTGGCAGGTTCATTGTACCACGTAGGGTGCAAGTAGTACCCGTCACATGATTTAATTACCAACGGGGAATTCAAATCACAATGGTTAATAATAACATCATCGACCATACATCCTACATCGGTGACCAAACACTTTTTAACAGTCTGCAACTTTCAAATCACGGTCAACATCTTTAGACTCGTTAGTTGTCTCTATCAGTGGTTTCAACAGTGACCAAACATCGTCGACCAAACGCCTTTTGCTTGCTGACTGTTGTCTTTACCTCCATCGGTAATGTTTACATCCCCATCGGTAGTCTTGAGCGACCAAACTCGTCGGTTGTCTCTATCGACAGTTTCATCAGCGACCGCAACAGAATTCCCAACCACCAATCGGATCCAAATTACCATCGACCCCTTTTCAATCCCCATCGATGTCAATTTACTAGCCTACAATCATTAAATACACCTAGGTAGTTTCGATGATATTACAAGTGGTTTTGCAGATACCTTTGTTGGTATTGCCCAGACCAACAATTTTTTTACCTTAGACTAGTAGGTTTGCGGCCTGCAAAGTGGTTTTTTTTTCCTTAAACTGGTGGTTTTGTGGAATCCAGAGTATATTCTGACCAATGCAGGGAATATTTTGTCATCCAAGGGGACCTGTTTTGGCCCTCAAAGCCCTAAAGTAGGGTTTTTTTTCTTTTTTACATAACTTTTGCCCAGGGTATCAAAATTGGGAAATAAGATATTGATGGAAAGTTAAAAGAGAAAATTTGACAGTGGTATCAGAATCTTTCCTATATTTTTCTGTTTGACAACATTTATTGCAGGTTGAAGATAGATCTCTCTCTTTGGCTTCTGAGATCACAACTTTCTACCACGATCTCTAATTTTTATGATTCTTGTGGCATTAGAAAGGTATTCAAGAGATATTCAAAGACATCCATGCACTTTTCTCATATTCAACTCTAGGTTATTTAATTCAATTTGTTAGTTTTTTGTCTTTTAAGTGATAGCTTGGGCATTTTGAGACTTGAGGAGGTGAAATTTGTTTTGAAGGGATTTGTTTGCTGTAATAAATCATTGTGATTGATTGTAATCTCACTCGGATCTCTTTTCTAAGAGATTTTAATTATTTTCCCAATGTTGGTCCCTTGAGGACAATTGTAAATCACACTAAGTATAAAGTGCCACAACAAATTTGGGTGGGGGGGGGCTCTCTTGCACAGTAAAGGGGTGTTGTTGTATTGTTGTTTTATTTTTCATCATGGATGTGCCTCAAATTCCACTTTTAACTCCATATAATTATTATGAATGGAAGAAAAACATGGAGTTTTTATTGTATAAACAAAAGTTACATTAACAAAGCCCTGTTATCCAAAATCAATTGGAATCTTATCAGTAACAATAAAGAATGGGGGACAATTATGCAAGCTAAGTATTTATAGGGTGTTAATAATTATAACTTCCTTTATTAGGAGGGTCTCCCTCAAGGGTCAGTGATTTGGAATAAACTAATCAAATCTAGAAGTCTAACAAAAGAGGGGTTAAAGTGGAAACTTGGGAATGGTAACCTCATAAATTTTTGGGAGGATCCATGGGTGGCTGACAAGGCCCTTTCTGTCCAAGAGGGTAATGAGGTTATTGTTGAGATTGCCAAACATTATTTTGGTACTAAAGTTTGTCAGTATATCCAACAAGGGAATGGAGTTAGACATTGGAAAAACCTTCTTGAGTGTTGTACCAATTGTCCTGAGCTTATCCCTCGAATGAATTCTATTCAGTAGATGTTGTTGAGATCCAGAATTCCTCTCTTTCCTAGATTAGATGAGTTACTTTGGACTGTAGATAAAAGAGGTCTCTTCTTTATCAAATCTGCATACCATCTACTGATTTCAGAAGATCATAGTGATGAGATTTGGAGGAAAGTTTGGAACAACAATCTTATTCCTAAAGTTAATATGTTCTAGTGGACTGTGGCACATAATAATATCTTAACTCAAGATAATCTTCAAAGGTGTTTTTCTCTGGTTAATAGATGTGTTTTGTGCCTCAAGGAAGAGGAAACTGTTCCTCATTTGATTCTGCATTGTGAGTGTTGGTTTTTTCCCTGACTGGATGTTCATTCCCAGATTTCCCTACAAAGTAGCCATCAGTGATCAACAGGATCTCTGGGCTAGGGGCCAATAGTGTAGTAGATAGACTCTATTTTTATCTCCTCTTCTTCTTCAGGATCTACAAAACCTAGGGGGGTATTCCCTATTCAACACCCATGAGAATATGCTTGTGGGTTGGCTTGGGATGTTGATACAAAGCAAATAAATCCTCCTGTAAGTAGACCAAAACTGTGGGATAAGTGCAAAGGGGCTAGCTTTGGGCTTATGTTCAATTGTGAATCAAAGGATCTTGGTCCTAAACTACTTCTACAGTCCTAATGATTTGATTTGGCAGTATGAGTTTGATTTTATGTGTTTGGATGCAAAACTAGGACCTGGTGTGTAATCTCAATGCAGAGCTAGATTGGTGCCTATCCAGGGCTTGGAGTTAGTAGACATACACCTGTGAATGATCAGCATGAACACACTAAAACAAGATTTCAAGGGGATGTTGTGATATCTGCCTTACAGATACCTCCCAGAACAGAGTGTTAAGTTATCTCTACTTATGGTATCCCTATTGCAGTATATCTTTCCCAACACTTAATCTGAAAACACTTTAATCTACCCTTTGAGCAGAAGTTGAAAGATCAAGCATTCAATACAGGAATTCTATATTCTAGAATCCCAGACATCCCTTAGATATCTAGATTCAGAAGAAGGATACATGCAATACTAGAGATAGAATAACAAAACACATGCAAATACAACATTACTCATATAAAACCAATCATGAAATCAGTAGATTCATGCATGAGACATACAACAAGATATACATAAACTCACAAGGTCACCTATATAGAGCAACCAGAACCAGTTGTATCTTATTACAGAGCCAGATATGTCTAGTTCTCAACAACCTTGAATTGAGTAGCATCATCTGCTTATAAAGCAGGATGATGTACTCCCTCATTAATCACATGACAGTCCCAAGACATTACCAGGTGCAGTGCATCACCAGGGGGCACCGGAAACATTCAATGCAGCCGCACAGTCAGGAGGGAAAGGGTAGGTGAGATCTTGACCTGCATCGCCTTGTCATGATTTTCTATCTAAATCAAGTAGCTGGCATGTCCTTTTGACCCATACCTCTGTGTAATCTCACCATTAATGGCATACCAACTCACAGCCTCGGGATGTAGCAGTTACATGCCTTGCAAACCTTCTCCCGCCAAAATGTAAGTACATGCATCGAGAAAAACCTTTCTTTCAAACGTCGCCATCGATCACCTTGCTTCCAGCCGAGATTTGCGGCGTAGATCATGCTGCAAAGTCAGCGAGCAAAGATATCCATGCCTCACAGGTACATCATGTTGACTTTCGTTTTAAATATCATGAGGATGCATTATCCCACATTCACCCTACAACACTCTTTTTAACACTTTATATGCTAGGCCGGTTACATATATAATGTCAGTGATTTTGCTCCCGACGACGCTAGCACTTCATCATCATCATCCTCCAGCATGATATCTGGATACTCGAAATATCACCCTGACGTTAGCATCACCTGCTGAGCTCACCCTGATAATTCACATCACCCTGATGTGAAATCTCACCCCGCAGAAAATATCACCCTACGGGAAAGTATCATGCCGTCCGCATCACCTGATATAAAATATCACCCTGATGTTTGAATATCAGCCTAATGACCAACCTTACCTTCTCGTGAAATATCATCCTGATATTCACCTTCATCGGCACAACCTGATGCATCGGAGGAAGATCCTCCTGCTTAGCTGATACCAAATGTCTGGCCGATGAACATCCTGATGACATCACCATCATATCCTGCTGATGTCATCAACATATCTACCTATCGCGTACCTCCTCATATCTGGATGATGTCATCGTCATATTCACAACATCGGGGGATCTCCATAAAATGACTGATGTTAGAAATATGACCCCCCGGATCCTGATGACGTCACCACCATATTCATACATCGGGGTGATATTCGGATATGAAAATCTCGCCCCCCCTTCGGAAATATCATGATGCAGACAGGCAGAAAAGTGGATATCACCCTGTGATAAGAATGACGTCAACATCACATCACAATGTCGGGTCAGATTGAAAACTTGAAGTATGACCCCGTCAAATCTGGATGACGTCATCGTCATATTAGCATGAGGATGATATTCGGAAGATAACTGGATAATTAGAAATATCACCCCCATGCACAAATATCATGCTGCACTATAGCTCCATTGTAACATCAGGGTGATGTATGAATATGACTGATACTTGAAAATATCACCCCCTTCCTTGGAATATGATGAAGCTGACAGGGGGATATCACCCTGATGTCAGCATCATCATGATGCTGGAACAAACATAAGGTGATAAAATAACATCGGGGTGATCTTAACAAAGATCACCCGATATTCAAATATGATGACCTTGCAGAATATCGGGTCATACTTGAAACTTAGTAATAACAACATTAGGATGATCTTAACTAAGATCACCTGATGTCAAAATATCACTCCGCGGGCAGATCAGGTTGGTGTGAAATATGACCCTCGTAAGAAATATCAGGGTGATGTTTGGAAACATGATGATGATGATGACCTCCTCCAAAGAAAATATGATGCTGCAGTTGAAACATTCTGAGGAGGCCCAGAGACATATTCTCATGGGTGTTGAATAGGGAATACCCCCTAGGTTTTGCAGAGCCTGAAGAAGAAGAGGAGATAAAAATAGAGTCTAACTCCTACACTGTTGGCCCCTGGCCCAAAGATCCTGTTGATCACTGATGGCTACTTTGTAGGGAAATCTGGGAATGAACATCCAGTCAGGGAAAAAACAACAGAAATGGCAACTCTGCTGGGGAAATCTGGGAATGAGCATCCAGTTAGGGAAAAAACCAACAGATTTGGCAACTCCGCTGGGAAATCTGGGAATGAGCATCCAGTCAAGGAAAAAACCAACAGTGAGTTTGCCAGAGAAATATGGAGTAGAGTATTTCTAAACTTTGGATTGCAGTGGGTCTGCAATAAAGATATGAAGGAAGTCATTACTAACTGGGTTCCTACATTTTCCCAAACCTGGTTAGTGGAGCTTTGGAACCAAACCCTTCCCTTTATTGGTTGGATACTGTGGAAGGAAAGGAATAATAGAATTTTTAGAGATTCTATCAAAGATTGTTCTCAAGTTTACCGGTCTTTCTCTAAGAGCCTTATTGAAAGTGTTACCAATTATCATGTCAAAACTGCTGACAAACCTCTCACCCAACAAGAGGAAAGTATGGCTGCTAATTGGGGGATACTTAATCAAATCCCTACTTTTGACAATTCTAAGCAACTCATGAGATTAAATACTAGATGGACCCCCCGAAGTCTGATTGCAAAATCTGATGGTAAGGCTAGTGGTGGTGTAGTTATCAAGAATGACAGAGGGGAGTTTGTTGCTACCTATGCTAGAGGATTAGGTCTTCAAAGTAATAACTTTGCTGAGGCCTCATCACTTTTATGGGGTATCAAACTGGCAATCACGTTGGGTATTCAGAATCTGCATATAGAGGGTGACTCTAAATTTGTAATTGATGTTGTTACCAAGGTTTCGGTGTGTGGGTGGAGACTTAAGGATATCATTTCTGATATTCAAATTCTTATTTAGAGTATTGCCCATGTGGATTTCTCTCACATTTATAGAGAGGGGAATGAAGTTGCTGATGCACTTGGTAATCATGGTCAGCAGTTTGAAAATTGGCGGTGTTGGCGCCAATGCAATAATATCCCCCGTGCTATAGGGGAGTTAATTCAAAAAGATATGAATTTCCAATGATGCCACATCACATTAGGAATGCCAACTTGGCACAATGAATCTCTTGTGGCAAGACAAGATGGCTGATAAAAGACATTACAATTATGATGAAGCATACTTTTCTAATAGATGCCAATTTGGCAATGATGATCTCCCACGATAAGTTGAGTTGGTTGTTTGATGTTGATAGGAAGTTTAATTGTATGATTTTGGAGCATGGGAAGGACTTGCAGCGATTGGAGAATGAGGCGACATATCTAAGTAATAATAACTTAAGGACGCCGAATAATTTCCTCATTTATTTCATATTCTTACTTTTTTATGCCTATAGAGTTAATACTTGTGGGTACTTTGAAGAAAGAAGAAGACAACGATTTTCATAAGTGCTATTATCCTCTGCTCTGTGGGTTTGAAGAAAAGGTGATCATGGGGGGGGACAGAATTCACACTGAACCCATCTCTTGCAATGAATTCAAGGATAATGTTGTTGTGTGACACTATTGTAAAGAAGGAGGCATTATTCCATTCCTCAAATGCTTCAATGGTCATGATGAAAACCTTTATGTGCAGTGTGCCCTATCATGGGATAACCGCAGACTTAAAATTGGCAAGATAGGGTTTGAAATTTCTGAGGAAGTCATCACGATGGCTACTGGCCTTTCTATGAAAGGAAAGAAACTGAAGAGAAAGGCTAAGGTGGCTGACCACCACAATCAGAAGCTTTTTCTGGGTGAGGGGGAGGAACTTGTCCCTTATCAAGGAGGGTTTGATTGTGCAAAGCTCCCAAAGCCATGGGATGAGATGTGCTACCTTTTGATGAAATATTTTACCCTGGAAGGGCATTTTACCAGGTTTTATAATTATCATCTTCCCCTGCTTAATCATTTTAGGAGAAATGCTCTTATTAGCTTTCCTTTTTATTTGATGTCCTCTTTGGAACACTCTATCCACATTGTAAAAGATAAATTGGATAAGAATCCCTCAAAGCGTCGAGTTCCCCTTCATCAAGGCCTTATCTATTGTCTGTATAAGTTTCATCTTGCCTTAGCCCCACCACAACCAATTCAACCCACTATTGTTGAAATCCTTGTGGATATCCCCTCAGTACTGCTATATCTTCTGAGGAGCCCTGTCATTCTACTCCCAACAACTAGAAACTGAAAGGGGTTTCCTTTTCTAAAACCCTGGAGGAGAATACTGCGAAGGTTATGCATACTCCTACTTCCAAAGGAAGTGTGAAAGGGAGGAAACAAAAATTGAAGGAGATGGTGTCTACAGTGGAGGTTACTGAAGTTGAGGATGTAATGGAGGCCCATAAGAATCAAAATAGTGATAGTGAGGGACCCCTGATAAAAGCTAAAGTGAAAACTATGGTCAAAGCTAAGAATGAGTGCTACTCTTCGGGGGTGAGAAGGTTTGGAAGAATTGCCGGCAAACCGGCCCCTTAGGCAACATCATCAGGTGACCGCTTGTATGCTCTCTCATCTTGGGAACATCCTGCAAGTCAAACATTCAGAAATTACATCAGTCCACATCATCAAATCATCAACAAGCATCTACAACATCCATTTGTACCCTATCCCTGGGGCCCTTGTCCTTCCTGGACTTGGGTGCCCCAGGAAGACTAGAGCACCCATAGAGGACACTAGCACCCTGAGTGGACTTGGGCACCCTGATTGGGACCCCTTGTCCAAAAAGGCCTATGTGGCATGAAAAACAAGAAAATCAAAAGAAACAAGAAAGCATGATGACATAAGCAAAGAATAGGAACCTACCTTGGCCTTGAACCGTCTCTTTGCTACTCGGGCTCAAAGCATCTCCAGTCTCAGAAGCTGGTACGGACGTTGACTCGGCATGGATGGTCTCTTTTTCTCCTTGTCCTCCTCTCCTCTACATAATGCAATAAGAATGAATAGTGAAAAGTGAAAACTCCCTTTACATATAGTAAATGGATCATTATCTAGGTGCAAAATTGAATAGTTTTACTTATGAGCCTCTATCTTGGGCTGTTGAACTTAGTTTTTCACACCGTTTGTTGCTTTGGAATCCTGGTTCTGCCCTCTATCTAACCCAATGTGCTATGGTTTGGTGTTTTTTTTTAAAATGACCCTCACAATGTATTTCTCATCAAGTTTCCCCAAAATCAGTGCATGTAGATAACCACCTTGTTTCTCCTTTTCAAACTAAGCAAAAACAAGGGGGGCATATATCTCCCTCGATTTACTCCCTCATCATGTCTCATCACTCAACCTATTAGTGTTTATGAAAGACTCATTTGTGTGTTGGTTGTAGGTTGATTTGATTTTGATTATCTGACAAGTGTTCCTTCCAGGTTGTGGTTCCTAACTTTGTGGTCTTTCAGGATTAAAAATTGGGGGATCCTACCTCTTGCACGACAACACTTTGGCTTCCTCTATAGTATCCTTTTGGGTATCCTTGCCATGATTGATGTATTTACTTTCCTTTAGTTGCATATGCACGTAGTGTTATATGGCCACTAAAGTGGGGGCTAAATGTTATGTAAGAAATTGTCCTCCTATATGGAACGACACAATTTCTCACGATTTAGCTCCTCTCCTTTGGTGTCCTTTTAACCTGTTTATTTCTGGCCTTCCTAAACCCTGATTAACCTTTGTCTAACTGAAGAAATGTTATATTCTGAGATAACTGATGACTGAACTAGGAAAAAACTTTGGATTATGGACATCTTGGACCTCCTTGATGCAGATTTGATGGAAAAATTAGGGCTTGGACAAGGGCGCTCGAGCCCTTGACCTGCCCTATTTTTTGGGGTTTTAAATTTTGGCAAGGTGTCAGCTCCCATCGTGCACCTTGGGATTCTAATTTCAAATTTTTGTTTTCACGCGATGTCAACATGTTATTTCTAATATTTGAATTTCTAAGGTTAGGTATTTAAAGACATTTGAAAATCATTTTATAACACACAATCTACATGCAATCTTTCTATGCCAAAACTCTGTCAAATTTGCCATTAAAGATCAAAAACTTGTTGAAGCTCTTTGAAGTTATTTGAATTTGCTATCATGGAGATATTCAATGGAGATTAGGAATCAAGATCTTGAGACTATGTTTCTCTTCCTAGGGTTAGCAAACCTTTTGTATGATCGGGTGAAGGGTTGAAGCCTCCAACACGAGCTTGGGAATCCTTCGTAGATACGAATGCCTCGCCTTTTTGTTCTACAAGTCTTCATTTCTCTCATCTCCTTGAGGTGAAGTTGTGTTTGTTTCTTTGAGTGAAGCAAAGTGTTGATCTTTCCTTGATGCTTGAGTCATCTAGGGTTTTACATTTCTGCATACACATTTGTTAGATGAGTACACACATTTGCAAATATTTATCATTAGCTATTGTTTAGGTAGGAATATCAAAAATGGGGCTTGACTGAGGCAAGCTCCATTATAGCCACAACCATCTTTCTCCTCCTTTTGTATGTGCAGGTCGTGTTCAGAAAAATCTAGTAGAAAAGAGTGACAGAAAGACGGATATTGCAGAGACAGCCATCACAGAGTTTTGAATTTTGGGATTGAAAAACTTTTGGGGCTAAAGAGTAAGCATCCAATCCCAACTAAGTATTTTCTTCTAGATTTGGGAACCTTTGGAGGCTACCTGATATCTGGTGCAGGAGATTTCAACCGTTAGAAACTTTCAAGACTAAAGAGAAGGCACCCAAGCCCAACAGGCCCTCATTTTCTAGGTGCACACTCTGTGTACCTTCTACTCTATGTTTTTGTGATCAGTTTGCCTATATATGTGTCTGAAATCAATCTGTTACAGTCTAGTTGATAAATTAGGGTTTCATGCTTTGTGAATCTTACAAGCTTGTGAAAGCCTAATCAAAACTTCTACTCAATCATAGCTAGCATAAAATAGAAACCTAGGAATCTGTAGCTTGATCCTTCATAGTGAGCAAGCTTGGTCCTAAAAACAACTACAAATACTTGATAATACTTGAGAATAATAAGCCACTTTGAGGGGTTAAACCTCCAAGATTCTCTAAGAACACAATTTGTAATATGATGATAGTAAACTAACTGGTAGCTCCTATATATACCCTACTTGTGACTTGGATGCCATCCATGCCAACTTAACTACCTATATAAGACTATATAAATGACCATATAACTTAATTAAGAATTATGCTAGTCACAAGTCAGATACATGTATCCCAATACAATTAATGGATTAAGGGCATAACATGTATAAACAAAGGCATGATCAATATAGGAAGGAGTAGAAAATTAAGGTATGAGACAAAATTTGGATTTCCTTGGGGAAGGAAAGGCTATAAGGAGAATCAAAGGAAATCAAGCCATTAAGGTATGGACCCTTCAAAAATTGGAGGCCATAAGTGAAAATGTTTTCAAACTAGATCTCCCTCCTTTTGTGAAGATGCACTCACTTGTGAATTGTGAGTACTTGCAACTATATGAGCCCTCCATGCTAGATGACAAAGTAGAACATGCACTAACCTCCTTAGAAGATTTGGATGTGGAAGAGACATGTTCATAGAGGATGTGGTGCTAGAAAACAAGATAAGGGAAACGAGGAATAAGGTCCAAGAATCATGGAAAATTAGAGTCAAAGATAAGAAAATCAACCAAGCAATATGGTAGTCCAAAGAAAGAGTGGGAGAGATCTTCCCCACCTAATGTATCATTAAAATTTTATGGAACCAAAATCCTTTTAAGAAGGGAAGTGTGATCCAAAATAGATTTGGAAAATGTATTTGGAATAGGGAGCTTGAATAGTAAAATGAATTTAGATGTAGTAACAAAGTCATGACAAGAAAATAGGATCATAAAACAACTAGAGAAGACAACGATTGTGCTGGATTCTAGACTCAATGTTTTTGGTATTGTCCATCAATAGTACATGTACTAGATTTAGAATTTGAACATAACAATCCTCATTCTAGCTTTTTGTGTTTACAAAAAGGAGGACTTTACTGTCATAAGAAATCTATAAATGGGAGGTTGTATTAATTTGTGAAGACTATTTTTGGAGTTGGAGGATGAGAGAAAGATTGTAGGATTCAATTGTTCATAGTGAAGAGAAGATATCAGAAGTAGAGGACAATAAATTTAGTCCCACTTGGTGTAATTTTTTCTTCCCAATAAAATGAGGAAGTAAGGCCATTGACACTATTACAACACTAGTTTTTCCTCCACATTGGGGGTTTCTAAAATAAAAAAATTGAGTTGTGTGAATTTCTTGCATGATTTTTCCATTTTGATTATCTGTAAAGTTACATTTCATTTGCAATAGGAAGTGGATAAGAGGCCAAAGCAAATTGCTGTGAAGTGGTTTAATGTGAGCCAAAGATTGTCTATATGGGAGTTGATGATAAATTTTTCTAATCTACTTTGTAATGAAACTAAATTAAGTAAACTTAAAAGAAAGCTAACTAGCTAACTTGCATTAAAAATATTAGTTTATGTTGTTGGTGTGAATAGGGGTTTTTCCTAACTAGTTTAGTTAATTTCCCCTTGTGTGGATAATTTATATTATTTAACTATTTATTAGTTAAATAATATTCACACATAACACTTAATTCACATGTTAAGTTGACTTAGTGAGTCTTCTAGATGTTTCTAGTTGTTTCCAATTGTTGGTAGTTGTAGTGAGTTGTCTTATCTTATACATGTGCTCTAGTTGGCATCCTATCCTCTAGTTGTCACATGTGATAGGAATGTGACACTTGTCACATGACTACAACTCCTTGATTGTCATCCTTGCCTTTATAAGCAAGGCTCTCTCATTGTATTTCGTAACAATTTTATATAGTTTTGTGTATAGAATAATGCTCCATTATTTTAGCATCTTCTCTTTTCTCTTTGTGTGGAAGATTGTTTTGATTGTAGAGATCCTGGCTTGTTGAGTCACATTAACTCTTACATGGTATCAGACCTAGATCTACAATTTCCTTCCCTCATTAGAGAGGATTTATTGGGAACTGTGTTTTCAGTGCTTCCTAGAGCAAATTAGACATCACAGTTGTGATTATGAGGTGCCAAAACCTAAAGATCGCATGTTCAAACGCCAAAATCAGAGACCAAAAAAATTTTGATCAACTTTTTTGCCCATGTTTAGGGCTTACAGGAAAATCCATACGATTGTATAGATCCGTATTCAGGTCATGCACAAGCGTTAATGGTAAATATAAGCGGGCTATTATTCGGGTAAATTCATTGTCTGAAGGTTAATAGCTTTATCTATTTCTTTAAATTTTTTTAGACAAAACAAATTGCAGTACCCTACTGTCGCAAAGTACTAGACTACTGTGGCAGGTTCATTGTACCACGTAGGGTGCAAGTAGTACCTGCCACATGACTTAATTACCAACGGGGAATTCAAATCACAATGGTTAATAATAGCATCATTGACCATACATCCTACATCGGTGACCAAACACTTTTTAACAGTCTACAACTTTCAAATCATGGTCAACATCTTCAGATTCGTCAGTTGTCTCTATCAATGGTTTCAACAGTGACCAAACACCGTCAAACAAACGCCTTTTGCTTGCCAACTGTTGTCTTTACCTCCGTCGGCAATGTTTACATCCCCGTCGGTAGTCTTGAGCGACCAAACTCGTCGGTTGTCTCTATCGACGGTTTCATCAACGACCGCAACAGAATTCCCAACCACCGATCGGATCCAAATTACTGTCGACCCCTTTTCAATCCCCATCGACATCAATTTACTAGCCTATAATCATTAAATACACCTAGGCAGTTTCGATGATATTACAAGCGGTTTTGTAGATAACTTTGTTGGTGTTGCCCAGACCAACGATTTTTTACCTTAGACTAGCAGTTTTGTGGCCTGCAAAGTGGTTTTTTTCCCTTAAACTGGTGGTTTTGTGGAATCCAGAGTATATTCTAACCAATGCAGGGAATATTCCATCATCCAAGGGGGCCTGTTTTGGCCCTCAAAGCCCTAAAGTAGGGCTTTTTTTCTTTTTTGCATAACTTTTGCCTAGGGTATCAAAATCGGGCAAATAAGATATTGATGGAAAGTTAAAAGAGAAAATTTCATAGTGGTGTCAGAATCTTTCCTATATTTTTCTGTTTGATAGCATTTATTGCAGGTTGAAGATAGATCTCTCTTTTTGGCTTTTGAGATCACAACTTTCTACCACGATCTCCAATTTTTATGATTTTTGTGGCATCAGAAAGGTATTCAAGAGATATTCAAAGACATCCATGCACTTTTCTCATATTCAGCTCTAGGTTATTTAATTCAATTTGTTAATTTTTTGGCTTTTAAGTGATAACTTGGGCATTTTGAGACTTGAGGAGGTGAAATTTGTTTTGAAGGGATTTGTTTGCTGTAATAAATCATTGTGATTGATTGTAATCTCACCCGGATCTAATTTCTAAGAGATTTTGATTGTTTTCCCAATTTTGGTCCCTTGAGGACAATTGTAAATCACACTAAGTATAAAGTGCCACAACAAATTTGGGGGGCGGGGGGGGGGGGGGGGGCTCTCTTGCACAGTAAAGGGGTGTTTTTGTATTGTTGTTTTATTTTTCATCATGGATGTGCCTCAAATTCCCCTTTTAACTCCATATAATTATTATGAATGGAAGAAAAACATGGAGTTTCTATTGTATAAACAAAAGTTACATTAACAAAGCCCTGTTATCCAAAATCAATTGGAATCTTATCAGTAACAATAAAGAATGGTGGACAATTATGCAAGCTAAATATTTACAGGGTGTTGATAATTATAACTTCCTTTATCAGGAGGGTCTCCCTCAAGGGTCAGTGATTTGGAATAAAATTATCAAATCTAGAAGTCTAACAAAAAAGGGGTTAAAGTGGAAACTGGGGGATGGTAACCTCATAAATTTTTGGGAGGATCCATGGGTGGTTGACAAGGCCCTTTCTATCCAAGAGGGTAATGAGGTTATTGCTAAGATTGCCAAACATTATTTTGGTACTAATGTTTGTCAATATATCCAACAAGGGAATGGAGTTAGTGGAAAAACCTTCTTGAGTGTTGTACCAATTGTCCTGAGCATATCCCTTGAATGAATTCTATTCAACAGATATTATTGAGATCCAGAATTCCTCTTTTTCCTAGATCAGATGAGTTACTTTGGACTGTAGATAAAAGAGGTCTCTTCTTTATCAAATCTTCTTACCATCTACTAATTTGAGAAGATCATAGTGATGAGATTTGGAGGAAAGTTTGGAACAACAATCTTATTCCTAAAGTTAATATGTTATGGTGGACTGTGGCCCATAATAATATTTTAACTCAAGATAATCTTCAAAGAAGGGGTTTTTCTCTGGTTAATAGATGTGTTTTGTGCCTCAAGGAAGAGGAAATTGTTCCTCATTTGCTTTTGCATTGTGAGTTTGCCAGAGAAATATGGAGTAGAGTATTTCTAAACTTTGGATTGCAGTGGGTCTGCAATAAAGATATGAAGGAAGTCATTACTAACTGGGTTCCTACATTTCCCCAACCCTAGTTAGTGGAGATTTGAAACCAAACCCTTCCCTTTATTAGTTGGACACTGTGGAAGGAAAGGAATAATAGAATTTTTAGAGATTATGTCAAAGATTGTTCTCAAGTTTGCCAGTCTTTCTCTAAGAGCCTTATTGAAAGTGTTAACAATTATCATGTCAAAACTGCTAACAAACCTCTCACCCAACAAGAGGAAAGTATGGCTACTAATTGGGGGATACTTAATCAAATCACTACTTTTGACAATTCTAAGCAACTCATGAGATTAAATACTAGATGGACCCCCCGAAGTCTGTTTGGCTCAAATTAAATTTTGATGGAGCTTCAAAATCTGATGGTAAGGCTAGTGGTGGTGTGGTTATCAGGAATGACAGAGGGGAGTTTGTTGCTGCCTATGCTGGAGGATTAGGTCTTCAAAGTAATAACTTTGTTGAGGCCTCATCACTTTTATGGGGTATCAAATTGGCAATCACGTTGGGTATTCAGAATCTACATATAGAGGGTGACTCTAAATTTGTAATTGATGTTGTTACCAAGGTTTCGGTGTGTGGGTGGAGACTTAAGGATATCATTTTTGATATTCAAATTCTTATTTAGAGTATTACCCATGTGGATTTCTCTCACATTTATAGAGAGGGGAATGAAGTTGCTGATGCACTTGCTAATCATGGTCAGCAGTTTGAAAATTGACGATGTTGGCGCCAATGCAATAATATCCCCCGTGCTATAGGGGAGTTAATTCAAAAAGATATGACTTTCCAATGATGCCACATCACATTAGGAATGCCAACTTGGCACAGCTAATCTCTTGTGGCAAGACAAGATGGCTGATAAAAGACATTGCAATTATGATGAAGTGTACTTTTCTAACAGATGCCAATTTGGCAATGATGATCTTCCGTGATAAGTTGAGTTGGTTGTTTGATGTTGATAGGAAGTTTAATTGTATGATTTGGAGCATGGGAAGGACTTCTAGCGATTGGAGAATGAGGCAACATATCTAAGTAATAATGACTTACAGACGTCGAATAATTTCCTCATTTATTTCATATTCTTGCTTCTTTATGCCTATAGAGTTAATACTTGTGGGTACTTTGAAGAAAGAAGACACAACGATTTTCATAAGTGCTATTATCCTCTGCTCTGTGGGTTTGAAGAAAAGGTGATCATGGGGGGGGGACAGAATTCACACTGAACCCATCTCTTGCAGTGAATTCAAGGATAATGTTGTTGTGTGGCACTATTGTAAAGAAGGAGGCATTATTCCTTTCCTCAAATGCTTCAATGGTCATGACGAAAACCTTTCTATGCAGTGTGCCCTATCATGGGATAACCGCAGACTTAAAATTGGCAAGATAGGGTTTGAAATTTCTGAGGAAGTCATCGCGATGGCTACTGGCCTTTCTATGAAAGGAACAAAACTGAAGAGAAAGGCTAAGGTGGCTAACCACCACAATTAGAAGCTTTTTCTGGGTGAGCGGGAGGAACTTTGTCCCTTATCAAGGAGGGTTTGATTGTGCAAAGCTCCCAGAGCCATGGGATGAGATGTGCTACCTTTTGATGAAATATTTTACCCTGGAAGGGCATTTTACCAGGTTTTATAATTATCATCTTCCCCTGCTTAATCATTTTAGGAGAAATGCTCTTATTAGCTTTCCTTTTTATTTGATGTCCTCTTTGGAACACTCTATCCACCGTGTGAAAGATAAATTGGATAAGAATCCCTCAAAGAATCGAGTTCCCTTTCCTCAAGGCCTTATCTATCGTCTGTATAAGTTTCATCTTGCCTTAGACCCGCTACAACCAATTCAACCCACTATTGTTGAAATCCCTGTGGATATCCCCTCAGTACTACTATATCTTCTGAGGAGCCCTGTCATTCTACCCCCAACAACTAGAAATTGAAAGGGGTTTCCTTTTCTAAAACCCTGGAGGAGAATATTGCGAAGGTTATGCGTACTCCTACTTCCAAAGGAAGTGTGAAAGGGAGGAAACAAAAATTGAAGGAGATGGTGTCTACAGTGGAGGTTACCGAAGTTGAGGATGTAATGGAGGCCCATAAGAATCAAAATAGTGATAGTGAGGGACCCCTGACAAAAGCTAAAATGATGGTCAAATCTAAGAATGAGTCTCTTCGGGGGTCAGAAGGTCTAGAAGAATTGCTGGCAAACCGGGCCCCTCAAGCTAAACTAATTGATTACTTTGAAAGTGGCTCCTAGTCTTCTACTCAGGGAGATGAGTAGTTTAAAGGTGATGACATTGAGGTTCAAGTGATCTCAGAGGGGACTGAAGGGGCGAAGGATAAGGAGACGCGGGATGAGGATACTGATGGAGGGGATGTTGGACCTAATGATAATGCTCAAGAGGAGGAGAGGGTGACTGTGGAGGAGGCTAAAGAAGGTGACGGTCAGGAGGATGAAATTACTATTCTCAGAGGTCATGTGGAATCCCTGGAGCAAAAGGTCTGATCTATGAGATGCTTTATCAATAGTATGATGTGCCACTCGGCTATGCTCAACTTGTCTCTGTTGCAGGTACATGACACCCTTGCCTATGGAGTGGATGAAGAGAAAGTTAAATAGTTTGATAATATTTATGAATTTCTGGCTAAAGGCTAGGAGGATGTTTCTCCCTAGCTTTGTTTGCTTGCTTTCTGTTTATCTATTGTTAGACTGTTGTTTTTACTTTCTATTGTTTATCTATTGTTAATGTTGTTTATGTTGTAGTTGGGTTTAGTGGCTCTTTTCTTCTTGAGCCTTTGCTGTTCTTTTTAGGCTTCTATTGTAAGGGTTCGGCCCTTGGTTTTTGCCAACTTATCATATCAAAAACAAAAGTTACATAGAATAACTTTAGGCATAGATCCTGAACCCACAAGTGCTACTGAGAGAAGAACATGGTTAGATAGAAGAGATGAGGCTTATGGCACACTTTTTCTTTCTATTTCTCTAGATCTTAGATTCCATGTTGAGTCTTGTACAACACCAGATGAGATATGGACAACATTAGACAATCTCTTTGGCAAAAAAGATAAAATAAGAAGGTTCAAATTGGAGAATGAGCTAATTGTACTTAATCCTCAAGATTTTGATCAAATCAAAGATTTCTTCACCAAGTTTAAGTCTTTCAGGTTGCAACTCAAATATTGTGTTCTTGAGAAAGAAGATGAACAAATGATTCTATCTATTCTTACAAAATTGGGTCCTACTTATTCAATTTATGTTTCTACCTTTTATGCTACAATGGAAACTTTTGGTAGTAAGTTTATTATGCCTTAACTTGAGGAGTTTGTTGCACAACTCACTAGAGAACAAGCCAATCTACTACACATGGTCACATTGAAGTCTCCTAGATCACAGGCTCTAGTTGCAACACAAAGCACAAAAGATACTAAGGCTTCAAATAATAAGGGAAAAAACAAAAGGATTCAAAGTCTAATGAGCAAGATAAAGAATCAAATAAAATCCCCAACTCTTCTTCCAAAGAGGAGTCCAATAAAAAGAAGAAGCCAAAGTGTTCTAATTGTAAGAAATTGGGTCATGATGAGACTAAATGTTATGAGAAAAAAATTGATGAGATGTCACAACTTCTTCAAGAACATAACATTGAGTATCCTTCATCAACATCAGTTTTACCCAATTCTTTTTCTTCGACACCATCATTGAATCTACATTGCCAAAGATAACAAGATTTGCAAATGGGTCAGAAAGGAAAAGGACATGCACTCTTTTCTTCAACAATTCTATAGTCAAATAGATAGCTTCTTGATTCAAGAGCTTCTCATCATATGGCATCTTCACTAGGGATATTCTCTTCATTTCAGTCATGTACTTCACCACTTATTTTGATGGGTAACAATACATACATGCACACAACTGGTAAAGGAACTATTGATGTTGGGGAGAGTACTTTAAACAATGTGTTGTGTGTACCTTCCTTGACAACCAATCTCCTTTCCATCTACCAAATTACTCATTGTGGTGCAGGGAAGACAATTGAGTTCACTCCTGATTCTGTGATCATATAGGACTTGGAGAGCAGAGATATCATTATTGTTGGGATGGCTGATCATGCATCTTGGTTGTATACATTCTCCCATTTTGTTTCTGATGATGATGTAGATCTATTGATTGATATTCACACTCATTAATCAAGTGTGAATCATGTTTCTGAGGAGAAGTTTGGTCACTTGAACCTTGGTGTTCTTTCATCCACTTTGGTTCTTGAGACTAGTTATGAGCTTCCTCCTTCTCCTGCATCTTCAGAGATTGGCATTGACATAGCTTCATCTACTTCATTTGAGAAGGATATTCTTTGTCTTCTAGATATAGGTTTGTGGGATGAGTACTTGACAGGTATTTCAGACTTGTTTTGTGAGTCCTTTCTTGATGACTTGGACAACATAATTGATGGCATTCATCTCCTCTTTGAAGGAATTGATTCTTCTACTTTGGATATGCAAGCACCTTCTTCTCCTCTTCACTTGTCATAGTTTGACATTGATTTGGAGTATCCTGAGCATCATTTGGAGGATTCCTTGTCTTTGGAGATTGATGATCTTGAGTTCTCATCTTGTCTTTGATTGTCACATTCTTTGATTAGGCATGCAATGCCTGATTATGTGACATCTTTTGGTTGTGACATGTGGACACTTGAGCATTTTTTAGAGACAACATACATCGTGAGGCTTTTCCCCTCATATCTTGAGATGGGATTTCTTCTACATCAGCCTTTGGAGTTGTTTCTATTAGACTTAGGGCACACAACTGAGAGGGGGGGTGAATCAGTTGTGAAAAACTTTCTTCCAATTAAACACTCAATTCCACTTTGCAATTCAGCAGCATAATAATAAATCAATCATGGAAACATAAATCAACAAATCAAGAGCAGAAACACATCAACACATGAGACACCAAGATTTTGACGTGGAAAACCCGGTTAAGGGAAAAACCACGGGGTGATTAACCCAAGATTATATTCTCTGTTAGAAGAATAGAAAGAACAAAATGGCACATGCCAATTAGGGCTCACTGCCCAAGCACACTGCTCACAAGAGGCTCACTGCCTACAAGAGACACACTATCTACAAAGAAATAAGTATCACATACATGAACTGGAGAATATCATCTTCACCATGCTTGAATCAGTTTCATTTAAGCCCAATACTTCTCCTCTGCCTTTCGCTTTACTCCTCACTACCACACTCTCATCTCCTCAAGGACAACTTTGAAATAACTTCGCAATCCCTTCTTTATACAAGACATCAACTTAGGAATGATCATCTAAGTCGGCAAACATCAACAAGAACATCCGCAGGATGTGTAACTCATCTGGTTGGCCAGTCTCAAGAAGAATACCATCATCCAGAAGTTAATCTTCAATTGCAAGCTTCAACTTCAATGTGAACCATCAACATAAATCGGACACAATCCAAAGACTTCCACAAGCTTGCATGAATCACCACAAGCATCCGCACTTCATCTGCTTACTGAAATCCATCTCTCCTACATCTGGAACCTCAAGAACACAGACTGTCATTACTGTCACAAAGGAATAGATGCTTGCAGACCTTCAAACCATAAACAAATCAAGTTGACACACCACAAAGACTTCCCCAACACTTCCTCAAATCCGCAGAACATGACAATGTATTTCCGGATCTCACCAGACCTTTCTGTAACACTTTGTCACCTCTGAACACCTACCGGAACCAGTTTTACTTGAGCGGCCACAACTTCTTCAGATCTTCATGCGGACCTCTAAAATCTCTACTGGACCACCTTAAGACACATATCTACAAACCCTTTAATCCGCATCCTCTGATCCTCTTCTTATCTTGGACTATTGCCTTACTGTCATCACTATTCTCCACTGTTCCTGATTGAGGCTAATTTTCTCAATATCCTCAGCACACAGCTCATCCAATTCTTATCATTAATGCAACAAGAGTATGTTGACATCAATGACAACACCGGTTAGGCCCATACTTGCTACAGTTTCTTCCTAAGGAGAAGAATGTTGTTTGTTAGCTTTAGATTCTCTCCAACATTCTTCTTTAGGCATTCACCATTGACACATGAGCTAGTTTACTGCGGGGGGGACCTATAGTCTCACACTTTCTCTCCTATGGGGGGGTAATTGATTGTACATATGTGTTGGATGTAGTTCTAGGGGAGTCTTGAGTCTTCCTTCCATCACATCTTTCATTTGTTTTTTGCATTCTCAATCTTGGAGAGGAGTTTTGTCCCATGAGGTTTTCTCCTTTTCTCCACTTGAGATTTGTTGTACATGGGTACCTAACATGGCCTAGTAGCTGGGACCCATTATTGCATCTTTGTCTTTAGTCAGCTACTCCCTAAGTTGCACTTAAGGGGGGTGTTGGTGTGAATAGGGGTTTTTCCTAACTAGTTTAGTTAATTTCCCCTTGTGTGGATAATTCATATTATTTAACTATTTATTAGTTAAATAATATTCACACATCACACTTAATTCACATTTTAAGTTTACTTAGTGAGTCTTCTAGATGTTTCTAGTTGTTTCCAATTGCTGATAGTTGTAGTGAGTTGTCTTATCCTACACATGTGCTCTAGTTGGCATCCTATCCTCTAGTTGTCACATGTGATAGGAGTGTGACACTTGTCACATGACTACAACTCCTTGATTGTCATCCTTTCCTTTATAAGCAAGGCTCTCTCATTGTATTTCATAACAATTTTATACAATTTTGTGTATAGAATATTGCTCCATTGTTTTAGCATCTTCTCTTTTCTCTTTGTGTGGAAGATTGTTTTGATTGCAGGGATCCTAGCTTGTTGAGTCACATTGACTCTTACATGATATCAGAGCTAGATATGCAATTTCCTTTCCTTATTGGAGAGGTTTTGCTGGGAACTATGTTTTAGGTGTGTCCTAGAGCAAATTAGACATCACTGTTGCAATCAGGAGGTACCAAAGCCTAAAGATCACCTATTCAAATGTCAAAATCATAGACAAGAAAAATTTTGATCAATTTTTTGGCCCCTGTTTGGGGCTTGTAGAAAAATCTATATGATTATACAAATCGATATGTAGGTCCTATGCAAGCATCAGTGGCAAATCTAAGCAGGCTATTATTTAGGTAAATTCATTGTCTGAAGGTTAATAGCTTTATCTTCCTTTTTTAAGTTTTTTCAGAAAAAAATTATAGTACCCTATTGTCGCAGATTACTGGACTACCGTGGCAGGTTCATTGTACCACATAGGGTGTAGTTAGTACCCACCACATGTCTTAATCCTTGATGGGGAATTCAAATCACAATGGTTAATAATAGCATCATCGACCATACATCTTGCATCGGTGACCAAACACTTTTGAACAGTCTAGAACTTTCAAATCATGATCAACATCTTTGGACTCGTCGATTATCTATATCGACAATTTCAACAGTGACCAAACACCGTTGACCAAATTCCTTTTGCCTGCTAACCACTGTCTTTACCTTTGTCAGTAGTGTTTACATCCCCGTTGGCAGTCTTGAGTGACCAAACTCGTCGGTTGTCTCTATTGATAGTTTCATCAATGACTGCAGTGGAATTCCCAACCACCAACTAGCTCCAAACTGTTGTCGGCCCCTTTTCCAATCCCTGTCGACATTAACGGTTTACCAACCCGCAATCATTAAATACACGTAGGCGGTTTCAGTGATATTATAAGCAGCTTCGTAGATACCTTTGGTGGTATTGCCCAGACCAGCGGTTTTTTACCTCAGACTAGCAATTTTGCAGCCTACAAGGTAGTTTTTTTCCTCAGACTAGTGGTTTTTTGACATCCAAAGTATATTCCGACCACTGTAGGGAATATTTTGTTAGCCAGGGGGGCCTGTTTTGCCCCTTAAAGCCCTAAAGTAGGGCTTTTTTTTCTTTTTTGCATAACTTTTTCCCAAGGTATCAAAATCGAGCAAACAAGATATTGACAGAAAGATGAAAGAGAGAACTTGATAGTGGTGTTAGAATGTTTCCCAGATTTTTCTGTTTAACAACATTTATTACAGGTTGAAGACAAATCTCTCTTTTTGGCTTCCAAGCTCACAACTTTCTGTCGCGATCTCCAATTTTCATGATTCTTGCAGCATTAGAAAGGTATTCAGGATCTCTTCAAATCAGAGCCTAAATTTGATGGTTGACCCTGCCTATAAAGCAAATTTTTTATGATGGTTATCTATTCAAAGGTGCCCTTAAAATACTATGATATATCTTAATATAAGTAAAATTATATATAAACCATATATATATATCATCACAATTCTATATAAATTTTGACAGTCTATCCAAAATCTCTCCTTTCATATGATACAATATTTTTAAAATTTTGATTGTATTTTACAGAAAAAATGCCTAAATACAGCCATACAACCATCAAATTTAGGCCTTGCTTCAAATCCATCCATGCACTTTTTTCAGATTCAGCGCCAGTCAGTTCATTTAATTCAATTTGTCATTTTTTTGTCTTTTGAGTGATAACTTGGGCATTTTGAGACTTGAGGAGGTGAAATTTGTTTTGAAGGGATTTGTTTGCTGTAATAAATCATTGTGAGTGATTGTAATCTCACTCGGATCTCTTTTGTAAGAGATTTTGATTGTTTTCCCAATTTTGGTCCCTTGAGGACAATTGTCTCTTTCATAGCAAAGGGGTGTTGTTGTATTGTTGTTTTCTTTTTCATCATGGATGTGCCTCAAATTCCACTTTCAACTCCATATAATTATTATGAATGGAATAAAAACATGTATTTTCTATTGTATAAACAAAAGTTACATAGAATAACTTTAGGCACAAATCCTAAAGCCACAAGTGCTACTGAGAGAAGAATATGGTTAGATAGAAGAGATGCGGTTTATGGTACACTTTGCCTTGCTATTTCTCTAGACCTTAGATTTGATGTTGAGTCTTCTATAAACCAAATGAGATATGAACAACATTAGACAATCTCTCTAGCAAGCAAGATAAAATAAGAAGGTTCAAATTGGAGAATGATCTAATTGCACTTAATCCTCAAGATTTTGATCAAATCAAAGATTTCTTCACCAAGTTTAAGTCTCTCAGGTTGCAAATCAAAAAATGTGTTCTTGAGAAAGAAGATGAATAATTGATTCTATCTATTCTTTCAAAATTGGGCCCTGCTTATTTAGTTTATGTTTCTACCTTTTATGCTACAATGGATTCTTTTGGTAGTAAGTTTACCATGCCTTCACTTGAGGAGTTTGCTGCACAACTCACTAGAGAACAAGCCAAGCTACTACACATGGGCACATTGAAGTCTACTAGATCACAGGCTCTAGTTGCAACACAAAGCATAAAAGATCTTAAGGCTTCAAATAATAAGGGAAAGAAACAAAAAGATTCAAAGTATAATGAGCAGGAGAAAGAATCAAATAAAACCCCCAACTCTTCTTCCAAAGAGGAGTCCAATAAGAAGAAGAGGCCAATGTGTTCTTATTGTAAGAAATTGGGTCATGATGAGACTAAATGTTATGAGAAAAAAATATATGAGATATCACAACTTCTTCAAAAACATAATATTGAGTATCCTTCATCAACATCAGTTTTACCCAATTCTTCTTCTTCGACACCATCATCATCTACATTGCCAAAGATAACAAGATTTGCAAATGGGCCAGACAAAGGAAAAGGATAGGCACTCTTTGCTTCAACAAGTCTATAGTCAAATAGATGGCTTCTTGATTTAGGAGCTTCTCATCATATGGCATCTTTACAAGGGATGTTCTCTTCATTTCAGTCATGTACTTTGCCACCTATTTTGATGGGTAACAATACATACGTGCATGCAACTGGTAAAGGAACTATTGATGTTGGTGAGAGTACTTTGAACAATGTGTTGTGTATACCTTCCTTGACAACCAATCTCCTTTCCATCTACCAAATTACTCATTGTGATGTAGGGAAGACAATTGAGTTCACTCCTGATTTTGTGATCATACAGGACTTGGAGAGCCGAGATATCATTTTTGTTGGGATGGCTGATCATGCATCTCACTTTTATACATTCTCCCATTTTGTTTATGATGATTATGTAGATCCATTGATTTATATTCACACTCATTTATCAAATGTGAATCATGTTTCTAAGGAGAAGTTTGGTCACTTGAACATTGGTGTTCTTTCATCTACTTCGGTTCTTTCATCAAGTAGACTCAACTCAAACCTCTAATAAGTGATTTTAGAAATATGAACAACAATAATATATCAAGATTAGGAGTATAAGGTTTGAGCTATCAAGTGAGCTCAACTTGAACCTCTAATATCAACACTTATCCATAAATCAAGAAATATAAAAAAAACCTATTTTCCAAATAAAGTTGCTATGTCAGAAGAAGATGCTATGTTGTTTTGACAAGAAAATATGAAAACTACTTTGTTGTAAAGTATAATAACATAAAAATAACTCAATTGCAATTAAACTAATCTAAACTTTCATAAATCTATTCTAATTGACTAATCCAACTAACATCTAATTAAAATGATATGACAAATGAATCAAAATCCCAACCTTCGTGAGTGTGGTTTGAGTTGGGAGTAATGTTGGTAAATATTGTCCTTAGATTAGTCCCTCCTTATTGGATTCTTGTATACAATTGATTGAGGATGGCTTTCCAAGAGTGTTGATGGCTATAGAGTACCTAGAGATGACTAGAAAAAATGCTAATGGATGATGGAAAAATGACTAACAATTTGAGAAACTCTTATAGTTGGCTAGTAATAACTATGATTGAATGTGGAAGACTTAACGAATATTGAAAATGATCAAGAATAATTAGAAGTGGTCATGTAAGGCTATAAAATCTATAACTATGGTGGAAAATTAAGTTGATTGTGGCTTTAGGAGTTTAGGAAGAGTTTTGGGCAACTTCTATTTTTTGGACCTTGATTAAGCCAAACTAGGGTGCATTTATAGATGATAAAGGTTCCTCTGAAGGGATAAACTCACCTAGAAGGATATATGAATGGTTAAGAGGAGAGAAAATAGAAATATGAGGTCACTTGACACTTGAATTATTCATATGAATTATTTTGACCAAATTGTTGGTTCTCAATGAGAGGAAAATTTAAAACTACCATGATGTTCACAAAATTGTCATGGTAGTTTTGTAAAAGCAATGACGGTTTTGTAAAAGTCAAGATAATTATGTGATTTCCATGATAATTACATAAATACTACTTGTGACAAATTGATAGTTTCACCCAAATTAAGGGAAACACAAATGAAAAAGATCCAAAAGAGGGGAAAGATAATAAGGAACTAAAATAGGCTATGAAAGATGATGGAAGGGGTATAAAAAATTTGAATGATGAGATTTTCCTTGAAAGATGATGTCAATTGCTACTACAATTGGCATTTTGACTTTGGATGGTGTTACTCATCATTGGACGTAAAAATGTTGACCCATGCATTTTTGGTTACATATTTGTACCCTTGGAATATGCATGTTGCAATGTTTGACAAGCATCATTTTCTAAAATCATGTGAGGGGTTGGCATTTTGAACTTTTTACATTTGGAGTCATGTGTTCATTGTCCTTCCAAGAGACCATTTCCATAGGGTTTAGGATACCACCTGAATCATTAGCTGTTGTCACTTGCAAAACTCATAAAAATTGACTTGATAATTTCTAGAAAAAATTTCTTTAAAATGAGACATGGAACTTACCATTTACCTATGGTTTTATAGTGTTAGTTGAGTTCATAATTTAATGCAACCTACAATAGGGTCATTTTTCTATACCAAATGGGGCAAATAAAAATAGTTTTAACTTTAAAACTTTCAGTTTCACTTATGAATTTACTTAAAATAGAGCTCTAGATTACTAGTGATGGATTTGAGTGAAAATACAAGCAATAGAGAGCACAAAGCCAGGGTCATAGAGATGGCAGTAGGTAGGGAGCGAGCACAATTAAGTTATGATTAGAAAACCTATTTTATTTTGAAATTTAAAAATATGTGAATCTATATCTGGGGTGATGGTTTTTGGTATAGCTAGCTTTAAAGTGATTGGTAGGGTGGGTAGAATTGGGATTTAAAATTTAAAATTTTAATTTTGGTTGATTTTTTAAGTTTTTAGGAATTTTCTAGATGTAGGGGCATGGCTGAAGAAACTACTAGTTCATGATGAAACCATCATTGTGGTGGTTACAAAACCACAATGTAGTCATATAATCACCACAACAGTTATGAAAGTGTCATGGGTGATTACAAAACTACTGCAACAATTTCATACAATTTTTTTATGTTTTTGAATTATTTATTGATTTGAATTGCTTTTTTGGGTTTTGATAAGGAGATTTCAACCAATGGAGCCAATCTAGGGTGCATAATTAGATTCCTAGGGTGTTAGATCTACTTGCAGTTATAAATAAAGCCATCCTAGAGAGGTTAGGTTTCATGAGGATTGTAAGAATCCTTCTTATTCCACCGTCTAAATGGGTTCTATATGGATTGTTACTCTCCTAGTCACTTAAGAGAAATTAGGCATCCCAATAACTAGGAGGAGTTTGGTTCTAAGTGATCCTTGAGATTGTAATGAGGATTTGGATTGGATGAATTATTGTGGAGACAAGTACACCATAGACATGAGTGCAAAGTGAGGCACTTGGTTGATATTTGTAGAGTAGCAAGATATTCCTTCTCTTAGGAAGGTTATTATGGGGATCCTTGCTACCAAACTAGCTAGTGATAAGGGATCAAATATAATTGGTGTAGTCACGATAGGAGGGTTCACAGAATGAACTATCCAGACCGTACAACAAGAGTAAACACAATGGAAACAAATCAAAGAAATAGAACAAATGTAGATTCAGTCATTCAACATATCATAGAATTCAAATAGAGATCAGTTGGCAACATGCGAGCTTATAATTAGGGCTCACATGCCTGATTACATACATGCACAAGATAAGGCTTTGAAGCTCACTTCGTACAAAATCTAAACTAAGAATTATGAATCTATTGCTAACTTCTTTCCTAAGGATCTATTACATCAATATATATAAACTCCAGACCAATAGATTCCTCTGTGTCGACCAAGGAAGATCACAAATTCCAAAGAAGACATGTAACGTGTGAATACAGATAGGTCGGACCTAAATGCATACACTTCTGGAAAATGAATGGAATGAAGTGTGGATCTCTGAGGAAGGTCAGCCACGAACCAAAGATCATTGAATGATGTGTCATTAGGCTCCAAAGATCAGGAAATGCTTCCACAAGTTTCTCCTTCAGCTGGTTGCCAATGAATAACAGGATGCTCTGCTCTGAGAAACGACCAACTTCTGATAGCGATATCTTTCCGGTAACTAATCCAAATGCTCTGAATTCTTGATATGGTGTAGATGAATGAATGTATATGCTAAGTCCAGATCCACAAGATGTGAAATGTCAATACTAGACCACAAGTTGAAACTACTTCTGACTAAATTGGAAAATGAAAAGAAACAAACTGAAATGCAAATGTTTTTGGTTGATACAAGATTGCTCTTGAACCAGGGATGCTCCTGCATCAAACATCTAAGGTTATTGAAAAAAAGTGAGTCCCTCACTTTTCCAGGGCTAGGGGGATCCAAGATGGTCCACCTCAGCCTAAGAAATCCATGACGAGTCTTCTTTTAGTCTGCCTTTCCACTTCACCAGATATTCTTTGTATTATCTTCCTCTGGTGTTGCATCCAACTCTGATGTCTAATATGTCTTCAATATGCTTCGGTGCGTGTTGTGGTAACTGCTTCTTCAAGTCTTCTGCCATATTGTCACTAAACTCTTCTTCATGGTACTAATAGAGGTTTGCAATGTTGAAAATAGGTGATATATCCACAATCTCTGGTAATTCCACTTCATATGCATTTCCTGAATCAAATTTTCTGAGTATCTTACAAGGTCCAAACTTCTTCATCTTCAACTTGTTATATGTCCCAACTAGAAATCTTTCTTTTCTCAAGTACACCATCACTTCATCTCCAACTTCAAATTCCTTATGTCTTCTCTTCTCATCAGCCTTCTCTTTGTACTTACTATTCATATTCTCCAAATGCTTCTTCCCTTGAGTATGCACTGTCTTCATATGGTCTGCAAATTCTTCTGCCTCTGCACTCCTCTATTCTTCCATGCTGATATCTCTTAATTCTGCAACTCCTCTAGGATTTACTCTGATCACAATCTCAAAAGGTGTTCTTCTGTACTCCTATTTACTGAATTATTGTATACAAACTCTGCTTGTGAAAGAACCAAATCCCAACTTCCTATCTTATCTCCAACCAAACATCTCAACAAATTTCCTAAACTCCTATTCACTACCTTTGTCTGTCGATCAGTCTGTGGATGAAAAGTAGAATTGAACTTCAAATCTATCTTCATCTTCTTCCAAAGTGTCCTCCAAAAGTATCCAACAAACTTTGTGTCTCTGTCTGAAACTATACTCTTAGGTAATCCATGCAATCTCACAATCTCTTTGAAAAATAGGTTAGCTACATGCATTGCATTAGTTGTCTTCTTACAAGGTATGAAATGAGCTATCTTTGAAAATCTATCAACCACTACGGATATTGAATCATGTCCTCTCTGTGTCTTAGGTAATCCCATTACAAAATCCATGCTTATGTCTTCCTAAGGTCTCTTTGGTATTGCCAAAGGTTTATACAACCCAGTATTTTGACTATTCCCTTCTGCAACTTGACAAACTCTACAACTCTGCACAAATCTTTGAACATTCTTATGTATCTAAGGCCAAAAGTAGTTTTCACTCACCAAAGTCACTATCTTATCAATACCAAAATGTCCTGCCAATCCACCACTATGCTTCTCTTTGATTAGATTGTCTCTCATAGAACTCTTAGGTATGCACAACTGATTTCCTCTAAACAACATATCTTCTTGAATGAAATAGTCCAACCACTTGCTTCTATCTGTCACAACAAGTTCCTTACGTGCTTTCCAAGGTTCTGCAAAATCAGTGTCTCCCTCATACATATTCTTCAATTCATCAAAACCTAACACTTCAACTCTCATCTCTATCAACAAGTTTCTTCTTCTACTCAAGGCATCAGTAACTTTGTTTGATTTACTACTCCTATGCTTCAACACAAAAGTATAACTCTGCATGAAATCTACCCATCTCATATGTCTCCGATTCAACTTACCTTGACTATTCAAATATTGCAAAGCTTGATGGTCTATATACAACACAAACTCCTTAGGCAACAAGTAATGTCTTCACTTCTTCAAGGATTGAATTATGGCATAGAACTCTTGATCATAAACTGAATATCTTCTCCTTGCATCATTCAACTTCTCACTAAAATATGCTACAGGTCTTCCTTCTTGACTTAACACTGCTCCAATTGCATTTCTACTTGCATTACAATCAACTTGAAATACCTGATTGAAATCCAATAATGCCAAAATAGGTTGCTCTGTCATTTTCTGCTTCAACAACTCAAAACTTTTATCTGCTCTAGATGTCCACTTAAAATCCTTTCTGTAACCTCTCATTGTTTCTGTCATAGGGATATAAATTGAACTAAAATTTCTGATGAACTTTCGGTAGAAACTAGCCAATGCATGAAATGATCATAGGCCATTCAATAATTGCTTTCACTTTCTCAAGGTCCATCTTCAATCCTTCTGCAGAAATCACAAATCCCAAATATACTAACTCTTATTTCATGAAACTACACTTCTTGATGTTTATCAACAATTTCTCTTCTCTCAATCTTTGTAAAACTTGTCTAATATGCCACAAATGTTCCTCTTTTGTCTTATTGAAATTTAGAATATCATCCAAATATACAATCACAAACTTACCCAAGAATTTCTTCAAGACTTCATTCATCAATCTCATGAAAGTACTCGGTGCATTTGTCAATCCAAAAGGCATCACTAACCACTCATACAATCCATCATTTGTCTTAAAAGTAGTCTTCCATTCATCACCTTCTCTGATTCTGATCTAATGGTATCCACTCTTCAAATCTATCTTTGTAAAATATTTTGCTCCACTCAAACAATCCATGATATCATCCATCCTAGGTAAAGGAAATCTATACTTAACTATAATCTTGTTTATTTGTCTAGAATAGGTACACATTCTCCATTCTCCATCCTTCTTCGGTGCCAAAACTACAGGTACTGGATAAGGACTCAAACTTTCTCTGATCAATCCTTTTCTCAACAACTCTTGTATCTGTCTATTCAGTTCTTCATTCTATGTTGGTGTCATCTAGTGTGCTGCTTTGTTAGGCAAACTTGCTCCCGGTATAAGATCCATGTGATGACTGATACTCCTTATAGGTGGCAATCCATCAGGCACATTATCTAATATGATGTCTTCATACTCTGTCAGCAATTCTCTTATCTCCTCCGATTTAGTCTCTTTCTTCAATACTTTAGGCTTTTTAGGAATCAAGGCATAACACATATTCTCATGTCTCAAACCATCCAAAAAATTTCTTCCATCTACCAAATAGATTCTAGCATTCCCACATATCACATCTTTAGGATCATCTTCTAAAGGAATCAAAGTAATTCTCTTGCCATTTGCTATTATAGTATATGTATTCTTTCTCCCATCATGTATAGCTTTTATATCATATTGCCAAGGTCTACCCAACAAGATATGACATACATCCATAGGCATAATATCACACAAGACTTCATCATGATAAGATCCAATATGAAATTTCACCAAACATTGTTCACTCACTAGTACCTTATGATCATCCTGAATCCATGCTATCTGACAGGGTTTAGGGTGTTTCAATCTTTCCAACTTCAGCTTAGTTACCATCTCCTTTGAAACTAGGTTATCTGAACTACCACTATCAATCACAACTTTACAACACTTATGTCCTGATTTGCATCTAGTTATGAACAAGCTCTTCCTCTGTGGTGGTTTCTCATTTGTCTCAACTTGAAATAGTGCTCTTCTCATCATGAATGATTCTCCTTTCTCAGGTTTGCCAACTGAACTAGGTGATTCAACAGGTTTTTCTTCAACATAGGCTGCTCTTCCACTATTCTTTGTCCTCTTACTTGTACTACCCTGATTACATTCAAATGCTCTATGTCCTTCGCCTCCACACTTGAAACAAGTACTTCTGAATGTTCTCTTATCAAATCCTCTTCCTTCTCTTCTATATCCTTCATTTCGGTATGCACTAGGGTTTCCTCTTCGGTAAAAATTTCTATCATCTCTCTGGTAAGCATTGTTATCTCTGTCATCCTTCCTAGCTGGGTTGTCAAACATGTTCTGCTCTGGATGTGATCTGTCTCCTCTGAAATAAGTCCCGCCTCTGAAATTTACTTCCTCTACTTCTTTGTCTTTGATCATGTCTTTTATTCAGCTTCTCTTCAAATTTTAGGGCAAACTGATATGCTTCCTCCAAAGATGTCATCCTTACCAAGCTTAGTTCCTCTTAAATGTTCAATCTAAGTCCATTGATGTATCTAGCCACTTTCTCTTTGCTTTCTTCACTATGTCCTGTCCTTATGATCATTTTGTGAAATTCTTCAATGTACTCCTTCAAAGATTTCTCCTTCTATCTCAGGTTCTGCAATCTTTTCAACAGCTCCAACTCATAGTCAGTAGGTATAAACTGATTCTTTAATTTTGTCACCATCCAGTCCCATTTTGTAATCTTTTCTTTCTCTCTTCTGTTTCGTTCCAAATGAACTTCTTTCCACCATATAGTAGCATGTCCTTTCAATTTTGTCTTTGCAAATTTCACATTTTCTAGATCTTTCATCTCTTCATACTCAAAGTATTCTTCCATGTCATTTATCTAGTTAATCAACTCTTCAGGGTTCAAATTACCAGTATAATTTAGTACATCAACTATAGGTTTTTTTCCAATCTTTGAGATAGCTCGCAACATCTTTACCTGATTTGATTCTTCTTCTTCATCACCTCCTAGGGTTTCACCAGTTTGTTCAATAGATCAAAATTCTTCTTCATCATCGCCTTCAACATTAGGTCTTGGTGTCAATCCTCTTCGCCTATCTTCGTCCACAACATCCAATGCCTATCTTCTTCCACAACATCCAATCAGATTCGCATTGTTTTCATTATCTCCATCAACTCATCTATTCTACCAGCCATTTTTCCAATGGTAGTAACTCTCCTTGGTGGCATTCTTCCTAGGATCAAGTGTAAACTACCTCAAGTTTGGTGATCAGGCTACAAGTGAGAATTGCCTCACAATCGGCGATCGGTTGCAACACAAGTAACCTGTCTCAATTTGGCAATCTATCCACAACAAGATCTAATGGAATTCCTTCACCAACTTCGCTCAATTCAATCCCAAAGATTTGAACTTTTGTTCTAATACCACTTGGTGTAGTCATAGTAGGAGGGTTCACAGAATGAACTATCCGGACCATGCAGCAAGAGTAAACACAACAGAAACAACTCAAAGAAATAGAACAAATGTAGATTCAGTCATTCAGCATATCATAGAATTCAAATAGAGATCGGTCGGCAACATGCAGGATTACAATTAGGGCTCATAGGCCTGATTACATACATGCACAAGATAAGGTTTTGAAGCTCCCTTCGCACAAAATCTAAACTAAGAATTATGAATCTATTGCTAACTACTTTCCTAAGGATCTATTACATCAATATTTATCAACTCCAGACCAATAGATTTCTCCGCGTTGGCCAAGGAAGATCACAAATTCCAAAGAAGAGGTGTAACGTGTGAATACAAATAGGTCAAACCTAAATCCATAGATACTTCCAGAAAATGAATGGAATGAAGTACAAATCTCCGAGGAAGGTCAGTCACGAACCAAAGATAATTGAATGATGTGTCATTAGGCTCCAAAGATTGAGAAATGCTTCGACAAGTTTCTCCTTCAACTAGTTGCCAGTGAATATCAGGATGCTCTACTTTGAGAAACTGCCAACTTTTGATAGCGGTATCTTTCTGGTAACTAATCCAAATGCTCTGACTTCTTGATATGATGTAGAAGAATGAATGTATATGCTAAGTCCAGATCTGCAAGATGTGAAATGCCAATACCGAACCACAAGCTGAAATTGCTTTTGACTAAATTGGAAAATGAAAGGAAACAAACTGAACTGCAAACAAACTGAAATGCAAATGTTTTTGGTTGATGCAAGATTGCTCTTGAACCAGGGATGCTCTTGCATCAATAATACTATATAGTTTTGCTCCCATCATTAGAGAGATAGAGCAGTGTGATAAGAGGTATAGCTAGGATATTGATATCTTCACCTATCTTGATTTGTACTAGATTACATGATTAGGGGCACTCTCACTCAACTTTCTTACTTTGGTCATGGGTTGGTTTCTAGATCTTGTTATGAAATGTCAATGGGAGATGAACATCTCTAACAAGCTAGAAATGAGAGTAGAAAAATGAGGTTCATATCCTCTATTTGGAGAGGGTTTTAGAGTGGTGTCTCATTCACAATGGAAAACAACATAGTGGACCCTTATGTAGACATATTCAACCTCTAGGAGGAAAATGAGACAGTGATGGAAACCTACCACACCACTTAGGTTTTGACATACATGAGAGGATAAACCAAGGTGCACCCAATGGGGAGGGTTTTGTTAGCACTCATTTATGTTTAGGGTTTTAAGTTCATGCATTTGTAGGTTTTTTCATCTCAAACCCTAAAATTTCTGGGCCTGGGGATCTTGCACCGTTCTACCTATTCTGATGTTGGTTTTCTATGGAGGGTTCCTAGTTTCTGTGTTTCATCCTCATGCTTTAGTGTTCGAGAGTTGACCAATCCTCATGTGATGTGGTGATGCCCCATTTGTAATTAGGGTTTCAAATTACAAAAAAAAAATATTAGTGGACACTTTTCATTTCAAACCCTAAGAATTTGTATGTCCATTAGTGAGAGTAGTGATATCGGCGGAGGAATTTTGGGATCCGCCGATATGTTCGGGTTATGCCGACGGAGATGCCATCGGGGTGACATGGTTTATCGAGCTGATCGCAGAGCGTTGGGCTGATGGTCTTGGTCACGCCGACCAAGGTGTACATCGGTGTGATGTGTGGCGTCGGTGTGTCGAATGGAGGTCGTCCCGATGGTTTGGGTTTGGCCGACATGTAGTTTGGTTTGAAGCTTTCAGCAGTGTGACGATCGGCGTGAGTTGTGTGGTCGGTGAAGGAATTTTTAGTCACTCCAATGGTTCTGGTTATGCCGATGAAGGTGGCAGTGTGGAGACTTCATCAGGTAGACAATGTGTATCGGCGGGAGAAATCTTGGGTGTGCCGATGGTTTGGGTCTGGCCAACGAGGGAATGTGGAGGCTTCGTCGATGTGACATGAGATGTCAGCAAGAGGACTTTCATTTGCTTCGATGGTATGGGTCACACCGACGAAGGCGGGAGCTACACCGATGGGCTATTGGCGGATGGTTCGTGGGTTGCGCAAGGTAAAATGAATGACATTAGGTGTACCCACGACCTGGTTTATAAGATGGCTAAGAGGTCCATGCATGGTGAATGTGGGATAAATAGATCTCACTAGTTTTGAGAGGTCGGCGATAAAGCAAAGGGTGCCTACGTGGCACGATCTAATTGGCTGGTGACTTTTCTGCATGATTTGAGGCCATAGATCCAACAATGGGAAATGATCGACAGCTAGGTTTTAAAGTTGCAGTGTTTCTTTTTCTTGCATCCTCAGGCATATTTTAAGCGGGAAAACTCCATGGATGCGATGCTGCGAATTCCAAGGAAACTAGTGGTTGAAGCCTTTAATGGCGATATGCAGAGGTGTGGCCCGATGGTCAAACGACCACATACCAGTTTTATGAGAAGGTCCTCAAGCGGCGGCACAGGGCTCAAGTCCAACTCCTCCTCGCCATTCCTTCTTCCTTCACTGCATTGATGATTTTGGGCACCATTTTCTCATGCTTTGAATCTGGCAAAATTTTGACTTGCCTTGTATTTAATTTTTGTCGGGTACACAGTCTTGGTATAAAGGCCAAACTGTGTTACCCAATTTTGGTTGTTGAAAAACTGGACAAAAATTTTGGTGTTGCAGTAGGAATATAGTCTTCTAGTGACTTTGTTTCAGCTGTCTTGCGAATTTATGAATTGTATGTTGTATGTATTATGCACAGAATTATCAATTTCATGTTGATTTAAATGAGTAATGCTTCATCGCATGTGTTTTGTTATTTGTCTCCAGACTGAATGTGTTTTTTCTTTTGACTCTGAACATCTAAGGGGTGTTATAGATTCTTCAATATAGGTTTTCTATATTGAATGCTTAGTCTCTTACCTCTACTCAAGGAGTAGATTGAATGTTTTAGATTAAGTGTTAAGAAGAATACATTATAGTAAGGATGCTTGTAAGCACAAATAATTAAATACTCTCTCCTGGGTATTGTCTGTAAGGCAGACATATTAGAAAACCCTTGAAATCTGATTACTGTCTTAAGTCTGTGGTAAACATTCACATATATATGTCTACTGACTCCGAGCTCTGGATAGGCACCAATCTGGTCTGGTATCTTTGTTGTAATCCAAAGTCCTAGTTTTGCATCCATACATAAAATCAAACTTAAACATTAGAATCAAACCATTAGGACTTTAGGATTAGTTTAGGATCTGAAATCCTCTGTCTACAACTGAATATAGGCCTAAAGCTAGCCCCTTTGCACTTATCTGACAGTTTTGGTCTTCATAAGAGAGGATTTATCTGCTTTGTGTCAGCATCCCAATTAATTCAAGGATACATTTCATGGATGTTGAGTAGGGAATACCCCCCTAGGTTTTGCAGAGCCTAAAGAAGAAGAGGAGATATTTATAGAGTCTATCTCCTACACTGTTGGCCCCTGGCCCGGATATCCTATTGATCAATAATGACTACCTTGTAGGGATAACTAGGAGCAAGAATCCAGTCTAGTAAATAACCAACAGGTTCCACAATATTTTGGAGGGCATTTTGTCACAAACTCACCTTATGTGGAGATAGCATATAGAGGGAGTTGTGAGACATAAGAAGCAACATCATGGTGACTATGGTGAACCCCATTGAGATTAGGGGTCGTATTACTATAAACCAAGGTGGAGGAGCCCCATTGATGCAAGAACATCTATGGGCATCCAAAAATATGGTATCATGTCTAAGGAAATGGAATTTATGGTCTAATTTAATAGTTTGTGTGTGTAAATTTTGTGGTTGGTAGTCTGTGCTGATAAAAGTTTGTGCATTTCACTGCATTGAGGAATTAACTTCTATGGTTATGGTAGTAGTTCTGTTTATGGTTTTTTAATCTTCAATTAAAGTTTGAGCTCTATTGGGAAAGTGGGGTTTGATAATTTGGTTCATAGAGTGACTGTAGATTGACAATGTGTGTGTTGTTGGAATTGTTTCTATTTTGTAGAATGTTTATTTTGGGTTTGAACCAAAGTTAAATACTTGTGAGATGTCTAGTAATTGTTGTGAAGATCTGTGGTGTACCACTTGGAGAATCTCCACCATTGGACCATTGTAATTTGTAAGTATTTGATATTTAGTTGTTGACACGTTTCGTGTGGTGTCAAGCTTTACGCAAACTTGAGGCTGATGTAGATCATGTGAGGAGCTTGAGGATGGTATAAATAAGAGGTTTTTAATTGGAAGAAAGTAAGTGAAGAAGACATGGATGGAGTAGAGGCATAGAAGGTAGGCTTAATAGTGAGGGAGTGAGACCTGAGTAAGAGTGTGGTAATAGTAATATAATTTGGGATACAATATGAAGCTATCCAATGTGGCATGTAGGGTTGTTTCTTTGAGGTGTGGATTAGAGTACTTCTGTTAGGTCATTTTGTAGCCTATGCGGTAAGTCTGTGATTAAGTCCTAAGGTTATTTTAGGCTAGAAATCATTATATGGTCATTGCAATTAGTCTATAAGTGGTGTTCCATAGTTAGTAGCATCTGTGTAATCTTGGTAATCTTATGTAAACAAACATTTGTGGCTTGGCATGTAAGAGGGCCCATTACGAAAAATTGTGGTTTAAATTTAGTGATAAACATACAAGCCATCCATCCATTTAAATATGGTGTTTCTTCTATGGATTCTTATGTGTTGTGGTTGTTTACAGATAAATCTTTGTTGTGGGCTACACAATTGGATAATACTTTATTAGATCCTCCTACCATAACTGCATCATTTGGTATCAGAGATGGGATTGAACTGATGGAGTATTTCTGGTGGGGATGTGATTGCACCTAGTCATGTTTTGAGCATGTGAGTTTGATAAAACATAGGGTGAGGTGGTGATGTCTTGTAGGCATAAGTGGTTATGATGATAGGTAAAGGAAGGTGTAAGACATACTTAGAAGGAATTAAATAAATTTTATATTTGCGATAGTCCATAGGGTTAGTAGATAGAGCGTTGATTGAGGTAGTTTACAAGGGGGTAACTGTGGATAGCTCACCAACCTAAAGATGTTGCAAAGGAGAAGGAAAGGTATGATCAATATTGTAGGTAGAAGGAGGAGATGTATGAGATGCTAAATAACATGCAAAACTAGATGGATTCACTAGAGTGGGACTGCCAAAGGAAGCCTAACCCTAGGGATGAGGAAAGTGATGAGGAGCAAGAAACATATCCTGTGGAATCAAGTGGAAGTGATGAGGACAAGGAAGAAAGAATGTTGAAGGCCATAACCAACATTGGTAAGAGGACTAGAATGGACATTCCAAACTATTTTGGAAACTTAGATCTCGAAGAGCTGATTGACTAGATCACTGATCTAAAGGAGCATTGTGAGTATGAGGACATTATATACCTAGATAGGGTGAAGTTTTCCAGGACCAAGTTGAAAGGTCATGCGCCAATATGGTGGAAGGAAGTCTAAATAGAGAGGAATAGAAAAGGGAATCCCTATATTGCAAAGTGGGGCTAGATGGTGGAAAAGTTGAAATCCAAGTTTATTCTCGTAACTTACTAGTTGGAATTGTTGAAGTAGCTATACAATTTGTGACAGGGAGATATGACCATCAAGGAGTACACAAAGGAATACTATAGGATGATAATTAGATTAAAGCATCATGAGGAAAGGGCTAAGAAAGTGGTCAAATATGTCAATGAATTGATGGAATCCATCTAAGGGGAGTTGGATATGTGGAATATCTAGATTGTTGAGTAGGCATACCTATTAGCTCTCATTGTAGAGAAGAAACTAAATTGTAAGAAAGAGGAAAGTGGAACTAATAGAGAGGAAGAGAAAAGAAGAACCAGAGTAGCAGGATGAGATGTGGTGATAGAGGAACCCCAAAGAGGTCAAGGGAGAGGTAACCAGTTCTATAGAGAATGAAGATGATAGGAGCTATTACAGTAATAGGGAAGATGATTGTAACAACTACCGCAAGGGAAGAGAGGGTGATTAAATATACCGCAAAGAAGAAAAAGTAGAAGATACTCACTGCAAAGAGGCTCAAGGGGAGCGTGGAGGGTATACTCAACAAGGAAGAGGAGGATATGAGAGGAAAAGGTAGAAATCCTTCAGGGGAACTTGTTTCAGGTGTGGTGAAGAAGGACATAGGGATTCAAGTGCTAAGGAAAGAGGGTATATGACAATGCAAGAGTTGTACTTGGTGATCAAAGTTCACCTACTTTAGAGAGAGATCTTGAGTGTGGTGATTTATTAGTTTCGTAGAGAGCTTTGAGGTATGATAGGAGAGATGAGTCGGCACAAAGAAAGAGTTTGTTTTGGACTAGATGTAAGGTAGGTGGTAAATTCTAGAAGGTGGTGGCAGAAAATGACAACACAAACAACTTGGTGTCTATAAAAATAGTCAAGAAGTTGGGGCTGAGAATGATGAAACATTTGCGCCCATATCGGATAGGATGGCTGTAGCAAGGAGACTAGATTTTGGAGGAATAGTGTTGAGTGAGGTTCAACATAGGGGTGTACCATGATGAGGTACTATGTGACATTGTGCCAATGGATGTGTGCCATATTCTTTTGGGAAGACCGTATCAATTTGACAAGGAAGTAGCATATGATAGGAGAACTAACATGTACGTGATTTGAAAGGATGGGTAAAACATAAATTAATGCTACTAAAGGTAAGTTAAGGACAATTTTACAATAACGTTGGTGTGTGCATTGGGGAAGGATGGTATGCGTTAATTTTGAAGATGTGCAACATTGTAGAGGAGAGGCTATGAGAATGAGGATTGCCAAAAGGGGACCATCGAGAGGATATGACATATGCATAAGAGGATGAGGAGCTATAAGTTAAGGAACAAGTAGAAGAGGAAAGCATAAGGGTATGTGGTAGCTAGAAAAAAGGTTGATAGATGTGAGGGACTGGTTATTGACAAAGGCAAGTGGACTATGACTAAATACATGCCAAGGACAAATAATGTGGAGGATGATTGGTGGAATAGAGTGAAAAATAATGTGGGGGAAAGAAGTAATCAGGGAAGATTGCTTGAGGTGTACTGAGGAGATGGAAAGACTGGATTGAAGAAGTAGAGAAGTAGAATCTCTAGGCAGGGGTGATGACTCATTTTTTATTTACCTCAAGAATATAATGTAGTTACATTCCTAGGCATAAAAAAATGTGGTATCATGTCTAAGGAAATGGAATTTGTGATAGAAATGAAGGTGCAAACCACACAACGAAAATTTGATCCAAACCTTATTTATGTGCTTTAAATAATGTAGAATCAATGGAGATTGCAATAGAAATTAAAAACCCACTACACAGAAATAACATGCACTAAGAAATGAACACATAACACAACATATAACATGGAGAAAACCCTTTCAGGTAAAAAACTCCACCAAGAAAAGAGGATCCAAGTTGTATTATCTTCAAATATGAGATTACAATACATGCACTTCCTCTCTCTTCTCGAGTCTTCAATCTAGTGGTGCCTATTACTGACAACTCTGATAAAAATGTAGTACAAATATCCTTTCATCCCTTATGGGTGATTTACAAACAATATTAGAAGTAATTAATTACATAGGATTTACAAGGTTGATGGCACCTTAATCCTAACAATTTGTGGTTTAATTTAATAGATTGTGTGTGTGAAAAGTTTGTGGTTGATAGTCTGTGGTGGTAAAAGTTAGCGTATTTCACTGCATTAAGGAATTAGCTTCTATGCTTATGGTAGTAGTTATGTATATGGTTTGTTTATCTTTAGTTAAAGTTTGAGGTCTATTGGGCAAGTGGAGGTTGATAATTTAGTTTGTAGAGTGGTTGTAGGTTGACAACACGTGCGTTGTTGGAACTATTTTTATTTTGTAGAAGGTTTACTTTGGGTTTGCACCAAATGTGAATACTTTTGAGATATCCAGTAACCATCGTGAAGATCTATGGTGTACCACATGGAGATTCTCCACCATTGGACCATTGTAATTTGTAAATTTGTTATATTTAGTCAATGACATGTTTCATGTAATGTTGGGCTTTACACCAACTTGAGGCAGATGCAGATCATGTGAGGAGCTTGAGGATGGTATAAATAAGAGGTTTTGTATGGGAAGAAAGCAAGCAAATAATATGAGGATGGAGTAGAGGCATAGAAGGCAAGTTTAATAGTCAAGGAGCAAGACTTGAATAACAGAGTGTGGTAATAGTAATATGAGGAGGGATACAATCTGAAGGTATCCAATGTGGCATGCAAGATTATTTTTTGAGGTGTGGATTAGAGTACTTCTATTAGGTCATGTTGCAGCCCATGCGACAAGTCTATGATTAAGTCCTAAGGTTGTTTTAGGTTGGAAATAATTGTGCATGGTTTCTTGTAACCAATTTGGAAGTGCTATTCCATAGTAGCATCTATGTAATCTTAGTAATCTTATGTTAATAAATAGTTATGTCATGGCATGTAAGAGGGCCCATTGTGGGAAATTGTGGTCGTAATTTAGTGATAATCATACAAGTTGTCTATCCAATTACATGTGGTGGGCTGCATGGTTGGATAGTCCTTATCTGGACCCTCCTACTGTGATTGCATCACCCATCTCCTCTTGCATCATCCCACCACCTCCATAGCAATACAAGTTTAGAGATAGCTAAGAAGGGAAAGGAGGTTGTGAAAAAGGTTGATCTAGGAGATGAGGGAGTAGGGAGAGGATTTGAGCTTGAACCTAGTTGGTAGGATGGGGATCCATGTGAATTAATTTCTAAATTTTCTTCTTTCTTATAATTTTCCTTTGTAAAAACTTAAATAAAGACATGAATTAGCTAACCTATCTTATAATGCATGCATATAGGAAATGTTGATGATAGACAAACTTTCATTTAGACCGAATGCCTAGAACTTTTTGCCTTTATTACAAATAGGTTAAAGATGACCTTGTTGATGTTGAGGTACCTTCATTAGGAGACACGTAGATGTCTTTATACCTATGTGGCACATGTATAGAGAGATGGAGTTTGTTAGCAGGATAGAGCCAACATGGAAGCAAGAATCACCCACCGCAAAGAGATTGTGGCAACAACTCATCCAAAAGACACAAGGGATATAAGGAGACACACCCCTTAATTATACTTAAGTATATGTAAAGGTTTCGCAGATGTAAAATGTAAGATATACAAGGATATGAAAGAATAGATAGAACATATATGAGTATGAATAGGAGATAGATAGAGTAGATAGGAATATGATAGAAGGATAGAAGGCAGGAACAACAAGTGACATGAATGTAATATGGATATAGAAGCAAACTGATATTTTCTGACATGGTTGTTGATAATATATATATTGCAGATTGGTTGGACTCACTTATGATGTGTTATGGTGTTCACTATAATTATTAGTAACCTTATTTTATTAACTATACATGTTCTTTCTTGCCACAACCTTTTGCAATCCACTACACTCACTTTGACCCTCTTCTTATCCCTAACATTGGGGTATAAATATAAAATTTCAAGTACCTAAACATATATTTTTGATCTACACCCATACTTGCCAGCATCTTGGTTCTATTGTCAGGACCCTAGTAGAAGGATAAAGACAAATCTAAACTACAAATATATTATTTTCGGTAGAGAAGGACCTTGATAAAAGGATCAAAGAAAGGTCTAAACAAAAAATAGATAAATTTTGATAGAGAAGACTTGAAAAAAGGAGATTACAGTCAAGAAAAGATAAGATTTCATGATTCGCGGTAGGAATCATAGGTTCTAGTCTCGTGAGAGGGGGTTAGGAACCTACGAGATGATGAATGGAAGGGGGGGCCTCTAAAGAGATGCAACCTTTAGGAGAAGAACAAGACTAAGACATTAGGGATGCATAAAATGATTAATGGAACTCCAAATCAAAAACACCCATGGCAAAGGGAGATAACAAGAAGAAAAGAGATTAGGGAAGAAATTGAATTGGCAATGGATTTGAACATGGAATAAAGGAAATTAAACTTCAGGAGAGACAAGAAAGATATTGAAAAAAATGGAGAAGGTATGAGAAAAATAATTAGAGTGTGCCAAGAAGGCTGCTGCTGAGGAGTTAGAGTGCAAGGAGGGTTGTTGTTGATGACGATATTGAAGGATAATTTGAGTGCACCAGGGAGGTTATTAATGAGAATATTGAAGAAAAAGATCTACCACTCGAAGAATTTAGCATGAATGAGAATGCCAGAGGGTTTGCAACTAAACATCAGAATTCCATTGGGTTTAATATGACTCCAAAACAAAAGGAACTAGGGTTAATTACACCACTCTATAACAAAGATACATCCGAGCAACTCAATATCCATCTTACTAAAATAATAAAAAATCTACAAGGTTTAGCAAGATGTATTGAAGAATGTGTGGTATCTAATGAGTCATTAGAAGAAGGGTGTAGAAGCAGGGGTGCTCTGCCATTAAAAATTCTAACTTGAAACCCTCATTTGGATCCTAATCTATCTAACCTAAAGGATACAATTAATGAAAGATGTGAGGAACTATTAAACCATTTTATAAAATTAAAATATCTAGATTTAAGTGTGGATTATCTAGATAAGGCAGTTAGGAAAAGTGTGGAGTTACAACAATAGAAAATGATGGGAATTTGGAACCTACAAGAAAATAAGGAGAATGTGGTAGAAAGGGAAATTAAGCAATTGTTTGAGAACCTTTCCATGGAAATTATCGAAATGATTAAAAAAGGATGGGAAGAACCTATATTAACAAATGAAATGCCATTTAACTAATGAAAGGGTGTCTCCCAAATTAAAATAGTAGCATGAAGAGGTGAATCCCCTGACCTAGAGTCATTTTTTGTGCCAACTAAGATAAGAAGAGTACTTGTAGAAAGAATATATAGTGATTCAACTTGAACTATTTTCGTGAGAAATTATGCAAAAATATTGGGGACTAAGTTTTTTGAGATTGAGTTAGCAGGAGATAAAAGAAGAAATGGGAAGATAGTGAAACACATAAATTACACTAAGAGATCAACAAAGGAGAAAACATACAATGAGACAAGGCTAGAGGAGAGTATTTCACCACAAAGAAGAGAACCTTCACCTAGTACTAACAGATCTAGAGAAAAAACTTTGAATATGGACCCTATAATGTATAAAAAAGGAGGAAATGCTTTTACTTAATGGTTTGATTAAATCCTCCTTTCACTATATATACATTCAAGGATATTTAACCGAGTAGAATCACAACTTATGTAAGAGGATTCAGCTATAGGTTGGTTGTCACTTGGAATGATATAGAAATTTGGAAATTGCTGATTAATATGTTAATTTAAGCCCGATCATGCTCAAAACACTAATTATGCAAAATCATAAATAAACAGATGAATTCCAACAAATGCTTGCACACAGAGGTACTAAATGAAGATTAGATACCAAATTTCAAAATTCAAAATGGTGAAAATTCAGGGTTGAGGGTGTGGGCATCAAAGCCCAAAGTAGTATTTTTGTCAAGCATTTTTGGACCTTTTCTACTACTAATTATCATTGTCTGAAAGATTTCTGGCTCTACAAATCTAGAGGGCTTCGATGTGGGCACCCAAGCCCTGGTAGTGCTTTTCTCTGACCTTTTTCTTCAAATTCAGGATCCTTACACTCTGCTACAGACCTCTGCAACTCCACTCCATAGAATACGACACTTGTCATCTGCAATCACAAGAATAGGGTTGGGGGTTGTGGTGTTTAGGAGCTTGCCTTAGTCAAGCCCCAGAATGGCATTCAAGCCTTCCAACACCGTTGTCAGATGGAGAGTGTGTGTCCTTACAGGACAGAGGCAAAAATAATGACAAGATAGTAAATTAAATCAAAAATAGATATCACCTCAGAGGTGTAGCTCTCAAGGAGATGAAAATCTTTCACATCATGAGAAGATGAAGCCAAATCTGTAATAACAAACACAACAACATAATTCTGCTCTGCAACATAATGAATGCCTTGAATGCTCTATGATCATAAGTTCACCAAAACATCAAAATCATCTTCTACTTTACAAATGAAACCATAAACATGCTTATATATGCATTCCCTCTTTAATTTCTTAATTCAAACTTGAGATGCCGACAAGGGAGACTTTTAACGGTCACTTTGCCGACACCCAAAAAATCAAGCCCCGACAAAATAGGGCAGGGCTTGGGCGTGGGCACCCAAGCCCAAGGTCCTATTCTTAAGGCTTGTTTAAGTTCAATGAGGTCCCCTCAGCCCCATTTGGCATGTGTTTCTGGGGATTTTGCATCAGGAGTAAAAATGAATATGCATGATCACTAAAAGGGGACCTAAGAGCTAAACTTATGAGGTAAAAGTCCTAGGTGGACATTTTACGACATAACATTTAGCCCCCACTTTAATGTATGTATGATCTTATGACCCATACATGCATTAAAGTATAGTTGAAAACACATCAAACACTCCAGACACTTGAAGCTAAGGCATACACCAAGATTGAGGAACTATTTCTAGCCCCCAATCTCAAGTAAGCACTAGAAAACACATCACAAACACACAAAACATGGAGAAGACAGTAATAGGCACACAAAACATGAAAAAAATAGTAACAAGCACACAAAACATGAAGCAGACACAAGACTGGTCATGAAGAATACACTTGATTTTTTTTTTTCATTTTTAATATATAAAGATGCATATGCAGGAAAAATAAAAATGTAACACACAACCCCAAAATGTAGGAGGGGCATTTCACCACACTCTTGAGACTACATATGGCGGAGAAGCCACACTATATAAATCCCAAAGTGTAGGAGGGGAATTTTGCCACACTCTTGAGACTACACTTGAGAGAAAACATGCCATACAAATCCCAAGTGGGGGTTAACCACACAAGAGGGAAAACACACGGAATACATGAGCATCGTATAGCTTGCCAAAGACATACTATATGTCTAAAACATGACAAACAAGGTTATGGATGGAACTTATTGCTAAGTTCCCACCATCTCAAACACATTGTAGACACACCTGATGGTTGGGCTTATGCCACAACAACTACAAAAAACACGCTTAAGGGAGGATAGCCCCAGATCTAACCCTGCCTACTTGGAGGACTTTTGAAATAAAAGGATGTGCACTAGCTCAAGAGATACACCATCTCACCTTGTGCAAAGGGCTTTTGAATAAATCAATATGCATGACATCTCACCTCCGCACAGGGCTTTTTTATTGCAATATAGATAAAGATGTGCACTTGTGCTAGAGATACAACATCCTGCCTTTGTAGATGGCTTACAAACACGCTTCGTTAGTACCAAAATCATCAGACAACTTACCTTTTAAATGCCCTCACCTTAAGGTGGTTGATGTTGTGTACCAATATCAAGCACGTTAAGGTAGAGAGAAAACACATAAGGAAATAAGAGCTCACACAAAGCCCATGCCCCCAAGGTGACATGTGCTTCATGATCGTCGAATGTTCCCACAAACACACAATTTGCTATGATAAACAACAAGAGAGGTTAGAAATCTTTTCCTAAGATAATAACCACATCACATGATAAAAGCAATATATGAAAACAATCATATCAAAAACCAAGGTTATACTACAAGTTCGGAAGTTGAGTATAACCATTGGGCTATACTGTAGAAATCTTAGAACCGAGTGTAACCAAGGCAAGATTCAAGATCATCAAAGTGTATGAAGCAAATGTATTGTTATGAATTTGTTAGAGAAGATAAGACAACATCAAATATCACATGGAGTGATTCTACTAGTCAAGCGTTGGATAAATATATCAACCCCATCATCATGTATGGACTAGGTCCATTTTTGCTTTGCTTACTGAAGGGACACGTGGTCTGTACCAGTATTTATTTATTTTTCGTCATCTACGAACTAGATAGAACCATCAAAAGAAGGTAAACAATAAATCAAGAGAGGAGAACAAGTGCCTTAGGGTTGTCACGTAGGAAGGTGCCCCCAGGTCACCAACTACAACGCTATGCCGCTAAGGCACAACAATAAAAATAGAGGAGAGGAACAATAGAAGAATGATGATAAAAATTGAAGAATGGTCACAATAGAGGTGGTCTCCCAGTATACTTGACCTTACAAGAGTATCAAAGGTCATCCTAGGAGGCCTAAACAACACATAACACATCATGGGGGAGCACAACACAGAGAGAAGGGTTAGAAATACTTACCTTATACAACCCAATGCTAACAACATATATATCTAGGAGGAGCCCACCCTTTAGAGAAACTATAATAGTTGCTACAATGAGTGTAGCTTAAAGAGGGAGAAATACTTACCTGATTCAATGGGATAGTTCCTGGCGAACAATTATTGTCTATCAGCCTAGGATATCTCGCATGTCATTTTGGTCTTGTTGATATTGTATTAACATTGAGTTTAGGATGATGAGAGGCTTTGGTGAGCTTCAAAGAATGGTATATGTCGCTAGGGCAAAATCTAGGGCAGAAATCAAAACAACAAGAATCAAACCCTAACTAGCACCATGAAGTACAAACTAGTATGAAAATGAAAAGCAATAAAACTGAAATGCAAACTGAATCCACACTAGACTTGATTGATCTCCATGGCTCTTCTCAACCTCGCATGAGAATGCAAGATTTTGAAGGATTGATTATGGAGGATTGTTGATTGCTCACGATTTTAGCAACATAATATACTTGAAAGCTTGATCCCCCAAATGGCTTGTGTAGGGTTTGCTTTATAGAAGAGGCTAATTTGAATGAACGGTTGAGATTGCAAGTTATGTTAAATGTTATGGATGGTCAAGATTGATTAGGGTTGATTAGGGTTTTCCCACTTCAAGAGGGATTGTAGTCATGTGACAAGTGTGATGGAGGATAAATGAGACCTAATTTAAATAATAGATTATTTAAATTAGTTGTGCATGTGAAGTGTTGTAGTCATGTGACACTTGTTTGAATGAGACAAAAGGTGAGGGATTTAATTCAAATATTTAATTTGAATTATGTGAGACATGTAACAAGGGGGAATTAATTAAATAAATGGATTTATTTAATTAATTGGATTAGGTGATTAAGTTGGATAAGACTAGGACCTAGGGCAAAACATTACAAGGTGTCTCACTAGGTGATGGACAATTTAAATTGTCTACAGTATCCAATACCAGCTGTGTAGTTAATTCCAATAACTTGTAGAGGTACTCTGATTCCTTGTTGATTTACACCACATCCATTACCTTGTACAAAATATGAAATCCATGACCATATCAAGAGTCCATTTCTTTAGAAGATGGTGAAGCCTCATAGGTGTCATAATCTGTAGTATAAGTAAGAGTATTGTCTTTGCTTTCTACCAAGGAGACTTTAGGTTTCTTAGGTGTTTCAAAAGATTCCTTGGATGAGATCGATGAGACTTTTGATGTATCAGAGTTATTAAGTTTATATTCACCCGAATAGGAAGGAGTAAACTCCAATGAACCCCAATCATCACTGAAAAGTGCATTCGATGTTTTAGAGTCTTTCACAACATTATCTGTGGCAAGAGGTATTGATGAATCAACTCATAATTTTTTTAGGATTTTAAGGTCATTGGCTTGTTTCCGCATTTCAATATGTAGGCAATTATCTAGTTTAGGATTGGCTTCCACAGTGTAGAGCTTGTCTTGATAAATGAATTTTAATGATTGATGAAGGGTAGATGGAACTACCCCCATGGCATGGATCCACAGTCTACCAAGAATCATATTATATGAAAGTGAACTAGGCATAACATGAAAAAGGGTAGATACTGTCAAGGGTCTAACCTTTACAGGTAAAGTTATTGTACCCACAGATTGTCTCCCAGCATTATCAAACCCACAAATGTTAATTCTATCTGGTTTAATCAAATAGGTATCAACCTTAATCCTATGTAACAAATTAATACCACAAACATTTAGAGCCGATCCATTATCAATCATAACTCACTTGATCAATTTCTTATTTATTGTAATGAAGATAATCAAAGGATCATACTGATTTTAAACTTTAGTAGAAGGCAACTCATGTTGTTGAAACAAAATATCTATTTTAGTCGCATGCATACAATCTAACAAAGTTGCTACATCATTCGAATTAATAGCAGGTGGTACAATCACCTTTTGTAAGGCTTCTTGGAGCATTCCATGGTATGTAGGTGATATTTGTATTAAACCCAAAGAGAGATCTTAGCCGGAGTAGCGCAAATCTGTTCAACAAGATCACATTCTTGACCACTTTTATGAGTAAGATGAGGTGGTGGAGGGAGCAAAGGTTGAGAACATGGAAGAGAGACAGGCACATGAGGTGCTTTCTTACTTTGCTTGTTATTACGAGTGTTATATGTTTTAGCAATCACATTGTGATGTGGTTATTGCAACACATTTTGAATACCTTGATTTCTTTGAGTGATTTATATTACATAGTTTAAGGTGTAATCCGAGGGTCTAGGTGGTTTTTGATCACCTTGAACTGTAATCATTGGTTTTAAGCAAGAAGGTGCATTAGGTGCCCCTTGCACAATCATCTTGGGAACATTGCTACATGTATCAAGTAACCCCTTAGTGGGTGGAATAAGTCTGTTAGTGAAGATTGAATTAACATTGTTATCCTCTCGATTATTCTCAACATCTATCCCTAAAGGATTTAATGTGAGAGACCTTTTCTCATCCACTAATACTTCATACTGGCCAAGGAGAGCATTGGAATGAAAGGAAGGTATAGTGTTGTTAAAGAGGTTGGTGATGATTGTATCATTTGAATTTGCAATGAAAGTAGATTTATCCATAGTCCTCACTTCCTTAAAGATTTCCAAGGTACTTGAACATTCAGTCGAAGGTGGAAGATCCAATGGATTATCCTTAGGGACTTCATGTACCATGTGGTCATTAGTTGAATAGTCATTATCTACCCATGGAGGATCCTTCTTGAGAGGGAGCTCGTTATCCCCTAATGTTTCATTTTCCAAAGAGAGAGCATTGGAATGAAGGGAGGGTAGAGTGGTGTTTAGGAATGCATCAATGATTTCATCCTCTTGTGCTAATATATCCTCATAGGAGGAATCATTTTCGTAGAAGAAGTGCCATCACCATTAACTTTTTCATTACTATTAATGAACTCAGTTAAGCTTTCTAATATTGTAGGATGCTCACTCATGAGGGTTAGGAATCTATGAAAATCAAGATCTTTGATATATGCATGAAAGGATACCAAAGAGAAATGGCATGAAGGTGCCATAATGAAATGTCTTGAAACATCAATGTCCAATAAGATCTAGTAATACAAGACATGCAAAGTTTTATGATACTTAACACACCCTAGATGTGTGACTATTTCACTCCTAAGTACTTGTTTAAGGGAAAGGGCTAAAAAGACACACAAAGTCCACAGCAAACACAATGGGTAGGAGGAAAGAGTACAACACAACAAGGCCCAATTGATGATTTTATGTATTTAGATTGAATGCAATAAAACAATACCAATTTACACCTAGAATGTTTACTTTTTTAACTTTTTTCAATGCAAATGCATAAGATACGTAGTGTAGTGATCAAATTGATGAGGGGTAGAAAACTAAAGCATTATTATCGGTCCAATAATGTAGCAATATCTTTCACAACACACCTATCATGCAATGCTAGATGAACGATATATCGAAATCTAATGAAAATGCAAGGATTTTAAACCCTAATTGTGAAATTAAGGCATGAAAATATGAAAAATGATGTATGAATGAATTTTAATCAGATTTATGATGTGAAATATCTCAGCTCAGATCTGAAAATGATGCCAAAATCCTACAATACTCAATGCAAGTGCAATTTTAAGGATAAATGATTGAATATGCTAGTTTTGTTGAGATTGACTATGTGTAAATACAAATTTTTTGAGATGTAAATGAAAACACACACAAAAATGCAACACTACAATAAAAATCAGATTTGAATGAGTGCCTAAGGTGAGTAGTAAAATCTGAAACAATATTTTGACTACAAACCCTAGTTTTTGAAATCACCAGGTTATGAGAAAAATCCAAAATTTCAAGCAAGCCCTAACAATTCTAACATGAAAATGCAATGTAAAGGATTGTAGGATGATTTATTTCTGTAATTTATATCAAATCTGATGTAAAAACTAGAGATTAGCTGAAATGAAATGAAATTGATGTAAACTATGCCCTAATGCAAGCCTAGGATGCAATTTTTTTCAAAAAATTTCAAGATTTATGAATGTAAAATGAAGTAAATGATATGTATGAATGCAAATATGATGTATAATAGTCAGCAAGATGTAATGCTTATAAAAACATAGGTTCACCAAACTTTAATGTATGAAAAAGGGGGAAATGCTTTTACTTAATGGTTTGATTAAATCCTCCTTTCACTACATACATTCAAGGATTGTTAACCAGGTAGAATCACAACTTATGCAAGAGGATTCAACTGCAGGATGGCTATCACTTGGAATGATATGGAAATTTGGAAATTGTTGATTAATGTGTTAATTTAAGTGTGATTATGCTCAAAACCCTAATTATGCAAAATTGTAAATAAACAGATGAATTCTGACAAATGCTCACACACAAAGGTACTAAATGAAGATTAGATACATACCAGATTTCAAATTTTGGAATGCTAAAAAGTCAGGGTTGAGGGTGCAGGCACCAAAGCCTAAAGTAGTATTTTTGTCAAGGGTTTCTAGACCTTTTGTGGTACTGATTATCATTGTCTTAAAGATTTATGGCTCTACAAATCTGGAGGGCTTCGGTGCAGGCACCCAAGCCCTAGTAGTGATTTTCTCTGACCTCTTTCTTCAAATTCGAGATCCTTACACTCTGCTATAGACCTCTGCAACTCCACTCTGCAGAATATGACACCTGTCACCTGCAATCACAACAATGGGGTTGGGGGTTGTGGTGTTTAGGAGCTTGCCTCAATCAAGCCCTAGAATGGCATTCAAGCCTTCCAACACCATTATTAGATGGGGAGTGTGTCTCCTTGCAGGACAGAGGCAAAAACAATGACAAGATAGATAAATTGAATCGCAAATAGATATCACCTTAGAGGTGTATCTCTCAAGGCGATGATGATCTTTCACACCATGAGAATATGAAGCCAAATCTGCAATAACAAACACAACAACACAATTCTAATCTACAACACAATGAATGCCTTGAATGCTCTATGATCATAAGTTCACTAAAATCTCAAAATCATCTTCTAGTTTACAAATGAAACCCTAAACATGCTTATATATGCATTCTCGCTTTAATTTTATAATTCAAACTTGAGATGCTAACAAGGGAGACCTTTAACGGTCACTTTATTGAAACCCAAAAATTAGGCCCCGACAAAATAGGGCAAGGCTTGGGTGTGGACGCCTAAGCCCAAGGTCTTATTTTTAAGGCTTGGTTAAGTTCAATGAGGTCCCCTCAACCCCATTTGACATGGGTTTCTGGGGATTTTGCATCAGGAGTAAAAATGAATATGCATGATCACTAAAAGGGGACCCGGGAGCTAAACTTTGGAGGTAAAAGTCCTAGGAGACATTTTATGACATAACAGACCTAAACATGAAATTATCAATCTTTGAAAAAGATACTACAAAGGCCTTTAATCACATCTTTATGTTGGAATCCACTTGGAGAAGAAATGGAACTCAAAGTAATCAAACCAAACTTTTTGACTTTGTGGGGACTCTAAGAAATGAAGCCTTGAAATGGTATATTAAGAAATACCCTAAACATGATAAGGAATGGTTAGAGATAAAAGATGAATTTCTATGTAACTTTGGATCTCCTGAGGTTCCATCAGAGAGAATCAAAAAGATGAGGAAAATGGTACAGAAGAAGGGGAAACCATTAAAGAATTTGACCACATATTCAAATAAGTGGTAAGAAAAATGGAGGAGGCAATATTGGAGGAATAGAGGATTAAATGGTTCATATCAGGATTGTTACCAAAAGTTAGAAGTAGATGACAAAACTTTTGAGACTTATTAAAGTGTAGTAGAGTTGGCATATATAATAGAAGCACAACCTTGGAGAAGAAAGAATAAGGAAACATACAGTAAGGAATTAGAGAAGATGAGATTGGAATTGGAATAATTAAAAATTAAGAAAGATAAACTGGCTAAAGGGGAGAATAGCATAATAACACCATTAGACCAGAGAAAGAAGATATGGTGTACCTATTATGTAGAAGAAGGCTGACTACTAAATTAATGTGCAATGATGTGCACAAGGAAAAAAAAGAGATGTGACACTCAAAGTTGATCTATAGTCAACCCTTGAGAAGTTGAAAAGCATCTATTGTGGAATTTGCAATGAATAGGACAACAATGAGATAGATGATTTCCCATATCTATTGTTTAAATTGAGGGATGATGAAGATCATGAACCTGTTGGCAAGAGACACTATATGGATTCATGGTTGTTGTCATTGATGGCAACAAAGGTCATCCCACATATCCGCAAGTCATGATGTGCCTCTACCGGAAGTCAGAATAAAGAATGTTGTGGTCCGGTGAAGAAGAACAGAGCATGTGGCAAGGTCCGACAGATTGGTCTGGATCTCTCAGAGGAAGTGTCTTGGTGCAGTGCGGATTTGGGGAAGTCAAGAGGACTACCTTGAGTGGTATATTCCAAGGATTTAGCCTCCGGTGATGGACAAGGAAAAAGATATGAATGGTTGAGTACCGGATTCCTGAGAGACAGTGAAAACAGAGGAAGAACTGACTGACAGAGTATCAGACTGCTTTCCGGATGTGTTACTGTTGATGACAGAGGTTGTGAAGGCATGAATCATGTTTGGCCGACATGATTAATGATATCTACAAGTATATGCTTGATCCGCATTGCTTGGTGAGGAAGGATTCAGCCGACAGAACAAAAGTTTGTAAGAAACTAGACTGTTCCGGATGCCGACTAGAAAGGTGATGAAATTACTTGTGCGGATATATATAGAGGATGGATTTAGTTGTGAAGTGTGTGTTGATGTGGAGATATATGCGAATAAGTCCAGATAAGAGCAGAGGTAGCAAAAAGGATCCGGTATGTGAAAGATAGCAGAATAAAGAACAGAGGAAAGATGAAGTGCAGCAGATCAGTGTACTGAGCCTAACCGGAACTGAACTCCAGCATATGCAGATGCTTCCAATCAGTTCAAGACTGTGATTCTCATCACTTTGTAGACAGTGTGTCTTCTTGTAGGCAGTGGGCCTCTTGTGAGCAGTGTGCTCGGGCAGTGAGCCCTAATTGGCAAGTGCCATTTTTGTAATTTCCTATTCTTCTAACAGAGAATAATTTTGGGTTAATCACCCCGTGGTTTTCTCCCTTAACAGGGTTTCCACATCAAAAATACTGTGTCATGTGTTTCTTATTTCATGGTTAATGTTTTTGTGTTTGATTTTATGATGCATCAATTAAAAGGAAAGTTCAATAAGGGAAATAATTAGGATAACTGATTCACCCCCCCCCTCTCAGTTATCAACAATTGGTATCAGAGCTAAGTTCCTCCTAATAGAGCCTAACAGCTTGAGGAAGATCTGGGATTTCAAATGGATGCATATGGTTTAAGAGAGCAACTCAAGACTGCTCTTGAGGATCTTAAACAGTCAAATTCTGAAGTCAGTGAATTAAAGGAAAGACTCAAACAGGCTGATGAATTCATGAGAGAATTAAAAGACAAATTAAGTCTCTCTATGAAAAAGAGAAAGGAGCTGCTTCAACAGTTGGCAAGACAAAGTGAAGAAAGCAATACAAATGAAGAATTGACTGAGCAAACCAAGTTATGTGAAAAGTTATCAAAAGAAGTCATTATGTTAAGACATGAAATGGAATCAGGAACTATAAAGTTTACTCAAGAGATTGAAGAAAAAAGAAAGGATGAAGACAATCTAAGACAATCTCTTAAAGAAAAATCAGAAGAATGCCACCAGATGGACAGGATTATCAGACATCTTGAATCTGATCTTGAAGATGCCAAAGATAATGAAGGAAAACTTGAGGATCAAATTGCCTCTCTCAAAAGAGACCTTCAAACAGCAAATGAATATAAAGAGAAATTCAAGATAAGTTCTGCTCAACTTGAAGTTCTTCTTGGAAGTCAAAAGAGGACAGATGACAAGTATGGTTTGGGATATGAGAAAGGAGAAAGCTCCGGATCCGGTCAGAAGAATCTTGGATCAGAAAATCCAAGGAACAGGCCTAGAAGACCTCCGGTAAGACAGCCAAATGCTCAAAGATATCCATCCTTCAATGGATACTGCCACAGCTGCAACCACTTTGGTCACAAAGCTGATCAGTGCAGAATGAGAATGAATCGGATTAATTCATCCTTCTCCGGACAGTGCTTCAACTGCAAAAGGTATGGACACAAATCCCATGAATGCAGAATTATGCAAGTAAACAAATCATTCAAAGGTAGATGCTTTACATGCAATAGAATAGGTCATAGGGCTAATCAATGCAGATCAAGAGGATATCAGTCAAATATGCAAAGAAATGTTATTTGCCAAATCTGCAATAGGTCCGGTCATAATGCTAAAGTCTGCAGAAACAAGAATCAGGACAAAAGAGGTCCGGTGTATAATCAGAATCAAGACAAGGGTAAACAAAAGATGAATGCGGATGAGGTTAGGAATCAGATGAGCAAGATTTGGGTGAAGAAAAGTTCAGAGAATGTAGAGGTCGGATCCGCACCAGACTCTGGTGCTGATATTTCTTCCGAAAATTAAAAGGTGAGCTCAGGCTCAGGGGGAGACTCAAAGAAAATCTTGTTCCCCCAGCCAAACAAGTGGTGCCGGATGTGGCACAAGATGCGGATCAAAGGGTTTGTAGATATGAGTCTTGAGATACTTCAGTCAAGTTTTCAGAGGTCCGCATGGAGTTATGAAGAAGCTGTGATCGATCAAATAAGACCTGTTCAGGGAGATGCTCCGGTATGATAAAGGATTACAAAAAGGTCCGGAAAGATCCGGAAATGCACTATCTTGTTCTGCGGATTGGACAGAGTGTTTGGGATGATCTTGTAATATGTTACCTCGATTTATTCATGATTAAAAGATCCAGATGATATCCACAGATCAGGACTAATCTGGGATACTCCAAGCTATCCAGACAAGGCAAACCGGAATGATGTAGGTGAAGCATTTATTGCAGACAGATATTAGGGTTCGCGGAGCAATTTAAGGGATTTCTCAAAGGTCATTTGCTCATTCTGCACTCGAGAAGAAGCGAAAAGTGGAGCTCTGCAACAAGGTTCATCAAGCACACCAAGGATCTCCTGCCGAAGTTATTGCATAAAGAAATCAATCCAACCACTCCGTGCAAACCGAAGGCGCATAAGGTATTCCCCGTTTTTCATTACCTCACTGCAAATCTTTGAAGAATGGCTACTCCAAACATAGTTAAGATCTCTGATAGACCTCGCCCCTCATTCAAGAAACATCCCTACAAATCATTGGAGGTAGATCCACTAGGAGCCTTCTCTAGTGTTCCTCACGGAGTTTTACACACCGAAGACATTAGGGTTTACATACATGCAAGCATTGAGGAATTTGGGGAATTCAAATTAAGAGACCTCTATCACAAGCAGCTGATAGACAATGCTTTTGAGCTTAAACCAGAGTATAAGGATATCCAGAAGAAACAATTTGAGCAATTTATTCATTTCCCCTGCTTTGAAGAAGATGAATGGGTCCGGTATGTACTGAGCAGGATGCATGACAACTTTCTATGGCTAGATAGACCCTGCAAGATCACAAAAGAGGCAATTAGAGCAGTAACTGGTCTATACTCTTCCGGAGGGGTACCTATCCTCAAATCTGTCAAGAACAACATTGTAACTGAGGCCACCGGATCAAAATTTGATAAGAGGGCAATGACCATTGAAGACATCTCGGATCCGAATATCAAATATGCATCAATGATAATAGGATACAAGATCTATCACTCCAGCAGGGAGAATTCTGTATCCGGAACTGCAGTATACACTGCCTATGAAATGCTAAGAAAGAATGCAGAGTATGATCTCTGCGAACTACTGCTAAGCCAATTAATGGAAAATATACAGAAAATCAAGAAGGATAAGAAGAATTCCTTTAAGTATGGTACTCTTATTGTATGTCTATTCTTCTACTTCATGAATGAGCTACCCGGAACAAGTGGATGGGTATGGCAGAATGACAAACCTGTTGCAGTCCAGATAAGAGACTATCTGCATGGACTTGGGGATGCAAAAGTGAGAAATACAGCTCTATGGGGATACTTCAAAAACTTTCAGAGCATGATGCAAGCAAGAGAGAGAATTCCCCAGTCTCTTGTTGAAAAATACAAAGACTCAGTGTGCTTTATGGTTGACACTGATCAGTGCCTAATGGAGGCAGTAGAGCCAAGGACTGTCTGGATCATGCCCATGGGGTATGAAGTAGATGAACAGATAGTGGAGCTGCATGTTCAACACATGCTAAGTCAGCCCAAAGATCCTAAGGCAGAAAGGTTTGGAACCTTTGAGGAGCTGAGTGTAAAAATACATGTAGAACTCAGGGAACCTGAGATTAAAAGAAAGGTGAGAAAAGAAGTAGAGCACATTGCTCAAGGCCTAGGCATCTCAAAGGAGGCACTTGATGCCAGCCGGGAAAAGAGGAGGAAGGCCGAGGAAGAAGAGAAAAGTAAAGAAAGTGCTCCGGTTGGAGCTCCCACCCGGACCAGATCATCAAAGAGATCTGCACCTCCCTCAACCAAAAGTTCAAAACCGGAAGTCCAGGCATCCGGTAAGAGATCCAAGACAAAAGCCACAAGGGCTTATGGAAGCCAAAAGGATGAAGAGGAAACAGAGTCAGATGAGGGAATAAAAGAAATAAAGAAACAGAAAAAGAAAGGATCCGGTAAGCCCTCCACAGGCCAAGACAAGGATGAAATGGCAGAAGGATCTGTTGAAAAGCCCACTCTGTCTCTAGAGAGCATAATCAAGTCGGTCACGGTGGATGGAAACCTTCAACCAATGACTGAATCATATGATGACTTCAGTGAGGCCGACCAAAAGACTCTGCAGGAGGCCACAGTAAAATATCTTAACATATATAATAAGGCTTTCATTGAAATAATATCTCTTATTCCTAAAAGCCTAGAAAAGGAATTGGAAGTAAGAAAGAATAATGCTCATGCTAAAGATCTTGAGATCTGGGAGCAGATAGCTATTCAGCTATATCCTCAAATTGATCCCAAGACAATGAACATTATCTTCAAGGACTGCAAAGATGAGTTTAGAAGCAAAGCCAGGATGAATCAACTCATGCTTGGCGAGACTGACAAAGTGGCCCAAGAAACAGAAGAGATCCTCCGGAAGGCCTTCAAAAGGTTCAATCTTCCGGTTGTAGAGGATTTAGGTACAGAAACAGCTGAGGACTTGGGACCCTCTGCTCCAGAAGAAGTGGCCCATGAACAAACTAGCATCTCTCCTCCGGTTTCCCCTACAGTCTCCGGATCCAAAGAAGAAGAGCAATTACAGGAGAAGGAAGCAGTGGTGAAAGACAAAGAGGTTGACAGTTCTAAGACTGCAGAAGAAAAGAAACATCTGTCTCCGGCAAGAGACACTGCACAAACTGTTCAACAATTTTTGAGCAAAGAAACTTTAGAGATTGATGAACCGGAGCTTCTAAAAGGCCCATTTGATTTTGACTCTCTCTCTCCGGTACAAACAATGAAGATAGCTTCATTTGCAAATGCCAAGGCAAATGAAAAGCTCCTGAAGTCTCATATGGAAGACTGTGAGTTGATAGAGGCTACTTCCGGAGTAGTTGTAAAGATCATGCCGTCAATCCAGATAGATCCGACAGCCTCCACTTCCGGTAATCTAAAACCTTAGTCAGCAGTATTGATACACATTTTGATTCTCTAGAAAAATCAGCTGAAGAAAAGGTCCGGAAGGAATTTTTGGATAAGAGATTTTCAGAAATATTAGAATTAATCTCTAAAGATAGGAAGATTGTAAGCATTGGAATAAAGAGCTTAGAGAATGCTCTTAAGGATGGCGGTGACATCTATAAATTTTGTATATCCTGGTCAAAGGCAACAGCAGCATTTGACAAGAAAATAAAAGAGGAACAGGATAAGCTACAAAGCTTATCTCAAAGCTTTGATCCTCTCTCTTCCTCTATAATAAATCAAGAATGTCAGACTATTGCAGTCTTGAATGAAATAAAGAATCTTGAGAAGGAAAGAAAGAACATCACTAACCGGATGGGAGAACTTAGAAGGATTATAATCCCTAAGTTGGAAACTATGCATGAGGCCATCAGTGATGCTCAGACCACCGCCCAAACAAAAGATCCGACAGATCTCAAGCGGGCAGAAGCTTTTGCATTTTTGTTAAGTGGTCACATTTCAATTTTGGATAGAATGAAGCAAAGTTGGGCTACAGAAATGATCCAATTGCAGACATCCTTTGCAGACATTCTTCAGTATATGTGAGTATGTAAATATGCAGCTAAGTATAAGAAATTTTTGAAAATTTTGATATGCGGACCCTACCCTTTGCCATTGATGTCAAAGGGGGAGTGAGGAGCAGTGAAAAATGAGGAATCCAACTAAGGGGGAGTTCCGGAAATTGTATATAAAGACAGAGCATCAGCAAAGGGGGAGCAGAGTGAAAACACTTAGTCATTTTTCACTAAGTGTTGCCATCAATGCCAAAGGGGGAGATTGTTGGCAAGAGACACTATATGGATTCATGGTTGTTGTCATTGATGGCAACAAAGGTCATCCCACATATCCGCAAGTCATGATGTGCCTCTACCGGAAGTCAGAATAAAGAATGTTGTGGTCCGGTGAAGAAGAACAGAGCATGTGGCAAGGTCCGACAGATTGGTCTGGATCTCTCAGAGGAAGTGTCTTGGTGCAGTGCGGATTTGGGGAAGTCAAGAGGACTACCTTGAGTGGTATATTCCAAGGATTTAGCCTCCGGTGGTGGACAAGGAAAAAGATATGAATGGTTGAGTACCGGATTCCTGAGAGACAGTGAAAACAGAGGAAGAACTGACTGACAGAGTATCAGACTGCTTTCCGGATGTGTTACTGTTGATGACAGAGGTTGTGAAGGCATGAATCATGTTTGGCCGACATGATTAATGATATCTACAAGTATATGCTTGATCCGCATTGCTTGGTGAGGAAGGATTCAGCCGACAGAACAAAAGTTTGTAAGAAACTAGACTGTTCCGGATGCCGACTAGAAAGGTGATGAAATTACTTGTGCGGATATATATAGAGGATGGATTTAGTTGTGAAGTGTGTGTTGATGTGGAGATATATGCGAATAAGTCCAGATAAGAGCAGAGGTAGCAAAAAGGATCCGGTATGTGAAAGATAGCAGAATAAAGAACAGAGGAAAGATGAAGTGCAGCAGATCAGTGTACTAAGCCTAACCGGAACTGAACTCCAGCATATGCAGATGCTTCCAATCAGTTCAAGACTGTGATTCTCATCACTTTGTAGACAGTGTGTCTTCTTGTAGGCAGTGGGCCTCTTGTGAGCAGTGTGCTCGGGCAGTGAGCCCTAATTGGCAAGTGCCATTTTTGTAATTTCCTATTCTTCTAACAGAGAATAATTTTGGGTTAATCACCCCGTGGTTTTCTCCCTTAACAGGGTTTCCATGTCAAAAATACTGTGTCATGTGTTTCTTATTTCATGGTTAATGTTTTTATGTTTGATTTTATGTTGCATCAATTAAAAGGAAAGTTCAATAAGGGAAATAATTAGGATAACTGATTCACCGCCCCCCTCTCAGTTATCAACAGAACCTTGGTGCAACCACTATTGTGAAGATAAAGATCCTATCCATAAAGGAATAACTAGAGCTAAAGGGTTGATAGAAAAATCCTTCTATTACCATGGATGTAGGAATTTGGCATGGAAGAATTAGCACAATGTTCATGCGACATAATATGCCCCACCACAAATTACAAATGAGCAACCTCTGATTAGCTACCCTCTAAATGATAATAAAGGATATTGTATCAACTATAGAGGAGGACATGGTAGAGGAGGAGGCCGTGGACAAAGGAGAAGAGAGGACACCACCTATTTTTGGTGTGGCCAGATGGGACATTATGCTAATGAATTTCAAGAGGAGAAAAAGAAGAGTTATGAATTTTGTGGTGACTCTAGTCATGTCCTGTTCACTTGCACTAGAGCACAACAATATTTCAAGAATGCTCCACTACAAAGAAAAAGTGAAGAAATATCTAGTCCTAATACAACAAAAGGAGTTAAAATCATAAGAAAGGTACTTAGAAAAGAAGCTCAAGAAGCTAGAAGATGTGTGAAAATTGGAGTAGATGAAGAAGATGCAAGAAACCAACTATTATTAATAGAGGAGGAACAATTAGACAAAGAGTATTTGAAAAGAAAGGAAGAATTAAGGAAGCAAGATATTACAAAATATAGGAAGAAAAATAAAGTTGCGGTAATTTAACTAGAAGGGGATTGACACAACAAAAGGAAGAATACAAAGAGATAAGATAAAAGAAGAGGAAGGAGAAGATGAAGAAAGAGAATATTTTCCAACAAAAGAAAAATATGACCAAATAGCCAAAGACACTAGAAGGATAATCCTACAAGAAAAAAGGAATGAAGACTATTGCAAAGCATGTTTTTTAGAAAAGGAAGCTCAACTCTTAAAGGAATTGGAAAACTTTGTGAAGGAAGAAAACATCCTTGAAAAATTAAAAAAATTCTCAAAATACTAGAACAAAACAAGAAATACAAATTTTAGACCTCAAATTAGAAGTATGTCAAAATCATCAAGAAGATGGAAGAATAAACCAATTTTGATTGAACTCTAAGTGAATAATGAACATTTCAAGAACGTATTGCCTGATGTTGGAGCAGATGTTAGTATCATACCTACAAGAATTTAGAAAACTAACACTCTATGAAACCCCTTATAATATTACCCTTGCAGATGGTACCACTATTAGTACGGTTGGGACTTGGAGAAATGTAGAAGTTTACTTGATGGGAATCAAGAAGAAGGTGGACATCAAAGTAATAGAGATGAAGGAACCTTTTGATATATTCAACATTCTATTGAACCTAGAATGGTTCATTAATTATAATGGGACAATAGACTCTTGTAAGGAGGAGATATCATTTTTTGACAATGAAAAAGCAATGCATATACCCTTATACACTTATATGATTAATGCATACATAGAAGAAGTGATGCAAGAGGAAAGTGAAGAAGAAGATTTGAAGGTCCTATATACTTTGAGAATTCTTATTAAAGATACTATGCATGAACCCAATTTAGAAGGGGAAAAAAAATTGGATAGCAACAATTGCAACACTAATGTGAAGATGCAATGGAGGCTTGGCTTTGGAACAAACCAGAAATTGAATCTAGAAAAATATTAGGTGTAGGAAGGCCTTGTAGCTTGAGGAAAGTTGAGAAAAACTCAACCATGTTATTGTAAATAATGGTAACCCATTATAGAACTTAAGAATTGAAAGTAGGGATGAAATCCAACAACATGCTAAAATTTCACATCATTTGAATCACATCTCATGTGGCATTTCACATATAAAGCTTCCCTGGTGCCCTAGCATAGGAGACCTATTGACATACCTAGAAAGTATGGAAAAGATATTCGAAAGGGAAGATTTCATACTTGAATAACTTTAAGATACTTTAGTATGTAGCACACAAAGATGGTGGTATACTCACAAACCTAATATCCCAACTTGGAAAGCATTTACAATTCTTGTAAAAATTAGATATCTACCAAAAGAGGGAGACTGGAAACTCACTCCAAAATACTATGACAAGATTGAACCTCAGATACACCTATAAAATTGCATTAGGGAGTGGACTAATAGAAGAGAATATAATGAAATACTTTACACAACTTTTCTATTGGACACTATCACCTATTGCAAAAATGGTATATTAACCAAGAAAAGAGAGGAGAAACAAGAAATTGGGCCATGGTAAAAAGTGACTTATGTAAAACACTTGCATTTTATAACCATGACAAACTTATTCACACTACACTCTATAAGATGAAATAAATAATTCTATCTCTAACAAAAGAAATTATTAGTAGTGAAAAGAAATATTAGACTATTCCACCAAAGGGAAAAGTAATTTAGAACTTGATAGAATAGATAGATATGGTGGAAATCCCACCACAAAAGTTATGTGGTACTTCAAGGAAGACTAGGGAACCTGACCCAAAAGTTGAAAGTAGAAGAGGAGGAAGGAGAAAGGGAGATAGCTACTAAGAATGTGCAAGAAAATAAGTACTTCAATGAGCCATTAAGGACTAGAGAACAAAACATAGCTATAGAGGAGAGCCCCAAATTGGCCAAAATTGGATATTAATAGGATGACAGATAAGTAATGCAAGTGGTGGAAGTGTTAAAGGAATATCAAGACCTATTTCCTTGCACTTTTACCAATCTTAAAGGAATTAAGGAACAGGTAGGAATGATGAAAATACAATTGATGGAAGGACCAAAACCACAAATAAAAAGACCATATCGACTAAATCTTAATGTCAAGACAAGAGTAGAAGTTGAACTCGACAGAATGTTAGCAGGATGTATTATCAAATATGTGGAAGATGCAGAGTGGATAAGCCCTATGGTGGTACAACACAAGAAAACTAGTGAAATAAGAGGCTACATTGATTTTAGAGAATTGAATAAAGCTTGTATCCACAACCATTTCCCAACCCCTTTTATAGAAGAAATCTTAGAATCCGTAGCAAGAAGGGAGATCTATTCATTTATAGATGGATTCTCAGGATACCACCAAGAAAAATTCTAGGAAGACCATACAAAAATTACATTTGCAACCAAATGGGGATTATTCATTTATGGTGTAATTCCATCTAGTTTGAAGAACACACTTGTAGTGTTCAATAGAATCATGATAAATGCATTCAAGGACTTTATTCACAAATTTTTGGAAGCATATTTGGATGATTGGATAGTATATGGGTTAATCAAAGATCATGTTCAAGTACTTAGGCTAATGTTAGAGTGATGCAGAAGCTTGAAAATTTTATTAAATTTGAAGAATTGCATATTGAAGAATTTTATTATATCATATCCAGGTAAGGATTGATGGTTGATCCACTAAAGATAGCAATAATCCTAAACCTTCTAGCTCCAAAAATAGTAACAAAAGTAAAAAACATTTCTAGGATACATTGCATATCATGGAAAATTCATCAAGGGATATGCGACAATTGCTATACCAATAGAAGCACTCCTTAAGAAGAGGACAAACAAAACTTTCCAATGGATGAGTAGTGTTAAGAAGCCTTTGACACATTAAAAAAGAAGATTGTAGAGGCACCAATATTAGTTTTTCTAGATTGGAACATCCCTTTCCATGCACATGTGGATGCATCAAGCACCACAATAGGATTAGTATTAGCACAACCAAGAGGAAATAAAGACCATCCAATTCATATGCTATCTCCAAATTGTCACAAGTAGAGAGAAATTACACTATGATAGAAAGAGAGGCATTGGCTATGGTTTATGCGCTACAAAAGTTCAAACACTATCTATTATTCACTCTATTTATATTCTTTATAGACCATGATCCACTTAAGTACTTGATGAATAGACCAACAATACAAGGGAGAATCTATAGATGGCTACTTTTGTTTCAAGAATTTGATTTCAAAATTATGGTGAAACCATGAAAAGATAATCAAGGACCAAACTATCTATATAGAATTGACACAAGGCAAGAGCCAAGACAAGAAGAGGAAGAATTACTTAGTGCAATTTTGTTCAAAATCAATATGGTACCAAAATAATTAACAAAAGGTAGCATAGTTATTATCCATAAGACAATTCCTAGAACATTATTCTAAAAATGAAAGATATAGGATTTTGTAGAAGTCATTACCATATATCTTGATTGAAGGAGAACCACATACCATAGGCAAGGATGGAATTATAAGAAGATTTGTCTTAGAACATGAAAGAAACATAATTTAGGAGAAGGAACTACAAGAAAGGTTTTATTGGTAGGATTATGGTGGCCTACACTATTCAAGGATGGAAATAATTATGTGAGACAATGATGTTGGAAACAATGTAGATAATTGAGAGGGGGGTGAATCAGTTATCTTAAATATTTTAACTTTATGTTCTTTAACAATTAGTGTAGCATCAAAACATATAAGCAAACATAACCATGAAAGCATAAATAAAATCAACACACATAACACAATGATTTTGACATGGAAAACCCTGTTAAGGGAAAAACCACAGGGTGACTAACCCAAGATTATATTCTCTGTTAAAAGAATAAGAAGTACAAGTGGCACTTGCCAATTAGGGCTCATTGCCCGAGCACACTGCCTATAAGAGACTCACTGTCTACAAGGATATAGAAGGTAACCAGATGTTTGAATTGAAGAGAGGCATCCACATATGCTAAGGTTCAGTTCCAGTTAGGCTCAATATACTGATCTACTGCACTTCATACTTCCTCTATTTTAGTGTTGTTGTTCTGTCACATACTGGACTTGTATTACTACTTCCACATGTCTCTCTGCCTTTTTCTGCACACTATATATACACCACAGACCTTTATACCGAAATCCATCTGGTATATATATCCGCACCAAGCATTTCAACATCTTTCTAGTCGGCAGCTGGAATACTTAAGATCTTTACTAAATACTAGTCTGTCAGCTGAATCCATGCTTAATATGTGATGCATATCAAAAATATAGATGTAGAAGTCATCAATCATGAATGATCCCTCAAGAAGCTTGATCACCATCAATTTTTCATCTGGATTAAAGTCTGATGCTCTACCGATTAGTTCTTCCTCAGTCTACTCCACCTGTCAGAAACCCAACACTTAGATGCTCATATCTTTTCACTCTTTTATCACCAGAGGCTCAATCTCTGGAATGTAGTAGTCATGGTACTCCTCTTGACTTCCCCAAGTCTGCACTTTGCTGAGATACATCCTCTACAAGATCCGGACCTGATTGTTGGACCTTGTTGCATGCTCTGTTCTTGCTCACTAGACCAAAACACTCTTCAATCTGACTTCTGGTAGAGACACACTATGTGCTGTAGATGTGTGGGATAAACTTTGTTGCCATCAATGACAACAATAATGAAGCCACACAGTGTCTCTTGCCAACAAATGAGACATATGTCAAAGAGTAGGAAACCCTACTATAAGAGATGAGATTCTCTTGTGTCCAGTACTAGCACAAGCCCCATTTAAGAAACTAGAAATTGACTTCATTAGACCTATTGATCACCTTGTACAGAAATCAAAAGCAAGATTCATCATAGCAAGAGTTGAGTATCTCAGAAAATAGGTGGAAGCATAAGAAACTAAAGATTGCACTACCTAGACCACCACAAAATTTATTTTACAAAATATTATAACAAGGTTTGGTTGTCCACTTAGCATAACAAGTGACCAAGGAAAACATTTTGTCAATATAACACTTATGGAACTACAAGTGAGACATTAAACAAAATTATAGGTACCACACTTACAAAAATGTGTAATAGTAACACCATAGACTAGGACACCAAGATATTAACATTATTATGGGCCTATAGAATAAATTATAAAAGACTCATAAAATTTTATCCATTTGAATTAGTATATGGAGTTGATGTGGCATTACCCATCTAATACATTGTACCAAACTTGAGATTAGATAATAGATTGCAGTTGAATCAAGAAGAATCCCTACAAGAAAGACTAAAGGAATTGGGAAAATTAGATGAGAAAAGACTGCTAGCAGCCTACAATCAAAGTTGAAGAAGAAGCACCAAAAAAGCATGGCATGATAGAAATTTGTGGTAGAAGATTTTTCAAATAGGTGACACAGTTCTCCTATATGATAACAAGTTTAAGTAATAAGGGAAATTGAAAATGTCATGGTTGGGACCATACATAATTTTGGATATAACCAAGTCTAGAGCTATTAAGTTATAAATGTTGCAAAATGAACCATTAAAAGTTTATGTTAATGGTGCAAGAATTAAACATTAATATAAAGAAATATAAGAAAGAAAAACCTATGAAAAAGTGACATAATTTGTAACATATTATAATATAGACATAAAGTTACATTGTGTGAATAATAGTCCAACGAGAAGACTAGTGTGAGGATAACAAGTAGGTAAGTGCGGTAAATGCACAAGCCTCACCAAAGATCTATAAAGTTGACGCATTCCAAGCAAAAATCACATGAAATTTGTGAAGGGCATTGTTACAAAGTGAAAAAAGAGAATTATGGAAGAAAAAAGTAATTTGCAGGAAGGAAAAGAAAGGAAAGTCAATAGAAAAGATGGAAATGCCCATTATGGTTGATGTAGTAAACAACCCTCGACCAAAATACAAGAAATACCCCTTCAAAGCAATGGAGACAGAACTGGATGGAGCATTCTCTAATGTGCCTGTCAATGTTATATACATGGAGGATGTAAGGAAGTATATATATGCCAACATTATAGAGATTGACCACATAACCTTTGAGCCTCTTCACATAACACGACTGAAACCTAGATTTGAAGAATATCTTTCACAGTACCAACAAATCTCCAAATTCAAGTTAGATGCATGGAAGGAGTTTCTTGACTTCATAGTATAATAGACTTGGATTCACATAATTCTGATGGAGTCAGGTTGTCATTGATGTCAAAAAAAAAGTGTTCTTTCAGGTTGTCATAGATGTTGGGATTGATCTTCATATCAGGACATCAATATCATCAAGATAGTCAGGAGTTATGAAGAATAATGTTAGTTCATGTTTTGATAAGATCATCATCATGTGCAGGGTTGATATTGGTAAACTTTTGAGTAGGAGACATCATCTTGCAAAAGTTCATCATCTTGTGTGTTCTTTCCATCACAACTTGTTCAGTATGGTTGATATAGATGATATGATATGCAGTGAAACACAGTAGTCTTCATCATGATGTTTGTTGTTTGGCATTCTCTGCAATAAGGTTGGATCAAGGATTGGTTTCATCATGGTAGAAGTGATCTCAGGAGTAATACTAGTTTATTTGTGTTGGTCAGAAGATCAATAGAGATCAAGTCATTATATTCATGTTAAGGTTGTGCTCAAGACAAGACATGAAATGTGATCTTCATTCATTGGTTTACTTGGTCTACAAAGATTGTCTTCACAATCATTTTGGAAAGATCATTTTGGACAGTGGGATCTTGCTTTATGTTATCCTGAATTAATTTGATATCATGGTCCCTTACAAATGGCAGTGGCTTGATACAAATAACACGGTATGGTCTTCATTTGATATCAGTTGTAGTTGAAATCTGATGTGATCTCTGTGCTTTCAGTTGTAGTAACATTGGTTGGCTCATCTTGATTGGTTTGTTCTTCATCTTCTTAGTGGGCTTTAAATTTGACATTGTTAAGCAAGGAGTTTGATTTGCTCTTCCATAATTCAGATGCAAGTGATCAAAATTAGTTATAAATGCAGATACATGATCTTTTTTTCAGAGGTTAGATGTTTTATGATAAAGGTTTCATGTTTATCCTTCATCATTTAAATCCTTAGCTTACCTTTTATCATCATGTATCTAACTCCGAGTAGACTGTCATTGAGGACATGCACTTTATGTTTTAAAACATTTGTGACTTGAGCTAGCGGGTAACTCACTTAAGATTCACCTGTTAGAGGGCTACCATCACATGACGGTGACCGGCCCTTTCTTAAAGCTTCGGTCTTTATATGATATGTGGAGCACGATTTAAAAAGAAAGCATTGAAAATGCTTTATATTGTGAAGGGCCCGCGATGCATTCAAAAGGGAAGTTTTTGTTTTTAAAGTTAGAAACTTTATTATCACCGATGGAGCAAGTTTTGCATATAGGTGGGCTTTCAATGTGTTTGAATTTAAACTTACCACCGCCAAAAGTTTAAAAGGGCAACGGTTTGTGTGAGGCCAATGTATTAAGAAAAAGCTATTTTTCTTCCTTGAAAATGTGTGAAGAGTTTAGAAACTTTTTGAAGACCGATTCAAGATAAATAATTTCTTTTTTAAAAAAACTTAGTAATTTCCTTTTTGGTCAGTTCTTTTTGTCATAAATGTAAGGAGTTTTTTTTTAAGGAGATTTTTTGTCTTTATGAAGAGATTTTTGAGTGAAGTGTTAAAAGGAAAAAAATGCTTTTAATAATTTTTGTCTCTGAGTATGAATCCAAACATGAAGAGAAATTGGGAGAGATTATTTTTGTTGCAGATTGGATAAAGATTTTTTATTTTGCAGGAGATTTTTTTTGAAGAAGAATTTGAAGAGGATAATGAAAAAATTGTTTGAAGAAATTTGCAAGAGTTTTGTGTTTTGGAGGATATGAAACATCATGCAGAGATTGTAGATATGAGCAGAGAATATGAAGAGTTTTTCAATAGGGTTTGATATTATATGATCCTATTTTTAGATGGTTTTATGCAGGTATTGAAAAGGTTTTCATGGAGAAGATTTGTCCTGTAAGAAAATAAAGAATTCTATTTTATGAATCAGGAAGGAAATAATGTATTGAAGTTGGTTGTTAATATTTTGTGAAGATAAAGAGTTTATTTGTAGGGAGATGAAGAAATTGAAATGAAGGGTCTCAAATATGAAAAGATATTCTTTCATCTTTAAAAGGAAATATAAATGGGTTTTTGGTTTCGTGAATCTGAAGAATGTGAAAGGTTTTGGATTAGATATATGTTCTTTTATTTTTGCAGGTGACAATATATAAGATGCATTGTTTTTTGAAGACATTAAAAAGTGAAGATGAAAGGATAAAATGATCTTCAGTGAGAGCAAATGACTGTGCAGAATGTGAAAGGTGAAAAGACATCCAATTTGCATATAATAGTTTTTCAGGTGCATTGATTGGATGACTTGCAAGACAGAGATGAAACATACAGAGTAAAGTAGTGTTGTTGAGCATATCAGAATACAGGATTGATATGCAGTGTTGTTGAATGGAATAGAATACAAGATTGATATGCAGTATTGTTGAATGGATCAGAATACATGATTAATTTACAGAGAAAATTGTTTATAGAGATTTGTATATGGAGCTTGTTTGCAGAAGTATGTAAAAGAAAATGGTCTTGATTTGAAAATCAAACAAGAGGTATAAGGTTGTATACAATGGTGCAAATCTGATTGAACAACAATCATGTCTTGCACACAAAGTTTGATGTTTTGTTTATAGTGATTGTGTTTGCCAGTGAGGCACAGTATGCCTATGAGGCTTGTGGTCAGTGAGACCTCTGTATATGTCAGTGAGACATTTGTAAGAAGATTTTTCATTTAAGCCAGTGAGGCAGTTCTGGAGTGGTTTTTCTACCCCTGGAGGGTTTTCCACTCGTGCATATCTTGTGTCATTATTCATATTGATCATCTTTGTGTGTGTTTGATTTACTTATGAAGTTTTGTTCTTTTTTTGTATTCATAGTCATGTGCATTGTACAAATCAATGGTATCTTTCTTTTGAGCTCTGAAAGTTGAAGTTTAAACAAAGGTTTTGAAAATTCACACAACATTGATTCACCCCCCCTCTCGGTGTTGCCCTTGATTCCTACAAATTCTATGTTATATCCATGACAACTACTTGAATCTAGACAAACCCTATCAAATCATGAAGAAAGTAATCCATGTGGTCACAAATTTGTGGAACAAGGGTGAGTGAGCAACCAAAAGGCCAAAGAACTCACAGGAGCAACACCAAATGGAAGGAATTTCTCCATCAAAAGAATAATAAACCCAACAGTAAGGTATGAAACCCTAGGTATCACCCATAAAATATACTACACGAATAGAGAAGGATCCACTAAGGGGATGGCCATCTTGACTACATATGATATGGTAGTAAAAAATAATGAGTTTGATTTGTGGGAAGTTCTCTAAGAGAAATTTATGGAGAACATCACTAGGACAAAGGGATTTGACCACTACCCATTTTGGTATGGTTCTCTCATCATATGTTTATCATTCTATTTCATAAATGCCCTCCCAGGGTTTGTAGGAAAAATATGGGCACAATATTCCACAGTTGCGACGCAAATAAATGATCATTTTAGACACTTCAAGGTGCTACTTCCTACACCAAATTATACTAGGGTTTCTTCAAAGATTTCCAAAAAGAGATGCAAGCAAGGGATCACATTTTATATGACATGGTGAGGAAATATGCACATGGTATTACTTTTGTGGTGGACAAAGGTCACATTTTCATGGAGGTGGTAGAGTTAGTGATGTGTTGATACATGTTAATGCTAGAGCATTATTATTTCTTCCTGAAGACAAAATTGTGGAGAAATTTAGCACATATAAAGAGTTTATAGACAGACAAGCAAATCATAGGGTCAAATAACAATTGGAGAAGAATAAGGAAAAGTTGCACAAATAATGGGGATTCTAGCTAGACCCCAACCCATTAGAGGTAATAGAAATATCTAATTCTCCCACAGTAGAAGTTGGATCACCACAAGTATGTCACTTTGAGTCTCTTAAGATGGAATCTACTAGATTTGAGATAAGGGATTCCCAAACATCTAAATCACTAAGCAAATAAGAATTGGAAAGTCACTCTTTGTTGTCATCTACAAGGAGAAAGATACCAACACATTTCACATCACCACAACAATATAAAAAGGTGCCTAAGTCTCCTACAGGAGAGGAAATAGAGGCTCTCTTGCAAATGAGTAGTGAAAAGAAAAAGGTGAGTCACCCTAATCTGGAAAGAAGCAACAAGCCAAGATGAAGTACATTAGGGCACCAACAAAGACAATAGACACTATGTAAACTGATAAAAAATTAGAAGAAGAGGTAGCTATAAAGAAACCATCTTCAAAGAAATCCAAGGGACCTCCTCAATAAATAGCTACCACAACAAAGAAACAAAAGACACAAAGCAAAAGAAAACATAGCAACAAGTAGAGAAACAAGAAAAAAGTAAACAAAAGCAAATAACAGAGGAAAAAGAAGAGTTATTGGATGCATAAAAACTATTCAAATCACTATTTAACCCAAACATCCTCCTCACCACTACATAGATGTATCCCTTAGTAAATATAGAGAATAAAACTATAATTATCAAGGTAATGATAGACTATATCCTTGCTTCATTGCAAACACTTGTAGAGATAATCAAAGACTTTCTAGAGAAATTAGTAATAGTTCTGAAGTAGAAAAGGGAAGAAGCAGTGAGGACTAAAGAAGAAATAAAAAACAAGCCCTAGATGCAATTACAATAAAATTATTTCTAGAGAAAAAGACAGAGTTGAAACAATTATAGAAGGAAGAGTTGAGATCTAAACATAGAGTAGACACACACCTATCTCAGGAGAAAGAAGCCATATAAAAAGTGAAATAGGAAACTATGGAGGCTACACAAAAAGACTATACCACTTTATTGAAGGAAAAAGAAGAACAAATGCAAAAGGAGAAAGAGAAGGAAGAGAATCTATTTGTGGAAATAAAGGGAGGAGAAACAACAAAAGGAGAAAGAGGCACAACAAAAGAAGAAAGAGCAAGATAAATAGTAGAAAAAACAAGATGAAGAATAAAAAGTATTGCAAGAAGAACATGTCGAACAAGAGTTTTCACAACAATTGCCTCCATCACCTCCACCACAATCTCCATATCAGGACATGATGAAGCAAATCAAACATTTTTTAGCAAAACAAAAGTAATTACAACCACTCCCACCTCATATAAGCCTATAACTTCCAATCACAAACCTTGCACAAATTTCACCACTATAGATATTATAATTAGGAGACATGTTGTAATCAATAGTAAGAGAGGAACTATTCAAATAGCAAGTGGATATAGTCGACATAGTGAAAGATGTATTAAGCACATTATAGGCAACATCTCCATAAATTATCAAGGATACCTCAGCTACTTTGTCACAACTCATAATTCATAGAGTATATGGTGCAAAGGGTATAGAACCAAGAGGATGTAGTGAGAGATAAATTGATGGAGGAGATCAAGAAGAAATAGATTGAAGAAATGTGGGAGAAGTGTGCTACTACACAACCAAGTTAGAAGTAGAAATAAGGAATATGCAGACAACACAGTCAAGTGAAAAATATTTATATCAATTTTGTTTGGGATGGATTGCAATAATAGAAGTCTTGAAAATGTAGCTTGAATAGATTAAGAACCAAATCATGCAGCAAGCATTCACCTATGATGTTCAAAAATATCAAGATGGCTGCCAATGAGTATTCATTGAGACCCTTCACAATCAATCCCAACAAGTTCAAGATTAAAAGGAAGGACTCAGAGCCCAAATAAAGAAACATAGAGAAGTAGTTAGCCTCCGCCTTTCTCATCTAACAACTCTACTAGTAGAAATACTAGAGATAGTAGAAGAATGAGAGACAACTTTACTTAACATCAATAGTCAAATAAAGCTGGTGTAGCAAGGGATTATCCAATGGGAGAATATATATACTCATATGCAAGGAATATATAAGCATATTATACCATGAAGTACAATAGTATCCTATAATTTTTTAGTACAATTTGTCAACTTCAACAGGATAGAGCTAGGATGTCTTTAGGAAAATACAACATTTCAAAGGGGAGATGATTTTAGTAGGATAAAACTGACATGGAAGCAAGAATCACCCACTGCAAAGAGATTGTGACAACAACTCATCCAAAAGAAACAAGGAATATAAGGAGACACAACCCTTACTTGAGTATAAGTAAAGGTTTTGTAAATGAAAAATGTAACATATACAAGGATATACAAGAATAGATAGAACATATATGAGTATGAATAGGAGATAGATAGAGTAGATAGGAATATGATAGAATGATATAAGGAAGGAACAAAAAGTAACATGAATATAGGAGGAAGGAACAACAAAGAGTAGATATGGATATAGAAGCCAACTGATATTGTAACATGGTTGTTGATAATATATATACCATATATTTGTTGGACTCACTTATGATGTGTTATGTGTAACCTATGGTTGTTAGTAACTTTATTTTATTAATTGTACATGTTCTTTCTTGCCACAACCTTATGTAATCGACCACACTCATTGTGACCCTCTTATTATCCCTAGCATTGGGGTATATGTACAACATTTTAAGTACCTAAGCATAGATCTCTGATCTGTACCCATACTTGCCAACATAGTCTATACACAAAGATTGCTTGGCTAAGAGAAAAGGTTGCGGCAATAAAAAGTGTGAATAAAAGAAAAATAATACTAATATTAATTGAAGAATGCTTTCATAATAAAAACATAAATAAGTATTCTAGTAGAGAATATACACATGGAACAAGATTTAACATGGGGAACCCTTTTGGAAAAACCCACCAACAAATAACACCACTCTTCTTGTATTCGTAGTAACAAAATTACAATATAATTAGAGAATTTTTCTTGTGCTATTAAGGATATCTTCAAATCACTTCCTATATTTATTTTGATGGCATGTACCTATCTTCCAGTCAGCTCTTATTTCATCCCATCCTAAATTCTCTTTGTTTAGGCAAGCAAGCATTAAGAGAACTTACTATGGAAACCAAGAGTCTTTTCAACTTCCAAGGTAAACCCAAAAGCTCTTGCAATCCAAGTGCCCAAATTGACCTTTCACCTTCCATGAGTTTGTCTTGTTTGCTTAAGATTACATGTCTTCATGTGATCCCCGTACATACATTAAATTCATTTCCCCAATGTTACATACAACAACTTCATATGAAAACATTGCTTTATCCAAAGTGTGACATCCCACAACTTTAAAAAATATAAATACTTATGCAAGGTTTACAACACCTTTCTCTATAGTGCATATACATGGCATCGTCTTGACACATGAGCACATACCATCAAGCATATTTAGTAACATGGAGTCTCACAAGTAGGTCTAAGCCATCGGTGGGAAAGGAATAAGAGTCCCCCATAGTTAAAAACTCACAAATTTCACAAATAAGCATAGGCTAGACTCTAGATTTTGGATTATAGGGAGCTATTATACACTAATTTGTAAAAACTCTCAAGATATATATATAGACACATACACATTGATTTTTGACCTAGATTTTGTATTATGAATTTGTATAATGTTTTCTTTTATTTTTATGCACTTGGATAGTTTATAACTTGTTTATGTTCTTATGTGTTATATTTATTATGAGATGCAATGAACTAATATGTAATGAATTTACCCTTTTATTTTCATGTTCTTTTTTAATTTCTACTTTGTGAAGAAACTAAGATAGTAATGTTGCTAAACATAATTCCAGCCTTATGGGGTTAGGAATGGAAGGTTATTATTCAAGTAATGGGAAGGATAAAAGACAACATGTTTTGTAACTTTTGCAGTGGGCAAGAGATCGATCTTGGTCTATAATAATTATGATTAAGGGAAATTAAATTTCATCTTTATAGGTCTTGGTATATACTTACATCAAAGATAGCCAACATGTCAAGCCAAAGGGGATGGGAGGATCTCAACAAGGGGAATTTGTCTAAAGAGATTTTGAATGTTAAAGAGATTTATTTTGTGCCACTAGATTTCTTTTTCCTTTTATTTTTTTAACTGTGACCCCCTTATCCTAGACCCATGCAATAAGGAGGATATGAGGGCTCACCACCAAATGCTAGACCTAGGTGAGTAAGGACACTCTATGACCCATATCCTTGGACCCATAAAAGTAGGAAAATTATATGAGGGATCACCACCAAAGGCCATGGAAAGAGAGTGGAGAGTGGGTGGATCGTGTTTTGTAAATATTATGCTCCTATTCTCAATCCCATACAACTAAGAAAATTAAAGGGCTCATCACCAAAGATCAGGAATATGTGAGCACTCTATTTTATAAAGACAATGACTTTTTAGTAAGTTCTCTTTTATTCAATTAGCTCATAGTAGGTTAACTCTTTGGGACTTTACTCTTGATAATATTGTGAAAGCTAGGATGATTTGCCTATAAACTCTAGACTAGATTGTGGGCTTGGATATTTGATAATAGGATTTAGGAAATAATACAAGTATATGAACAAAGATATATCTCCCACTTGAAGCAAATATAGAAAATAAATTTAGGAATAAGGGTTTCTATAAATGATAAATGCACTAATGTACTATGTAATGCAATATTTCACATTTTTATATTTTTACTTATAATATGTTCTAGAATGAAATGCATTAAGTTCTTTGCTTTGAATTTTGAATAAATAGGAAGTTCCATTACTTAATTTTCTTTTAAGTAAATAAAGGTTTAACCATTTTGATTTGGTATTTAGACTTTTAGGATTACTTGTTCTAGACATTAAATTGTCAAATTGACAGGAAAATCTTGATTAGGCTAATCAGTATTTTTTTATCTAACACTTGAATTTATTTGATGGTCTTATGACCTAAGGGAGCAAATACATGTTTACAAAAGTAATGAAAAGGTGGATCCTCAACTCCCTAAGTTTAAATTATACAATTTTTTTAAGTCTTGTTTATGGGGATTATAGCTAGTCCTATAGGTACATAATTTCTAATTGAGTGGAGGTCAAAAGGGAGGACAAATGGTTGGTCTTTCTCTAATAACCTAATGCAAACATGGCCAAACAGTCTAATGAAGGATTATCCAACCATGCCACCAAATGAACATATACGCAACAAACACAATGAAATAATAGAATAATCACATGTTTCTTATTCATTCAAAGTCACAATAACATTACAATCTACCGCAATGGGATTCCAACATCCCAGGCCTCAGATGTTTGATTACAAATGATATGAATTACAAAATTTAAAATATTTTACAATAGAACTCCATGCCAATCTATCTTATACTTTCTTTTCTGACTTATAATGGTCTTCAAAGATGTTTATATATCAATTACTAGCCTTAAGAGTGATCTTAGTCACTCAAAAGGTGGTTTCCAAGCTCAATGCCAAATGAAATGTGTTTATGAATCTCCCAATATAATGTGGTGAATATGGATTGATGGATCTTGATGTGGTTCACACTATAAGTACTCTTGGACCCACTGTACCTTGATATGTGTTCCTTTGTTGCAACAAACTTTGAGACGCTAGTGCAAGCCACGAATAGTGAAACTCAGTGTAAGCTTGTTAAGATCGATAGTAGTTCAGAGATCAAATAATTCCATTGTGGTGATAAAAATCTTCTAGGAAGTGAATGTGATGTTAGTGGATTATTTTAGACCACATATTCCAAACCACAAGGTGAGATCATCAAGTACAGTGAAATACAGTGGAATCTTTAGTGACTAGCTATTGACAGAAAAGTAAAAGAAAACTTGCAAACAAACAAACAAGTAAAAAAATATTTTTGAGTGATGCAAGATAGCTCTTACACCTTGGAATTTTCTTGCATCAGACAATTAGTTTTGACTGAAGAGTGAGTCCCTCACTTTCCAGTGGCTAGAGAGAAGCCAAGATGGTCTACCTCAACCTTTGAAATCTAGGATGAGTGTTCTCTAGGCCTTTGTTTCCAATTCACTAAATATTCTTCATATTATCTATTACTTATGCTTCTTCCAATCTTGCTATCCATAATCTCCTCAATCTCCTTCTTTTATTGTTCCATCACAATATTTGATTTTGTAATTTTACTTCTATGTCATTGCCCTCTGGCTCACCTTAATAGTACTAGTATAGGTATACAATATTGAACGCTAGTGATATGCCTAAGCCTTCTGGTAATTCCACTTCATATGCATTTCTTAAATCAAATATTTTTATAAATCTTCAAGGGCCAAACTTCTTCATTTTTAGTTTGGTGTATGTTCCAACTTAAAATCTTTCCTTTTCCAGATATGCCATTACTTCTTACCCAATCATAAATTCCTTGTGTCTTCTTTTCTCATTAGATTTCTCCCTGTATCTTCCATTCATCTTCTCCAAATGACTTCTTACTTTTGTTGGAAATATGTGTTGTCATTGATGTCAACACTCAGAGTGATGTCAGCACTCAATTTGTGGTTGTCTGATGTGGTTTATGTGAATTATTATGTTGATGGTATGATGCAGTGATGATTTCTATTGTTCATGGTTGGATGTCATATCGTGTTCATTGTCAGTAGATATGTAACATCCCGCTACGTAACCCCAAAGGGTAAGAGCCAAAAGAGGAGAAGATTAAAAAAAATTGACATAAGTGGACAACATACACAGATTTGGTTTCTGATTTGATAGATCGACAACATCCAGCCAAGTATGGCCGAATGCACAACCTGAAAGAGAGGACTAATTCACTCTTCAGAGGAAACATTAAAACAACTACGTTCATTTTAAACACCAAATCAAATGTTCCTAATCCCATATCTAATATAAACATGAATCCATAAGCATCATGGCACAAGCGGATCTAATACCCATACTGAAATCCGTAAACCAAAAGGAAACATCTCATTTCTTCTCATTAAATTCAATGATTACAACATCTCTCTTAAGAGAGTACCATTACATAATTGCATATACAATTACAATGATATATTCTAGAATATGATACAAATACAATAACATAGTCCTGAATATCATACAAGGACTAAATGGGTACAGTAACTGAATGAAGTAACAGAGAGAGAGAACATCTCCACTGGTACTCCAAAACATGTTTACCAGTCCCCAATGGTGGTGGCAACACCTCCCAACCATGTGGATGCATAAGAGACCACCCCACCATGCCCGGAGATAGTCACAATGCCCAAATGGAAAAATAACGACAAGGGGATACAAGACGGCCAACACTCACATCAGACACAGAGCAAACATAGAGAACAGTGCATACATCCAAAGTCATAACACAGGTGTACTCATCCAAGTCATAGGTCGGGTACTACTCACGACTGCTAAGGTACTAGATACTAGAGTGTAATCATATGGAGTGTCATCATGCATTCTCAAAGGGATGGCACCACACGGAACCAAGTACTCCTCTCATATAGATGAGGAGACTCAATCGTGCCTGAATCCACGCCCCATAGACAGATGATTTGACGCCCCATAGACGGATAGGCCTTCTCGTTGCATCCTTAGCCTTTACAAGTGCTCAAGGCCATGCATGAGGACTAATTATCTTATTAATGTTTTTACCCCAATATTTTCATTTAGTTATCACTTATTAATGTAACTCTACTACTAGTTCCCCTGGCAACCACTTACGGGCCCCGAGCCCGTAGAGAGCCACTCCAGACGACCACTCTAATGCCTAGACCTAGATCATCTCGTGTAACCAACGAGGAATCCAAAATGACTAAGAACACTAAGTTAAAATTTTAAAATAGTAAAGATGAAAAATATGGTCTACAATACAAAAGCTTGCGGTAACAATGTAGTTTATTGAAAATAACCCTTTGCCAGTAAGATCAATTTTGTAATAACTCCAGTGACCCCAATTTGGTCACAATTCATAAAGGTATGCACAGATAATAGAAAAAGCATGGCAAATGGCATTTCGAGTCTACTCACAAGCTAGAAATACTTATTGTCTACCATATATAACATAGCTAAACAACGAGTTAAAAAGACTTACAAAAAGGAATTTTGAATTGTTTTTCCTCCTACACAGATCGTTGTTCCAAAAACACAGATCACTGTTCCTAAGCAATTTTAGTGCCATAGCATTCTTTTAACTCAATGATGGTTCCCTCGAGGTTGGTGATTTTACTGAACATAACCGTAATGATCAAAACAAAGCCACTCCATACTCTTAAGAAGAGTTATAATGAAAATCCCTTTCAGAGGAGGCATCGTATTACAAAAGGTTTCATGGGACTGAGATCTCTTCAATCTCTATCATACGTCCTAGTGTTGTATGGATGCCTCATTCTATTCTTAATAAGATCAACCCTCTTTTGGTTGCCTAATAAATTAACTTAGAAAACATATGATCTTTCTTTGGGAAGCCCTATGGATCAAATGAAAATAGGAATAGAAATAATTCTAGGAAGGAGGCGATGCAACCAAAACTTGCATTTAAATAACTTTCTGGCATATGATACCGCTTCAGGAGAGAGAGGTAGTGTAAATATCTTGCATTGGAATAAACTTTGGCATAGATTTTACACAGCAGGGGTTTCAATTTTTTTTAAATAGTAGTAATGGAGTTTTAGTTTCTTTGTGCTTAATGGAATAGCAGTTACCATATTGTAGTTTTGTTTAAAAGGTAGAAATGGGTTTCGATTTTCCTGTGCATATGATATAGTTTGAATGTTTTGGCGTAAAAAAAGGATTGAACATCGTTGAAAAATAAGGCGTGAAGAAGCATTGTAGGGATATTACAAAGTCATATGTTGCGATTATATGTTGCTGCATGTAGAAACTCATTTGATGTGCATCATAAAACCATATGAATGCATATTTACTAATCTCATTTGAATATATTTATTTCTTGTAAACATATTCTAGTTTTTTGTGCTGGAAAAACCATAGACAAAGGTAAATACCTCTTTTCCCCTTTGCACTCCCTTCAACTTGCCTCAAATCTACAATGATATGCTTACCTGAGTCGATGCAGTCGCTCTCCTCTTCCGTGTTTTTTTCTTCTCCCCTATTTCTTCTATGTCTTCTCTCTCCAAAAATAGAGAGTCCTTCCCCAAAACTATGGTGTCCTCTCAAAAATAGCCCGTGTCCTCTTTTAAGTGAACCCCTTTCTCCTTAACTCCTCTGTCCCCTTTTTATCTGTCCTGGAGATATTTCACTAGCATTAACTCTCCTCTCTTCCCCAAAACATTGACTCTCTATACGCAGCCTCATGAGATATTTTCTCCATTTAATATCTACCAACCTCATCACCAACATAGTAAGGAGGTTGTTACATCATGTCACTATGATGAGGCATTAAGATGGAAATTAGAAGCACTAAGAAGAAGATTAGAAGTGTTGTTGATTGTTGTAGTCAAAACTTGGTTGGAGTTGGTTGTAGTTTGGTTAGCAGTGTTTGCAGCCTATCCTTTAGTTACCAGAGTCTCTGAGAAATGCTCTACATTTCTCCATTGATAATGTTGTGATCATACAGTTTGGAAGATAGCTTCATGTATTGTCAAGACATGTGTGATTCAAGCTTCATGTTGTCTGGTTTATAGGAAGGTGTTTTGCAAATGAATAGTTTGAAGACAGTGTTGTTTCTGTGAAGGTGCTTTCAGTGGTGCAAAGGTTGGCTCTGCATTCCTTCGCATTTGAATTATGGTCTTGTGGTTCAGAAGTTAAGATGATTATATTTTGAAGGTGCCATTTCCAAGAGCCGTAGTGAAAGTTATAAGTGACAGAGTTGTGGTATGTGTTCTAGCAGAGTAAAGGGAAGATGAAGGCATGTTGGAATGCTTTGAATTCCTCCAAAAATGAACATTTGGTCATGTGGTTTTGTGGACATGTCCAGGGATGTGGAATTCATTCTTCTTTATAGTATCAAGTGTTTTGGTGGTCTGCAAGTTTAGTTTCTCAAGCGATAGTGAGCTACAAATAGTTCTGGATGCCTGATTGTTCCCAGGTCACATGATTAAAGGTGTGTGACACAAAGTATTTGTTGTGTGGAGTTTAAGGAATGTTTGAATGTGTTGTATGGGTCATTCCAACTCATCTAGAAGAATTTCATGAAGATCTTTCTTGTTTCCAGTATCATACAAAGTTTTCAAGTCAGAGTTGTTGTTGTGACCAAGCTTCAAGTTTTCTTGCTTAAAGGCGGCCTAATTCAAATGCGTGAAGTGCGTGGATGTTATTTATTGAAGGATGATGTTGTGGAGAATGCTTTCATCCTAGTTAAGCATGCGTTGAAGTCTACAAGGCATGTTTCTCTTGTTGGTGTTGCGTGTAGTCCTGTTTAGGGCTTGCCCTCTACACGCTTCATGTGGTTTTGATCTTTGGCTCAATTGTAAATGTAATATTCATGTTGTTTCTAGCCAACAAGTAATGTAATCAATATAATATTATGTATATATTGTAAACCTAGTTGATCTAGGTGAAGTATGATTGTGAGGATGAGTGTGTAAAGTTGAATATGAATCTGTAATGCATTATGATGTGTGACTGAAGGAGAAAGAGTAGATTCATCTTGAAGAAATCTTTGTGATAGAAGGGAAGTGAAGAGTGTGCCTAACTAAATTAATCATCTCAAGAGGAGTGAAAAGGTAAAAGTACAATCATCAAAAGATTTGAGATTCATTGTCAGTTTCAGATAGTAGAAGGATTGTCATGTTGTAATCTTTTTTGAGCTTGCCCTCAGTTTAGGGAGTAGTTTCTTCCTTGGATTGTAGCCCTAAAAAAAAGTCAAAAGGGAGTTGTAGCTTCTTTAGGAGTGACCCTAAAACCTTTCTTCAGGGATTAGTTTCTTCCTTGGGTTGTAGCCCTAAAACAAAGTCAGCAGGGAGTAGTAGCTTCCTTGGGTTGTAGCCCTGAAACAAAGTTGTAATCTTTTATAGCAGTGAGCTTCATATATTGTGAGTTAATCCTCACCATGGTTTTTCCCCTTCTGGGGTTTTCCATGTACATTTTGTGTTATGTGTTGTGCATTATGTTGATCTGTTATGTTTCTGTTAATGATGTAAAGTTTAAGTTTTAATCTACTCTAGAGGATTTGAGGTTTGATAGAAGACTGATTCACCCCCGCCCCCTCAATATTCAACAACATTTTCATGCAACTCTTTTATATGTTCTGTATATCAACTCTAAAACATTTCTTGGACTACTTCCATATGCAATTACAAATGGTGTCTTCCCTGTGATCTGATTTACTAAATAATTATATGCAAACTTTTCTTGTGGTAGAATCATATCTCAATTCCTTATTTTATTTTCAACCAAACATCTCAACAAATTTCCTAAACTCCTATTCACAACCTCTATTTGCTCATTAGTCTATAGGTTATTTTCTAAACTAAATTTTATGTCTTCCTTCATCATCTTTGACAATGTCATCCAAAAGTACCCAACAAAATTTGTGTCCACATCTGATACTATAATCCTAGGTAATCCATGCAACCTCACAAATTCTAAAAAATAAACTAGCTATATGTACCACATCATAATTTTTCTTGCAAGAAAAAAAATGCACCATCTTATAAAATATATCCATAACTACAAAAATTGAGTCATGTCCCCTTTGATTCTTAGGTAATCCAATTACAAAGTCTATACTTATATTCTGCCAAGGTTTCTTTGGAATTGGTAGTGGTTGATACAAACCAACATTTTGACTACTCCTTTTTGCAACTTGACAAGTTTTGTAACCTTGAACAAATTTTCTAACATCCTTATACATTTCTGGCCAAAAATTATTCTCATTTACTAATGTTGTTGCCTTATATACACTAAGTGTCCTGCTAAATTGCCACTATACTTTTCCTTGATCAAAATTTCTCTCATGGAACTTCTTGGAATGCCAATTGATTACCCTTAAACAAAATCTCATTTTGAATTATGTAGTCCAACTACTTACTTCTATCTATGCTTACTAGTTAATTGCATTCTTTCCATACCTCCACAAAATTAGGATCAGTCTCATACAAATGCTTCAATTCTTCAAATCCAACTACCTCTACTCTCATCTTTATTAGAAAAATGTGTCTCCTACTTAATGCATCTATGACCTTGTTTGATTTTCTAGAACTGTGCTTCAATACGAAGGTATAACTTTGCATGAACTCAACCTATCTCATGTGTCTCTAGTTCATCTTTCTTTGACTATTCAAATATTGCAATGCCTGATGATCAATGTACAACATAAACTACTTTGGTAATAAGTAATGCCTCCACTTCTTCAATGCTTTAATTATACCATAAATTTATTAATCATAGATTGGATATCATTTTCTTGCGTTATTCAATTTCTCACTAAAATAAGCTACTAGTCTACCTTCTTGGCTCAACACTACATCTATTACATTTATGCTTGCATCACAATCCACCTACCATTTACTCTCGATGTCTACTTGAACTCCTTGGCTCCTCTCATTGTTTCAATTAGTGGCGCACAAAATATCTTACCTCTCTAACATTTGTTGGCATATGCCACTCCACAATTTCTCTAACTTTCTCTAACTCCATCTTTAGTCCTTCAACTAATATCACAAATCCTAGGTATACCAATTCCTTCTTCATGAGACTACACTTATTTTCATTGATCAACAATATCTCTTCCCTCATCCTCTAGAATACTCGTCTAATGCGTCCTAGGTGTTCCTTCTTATGTTGAAAAACCTAGGCCTAAATGGTAAACTTTAAGCTCTAAAATCATACAACATTGCAAAATAAATTAGTTACAAAGAAAATAGAGATAATAATAGAATACCAGAATACTTAATTACATCAACACAAGGATTTAATGGTAAAACCCTAGCAGTGTGCCAGGGAAACATACATGGGGCAAAGTATTGGTAGTCTTATCGCTCAAAGAAAAAAGTACAAACTTCACGTAGCTACCGTTACAAAAATTTTCCTTTTATGGTTAGAAAGATATATAAAATCTTCAACATAACCACTACTGTTAGATCTAGGGATTTTTGATGAACCAACCAGATTTTCTCTTTAGGAAAAGTAGGTTTTTACCATAATTTTTTTTCTTTGGGGGCCCCCATTTTCAAGGGCCCTAATCTACTGACCCCCACACCCCTCAGGCCAAGGGAGATGTTTCCCCCCTTTAAACCCCTCAAGGTAGGTTGGTCTCCAAACCTACACCACAAATAAGTCCAAATTTTTAAACCTCTTTATATTTTTGTCATAATTCCAACATCTTAGTCTTATTAAAAATCAAAATATCTCTAGGTAAACAATCACAAACTAACCCAAAAATTATTTTAGAACCTCATTCATTAGCCTCATAAATGTACTTGGTACATTGGCTAACCCAAAGAGTATGACCAATCATTCAAACAACCCTTCATTAGCCTTGAATGAAGTTTTACAATCATCCCCTTCTTTGATTATGATTTGGTGATAACTGCTCTTCAAATCAATCTTGGTAAAATACTTTGCTCCGCTCAAACAATCCATAATATCATCTATTCTTGGCAATGGGAACCTATAACTTATAGTGATCTTATTTATTTCATTAGAATTTGCACACGTTATCCACTCACCATCCTCCTTAGGTGCTAGTACTACAAGTACTACACATAGGCTTAAACTCTCTCTGATCATCCCCTTTCTTAACAACTCCTAGAGTTGCTAGTTTAGATCCTTATTTTTTACCCGTGTCATCCTATGCGCTACCTTTTTTTGGTAAACCTTCCCTTGGAATTAGATCCATATGGTGATCAATATTCCTTTCTAGTGGTAATCTATCTAGTATATTGTCGAATATGATGTCCTTGTATTCTTTCAACAACTTAGAAACTTCTTCTTGAGGTACCTCTTCTACATCTGTAGTGGAACCTATTGTGCTTGTGATGCCACATACTTTAGGAATCAATGCATCACACATGTTTTCATGTCTCAAGCCTTCTAAGAACCTCCTTACATCCACCAAACAAAATTTGGAATTTTTATAGATCTATGCTCCTCTTTCTTTTAGTGGGATCAATCAATGTGTTTTACCATTTATTATATCACACAAAATTTCATAATGCTATGTACCTATCTTGAATTTGACCCAACATTGTTCCTTTACTAATACTCTATGTTATTTTTGTAATCAAAATTTTTTATATGGTTTAGGATGTTCTAGCCTTTCCAACTTAATCATTTCAACCATCTCTTTAGACACAAAATTATTTGTACTGCCACTATCTATAAAAACTTTACAACACTTACCTCCTAATTTGCATGTTGTTCTAAACAAATTCTTCCTCCTATTGGTTCTTCTTCATAATCATGTTTTAATAGAGCACTCCTTGTAGCAAGTGACTCTTCTCTCTTCAGTTCATCCATGGAGCTCCCTAACCTCTTAGTCTCCTCATCTGCATGTGCAACTCTCACTTTCCTTTTTAGATTCTCGTTAGGGAATCCTTGGCTTTGATGGCATTGAAATGCTCGATGTCCTTCTTCTCCACATATAAAACATGTTCCCATAAAGGGCCTCCCATAATATCCACCATATATTCCCCTACCTATCTAATAACCATTAGTCCTATTGTTGCAGTAAGGATTTATGTCATCTCTATCCTTACGATATGAATTACTTCCTTCCTTCTTGTTGTAGTTGGAATTATTCTCTCCTCCTTCCTTTTGGTATAGGATACTAACCTTAGGGTCCTCTACATATGGCCTCCTATTTCCGTGTTGAGACTTGTCTTCCTAAAAACTTCCTTCTCTACCACTCTAGTAGTTTTTCCATTATCCAAATACTTTGTACAATTTCTTTTCTACAGTCAAGGGCATCTAATATTCTTTTTTCTATTTTTTGGATATTTAATATAATCAACTCTTCCTATATTGACTCTCTTAAACCATTCATGTACTTATCCACTTTCTCCTCTTCATAATCATGGCATCCTAAATGGATTGTTAGTCTATGTATTCTTCAATGTAATCCTTCACAACCATATCCATTTGCTTTAGAATGTGTATCTCTTTTAGTAACTCCAATTGATTTTATAAAAATGAACTTGGATTTGATTTTATTCACCATCCTATCCCACTTCTATACACCAAGGTTATCTTTTCTATTTCCTTCTAATTGTACTTCATTCCACCAAATGGTGGCATAACCCTTTAACTTAGTCTTAGAAAATTTCACCCTATTTGGGTCATCAATATCTTCAAACTCAAAATTGTCTTCTAAATCAGTTATCCAATCTATCAATTATTTAGGATTTAGACTACCAAAAGAATTGGGAACCTCTACTCTAGTTTTCTTACCAATACTTCATATGGCTTTCTTCCTTGTCTTCCTCTTCACTCTCACTTTGCTTGGTAGTGGTGGATTCTTGTTCTTCATCACTTTCAACATTTCTGGGGATAGGTTTTCTTCTTTGATCTTAAAAATCATCTATCTAGATCTTCATAGGTTTACCCATCTTGAGCATCTCTTCAATCCTCCCAACTGATGAGGCCATGTTTTGTCTTGTGTATCTTGCTTTAAGTACCTTCCTAAGACATTTCTAGACTTTTATATACACTAATTATGTCTATAATTATCCTTAAGACATTGAAAGCATGAAGATGGGTATATAAAATGTTGATAACTAATTATGTGTGAATGGTTGATTGCTCATGAAATATGTTAGTACTTTATGTTGATTTTAGTAATAGTGATGTATAGATACCATGTGATGTACTAACCCCTCATGCAACAATAATGTGGCTACAAGTCATGAAAATCACTGGACAACATGTAGCAAAGGAGATGCTGACATCCATGGTAGATAATACAGGCACCTACAACCAAATGAAGAAGACCCCGAATTGGTTTGGATGAGTCATTCATAACTCTCCACTCTTTGATGGTTATCATTTGACAGATGATGTAGTCTTGAATAATGAAGGAATCTTAGATCGTGCTCTATGTTCTATTTCCAGTCTTGATTGTTCTTCATGAAAACTAGAGAGAGATTTATAGTAGGACTATACTGTCTATGGTAGCTTCATGACAGTTTAGTTTCCTATTCCTAGTTTGCTTTGTAATAAAGTCCTCTTCCTATGTTATTGGATAATAGACAGTTATAGTATTCATTGTTTAGTAGTTTTGTTTAAATAGAAGGCTGATCTTATCAATGGACAGATTAGATTTACTACATACAAAGAGGTTAGATAGAGATTGTATTATCAAATTTCATTGTTGTACCCTTTGCTTCAACATTCAATAAAGGAATAAATGTTTTGAGTTTAGTTAATGGTTACAAAGTTATGATAAAGATTTAGCTAGATTTCATGGGATCACAGTCACTCAAGCAGGCCACTTAAGGAACTGTGTCTCTCCAATTTGTTTATATGTTTAGTTTATGTTGTATGTTTATATATGTATGATTAATGCATGTTGTAATGAGTTATGTTATGTGAATTAGTTAGACTTTGATAATCTGTGTTGTCAAGTCTTTTTGAGTCAAGGTGATCACTGAACTTACTGTTGGTTACTCTTTTATCTGGAGTTACATAACAACATTTGATTACAGTCATTTGAATAAACATTAGTTATTTCCTATCAGTCTTGTTATTTAGAGTATTGTCCATTATTGCAATTGGAATTGTTTATATTTCAACTAGGTTCATTCCTATGCACAACCTCTAGATTAAAACTCAAGAATCCTTAATTGTACACATAGTAAAAACATCATCCAAGAATAATACGATTCCCTGGTTTGACAATTTCAATGCAACACATTATATAGCCAGTAGGTTGCTTGATATAGGATTCGTTGGTCCGTTGAGTTGAGTGCATGCCCATTCTACGTCAATGTATTGGTTAATAATGGAGTTAGACATTTTTGGCGGCGTTTCTGAGGATGGTGCTAAGATTTAGAGTTTTTGAGTTCTTTTTATGCTTGTACTCGCTTTACTAGGATATAGTATTTTTTGGCATTTAGGATTACTTAAATATTCAATCTATCTCCAAACTATCCACTAACATGGTGCAAGAACAAAGCCATTAGTTCATACATCATTGTATGTGGCGACCAAGAGACCATAGAGGGAGGTTTCTTCCAAACAGTTCAACAGAAGAACACTTTGAATTATCCCTTGGTCTAGAGAACACTGGGGATTTTGAGGATATTACAAGTTCGAACCAAGGCACGATGGAAAAAGAAGTAGTAGAAAACCCAGCTGAACCATTTACCTTTGCCTTTCCTATTTCAAACCAGGAGAGAGCTGACACCTTGAAAAATATTCCTCCTTCAGCTCTACCAAACTTTCATGGGCTAATCACTAAAGACCCAGATACCTTTCTCTTTGAGTTTGATGTACTCTATAGGAGTTATGATTACACTACAGATGCATACAGACTCAAGCTCTTCCCATCCACCCTTAAGGATGCTACATTATGATGGTTTATGGGACTGGGTGAGAATTCAGTAACCACTTGGGCCACCATGAAGGAGAAGTTTCTACAAAAATATCATGATTATTGTCGTGGCAGAGATATGAAAGGGGATGACATCTTTAGGATGTCACAAAAGGAAGATGAGCCCTTGGAAGATTATGTTGAGAGATTTTAGTTTTGCCTCAAGAAGTCAAGACAGAACAGGCTCTCTCCAAAGTCACTCAAGTTGGTCTTCCTAAGAGGTGTGAGCGAAGAATGTATGGATGCACTCAATTTAATTGGAGCAGAGGATATTTCTCAACTTGAGTTTTATGAAATTTGTCAAATCTATTGAAACTATTCATGCTCTACCTTAAAGAAAAATAGAGGTTTGAGAACCCTAACTTCAAGTAAATCATCCACTAGAGTCTCTAGAGTAGATCTTAGCAATCTAATGTCAAACATGAAAGAGGATATCATAAGCCATCTGGCAACACAACTAGATACTCTGCACATAAAGAAGAAACAAGAGGCATCAGAGGCAACTGAGTGAATAATATCCACACTGTCAACAGAACAAGGCCAATTGCCGATGCAAGGGTATTGCTAGTATTTCAAAGGGAAAGAATGAGAAAGCAAATTTTTGAGCTATAGAAGATGAAGAAAGTCAAGTGTTCTACATTACACAATGAAGGCCATGGAAGAAAATATAAGGTATACCTCAGGACCCCTTTACTAATCCCATGTCATTTACATCATCTACTTCAAATCCTCATAATTGGAACAATGCACCTTGGTATAACCTGCCTCAACAACAATGGGCAACCATGCCGCCCAGTTGAACCCAGCAATAGGGGGTATGGCCACAACAACCATTCCAACCCTCAAATTATAATCCACAATGGTAGTCCAATCAAAACCCCTGGCCACAACAGTGGTGTAGGAACCAACCTTGGCAAAATCCAAATATGAAATACCTGCAGCCACAGCAAGCCCTGTCTCAACAACCTGCCCTTATGCCAAATGTAGCCTCACCTACTCCTGTCACACCTAGGGCCACTCAATTATTAACACAACCTACACCTAACCCTAACAACAAGCCTATTCAATAGGCCTATACTAATGAGGCCATCCAATACCCAACCTATACGATTGAAGTTAGTGATGTGTACTCGCGCTCAGAAAAAATACTTGTTGACCTTCATCTCCACTCATCACAGAATTTTCTAATGAGGAGCAACCCTCCGTCACTGACAACCATATGAATAACCAGTAGAGGCCTTCTGAGCAAATTCTTTGCAGGAAGAACCCATTACCAGGAGCCCTCCATTTCTAGAGAGATTAAAAATGCACCTTCCATCAACTCCATTTGAGCCTAATTTTGACTTTATGGGGCAGTTGAAAAATGTCTGTGTTAAAACTCCCCTCATCCAAGCCATCAAGGATGTTCCCATATATACCAAGGCTATAAGGGAATTATGCCTTAAGAAGTCTGGAAGGAAAAGAAAAGATCCTCAGACAGTACATGTTATAGGACAACTTGTTGATATCATGTTAGGCAACTTGGTTGTTCCAAAATATGTAGATCCTTGAAGCCCTGTGGTTGATGTAAACATCAAAGGTGCCCTTATCAAAAATAACTTGATTGACCTAGGTGCAACCATCAATGTAATGACAAAGGAAACAATGAATAACCTTCAGCTAGATAACCTTAGACCTACTCCCATAGTACTCTAGTTAGCAGATAGGTCCACTATCAAACTAGAAGGGGTTATTGAAGATCTTGTAATTACATTGGATTCATGGGAATTTATAGACTTTATGGTTTTACAACCCAAAGCCAACCTAGGAGGATATCCACTCATCTTAGGGAAACCTTGGTTGGCAATAGCATATGCCTTCATAGGATGTCGATCAGGGAATATGATAATTTCCAATGGGAATATAACAAAAAAATCGGTCCTTTATCCACCTACACAACCTTTTGCTGATATGGAGCAAACTATCTGGCCAGACCTAGAGGATACTAACCAATATTCTCTTCAGACATTAATGACAATTGAATGAGACCCACTATTAAATATCCAGGATTAAGATGAAGTGCTTTCTAATGTCATACAGAACAATTATGGAATAGACATGTAGCAAGAACCATGTCTAGTATGCATGTCATGTCCACTGCACAATATTCTTCCTACAATTAACAGTCTAGCCTATGCCTCCACCGGCAGTATGTTTCATTGTTTTCTACCTCATAGTTGTAGCCTCAACTTATCAGGATTGGATATTGCCTCTATAATGTCCATGGCAATATTAGTTGACATTACACCAGATAGGACACTTAACATCAACAGTGAATTGACATTTGTCTAGAAGACTAAACTGATAAAAATGTTGCAAACTCACAAGACATCATTTGCATGGGATTATCATGATATGAAGGGCATTGACCCTAACCTCTACATGCATAGGATATATATTAATGAGGGGTTCAGGCCAGTTAGGCAACCTCAAAGAAGGATAAATCTTGCAGTAAGAGACATAGTGAAGAATGAATTGCAAAAATTGTTGGATGCGGGATTCAGATAGCCAATGGGTTTCTCCACTAGTCATAGTACCAAAGAAAGGAGGTAAGTGGTGAGTTTGTGTAGACTACAAATAGTTAAACACTGCCACTAGGAAAGATGACTTCCCTCTTCCTTTCATTGACCAGGTCCTAAACTCCTTGGCTGGGAAAAAATATTTTTCTTTCCTTGATGGATTTAGTGGATATAACTAGATCAAAATAGCCCTTGAGGACTAGGATAAGACCACATTCACATGCCCATAGGGGACGTATGCACTTATTTCGTCCTTCCATTTGGACTCTATAATGCACATGCCACATTTCAGAGAGTTGTTTTAAGCATCTTTGTTGACCTTGCCCATGACTCTATGGAAGTATATATGGATGATTTCACCAATTATGAAGAGTCTTATGAGGAGGCCCTGAAGAACCTTAAAAAAGTACTGCAAAGATGTCAAGATCATAACATGTCCCTTGGCCATGAAAAATGTTTCATGATGATGCAAGGAGTAGTGCTTGGTCACTTTGTGTCCAAGGCAGCCATTCAAGTGGATCCACACAAAATTGAAATCATTTCAACATTGCATGTTCCTCAAAAACAAAAAGATGTCAAAAGCTTTCTAGGTCATGCAGGGTATTATAGAAGATTTATAAAGGACTTCAGTAAGATAGTTGTCTCTTTGTTTGTCTTACTCTCTAAAGATGCAGAATTTATTTGGACATCTGATTGTCAAACATCCTTTGATAGTCTCAAAGAGTCATTAACAAAGACACCTATACTCAGAGGACCTAATTGAATAGTACCTTTCCATATACATACAAATGTTTCTAACTTTTCTGTGGGGTCTATGTTAGGACAAAAGGAAGGAAATGTGGAGTATGCAATTTACTGCATAAGCAAGAATCTACAAGGTGTTTAACTTAACTATATTGTTACTAAGAAAGAAATGTTAGCTGTTATTTCTTGTTTTCATTCACACTGACCATGTAGCAATAAGATACCTAATGAAAAAACTAGTGGTCAGTGGCAGATTGGTTAGATGGTTACTGCTACTCTAAGAATTTGATATCACCATTGTGGACAAGCCTAGGAAGGCCAATGTTATTATTGACTTCCTCTCCAGGATCCCTACTTGTAATGAGGACCCAATTATTGATGATTCTTTTCCATATGAGCACTTATTTTTACTGACTATACAAACTCCTTGGTATGCAAATATAGAAAATTATCTAGTCACAGGAAAAACACCTCCACACCTCTCACCAAGGGAGAGGTACCACCTAGTGGAGCACAACTTTCCCTATTCTTGGGTAGTTGGTTACCTCTTTTATACATGACCTAATCATATCATGAGAAGGTGTATTAGAGAGCATGAAGTATATGACATTCTCAAGGCATGTCATGATGAACCCTATGGACACTTTGTAGCTAAGAGGATAGCAGTCAAGATCTTGAATACTAGATATTATTGGCCAACCTTGCACAAAGATACAACTCTCTATACAAGAAGATTTGACCACTGTCAGAGGATGGGCAGACCTACATGAAGTGATGAAATGCCTCTACAACCACAATTGGTGGTCACGCTATTTGACAAATGGTGTATTAATTTTATTGGACCCATTGATCCACCATCTAATAACAAAGAATATATACTTATTTGCACTGATTATCTCACAAAATGGGTAAAGGTGGAAAGCTTTGATAGTAGCCAGAGATAGTAAGGTTGTCACATTCCTATATGAGGAAATATTTACAAGGTATGGTGTCCCAAGGGAAATATGTTGGAATACCCTAGACCACTGAGAGGGAGGGTGAATTAGTGGTCAAAGAAAATGGCTCAACTAATTCTTTGAATTCTTTTAAACACTATTATGTTAAAAACATCCAAGCACTTAGAACATCAAAATAATCACACCAAACACACCATAACACAAGGATGTATGTGGATATCCATAAAAAGGGAAAAACCACTGTGTGAAGAGTTGATTGGGTTTATTTGACCAATTCAACCTCACAAAAGAAATTTATTGTTGATATACAATATGTCTCACTAACAAGGATCTCACTAATCACACTCTGCAAAGAGGAACACCAGTTCCTTACTCTAACAGGAGCACCAACTCCAAACCAATCAGGAGCACCAACTCCAAACAAGTGAAGATAAAAGTACAAAGTACTACTCTGTTTACAATGGCATCAAAACACATATATGACTTCTACAACAATTATACACTCACTCATTGCTCTGTTTTATTGATCCACTTCATTCTAAATGCAGTACATCACAGACTTCCTCTTTTGTAATTTGATTTTATGAAAGATTCTATTAAAAAATTCATCAACAAACCCTGCACACAAGAAGACCCTGCATTTATCATTACATATAACTCCTCAAAAGCATACGACACACAACCACATATTTGTTTGAAACTACCAAACCACCACTTCCTCAAATAGTTACAAAAAATTGACTATAACTACTACAGATAGAGGATACAGGTATATGCCCGTCAAAAGTCATTCTCCTGAGAATAGCCACTAGTAGTTTGAATAAGCACCGTTGATATAACTCTTCGCACCCTCGAGAGATTAAATCTACACCATGGATAGAAGCTTTGGCACCCGCTCACAAATAGTTGACGAGAGAATCTGGTCCCGACTAGGCCAAGGGGCCGGTCAACAAATGATAAAGGACCCTCCAAGTTGTCACTTAAGTTATAGTTTACCGGTGATAACGAGTCACCATAGAAACAAAACAAAAAGTAAACCGTCTATGAAAAGCAAAGAAAAACAACTTGGCGTTTAGTTCTCTAGGGTTTTTTGAAGGTCCTTAGGGTTTTAGGACCTCAACCAAACTGTCAAACCCTAATTTGCAAAAACCCTTACAAAAGTGTAATCATACTATACACTTGTTATTGTTGCCTACCTGACATCACTGAGAAATATATGTGATACCCATGATACATGATAATGAAGATGATAGTCTTCTTCAAATGAAAAATAAAGTCTTCTTCATAGAATTGCATCCATGAAACAACCCATTGTCTCCTTCATGTCTGAATGCTCCATGACATGTTCAACTGATGAGGGACTAATGTCAAGAACCTTCAAGATGATAAGGACTATCTCTTCTAAGTAGTAAAGTGTCTTCTTCTCCATGCAGTAGTAACAAGGAATGTACCAACAAATGAACTATCTTCTTCAAGCAAAGACAAGGACTGATGACCTTGTTGTTCCTTCCATACAATCCACTAACAAATATTTTCATTCCAACAATACAACATTAATATTCTAATGAAATGATGAATGATCAAGTACCCAAGTACCCAAGAGAGTAAATCATCAATGACATGTCCACATCAGTGACATGTCCAAACTCCAAACTCTGGTAAGCTAGTAAGGTAGTAGCACCTTTGACATCAATGACAATATTGCCAACAAAATAGTCATAGATCAGGGACCACAGTTTACAACAGTATTGATTGCTAGCCTTATTCAGGAGTATGAAATTAGACATACAAAGTCCACTCCCTATCATCTATAGTTAAATGGCCAAGTTGAGGTCACCAATAGGGAGCTTGAGGCAATATTAACAAAGACAGTTCCATTACACAAGAAAGATTGGCTAGCAAGACTATTTGAAGTAGTTTGGGCATATAGAACTACATGGAAGACAACTACAGGGTACACACCTTATGAGTTAGTTTATGGAAAGAAAGTTGTCCTTCCTATTGAGTTTGAATATAAAATAAATTAAGAACCATTGTCCAACTTGGGATGGACCTATCAGCAGCTCAAAAGGAAAGGTTGCACTAGCTTAATGCCTTGGAGGAATTAAGGATGGAAGCAGTTCATCACACTAAATTAGTATAAAATCATAGAACCAAATGACATGATCAATAGATCAAAACCAAGGACTTTCAGGCATGTGATTGGGCACTCCTCTATGACTCCAGGTATAAAGATCATAAGGGCAAAATGTAGACTAGGTGGTTAGGCCCTTATGAGATCAAGGAAGTTTTCCCAAATGGTGCAATCCAATTAACCACGATTGACCCAGTTAGATTCTCACTTATGGCTAATGGACATAGATTGAAATTGTATAAGAGGCCTTTGAATAAAGTTGCATTCCTACATGAATTAAGGGTAGATATGCATAATAAAGTTCCACAGTATCCTACCTCAGATGAGGTATGTAGCTACGTTGCAGATTATCACACCATTCTAGCAATAGATCAATCTACTATCTTGACTGAGGTTTCACAACAGGTTTGAGTTATACACACTTTGTACATAAATAAAATCTTAAACATAATATATATATAAAGAAAAAGCCAACAAAAACAAAGAATCAACAAGAAATAGTTCAATCCAAAGTTTGGGCTCCATCAATTCAGCTACCATTATCCAATTATGCTTTCCTTTGGCCGCCAACCACTTCACTGAAGGGACCTATAGCCAAAGGCTCTCTACTGCTTAATGGGACCTGTACATTTCCACATGTCGCAGTTGCACCCGCAACCACCACACATGGGACCTATTTATTTATGATTGCATGCCTGCAGCACCTTTTCTCATGGTATCCACATGCCGCCATCTTCCACTACCCTATACTTTACTGCTACATGTCACATTGCCATTGCACACTCAATCCGTGCACCTCTTCAACATCACATCATTGTGCTTTGCTCCAGCTTGTTACTCACATACATCAACTCCAGTCCTCATGTCATCATTTTTCCATGCACATTTCCAAACTTGACATCACCTCATAGGTATTTATCTAGCTATTTCTTTAATTAACATTTATTGCTTCTTATTTTATGACTTTCCCAATTCACATTGTGTATATGGAAAAATGGATTAAATCTAAACTAAATAAAACCAAAGAACCCAATAACATAAAGAAAACGAATTTAAATAAAAGCCATGACAAATAATCAATGCAATAAAGACTTTTACCAAAATTTGTGTTGTTTCCTTTGGATTGAATGTAGAATTGCTCAATGGAATTGCAAAGCCATAGCTGCAACAAGCAAGTGTAGTGCTCAAGAGATCAATGTCAAAAGATCGTTATAGTGCTCAATCAATGCGTAGTGTATGCTCGAAGCTCTGTTAAGTGTGCCTGAAAATACAATCGAAGAGAGAGAGGCTAAATGAAGGAGATGAGGGGGGTTTATATAGATTTCAAGGAAAATTGATCAACGGTCTAGATAATTCAGAAGAATCAACGGAGGAGATAAGTTGAGGAATGTGCAACGAATGAGAAGAAGACATGTGTCTTGCTTGCTTTTGCATGAGAGGAGTTATCAAGAATAGAAGAATGAGTTAACTGAAGAGATAAATCAATTAAAAGAATAAAGCAATCAGTTAAGTGATTTAAAACAAGAAGAAGAGATTTGCATGAGAAAAGAAGATATTTTGCTTTATTAAATATAGAAATATTTAATTGATGAGCAAGAAAGCTTGAGTTATTTTAGAGATAACTCAAATTAGAAGAAAAAGCAATTTAAATAAATAATTGATTTATTTAAATTTAGAGAAGATATTTTGGAAGAAACAATTAAATAATTAGAATTATTTAATTTAGAAGATTTGAAAAGCAAATTAAATAAATAAATTTATTTAATTGTTGTGCATGATTTTGGGAGAATGATTTTGATTTAATTAGATAATTTAAGAATTATTTAATTGTAGATAAGAGGGAATTTGTTGAATTAATTAAATAATTGGATATATTTAATTAATGTGGATTTGATTTTTGGAAAGAGGATAATGATCTAATTAAATAATTAAAATTATTTAATTGTAGAAGAATATAGAGGAATTTAATTTAATTAATTAAATAATGAGGATTTATTTAATTAATGTCGCAAGTATGAGATTTAGAAGAATTTGATGAAATTAATTAAATAATTAGATTATTTAATTAATGTTGAAATGCAGGTGATGAGACAGATAACGGAATGCAAGTAGCATGACAAGTTGGTCATTTTAGGGTGTCTACATTTTGCCCCTCTTTGATGCGATGCAGCTTGCAGCGTTGCGTCAAAGAAAACGATTGTTGAAGATGTGATACAATTTTTTGATGCCCTAGTGTAGGTAGTTGCCCCAGCATATGCCCCCTCGAGCGGGAAGATAGGGAAGTGATAGAAGAATTGTGTTGACGCTTGACTAGAAGATTTGTTGGAGACAGATAAGGTTGGGTTGATGATAGATAGAAGAAAGTGGAGATAGAAAAGAACATAAGATAAAGACTGTTGATTGATCCTTGCTGGAAAACTATATAAGGCCATGGATGAATGGATGGGTAGATGGATGAGCTTGTTGCAATGGTTTCACATTTGTTTATATAGAGCAATCCTTATTTTTGATATAGCACGTGGATAGTTTGCCACCAAGGTATAAAAGACCAAGGTCCTGTAATATCTAAGTGCGTGGACGTTGACTCTGCAAGAAAGCGGTTTGAACTTCGATCCCCTTAGACATAATATAACCTTGTTGGAACATGTGAATAAGCCATAGTCTTGAACATAAAATAAACTTCAATACATGTGAATGCAAGAAGAATTATTAATATGTAAGATGCTAGGTCGTAACACACACAAGATAAATAGAATGTTAAGAAAGATACTAAAGATCATTCCTCAAACACAGCACACAGAAAGCAATGACTATGCCCCAAATCCGTACTGCATCGCAGCATACCAAGATTATGGATAAATCAAGGTAGTCTTGAATAGGTATTGGAAAAGGAACAAAAGATAAACCATAACACAAATTGACTGACTTACAAAGTAAACATACAGCCAACATATTCTCTTGCCAAAGAGGTTTGCTCAGGATAGATTGGATAGGAAAGATAACAGCCTTATCGTAGGAACTCTGTGTCCGTTAAAGGGGGCTATCTACCTAAAAAGACAATGTCTCACTTGCAGGAAATGCCACATGTTGCAGGAGACGCGTGTGTTGGTCTCGACAATGGAACACTTCGTAGAAGACAAGCTTGTTGATCTAGGGCTTGGTTAAGCGGTACTTAGCTGATGTTGGCAATCGGTATGCAGGACAGTAGATGACTCTGGAAGAAAGCCTCTTTGCTTCAAGTTTGTTAAGGACTTTTGCTTTGAAAGGATGCGCTAGCTTGCTGCTTGAGTTAGTCAAGTCGAGGCGAATGGATTTTGAAAAACGGAAGACTAGAAGGATGAAATGTTAATGGATTGAGACGGGTGGAGAATGCTGGATCGTGTGTGCCTGAGTACTGGAAACATCCTTCATATTCCAGACTGCCTACATACCCTATATCCACGGGATCAAGGCACACTGACGATGGAAGATGAACGTGATAAATATGTAGTTCTGGACAGAGTGATGAATGGGTCAAGGTGAAAGGAGGGGATCTTATGTACCTGAGTACTGGATATGTCCTTCGTATTCCAAACTGCCTACATACCCATATCCATGGGATCAAGGTACCTTAAGATTGAAAAGAGATGATATGTAGTTCTGGTTATTATGATGATGTAGAAGAAGAGCGGAGAAGAGGTGATCTTATGTACCTCAGTACTGGAAACGTGCTTCGTATTCCAGACTGCCTACATACCCATATCCATGGGATCAAGGTACTTTAAGATTGAGAAGAGATGATATGTAGTTCTGGGTAGATGTGATGATGTAGAAAGAGAGTTGAGAAGATAACAGCCTTATCGCAGGAGCGAAGTGTCCGTTAAAGGGTGTTACCTGTGGAAATGAGACAAGATTGAAGTATGCGCTGCAAACCACGAACAAGGAACCAATCCTAGACCGACACTAAGGAAAGAGTTGCCCCCATTCTGGTAGAGGAAACTGTAGGGGTGACCGCCGAAGAAGACACCGAAAGACTTGACCGAGGACAAGACAGTGTTAACTGTAGACACAGATCAAGACGTGGGATGACGATGAGGGACACTGACAAATTTCCAAGCTATACTAGGTAGGGAGATGGAAATGCAAACAAAGTCAATGGTTTTATTATGGATGGATGGATGAAGCAGGTTGCGAACTGGACAAGGAGTGGACAGGACTCGATAGACGATGGATGCTGACTCTACACATAGCGCCTGTTTGCCAGGTTTTCACTATGGTACTTATCCAAGGCGCCTGTTTGCCAGGTTTTCACCAGAGGATGGATGTTTTTGTATTTTTGATTTTCGTATTTTTTTGATTTTTTTTTTTTTTTTTTGACTTTTTTGATTTTTTGATTTTTTTTGTGGGGATACTCTGAGGATCAGGCATAGAACTTCTTGAGATGGACACTGTTAAGTGGCTCATCTAGAGGAATGCCGTCAGGTGTAGCTAAAGTATAAGCTCCCGATCCATATGCTGCTGTGACAATGAAGGGACCTAACCAGTTAGGCTCAAACTTGCCCTTCTTCTCTCGATCTGCTTGATTTCTCTGATTCTCCTTAAGTACAAGATCACCAACTTGAAACCGTCTTTCTTTGATCTTTTTGTTGTAATTACGCTGGAGGCAGTTTTGATAGACATGGAGATGATTGAGTGCGGCAAGGCGCCTCTCATCTAGTAGTTCAAGCTCAGCTAATCTGGAAGTGCGATACTCATCTCCGCCGATCAGGTCCTGCATGGATACTCTGAGGGATGGGATCTCGACCTCTATAGGCAGGATGGCTTCAGAGCCAAAGACCAAGGCATATGGTGTGGCACCAGTTGGTGTTCTGATACTAGTGCGGTAGGCCCATAGGGCGGGATTAAGTTGCAAGTGCCAATCACGACCAGCTTCATTGACTGTTTTCTTGAGGATTTTGAGAATGGTTTTATTGGAAGCCTCAGCTTGGCCGTTACTCTGTGGATAGTAGGGAGTTGAAAATCGATGTTGGATATTGTATTGTATGCATAAGGCACGGACATCTTGGTTCTTGAATGGTCTCCCATTATCAGTGACAATGGCTTGGGGAATACCATACCGGCATATGAGGTAGTTTAGGATAAACTTGGCTATTTGTTTACCAATGATATAGGTCATAGGAATGGCTTCCACCCACTTCGTGAAATACTCAGTAGCGGTAATGATAAACTTGTGGCCATTTGAGGAGGAAGGGTGAATTTGTCCTACGAGGTCGAGACCCCATTGAGAAAAAGGCCATGGAGTAGTCACAGGTTGTAACTCAAAAGTCAAGCTAAAACCTGTAGACATTGTAGACACTTCTTAGCAAACTGTGCGGCATCTTGCTCTATTGTAGGCCAATAATAACCTGTTCTGAGTATCTTCTTAGCAAGATTAGGACCGGTAGAATGTGTGCCACAGACACCTTCGTGTATGTCTCGCAAGGTAGCTTCGGCTTCTTCCGCGTTAAGACATCGTAAGAGGATACCATCGAGACTCCGGCGATATAGTGTATCACCCAGAATGATGTAACGAGAGGATCGACGGATAAAGGTTTTGCGTTGAGTGGATGATAGGTCAGGGGGAAAGGTTTTGTTTTTGAGGTATTCATAGATATCTTTGTACCATGGGGAATTGGGACCAACAAGTTCGCAGATGATTTCAGTAACAGGAACATCGACGGCTGGTATCAACAATTGCTCGATCAAGAATTCACATTTCTGTGTATTTGCAGGCATATCAATTAATGACCCTACAGAAGCCATAGAGTATGCGGCTTTGTTATGCTCTGTTGGAATTTGCTCAAATGTGATGCTAGAAAAGTGTGGTTTGTAGGCATCCACTAGTTGTTTGTAGGGGACCAACTTTTCATCCTTTGTTTGGTATTCATCTGTGACTTGGCGGATGACTAGCTGTGAGTCTCCATATACTTGTAATTCTGTGATGTCCCATTGAACTGGTGTATTGAGACCTATGAGGAGTGCTTCATACTCGGCTATGTTGTTGGTGCAAGGGAATGCTAGCCGATATGACTTTGGAATGTAGTCATTTTGAGGTGTAACAAATAAGATGCCAGCTCCTGATCCATGCTGTGTGTAAGAACCGTCAAAGTATAACTTCCACATTATGGAGGTGGAAAGAGTGAATAGATGCTCATCAGGAAAGTCTGCTACCATAGGATGTGTATCTTTCATAGGTGCTTCTGCTAGTTGATCCGCGAGGGCTTGTCCTTTAATTGCTTTACGATCGGTGTACTCAATGTCGAACTCACTAAGGATCATGACCCACTTAGCTAGTCTACCTGTGAGAGCTACTTTTGCTAATAGATATTTCAAGGGATCAATCTTGGCTATCAGATTTGTGTGTTGGTTCAACATGTAATGCCGCAACTTTTGGGAGGCAAACACTACTGCTAGACAAGCCCTTTCCATTAGTGAATAATTGAGCTCGTATCCCACCAAGGTTCTACTGATGTAATATATTGCATGCTCCTTTCCTGTGTCATCATTCTGTGCTAGCAGAGCCCCTAGGGCTGAGTTTGTAGTGGAGATGTACAATATCAAGGGTTTGTCCGCCACTGGTGGAACCAATACAGGAGGTGTAGCTAGATACTCTTTAAGTTGATCAAACGCTGCTTGACACTTGTTGTCCCATCGAAATGAAACATCCTTTCGGAGCAAGTGTTGAAAGGGTTGACATTTATCTACTAGCTGTGAGATGAAACGTCGAATGGACTGCAACCTTCCTTGGAGGCTCCTTAATGCTTTTAGGTTCTTTGGTGGAGGCATCTCCACTATAGCCTTTACTTTTGCTGGATCTACTTCGATGCCTCTACGAGATACGATGTATCCCAATAGCTTCCCTGATGTGACACCGAAGACACACTTCTTAGGATTAAGTCTTACTTGGTATTTTTCAAGCCTGTCGAAGATCTGTCCTAGGACCTGTATATGTTCTGCTCTAGAAGATTTAGCCAATATATCATCCACATAGTCTTCCATGATGTGATGAAATAGATCGTGGAAGATCACTGTCATAGCTCGCTGATAGGTTGCTCCTGCATTCTTTAGACCAAACGGCATGACACACCAACAATAATTGCCCCAAGGACAAGTAAAGGTTGTTTTATGTTGGTCCTCCTCAGCTATTCTAATCTGGTTGTAGCCTGAGAATCCATCCATAAGAGAAAGCATCTCGTGACCTGCTGTCAAGTCCACTATAATGTCAATGTTTGGTAGTGGAAAATCATCTTTGGGACATGCCTTATTGAGATCTCTGAAATCTTTACACATGCGAATGTGCCCATTAGGTTTAGACACAGGTACAATGTTTGAGACCCAATCTGAATAGTCAATAGGTCGTATAAATTTTGCGTCTAACAGCTTCTATATTTCTACCTTCACTAAGAGAGCTATCTGTGGGTGCATTTTTCTCAATTTCTGCTTGACTGGTTTCACCTTGGGATCAACTGTGAGATAATGAACTACCAGCTTAGGGTCTAGCCCTGGCATATCTGCATAGGTCCATGCAAAGTTGATGGTTCGTTGCAAGAAGAAGTTGTTAAGATTTCTGTGCTCTGTATCAGATAATGATGCCGCTAGGAATGTTGTCTTTGGATTTTGTTCTGTACCTAGGTTGATCTCTGTAGAATCTTCCACTAGGAGAGCAGATTTCTCTTGATACTTAGAAGGTAAGGGAAGGTCAAATCCTCCATCCTCAGGTGCCACAGTTGGGTTTTCACCTTTGGATACGTCCTTTATTTTTACTATTTTATGATCAGGAGGTGCCACAGTGTGGTTTTCACCTAGAGATCTTTCTTTATTTGCACTTTTGCGACTGGAGGATTTGGCATTCTCACCAAAATAAGCCGTGGGCTCAAGTTCCATTACAAAACCTGCCTTGTGATCGCCAAGAGGGATACCTTCCCGAAGTCCCATGAACTCAGCTAAAGCTTCGTCATTCTGAAATACATCTATAACGGGGGCCCCTTGTTGGTCCCAATCGATAATTTCAGGGTAGACAAGCGTGACATTCTGGGTGCTGGTGGTGGAAGTTAAGGATACGGAGGATAGTGTAAAAATGGAGGATTCTGCGAATAGATTGGTCATGTGGAGGGAAGAGTCATCGGTGATATCCTCTGTAGATGTCGAATCGGCGGGAAACTTGTCAGCTACCTCGTCGAGAATATACTCGATGTCCGAGGCGCATGGTACCTTCTTACCAAATCCTAATCCTTTCTTGTCTAGCTTCTTTGTTACCACAATGGGCTCCATAGTGCCTTGATTCTGTTTCCCAAGGCCACCTTTGCCTTTATAGCCCATGTTTTTCACTATCCTTAAGCCATTGCCATACTGCTTGACTGGTATCGTGACTGGTTCTTTCTCCTTGTAGAGCCAAGAAGAGATGTCCTCAATAGTTTCCTCTTCCAATAACCGTCCATGTTGGAATTGGGTTAGGAATGGTGGGGGAGGAATATTTGCTTTTTTGGTAACTTTAGCAATGGGTGGTTTGCCGTAAGATTTTGGAGATAAAGGCATCCGCCCTACACAACAAGATTCAGAGATATCATAAGTGCCAAACCCTATATCTCGGACACGAGCTGTGATTTTGGGGAGGGGTGTAGGCTCACTGGTAGAGGCTTGTGTGAGAGTTTCAGGGTCAACATAGAGAGGGGACTCAAGGGCTTTGTCATTTTTAGGCACTTGGTTGCAATTCTTATAGCTTCCTTGCAAGACACGGCAAAATTCAAAAGGATTAGGGTCTCCTGGGATGGTGATCTCCGTACCATTGTATGTGAACTTTAGGGACTGATGGTACGTGGAGGGGACAGCTTTCATTGCGTGGATCCATGGGCGGCCTAGAATAATGTTGTAAGGCAGCTCAATATCAAGGACTTGACACCTAGTTTCAAGCATGACCGGGCCCAGTTGTATAGGCAAGTGAATAACACCTTCTGAACGGCGTTCTGCATCATCATACCCCTTGATTGTAATACTATGATCAGTGTTGATGTGATCCTTAGAGTATCCCAATTGCTTTAGTAACTTTAAAGAACAGATGTTGAGACCAGCACCACCATCTATGAGGATGCGTTTGATTTTGCGCTTATGGATGAGCACTTCAATATGGAGGGCATCGTTGTGACAAGGATCATGGGAGGGAAGGTCTTTCTCAGAAAAGACCACATTGTAAGGTGAAGCAATATTACCCACTATAGCTTGGAAATCTGCGACTGCTATGTTGTTAGGAACGGAGGACTCTTGGAGGGTCTTTTCTAGCACTACTCGATGTGCAGGTGATGACCGTAGAAGGTCCAAAATAGAGATCTGCGCTGGTGTTCTCCCTAGATGTTCGACAAGATTATAATCAGACTGAACCGGAAGCCTAGGTGTAGGTGCACGAATGGTGACATGACCTCGACGAGTAGTAATAGCACAATCCGTAGATTTGCCTTTAATGGTGAGGGTAGACACTCGACTCTCTTCAAAACGACCTACAATGGAATCGAAGGACGTGGAAGCGTGATTGATACCTTTACCTCTATCCTGAGGAGGAGGTGGACCATGATGAGGGAATGGTTCCTTGTACATATCGAGATCCTTGTTCGTGTGTTGCGCTGGTGATTCATTCTCAAAGGTGATTTGATTACCGTCGATGAGGTTTTGGATGAGGTGCTTAAGCTTCATGCAAGACGCAGTTCTATGACCTTTGCTCCTATGGAACTCACAATACTCATTGTCTCTGTAACGTGCAGTTTTGTAGATAGGTTCTCCATAAGGAGGAGCATCAGGTAAGGTTATGAGCCTTTTCTGCAAAGCTTGCTGTAAGACCGATTCGATGGGCACTCCCAAAGGAGTAAATTGACGTCGCGGAGGGTAATCTTGTTGGGGCCGCTCTTGTTGTCGTTGCTGTTGGTTGGGATAAGGCTACCTTTGTTGCTGCTATTGTTGAGGTGGAGTTTGACTTGGTTTGGAGAGTTGCAGCGGTGTTTGCAACGTTTGGACATGCTTAGTATCGACCACTCCATCATTGACCACGTTTTTGTTTTTATTCCAATACTTGGGTTTATCGTTCGATTGTTGATGAGAAGAGCTATCTTTCGTCTCTTTAAAGATTTTGACCACACCTTTAGCAATGAGGGCCTTCTCAATGTTGATACCCTTGTATGTGATTTCATCGAAGGTTGTAGCACTAAGAATTTGCAAATGGAAACCTAACTCTTGGCTGAGGTTCTGTACAAATATGCTAACAAGCTGTTTCTCCGGAATCTTGAAAGGGAATTTACTAGCCATTTGTCTCCATCGCTGAAGGAAAGAAATGAAAGTCTCGCCATTTTTCTGTTTATTGTTGCATAGATCCGTCATGGAAATCTCATGCTCTGCGTTGTAAGAAAAATGGGTGGCAAACTTCTCTGCTAGCTCGTTGAAAGACTTGATACCCGTAGGTAAGTGTGAGAACCATTCTATTGCTTGTCCTCCAAGACTGCGAGGAAAAAGACGCATAAGATATGTGTCGTTGTGAGAAACCTCGAAGCAAGCAAGATAGAATTCCCTAAGATGGTCTTTTGGGTCACCTTTTCCTTTGTATTTATCGAACTTGGGAATAGTGAAATTTTGAGGAAAAGGGATCATTGGTAACGACCGATCAAAAGGATAAGGGCACACTTCCTCCAAGGAGAAGGTCTTTTTGGTGTGGCCAAACGTAAGATCAGATAGCTGTTGTTGCACCTCCGCAATGTTTAGTTCCATAGTCGTGGGAGGGGTTGGTAACGTCTCCTGTTGTCCAAAAAGTGGTTGGTGTTGCCCATATGGAAGATTATAATGTGAGCCATGCGTACTGGTATTGTAAGGGTCGTAAGATTGATTGGGATTGTATGGATTGTATGATTGGTTCAGATTGGGTTGGAATTGGGGGTTTTGATTAGGCAGAGGTGGAGGTGGCACTAGGTAAGAATGTTGGCTTTGCGATGGTTGAAGGAACGTATTGGGGGGAGGAAAGCTAAAGTGCGTTTGATTAGGTTGTGATGGTGGCACATAGCTTTGGGAAACCTGATGTTGGGAATGTTGAGAGTGGCTAGGCAATGTATGAAAGAAGTTGAGCATGGATGAACGTTGTGGAGGAGGAACATAGGTAGAAGTGATTTGCGACGGTGGGGGTTGATTGAAGATGAGAGTAGAAGAATGTTGTGGTGGAGGAACATAGGTAGAAGTGATTTGCGACGGTTGGGGTTGCTTGAGGATGAGAGTAGAAGAATGTTGTGGTTGGGGCTGCGTGACTCCAATTGGTTGAGAGACATGCAGGTGTGATGATATAGGAGGTGGCATATGTTGAGACCCTTGTTGCATGGCTACATACGTGTTCCCCGGATTGTAATTGGGTGGGAAACCTACGCGTGATGGGGTAACCAAGATTCCACTTGCGCTTGGGGTGGACACTTTAGGAGGTAGTTGCACATTCGACCGAGCTAAGGTGGCTTGCTTAGCTAACTCTGCTTGACGTTGGAGAGTTTCTTGTTGGTTTTGATAGATCTCCATAGGAGTCAAAAGTGGTGATATGGGCCTCTCCCCTGATGGATTTTGAAAAAGGGGATTCCTATACTGCGAACCTTGAGTAGGTAAGGGCGTAGTTACCGTGGACATGGTTCGCACCACTTGTATGGCTTCTTGGGTGTTGGTGCTCTCCTTGAGAGTGGACACATCAAAATCTTGAGGTAATTTGGCACCTTGCTTTGCAAGCAAGCGAAAGAAATAATCCTGGTTCTCACTAAGAATTTTATCAAAGGCAGCTATAGCTCTAGGATCCTGTATAAATTCATCCAGATCTTGCCCATCTTCTTGAGAGGATTGACCTATTTCAAAGTGTCGCTCTTCTTGAGATGGGGTTTGATCTACGATATAACCTTGTGGGACAAAATCTGGAGGCAAGCCTGTGGTATACTGTGGTGCATTTATCAAAGGGGTTCTATCCTCATGAGGATTGCTTAGTTCATCTATGTGCGGCATGTTTGGAGAGCTGATTGGTTTTGCCGCGGGTGTACTAGGAGTCACTTTGGGAGTAACGTTGAGATGACCTGATTGTGGTGTGCGAGGGGGTGACTTGTGCTTCTTAGGGACAACTTGCCTAGACTTCATGGTTTGCTGTAGCCTAGTGGTGACCATGGGATATACTGAGGACACAATGTAATGCTGGGAATCTGTAAGATGCTTTGAAGAAATGGACAAACTCTGATGCACAAAGTACTGGACCAAAGGCGCTATACTGTTTGACCAGAGGCGCAGGACTGTGCTACCAAAAGCGTGCTACTGTGGGCCAGAGGCGACGGACTGAGCTGCCAATAGCGAGTTACTGCCATGCCAAAGGCGAGCTACAGTGACCAAAAGCGAGCTACTGTTATACCAAGGGCGATGAAGTAGAGTTTTGCCAGAGGCGGGTTACTGCTGACCAAAGGCGATCTACTGTATTACCAAAGGCGAGCTGCTGTAGTACCAGGGGCGCTGAAGTAGTGTCTGATGTTTTTCAAAGGCAAAATTTTTTCTGTTTCTGATTGGATTGGTTTGGCAAGAGAAAACACAACAAACAAGTGGTCAAAAAAGGCACAAGGACTGACACAACAGATAGTGTATGTTCAAGGCTCCAAACAAGCCCAATGTTTCCACAGGTCAAATACAGTTGCAATCAATAACAAGCACTTTGTATCCCTAGAGACAAGGTTTTATTGCAGTAGATCAGCTCACAGCTTAATACTCCGTCGATAAAAATATCATTCCATAAAGGTGTCAGATATTTAGTATCTTTGCGAGAGACGATAGGTAGGGATATCTCACCCTCCCCTTGGAAAGCTCAAGTAGGTCACAAGAGCTTTATGTCCAAGGGAATACTATCTCTTCTCAAGGGAGCCAATGGTGAGTATCTTAAGGGTTTAAATCGATTTCCCTTGCACTGATGATTACCGCAATGTTCGGAGGTAGGTCGGGTAGTCTCTATCTAAATTGGTTCTTAGTGACTTTGAGGGACCAACGCCTTACGAGCAATGCGACAAGCTACTAAAAGCTTTAACCAATCCTACTAAGAGTTTCAAACACTTCGCTCAATGTGAAAATCGTTTCCACAAAGGGCTAGTACACCTCTTTTCAGTTTGGCATCACAAGGTAAGGCTGACGTCGGTTAGGACTTGGCTTTCGCCTTATCCCTTTTATATAGCGGTTCAAAGGAAAACTCCACTTAGGGTCGTCCCTTTTGGATGAAACGCAATCCAAAAGCAGGCCCTTCTAAAGGAAGTACAAAAAATGTAAAATCAAGCACGTCACACAAAGGTTCAATTGTCCCGTTATAAGAAAAATAAGGTGCAACTAAGCTATGCACACACACGATTGTAGTTGTAAATTGTCCCTTATGAAATGAAGTGTTTGGCATTCATGTCCATTGTCCTTTAGAAAATTGAGGTGTTTGTTCATACATGTCCATTGTCCCTTAAGAAAAGCAGTATGTTCCTAAGACTTAGATTGCAAGAAATGATTTGTTCAATTATCCTTTTAAGCATGCAATGTGTTTCTAAGACTTAGTGAGATAGATCAAGAGGTCTTCAATGCTCATCCTGCATGAACATGTTAAAAACACCTATTTGCTCTGTATGAGTAATAAGAAGCTGCAACAAGTGATATTAGGTCCACACAAACTCAAAAGTTAGCAAGTGCTTGAAGTCAGAGATTGAGAATAGGCCAATGAGTGGTCTTAAAAAATAGATCTCAGAAAATCTTTGAAAAAATATTACCACTGTGTAGAGGACAGAAAAATACCAACTTTAAAAAAAAACATCACCTGAATCCGAGTCCGTTTGTGAAAGTTATGAAGCTTGAAAAGTCAAAAAACGAAATTTGTGTTGTTTCCTTTGGATTGAATGTAGAATTGCTCAATGAAATTGCAAAGCCATAGCTGCAACAAGCAAGTGTAGTGCTCAAGAGATCAATGTCAAAAGATCGTTATAGTGCTCAATCAACGCGTAGTGTATGCTCGAAGCTCTGTTAAGTGTGCCTGAAAATACAATCGAAGAGAGAGAGGCTAAATGAAGGAGATGAGGGGGGTTTATATAGATTTCAAGGAAAATTGATCAACGGTCTAGATAATTCAGAAGAATCAACGGAGGAGATAAGTTGAGGAATGTGCAACGAATGAGAAGAAGACTTGTGTCTTGCTTGCTTTTGCATGAGAGGAGTTATCAAGAATAGAAGAATGAGTTAACTGAAGAGATAAATCAATTAAAAGAATAAAGCAATCAGTTAAGTGATTTAAAACAAGAAGAAGAGATTTGCATGAGAAAAGAAGATATTTTGCTTTATTAAATATAGAAATATTTAATTGATGAGCAAGAAAGCTTGAGTTATTTTAGAGATAACTCAAATTAGAAGAAAAAGCAATTTAAATAAATAATTGATTTATTTAAATTTAGAGAAGATATTTTGGAAGAAACAATTAAATAATTAGAATTATTTAATTTAGAAGATTTGAAAAGCAAATTAAATAAATAAATTTATTTAATTGTTGTGCATGATTTTGGGAGAATGATTTTGATTTAATTAGATAATTTAAGAATTATTTAATTGTAGATAAGAGGGAATTTGTTGAATTAATTAAATAATTGGATATATTTAATTAATGTGGATTTGATTTTTGGAAAGAGGATAATGATCTAATTAAATAATTAAAATTATTTAATTGTAGAAGAATATAGAGGAATTTAATTTAATTAATTAAATAATGAGGATTTATTTAATTAATGTCGCAAGTATGAGATTTAGAAGAATTTGATGAAATTAATTAAATAATTAGATTATTTAATTAATGTTGAAATGCAGGTGATGAGACAGATAACGGAATGCAAGTAGCATGACAAGTTGGTCATTTTAGGGTGTCTACACACATCATTATTTTTACATATTATATCACTTCGACTTGCTTTCAACCTGTTCTTATGTATGCCTCACTTGTCTTCTCATTTGAGGTTAAATGAACCTATAGTTGGGGGGATACTGCATACATAGGAATTATTTTACGTACAATCAAATTTCTTAAATCCCTTCCTTTATAATTATGACTATCTGTCGCATAATGTACAAGCCAGTAGACTAGCAACTAGTAATAAGGGTCTGGTAAGTGAATTGGACGAAGAGCAAGGGATTAAGCTATGGAGAGTTTGAGATTTTTTATGAGATATCACAATGGGTGGTGATCTGATCAAGAGAGAACCTATTATCTATACGACATTATTAGCTGACGGGGCTTACATCCCTATTTTCAATAGGTAGGATGGTTGGAATATTTTCTTAAGATAATAGAGTATAATGAGGACATTACCAACAATTTGCGGGGACATTCCAGAATGAGGAAGCTACAGTGAAAGTCTTACGAGTTGACATGACTGTAGCAGCCATAGCTGAGGTTATAGGGCTACAAGTTGTTGGAGAAGAATTTCCTATAAGAGTTGATGCTATTTCTACAAGGGCTGAGTTCATACAACCAGGTGAAAGGATGGAATCTACATCTCAAGGTACTAAATGACTCTCTTTACCATGGTTATGGGCCTTTGTCACTACCTATATTATTAAATATCTTACTTGTGATAGGAGGCAATCTTTGCTTTATACTGTGCAGTTCAAACTTTTGAGTCACCTCCGTCATGGAAAGGTAGTGAATGTTCTAAATTTTTTGTTCAATCTATTAAAAAGGATGTCTATTGAATATAGAAGGAAAAATTGCTAGTCTTCATTGTCTCATCATGGTCTAATTGTGTTATTAGTAAAAAGGAGTTTATATATTTAGTACCCTGATATTTCTTGGGAGTGATTTCTTGAAATTAACCATGTTGATGAGGGGCCTTTGAGGGTGGAACCGGAGAAGGAAGAAGAGGAACGGGTAGAAAATTTGCAAACAGGGGAAGAAGAGGAAGCACCTGTGACCTCTTCTCATCCAAAAGCTTCACCTACCTACCGCCATGCAATTGTTGAGGAATGTCCAACTCCAAACCCTGATAATCCTATTGGTGAACTTGATAGTTCTCCCACACCTGTAGTTTCACCAATTTCAGCCCCCTTACCAGAGCATGCATCCTCACAGACTTCTAGCCACACAAAGAAAAAGTCAAAATGAAAACTACAACCTATAGCTTCTAGCTCACTGCTTGCAACACCTAAAACTACCTATGAAACTCCTTCTATCTCAAAGCCCACCAAGAAAAGAAGATCATCCTCTTCTTCATCTAGAGCCAAGAAGAAACAAAGGGTCCCTACTCAATCATGTAGGCACTTAGACCGCCTAAAGGAGAAAGAACTTTTAGGGGGGAAAACCCAACATGAAAAGGAGAATGTGGTTGATATACATAAGGATACAAACTCTGAAAGGGAGCATCTATTTGTTGATAGGGAACAGAGAAATGTGGGCCACACACTCATTTTGGAGTCTGATACAGAGTCTTAGGAGGAAGATTTATATACAACTAGTAAAAATCATAACCTTCCCTTGAAACTAGAAATCTATATTTCTCAGACTCTCCAAAAGAAATAGAGGAAGAAGAAATGTCGTTGTATTCTAAAGATATAGCAGAGGGTGAGAAGGATGAATGACAATTAGCCTTGTAGAAAATTACAAAAAGTAGTTGAGGGATTATCAACAAAAAGAAATAGGGTTAAATGAGGGGGTTAAGAAGCTAGAGGATCAGCTACTTGTTTTCCAGAAACAAGGGTTAGGACTGGAACATTTGGCCCAATTGGCCATTATTGAAATCAATATAAGGAATCTAGAGCCTGTGCAATCATAAGAACAGTCAGAAGAACCTACTCCACCCACCTTATTTACAGTTATCTTGCAACAATAGAATAATATAGATGAATTAGTAAAAGAACAAGGTGAACTGTAGGAGAAGCATAGCAAGGAGATAGAGGTGAAAAACATAGAAATAAAAAGATTGAAATAAAAATAAATAGAATGGAAGACATGACTGCCCAATTGATGAGGTGTCGGCCACCTACAAGGGTTTATGCCCTCTATCTACAAGAGCAGTATCTGAGCTTTCAATTTAGCCAAATCCTCAATGACACACATGTCTCACTTTTTACACCTACCTTATTTCTAACAGCCTACCAAAGAGTTGCCCCTGAAATGCAAGACCAACTGTGTGAATTCTACCTACATGAACTTGCCATTCCATATGACACTCACTGGAATCCCCTAGTTGTTATTGGGGATGTGCAATTGAAGGCCCTAACCTCATTCATTCAAAATGAGCATAGGAGAGGAATTTTACAACAATAATATATTGAGATAGAGAAATCACTTCCTTTCAAACTCAAGACAGAATCCCCAACTCCTCTAAAGATAGTGGAGGAATGGGTAGACCTAATTGAACATCAAGAGGTAGAAACTAAACTCCTGAAATGTAGAGCCAGGGATTACAAGAAATTTAGGGAAGTGGCCGAAAGAATTAGTAAGGAACCTTTGGGTTTCTCGCAGGGTAGGTGGAAAGAGTTGACACCTGTATTATAAAGGAAAGAGCCTCATTCAGTATTCAACCTCTCAGCAACAATCAATAGGGCGCAGAGATACATAAGATTAGCCAATGATCATGGAATAACATGTCTACCATTAGTATTCCATCATCCCCTACCTCTTTATCCTATTCCGTATTGGATGGGGCAGAGGATGGATCAGGCAGCAGTATAGGCCAGGTGGAACAGGTTGGCAGAGCAGAAGGGCTTTTATCTCAAGCAGGCTAGAGGAGTAGAAGAACCTACAAATTACAGGGAGATAGCTCTTCAGTCCAATCAAATACCTCGGTTGTTGGAGGACCACCAACATGATTAGTTGGGGGTGTGATGAGGCCATGTTTTGTCTTGTTACTCTTGCTTTAAGTACCTATTTCCTAAGACATTTCCATACTTTTATATACACTAATCATGTCTATAATTATCCTTAAGACATTGAAAGCATGAAGATGGGTATATAATATGTTGTTAATTAATTATGTGTGAATGGTTGATTGCTCATGAAATATGTTAGTACTTTAAGTTGATTTTAGTAATAGTGATGTATAGATACCATGTGATGTACCAACCCCTCATGCAGAAAGAACGTGGCTACATATCATGAGGATCACTAGACAACCAATAGCAAAGGAGATACCGATATCCACAGGAGATAATACAGGCACCTGCAGCCAAATGAAGAAGACCCCAAATTGATTTGGATGAGTCATCCATAACTCTCCACTCTTTGATGGTTATCCTTCGACAAATGATGCAATCTTGAATAATGAAGGAATCTTAGATCGCGCTCTATGTTATGTTTCTAGTCTTGATTGTTCTTCTACATGAATACTAGAGAGAGAGTTATAGTAGGAGGATACCATCTATGCTTCCTTCATGACAGTTTAGTTTCCTATTCCTAGTTTGCTTTGTAATAATGTCCTCTTCCTACATTATTAGATAATGGATAGTTATAGTATTTATTGTTCAGTAGTTTTGTTCAAATAGAAGGTTAAAATTGTTGATGGACAGATTAGATTTGCTACATACAAAGAGGTTAGACAGAGATTGTATTATCATATTTCATTGTTGTACCTTTCGCTTCAACATTCAATAAAGGAATACATGTTTTGAGTTTAGTTAATGGTTACAAAGATACAGTAAATATTTAGCTAGATCCTGTGGGATCATAGTCAGTCAAGCAAGCCACTTGAGGTACTGTGTCTCTCCAATTTGTTTATATGTTTAGTTTATGTTGTATGTTTATATATGTATGATTAATGCATGTTGTAATGAGTTATATTATGTAAATTAGTTAGACTTTGATAATCTATGTTGTTGAGTCAAGGTGATCACCAAACTTACTGTTGGTTGCTCTTTTATCTAGAGTTACATAAGACCATTTGATTACAGTCGTTTGAATAAGCATTAGTTATTTCCTACCAGTCTTGTTATTTAGAGTATTGTCCATTCTTGCAATTAGAATTGTTTATCTTTCAACTAGGTTCATTCCTATGCACAACCTCTAGATTAAAACTCAAGAATCCTTAGTTGTACACATAGTACAAGCATCATCCAAGAAGAATATGATTCCCTAGTTTGAAAATTTAAATGTAACACATTATATAGCTAGTAGGTTGTTTGATATAGGATCTGTTGGTCCATTGAGTTGAGTGCATGCTCATTCTGCATCAATGTATTGGTTAATAATGGAGTTCGACACCAACAACATTAACAATACCATGTCATCTTCATGGTGGCATCTTGGATTTGGTGTAAACTACCTCAAGTTGGCAGTCTATCCACAATCACCCCTACAAACTGCCTCATAATCAACTTTATATATAAAATTTTCTTGTGGATTTCCTTAGCTTAATGGTCTATTTACAACTGATAAGATCACATGGATCTTCTACCCAACACTCTCTTGCTAGAAGATGCCCTTATTTAATTCCTGTAAAATATAAAAGAACATGAATCCATTACTAGGATAAGAGTTTTGTTACAATTTCTAAGTGCTCAACCAATTCACATGTGGATTTGTGATGCTCTTCCTATTCTTAGTATTCCTTGATTTACCTCTCACATTATGACTCATGTCTCTACCACTAGGTCAACACTCCACTTGCCAATCTTCTCCCTCTTTTGTCAAACTCATTCAAAAAATTACATCAACCAAAATCTAATACCAACTAATGCAATCATGTTCGGAGGCTCTAATGAAGAATTATCCAACCATGTAGCCAAGTGAACACACACATACAACAAACTCAATGAAACAAAAAAAATAATCATACGTTCCTTATTCATTCACAGTCACAACAACATTACAATTTGTTGCAATGGGCTTCCAACATGTTAGGCCTCAAATGTTTGATTACAAATACACAAATTATAACATTCAAAAGATTTTACAATATAGTACCATGTCAAGCTATCTTCTACTTTCTTTGTTGACTTCTAATGATCTTCAAGGATGTTTATATATCATCGACTAGCCTTAAAAGTGATCTTAGTTGGCCACAAGGTGGTGCTAAGCTCGATGCCAAATGAAATGTGTAGACGAATCTCCCAATGGAACATGGTGAATATGGATTGATGGATCTTGATTCAATTCACACCATAAGAACTCTTGGGCACATTGTACTTTGACATGTATTCCTTTATTGATGTAAGCTTTGGGGAGCTACTTCAAGCCATGAATAGTAAAACTAAGTGGAAACTTGTTAAGTCTAGTATTAGTTTAGAGATTAAATTATACCTTTGTGGTGATTAGAATCTTCCAAGAAGTGATTGTGATGTTAATGGTTCAATGTAGATTATATATCTGAAACCACAAGGTGAGATCATCAAGTGCAGTGAAATGCGGTGGAATCTTTAATGATTGGATGCTAATAGGAAAGAAAAATAAAACTTGCAAACAAATAAACAAGTAAAAGAAAATATTTTTGGGTGATGCAAGATTTCTATTGGACCCTGACATGCTCCTGCATCATAACTTGACTATCTTGGCTATGGTTATCATTGAGATAGTAGCAACCATGCCTGAACCTTTCCCTTTTTAGGTTTGAGGTGTTTCTTATTGTTCTCACTCTTTGAGATTTGTTCATTATTCGCTAATAGATTTTGGGTGGTATATGTAATGGTTTTTCTAGAGTTCCATGAACCCTTGCCTTCTTTTTGGATTGTTCTACTCTGTAAAGATCAAAAAGGTTAGGATCTCCCTTGGAGACATACACTTTCGCCAAATGTAGAAACTAAACTTATTGAAAGAGGGTAGATATGACAACCTTCATCTTTTGGGTCTAAGGTTGTCCTAGGATCATATTATATTCCATGTCCTTGTATATGACACAAAAATTGTAACTGAGATGTGTGAATGCCCTAAAACTATACAGGTTCAATCCAAACACTATCATAAGATCATGCTTGATAAGATCACGAATACATCATAGTTTAGGTGTGGGTAGGACTTCCTTAAGGTAGGTAGGACTTCCTTAGTGTAGCCCTAACTATGCATTGTATTAGAATCATTATATTGACCATTTCAAGTTCAGACTAGTAGGGACAATGGAGTTTCAAGACCCTTGCTAGTCAAGGGAAGGTTGATATAAGAATTTTGAGGGACCTAGGGTAGTGACAATCATATAGGACTGGGTTTGTGTTATGTTTGAAACCCATTAAGTCTTGAGGTCTTCTTAGAGGGGTGATATGTGACTAGGGTATGAAGGCTAGGACTTTGTATGTAATCTTAAGCCCTCCTTTTGGATTTGTTGGAAGCCTTCTTCACTGATACATAAGGATTGTCAAGACTCTTATGAAAGTGCATTAGAGGCATTGAAATCACAAAGGAGATAAATGTTATTAGGCCATCACCCATTGGAGAAGGGATTGTCATAAAGAGCATGACAGTGTTACCTTGTCATAGTCACAAAGGGGATAGTCTTTGTGGTCGTAATTATAGTCACTAAGTTTACATCCACCTTCCTAGGGTCTGTAGAAATGCCTGAAGTTGAATATGCCTATTTTAAAAATCTTGCCATGAGTATTTTCCATGCTTTTACCCCCCTAATGATCCAAAGATTGAATATAAAGGTGTGGAAATTATTGAATAACCTTACTACTGTCACAGTCAATTTGCTAACACGCAAGACAGTCATGAGATTTTTCTTGTTTTATTCAAGATTTATATAATCTTCCTTATTGATAAGATGGGGGTATGCTATTCCCAAATTGTCTATGAAAAAATACCAATGGAGACCTCCCCAATCCTCATCTCAAGTTTCAAATGCACAATGAAACGATGGAGGACAATCATAACTGTCATAATAGTACATTAGCATTTTTTGTCTCAAGGTGGCCCTTGAGACTGCCAAGGGCATGGATATAGAGTTGGGATTATGGTTTTTGTTTAAAAGCCTTGTGTCATTGATGTAATATTTATTTGTGGCAAGGATCCCAATAGTCTAAAGATTACAAATTATTGTCAAGAAGGGACTATCATAGTTAAGTGTGGTACAGTGATACAATTTCATCTTGGTTGAGTATTGTATAAATCTCGAGCTATTTAGAATGCACGGAGGTATTAGGGTGTGGTATCACTATATAGGTAACCATCAAGTGATGTCTTCAACCCAATCTTGGCCTATATAGTACCCAGAGTGAAGAGAAAGATAGTGTTGTCCAAGAACCTTGTTACAGTCACAAATGAGGGTAGTCTTAGCTATTGTAACCATAGTTGGAATCCCTTGTTGTTACCATAACATATGTGACCTAAAACCATGACTCTATGAGTATGAGTTGTTTGAAACTCCTCTGAGAAGATCCCACTATGGGAATGAATCATAATTCAGTGTTAAATAGGATTGTCGTCATTACAAAAAATCTAGGGCAGTCATTGTATCCTCTCATTGCCATCGTAGAATTAATGCAACTATAGTTTTCAATACCAAAGAGTGGAATTGATGGTAACCATAAGGTCTGTGTTGACTAGTCTCAATCATCCATCTCTCGATGGTAAAAAATAATGTCCCAAAGGAGACGGTAATGATGATACAAATGCAGACACAAAATAAGACCACTTTATATTCTTCTATTTTAAAGGACTGTAAGAGTTCATTGGATTTGATGGCTACAAGCCATTCATCAAATCCACACAAGGTGGCATGGTCAGGTTTCTGAATGCTTAAGTCCTCCTTTGTCAGATATTGTAGTTGCAACTACCCTATTAGACATGTATGCAAAATGTGGAAGCATAGACAAGGCACGTGAATTGTTTGACAAAATGCCTCAAAGAAATGTGGTCTCATGGACTGCAATGACTACAAGATATGCACAAAATGGATTTTTTGAAAAGGCTTTAGAAATTTTAAAGCAAATGCAATTGGCTGGTGTAAAGCCAAATTCCACAACCTTTGCCAGCATCCTCCCTGCCTGTGCCAAAATGGGAGCTTTGGAATAGGGTATGGACATCCATCAATACATAAAGGATAGAGGAATTTCGTCAGATGATGTAGTTGCAACTGCCCTGTTAGACATGTATACAAAATATGGAAGCATAGACAAGGCACATGAACTGTTTGACAGAATGCCTCAAAGAAATGTGGTCTCATGGACTGCAATGATTGCAGGATATGCACAAAATATGGAATCATAGACAAAAAACGTGAACTGTTTGACAGAATTCCTCAAAGAGATGTCATCTTATGGAATGCAATGATTGCAGGATATGCACAAAAATGGATTTTGCAAGGACGCTCTCAAAAGCTTTGAATTAATTAAGCACTCTGGAACATATCCTAACATTGTAAGCTTTGCTTGTATTCTAGGTGCATGCAGCCATGCAGGTTTAGTGGATGAGAGCTGTACATACTTCAATCACATTTGTAACCCTTATTGCATTACACCTATAATTGATCATTATGTGTGCATGGTTGACCTCCTTTCCCGTACTGGCTATCTTGAAGACACCCTAAACTTTATCTTTCTTTCTAAATCCCCAAATTTGCCCTATTCTTGCTCACATTGAAGACCTGTGAGCGGGAATAGGGCTAACTTTTTTTCTTTCTAAAATTGGTCGGATAACATATTGCTAACTTCATTTTTTTTTCAAACAAAATAAACCTTTATCTTAAGGTTACTCATGAACCTTAAGATAAATAATTATTGAAAAAAAACTATGCATTCCTTAATGACATGTAAGAGAATTTAATCAACTACTAATTAAAAACTCTTTAATGTTTATGTCTAATGCAGGTTATTAGATTAATAGTGAAAAAGAGCATACATGGACCAAGCAATTTGTGGCACTTAAGGTTATGTAATAGAATTTATAGTTGATAGTTAAATTGCATAACAAAATTTTTTATGATCTTTACTGACGTTTATTAGAATTGTTGCATGTTTTACATCATTGGAATGACATATTAGCTATAACTTTTTGAAATTTTATTATGGTATGTGCACTTTGATACGATGTAATATGATTATGGTTTCATTTCATATGTTGTAATATTAGATATGTAACAGAAAAATAAATTATTGCATGAAATAAATAATAACATTTCATTTTAAATATTTTTTTTTGCAGAACACAGGTCTTCCAGAAGATCAAGATGATCCTCATGATATAGATCCAAATTATGTTGGTTCTGGTACATATCACATGGCAAAGGATGATGATGACGCAGATACAGAAGACACTGAGGTTGATGACGATGATGATCATGATGATGAGGTAGTTGCTGGTAGTAGCTAGTGACATTCATGATCATAGAGACTGCATCATGGATCATTGTTGATATATCGTTATGATGCCTCTTTTCATGGTTACTATCATATGTATCATTTTCACGGCCTGCAGTACCATATTAATCAGTTGTATCATAAATTTATGTATCATTTTGACTTATATCATTTGGACATGTATCATCTTGACTTGTATCATTTTGAGTTACATAATTTATCATTTTTACTCATATCATTTGTACATGTATCATTTTGACTTATGTCGACTATTGGACATGTATCATTTTAACATGTTATTGATCTACTGGTATATTTGACTTTCACTTGTTTTAGTTATGTATGATGATGATCTTATCAGTATTGACTTGTCAATTTATATATATTGAAAGTGGTCGATGATTTTTGGATGGATATTTATTATGTATGATGATTTTAATTTACTGCTCATGATGGATGTTGTCAAATTCAATTAAATTATAGATATTTGACTCACTTGTTTTAATTATAGATGATGATCATGTTATAATAATTATCTTGTTATTTGAGTTAAATAATTAAATTACTTACTCTATAATCATATGAGTTATTTAAGAGGCATGATATATTTAACTAATTAAATTGAAATAAAACATATTAAATTAATAAATGTAAGCAAAACAAGAAGCATTTTTAGAAGCAAAAAAGGAAGCAACAATGGAAGCCAAACTAGAAGCAAACCAGAAGCAATCTTGGAAGCAAAACTTGGCATTATCTAGGAAGCAAAAATAGAAGTAATTTTAGAAGCAACAAAAGATGCAATAATAGAAGTCATATTAGAAGCAACAAAAGACGCAAAAATGGAAGCAAAATTGGAAGCAACAAGCGACATTATATTGGAAGCAAAACTAAAAGCAAAACCGGAAGCAAAACTAGAAGCAAAATTGGAAGCAAAACTAGAAGCAAACCTAGAAGCAAAATTAGAAGCAAAACTAGAAGCAAAACCAGAAGAAAAATTAAAAGCAAAACCGGAAGAAAACTTGGAAGCAAAATTGAAAGTAAAAGTGGAAGCAAAACTGGAAGCAAAATTAGAAGCAAAACCGGAAGCAAACTTGGAAGCAAAATTGGATGCAACAAACGATGTTATATCGGAAGCAAAATTGGAAGCAAAACTAGAAGTAAAACCGGAAATAAAACCTGAAGTAAAATTGGAAGCGAAACTGGAAACAAAATTGGAAGCAAAATCGGAAGCAAAATCTGGAAGCAAAATCGGAAGCAAACTTGGAAGCAACACAAGAAGCAAACTAGAAGCAAAATCGAAAGCCAAACTAGAAGCAACAAAATATGGTGCTAAATCCGGCACTAAACGCAACGCTAAATCCGGCGCCAAAGTGAAATTCAGTTTGGCACTGAGTTTTGCGCCGACAGAAGTGTCCAATTCATGAACTCAAATGCACTAAATTTTGGCACTATTTTAGGTGTTAATTGCCTCTTTTGTTCTAGTGTGGTTTGCAGAGATGTTTGCTACTCTGGATGATGGTGAGCATGCCATATTGAGGAGAGCATGCTTGGCCAGGATTTGCCATGTTCCAATCATGCATCCAGTGTTGCGCATCTGTTGTGACATTCTTACATATTGGGATGTAGACAAGAACACTTTCAGGGTCTCACAGGTTTCTGGCGAGTGGGCTATTACTCTGTTTAACATCTACCGTATCCTTGGAGTTCCTGTGAGAGGGCATTCTCTGATTCTTCCAACTAGCAAGTCCTTTGAGGACAAGGCTTCTTGGGCTCAATTTATGGGAGTGAGTCGTCCTGAGGATTAGGCAGGTGTTCATCTTACTTCTGTACCATGACTTCACATTCCTCGTTTGAGGAAGTTTCTTATTGGTCTGATTGCATCGAGGCTATCTAGGGACAAGGCCTCGACTCGCTTGAGAAGGTGTTGGGCACCAATTATACAGGGTCTTGAGCAAGGCAGAGTCTACACATGGGGGCCAGACATTTTGGCCATAGTGTACAGGGATTACTACCATATTGCACAACGAGGGGCTCTTGCTTTTAGCCATTCCTCTCTGATTATGACATGGATCTTTGAGCACCTCGGGCCCTACCAAAATCTTGTTCCGATTCCTGACAGACAACTTCCTAGAATGGCTAGATGGGTTCAAGTGGGCCACTTCCATTCTTCCTTAGGTATTGTGGCTACTCTCACTGATGAGGACATGATTTTTGATCCTTACCTAGACATGGAGGGGGCATGGTCACATGATGTTGAGATTCAAGAGTATTGTCATTTTGTTCATGAGCTTTCAGACCGTAATGGTCTCATTGAGCCACATCACGTTGATTGTGTCCCACAACAGTTTGGTGAGGACTTTCCTGAGGAGTTGCCCCCAGTACATACTTGTTACAGATCTATCCTAGAGATGGGCGAGGTTGATCAGAGGACTGTTACTTGGACCCCTTTGACTCCTGGAGTTTTCATTTGTAGGGGGCCTCTAGAGCTTCGAGAGGTGGACAAAGGGGAGGGAGAGGGACTCCTTTCTGAGCCTTGATCATGGTTGACAACTCAAACTCCATTGACGAGGATTATGTTCCTAATGGTGATGATTAGTCAGACGAGGGACCGACCGAGGTTACGCTGGATGTTGAATCTGATGACGATGATGATGCCAACGATGTTCCTGATGAGGCTCCTAAGGGTCCTATTGCAGTTCCTAGACCTCCTCACTCTGATGAGGTGATGCAGCAACTTGACCCTGCCTGGCATCCTGGTGATCCACATAAGTCTTATATTTGTTACACTATTTTTGCATTTCATCTTATCTCTTCATCATGATCTAACATGATTTCATTTTTGGTTTCACTTTGCGGGTGGTGTTGAGGAGTGGAGGGCCTTTGCTCATGATGTCAACATCAGTTTTGTTGCCCCCTTTGTTAGAATGTCTCGTGAGTCACTTTTGATTGATCCTAGTGTGATCCCTAATGCGGGACAACATAGTGATATCTTCGCTCCTGCCTACCATAGATGTTAGGTGAGTACCGATTTGAAGGTAGAGAATCTCACCCTTAGGGGTGAGAATCAAGTGCTTTGAGAGATGGCTCGCCTTGGTTTTAGACAGCAAGACAACAGTGGTGCTGGGCCTTCACAATCACGCACTCAGGGTAGAGTATCTCGCAACCATAGGTCTCATGGAGTGACCAGTGATACTCATAGGTAGAGGAGTAGGAGTCTTGAGGGTTCTGTTGGAGGGAACTACTTTTGACTTTGTTTTACTTTTGAAAGTCGTGCCCCCTTGCATGGGGAGCCTTACTTTTGCTCGAGAGCATTTTGTCTTAGCTCTTGTACCTTTGTACATGTAAACTTTGGATATATCAATGAAAGTTTATCTCTTTACGGTTTTCAACTATCGTACGAGTACTCATCTCTTTGTGCACTTTTGGAAGTTTAGGAACTTTTTTATTATGTTTTGACCTTCAACTCTAATAATGCAAGTATGATAACGATGACATGTTTTTGTAATTTTTGACATATATATATGAAATGCAGTTTACAAAATGTAGATGCAAGAACACAAGCAATGCTGAAATGAACATTTACTTCTATGGGATGCCATGAGTTATGACATTAACTTTATTGCTTTGAAACTCTTTTTCTGATTTTGGCATGAATGCATTGTGGAACAAACAGTATGACCACTCTTTAATATGATTTTCAATCCAGGGGATTGCAGGTTATTTTGGTATAGGAGACCTATTCAAATCTATGAGATGGGGATTTAAAATTCAAGTGGGGAGTGAGAGTGATAATGAAGTGCTTCTGAATTTGGGCTTTCGCTAAAGGCTAAATGTTGATCCTTATCTAGATAAGACAATTTGACAAGTTTTCAACTTTAGATAAGTGACAAATTTTATTGATGTTTGCTAGACTTAGATCATAGATGGAAAGCAAGATAGACTTGGGGTAAAGGATAAAATAGGAAAGAACAAGGGCCCCTAGATAGAAAATAATCCTAAAGACCACTAGACTCTTGGCTTTGCTCAGCTAGTGTATGTGTGTGCTTTGTACCTTTCTCTTTTATTTCCTCTATTAAAATGTCACCCTTAAAGCTTTGAGTTTAGACCGATCTCCACCCAAGGGTATGGACATTCAGCAATCTTCTCTCTTTCACTCTTTTTTTGTATCTCTCTTTTTTTTATTTTTTTCTCTTTTTTTGTATTTTCTAGAATGCCTCACTTGATTTTCTCATTTTTTTGGATTTTTGACTTTTCACAAAAATGAATGCTTTTGGAACTTTTGATATGCAATGCTTTGATTTATCACTTTTCTCTTATTTTGATCACTCATTTTTTTAATTCACTCTTATTTTAGATTGCTTCCTTCACAATTTTGATCTTCCTGACATTTTTTGGCCAAGAAAGATAAGGGGTTGAGCACCACCTAAAGTTATCGTGATCTATTTGGACTTCTTTTCTACTGGGGAAGAAATGGGAAGGTCTACTTGCAAGCTTCCTTTGAACACTGTAGGTTTGGATACTAACTTTGTTTAGACCTGACATCTTGGCTCATTAAGACTAGGATCAGTGTAAAGCTAAGAGCTAGGCTTTGATTAGAATCACTGGAATGAAAAGAGACATGGTGATTTGTGAAACATGGGGAATCTAGACCTGAAAGGATCATATATACCTAGGCAACCTTAGACTCCTTACTAAAACGAAAATAGTACAAGAGCTCAAGTCACTTAACTATAATGCAAGATGAACAAAATGATACTGAAGTGCAAGAAACAAATGCTTTTTGGTCCATTTTTTATTTTTATTATTTTTTTGTATTTTTATGTTTTATGATTTTTATGTTTTTAGACATAGTATTTCTTGAGGTGAAAGGCATTGACTGTTTCACCAAATTATTCTCCCTCCATTGTGCACAAGAGATAGGCACTATTTCTGACATCTTCCTTAACCATGTAAGGACCTATCTAGTTGGGTCTGAACTTACGTCCTTCACCAGGTCTTTTATCGATTAGGTTGTCAATTCTGAGTTCTAGGTCTCCTTCCTCAAAAGGTCTTGGGACAACCTTTTTGTTATATTGTTTCTTCATTCTTGCAAGATAGGAATCGTGTCTCTAAACAACTCTCAATCATTTTTCATCCATCATTTCTAACTTAGCTAGTCTTACTGCTCGATATTCTTCATTATCCAGTAGGCCTTGTAGTGACCCTCTCAGACTGGGTAATTCTACTTCTAATGGCAACACTGCTTCTGACCCAAAGGTGAGGGCATAAGGGGTGGTTCCAATCAGAGTTCTTATGCTTGTTCTGTAAGCCCAAAGAGTTGGATATAATTGCAAGTGCCAGTCTCTTTTGGAGTTTTTTACAATCTTGACCAATATTGATTTCAGTGTTTTGTTCATGGCTTTTGCTTGTCCATTCCCTTGAGGATAATAAACTGAGGGAGAGTTATGATTGATATGGAATATTTCACACAATTCCCTTACCTGCAAATTTTTGAATGATGAAGCATTGTCAATCACTATCACTTGGGGAAATCCAAATCGACATATGATTTGGTTCAATATTATTTTGTAGTAAAAAGGAGGGGTGTGAGTGTGATGTGAACTGTGTGGTTTTAAGGGTTTATGTGGAATCCTCCTTTCCCTACAAACATTCCAAGGGACTATTAACTGAGTTGAACCTCCAATTTGTGCAAGAGGATTCACCTATCAGGTTGGGCAGCCACTTGCGAAGATGTGGAATCTTGGATGTGTCAAACAATATGTTAATTTAATGCTCAATTTCACTTAAACCCCTAAATATGCAAAATAGTAAGCAAATTATTGAATCACGGCAAATCCTTTCAGACTGAGATGAGGGACAAAGATATTTAACTCACTATTTTTTGAAGTTTGGAAGGCAGAGAAGTCAGGGACACAGGGATTAGCACCCAAGTCCAAGGTACCTATTTCTTTGCGGAATCCTAATCTCCTTCCGACACTGATCTGCACTGCAACTTCCGTTTCCAAGAATTCAACTACAGAGCACACGGGGACTAGCGCCCTAGTCCAGGAAAAGCTCCAATGTCTGGCTTTTTTTCAGATCCTGAATCCTTGATGTCTGCTAACCTTCCCTTCAACTCCACTTCTTCTGAATGCAACACCTGTAACCTGCAATCACAAGAAGTGTGGGAGGGGGTTGTGGTGTTTAGAAGCTTGCCTCGGTCAATCCCCAGAGAGACATTCAAGTCTTCTAAACATCGTCGTCAAATAAGAGTTCGTATCCCGGTGGGATAGAGGCAAAAATCTAAATGATAAATGATTGAAAACACAATAGATATCACCTTGTAGTGAAGATCTCATGGAAGGAAGATGCTCTTCATGCCATGAGGAGATGGATGTCAAATCTGCAAACACAAACACAATAGCAATGCTTTGCTCTACAACACAATGAATATTTTGAATGCTTTATGATCACAAGTATGCATCAAATCCACCTAATCTCCATCTAGTTTGCAAATGAAACCTAATCATGCTTAGATATGCAACTACAAAGATTCCCGCTAAGAATTTCGTAATTCAAACTTGAGATGTCGGCATATGACCTAAATAACGATCACTAAACCAACATTTAAAATTAGGGCAGACCCAAAATGGGGCAGGACTAGGGCACTAGGGCCCAAGTCCACCCTGCCATTTTTGTTCAAGATTCATCAAAATGTGGTCCCCTAGGTCCTACTTGCCATAAGACTTCAGGGTTTTCTCATCAGGAGTCAGAAATAAAACACAAGATGCTCTAAATGCAATTTAAGGACCCAAGAGCTAGACCTTAAGAGGGAAAAGCCCCCAAGGGGACATTTTCTTACATAACAAATATGAATTTTGCTATTACTGTCACTAAAACAGTGGTAAGAGGCATGGCCTCTACCCACTTGGTGAAATACTCTGTTGCGGTTCACGTCAGGTTAACCAAAATATGTACACTCAAAATCATGATGTCAATTGTCTAGGGCTATTGAGTCAGATTTCAGCACACACACAAATCCTTCCCTCCTTGCCACGGGGTGAACCACCACATCACTCTCACTCTCGTGGAAGTAGCTAGTCAAGAAGAGGCGAGACACGGGAGTGGTCTGGCTCGTTGGAGAGCTGGACTTCGCAGAGAGGGGTCGACACGTATTGGGGCCTATGTTGTTGTGCGCTAGTGTGGATGTTTCATTGTATGATTGTGATGGTAAAAATAACCCTATGACCCGAAGGGTCACTAGTTGATGTTCTCATGTTAGAGTTTATGATGTTCCACCTTTGTGTGGGTAAGTTGTTATTTTCGTTGATTGCTTGTTGTCTTTCAAAGTATTGGATGAACGCTTGTTGTACTAAGAATTGCCTATATTCTTCTTCTTGTTGTAGGACAAGTGGGTCATGTTGGGGTCTCGGATGGATTTCCTCTATTTCGTCGAGGATTGCCCTCACCCACTCACCTCTTAATCCTGGGCACATTCGTGAGCCGAGACAAGAGTTAAGCGTTTGTGAGCTAACATCGACTAGACCTAGAGTTTGACTTAGGGTTTTGTTGACCTACGGTTTGATTTTGAATTACCTTGTCATAGAATCAATGGTTTGACCAAGTGTTGACTATGGTTGACCTTGTGATGGAATCAAGTGTTTACTAATCCTCTGTGTTTGTAATATTTTTGTTTGTTTTGGGTTTTTGATGAATGCAAGCTAAATGAAATACAAAACTTGTTTTTGTGCCTTTTTTAGTATTTTTGGAATAAAAGATGCTTTTTTCTATTCTAGGAATTAAAGAATGGATGCAAACTAATATGAACTTTCCTAATGCAATTATGATACATTTTGGGGGTTTTCTTGATTTTTGAAATGATTTAATCTAAAAAGGGAAATTGTTTTTTAAATAAACTAGATCTAGGAATTTGAAAACAAATTACTCTAACATGCAAGATCTAACTCTCAAGGAAAAAGCAACAAGATTACTCTTCCCAAGAGTAATTTTGGTGATCTAATTACTATGAATTGAAATAAAGCAATAAAGGAACCTGAAAATGAGAACACGCGTGAGCCTCCACTACCCTCAAATATCCTTGTTGTGGCAACCTCGTATCCTCTTGCAGCGGGGAGATCCTCTTGGCAACAAGACGAAAATGGAAGCAAAAAGAAGCTATTGAAGCTTGAAGAAATCTCGATTGAGAGCTTTGAAGAGCATTGTGGATTGATTTGAGTATCTTATTGACGTACAAAGAGATTTTGAAAGCTAAAATAATAATAAATGGCTCCTATGTCTTGTATTGAGCATGAGAATGCTTTGTTGGAGAGCAAGAACTTGCAAGACTTGTGTGCAAAGATGAAATTGCCTCCCTTTGTTCTTGAGGGAGGGGGTATTTATAGGTTAGAAAAAGGGATGAGGGGTGAGGAAGAAGGAGAGTTAACTCAAATAGATTGGAGAGTTAACTTAGAGGATTCAAGAGTGATCTGGGCTAAGATTGGAGTGATCTACCCAGTAATAGCTTATCACTTAAGAAGAAGTGATAAGCTAATTATGCATGGGAATGCATTAGTTGTTAATTGTAGTGAAAATAGAGTTAATTATGCATGTGTGGGTGCATGAAATAGTTAACTCTATATTAGGGATCAAAAACCATGCAAACTGGAAGAAAAATGGTCGAAAACAGATCCTTTTTGAGTGAAAAACTCAAATTTTCAAGCGGATGAAACCGTGACTGGGTCACCCCTTTCACTAGTAGGGTCACCCAGAGGGCGACCCTTGGGTCGACCTAGGAAGGAGGGCACCTGGGTTGGAGCTGACAGTGGGAGATGTAACAGAAAAAGGAGGAGAATGGACCTGCCTTCGAAAATAGGTATGTCACATGCAAAAATCCAAATCTCCACTTACAAAGTAGGATCTCCCAGGGGAGATCCAGAAATAATAGGGGGAGATTTGGATTGGTTGAGTGAAACTGAAAACTGAAAGTGGGAGATGGCTAGGGGGGACCTCTAGAAGGATCCTAGGGGGTGGAGAAGATGAAAAACATTGAGGAAAGGTGAAAACTCACCTACAAAATGCATACAAGGATTAGGAATAGGGTCGCAAGCTCAGAAAATGCAAATCGACAAGTGTCGAAAAGCATCAACAACAAAGAGAAAGAGGAAACAACAATGGGGAAACAACACAAGACGAAGGAGAAGACGTGTCACCAAGAGAATTGTCACTAAGAAGACGTTCTTTCATGCTTACATGTATGTGACAAGGATCTGATTCATCATAGGGGTCCTCGTGGAGGTTGTGTGTTATTTTTGTGCTTACAGAACTAGCGTCCAAGAAAGCTCTAAATCAAAATCCTCGGAACAAGGCGAGAGGAGGGAATCCTCAACCGATGCCGCCACTGCCAAACCCTCAAGAAAAGAAAAGGGCAGAGCTAGAGAAACAAGAGCAGACAGAGAAGCAGGTTGATCACAAGTCGAAGGAACCACCACAGGATTCGAGGAAGGGGACACAGCAAGAGAAGCCGCCAACACACCTTTAGGCACCACCTAAATAGGGGCAGAAGTCCCCACAAGGGAACTAGAAGCCACCGAAGAATGCAAGGGGGAAGAATCACCTAGGGACTCCTCAATTGACCCAGCCTCTAGATCAATAACAGTCAAATGTTCCAAATGAGCTTCCTGCCACCACCACCACGGACTGATGGCAATTCGAAGCCAAGTGTCCAATTGTGAAGCAACGATGGCAACAGAAGGGCAAACCCTCATAGTCCAGCAACTGGGATCAAGGACAATCCCCCACCATCAAGATAACCTCTCCATGGAGAGGCTTCAAAATATCAATATCCACAAGTATGTGAGCATAAGTACAAAGTCCCATCAAGATCGTAGATCTATCCACCATAAGGAAACAGCCAATAGAGTTGTTGATCGCCTCATAGCAAGACACTTCCTAGAACTGTAGAGGTAGATTGGGCAATCTGACCCAAACAGGCCTGATATTAAGCGGTTAAGAAATGGGATTGAACATATGAGTCCAGGGTTTGAGCAGGAGGGAATGCTCACCCCATAACCACACCCTCTCAACAAGCACAGTATCCCTAGCCTCAGCAGAATCAAAAGCAACAATGAAAAAACCCCTTGCATGGGGAAAAATGTTAATATTACCTTGGACCAGAGGGCTCCAAGATTCAGAAATCCACTTATGCAGGTCTGGGAGAGAAGGCCAGAGACCATTAAATCTGCCAACCAGAGCATGTCTGTCGTAATGTTCTTCATTCTCCAAAACTTCCTACCCACATACCACCACAGGGGAGGTATGGGAGCAAGGAAGAGGGCAAGAATGGGACTTATCTCTCTTAGTTAGATGGCCATTTGCCCCAACAACAGCAGCAAATGAGAGGCCCCGAGCATTTGTAGGGGACACCACATCCACACGGGCTGCAACCTCTGAGAAGAGCATTGCAAGGGAGACATAGCCATCTTTCATGTTTATGTTGATGATGTAATGTTTAAGTATTAATCTGCTCCGGAGAATTTGAAGTTAGTTTAGATACTGATTCACACCCCCTCTCAGTATCCTAGTGTGTTCAACAGGAGAATGTTGGGATAAGTTGTCATTAACTTTGCAATACTAACCAATTTCATGTGTCACCAAAGTTCTTGGAAAGTGTTCTCCAACACATAGGAACTTGAGAGACAATAATTACGTTGAGAGGCGTTCTACAGTCACAACAAGGGCTGAAAGATTCATATTCATGTAACCACTAAACAAAAATCCAAATAAATAAAAAAATAGCAAATAAATAAAATAAAATTCAATGCATGACGGTAGTGGATCATAATGAAACGCCACAATAAATACACCACTCTCAAAGATGCTTTTGTTATTTTAAACCAAAATGCAAATATTCTAGCTAGAGTAATTTATAAATGCCAAGAATAAGAAATATATTTAATGGGAAATGACTTGCACTCTAGTTGCCAATAATTTATAGATATATATCGGCGTATTGTAGATATATTTTTCAAATATAAATATACTAGTATTTAATTATAGCACTATGACATGTTTTTGATAACTTCTATGAGGTAGGACCCAACTTGGGTGCCCACTTTGGAAGTGGAGTCCATGGTGACCTGTAGTTAACTCTTTGATGTCTATTTTGACTTGTTGATACCTCCTAGGAAGTGGGAGTTAACTTGTGCGCTCACTTTGGAGGTGTTTCCAATGAAGACTAGGAGTTTTTTTGGGTGTGCATGAGTGGATAATGTTAATACACTTTGCATGAACATGATGTAGCAGTTAACAGTGGAGTTAGAGATGCATGATATTTGCATGAATATGACGTGGCAGTTAACAGGGAAGTTAGAGATGCATAATATTTGCATATCGCTTGCATGAACTCATAAAAGTTTGCATAGACTTGCATGTTGTTGCATGTTACTTGCATGGACTTGCATGTTGTTGCATGTCACTTGTATGAGTTTGCATGTGTTGCATGTTACTTGCATGGACTTGCATATTGTTGCATGTCACTTATATGAACTTGCATGTTGTTGCATGTTACTTGCATGGACTTGCATGTTGTTGCATGTCACTTATATGGACTTGCATGTTGTTTCATGTAACTCATATGAACTTGCATGTTGTTGCATGTCACTTACATGTGCTTGCATGTTGTTGCATGTCACTTGCATGTGCTTGTATGTACTTTCATGTCATATGTATGTATTTATATAGTGTTGCATGTATTAACTCAGAATCAATTTGGATAACACTTGCATGGTGCTACAGGTGGTTGCATGACTTGCATGTTACAGAACAAGTTACAGAATAATATTGGGGACATTAATGATGCATGTTGTTTGCATGACATTGGTGTGTGCTGGTACTTTAGTGATACTTCAGTTGATTAAATCTAATTGAGAGTTACTAGGCGCTCATGGAGAGACTTTCAATTCAGCTTTGTTGTTATCACATAGCACTTCAGTTGACTGAGTTTGAGTTTGACTTCTTGGGCACCCATGTTGATACTTTCAGTTGTGCTTTGCTATTGTCACATAACACTTCAATTAACTAAGTTTGATTGGGACTTCTTGGGTGCCCGTTTGAGACTTGCAGTTAACAATTGATTTCTACTATGCAACTTTTGAGTTCACTATATTGGGCACTTAGATTTGCATGAGGGTTCTTCTCATGTTATGTTTGAGATCCATGGCTTCTATATAATGATGCCTTGAGTTGGTAGAAATATACTCATAGAAATTACAGGTTAATGATAGGTATTTGAAGTTGAAGGAGTAACAAAGTGCTGACAGAATCCAAAGAAGATTTCAGTATTATTGTAAACTGATTTACAGGAATTAATACAAGCATAATCTCTTTGGGTGTGGAGTTTTTTTCCGCAAGGGTTTCTCTACGTAAATTTTGTGTCTACTTCTATCATGCTTTTTTCTTCTCTACTACATTGATTAAATTGGAGAAATACTATTACATCTAAATTGAAAGTAATTTTTAGATTTACACATGCTTTTATTTCATATTTGAAAACATTTAAAAGCTACATAGCTGCAACTTTACCTTGTTCTCTCTTCATTTTTCCAATAATTTACACACAAAAAACATTCACCACAACATAGTGTTTACCCTGGAAAACTGGTGCAAAAAACCCAATGTCCAAATCTCAAACCAGTGTATTCATAGTACCAATCTAGTTACAATACATAAGCAGGATCAACCTTCATAAGAGAAAGACCAACACAAATCTACAAAAAATTTAGTAGCGCAATCCCCTACAAAATGACATCATACTAAATGTTCATCCCAAGCACTAATATTTAGGAGAAACAAACCCAAAAACCATAAGTGGTAAACCACAAAATATGGGCAAAAACCATGACCCAAAAATGTACCCAAACAAAGGCTCCAAGTTCCAACACCCTATTCCAAAGAAGTCCATAGACTATTTTTAGCATACTCTCTTATATTAGTCATAACCCATCATAACATGTCATAACCACCTCCTCAAGTTGGGTGCTCCATTTTGGATCCATTATCTTCATATAAGGATGTTTTATGATGCATCATACTTACACATCATAAGTTGGTCAACAGGTTAATTCAACCATGTAACCCCCTCTTACACACTCTTATGTGTCAAAAAATTGTCATGAGATCTCTTAACATCTTACAACTTCATAAGATGCTCTTACACATTTTTATAGCATTAGATGCTCTTACGTACGTATGCTCGCATTCTTGTGGATATTGATATCTCCAAGCCTCTTCATAGAGAGATAGTTTTGATGGTGGGGGATTGTCTTAGACCCCAACTTCTCAACTATGAGGGCTTGCCCTTCTATTGCCATCATTGCTTCACTGTTGGACATCTGGCTTCGAATTGCCATCACTCGTCATAAGGCTAGCACAACATGGTGGTGAAATGCTCGTTTGGAACACTTGATAGTTTATGATCCGGTTATGGAGGTTGGTTCGGATGATGAGTCCCCTACTGGTTCTTCTCCTTCAATCCCCCTGCGGCTTCCAGGTCCCATGCGGGGACTTCCATACTAGTTCAGGTTGATCTTGAAAGAGTGTTGGTTGTTGATTGTGATCATGTTAGGTACCCTTCTTTGGCTCTAGTAGTGGCTCCTTTTGTCTGAGATCTGATTTCTACTCTGTCAATTCCAGTTATATCTCCAGCTCTACCTGCTTCGTTTCCCGAGAGTTTTGTGGTTGCGACGTCTATTGAGGATCCCCTCTCACCTTGCTCTGAGGATTTAGACTCGAAGTTTTCCTGGATAATGGTTCAACGTAGAAAGAAAGGGCTCGCCAAATTTATTGTTGCTCTATGCCCTAGAGTTAAGGCAATTAGATTTGTTGGCTCGGGTTCAGGGGTTGTTTAGTTCTATTTGGTTTTTCAGTGTTGCTATGTTTGTGTGTTGTTTGTGTATTGTTGATGGCCTATTTGTGACCTATTTGGTCCTGCCCTTGGGGCGTGTTGTAAAGGGTTCAACGCCTTGGTTTGTTGCTTACCTTAATCAAAAATAGTAGATGCTCTTACAACTTCTTGAACATGTCATACAATTACATACACATGGAAAATAATCCCAAAATAAAGTGGGGCCACACCCTTTTCTAAGAGGGCTTTAAAACAATACATAAATAATAAATCCACCATTAGGATTGCAAGATACATGACACACCTATCCCACCATTCTCCCACTTATTGTACACATTGCAAGAGAAAAAGGGGAATCGCTAACAATATGTAAAATAACTACTAGGGGCCAAGAGGCCCACAGACTCCTTGCATCACTTGAACTTCTCAATATCATAGGCTTTGTCGACACATTTGCATTACTCACCAAAGTGTTAACCTTTTCAAGCATCATCACCCTCTCATCCTCTACCATGTCACAAACAAAATAGTACTATACATTTATGCATTTTGTTCGTGCGTGAAAAGTCAAGTTCTTTGCCAAAATGATGGCACTCTGACTATCCCATTTAGACCAACATTTGAACACAATCTTTGAAGCCAAATTGCCTCTTTGCAGGCCATGCACTCTGACTCTATCATGGATAAAGTGACCATAGCCTATCACTTGCTCATCTAACTAATTGCACCACTAAATAGGTTAAAACAGCAACCACTCATAGATTTTTTATTGTCCACATCTCTTGCCCAATCTAAGTCAAAAATCCTTGGATCTCCAAGTGTTGCAAGTACCTATTGTGGCCTCCACAACACGTCCCTATCTTTTCCAAATTGGGGACCCTTGCCTTTTATTTTTCAGTCCTAGATTTAATTTATTTTTCATGTTTTGGTCTAGAATGAACAAGTTTGAGTTGCATTTTTGGCATATCGTTTGATCATGAGTCCATACCATCCTAGTCTTATGTTTGATCATTAAAGTTTTCGATTAGTCCATTTGGGAGTGATCTAATCTAATCGTCTTAATGTTCATGCATTTGTCATTTTAAGCATGACATTTTAAACTGAGTTCACTTGGTCACATTTGACCAAGTCACCTATCACATCCAAGGTTATGTCCCAATCTTTTGTGTTATTTGTTTAGGAGTCTTTTCGTGGGTTGTGTTAATATTCCAAGTCTTTCGCCCTTTGGACCCTATTACTTTTCATTTGGTTTGAATTTTACACTTTGGATTTATCAACTTGTAGCATTCTCAATGCTTTCTTTCATGTTGTCGCATTTGTTAGTATATAGGTTTATTGCCTTTGGAATCCAATTAGTGCTTGTCACACACAGGTGGTATGTCTTTCACATTGTTGCAAGGTAAATGTGTCCATGTGATCAAGCTTGCTCATTATAATGGAGGTCTTATTTCCACATGGCTTGCCACTGCTTATACAAAGTTTGCAAAGTTTGATCTCTATCTTCACTTGTCACCTCCTTTATTCACTTTGATATTTTAAATAGTATGGGGAAGAAGTTGAAAACCAACAATGTGAATGTGAAATTGAATTTATAGTGCCTAAATGATTTTTGCTCAATATTGTATGAAAATTATGTTCTTTGTATATCTACATGTATTGTATTGGAAGTTTATAATTCAATGCCATGACTTCGAGTCTATCTATAACCTAAATCCCCTTGTTTGTGTCATGGTTCAAATTAAGCTTCATACATGTGTATACTATGTATACTTATGGATTTAGAGGCAATCCCAAATCTTATTCAAAATCGCCTTTGAATGAACGACATGATGGGTACATATTCAAGAAACACTGATGAAAATCACCACTAATGGGCTCACAACCATCCCCTAAAATCCAGAGTTTGAAGTTCTCAAACCCCAAACTGCGACAGGAAAACCATTGGATCGGGCTTTCCTTTATCAATTTTGTGAAGTTTGGATTTTGTTCCGGAAAACCCGAATCTTCTGAAATCCTGAAGCATCAACATTCGAAGTCTTTGACTATCTTATGCCTTGTGCCTCGACATCTCAAGATCCAAACCTGAATATATATCATTGCAAATTTACATTTATCATTTCGGGCTATGTGTACATTTTGCATTTAAATTCGTCGTAAAATGATTTGAAGTTTAAATATTAAAAGTTTTGACATTATTAAAATTCTAACGTTTTGTCTGTTTTCTTTGGCAGACTTCGCGTTCAAAATTTAAATTATAATTTGAATTTGTAAATCACAAAAAATCGTCTGAATTCTGGGACTCTGTTTTGCTGAATGCCTGATATTTTAAATCTTTGAATTTAAATTGCATATTTTAATTGAAACATATATATATATTATATATATACTAATGGAAATATATATTTAATTGTGTAAAAGTTTAATGAATATACATATTTAATTGGAACATATGCATTTTAAATTAAGATTGACGGGTTTTAATATATACTTTGGTCGAAACATTTAATATGGGGTTAAAGATTATATATTAAAAATTTAATGCTTCGTTTGCAAAGCACATCTTGGCCTTCGACAGACAAATGCACATTGCAATGCAAATTGCAAATTGCAAATTGCAAAGTGCACTTCTAGTCCAGTTCTTGACCTATGCAAACTGGAGGTCCGCTCCCAAAATGCACATTGCAATGCAAATTGCAAATTGCAAAAATAGTCCAGATCCTGTGCTATGCGAACCGGAGTCCGCTCCAGAATGCATTTTGCGTTCAAATTGCAGGTTGCAAATAGGGGCCAAAGCCCGGAACGCAAGAGCATCGAAACGTCGCAAGAGGAAAATGGAACGACTATTTTAGCAATATGGGTTTGTGAAAAACGCTTTAGAAACTCTTCTGAGTGAATGCAGATGGCATGGAGGCAAAGCCAAATCCGCAACCTTTCTCAGCATCTCCTTCACGCCTATAATGGAATGGCAGCTTTGAATTGGGCCACAAACAGCCATCAACGCATAAAGGAATGAATGATTTTTGTCATATATTATAGTTGGAAAGCCACGGTCTCAAGCCGGGTTGTTTGACAAAATACCTCAAAGAATGTGGTTTGATCTATTGTCGCAGGATATGAATGGATTTGGTGAAAAACCTTGGAACTCTTTCATGAATGTAAATGGCAGATATGAAGCCAACTTTTGCGGCTGTTTCCAGCATCCTCTATGTCTGCCCCAAAATAGGAGTCGTTGATATAGTGTTTAGACATCCACTGAAGCAAATGAAAGGGGATTTAGCCAGATATTATATTTGGAAGTGTGCTTCAGTAGACATGTATGAAAAATGGGAAGACACGTAAATTGTTTGACCTAATGCTTCAATGAAATATGCTCTCATGGAATCTCGCGATTGCATTACTTAGAAAATGGATTTGTTTTAAAAGGCTTTAAAAAAGTTTAAACAAATGCAAATGTCTTGTGTAAAACCAAATGCAATGAACAGGTCTCCAATCTGCAATCTTTGCCAGTTGGTATAGAAACTTTTTCAAAGGCTGTAAAAAAGATTCAGATATTGACTGGTGACAAAAATGGAAATGGCAGTAAATATTGCATATGCTGGTAATTTAATCAACCAAATAAAATAGTTGATTATCAATTTCAATACCAAATTTAGTTACACAATTGGATAATAGGGCCAATCCTGTTGAAAAAGCCAAGGTTATCGTAGACACTATCAAATGGGATTTGGAAAAATGTCTTAATTAAGTAGATAATCATGTGCACACTAGATCAAGATTAAATTTTTCCCATATGATAGATGGAAAATGCCTAATGATGTGCAAAGTTGTTTGTTGTCAAGTATCTCCCTTGCAACAAGCGAAGGTGACCAATCTTATTAAGGTTGGTGCTCAAAAAGCCACTCTTGCTATTGGTGATGGTGCAAATGATGTTAATATGATTCAGGCTGCACATGTCGGTGCAGATAAGTGTGCAAGTGACAGTGGAAGTGTTGTGAGATGAATCCTCCTAATTCTATGATTTTCAGCAGAGGGAAGTTCAAGGGACTTTTCATTCAGCTAACGGACAGATCAGTTAGCAAAAGGTAACTAGCCAGCAACAGTATTGCGCTCCAATCTCGGTTGGGAAAATTCAACAACAATAACAGAAACAAATAATTTAGAAAAAATAATAATAAGAAAATTAATGTGCAGTAAGAATATCCATCAATAATAAATCAATAAATAATAATAGTTGTAATTCTTTATTCGAATCGCCATGGAATGGATTGCTGCAACCTGGAGAATGTGTTTCTTTAGAGCACAATTGTGTAGGGCACTGCATGCACCTAGTTTTTGATATTGATCAAAGAAATGGATTTTTGAAAGGGCCCAAACCCTTTTAGAAAAGCAAAGCCAACTGACTAAAAGAAATGGGTCCCACAAGGTGTAGGACTACAAAGAAAGTGAAAATGCCAACAGGCACAGCAACAAAGCAAATGATCGGCAGAAAGTCGGCACATAAACAGACAAAATAAAGAAAACCCAGAATAGAGCGCTCTCCTAGTTTGGACCTGCCATCTTTTGAAGACCTGAAGCAGCTTGCCACTACTTGGCAATGAAATTAACTTACTCCTCAAAATAACTCTCCAATGTGTCATCATCTAGCTCGATAATGCCAAGCTTGTGGGCCAGGGTTTAGCTCTAGTTCTATTGGCAAGCCCTTCTCCAAAGTGTTTCTTTTTTTCTTATATAATTCAAACTGAAGGACAAAGAGGATGGTAGCCAAATTCTTCATAGTGTTTTTGCTGAATTTGACTAATCCAGCCAGTCTTTCTGCCTTTTTTGTAGCAGAGACATTCTCTAACCAAGGTTTTCCCGATTTTGAAACATTGTGGAGAACATATTAACTTCCTCCCATAGTTGTTTCAATGCCCTACAATGTAGACCTAAGATTTTGGTGCTGCCATAAAAGCCATAAACACAAAAAGAAAACATGTAACACTTTGCTGATGATGCGCCTATGGAGATGAGTTCCATAATAAGTCCAATGAGGTTTAATAATGCACAAGTCCAATGAGGTTTAATAATGCATAGCACTTTGGTACCTCAAAACAAGGTGGAAATCTTTCTTTTAAAGGATGGTAATCTCAAATATAATCCAAGAGGAATAAAGATGACCAGATCAAAGGCTGATAATAAACCTAACACCTTAACCAACCCCTCACTTGATGGAGCAAGGTTAATTAGATTCCTCAACTCTTCTTTATAAATGTCATTACATATTTCAAACGTTAAAAACTCCTCATGACTAGTTCAATCTTTTTCTAATATTTACATTTGTAATCATACCAAACTCTCAAAACTCTCCTAATCCTCCCCTATCTTATACATTTTGTTTCACTAATTAAACTAAAACCCCAATACCCCCTTTCCCTATTCGTGTCGATTTCGTTTATTAGTCAAATTTCTCAAAACCTTAACCTTGTGCTAGAAAAATAGGACTAACCTAAGTAATTACCCTAGAAAAGCATGATCTAGGCACCTACTTGTGTGACTACAAAATTGACAATCCAAATTTATGTTCTTGTGGTACTTTAAAACACTAATACAACCCTAAACCCTAAACCCTAAACCCTTTGTTATTCGCTTCTACAACTTAGTTACTAAACTAAGATTGCAAAAAAAAGGGATTGAAAATAGTCCAAATGTTAAAGCTTTCTTGGAATCATTACAGTCTATTCTGTTATCTTACATGTATGGGCTCGACTAGGTACAAATCGTACATATATATATCCTATTTTAGGCATCACAAGCTCATCTCTTTGACGAGAATTTCTTGAGCCAATATCATTCAATGTGAACAGTACTACTATGATGTGTACCGACCGTAGTTAAGGGCATTTAATTATATTTGCAAAGGAACGTTGGATGCAACTTGCAAAGCTAGTGTTGAAAAACAGTCAATGGAATATATTATTTCAAAAAAAATAATCAAATCATGTCATTTTGCTGAGTTAAATTTACACTTAAAAACCCTATTTCTAAATAACTCAAAATAATTTTTCGAAGTCGCTTAACTATATAAGACGAATTTGAAATTTCTCAATTTCAACACACTCGTTTTTTTGGTTGTCTAGTGCACGGCTTCAAGAAGACATGTCACACCCTTCAGGGTGAGGTGCTCTAATTATCAAGCAAACAAAATGCGAATAAATTGCAATTTGACTTTGATACAGTAAATGCTTGCTCTTGGCATATCACCTGTCCATTATGCTACGTACGTACAAAAATGCAGTCAACTAATCTCGTTGCCCATATTCATTAACTTGTGACAGAATAAAAATATAACTTGAAGCAACTCTAGTCAAATTACACGAAATCCTACAACTGATGCATACACATGGAACCCTACAGACGACAAGCTTACATGTTCTCATATCCATTCTAGTTTGTTATTAAAATGAATACACACAAGATTCGCACAAGAAGAAACAAATGGACCATATGTCAACTCCCTCTACAAGCCATTTACTTCAATCAACATTTGAACAAAAAATCAACCCTAATAACAGCTTAGTTCCCAAAAAAAAAAATCAAGCAGAGAACAATTCATAACTGAAACTGTCCCAAAGTTCCTGCAGTCAAGGTCATATCTGTAAATGGGAAAATAAAACACTCACGGAATGCTTGCATGAGGTGGGTCTTATTTAACCCATCACTGTCTTTATACTATCTTCTAAGTTAACATTGTCTCCACTCTGCACTGGAATTCAAAACAACCCAGACAAATGACTTTCAAAGGATCACAACTCATTGGCATATCCATTTAGCTGCTTGCAATTTATCATATAGATCGCTGCTACAAGATTGAAAGTGCGATCATCCTCACAATCTGGAGGCAAAACCTTAAAAACCAACACCCCTTTTTAAGGAAGGCAGTCCATTAACGTAGTGATATGTGGTGATAATAGCAACCTATCAAAAAGTGCACTGAAAAAAACCATTACCGCATATTGCAAGGACATTTTATGCACATGGTTGTAGTAATTATGACGGTCTATTAGGACTATGCAGCACTGATACAAACCAAAAAAATCTGACATTTTCTGCACAGTACTCTTGATTTGCTAGATGAACAGAAATTTTACACCTCCGATATAATAGTTACATACAACTACATAAAACTAATTTTTATATGAGACAATCAAATAAATGATCAACAAACCAAGAAATGTATTTTCAGAGTATTTTAAAACTTGCAACTGATTATAACTTCTAAATTGAACTTGGCTGCACAGCTTTTGAAAATCACTGCAATTGACTTCCAAATTCAATATGATGAAAAACTGGCATAAAATGCAGACCTACAGAGCCTTATACAAAATTGCCAGTAATACAAATGTTACAACCTCAACATTCTCATTAAGGCATCAACTCCAATTTATAATCAAACAATTTTAATCAGCGGCAGTTGCTTTTTGCTTCTTCGGCACCCTATATCCACCCACAACACAAGCATGATCTCTTTCAAAAGGTTCTAGTGTCACCTGCTCAGATGGTTTGAACTGCTCCTTCTGCAACTTCTTGACTTCCTGCGCAAACACTGCCTCTGCTGGAACAGTTGAGTCAATGCAGTTTGCCTGCAGAAACGTGTAAGCATTAAACCCAACAAGAATACATCATCCAAATACTCACAGATACATAAAAAAAACCAAAAATAAGGGAGTACAGCATACCTTTATAGATATTACAAAATGCCCTCCATTTTTCAAGAAATGATGTGCATTTAATGCAACAATACGTGCCTGAATCCACAAGGTAAATTAAATCAGTGCACTAACCTTCATTGCAATGGACTACACAGTATCGTAAGCCCAATATTCCAAACCGAATGAAATAACACTGGTAGTATAGTATACCAGCGTTGTCAACAAACCCACTAGCATCTAACCATGCCTACAATAGCCTTACAAACAAAGTTACTCTTTTGGAAAGATTGCAACTCATAAAGATATTCAATATATGACATTTATCCCAAGGGCCAAAACCATAGCCTGCTGAATTTGCATTTTAGATGAAGCAGTGTCTTAGAAATGAAGTCTAAAATTATAGCAAATAAAGATGCATTAAAGATGGAAAAAAAAAGTAATCAGTTCATGAAAACTCACCCATCAGACACTCTAATGCCATCATGTACTATTCCTGAAGGAAAATTATATTAAATAAAGATGCATCAAAAGCCTGAACCTCAAAATCTAAGCAGAGCATATGGATAGTGCAAAAATAAGTAGAGCATCCTTGGTCAATAGAATCTCAAGCATCAGAAACTCGAAAATCATCATCCATAAAGTAGTGAAGGGGAATCCGAGTAAATCTCATCAATTGCTTGAATACTGCCTATTGAAAAACAAGCCAAGTACAAAACTGACATTCTGATGTGTAAAAGTGATCTATAATACAACCACAACCCAAGCATCAGAAACTCGAATATCATCATCCATAAAGTAGTGAAGGGGAATCCGAGTAAATCTCATCAATTGCTTGACTACCACTAGCATTTATAGACATGCTGCACTGGTTGAACATATACACAAAAGTTAAAAGCACGTGTAAGAGTGGTACAAAACTCCTACCGCAACACTGGATATTTTTAGTTTCCATAACATTCTTTAGTTTCCATACATGGTGTACTTGTAAGCATGTGTAAGAGTGACAGCACTCAGCAACACTAGATATTTTTTTATATTTGGTAAATCATAATAAATACTCATGAGAACACAATCTCCAGCAAGCAACACTAGATATTTTTAGATATATGCTATAATTATAATAAACTCACAAGAACACAATCTTCAGCAAGCAGATCTATAAATATTTAGCTAAAACACAATTGCACAAAACAAAATGACACCAATTACTCCATATAGAATAATAAGATATTATTGAAGTGTCAGAAACTCGGATGACATCATCCACAATGTCCTCACTAGATATTTTTAGTATATGCTATAATCATAATAAACTCACAAGAACACAATCTTCAGCAAGCAGATCTATAAATATTTAGCTAAAACACGATTGCACAAAACAAAAAGACACCAATAACAAATGACTCCATATAGAATAATAAGATATTATTGAAGTGTAAGAAACTCGGATGACATCATCCACAATGTCCTGAAGGGGAATCCGAGTATATCGTCCTTCACTTACTACTGTGAAATTAAAATACAGTTTAAAAATCAAAATATTTACATCAAAAATTGACGCCCAATCAAGGCACATATCATCCTTCATTTACCACAAGTCACTGACATAGTTGTAAAACCAAAACATTGAGATAAACAAATACTGAAAAGTGGCAACCAATCAAGGAAGATACACAAGGAAAAATGTTAATAAATTGCTAGTGTCGCCCTGGAATAGTGATATCATTCACACAGTATCACAAGGCAACTCTCGTGTTCCCAAAAACAGCAGAGATTTTGCCAAAGAACAGTCTTACATGAGACAATTGAGATATGTCATCTAAGCTCACTGCAGAATGGTTACTCTATACATACACACACAATTAGCTAACATCTCAAGGATTCAAAACTCAAATGGCATAATCCATGAAGTCACAAAAAAAATCCTAGTACATGTCATTCTTGAAAACCAGAATATAAACATTAAATAAGAACTAAAAGTTAGTACCTGGTCTGGCTGGGCAACATCTGCAAAAATAACATCAACCATACCAACAAGCATCCTATAACGAGTAGGATGGCGAGCATCTTCAATAATTGGTATGACATTTGTTCGTTTCTTCGCCATGTTTACCAAATCTCGTCCACTTCTGTGTGAAAATTCAACTGCATACACAATGCCAGTCTAGTAGCCAGCAAGACAGTAACCATCAAAATAAATAATCACCATGCCTAAACCATAAGTGAAACACCATATAGTCTCATATAAGGACCGACACATTTTGCAAGCAAAATATTTTCAACTTTTCCAAAATCTCCTTATAAAATCTGTAGGTATTAAACACTAGCATACACTTACACCACATAACAAAAACCCCAACCTCATAGTTCAAACACTGTGCACATAGAATTGAACATACTTGCAAGAAGAAATTTAAAACCTCACTTCCTACCACCATTGCCAACAAAGTCATCACTCATTACATCATAAAACATGTATGCATTTTACAAAAAAGAAAAATAAACTAAAACTTACTAAAGCATAAACCATGAAGAAACATAAGAATGTGACAATGCATGTGAGTATCAAAACTATGCAAAACTGTTGACAAAAAAAAATAGTGCAACAGAACCTTTTACACACAAACAAAAGAGAACCCTAACAAACCTCAATATATCAAAGTAACCATACACAACTAAGTTTCCCAGAGAATTTAACAAGAAACAGTAAACAAGTAACTTACTGGGCCTACAATATCCGAAACATGAGATACAGTCGTTCCAGAAGCAGCCCCTAGATATAGTACATGTGTTCCAGGTTTCTACAAGCCAAAATAAAATCAAAGGATTACTCATTCCTTCAAAATTTTATGAACTTGCTAAAATCAAGCAACATCACACATGGAACCACTTCACTCACAATCCAGATGTTATCAACACCACCAAGAATGGCAGCAGCCAACTTCGAACGGAATGGATTCCATACTCTATACTCTATCTTGGTACCATCATCATTCTGCAGAAAAACATACATGTCATTAAATATTAGATAAGATGACAAAACAGGAAAATTATATGTTACCTTCCTACAAGCAATTTTTATTATCCATGACAAAAAGATCAACTCAGATACAAGTTCTGATGAACAAATATAAATATTATTTTTTTAGTATTTAGGTTTTATATCGTAATATGAATTTAGATTCAAATTAAAGATGTAGTGTTTTTTATTCTTAGTCAATCCTTCAGCTAACGGCTATGTTACCAGAAACGTGATATATATATATATATATATATTAAATATATTTTTCAAAATATGATATAAATTTTATATACAATTAATTATATAAATTTTATTTACTATTGATTTTATAAAAATTATATCATTATATTAATTATATCAAAATTAATTAATTAAAAGTGAACGGGGTTGTGGTTGAATGGCATAGGCCAAATGGTTCTCACGATGGAGATCCAAGTTCGAATCCCCCAAGTAACATGTGGTTTCTATGTGGCCTCTAAGTTGATTAAGTTGGATAAGTGGATATGTTGATGGGGAGGAGGTCCCCCTTGTGACCTCCAAGGCTTACGAAACCAAAAAAAAAAGTTAATTAATTAAAAAAACATTTAAATTTACAATTAAAAATATATTATTAAATAAATTATATATTCAATTTAAAATACTATTTTACTCGAATTTAAAAATTATTAATAGTAAACACCTTTAAAAACAATCCCCAACCTTGGTACTTGTTTTTTTTTTAAATCAAAATAAATAGAAAGAGGTTTTTTATAAAAATCAAGAAATAAACCATTATTATTAAGATCTTGGCATCTAATTTATAATAACAAAGTTGAATAGCTAAAACTTTGTTCTCCAACTCTTATATCACCTAGATCACATAGAACTTTTGTTCTCCAAAGCTGAATTAGCTAGATCACCATTGTCTGATAACCTGTTGAAAATAATTCCAGCACTAAGAAAATGGGATTGGTAACAAAACAAAGAAAAACATTGGCGCTCTATATCTTATTAGGTATCACACAGTGTTCCACGGGGACCCGTCCCCTCCCAAAATCCAGCCGTCCCCCCGACCCCGAAACCCGTCCCCAACCCCGAAACCCTTTGTCCCCCCGTCCCCAAAACCCGTCCCCAAGTCCCCGTCAAGAAACTCCGTGGAACACTGGTATCGCATACTCTAACAGATAGAGATGCAAGTCCCACATGAATTTGGCATAAGAGATAGCCCTCAGTACTGGGAACTAAGCCAAAGGGTACCTCATAAGGAATATATATAATCAAAAAATACACTGGCATGGCATTGGTTTTGGGTTCTGATACAAGGTTCAGAACACAGATTCGGAAAAAACAATTTGGGGATGGGTTCATTTTGGGTTGTACAAAAAACATAAATATACACATATTTGAAGCCTACAAACAGGAATTAGGTTCAGAATACCACATATACATATTAATATTAATAAATAACCAGAGTAACCATAAAAGGTTTATAATTCGCATAAACTTCAATATTAAAATCTATAACCCCCTTTGTATGGACGCTTAAAAGGCATTTAAAAGTAAAACGTATGTGGTTTTTAATTTTAATAGAATAAACTAAAGTGGTTCAAATACATTATAACTTTTGTATGGGACAGTGTACATGCACTCCAAGTTCTTGAGAATGAATCTATACACCTAAAACTGATTTAAGTTAATTGAGTTCCTTCAGCAAACATCATTATTTAATATTAAATACATGAAGCCAGTAACAATCACATTTAACAAAGAAATGCAGCACCCACAGAGATCCTTCTTATGTTTCTAACATTCAAGGCCTCAGACACAGTATGGATGGTGCTTGCAATGGGTATATGGATCATAGAAGAATAAAGCAGGTATTATGGATAGTTCATATGTTTAAATGATTTTAAAAAATAAATCAAAAGAAAAAATTAAAAACAAGTTTTCCAGAGCATTCACCTTGGAAATTGTTATAGATTCCTCTAGGTTCATCAAGGGTTCACCTAGGGAAAACCCACAATCCTATTTGCACGCCCTAGCAAAATCCCCACCCAAATCAGCCTAGAATTCTGACAGGGTACAAACCAAATCTGGTTCCAGGTCCAGGCAATGCAAGGGACAAACCAGTAACCTCGTTTGTTTCTCTATACCCTCAAACAGACTCTATTTTACTTTCAGACTCCACATGGCAATCATATAAGAAATATTTCTACATCTTTAAATTGGCAACAGTATTGTTCTAGCCAAAGAATGACCCGATGAAATGGAGAACAAAAAACTATGAAGGCCATGCATAATCTTCCCAAAGAATGCATCTTTTCCTGAACCCTGAACCATAGACTATTTAACCCTTGGCCTTATCTTTCTTTCGAAGGCTCAGAAAGAAAAGAGGCAGAAGGCCACCACTTAGAAAGAATAATATGTAACCCAAATAATATGCAAGATCATCTTTAAACACAATTCATGGTTAATCTAAAAAATATCATGTATACCAAATGTAATCTAACCTGATACTAACCCCGTGCCAAGACCAAATTTCCCGTCCAAAGGGCAAAGATTGATTGTCATCATTGCATACACAATTTTCCAGCTCAAAACTAGCATCTTTAAACAGAATCAAACCCTGCTTTAACTATAGCTCGGCTCAATCTAAAAATATTTAACTAAAAAAACACTAATAAAGCCAAATATAATCTACCTGCACGCTAGTTATGTTACTAACCCCCAGTCCCTAAACGTTTGACCTTATTCTACTTTTAGAGAGTACTATGCATTACATAATATTTGCAAACATTATTTTGCTCAAAACTAGCATATTGAAGGAAATTCAATCCCTATATCATCTACATCTTAATAGAAATTAAAACCAAGAAAAACCATGAAAGCCAAACACAATCTATCAGAACAGTGATTATTTTCCAAAATTATGAATATTATTTTATTTTCATACTTTTTAACAAGTTTGAACCTTAGAAACTATTTTCTAATCCTCTACATTAACAATATATCCCAAATATCGCCAAACTCACAAGGACTCGTAAAGTAACTCGCTCAGACTCCAGCACTCGAAAAAAAAATTACTGAAAATCATTAAAACCCCCTTTTTTTTGGTCATCATTTCCATCTTAAGTGGCTGCAATCTCAGCAGATCAAACCAATGTTGACTGGTTGGGAGTGTGATTTGAAGGACTTATCGATGAATGGAGAGCATTTAGACAAGTAAATCTTTTGTCTTCTACTCATTTTTCCTTTCTAGCACGCTTAATGGATTTCAGCCTTTACGAAAAATTACAAGAACCTAGCAAAGTAGAAAGACTGAATCATCACATACATCTAATACAATCACAAAATGACAGGACTAAAAATCTAGCAATGTAACCTACCTGGACACTGATTCGCTTTTCTCCATAGACGCTTTCTCCTGAAACCATATTCTTGGTGACCAGAGCATCTTCCTTGGCCTTCGCAATGAAAACCCCTTCGTGTCTGTGGGGCTCGATCACCACCTTCGCACCGCCTTTAAACCCTCCGCCTCTGCCACCACGACCACCCCTTCCGCGATCCCCTCGGCCTCTACCACGGTCACCTCCACGGCCTCCTCTCCCAAAGCCACCTCTTCCTCCGCCGCCAAAGCCACCACGGCCGCCTCTCCCGCCGCCATCGCCACCACGGCCGCCTCTGAAACCTCCACGGCCACCTCCTGAAAACCAAAATAAAAACTTAGATTACTGGAGATTGAACAAATATCCAGCCCAATCACTCAGAAAAAACGAGATCAAGCACAAGAAAGGTTCGAAACACGGACCTCTTGGCGGCCTCATTGTCACAAGCTTTCTCTACTGGTTACTGATATTTTCTTTTCTCTGGATCCTTAAATCCCAAACCTTCCCTCCTGCAAAACTCTAGCTGCCTGCAATAACCCTTTCGCGTATATATTGTAAAACCCTACTTCTTTCTAAGGACCCCGCTAAAACCCTAGCTCTCCACACTAAGATAAACCCTAACATGTGTCTTCTTCAAATCCTTAACAAATTACTCGGGGTACACTCTTGGGGGAAAAACAAAATAGCGCTTGAAGTGTTACGTAGGTGGTGGTGTTCCAATTTTTTTTTTCAAATTAAGGACAGCATTAAAAACTAGCAATCTTATAATCTTATACCTTGAGGAATGTTGAAGAGAGTTTAAAATTGCATAGTTAGGAAAAATTAAAATTAAAATGTAGCATTCTATTAGGGTGTGGCGTGTACGACATAAAATCGGAAGTGTAATCATTGAAAGTGAGGTACTAATTTTTTAACCCGTTGTAATATGATGAGCTCCGTAATTTTGTGTGGAGGTATAAAGGAATATTATGTAGCATTCAAGCATCATTTAGACAACTTAGTAATCACTTTTAAATTGTAGCGCAACAATATAAGCCTTTAAATATAACAAGTAGAAAAACTATTGCACAACATTAAAATAGGCAAAGTGTAAGCATGAATATTAAAGGACATGGGAATTGAAGCTAATTAAACATTATGCACCATTTAGAAATAATGTGCTGGCAAAATATTGATGCGTTAAGCATTGCAAAATTGTCATCGGCATGTTAAATTTGGACGGTTTATAAAAGAAATCATAATACAATTCAGAGTGGCACCAATGATCTTATTAACATGTGTTTCTTTATTTCCACCCTTTGAACAAAGATAAAAGAAGTTTCAAATTATAAACATAAATGTAGTTATGTAATTAGGTATATACTGGAAACTAATTTAATTTGTCCCACGTAATTTCTTTTTTGCTAAGTCTAGCAGTTCCTATTTGTTAAAATAAATATCATATCAAGAATTTCTCCCAAAAAAGACATACAACCAGCAATATAAAAATAATTTGAATTATGAAATTTTGACCAGTATTGTTGTGTATAGAAAAGTACTTGAACTTAATTTATCTCTATAAAAGTGACATTGTTGACTAACAAACATATCACCAATTACTATTGACCGCCGAATGAAAGAGGTATCTTTACTATTTTGAGAACAAAAATGTAGAAATTGTATGTCCTAAACAAAATTTGAAGAAATGGACACCATTTTGAAAACAAAGAGGTCTTAGATTCCTTGTCTCTCTTTTACGCCCTTTATATCCCTTTATATTGATGTGCAATCATTGGTAAAAAGAAGGGTCGCATGTATAAAAACATTATGCAACCATCAGTCAAAAAGAAGGTCGCAGGTATAAATAACATTGGAATACTCTTCTTCTCTTGACCTGTATGAAGACTGCAATACACACCAAGCACATTCACTATGTCAAACACCTCCATTACAAGGAGCCAAAGTGGACTACTATAAACCCCACTCTTTACCTGCAATAACCTCTACAATGCATTATATTTTTGCCATTGTTTGTGGGCCCATAGTGATACACGATCTTCCTTTTCATCACCCATGTAGAGAAATAGTGTGTAGCATGGTGAGAACCATTACAAGAATCCATGGTGTTGCATGGCATATAAGAAGGTTGCATAGCCATCTTCAAACAGGGAGCTAAAGAAAAAGCCATAAAAAGGATGCCACAACCATTAGAAGTCTAGACGCAACCTCAAAGAAAGCATGTGTGGCCACAGGAATTATGCAAGGCACAAATTAGAGCGTGAGAAATAATCTAACACATAAATAATATGCAACCACTACAAGAACATGGTGCAACATCAACCTCCTCTAAACAGTATGGCATGTCTATTATGCACAATGGTTACAAGTAGATGCATATCCAACATAGTATTTGAGCATAGAGAGAAACCGAAAAATGGAAACAAATGGTGAAGTTGTGCTATTGCAACAAGAAAAGTTTCAGAGGTCACAGCAGGCTGGGAGTGTGAGTGAATGTTTTTTAGAAGATTGCAAGGTAATTTTAAAATGTAATAAAAGAAGCATTTTATTTCAATTTAATAATAAAACAAATTTCTGCTTTGCAACCTCCTACCTGTTGCATTTTCCTGCTTGCTTTTGAATTTGAATTTGATGGCGGATGGTGACCCGAGCAAGCCTCCGGACCCGCTGGTGTGGGGTTCCTCAAGGGGTGCTTCGGGGAGTGGGTCTATCCCCTACGATTCGAATGGATCAAAGGACCCTATGGGTCACGTGTTTTGTGAGGGGGATGAAGATTCCTCTGTTCACATGCTTCATAATGAGGTTTTGGGCCCCAATGCCTGGAAAAAGGCCTTGGCCGGGGAGAAAGCAACGGCTTGTGGGGTTTCCCCAACCTTGAGTGAGGTGGACGGCAGTCCTGAGCTTGAGCTTTCAGGTGTCGTGATGGATAGGGTTGTTTCCTCAATGGAAAATGCTCTGGTCAGAAATTTTTTTTCCTTCAAACCTAACATTGACGCAATCAAAAAATGGGTGAACACTAAGTGGAGGGTTAAAGGAAGTGTGACTGTGTTATGCTATGAACAGTGGGATGTTTCTGTTTAAATTCACAGCTAGAGAAGATCTTACAACAGTTCTGGCAGGAGGACCCTGGATGCTTGGGAAACATAGCCTGTCCCTATGTAAGTGGAAACCTGGATTTGATAGTGCTGCTGATCTAAATAAAGCTGCTCCAATTTGGATTAGACTCCTGGGCCTTCCTCTCGAGTTCTACAATGAAGAAATCTTCATGTGGATTGCTAACTCACTCGGTCACTTCATCACCCTGGATGGTACAACTAGAAACAAATCGAGGTTAGTATTTGCCAGAATCTGTGTAAGGATTGATGTAAACAAAATTCTCCCTAATAACATCACTCTTAAGTCCAAGTATGGTTAATGGATTCAACCTATCTTATATGAAAATTCCACGATCTATTGTCAAAACTGCAACAAAAAAGGTCACTTAGCTTCACAATGTAAAGTTAAACCCTCCCACTCGAAGGAAGCTCAGTCTGTGGTGGATGTGGAGGACTACCCTTTCAAGGAAGGCCTACTGAATATGATCAAATCTCCTGCCAAAGATAAATCTGCTATTGTTATTGAAGATAATACTTAGTCTCTCAATGTGGAGTCTAATGGGCAGTCCCTTGATGATACCCTGAGATCCTCCCCTATTTTGGGTATCGTCAGTGGAATGGCCTCCCTACCTTTAAGTCTTGAAGATGGGGAAATCCCTCTAGATGACCCCCCAGAAGAACAAGCTGCTTTCTGAGGTCGTGCTTCCCTCGGAGGCCCCTCCCCCTGTGTTAGCTGGATCAGACACTCGTATGGTAGCAGAGATTGGAAAGGGTTCCCCCTCCAATAAAACTGTGACACTTACCCCTAGTGCTGAGTCTTGCGCTGCTGGCTCGGAGGGGTGGAGCACGATCAAAAAGAAGGGTAGAGGCCCAGGAAAGAAAGTGATGGATGTGGGTGCTGACACTAAACAATGTCGCCCATCTTTTAGAGAAACAAGACAAAGGGCGGTTAATAAGGACATTTCTATGGGCAGATAGAAGACATTAGTGTTAGGATCCAAGAAAAGCCTAATTAAATGAAAATCTTGTCATGGAATATTAGGGGGCTTAATTATCCTCATAAGTAGTTTTTGGTTAAGAATTATATTTTTTAAAATAGAACTGACATTTTACTGCTCCAAGAAATCAAAATGAAAAATGAGGGTTTCCAGTCGATTACCAGAAGCCTTTGGATGAATTCTGAACATTTAAGTAGTGATGCTTGTGGGGCGTCGGGGGGTATTATCACCATGTGGAACAGTAGTACTATCAAAGGAAGGATGATTGAGAAAAACAAAAACTTTTTGGCTACCAGGATGGAGATGGACAAATTTTCTTGGAACCTGATTAACATCTATGCTCTGAATCAGAGAGGCCAGAGACGGGAGCTATGGGATACCTTGTCTACACTCATATCTAGAGAGCTGGATAGTTGCTGGATGCTGATGGGAGATTTTAATACCCCTCTCTTCCCTTCAAAAAAGAGGGGAGGGACTATGGACTTTACTGACAGTATGCTAGACTTGAATGATTTCTTAAACAAAGGACTAATGGATTTGGAACCACAAGGCAACAGGTTTACATGGTCAAATCAGAGAAAAGGCAAGAACCTGATTCAAGTTAGATTGGATAGGGTTGGGATTTCAGCTAGATGGAAATTTTTAAGCTCATATACCCTTGATGTTCTACCCTGAACTACTTTTGATCATAATCCACTACTCTTATCCTAGAATGATGGAAACAATAAGGGCCCCTTCCCTTTCAGGTTTGAATTAATGTGGACAAAACATCTAGAATTCAAAGATTTGCTGACAAAATGGTGGAATATTGATATTCAGGGTACGCCTATGTTTCGCCTGACTCAGAAGCTAATAATGGTCAAGAAGAAGGTCAGAGGCTAGAATAAATTCAACTTTAGAAACATATTTGAGGAAAAGAGAAGGATCAATATGAGGCTAAAAGATCTACAAAACAGGTTAGAAGAGGGAGATATTACTGAAGCCACAACTAGGGAAGAAGAGATGGCAAGAAAGGAATGGAAAGATCTGTTAGGAAAAGAGGAAATATTTTGGAAGCAAAAGTCGAGGATACAATGGTTGAAAGAGGGAGACATGAATACTTTGTTTTTCCATCAGTCCACAATGAGGCACAGGAAAAAGGAACAATATTACTAAGTTGCTGGATGGTAGAGGTGTTTTGGTTGAAAATGCTCCGTAGATTGGGGAAGTGGCAGTGGCCTATTTCCAAAATTTCCTTGAAGCACAAAATAGTAGCATTAGTCAGCAACTTGTTGATATCATTCCCATCCTCATGAATGAGGATGACAATGCTCAACTAGGAAAAGGTATAACTGAGGAAGAGGTCTGGGCCAACCTCTTTTCTATGGGTGCTTTCAAAGCCCCAAGACCTGATGGTTTCCCTCCTGCTTTCTTTCAAGAATACTAGGAAATTGTTGGGAAAGATGTTACAGAAGCTGCTAGAGATTTATTTAAATCGAGTAAGCTGTTAAAACAACTAAACCACACCTTCATTGCTCTTATCCCCAAAAAGCAAGAGGTTATGTGTATGGGGGATTTTTGACCCATAAGTCTCTGTAATACGATGTACAAGATCTCCAAAATCACGGTCTTGAGACTTGAACCTATTCTTGAGAAGTTGATTAGCAGTTGTCAAAAAGGCTTTGTTCCAGGCAGACAGATCACTAACGCTGCAATCACTACTCATGAAATCATACATTCCATGGAAAAATGCAAAGGCCTGGGCATGGCTTTCAAACTTGATATATCTAAAGCCTACGACAGAGTAAGCTGGGAGTTCCTCTTCACAATTTTGAGGAAACTAGGATTCCAAGATAAAGTTCTGCAACTGATCAGAACCTGTGTTACTTCTGTTAGTTACTCTATTATGGTTAATGGCATACCGAGAGGTTTTTTCAATGCAGGTAGAGGTCTAAGGCAGGGTGACCCCCTATCCCCATACCTCTTCATTCTTGTGGTTGAATCTTTGTGTAGGGGGTTTACTTCTCTGCTTCACTCCAAAATCATCAAAGGGGTTAAACCTGCTTCAACAGCAGATCCGGTGGTCATCCAGCAATTTGTTGATGACACTATCCTTTTTAGTGTTGCTTCTGTGGTGGAAGCCAAGAATTGGAAAAAAGTTCTGCAAGAGTACGCCATTTTCGGTTGGCCAATGCAACAAGTTCAACAAGAGCCATATCTACTTCTTCAACACCCCGATGGATTTATAGCAAAAAATCATGAATATCCAGCGTTGTGCGGTGGGTTCTTTCCCCGAAATTTATCTTGGTTTACCTTTCACTGTCAGAGATGCCTCCCTAGAATATTGGAACTCCATTATGGAAAGGACACAGAGAAAACTCATAGGGTGGAAAGGCAAACTGCTGAGTCAAGCTGGTAAGTATCAACTTCTCAAAGCCTCTTTACAAGGAATTCCAGTGTTCTTCCTAACTCTTTTCAAAATGCCTAAATACCTAACTGAGAGACTTGAAAAGATATAAAGAACTTTTCTTTGGACTAGAATGGAAGATAAAAAGAGACTTGCATTGTTTGCTTGGGATAAAGTTTGTAAACCTAAAGCGCAGGGAGGTTTAGGCCTAAGAAAATTGAATCTGCTCAATAAAGCGCTCATAACTAAAGTTGGTTGGAATCTTATTGTCAGGGGAAAGGACTGGGGCAAAATCATGAAAGTTAAGTATATGGGGAATTCAACCCCGGAAGACATCCTTCTTTCCCCTAATTTCCCAAGAGGCTCAGTCATCTGGAATAATGTTATGAAATGTAGGAACTTGCTCCTGAAAGGTCGCAGATGGAAATTGGGGAATGGGGAAACTATAAGATTTTGGGAGGATAGTTGGATTGAGGGTGGACCCCTAAACAAATGCCAAAACATTCAGGTATTGATGAATCTAGCTGTTAACCATTTTGGTACCAAAGTGAAGGATTACTTCCAGTCGGGCTATGTTTGGGTTAGGCTGTCAGAGTGTTGTCAAAGTAAAGGTGAATTGTGTAATGTTGCTGAAGAGATTCAACTGCTCCTAAAAAGTTGCAGAATCCCCCTCTTTCTGCAAAATGATAGATTGGTTTGGCAGGAGACAAGACAAGAAGGTTCACGGTGAAATCTGCTTATAAATTGACTATCCCTCATGACAGTGACAACTTATGGAAGAATGTCTAGAACCATAACCTTGTGCCAAAAACGAATCACTTTTGGTGGGTGGCTATCCAAAATAGAACCCTTACCATTGATAACCTCCAATTAAGGGGATTCCAAATCGCAAATAGATGTATTCTTTGCATAAAAGAGGAGTCTATTTCTCATATATTCTTACATTGCGAGTTTGCTTGGAAGGTTTGGAGTATGGCTCTGAACCTCCTTGACATCCCTTGGTGCATAAATGGTAACCTTGAGGACCTGGTTAGAGGATGTATCCCCCCCTTTGCTAATCTAGTGTGCCGTGAAGTTTGGAAGCAGACCCCCCCAATTTTATCCCAGTGCATATGGAAGGAAAGAAATAATAGAGTTTTCAGAGAAAAATTCAGAAGTCCTAAAGATGTGTTCGAGTCGGTTGTTAGACTTCTGCAAGACAATGTTAGTAATAGCTCTATAAAAGCTTCTGAAAACCCCCCCAATGCTAGAGAAATCAACATTATCAAACGATGGAACATACCCACAAGCATCTACAGAGTGGATGACAAAAAGAGAAAGGCCAGAGCCAACACCTTTTGGGATCCTCCTCCTAGTGACTGGTCAAAACTCAACTTTGATGGTGCTGCCAAAGGCAAGCCTGGGTTGGCTAGTAGTGGTGGGGTTATAAGATCAGAGAAAGGCTCTCTGATTGCTGCTTTCACTGGGAGCATTTAAGAAAACACTAATAATACTGCTGAAGTTATGGCCCTCCTTTGGGGGCTAAAGATTGCCTTGGCTATAGGTGTTAAAAATTTAGTTGTGGAGGGTGACTTAATGATGATTTTAGAAGTTGTCAAAGGGAAAGGAAGTGTTGGTTGGCAATTAGAGGATGCCATTAAGGATATAAAGAGCCTTCTTCTAAAGTTTGAAAACAAAGTCCCGATGCACACCTACAAGGAAGGAAATAAAGTGCAGATCTTATGGCTAACTTAGGGATCAATATTTTAATCCCCTAAGATGTTGGAGGAGATTAAGTAACTTGCCGAATAACATTATTGATTGTATACAAAGAGAGACCCCATTTTCTCATGATAGGCAAAATGATGATTCTGGGTGATGGAGGCAGTGTTGTGGCGGGCTTCCCCATCATTTTGGGGAGACGTGACATGAAGGATAGAGGTGGAGAGCCAACATACTCTTCAAATATGATGTGGCATAATGATTTTTTTGTGTTCATTGAAACAATCAATGCGAATTGTGGATGGCGAATGAATATGTCTTGTCATATTGCCTACAAGGGACAGAAGTGGAGCAACTTGCACTAACTAAGACCTGGCTATATTTATGATTTGAACGCCATCAAAACTTGGAAAGATGTGCATTTGTGGTTAAAGAAACTTAAGTTTCTTTTTTTCAACACTTTTGGATTTTTCTTGAGCTTCCGCCATATCCTCTGCAACTCTTTTCAAATAAAGTATATTGTGTTTGTCGGTGGTGAGCTTCTTTGCTTGGTGACCGTGAGAGTGAAAATTATGGGGGGTGACAAGGTGAGGACGGAACCCATGAACTATAGCGAGTTCAGGGAAGATCAACAAGTGTGGAGCATTGCCTATGAAGGAGGTATCATGGCATTCATGGAGTCACTGAATGGATACAATAAGAATTTATCGACCCAGTTTGCCGAGTCATGGGATGGAAAGTGCATAGTGGAAATTGGTGGTGTTAGTGTTGTTGTGTCAGAGGCCTTAATTGCGGCTATTACTGGATTGCTATGTTCAGGTAATAGGCTCAAAAAACAAACCCATGTCTCGGACATGGAAGGCCTAAAGTTCTTCTACAAGGAGGGGGAGAAACAAGTCAAGCTGCAAGGTGGTTTTGAGAGAGAACTTGGTTGCGCCCTGGAACAGGGTATGTTTCCTAATCATGAAGTATTTTAACCTTGAGGGGAGGTATAGGGTGTTTTATTATTACCACTCTGCTTTTTAAAACCACTTTTGACACAAAACCTTGGTGAATTTCCCTTCTTTTCTATTGTCGAGCCTTGAAACCTATGTCCTGCATTTCAAGAAAGTCCAGGAGGAAGGCCCTACGGCCCTTCCCCTTCATCAAGGTCTTATCTTTCGCCTATACCATTATCACCTTGCTCTGAATCCTACTAAAACTCCTGCTTCCAAACCTGTGGAGGAAAGCTCGAATGATGATTCTGCGGACAGAGTTCTTTTGAGAACTAGATTGGCTAAGAAGGCTTTACCGAAGGTTTCCCACCCCGCCTATTTCTAAAACCACTTCCTTAGCCATGTCGGGTGGTCGCAATCAAACCCAACCCCTAGAAACCCCCCATGATAAGTCTTAAGTTGGTGCTATTGAAGGCCTTTGTAATCTGAAAGGCAAGTTCCTGGCGCAGGAAAGTAAGAAGCGCAAAGGTAGTAACCCTTCTAAAACCTCAACTGTTAAAAAGAGACACGGTGTGGAAGATGATAAGAAAGAAGTTGAAGAGCTGGGTAAAAATCAAGGGACCCCGAGGAAAGATGATGTTATTGTCAAAGGGGTGGCTTTGGGCAATGATGGTAAGCCCAGAAGGCCTTCATTGTGGAGGTCTTCGCGGTTGGCTTCCGATCCTCATCAAGGAATAAAGTTAGTGGAGTACTCTACAACGTTTGAAGGGAAAGAAACTGGGCAGGAGGGGGAAATGAAAGAGAAGGTCACCCCCGAGAAAGAGCAGGAGGGTGCGAGTCATTTCACATCTATGAATAATTCCTTCTATGACACCAATGAAGAGGACATTGAAGTGCAAGAGACTCCAGACAATGAAGTTATGAGTGCCAGGAGAGACATGGATTGCAAGAAGTTGGAAGCGAAGCTAGCTGATGTTAAGTCCCGATTGAATGTCATGGAAGACAGGGTAAAGAAGATGATCCAGTTGATGTTGAAAACCTCTCTAAATGATGCTGATGCCTTCACTGCTCTATAGGTGGACAGGACCAGTAACGTGGATGTGCTGATGAAGGACCAGAAAAACCTCTTTAATTTGTTAATTGATGACTGGAAGGCCTTGTTTGGTTAGTTAGTTTTTTGTTTATGCTTTATACTTTCAGACTTGTTTAAAAGGACTCGATCTATGTTTTGTTAATAATTTTTGGTTGAACTATTAGTCAACTATTTGTTGGCTGTTACTGGCTCTGTGCCTTTATTGCTACCTCTTGGCTTTGTTATCAGGTTCTGCTCCTGGGTTAGCAGCTTATCTTAATCAAAAACAATAAAGCAAAACCATTTATTATAAAAATAGTAATAATAGAAACTAAAGACATATATTTGTTGAAATTGATATGGATTAAAAGTGTTTGAAGATGGGAATTAGATATTTGTGGAAGAAACATGCTTGGATTTGGTCATCCCTATAAATTTTTTGTAGTACCTAATACCAAAAAGTTAAATAGAATATGGCAAGCTATAAATGATAGACAATTCCAGGCAAACCAGTATATTGATGATTTAAAAACTAAGTATATGATATGATATGAATGAAAAGAATATATATATCTGTGTTTGTGTGTTTTTAACCACTATGGGAGCTCTATTACGCACAATAATTACAAGTAGATTCATAGCCAACATAGTTTTTGAGCATAAAGAGAAATCGAGAAAATATAAACAAATGGTCAAGTTTCATGCTATTGCAACAAGAAAAGTTTCAGAAGTCACAAGAGGCTGGGAGTGTGAGCAAAATCACTCCATTTCTCCATGTCACCTCTCATCCTATAGTGAACACATCATTTCAAATTTACCAGTAATGTTTTTTCAGAACATTGCAAGGTAATTTAAAAATGGAATAAAAGAAGCATTTTTTCAATTTAACAATAAAGCGAAATTATTTATTATAAATATAGCAATAATAGAAATTGAAAACATATATGTGTGGAAATTGATACGGATTAAAAATGTCTGAAGCTAGGAATTAGGTATTCGTGGAAGAAACATGCATGGATTTGGTCATCCCTATGATTTTTTTTGTATTGCCTAATACAAAAATCTGAAATAGAAAATGGCAAGTCATAAATGATCGATAATTCTAGACAAACCAATATATTGATGGTTAAAGATGCATGGTGAAAAATAGTAGTGCAAATTCCATGAGTATGAATCAATGTGATATGATATGAATGAAAAGAAAATATATATACAAAATGTAAGTCTATGTTTTTTAATTGAAACCGAGAAAATAGTGGAAGGGAGAACAAACCTTTTTTTTGTTAAGTTTTATTGTTCATGTAGTCAAGAGTTTGCATGCAAGAGCACCATCAAGCGTTCCTCTCCTTGTTTGTGAAGAGCAACACATGGGTTCTGTTGCATATGTGCATATCTTTGGAATGTGAAGGCTAGGTAAATTTGAAGACAGGCAAGGTTGCTGACTCTAGAAATAGTTGTGAATGTCAACCCTTGACGATCAATGTTACCAATGTCGATTGTTTCCCTTTGAAGTGTAAGGCCTTGCGATCTGTGTATTGTTAAGGCCCATGCCATTTTTAGTGGGATTTGGTGACAACAGCCATAGGCACATTTCTTGTGTTGCTATGATCCCAAACTGAGACTATGTAATGTTTAAATGAACAACAACAAATAAGGGAAGTTGAGGCAGTTTCTCGGCACCCTTATATACAATTGCTTTGACCTATCCTAGTGCACCATTCACAAGGCCTACTTGCACCCACAATTTAGAACATAACATAGCTTCTTGGCCAATACCCAAGAGAATCTTAGCTTCAATTTGTTCATCGTCTGGATTTGGGCATGTTGCCCCTTTTAGCTACTCCGCATTAGACAAGGCAATTGGCATTGCTAAATATTGCAGCATATGTTTATTATGTATTGAAACCAACTCATTTGTTGCAAATAAATGCATGGAGGATAGAAAAGGTGCATGCTCAGCAGAGGTGAGTGAAGAACTTGAGTGTGACATTAAAACATACCAATCTTCAATATAGGCTTTGCATTCCTTATATTTGAGAGAAGTGAATGGAAGGCAACTTGTATAGGCTCCTCACCAATTTGCTGAAATATTTTGGTCAATGTAATTACTGTTGTGAAGTTTCACCATAGTGTTCCACCATAGGAAGCCGAAGCATATGTGGGGATGCCATTAACTGTTGGTAGCTAGCCAAGGTCACCAAAGAGCATGATTGAGCATCCCCCAAATGGGATATGATTATGGGTAGGGAACGCCTCACACAATCTACTCTCAATTTGTTGTAGCAACTTTGAGCCAATGAATCTCATTTCATCTATCTGAATGTAATGAATGAAATACATGCTCTCTTGGAATGTAGCAAGTGTCTACCCTTGTAGGGGGTTCATTTCTCTTATTGGTATCCAAAGGGTGGAATGAATTGTAGATACTTGACTATTGAAAGATGCAACACCAGTTGGTGTGAGAAGTAGCAATGGTGATTGACCATGCAGGGCCATCCCACGAGTGTGGATTTGATGCTTGAGATCAAATGTGACTTTCCAGTTCTTGTAATTACTTGAACGATGATTTTAGTGGTGGTTGCAAACCAATGGCAGGGAGATGTGACACAATAATATCGTATGTTTTTTGTTGTTGGATAGATAGGTTGCTTTGTGCTTCTTGATTAAGAACATGTTGGACTTGAAATGTTGGATGGTTGGAGTCGATGAAATCAATAGATGTCACTTTTAGTGGTGCATTGAAGGTTGGAGCTACCCAATCATGGTTTAGGTCAATGCCACATCGACCAAGCATGTCAAGGCTATCTAACTGAAATGATATGCCTAGTGTTATGTCAGAAATTGTACTCCTATATGGATTAGCACAATGTTGCATAGTTTAGCTCCTTTCCTTTGGTGTCCTCTTGCCCTTTTTGTTCCTGGCGTACCTAAACCCTAATTAACCTATACCTCATTAAAGAAATGTTGTAGTTTGAAGTATTAATTGACAAAACATGAAAACAAACTTTAGAGTCTAGACATTCTAGACCCCCTTGAGTGAAAACTAGGGTCTGGACTAGGGCGCCCGCACCCTAGTCTTGCCCTATTTTTCTGGGTCTTGAATTTCGAGGTGGTGTCGACTTGTCTTGTGCACCTTAGGATTCTGATTTCAAACTTTGGTTTTCGTGCGATGTCAGTGTATTGTTTTGAATATTTGAATTTCTAAGGTTAGGTATTTAAAGAGAATTGAAAATCATTTTAACACACACATTCTACATGCAATCTTACTATGCCAAAATTATGCCATTGTTGCTATTGAAGATCAGCACTTTGTTGAAGCTCTTTGAAGATATTGATATTTTCTATCATGGAGATATTCGGTGGAGATTAGGAATCAAGATATTAAGTCTATCTTGCTCTTCCGAGCGTTTTGTCAAGCCCTTTGTATGATTGGGAGAAGGGTTGAAGCCTCCAACTTGAGCTTGGGAATCCTCCGCGGATACGGCTGCCTCACCTTCTTGTTCTATAAGTCTTCATCTCTATCATCTCCTCGAGGTGATGTTGTTGTTTCCTTGAGTGAAACAATGTGTTGATCTATCCTTGATGCTTGAGTCATGTAGGGTTTTACATTTCTGCATACACATATGATCTACGAGCACACACATCTGCAGATCTCTATCATTGGCTATTATTGAGGTAGAAATACCAAAGACAGGGTTTAACTGAGGCAAACTCCTATATAGCCACAACCATCTTTCTCCTCCTTTTGCATGTGTGGGTCGTATTCGAAAAGATCCGGCAAAACGGAGTGGAAGGAGAACATGTATTATTGATACAGTCATCGCAAAACTTTGAGTTTTGTCATCGTGAAATAATTGAGACTACGGGGCAAGCACCCTAGTCTAACAAGGCTTCATATCTTAGATCTAGAACCCTCTACATGCACTCTAACTTTAGGTACAGGAGATTTCAATAGTCAAAAACTTTTAGGACACCAGGGCAGGCGCCCTTGTTTAACAGGTCCTCAATTTTTGGGTACATGCTCTATGTAACCTCTACTCTACATTTTTGTAGTCTACTTGTCAGTTTCTGTGCCATAAATCAGTCTATTATCATATATCTCATAATTAGGGTTTCATGCTATTTGATTGCTTGAAGCTTGTAAAAACTTAATCGAGGCAACTATTCATTTACAGCAAGCATAAAAGGTCATAGGAATTAGTAGCTTGATCCTTCATAGTGAGCAAGCTCAGTTCCTATTTCCTAATGTGATGTAAGTGAAAGAGGGGCTTGATTTTGGTTTATGCAAACTATCTTTTCCCTACTTTTTACCACATTACATTTTGGTGAACCCGCATTTTAAAAGAATTTGTATCCTTTTTACATCAAATCTGAAATAGTTTGTTGTCCTAAATAACATTTAGATTGCAAACCCTCTTTTATGAAAAGTGTATGCATTGAATCTTGATTGATATCTTTATATTTTCATTAAAAGAGTTTGAAATTACAACTTTGTGACTTGCATAGTGATATCTTGTTTCATTTTTGCAAATTTTATGCTATCTTGCTTTACATTTAAGTCTTGGGTTAATTAGAACATGATATAATGTCGGATTTCTTTTTTACAAGACTTTAATGTGTATTATGAGTTGTTTAGTTGTGATGACTTCAATATGTTAGATGAAGCCCTTGAGGACTTTATCTCAATTGAATATTCCACTACGACTCCTAAACCATTGTTGTTTCAAAGAATAGTAAATGCAATCTATGTTCCTAAACCTCAAGAAGAACCTGTGAAGCCAAAAATAGTGGTCAACCTATGTTCGGATGTGGTTCAATCACAATCTAAACCGATGCTCACTATTAGAGGTCTTCCACCTTCTTCTCGACCTCTTGATTGCATCTATAACTATGCTAACCAAATAACACATCAAAGTCAACAAGAAAGATCACAACAACCTAGTCATACTATGGTTGCTCATATATATAATATGCGGAATAATAAACAAAGTAAACAAGAACCAAGCATTCTGATATTTTACTAGCTTCTCAACCTATGCTTCCTCAAGCACCTTGTTTAACACATATAGTTGGTCAAGATTATGATCTTGTAGAGTAGTTTCATGCTACTCCTACTAAGATTTCTCTTTGGGAACTTATACAAACTTCGCCTACATACCATGGAATGCTCCAAGAAGCTTTACAAAAGGTGATCGTACAACCTGTTGTCCAGCCAGATGATGTAGTGGCTCTTTTAGATTGTATGCATGTAACAAAAATAGACATTTTGTTCCAACAACATGAGTTGCCTTCTATTGAAGTTCAATATCAATATGATCCTTTAATTATCGTCATCACAATAAACAAGAAATTAATCAAGCGAGTTATGATTGATAATGGATCAGCTCTTAATATTTGTGGTATTAACTTGATACATAAGCTCAATATTGATAATTCTTTAATTAAACCGGATAGAGTTAGCATTCATGGCTTTGATAATGTTTGAAGACAATCTATAGGCACTATAACTTTACCTATACAAGTTGGGCCTATGACTTTGTCTACCTTGATTCACGTCATGCCTAGTTCCTTATCATACAACATGATTCTTGGCAGACCTTGGATTCATGCATTGGGGGTAGTTCCATGTACCCTTCATCGTTCAATCAAATTTATTTGTGCAAATAAACATCATACCATTGAAACTGATCCTAAACTAGATAGTTGTTTACATATTGAAATGCAAAAACAAGTTGTTCATCATAAGATTCTAAATAACTTGAAGGTTGATCCATCAACTCCTCTTGCCACAGATAATGTTGTACAAATTTCTCAACAATCAAATGCATTCCTTGGTGATGATTGGGGTTCATTGGACTTTACTCCTGCCTCTATGGGAGAATACAAGCTTAACAACCTTAATCTTGAAACTTCAAATGTTGCATTGATTTCATCTAAGAACTCTATTCAGAAACCTAAAGTTTCTTTAGTAACAAACACATATAACACTCTTACTTACACTACAGACTATGAGACCTATGAGGCTCCACCTTCTTCTAGAGAGATGGCCTCTCTTTATGGTTGGGGATTCAAATTCTTTATAAGAATTGTGACTATGTAGGTAATGGTTGCAGTATTAATCAACAAGAAATTTGAGTACCTATAGAAGCTGCTTTGCGACACTACTCGAGTGGCATTAGATATAATCCTTTCAAGGAAACCAAAGCCTGTAAACGTCCTAATCTTAATGTGAACACAATATCAACACTCAATTTGATATTTCTTGAGATGATAGACACAAATTTTCCTCCAAGAGATATTCCTTTAGATGCCTTTTCAACAAATGAAGCAATAATTGAATTGTTGGGAGCTTATGACAATGTTCCTCGTTATCATCACAAGCGGGGATTGCCTTATCATTTAAATGCTAATGCGTACTTTGGAAAATCTGCTAACTTGATAAATATTACTAATGAAGAGCCTAAAGAATCATCACAATCACCCAATTTCATAGACCATAGTACTTTACTTAATGGAAAGACTGTCGAAGTTTTTATGGAAAAAGATAATACTGAAAAAGTTATTCCTATAGGTGATTGTTTAAGTACTAAAGAAAAAGAAGATATGACCAAGCTTTTGCATGAATTTAAAGAATTATTTTCTTGGAATTATTCAGATATTGCTAGCATTGATCCTAAGATTGTAACACATAATATTGTATTACAACCTGATGCTAAGTTGTTTAAACAAAAGATTCGTAAAATGAATCCCAAGGTTGTGTTATTAGTTAAGGCTGAGATAGAAAATCTTTTACAAGATGGTTTTATCCACCCTATTGATTACTCGCCTTGGATTTTGAATATTGTGGTTGTCGCTAAACCTGACTACTGTATTCAGATGTGTACTGATTTTAGGGATTTAAATCTTGCTTCTTTGAAAGATGATTTCCGTCTTCCAAACATTGATATGATAATAGATTCAATAGATGGACATGAATTACTTTCCTTCATGGATGATTTTTTAGGTTATAATCAAATTTTCATGAACCCTCAAGATCAATATAAGACAACTTTTATAACACCATGGGGAACATTCTGTTGGGTAGTCATGTCGTTTGGATTAAAAAATGCTGGAGCAACTTATCAATGTGTTATGACTCTGATTTTTCATGATTACATGCATCACGTCTTAGAGGATTATGTCGATGACATTCTTGTGAAGTCTATTCGTTGCCAAGATCACATCACAATCATCTGTCAAATCTTTGAGCGAATAAAGAAATACAACATGCGCTCGAATCCCCATAAATGCATCTTCGGCATAGACAATAGAAAACTGTTGGGATTTATAGTCTCACATCACAATATTGAGGTAGACACAACAAACATTGACGCTATTGTTAATATGTCAGCACCTAAGAACATATCTCAACTTCGTAGTTTACAAGGGAAGATACATGCCATTTGCCGATTTGTTTCACAACTAGCAGATAAGACTCACCCTTTTACTCAACTACTGAAGAAGGATTCAAAATTTCAATGGAATTCTGATTGTTAGAAAGCTTTTGAAGATTTAAAAAGTTATCTAGCTAATCCTCCTGTTTTACTGCTGATAAACTGTTTCTTCTTTACACCTCAACATCTAATAATGCTCTCGCAGCTTTATTAGCACAACATGATACTAAAGGCAAAGAACACGTTGTATATTACATCAGTCAAACTTTGCTCAATTATGAAGTGCAATATATTGTTATTGAGATGCAGTGCCTAGCTTGTCTTTGCAACACAAAAGCTTAGGCACTGTCTCTTAAATGTTGAAGTACATGTCATGGTGAAATTTGACCCTTTGAAACATCTTTTCACTAAAACAAATCTTTCAGGTCATCTCGCTAAATGGGTTATGTAATTAACCAAATTTGATCTCAAATTTATTTCTCAAAAAGCAATTAAAGGACAAGCATTCACCCACCATCTAGCTAAGGCACCTTCACCTTTCTTTATCCAAAATTAGGAAGCATTCCCTCATGATCAAATTCTAAATATAAATACAGATGATAAATTGGAATTGTATTTCGATAGTTCACAATGTCGAACTAGATCTGGTGCTGGTATCATACTAGTACCTCCTTTTGGTAAGTCGATTCCTATGTCTTACCATCTGAACTTCTCATGTACAAACATTGTTGAGTACGAAGCTCTCATTGCAGGACTTTATGTTGCTTTGGCTCTCAACATTAAAAAATATCACCATATATGATGATTCACAATTAATTATGCGACAAATCACAAGATCATATCAAGCTAAACAAGATAAGTTATCTCAATATCGTAATCTTGCCTTATCTTTATTAAAACAATTCACATCATTTTCAATTGATACTATTTCAGGGAAAGACAATCGACATGCGAATGCAATGGCAAGTGCAACTTCCCTTATATCCCCTGTTGATTCACTTGACAAATATCCCTTCATCATTCATAATCTCAAAACACTTGCAATAGATGAGGCTACACCCTCAGATGCTGACCTCTGTTGTAACACAAATTCTGATGAATGGTTCTCCCATATATTCTATTATTTGCGTGATGGACCATTCCTAACTCAAAATCTAAAAATGCACGAGTTCGCTCATGCAAACTCGCAATGCGTTGTATCATTTATCTAATGTCTTATATAGACGAAGTTATAATGGTGTTCTTCTCTGATGTCTTAGTAATTCAGAGATCCTGATAGCTTTAGAAGAAGCTCACTCAGGTGCTTGTGGAGGGCACTTTAGAGGAAAATAATTGGTACAAAAGTTATTACGTATGGGGTACTATTGGCAACACATGGAACAAGATTCCTTCGCATATGTCAAGAAATGCCCGCAATGTCAACAACACAAACACTTAATCTGAGCAACTGCTCAGCAACTTCGAGCCCAAGTTTCACCTTGGCCATTTTCTATTTGGGGCTTTGATCTAATTGGTAAAAAATTTCCACATTCTTCTCAAGGACATTCTTTCATCATCATCACCACTGATTACTTTATGAAGTGGGTCAAAGTTGTTCCACTGCGATGCATGACTGCTGAAGTAATCCGTCATTTCATACAGGATAATATCATCTCTCAATTTGGTATACCTTCCTCCTTAGTTTCTGATAATGGTACACCATTTAAGAATAAGGACCTGAAGAAATTTCTTGAAAATGTCATATCCAACATTGCTTCTCTACACCTTACTATCCTCAATCGAATGGCCAAGCAGAAGCTTCAAATAAGATCACTAGACAAATTTTATAAAAAATTGTTAATAAACATCAAAAAGACTGGCATACTCAACTCTCCTATGCATTATGGGCTTATAGAACAAGTATTTGTATGGCTACTGGAACTACATCGTATAATCTTGTCTATGGCGCTGACGCGATAATGCCTTTAGAGCTGGAAATTCCTTCATTGCGAGTTTTCCTAAAGGACATCCTTGACAATGACATGGAACGAGAGAAGAGATTACAAGAACTTGAGATGTTTGATGAACAACATATCAATGCTCTCGAGCACCTTAAGGCCCATCAGAAGAGTATCCAGCGATCGTACAATGAGTGTGTCATACATCATTCATTCGACATTAGAGATTTGGTACTATATGAGAATCAACATAATGTGAATGCACCTCCTAGAGAAAATAGAAAGTTCGGCCCTAGTTGGCTTGGACTATATGTTATTACTGAAGCCTTTAGATTAGGAGCATATAAATTGGCTAATGAACAAGGTACACCACTTAAAGAACCTATTAATGTTGCGCATCTTAGAAAATTCTATGCTTAATATTGTATGTTAGATGTTATTTCATAAAGCAAATTTGTTAGTATTGTCAAGTTTAACTTCAATTTCGATAAGATAGATTATTTTGTCTTAATTCATTTAACATAAAATATTTTATTGGTTAATCATTGTCGTTTCTTGCTTGAACATGCGTTATTAAGATCACCTTTGCATTAACTAAATATAGCATAGTATTTTACTTATGTGTGAAATTCATTAATCATTGTGGGTTTTTACTACATATTATGCAAAGAGTTATTTACTAGATATCACATTAGCATTGATTACATTTCCACATAATCTTTATCACTAGTTACATTTCTATAAATCAGATGTGATAAATCAATAACATCATAAGTATTAATAGAAAAACATCATATCAGTTTGAATATACATCACAGTCGACTATCCCATACATAAAATTGGGATGCCGTAGAATATAAGATACATCACATAGCTGAACCTCAGCCACCGATGCCCTCAGGACCTAGTGGTGTGTGTAATGGAGGGTTGCCCATGTGTGGCCACGAACCGCGAATGACTCTTAGAGACACTTCACGACCGTAGACCCCTAAGCTCACCTCTCAAACCCATCACCTCGCCTTGCAAGTCCATGTACATCTGGTGGTACCGGTCTCTCTCTGACCGAGCCTTGTCTCTATCAGCTCTCGCCTGATCTAACTCAGGAAGTAAGACCTGAGTCACGATAGGACCCATCTCAGATGAAGGTACTGCTGCAGCTTGATCTTGCAATTTCTAGAGCTTAGCCTCTGTGCGCTCAGCTCTCTAGATCGTCTGATCTCTCTCCTCTATAGCACGATCTAAAGTGGCCTCCATAGCCACTCTATATCTCATAAATGGCATAAATATCTCTACATGTTGTCCTAAGTGTTGTGGTGAATACCCTATATGCACTCACTATTCGGTCGCATTAGTGGGAACTATCTCTGTTATAACGTGCTCACAAAATCGCGCCATGAATCAATACCAACTGTAAAAAAAGAAAACAAAGTTGATATCAATATCTCATCACATATATACAACATAATAAAGTAATCATCAAAACAATATGTCAACATAATAAGGTCTCACTTGGATCGCCGTCCCACTAGGATGGATCTCTAACTGCTGCTGGTATAATGAACTCTACAGTTGACTCTGTAGCTAGGGGCATACGACTACTCATCTCCCCTCACTTGAGACGGCTTGATCTTCTAACACCGGTAGGGGCTGGACCATAAGCTCTCGACCGTGGCCTCACCTTGGTCTCCTTATCATTGTCTATCTCCTGATGATCATGTCGTGGGCTCACTCTGAAGATGTACTGCATCGGGATCTCCTCATCATCATCGTCATCATCCTTATCAAGATCACAGTATCCAATGAAATCACTGACATCATCCTCTACTCCTGTGTCATTCCCGTGACCCACCTGTGGGGTGACCGATAGGGAATCTAGGAGCAGGCTATGCTATCTTCCACCAGGTCTGATACGTTCAGGTAACACCGATGTCATCTACATCTAATAGTGGCTCTGCATCCTCTACATCATCATAATCACTCACCACTACCTCATCCATCGTCGGTCATGGGGCGACATTCGCTCTGATTGCACTACATGCTAAACATGTGTAGCTTGGACGCATCCTAGGAACATCCCGTCTACATCTGACCTATCGTGCAACTCTATCAAAATAAAGCTAGACAACTGTGTGATCAAGGCGACCGACCATCAGCCAATCTATCTACATCCTCGCTAGTTGTGTGCGCTACTCCATCCATGGTCTCTAGCCGCGATATGGTCTCTAGATAATGTCATCGCGCTGTAGCCTATCAAAAACCACTCTCCAATATAATAAATCACCATGTCTCCAACATCTGATGAGTGGATACACATGCATGCATGGATATGTCTACGTCAACTCTATGGGAAAACTTGTGGGCCTTATGCACCTGATATGCTCAAACATCAATACCTTTAATAGGGTGCACACCATCAAACTATGTGCCTCATAATAGACGTATTGTCCCAAATCATGGTAGAAGTGCGCAAGCATACTGTGCCCCCACACATACACCGTCTTGTGCTCCTCCATCGACCTGATAGTGTGTACAAGGCCTCTGTGAAAGCCAGTGCCCCATCCATCATGTGCGACCACTAGGGCAATAATAGCGATCATGATATGCCATACTAAAGGGATGTTAGTGCATCACTGTTCTAACCATTAAAGTGTAATGTGTCCTCGTCCCAACTGAGTGATGATGCGACCTAAGTAGTATAGATGACTCTCTCGAGTGTACTCCTTTGAGCGATGCTCTACGATCCTCATTGTCTATCCTCGGACTGACAGTCGTAGGATGCGGTACACATCCTCTAGAGTAATCGTCATCTAGCCTGTGGGTAGATGGAATGTAGATGTATTTGCATCCCACCTCTCCATAAGCGCCATCAACATTCTACAGTGGAATCTCATTGTGGGCATAATAAATACCCACCATAGGCCCATTGTCTGCAAGAAACCTCACTCCTCATCAGAGATAGTATTGACGTGACTCCGAAGTAGTGTGATCAGGCAGCCACTTGTGTGCTCCCGTGTCTCGGGGGCATCCTGTATATCAAACATTCAAACTCAAATCAGTTTACATCATCAAATCATCAAACAATATCTAACTTATCATTTTATGCCCTGCCCCTGGGGCCCTCGTCCTTTCTGGACCTGGGCGCCCTGAGAGGACTTGGGTACCCTGGCTGGACTTGGGTGCCCTAGTTGTGTACCCTTGTCCAGATCAATCTACATGGCACAAAAAATGATGAAAACAACAAAAACAAGAAAGAAATTTGATAGAAGTGAAGTTTAAGATCCTACCTCTGGCTTGATACGTCTGTTTGTGACTCAAGATCGAAGCACCTCTAGTCTTAGAAGCTGGTATGGGCGTCACATCGGCATGGTTGGTCTCTTTCTCCTTCTCCTTCTCTCCTCTACACAATGAAAACAAGAATGAATACTAAAAAGGTGAAAACTCCCTTTACTTATAGTAAATAAATGAGAATTCCTATCACTATCTAGGTGCAAAACTATGCATCTTTATTTATATGCCTTTATCTTGGGCTGTCAGACTCAGATTTTCGCACTATCTATTGCGTTGGAAACCTAATTTCACCCTTGATGCAACCCATTGCTTTGTGCTTTAGTATTGTTTGTAAAAGTGACCCTTACGATGCATTCTTCATCATCTTTCCTTGAAATCTGTGCGCGAAGATAACCACCTTGTTTCTCCTTTTTAGACTAAGCACACAGAAACAAGGGGGCATATATCTCCCTCGATTTCCTCCCCCATCATGTCGCATCATGTCTCATCACTCAACCCCTTTAGTGTAAATATGACTGACCTATTTGTGTGTTGGTTGTAGGATGATTGATTTCGATTATCTGACAAGTGTTCCTTGCAGGATGCAATTCCTAACATTGTGGTCTTATAGGATTACAAACCAGGGGCTTCTTCCTCTTGTGTGACAACACTTCAACTTCCTCTACAATATCCTTTTGGGTATCTTTTTCATGATTGAAGTTTTTACTTTCCTTTAGTTGCATATGCACATAGTGTCATAAGGCCACTAAAGTGGGAGCTAAATGTTATGTTAGAAATTGTACTCCTGTATGGATTACCACAATTTTGCATAGTTTAGCTCCTCTCCTTTGGTCTCCTCTTGCCTTTTTTGTTCCTGGAGTACCTAAACCTTGATTAACCTATACCTTACTGAAGAAATGTTGTATTTTGAAGTAATAACTGACAAAACATGAAAACAAACTTTGGAGTCTAGACATTCTATACCCCCTTGAGACAAACCTTGAGTGAAAACTAGGGTCTGGACTAGGGTGCCCGCACCCTAGTCTTGCCCTATTTTTCTGGGTCCTGAATTTTGAGGTGGTGTCGGCTTGCCCTGTGCACCTCAAGATTTTGATTTCAAACTTTGGTTTTCGCACGATGTCAATGTATTGTTTTGAATATTTGAATTTCTAAGGTTAGGTATTTAAAGAGAATTGAAAATCATTTTAACACACATTCTACATGCAATCTCACTATGCCAAAATTCTGCCATTATTGCTATTGAAGATCAACACTTTGTTGAAGCTCTTTGAAGATATTGATATTTTTTTATCATGGAGATATTCGGTGGAGATTAGGAATCAAGATCTTAAGTCTATCTTACTCTTCCTAGGGTTTTGTCAAGCCCTTTGTATGATCGGGAGAAGGGTCAAAGCCTCCAACTTCAACTCGGGAATCCTCCACGGATATGATTGCCTCGCCTTCTTGTTCTACAAGTCTTCATCGCTATCATCTCCTTGAGGTGATGTTGTTGTTGTTTCCTTGAGTGAAGCAATGTGTTGATCTATCCTTGATGCTTGAGTCATGTAGGGTTTTACATTTCTGCATACACATATGATCTACGAGCACACACATCTGTAGATCTTTATCATTGGTTATTGTTGAGGTAGAAATACCAAAGACGGGGTTTGACTGAGGCAAACTCCTATATAGCCATAACCATCTTTCTCCTCCTTTTGTATGTGTGGGTCGTATTTGAAAAGATCTGACAAAAAGGAGCGGAACAGGTATTATTGATACAGTCGTCGCAGAACTTTGAGTTTCGTCATTGTGAAATAATCGGTACTACGAGGCAAGTGCCCTAGTCTAACAGGGCTTCATATCCTAGATCTGGAACCCTCTAAAGACACTCTAACATTAGGTATAGAAGATTTCAACAGTCAAAAACTTTTAGGACATTAGGGTAGGTGCACTTGTCTAACAGGTCCTCAATTTTTGGGTACATGCTCTATGTAACCTCTGCTTTACATTTATGTAGTCTACTTGTCAGTTTTTGTGCCAGAAATTAGTTTGTTATCATATATCTTATAATTAGGGTTTCATGCTATTTGATTGCTTGAATCTTGTAAAAACCTAATTGAGGCATCTATTTAGTTACAACAAGCATAAAAGGTCATATGAATTAGTAGCTTGATCATTCATAGTAAGCAAGCTTGGTTCCTATTTCCTAATGTGATGTAAGTGAAAGAGGGGCTTGATTTTGGTTTATGCAAACTATCTTTTCTCTACTTTTGACCACATTACATTCACAACCCTAAATAAGCATATAACCTTCACGATGAGCTTTTACTCCTCACTCATGTAAGCGAAGTTTTCCCATTAACTCAGTTAAGATGAGTTTTCCTGCATTATTTAGTCAAGCTATACAATAATTCATATGCCACATAATACTTTAAGACACTAAATCTCACACACACATTCATAGATATATACCTTATTAGAGCCTTTTTAGTTCTCCTTTTTTCTAATAATCTTTTTCTATGCTTTTCTATAGCTTCCATGCTTATGTTTTTATAGTTTTAGTAGCCTTCACTTGGTAACTCCTTCCAATCCATAAATTACTTTCATAGGTTCTTTCCTCTTGGATTCCATTGACTGGCTTGGGAAGTGTATTAAATCCTAAAAACATTAAGTATTTTAATTGGACATTTTACTATTTTAAATATACTATTTTTATGATAAATAAATAAATAAGTAATTTAGTATATTTTATTTAAATAGATTAAGATTTAATTTAATTGTTTGAGAATTAAATTAATTAGAAATTATTATTATTTTAAGAAAATAATTAAATATTAATAAATTAATCAATTTTTTTGAAATAAGATTTTTATATCTAAAGAGCTTATGAATTTATTAAAGTAGTTTATTTTATTGTATATCAAGCAAAATTGTAAAATGATGAGTTTTAGTATTTTTAAATTCAATCCTTAGTAATGTCGTTAATGACTTCTTTGTGATTTAATAAATTTAAAGTCACTTTTCAAAAATTTTGTTATACAATATTATAATATTGGTAAATAATTAGAATTTTTTTGTTTGGGTTGTATTTGAGTGCGTGTTAAGTCCAAGTGAAAGTTTGGGCATGACAATCCCTGAGATGACTCCACTTAACATTGCATACACATGGAAGAGGAGGAACACACTAGTATCAGTTTCAAGACAACATACATTATATCATAATTTGTATCATTAGGTCATACCAACATGGTGGAACCTAAACTACCCCTACAACTAACAAGACATAAGATTAAATAAAGATGTTTGGCCTCTCACCAATCAAAACAATGACTACTCCATTAAGCAACAGAATCACGGCTGGGAAAGAGGATGAAGACATGCTTATATATCAATATTGAAACAAAGCTTGCACATGCATATAAACTCACAAAACAAGGAAACCCACAAATGAACATTCTTAGTTATCCTAATTAGATTAGCAATATCCAACATGTAGCAAAGAGAGACCATTACACACTAGCTCGCAATGAACTATAATGTTATGACATTAATCTACACTTTATTGCATCAAACCAATGAATGTGGCAAGAGAGAACTAGCAACTAGGCTTGAAGATTCCCTTGAAACATTATAGCTTGCCATAGAGACATTCACTTACCTGCAAAACCCTACTAGACTACCCCTTCCCTTGATTTTCAAACATATTTCATCATTTACACAATTGGACGCTCATCATTTGATCTCCTAAACAACCTTAAGATACTCATAGTTTGAAAATTGATTCAATGACCAACAACTTTTACATATTTTTGCATGTATATATAGCAATACAATTTCATTGTGCAAGTTGGGCTAGAAAACAAGAATGGTCAACATAGTTGTAGGTCACCCATATTTCTTATATAATCTTCACATGGTTGTGGTGTACAAACCCTTCATTTTCACCACCTATCAGGTAGAATAAGCTCAAATTTCTGCATATGCGTAGTTTGGGGACATGTACGATAGCGTGGGAAGCTTCAAAGATCATATTGATCTCTACTGGATCCATTAACGGTGATTAGGTATGATGCAGGGGAGTGAGTGAGGCATTTGGATGAATTTTAGGAACCTGATGTGGAAGTGTAGGTTAGACATGAACATGTGCGAGGGAAGTTGGAAAGTTGACAAGGAGAAGTGTGTAAGGAAAAGGGGAAATGTGGGAAATCAGGGATTGAAAGGATGAAGGGAAGAGTGGAATAAGTTTGTGAGTTCGTGAAAGGTCTACAAAGGTGAATCAAAGGAATGCAAGAAAGTGGAGGATGTCTAAAAGTTGGGAAGAATCCCACAAGGATGAATTTTAAGGAATGCAAAAGATTTAGGATACGGGATCAATGTAGAAATGTAGGAGAAACATGGATTTAGTAGTTTTAGAAAAGTGGAAGAAGTCCATTGGAAACCCACAATTTCATAGGAAGTGGTGAAAGGTGAAACAAGCTTGTGGAAGTTTAACTTGGAAAGGGAAGTTGAACTAATAAGGAAGATGGAAGATGGGTAACAAAATCCCACAAAACACAAGTTATTCAAATGTTCTAAGAAAATGCGGTTTCCATCTAGACATCCAGACTTTGGACTAAAAGGTCAAAAATCCAGAAGTCCAAGATAATCCTACAAATGGCCACAAGTGGGGATCATTCAGATTTCAGACCAAAAGTGAAAAAGTAGAAGAAGTCCACGAGAAACCTGTCTAAGAGTCATTGATTAACTCAAGCTACTAGGATCACCTGCAAACCCTAGGATCGCCTTCTACATGAGAATAATTAATTACATATGAGATCTTGCTTTTATAATTGCAAGATAGAAAACCATGGGTGACTTATAAGCCCTAAGTAAACTTAATAAAGTGTAATCAAATATTTAATTACACCAACACCCCCCCTTAAGTGAAACTTAGGGAGAATGAGAAAATGCAAATTATGCAAAAATGGGTCCCGGCTACAAGGCCATATTAGGTAGACATGACAAACAGTCTCGTAGAAATGGAGAAAAGAAGAAACACCTAGTGGGAGAAAACTCCTCTCTAAAAGAGAGAAAATATAAATGAAGTGATGGAAGGACTCAACACCAAGAACCCTAGGGACTAAATCCATCACAAAGATACACTCAATAAATATGTACAACCCCCCATAAGAGAGGATGTAGGGAAGGTCTAGCAACCCCCACATAAATGAGAAGGATGGAACCCCATGTGAGGAAACATTCCCTCCAAAAATAGAGATGATAAGAGAGATCATGCAACCACTCCTTAAGATGACTCCTGTAGTATTGATAGATGCTCGACAAAGAATGAAAATGATTATCCATGAACGTTGAACAACATTCTGCCCTTAGGAAGAAATAGAATTGTAGATGTGTGCATAATGTCTTCCCATTCTGGATAGGAATATGTAGGAAGAAGGATAAATGTTTGTGAACTTTGCACATGATCCAAAGACAATAATGAATCTTCTGAAAACTGCTCAAAGGTCTCCTATCACTGTCAAATTGTGACTAAAAATGAAGAGGATGAAGAACAATCTATGAAGAAGATAATGGTGATGCAACTTCATCAAAGCTGTCATCAAAGAGGAATTGAATACCCTCCAAATTATCCCCCAAATATTTAATGTAGGATGATGAGACAATATATTGTCTCATCTATTAGCTAAATAAAAGCATGACTTTTGCTTAATTAGTGTCATTGCATGTTTTAACAATAATGCATGTTTTTCCTTGTAATCAACAATTAGGAGACTGAAGAATACATTCTGCCAAGTTGCAACGCCATAAAACTTCCTAGAAAGAAGCACAAAAAAGAGGAAGTTAAAAATGTAGTCTCAGTAAAATTACAATATATCTCTTCGTTTATGAATGAAATTCAGAATTTCAAAATGATTTGGAAATATGGGAATGAGGGGAACAAAACCCAAAAACTGTTTGAAGTAATTCATTAAAATAAATGAGCAATTTGTGACAGAAAATCACTGAAATAAAAGTGGTGTGATAAAAGACAGCGAGATTAGAGGAATAAGAAATAGTTTTTTCTCTCCAAGAATAGGATCTTAGATCCACATTCTTGGCAGATTGATTAAGAACAAGCATTCAATAAATGCATTGTAATCCAATAATTAAATGGGGAGAGTTTTATGAAATAATATAGTTCAGTATTTTAGCATTAGTAGTGTAGTCTATTTGTAGTTTTCATTCCTTAGTTTATTTTTCTAGCAATCTTTCCATTTCCAGTATTTCCCTTTACAAGATTCTTAGGATAGATTTGATTTCAGTATGTCTCTTCACAAATTTCTGAGGATAGATTTGATTCCAGAATTTTCATTCACAAGCTCTTAGATTAGATTTGATTGTAGTAATTTGTTTCGTGCATTTCCTTTCATTTACGTTTGTAGAAAAAGAATGTCATGCAAATGATTTCTTCTCCCTCTTTCATATTGCCATGGACACCTCCCCGGATTGACATTTATAATCAAATGATAGGACTTCAATGAGTGTAGCGTCCTTACTATGTCTGGTAAACTTGGTGACAATCACACAATTCAGAGGAAAAACCTAACTAAACAATTCACTTGAACCTTTGGAAAGACAGGTTCATTGAATTATCGACCAGGACTAGTAAGCGTGTGATGGTACTGGCATTATATGTCCTTTCAAAGACGAAGACTACCTAACTCATCATAATACAGTGTTACACTTGCTAGGAAATCTCAAAACTACATAACGGTAAAGAAAGTAATGCTGGCACTATTGCTACGGGTACATACATTATAAGACTGCAACTAATTGCTATCAAGAAATGAATGCTAAGAGTTAACTTGATACTGATAATATGAACATACACTCTACACTCCAGAGTACAACAAGTCGAAGCAACTAGAATATCTCAAAGGATCTAATGCATTTATGAAATAACTGTTACAACAAAAGTAATCATACAGGAAATGAAGTGAGGGATAGTTACCTTGGGTGGCCCTTGCTCAAGTGACTGTCTCCACTAATCTAACTCAAATCTAGCTTCTTAGATTGACACAATCATAATCATTCAAAATCATTAATTGCTAAATCTTCACAATATCACATAAGATTCTGTTGAAACATCTTATTCATGAATTCAACATTGAACAATAAACAGTATCTATAGAAATGACTAAAAGATCTGATAACTATATCTTCTACTTGAACAATTTACAACTTTCCAACTAACTCTACCTCAACCACCGAGCCATACATATAGGCACAGGGAACTTTTTATTAAAACAAGGTCTCTTAACTAAAATCATAAATCACCGCTCCCTATATATCAGAGTGTGATAGATATCAAGCAATCAATAACTAAAAAAGAAAGAAGAGTCCAACTGAAATTGAGACTCTTGTTGTAATAGAACTGGAACGTGGACTGGTTGAATCAGTCACATTAGATTCCTGACCGCAATAGAGTTCTTCTCCTTCAATCATCTTTATTTATTGTTATCATGATGCACGATCATCTTCATTAAGTGCCTCCATGCTGTAGTTGTTGCACTCAATTTATTCTAGAACCTCCCCTGCTATGTTGTCTGGAAACTCCTTTGGCTGCAAGTTGCACCTTGAAGTTGCTACAGGATACAGTCGATCTCCTCCAGCTGCAAGAGTTAGTTCACAAAACATGCACACAATACTAACAACCATAGCTAAGCATAGATATCCTTTACAATTCATACATTCCCACACATAATCATGCAATATTCATCATATTATAACCATATTTCCATATACTTTAAATCAGGTTCAAGGTTGCATAATGAACATAAAAGATAGCATAGTGTAGGAATATGTATAAGATAATGTCTGAGAATGTCTATGAACTTGTATAAAAAACATAAGAAAACTAGCTAATAATTGGACTCATCATTCCCCCCAACTACCCATTTGCTTGTCCTCAAGCAAATTAACTAGGGTTGGAGGTTGCAATGCAAAGTGATTTCCCTAAAGTTTGTGACAACATCCACTCCTTCAACCTATTTCAAATAAAAGTCTCTGTTACATGCTAGTCTGTTCATTCTGGTAACCTCTGCTTTCTCACATTCGTCATTCTTCTTCCCTATCTAGTGTGGTACCGGGTATAGGAGCATTGGTGGCTGGAATGTAAGTGGTAACCATTCAAGTCCTTAACCTCTGGAAATATCCATATATCTGTGTGCTCTTTGAAACATGGCCATAAAATTATGAATGGAGTGGGGTTCTTTTCTCTGCAACTCAGGGATTAAGATGTCCTATCTTTCTTTCACAAATTGGTAGGAATGATGGATGAGTCCAAGAGTCAAATGTTGCATTCTTTCATAATCCTACAATCTCAAGTTCATGATTTTTCTACCTACGCCTTTATGGTCCAAAAGTTGTTTCCATTCTTCAATGATCAAATTAGGGGTTCCAGATTCCTTCCTTATTGGAAGAGCAATTGATTTCTCTCTCTCCATATATGCTTGCATAATTTGCCCCCTAGACTTCTCACTCCTGAAATAAGATGCTAGTGCCCTTAATTGTAAATCTCCCACAAAAATCAATGGGTTCCATTCTATGTCTTCAGGCACAACATAATTATGCAAATAGAATTCACGTAACTGATCGTGTTCCTCTAGTGTGGCATCGACAAAAGCTTTTAGAAAAGTAAATTGTTCACTCATAGCAATTGACTTATTACTGATCAACTTATTGAATTTATAACTTAAAAACTTTTCTTGTAAAAACAAAGCATAATTTCTGGCTGGAGGTCTGCATTTAACAATCTGGGTGGCCTTATCTATTATTTCTTTTACCCTGACTGCTAACCTTCTCAATTCAATATCTTTTCTCTCCATTGCCTTGGTATGCTCTGAGATCGTTATTTCTTTTTCTTTCTTCCATCCCTCCTCTCATTTAGAAAAGTCTTGAGTATCTTTCCACAATTGGTAACCTAGGGACATGATTGTGTGACAGGTTGGAGTTTTTGTGACAGGAGGTCTTCTTTCCTCAGTTACTAGTTCCTTATTTCCTGCTACAACTATTGCTAGTTCTGCAAGCAAATCTAAATTTGACCCTTGCCCATAAGTGTTTAATTTTTCCTCCAATTCCTAAATCTTTGTTTCCCTCTCCTTGTCCCTTTGCTTATATGTTTTTACCAATTCCTCCAATTGTTTGATTGTTTCAAAAGCTTCTTGCAATTCTTTTCTGACATTTCTTTCTTCTAACAATAATTTCTCATCTTTCAAAAATTATTCAACACCATCCCTTGTGGATTCATAACCCTCACTGCTAGGGTTAACTAGGGTTTTCTTCCTGGTTTTCTTGACAACAAAAATATCCTTTGATTCTGATTCAGAGGTGGTGGATATATACCATTATCTTTTCATGGGAACTTGCACATTTTCAGTCTCCTTATTCCTTGGTTCTAAGTCAGTCTCCATTGTCACAATACCTTTTCTTAGTGGAAAATGTGAACAATAGTATTATCAACTAATCATCCAATAACTCAATTAAATTTGATATAAATACAAGTAAACAAAGATTATACCTTCGAAGACCGTTTTACCTCTATGCTTCCATTGTTCGCCTATCTCCTATTGATCTTGATGGTAATGGAGCTCTCGGAAGTGTGCACTTCCTTATTGATGAAGATGTCAAGAGTAGAACGATTGTAGGTGGAAAATGCAATGGAGATCACGCTACAATGCAACTATAATGGAGATGGGTGATTGATAATGGAGACATGATGATGATAATGGATTTATAATGCAAATGCAATTGAGGGTGATTTTGCCAAAGGCACACTGGTATGATTCCTACAGAGTAAGATTGCTTAAGCTTAGATGGATCAAATGAGGGTATGAGGACCTTGCTTATATAGGCTAAGGGAAGACCAAATCCAAGTGTCAATAGATCCATGACTGGAGGAATTACCTGTGAGGTGTACGGTTGAGGAAGCTTGAGGGAATGTGCACGAATCAAGAGAGGACAAGTGTCCAAGCCTTCCTCGTGAGTTATGGGAGTTAACAGAATAGATTTAAGAGTTAATTGAGACGATTGATCGGTTAATTGGATTGACTAAGGAGTCAACAGAATAGATTGGCCAGTGAACTCAACTGACTAATTAGTTAACTGTTTTGATTGATGAGTTAACTAATTTGACTGGAGGATAAATAGGACATGTGGGTGAGGGAATATTAGCTAATCAAATATTAAAATATTTAATTATATGTGCAACATGGTGAGGTTGAAAGGTGAGGTGGAATGGTGATGTGGAATGGTGAAATTAGGACTTAGAATAGAGGAATTTAGGATTAATTAAATAATTTAGGATTATTTAATTATATGAGACATTAGAAGAATTTAATTAAATAAATTGATTTTATTTAATTATTGGAGGGATGTGAATCATTTTAAAAAATCATAATATTTATTTAATTGATAGAAGAATAAGAATTAAGATAAATATTAAAATATTTATTTAATTTGACACGAGCCATTTTTAGGTGTATACATTTTGCCCCTCTTTGATGCAATGTGCTTTATCATGTTGTTTCAAAGAATAATTTTTTTTTAATTGATACATGCCCCGGTTTGCCTCTGGTACAGGGTTATGACGGTAGGATGCCCCCTCGAGAGATTAGACAGGAAGACGCGATGACAGGATGATAGACAATCTCACGATGAGATAGGTTGACAAGATAGGTTAGGGTGAAGAAATTGGTTGACGTAAGATAATGGATGGAATGACAGAGCTGAATGACACGTGATGCAAGATAAAATGATAACACAAACAAGCAATCAAGCAAGTATGCACAAATGATACAAGAACAAACAAGGTATTGCCCCTGTCTCGCTGTAAACCAATGATTAATTGATAACGATCGACGGTAGTGTTTTTCATTGTGGGCAACGATATATCCCTAGATCAACACAAAGACGTGGGAAAGATACATCCCATTGATAATTATGATTGATTGACTTGGTTTACGACAAGATTAGGATCAAGACCACTGATTGCGATTTGATAATTTGACAAGACTGACTTTACTCGATTGGTATGGATTAAGGATGGACTTGCATTTGGATCATTGCTTGGATTGAATGGACAAGAATGATTGGATAACATGGATAACTGGAATATACAATTGGATAAACTGTCAAAAAAGACTTAGATCTTAAGACACTTGGAAAAGGGTTTATTATGGAATGAAATGCAATTTGATATTTATGGATGTGTGGATTGTCATCTTCGTATATGCAAGTATTTGAAGTACTTTGTTTCATCATCGAGCTTTTAAAATGTTGTAAGAAAATACAAGCATTTAGGTATAATTAAACAGAGATGACCTGAGTATTACTTACATGGATTTTGATATAGCAAGTTAATACAAGCATCTAGTCAACATTAAATCTAGATGACCTGAGTATGCCTTGCATGTGTCAAAAGACAAGGGTTGCCCTGTTTCATGTTTAGACCTAGAACATCCTCAATGATCTTTTGCCGATCATGTCGTTAGACAAAGTCGTCACATTACTCGAGATTGATCCAAAAACAACAAACAAATAAGATAGTTATGCCCCCATCATAGCTCCTCTAGTTTTTGACATCCTTGAGTAGCATAGAAAGACATAATAACAAAAATCAAGACTCTGCAACTTAACCTTTTTAATAAGCACAAAATTTCTTGCCATAATTATGTTTTCTTGCAACGAAAACAAATACAATCATCATGGCGGTTGATGCTCATTGTGTCTTGGCATAGTTCTAGTTCTTGTGTCAAGCGTTTTGTTTGAACATGTTTGTTTGCTATTGATGCCTGTTGTCTAGTGATAGTATCACGATCCTTATTGTTGTCCTCTGAGGTTTGTGACATTCAAGAATCCAACTCTCCAACTAGGTCAAGGATAATGCCCCTAGTCAAGTAAAGAATTGATTTATTGTGGATGAACTGACAATAGACATGAAGAAACGGGCCCTAAGGGACTAACCTAGTGCCTCGGGGGCTCATTAATAAATGGCCTTGCCTACATGACGACGTAGAGGCAACGTAGTTCAGGGTATTGACTTTGTGGACCTAGGACCTAGGCAATGGGAAATGGTGCGGATTCTGAAGGACAAAAAGATGGGTGACATGGGATGGAATGGATGGGAAAGGAGCCTCGGGGGCGCATCAATGATGGCCTTGCCTACGTGATAGCTTAAAGGTGACGTAGTTTGACAATGGTTCAATGGATTGGTTGAGGATGGATGACAAGATGGACGCAAGTCTAGATTGGCAACCTGGTGGAAGAAGGCGATAAGGACGAGTGGACAACAAGCCATGGTAGGTATCTCGATGTGATTGGGTGGATGCAGTTAGGGGGGATGAATGAGGAACAAGGTCATAAAATATGGAGGAGGTGGTTTTATCACAAGTAGCGCCTGTTTACCAGGTTTTCACCACTTGCTTTTATTTGCACGAAAGCCAAAATACACGACACCTATTTGCTAGGTTTTCATCATGGTATCTATCCAAGGTGCCTGTTTACCAAGTTTTCACAAGAGGATGATTTTTTTGTTGTTTTTCCATTCTTTTGATTTTTTTGCTATTTTCCCATTCTTTTGATTTTTTTGCTACTTTCCCATTCTTTTGATTTTTTTGCTATTTTTCCATTTTTTTATTTTTTTGCTATTTTTTACTCCCTTGCATTGGGGTTTAGGTGTAGAACTTGCGGAGATGCATGTTGTTGATGGGATCATCGAACAGTTCACCCTCTGATGTAGCCAATTGATAAGCACTTGATCCATAGGTAGCAATGATGACATAAGGACCCAACTAGTTGGATTCGAACTTACCTTTTTTTTCTTTGTCTTGCTGATTCTTGGGATTCTCTCTGAGGACTAGGTCACCAACTTGAAATACCCGAGGTGACGACTAGGTCACTAACTTGAAATACCTGAGGTTTGACTCTATGATTGTAGCTCCTGGACATCATTTGTTGATAAGCCTTGAGATGGTTAAAGGCATGTTGTCTTCTTTCTTCGAGCAACTCTAACTCTTGAAGTCTGGAAACTCTGTACTCTTCATCAGATATGAGGCCTTTTAACGATACTCTCAAGGATGGGATCTCGACTTCAATGGGCAAGATGGCTTCAGGGCCATAGACGAGGGAATATGGCATTGCACCTGTGGGTGTACGGATACTCGTGCGATAGGCCCACAACGCATGATTCAATTAGATGTGCCAATCGTGACCAACAACACTGACAGTCTTTTTCAGGATTTTTAAAATGGTTTTATTTGATGTCTCTGCCTGGCCATTGCCTTGGGGGTAATATGGGGTGGAAAAGCGATGTTGGATGCAGAATTTGTCACATAGCTCTTTGACATCTTGGTTTTTAAATGGTCTTCCATTATCAATGATAATGGATACAGGGATGCCATAGCGGTAGATGATGTAATTCAGGATGAAAGAGGCAATGATCTGTTTGCCTATGACATTGGCGAGGGGTATGGCTTTAATCCACTTTGTAAAGTACTTAGTGGCGATGATTATGAATTTATGGCTGCTGGAGGATGGAGGGTGTATCTTGCCCACTAAGTTGAGTCCCCATTGATAGAAAGGCCAAGGAGTCATTAAAGGATGCAACTCTTGTGTTGGTGCATGTATTAGGTTCCCGTGGATTTGGCATTTTCTGCATCTCTTTACAAAAGGATGGAGTCTTTTTCCATAGTTGGCCAGTAGTATCCCATGCATATGAGTTTCTTAGCCAGGGTAGGACCACTAGAGTGGGTCCTGCATATACTGTCCTGAACTTCGCTTAGGGTCGTTTGATATTCCTCACTATCGAGACACCTCAGGAGAGTACCATCGAGTCCTCGTCGATAAGGTGTTGGCAATTATGGTATAACAGGATGCTTGGTGGATGAAGGTTCTCCTTTGGTTATTTGATAGATCGAGAGGTAGAGTATTGTATTTTAGATAGGCAAATACTTTTCCATATAGGGTAGAGTCAGATCTTACGACATGGCAAATGATGTGGGATTTGGGGTTGTCATATGCAGGATGGGAGACTGGCTCTACCAAGAACTCATAACGTGATTGGTTTTTAGGAATATTGAGGAGAGATGCAATCGTTGTCATGGCATCTACTGCTTTGTTCTCTATTCTTGGTATCTACTCAAAAGAGATCTCAACAAAGTATTCTTTGAAGTCATCTACCATACGTTTGTATGGTATTAACTTCTCATCCTTTGTTTGATAGTCGTTGTTCACTTGGTTGATGACAAGTTGTGAGTCACCATACACATGAAGTTCTGTGATTTTTCATTCTACTGTCAACTTGATACCAATGACTAGGGCTTCATACTCCGCCACATTGTTAGTACATGGAAAGAGTAGTCTGTATGATTTTGGAATAGTGTCTCCATTAGGTGTGATCAACAAGATACCTACCACAAACCCATGCTGAGTATATGAGCCGTCGAAGTAGAGTTTCCAGGTTGTTGTTATGTGGAAGATAGACTCATCTAGAAATTCAAAGCTTAATGGGTTGTCATCTATTAAAGGTCCATCTGCCAGCTAATCTGCAATTACTTGCCCCTTTATTGCTCGTCTATCTACATACTCGATGTCAAATTCACTGAGTATCATGACCCATTTTGATATTCTACCTATTAGGGTAGTTTTGTTGAGCAAGTATTTCAATGGATCGATCTTAGCTACAAGCTTGATGGAATGTGATAGCGTGTAATGTCTCTATTTTTGTGAAGCAAAGACCACAACGAGACATGCTCTCTCAATTGGTGCATATTGTAGCTCGTAGCCAACCGGTGTTCTGCTGATGTAGTAGGTCGCTTGTTCTTTTCCTTCATGATTTTGTTGTGCAAGCAGAGCTCCCAGGGCTGTTGGTGTAGCAGAAATGTAAAGTAGTAATGGCTTGCCTTGGATCAGTGGCATTAAAACAGGTGGATTCATCAAATACTCCTTTAGATGTTGAAATGCTTGCTCACACGTCATCCCATTTGAAGGGAATGTTCTTATGGAGGAGGTACGTGAATGGATGACACTTATCTGCCAGTTGAGAGATGAACCTTCTGATAGATTGTAGTTTTCCCTGTAGAGATCGCAACTGACTAAGATTTTTGGGAGGCAGCATTTCCATGATGGGTTTTACCTTAGCTAGGTCTACTTCGATTCCATTGGAGGACACTATGTATCCGAGAAGCTTGTCAAATGTGACTCTGAATACACACTTCTTCGAGTTGAGGCACACATTAAACTACTCCAATCTTATGAAGATCTTGTCTAATACTACTAGGTGTCCTCTTGTGAGTGATTTCGCTAAGATATCATCTACGTAATCTTCCATGATTGTGTGCATCATGTCATGAAAGATTGTAGTCATTGTCCGCTGATATGTTGCCCCCACATTCTTTAGTCCGAACGGCATGACACACCAACAATAGGTACCCCATGGGCATGTGAATGTTATTTTGTGTTGATCCTCTGGTGCAATTTTGATTTGGTTATATTCAGAGAAACCATCCATTAGGGACGACATAGTGTGCCCTACCGTGAGATCTACAATAATGTCAATGTTGGGCAAAGGGAAATCATCTTTTGGACAAGCTTTATTCAGTTCTCTGAAGTCATTACACTGTCAAACTCTTCCATTTGGTTTAGCGACAGGCACTATATTTGAAATCCACTCTGGATAGTCTTTTGGTCTGATAAACCTGACATCTAGCAGCTTCTTCAGTTCTTCTTTTACCATAAGTGCGATATACGAGTGCATCTTCCTTAGTTTTTGTTTAACTAGCTTAGCTCCTAGAGCTAATGACAAGTGATGCATTATGATATTTAGATCTAGCCCTAGCATATCCACATATGACCAAGCAAAGTTGATTTGTTTCCTTTTGAAGAATTCAGTGAACTCTGGCTTTTCTTGTGCAGTTAAAGATTGTGCCATATGAATCATCCTTGGATTTTCACTTGTGCCGACATTGATATGTTCTGTTGGTTCCATCAAGATTGAGGATATCTCCTGATGTGTTAGATTGGGAAGAGGGTCAAGCCTTTCATCCTTCAGTGCCTTAGAGATGTTTTCACCGTTGGATACATCTTTCATATTTTTACTATTTTCACAATCTAACACTGCCACAGAGCGGTTTTCACCGTTAGATCTATCTTTCATTTTTACATTTTTGAGACTGAAAGGCTTGCCACTCTCTCCAAAATAAGCCTTGTCATTGAGTTCTATGGCATAGCCAGCCCTATGATCCCCTGTCGGCATGTGGTCTCTAAGCTCTAGATAGTCTATGATGGCTTCATCAGTCTGAAAGGTATCTAGCTTAGGGGTAGAGTCTTGTAAATCCCAATCCATGAGTTCTAGACGCATGAGTGGTAACGGGTCATCAAATTGGTCTAGTTCAAGGGTAGTGATGGTCAAGATGGAGGAGTTAAGGTGGTTATTATAAGCATTAACAATGCCTACGATGGTACTCTCCACAAGTTAATCTGTCAAGTGTAGTATCATTCTTTCCTCGCGAAACTCACTATCGTTATTATGCGGCTCGAACTCTAGAGGTCTAGCCCTTGGACTTTGTCTCTCATGAGTTGCATGGGTAGGGTCATACTCATGGACCACATCAATATATTTTTCATCACAAGATAGTTCAGAGAGACTATCCCATTCATACTCATTAGAGTCTGTCTCACTCCATCCTTGTAGTTGGCGAATTTGCTCTAATAGGTTAGTAGCAGGTGTTTCTGGTTGTTTGCCTTTATGCTTGTCTATTCCCTTGGTCTTTGCTTTTCCGATGTAACCTAGCCCTGTAGTGTCTCGGGCTGTTAATGTAGGAGGTTGGATAGGTTTAGTGATACCTTCCTTCCTCAATCCTATGGGACCATGACCTTCATATCCCATTCTTTGTAGTATTGAGAATCCTTGACCATACTGTTCGATTTGCAATGTGGATTTATGGTCTTGTGGCTTGGATATATTGTCTTCATCCTTATATAACCATTATAGGATGTCTTTCTCATCGCTCTCATCTTCGAGGCTTCCCCATTTTACAAACAAACCTTTAGGAGTTTCTAATGCCTTGGGTTTACTCATGGATGGATTTCCATAAGATCTGGGGGATATAGGTAGCTGCACTAAGCAAAAGGATTGTGCGATTGTATATTCACTGACACCCTTGTCTTTGAGCTTGAGGTTGATTTTGGGTGCCTTTGATGTGGAGGGGAGTGAAGTTGGGTCAACACGGGATGAGGATGAAGCAGAAGCACAATTATTGGGAATTACAACGTCGGGTGTAGATTTTATGGAGTTGCAATATTGAAATGGATTGGGATCACCTTGGATGGTGATTTCTTGGCCTTCATGGGGGAACTTGATACATTGGTGATAGGTTGATGGCACTGTCTTCATAGCATGTAACCAAGGTCTTCCAAGGAGAATATTATATGCAAGCTCCATGTCAAGCACTTGACACACTACATCCTTTACTATAGGTCTCACTCTGATAGGCAAAACAACGGTTTCCTTTGAAGTTCTTTCCTCTTCATTGTAGGCTTTGATGGTGATTTTCTTTTTAGGATTGATAGCCTTCTCCGAAAACCCCGATGCAAGGATTATCTTTAAGGTGCAAATATTTAAACCCGCTCCTCCATCAATTAGAACCCTTTTTATTTTATGGTTGTGGATGAATGCTTCGATGTGGAGAGACACATTATGTGGTTAGGTGATTGACATGTCATCCTTTTCAGTGAATGATAGGAAATGAGGTGTGGTAAGATGACCTACCATGGTCTGAAACTACTCTTCAGCGAGGTTTGTTGGGACGGTGGTTTCCGAAAGAGCTTGGTTGAGTATGGCTCTGTGGGACGGGGATAGACGCAGAAGTTTCAAGATGGAAATGTGTGCGGGTGTCTTGTGAAGTTGATCCAGGATGTTGTACTGGTTGGATGGAGAGGATGGTTTGGACGGGGCTCCCTTAAGAGTAACCTCTCCACCGCGAGTGGTCACATTACAATCAGGGGTTTTATTTATAGTGATTACATTGATATGTGAATCACTCTCTGAAATGTGGTTAACAACATAGTCATATGACATGTTTTTATAATTGGCATTGTTAGCCCCACTTTTGTTTTGATTTGAAGAACCTCCCTTCTCATAGTTGGGGAGTGGATTCTCGAATGCTATATGATCATCATTGGAGGCATGGCCATCAAGTGATATTCATTTTTGATCCAACAAGTCTTGAATGGTGTGTTTGAGTGCTTGACAGTCATTAGTTTTGTGTCCTTTGTTTTGGTGATACTCACAAAAGTCAGTGTCTTTCCACCAAGGAGGTTTAACGCTTGGTTCATAATCATGTGTCATTGGAAGCATTATGAGATTGTTGGATATTAGCTTCCATAGGGTGGATTCTAGTGTTTCTCCTAGATGTGTGAACTTTCTTCGAGGAGGAAAGTTTGTAGACTGTAATTTGGTGTTTTGGATTTTGTTTTGTGGGTTTGATAAGTTGAAAATTGTTTGCTTGGGCATCACATGTTTTGCATCCACGATACTGTCGTTGACAATGTTTTTATTCTTGGTCCAAAACCTTGGCTTGTCTGCGTTATTATTGGAACTAGGGGTTTCCTTGTAGATGTTGACTTGTCCTTTGGCTATCAAAGCTTTTTCAATGAGTAACCCCATTTCAATGACCCTACTAAATGAAGTAGGACATTGGATTTGTATTTGGTAGCTAAGATCGGCGTTTAGGATGTGTATAAACATCTCAAGCATTTGTTTTTCTGGCATATGATATGGACATTTACTGGCCAGGTGTCTCCATCTTTGTAAGCAAGAGGTGAAGGATTCTCCACCCTTTTGTTTAGTGTTACAAAGGTCTAATATTGAGATTTCATGCTCAATGTTATAGGAGAAACGAGTGACAAACTTATCCACTAGCTCGTTGAAAGTTCAGATGCCAGGAGGTAGGCGAGAGAACCATTCCATAGCTTGTCCTCCCAAGCTCCTTGGGAATAGTCGCATGAGATAGGTTTCATTGTGGGCGACCTCGAGACATGCTGCACTAAATTCTCTGATGTGGTCTCTTGGATCACCCTTTCTTTGATATTTGTCAAATTTTGGTACCTCAAATTTTGAGGGGAAGGGTATCATGATCAAGGTCTTGTCAAAAGGATATGGTGAAATATCCTCTAGAGAGTAGTGCTTCGTGGATGCTCCAGTTTGAATGTCTGAGAGTTGTTGCTGCAAGACTTGGATTTGTTGAGTCAATAAGTCTAGAGGGTTTGTGGTATCCTTAGTCTTGTCTGTTTTGGGAACCTCTTGTGTGATCTTGGGAGTTTCCATGTCGTTCGTAGAGGTGGTGTCTTTTAAGGTGGAGGTGTCAAAATCTGACGGAAGTTTGGTCCCTTGCTGTGTTAGCATAAGGAAATACTTTTGAGGGTCTATTTTGAGGATCTTGTCCATCATCTTTTGAAAACTTGAGTCTTGTGAAGCACCGATTACTTCCTCATACAAGATTTCTTCCTCTCCATCACTGTGAGATGGGGATGGTATGTCCTTGTTCAAGGGATCCATATCTTGCTTTTCTTTGGATTTTGATCTAGTGGCAACCGTAAAAACTGTTTGATGGGGGTGAATGTTGGATGAAAATGCTTGTGAATGGACATTTTTGGTATGTTTGAGATGACAAGATTTTTTTCTAAGGTTCAAGTATTGATCTACTGTTTGTTCAAACAAATGTGCTCTTGAGGTAAAAGATAGTCAAAGTAGGGAGAGTTGATCACCACTATTGATATGGACTACTTTTATCAAGATTACACTAGTGTAGTTCCGAGATGAAGGATGATATATCTTGTTATGAAACTAACTAGATTTTTGTTTTGAGTTTTTGGAAGATTTTAATGACACCTTAATAGAAAACTTGGTTTGCTTTGTTTGATGTTTTTACAATGGATGCTATGGCAAATGGAAATGTTTTGGGGAAAAGTATGTGAAACAGATTTTGTATGGTTTTCCTGGGATCATAAACAAGGTGTATGCGATAATGGGTATCCAGAACTGGTTCAAAATTTTCTCAAAAGTGTACGGAATAGCTCTTTGTTTAACATGCGTAGCTTTAGATGCACAGGAAAAATGGTCAAATGCACAAGTTTGGTTGAAATGAACTGATTTTTGAGTGCGTGGCACTGCACTTTGCATGTGCAGCTCTGTGCGTCAGATGCGCAGGAAAATCAAAAGCATAGCAAAATGGCTCTGACGCGCAGCAAAATGGGTTAAATGCGCAGTAGGATTAAATGCGCATCATAACTTGTCATATGCACAACAGAATGGTTTAAATGCATAGAACTGCAGGGAGTGTTGTTTGTTTGTTTCAATTTTCTTGATCTTGGCTTGTTTTCACAATATTTCTTGAAGGTAGTTTTGTTGATGATTTGTATCAATTAGTTGCAAGAAAACACATCAAACAAGAAGATTCCATGTTGATTTTACAATTTTTTGACCAACAAAGCAAGCACAATCCTAAGGTTGGCAAGGACAGTATTTGATGAGTTCCAACTTAGTTTTTACACCAGCCACTTGCATAAAGGCGAACAACTAGTAACTTGGTAGCATCGGCTCCCCTCCATGTCACTCACTTCTCATGCATACCAAGTTATAGTCCCTCTGAAGAGTTGAACTTTTCTGTTTCCACACTAAATGAGTGTATGACATTGGACAGCTCTAGAGGTTCCTCCTCTTGTGTCACCAAATAGAGGATTTTGTCTTACTAGAACAAAAGGATTTTAGTCAAGGCATTCATTTAGGTGGTTACACGTGCGGCCATTCACTTTGATAAGGAGGCTTCCTAGCTTGCAGAGGTTACGCTCCACAGGGTTTTGGGGGAACATTGTTTAGTGTAACACAACAACACCCATTGCTTGCAACTTTTGTCACAAACACAATTTATTTATAGTGACTTGGAGGTGGCTTGGCTTTAGCCCGTTATCACTTAAGGTCATCCCACTTGGAAGGAAGGAATTCTAAGGGCAGGCCTCTCTAAAGGTTAAACGTGCAAAATGATAAGTTTGGAATTTTGGTCACCTAGAAAAGGGGAGAGAATAGTCCTATTATTATTTTGAAAACACGGAGAACACCGGTTCTTTACCCCCTAGCTAAAAGAAAAATAACTAAATGTGTTAACTATACCAAGCACAGAGATTTGTAACAAGATGGTAATAACTTGGAAAAGATTGTTTATTTTAACCTTCTAACAAATATAGGTGTAGATTGTTGCTTGAAGAAATAAACAAGTGTTACTTTCCCCTATTGAGCTATGTGAAAGATTGTAGTGCAAGATAGTAAAAACATAAAGAAATTGTTCAGTTTTAACCCCTAGGTTGGGACTAGATGCAAGTTGTGATGCAACAAAATGATTTACTTTCCTCCTAGTTATGTCTATGTGATGATTTGCATGAACATATTAAGTTACTCTTTCTCCTAATTAGTTCTAGGTGGCTTAATAATGCAGCTCATAGATGGAAAACTCGCTAAAATTTCGCTGAGTTTTCCAAGACTCGCGAGTTTTTTTTGAAAAAGAGTTTTTTTGACTTTAACTCGCAGTCTTTTCTGCCAAGTTTTCCCGAGTCAAAGCTGAAAACTCGGTGATTTTTTGGCGAGTTTTCGCCAAAGACTCGTCGAGTTCGTACCAAAAACTCACGGGCGAAGGGATAAAAAAATTCGCGACCATAAAAGGGAAAACATAAACAAAATTTAGTTTTTTTTTAGCTCTGCATAGAACCCCCCCCCCCCCCCCAAAAAAAAAAAAAAAAAATCCATTTGCAACGTTGTGGCATCGAGAAGATCGGATTCAAATGCCATTTTTTGTGGATTTTGAAGGCAAATTCGAATCCAGGTAAGTTTTTGTTTTTCCATTTTTCTTTTTGTTTAATCTTTTTTTTGGTTCTTGTTGCAAAATATTGAATCCAAATTGAAAACAAAATCTTCATAGAGAAAAAAGAAGCTTCATTTTTGCATTTAGATTCCAAAAAACAAGATTCTTCACTATTTTTTGTGGATTTTTTCTAATTTTTTTCATGATTTTCACTATTTTTTGAAAATTTCAAACCTAGGTTCATTTTTTGATTGTAAATCTATTTTGTTGTTTAGATTAGTTAATTTATTAACTGATTTAATCATTGAAACACATTTGTATCAATTTAAATCAAATTTAGAGAGTTTTTTTTAATTAAAAACCTAATATGTTGTACATTTTTTTTGTATGTGTAGGTTCAATTTGTAATATAATGGCTTCTACTTCAGGTTCAACCTTAGGCTCCACCCCATCCGAGCCCATGCCATCATCATGGGTTCTAGGCACTCGTCCTCCAGGTGCTAGAGACCTAACATGGAAGTATGTTGTGAGAGGACCGAATCCTGGAATGGTTGTTTATGGTAAATGTCAAAAGGCATTACATGGAGGCATAAATCGCCTCAAATACCATCTTGTAGGCATTGCTTGTCATGATGCCAAGGGTTGTCTTAAGACCACATAAGAGATAAAAGAGAGATGAATGCCCTACTTGCAGCTACCAAAGAAAGAAAATTACAAATGGAGAGGACAAAGGCAGCCATAGCAGCAAGCATAGCTGGTGCCAGTGGACATGGTCATGAACAAATGCAAGTGGACATAGAGTCTGAATCAGATGAGGAGAGGGGTGAAGCTGATGTTAACATTGTAGGCTCTCTTCATGGTCCACTCATTCGTGGCACACTGGCCCCTAGGCCCCCCATTGCCTCTACTTCGAGTAGAATGCCACCGTCGGGGTCTACATCTTCACGCACACCACATAGTTTTTTGTGCCAAGAAACACACCAGGAGCACAGACATCATTAGAGGCTACAAGGTGGAATAGGGAGGTGCATCAACATGCCGACATGGCATGTGCAGACTTTTGGTATTTCAATAATATTCCATTTAATGTGGCGAGTAGACCCTATTGGCACAATTTGGTTACCGCATTGACAGTTGCGGGAAAAGGCTACAAGCCACCTTCTCGCAAAGACTTGAATGGGAGGCTAGTGATTAGTCAATTTAAATTTTATGCTAAGTTTGTCATTTAAATTTTATGTGATTAGTTAATTTATGTTAAGTTATTTTTTGTTTAAAAAACAAAATTTTGTACTTATTTTAATTTTTACTTGTAGGTTGCTCACAAATGCAACCGAAAGGGCGGTGCAAGTAGTGGAAGAACGAAAGAAAGAATGGAAGAAACATGGCTGCACCATTCTTTCCGATGGGTGGACGGATGAGAGAAACCGAACCATCCTTAATTTTTTTATTTCTTCAAAAGGTCAAGTTGTGTTTTTGAAATCAATGGATGCCTCCAACAAAATAAAAAATGCAGAAACATTGTGTACATTGTTGGAGGAAGTTGTCATGGAGGTGGGGATAGATAATGTTGTACAAATCATCATAGATAATGCAACAGCATATGTGGCAACTAGGAGATTGCTTGAGGATAGACATCCTACACTTTTTTGGACACCTTGTGCGACACATTGCCTTGACCTTATTTTGGAGGACATAGGCAAACTTGATTGGGTGGCACCAATTGTAAATGATGCAAGGAGCATAACAAAATTTATCTACAATCACCCTTGGGTACTTAGTTTGACGAGGGATCATACGAAAGGGAAAGAGTTGGTGAGATTGGGTGCCACAATGTTTGCAACGGTTTTCCTAACATTGCAAAGCATTAATGGTTCATTGAATGCTTTGAAACAAATGTTTTTGTGTCCAACATGGCTAGAATCATCTTATAAAAAAAAGCCTAAATGAGAGAGAGTTGCAAGTATAGTGTTTGATAAGCTCTTTGAACAAAGAGCTATAGAGATCGTGAAGGTAACCTCAAAACTTTAATTTTAAATTCAAATTGAGTTATTTATTTCTTAATTTAAGTCTTTCATTATAAATATGTAATTTTAATCTTTTTGTATTTGTAATGTAGGTGTCAGAGCCCTTGTCAGAGCCCTTGGTAGATGGGGATGAAAACCCAGTGTGATATGTTTATGAGGCCATGGATAGGGCCAAAGAGGCTATAAAAAATTATTACATGGGGGACAACCTCAAATTGGATCCCATATGGGAGATTGTTGATAGGAGGTGGAAAAATCAACTCCATCAACCCATCCATGCTGCAGCATACTTCCTCAACCCTCAATTTCACTTCTCAGAGAACTTCTCTGATCCTAATGGAGAGGTTATGGAGGGGCTCACAGCATTCATTCAGAGGATGGAACCCATGGTTGAGGTGAGAGACCTCATTGTCCAAGAGTTGGATCTTTACAGTGAAGCAAGGGGTAAACTCTTTTCTTCAGATCTAGCTATTCGAGGAAGAACCACTCAGACACCAGGTATAAAATTCAGAGTCTTTAAGTTTATTTCACTATCACATCATACATGTATCTTAATATCTTATAATTTGATAAAATGTGTTTTGAGAATTGACTTTGTTTTCTAACTCTTAAATTTTTTTTTTGCAAACTTTGTGGAAAAGTTGGGGGTGGAAATACCCCACATCTCCAAAAAATTGCCCTTCGCATACTATGTCAACCTTGTAGTGCATCCAGTTGTGAGCAGAATTGGAGCTTGTTTGAGGCCATTCACACAAAGAAGAGGAACAAACTAGCCCAAAAGCACCTCAATGACCTTGTCTTTGTGCAATACAACCTTTGGTTGTGCACAAAAAGGGTAGAGGACAAATCACTGGATCCTATTGATTTGGATGAGATAGATCCTTACAGTGATTGGACAGGGCAGGATGAGCAGCCTCCATTGTTTACCGTAGACGAGATTCTTGATTTCGAGAGACAGGCAATGGAGGATCTAGGTGCAACAGGAGATGTAGGGTTAGAGGACATTCATGAGCATGAGGAGTCATTGCCAGAGCCAGAGCCAGATAGTTCTAGGATGGTGGTTGAGCCTCAGCCACAGCCTTCCATGCCAACTGAGGAGCCACCGACACCGCGCACTCGCAAGACTAAAGCATCTGCCTCTTCCCTAGATTTGGCTAAATTAGAGAAGAGGAAGATGTAATATGTTGTATTTACTTCTAGTTTTACTATTTTCATTTTCAGCTATCTATTGTAATTTATATCAAACTATCAGGTTTTCAGCCATCAGGATTCCGCATGAGAATGCGATTTTGTAATCAATTTGCATTGAAATCAATAAAATTTAATAGAAAACACTTTTGTACTCATTTATGGACTCATTGGATTCATCTTGTCATTGAATTTTGCAAAAAAAAAAGTGTTTCTAATGAAATTTTAGCAATTTTTTAAGTTCCCAAGTTTTTTGCCGAGTTTTTGCCGAGATTTCTCTGAGTTTTTTTTGACTCTCCAAAAATTGGCTTGCCGAGTTTTTTGCCAAGCCGAGTTTTCCAACTATGATGCAGCTAAAATGACTAAGTCCAACTTCTAACACCTACAAATGAGAGTTAGTACGGAATATCTGATACAAACATTACAACTCTGACAAATCAAATGTGCAGGTCTGCAGGTCATATGCGCAATACTGCGATTCACATGCACAGATTTACAATAAGTGCAACAATAATGATTAAATGCGCAGGACTACAGTTTGGATGAGTCGAAAGATCAGAAGTGCAGCAACAAGTATCGAATGCGTAGGATTGCACTGTGTATGCACCAGAAGATCAAAAGCACAGAGAAATGTGTCAAATGCACAACAAAACAAGTCAGATGCGCAGAAAAGATTGAATGCATTGCAAAAAGTGTTGAATGCGTAGAATTGGAAGTTGTATGCATAGGAACGACCTATCGCGATAGAACCTCTACAAAACACTCAAATCAAAGTTAAAAATGGGGCAAGGCCCCACAATGGGCGCCAAAAATGTTGGTGGAAAATGTGAACAATAGTATTATCGACTAATCATCCAACAACTCAATGAAATTTGATGTAAATACAAGTAAACAAAGATTATACCTTCAAAGACCGTTTTACCTCTATGCTTCCATTGTTCACCTATCTCCTCTTGATCTTGATGGTAATGGAGCTCTCGGAAGTGTGCACTTCCTTACTGTTGAAGATGACAAGAGTAGAACGGTTGTAGGTGGAAAATGCAATGGAGATCACTCTACAATGTAACTATAATAGAGATGGGTGATTGATAATGGAGACATTATGATGATAATGGATTTATAATGCAAATGCAATTGAGGGTTATTTTTCCAAAGGCGCACTGGTATGATTCTTGTAGAGTAAGATTGCTTAAGCTTAGATGGATCAAATGATGGTATGAGGACCTTGCTTATATAGGCTAGGGAAAGACCAAATCCAAGTGTCAATAGATCCATGACTGGAGGAATTACTTGTGAGGTGTACAATTGAGGAAGCTTGAGGGAATGTGCACGAATCATGAGAGGACAAGTGTCCAAGCCTTCCTCATGAGTTATGGGAGTTAACATAATAGATTGAAGAGTTAACTAAGATGATTGATCAGTTAATTGGATTGACTGAGGAGTCAACCGAATAGATTGGCTAGTGAACTCAATTGACTAATTAGTTAATTGTTTTGATTTATGAGTTAACTAATTTGACTGGAGGATAAATAGGACATGTGCGTGAGGAAATATTACCCAATTAAATATTAAAATATTTAATTATATGTGTAACATGGTGAGGTGGAAAGGTGATGTGGAATGGTGAAATTAGGACTTAAGATAGAGGAATTTAGGATTATTTAATTATATGAGACATTAGAAGAATTTAATTAAATAAATTGATTTTATTTAATTATTGGAGGGATGTGAAACATTTAAATAAATTAGAATATTTATTTAAATGATAGAAGAATAAGAATTAAGATAAATATTAAAATATTTATTTAATTCGACACGAGCCATTTTTAGGTGTATACACCTTTTTCTTTTCCTAGATTCTCAACACTACCCCTCATAGCACCTTTCCTTTTCAAGGAGTGTGAACACCTTAGTTGTGTGGATTTCTTTTTTTGCATTTTTGAAGGTGTAGAAGAAGAATCGCCTCTCCTCTTTCTAGTTTTTGGCATTTTACTAGAAGATGGTGTTTGATATACCTTTCTTGCCAAAGGTTGATTAGATGTTGCATGCGGTGAGTTTTGCACAGTTTGCTCCCCTGATTCTCCCTTGCTACAGGTGGGTGAAGCAGCAGGGGGAACAAGAGGAGTTTCCCTTAAAGATGTAGCAGGTGATTATATGTTTCCTGGTACTGCTGGTTCCTCAAGAATGTCATTAATATTTCTACAGTTTAAAAATCTCTCCCAGGACACCTATGGGTGCCGAACCCTAAGGCTTCTTTTCACTAATAAGGTAATCAAACAATCATGTGACAGAGTTGAATTATTTAACTTCCGTTGGTATTCATACCCCATTCTTTTTAATAGGTTATAAAGAAAATTGGGTATATTGACTAGTCTATTGTGATGGAGGTGACTCAATAGCTTGAAATGCACAGTATATAGAATGGATTGTCTACCACCACAAGTAATGTACTTAATAATGTGAATAGCACAATAATCCCATACCCGTGGAAGTGATAATTTCTTGGTACCTTGTGACAATGAGTCAAGGTTCTCTCCTGCTTCGTTGAACTCATCCTTGGCGGCTACTGTATTTGCTCTGATAGGGAACTCATCTCCATTCCTAGGTAGACCAGACACTTCCGCAATTGCATCTTCTGAAGCGTCCACTCTCAAATCCTTGATAGTGGCTTCATCATGGTGTAATGTTGCTACAAACTGCTTTGTCATGTCTTCATTATCCTCTGTGAGCTTCAAGAAGTAATCTAGCCATCTCGCTCTTGTGAAAATTGGCAAGACTAACTCATCCGCCAATATTGGTTGATGTATTGTTGGTTCCCTTTTGATAAGATCACCTCCCATACTGTTGATTTAGCTTAAAATTTAGATTTCACAACCCTCTGCTCAACCCTCTATATCTGTTATACTTGCATGCACTTGCTCACTTGCAACCTCTACTACTTAGCTTGAATTGACTCAGAATTTTTAGGAAGTTGGCAATAAAAAGGTTACAAATGCAGGAAGGGCAACAAAGGGTTTGTATGGTCCGTATGGTGGTGAACAATAATTTTTTTTAACATATACTATCTCCCCCCAACTAAAATCTGGAAGTGACCTCAGTTCCATGCAGTGTACAAAACGAAGGGGATGATTAAAAAATATGGAAATAAGATTAAAATGACAATCATGCTGAATTAAATGTGAGTTCATATAGAATGTATTAGAAAGCTATGCTAATTATGGAAGGTTAGTATGTGTACCTGTGATTTGAAGTGAACGGAACTCCACGCGTGTGAAGTTGTGTGAAGAGTGTCCGCAGCATGAATGTGATTGGACGTAGAATCATTAGTATGGGAGACATAGTGAATGATAGGTTGGCACATGTAAATGAGTTGAGTAAGCTTGGATGCAGTGATACGATGGCTGGCAGCTACATGCGCTAGAAAAGTGGAATGAATGCTGATGGAGTACAATTAACTTGGCGCAAATTTTGAATGTTCCAATAGATAGCTGCTGCATGTACCTTCATCAACAGGTCTCGAAGTGAATTGTGGCTTTTTTTATTTTGTTTGCTACATTGCCCTACTGCATAGTGAAGTGGTCTCCAAGGAGATTGTGGCACCTGTGCGGTGTGTGCACATGAAGAAGGATAAGGAATTATACCTGAGTGACCTCAGCAGGTGAGCTGTGTAGCTCATCTACTGAGTCACTGTGAGAAATGGTAGTGTCTGCTACTAAGTTATTATCTGGTGGTAACATGTTAGTATTAGAATTAGGGCTTGGACCATAGCAATGCTTCAGAGAAATAAGAAAATCATCTTGTTTTGTTGGCTTTGTGTATAACTTCAATCTGTGGCCATTAACTAGCAATGATAATTTGACTGCATCTATGGTTTGCAATTTGATTGCTCCATTGGGGAATACTTGTTGTATTTCACAGGGGCCTAACCATTTGGATTGTAGCTTGCCCTTATAATCTTTATATTTGGAATCATACAATAAAGCCTAGTCACCCACATTGAATTGTTTAGTCTTTATAAACTGATCATGCCATTTAGTCCTTTATTTTTGAATTATCTTTGTGTGATGGATAGCCTCCATCCTAATTTCATCTAGCCCATTCAGAATATGTAGCCTCTCTTTCTATGCTGCTATTAAGTCCATGTCAAGTTCCATTGTTGTTCTGAGCGTCTTATATTCAAATTCTATTGGCAGAACTATTGTTTTCCCATACACTAATTCATAAGGTGTGAAACTTGTAGTTGTTTTCCATGTTGTCCTATATGCCCACACTGCTTTTGGTAATTTACTTTCCCAGTCTTTCCTGTGAATGTGCATTGTTTTGGTCAGAATATTTTCAATCTCCCAGTTTGTAACCTCCACCTGCCCATTGGATTGGGGGTGATAAGGTGTTGACTTTTTATGTCTAATTTCATATTCTTTAACCAATTTAGAAATGAGTTCAAAAGTGAACTAGGGACCTTGATCAGTTACAATTTCTCTGGGTACTCCATACCTAGTAAAGATGTCTTCATACAAGAACTTAGCTACATTCCCATCTCTTGCAAACTGTAATGCTTTGACTTCATCCCACTTTGTCAAATAGTCTATGCAAACCAAAATATATTCCTTATTATTAGATGCTGGTGAAATTGGGCCAATGAAGTCTAGCCCCCATTTGTCAAATAATGCTAGTGGCATATGTGGCTGCAAAGGCATCTCATCTATCCTTGTTGGTTTGCCCATTCTCTAACATCTATCACAGCTCCTTATATACTTTATTGAATCCTTATGGAGAGTTGGCCAATAGTAGCCTGTTGTTAAGATCTTAAATGTTGTCATTTTGGCTGTAAAGTGACCCCCACAGGGCTCCTCATGGCAAGCTTTTAGGATGTCAAAGACCTCGTATTCTCTTATACATCTCCTCATAATATTATCTGGACCGGTGTAGAATAGATAACCAACAACCCAAGAGTATGGAAAGATTTTATGCACCAGCTATCTTTTTTATCTAGGAGAGAAATGTGATGGTATCTGCCCTGCCACTAAGTAATTTGTAATATCAACAAACCATGGTTGTGTACATTGAGAGCAAACAAATGCTCATCTAGAAAGGAATCATCTACAACACCTTCTTCAAGTTGTGTGGGCAATATAGATAGAAAATCGACCACTACATTAGCTTTCCTAGGCTTATCCACTATTGTTATATCAAATTCCTATAGTAAGAGAAACCATTTGACTAGTCTACCTCCAACCATAGATTTGTTCATTAAGTACCTGATTGCAGTATGATTTGTGTGGATAAAGACTGGATAGGCAGTGATGCAATGCCTAAACTTGTTGATGGCATAGACAACTACCAACATCTCTTTCTTTGTGATAGTGTAGTTAAGTTCTACTCCTTGTAAGTTCTTGTTGATGTAATAGATAGCATACTCTTTATTACCTTCCTTTTTTCCCAATACAATTCCTATAGAAAAATTAGAAGCATCAATGTGTATGTGGAAAAGTAATGTCCAATTTGGTTCTCTCAAGATAGGTGCTTTTGTCAAAGTTGTCTTAAGTGTCTCAAAAGAGTGTTGACATTTTGTGGTCCAGTCAAACTTTATGTCTTTTGTGAGCAGAGTAAACAAGGGTGCTGCAATTTTACCGAAGTCCTGAATGAATCGCCTATAATAGCCTATGTGGCCCAGAAAGCTCCTAACATCCTTTTGTTTTTGTGGCACAAGAAGTGTAGACATGATCTCAATTTTATGGGGATCCACTTGAATTCCTTCACTTTATATAAAATGTCCTAGAAAAATCCCTTGAGTCCTCATCGTAAAACATTTCTCATGACTCAATGATAGATTGTGTTCTTCACATCTTTTTAGAACTTTCTCTAGATTTTTGAGTGCCTTTTCATATGTTTCTCCATAGGTGGTGAAATCATCCATATAGATATCCATGGAATCATGAGCATAATCTGAGAAGATACTTAGAACTGCCCTCTGGAAAGTGGTTGGGGCATTACATAATATAAAGTGAATAACAGAATAAGCACATGTACCCCAAGGGCATGTAAATGTGGTTTTATCCTAGTCCTCTGGAGCTATCTTTATCTGGTTATAGCCACTAAATCCATCTAAGGAGTACTTTTTACCTGCTAGGGAATCAAGTACTTGGTCAATGAAAGGTAGTGGAAAGTGATCTTTTCTAGTGGCTATATTCAGCTCCATATAGTCCACACATAGCCTCCATTTGCCTCCTTTCTTAGGGACAATAACTAAAGGTGACACCCATTGACTGTCAGAATTAGGGTAAATGAAGCCTGCATCAAGTAATTTTTGTAGCTCAGTTTTAACTATTTTTAGTAAGGCAGGGTTCATTCTCCTTTGAGGTTGTCTAATTGGCTTGAAACCATCATTTATGTAGATCTTATGCATGCACATGTCTATATCAATTTCCTTCATGTCATATTGTTCTTCAGTTCGGGCATTGTTAACATTCAACATTTTACCTGGAATGATTTCTAATGTTTTGGAAGCTGATTGCATAGATGAAAGGTCATATCCACTAATGTTGGGAACACATTCCTGTGGCAGTAAAGAGTGGAAAAGTTGGCATATTTCTTATGAGGAATTTGCAGGTATAATGTTCTACAGTGGATCTTGCAGACATGTCAGACAGTCTTGTTGCTGTAGGTCCCTACCATAGTTATTCTGTATGATGTGGTCAATTAAGTCATCCTCATCTTGGTTTGCCAACAGGGGGTTGCATTCAATGGTCATGAGAGTTTGCAGGGAATAGTGGTCTTCTTCTTCCAAGGTAGGCCATATAATTTGCTCTAGATTTTCATGAGTTTGGGCTAGAGGATAGAGGACCAATTTCTTGGTTATTGTTCCATTTGATATTATCATGTTCCCAGACCCACAACCTATGATTACATCAGTTGTTGCTAACCATGGTTTGCCTGAGATAAGTGGATATCCTGCAAGGTTGACCTTTGGCTACAAGACTATGAAATCTGCAAGATACTCCTAGGAATCTAATGCTATGACTATGTCCTCAATGATCCCTTCAAGTTTTATTATTGACCCATCTGCCAACTGTAAGACGGTTGGTGTAGGCCTAAGATTAGCTAGCTAAAGTAGTTGCATTGTTTCCTTAGTCATGACATTAATCGCTGCCCCTAAGTTAATCAAGGTGTTTTTGATAAGGCTCCCATTTATCTTAACATCCACTACTGGACTGTCAAGGTCTGTATATTTAGGGACAGTTACTTTCCCTAGCATAATGTCAGCAAGGTTTCCTAGGACACGTACTATTTGAGGGTCCTTCCTCTCTCCCTGACTTTTTAAGACAAAGGTCTCTTACTGTATTGGTATAGATTGGGATATCCTTGATAACTTGAATGAGGGGGATTTTGATACTAACATTCTTAAGTTGACCCAATAGGTCTGTCTCAACTTGGGTATGATGTTTTGGAATGGCTAAACACTCAGGGAAAGGAGGCTCTAGACTTGAGATAGTTTGATTTACCTGATTTGTCTTAGACTCCAGGGGTGTATTGTCTAAAGCTTCAACTGTGGGTTCCTCATCTACCATCTCAGTGATTTGAGGAGATGAAGGCCCAGCTAGTGTTTTCCCTGACCTGAGGTGGACATCACTCACCTCTACCCCATAAGTGGCGTATTAAATAACCTCATTAGTGTATGCATGTTGGACATGCTTGTTATTGGGGTTAGGTGCATGTTGGGTAGGCAGTTGTGGTGCTCTTGGTGGCTGAGATGTTGGGTTTGATGGATTGGGCATAATAGCCTGTTGTTGTGGCTGAGAAGGCAACAAAGGTTGTGGGTAATTCATAGTTTGGTTTTACCACTGCTATCCCTTTTGCCATTGTGGCTGCCACTGACTTTGTTGTACTGGCCATTGAGGATTGTAATTGGAACCTTGGAAATATTACTGTGGCCATACATTTGGTTGCTGCTGATTCCAATTTTGCTGAGGGTTTTGCCATTGGTTTTGGGTATTTGGCCAAGGTGGGGGTTCCAACAAGAGAAATTATGATTACCAACTAGAAATGATGCATTGAAACTTAGAGGGTCTTGTGGCATACCTTGTCTTGGTTTCCATGGCTTTCTTTATGCAATATAGAACAACTGCTCATCTTCACTTTCAAATGGTTGAAAATGTGGTTTCTTTGATTTGCCTTCTGTAATACTGGCTACCCTTTTACACTTGCAGTTGGCTTTCCTTTGTTTGCAATTGGGGTAGTATTCAGTAAGTATTGCTTCAGCCTCCTCCTGCTTCTTCTTCAAATGTAGAGTGTCTAACTGAGTAGCTAGGTGACTTATAATGTCTTCTTTTATATTGGTCAGCAGGTTGCTTAACTCCACCCTTGAAACCACATTAGATGTCTTGCCAATGGTAGATGTTCTTTCCCCCCTTATCTTTTTGGTAAAGAATCTTGAGTAGTTCCTACAGACTTTGTAGATATCATCGAAGGGTAATTGAGACACATCCCCTGCCCTAATAAGATCAAGGGCATCCATGCAATCATCATTGACTCCTCTAAAAAATACAAGCTTCAGGGATTCGTTTGAGAGTCAATTCTGTACGTTTTTCTTCTGGGAGAATTGGAACCTTTCTACATAGTCTTCTAATGGTTCATCATCTTTCTGAGTCATTCTAAAAATGTCATCTCTTCTTCTATCAAATCCTCTACAAATTTTCCAAAAGTTTTATTTTCATTGTGTCCCAATCAGGAATAACATCTTTGCCCAGTCCCATAAACCATCTTAGAGTAGCATCCTTCAAAGTAGCAGGAAATAGCTTGAGCCTATGAGCATCAGTTGTGTAGTCATAGCTTCTACATAAGACATCAAACTCAAACAAGAATGTATCTAGATCCTCAATCACCAAACCATAGAGGATTGACAATGCTGAAGGAGGTATATTCTTCAGGGTAGTAGCCCTCTCTTGGTTGGTAATTGGAAATTCAAAAGTCACATGTTCTGGTGGATCATCCATTGCATCAGCCATTGTTCGGAAGGTCCTCTCTGTATTATCAGTAGATGTTAATGAAAGGGAAAATTCTTCTTCAGTAATACCCTCTCTCTGACCATTGTAGTCACCAATATATGCTCTAGCTTGTTGGTTTGAAGGGAGAAACCTTCCCAAAGTATATCTCTGCCTCCGCATACAATAGTTATGACTTTCCATAGCAACAACTCCTGCACAATGTTAGTAAAATGTCATGGTATTTGGAGGGATGAAACCTAAGTATCCTAATATTGAAAGCAAAAGTTTAAACTAGGAAAGCTTGGAAATGACATAAACTGATCTTTGAAAGTGTCACCATCCTTGACAATGGTGCCAAAAATGTAGCGTCCTTACTATGTCTACTAAACTTGGTGACAATCACACAATTCAGAGGAAAAACCTAACTAAACAGTCCACTTGAACCTTTGGAAAGACCTTCATTGAATTATCAACTAGGGCTAGTAAGCTTGTGATGGTACTGGCACTGTATGTGCTTTCAAAGATTAAGACTACCTAACTCATCCTAATACAGTGTTGCACTTGCTAGGAAATCTCAAAACTTCATAACAGTAAAGAAAGTAATGCTGGTACTATTGCTACAGGTACATGCAATATAAGATTGCAACTAATTGTTGTCAAGAAATGAATGCTAAGGGTTAACTTGATATTGATAATCTGAACATACACTCTACACTCTAGAGTACAACAAGTTGAAGCAACTAAAATATCTCAAAGGATCTAACGCATTTATCAAATAACTATCACAACAAAAGTAATAATACAAAAAATGAAGTGAGGGATAGTTACCTTGAGTGGCCCTTGCTCAAGTGACTGTCTCCATTGATCTAACTCAAATCTAGCTTCTTAGATTGACACAATCAAAATCATTCATTGCTAAATCTTCATAATATCACATAAGATTCTGCTAAAATATCTTATTCATGAATTCAACATTGAACAATAAACATTATCTGTAGAAATGACTAAAAGATCTAATAGCTATATCTTCTACTTGAACAATTTACAACTTTCCAACTAACAACTAACTCTACCTCAACCACCGAGCCATACATATAGGCATGGGGGAGTTTTATTAAAACAAGGTCTCTTAACTAAAATCATAAATCACCACTCCCTATTTATCAGAGTGTGATAGATACCAAGCAATCAATAACTGAAAAGAAAGAAAAGTCCAAATGAAATTGAGACTCTTGTTGTAATAGAATTGAAACGTGGATTGGTTGAATCAGTCACATTAGATTCTTGACCGCAACAGAGTTCTTCTCCTTCAATCATCTTTATTTATTGTTATCATGATGCACAATCATCTTCATTAATTGCCTCCATACTGTAGTTGCTGCACTTATTTTAATTTGGAGCCTCCCCTACTCTACTGTTTGGGAACTCCTTTGGCTATGGGTTACACCTTGTAGTTGTTGCGGGCTATAGTCGATCTCCTCCAGCTACAAGAATTAGTTCACAAAACATGCACACAATACTAACAACCATAGCTAAGCACATATATCCTTTACAATTCATACATTCCCACACATAATCGTGCAATATTCATCATATTATAACCATATTTCCATATACTTTAAATCAGGTTCAGGGTTGCATTAATAAACATAAAAGATCACATAGCGTAGGAACATGTCTAAGATAATGTCTGAGAATGTCTATGAACTTGCATAAAAACATAAGAAAACTAGCTAATAATTGTACTCATCAATGAGCCTCACCATTTTTGGCACCATTGCCGGGGATAGGTGTCATTAGAGAGTTGTTGATCTGGTGACAACAAGTCAAAATAAAATTAGTTTGGCAAGTCTTTTTTCTAGGTTTATTATTTTTGAAACCCCCCCCAAAACAATAGATCTAAAGGAAGAAGTTCTTGCATACAAAGAAGGTGACAGCTATTATGCAACCTCCTCAACTAGAGGAGCATGACTTCAAGTCCTGGCAAGGAAATGATTATTATTATTTGGACACCTTCAAAGTCTAAGGAGAGCTGCCCAATTAGATATTTGAAGGACAAGGAGTTGCATCGAGTCATGCATGCACCCAAATATGAGGAAAGGTTGCAAAATCTTTCCAATTAGCCCATGCATCTACTAGAATTATAAATTATGAAGGTTGCCATTTCAAACGAAGGTGGAGCACCACAACTCAAATATTCTTGGTCATCTTCTTCCATGGTTTTCCTCTTCTTTCAAAAAGTTGAATGCATGGATCCATCTTTTGAGAGAAGATGTTATTTTTCACAACCAATTAATGGTTTTGTGTAACCTATCTCTACATCACTAAGTAGAGTACGATAGAGTAGGTTTCTTTTCTACAAATAAGTGCTTGACACATCTCATTTCTTCTTCTAAAGCTAAACATGCACTTTTTCTAGACAAATTGCTACTCCCCATGAACTCTTGCAACATTCTGGATCTCTATGGAGCCACCCATGGGCTCTAGTTCTAGCATTACAACATTTTGGATCTCTCCGGAGCCGACCATACAACTAGCTCTGGATAGCTCTGGAGAGCTCCAAAGAGCTCCAGAGTAACTCAGCTAACCATTCAACTAGCTCTGGACAGCTCCAAAGTAACTTAGAACATTTTTGGAGCATCTTCAACACACCTCTCAAAACATCTTCAGAACAACTGCAATAAAGATAAAGAGATTGACTTCAGAATCTCACTATGAGTTGTAGGACCAACAACATTTTAGGTACATGGGGAGATGATGAGACAATAAATCATCTCATCTATGAGCTAAATAAAATCATGTCTTTTTTAAATTAGTTTCATTCAATGTATTAAATGATATTGCATGTTTTTCTTTGAAATCAACAATTAGTAGACTGAAGAATAAATTCTACCAAGTTGGAATGCTAGAAAACTTCCTAGAAAGAAGCACGAAAAGAGGAAGTTAAAAATGTAGTCTCGGTAAAATAGTAATATCTCCCTCATTTCTAAATAAAATTCAAAATTTCAAAATGATTTGGAAATTTGGGAACAAGGGGAAGAAAACCCAGAAACTGTTTAAAGCCATTCATTAAAATAAATGAGCAATTAATGACAGAAAACTACTAAAATCAAAGTGGCATGATAAAAGGCAGTGATATTATAGGAAGACGATGTAGTTTTTCTCTCCAAGATAGGATCTTAGATCCACATTCTTGGCAGATTGATTAAGAACAAACATTCCATAAATGAATTGTAATCAAAGAATCAAATGGGGAGAATTTTATGAAATAATATAGTTCAATATTTTAGCAGTAGTAGTGTAGTTTGTTTGTAGTTTTCATTCCTTAGTTTATTTTTTCAGCAGTCTTTCCATTTCCAGTATTTCCCTTTACAAGATTATTAGGATAAATTTGATTTCAATATTTCCCTTCACAAGTTTCTTAGGATAGATTTGATTCCATCATTTTCATTTGCATGCTCTTAGATTAGATTTGATTACAACAATTTGTTTCATGCATTTCCTTTCAATTATGTTTGTAGAAAAAGAATGTCATGCAAATGATTTCTTCTCCCTCTTGCATATCACCATGGACATTGCCTTGGATTGACATTTATAATTAAATGATGAGGACTATAGTGACCCTCATCATAGGTCTCTACAAACAATGATGAGATATTTGGTAGAAATGTGCCTCAATCAGCTATCTCTGGAAGAATGATAATATCCTGTTGTAAGAAATCACTGGAAGCTCTTGATGAAGAAAGCCTGGACTCAGATGTAGAAATAGGTGATGGAGATGGGTCTGCACATCCTAAATTAGAAGAATATGGCAAATCGATGCCATTGGCATTGCGCAATTGTATCAATTGATGAAGCTCAATTAACAATTTTAAATCATCAATTTTCTTATGTATGCATTCATCTATCATATGCCTTTTTCTCCCACAATAATCACATTTTAAGTTCCACAAACTAGGAGACATGATTACACTAGTAAACTAAAGTACAAAAATATAGAAGCTGATGTGAAGTCCACCAAAAAAAAAAAACTTCTCCAAGTGATAGTATGTCCAAGTTATCAACCAAAATGCGTAAAACTGACAAACTGAATAAAAGATACCTAGGGATGTATCTAGAAAAAGTGGATGGATGGCTTATAGAACTCCTCAATACCTTTCCAACGCTGCAAGAATCATAAAAATTAGAGATCATGGCAAAAAGTTATGAACTCATAAGCCAAAAACGGTGTTTAGACTTCAAACAACAATAAATTATACCAACAACAAAATCTAAAAATAATAATAGCACCACTAGATTGTGTTCGAAGCCATATTTCCAACACCTATTCATTTGTGAAAATCTAACTCTATTTTCCCAAGTTATGGCAAAAAGAAAAATAACCCCCCTTGAAGCACAAATTAGGGCAAAAATGACCCCTGCCACTATTTTGGCGGTGCTAGGACTATCCTCCGGCAGCACTGCCGGTCTGGGTGGCATGTGGACATAGATCACTGGCAAATTTTGGGTGGTGGATTAGCGTTGATTCATTGGGTGAAGGTGCCAAGAAGTTGTGGCTTAGAGAACTGATGGTGGTAGGCAGTTAAACCAAACTGTTGGTTAAAAAGACTCATGAGAGCCAATAAAATCAGGGCCAAAGCCCTTGAATATATGAAGTGCTTTAGCACTTATAAAGTGCAACACTCGAGCATTTATCCCTAGTGTCTAGCGCTTAAAGTGCTATGAGCGCTAAGAGCTTCAAGATATATATATATATATATATATATATATATGATAAGAAATCGTATGACAGGTTGTACAACCTTGCAGGTAAATTTTTTTGCCCCAAATGCTCCCATACCGGATTTTAGCGATTTGATAGTTTTATTAAGGTTTTTTGGCCTTGTGAGCACGATGGCAGGGTCTGATTTGACCCAAAATGCTCAAAAAATTAGCTTTCCTCCGGATCCCAAAAAATACTCGCTTCAAACCCTCACAGATTTGGCCTCCGAAGCTCAAATCGAGTCAAATAAAAGGCTACTATAACTATTTTAACTATTTTGAATCCAATGAAAGGCTTTGCTTTACATAGAAATACACCCAAAAAATGATTCTTGCCTGATTTTCTCTAGATTTGAGAAAGGGCTTGCAAATCTAGAGCTCTAATACCATGCAAGAGTCATTGATTGACTCAAGCTGCTAGGATCACCTGCAAAACCTAGGATTGTCTTCTATAAGAGAAAAAAAGCACACGAGAATAATTTTGCATAATTTGTTTTTTATGGATGAATTAGGCATTTGGGAGCCCTACCACATATTAAAAAGAAGGTAAAAAACTAGATCAATCTTCTCAAATGAGGGCCATATTTATATAAACATTCTATTTTATTTATATCTATTGCTATTACAACTGCATATTATTTTTTCTATTCTATTACATACATATAACATCTATACTATAGGTTGCTTCTAGATGGACTTCACCCATGTTTCAGCTAGCTCCTTCCTCTTTCACCACCTTCTCCTCGTTGCTGCTTTCTAGCTCCACATCCCTTGTCCAGTCTACCCCATCACTGTCAACCACTCATGTGAAGAGTTTGAGAAATTCTGCTCCCTCCAGGGAACCTCCCAATCTCTAATTGAACCACTAATCTTTGAGTCTTCATTCAAATCAAAAGCTTCATTTGCTAGCTTATCTTCCAATTTATTTTCTTCCCTGTACACGTGGGAGACTTTGTAATGCTTGAATTTGTCCATCAAATTCAACCCTCTGATAAATACATTGTTCAACTTCCAATTAGGTGTCGCTCTATTACGTATTAGATTGATCGTGACCAAGGAATCACCCTTAATGTGAAGTTTTCGGAGTCCAAGTGAGAGGCCCAATTGAAGACTCATAACCCAAGCTTGAAATTCCACCTCATTGTTGGAATGTATGCCAATTCTTTTCACACTAGCTCCCAGTAATTTACCTCTTTCATCCCATATTATGCATCTTATTCTTGCAAGACCTGGATTACCTCGTGATGCTCCATCGAAATTCAATTTTGCCCAAACAGGATTTGGCGGTTTCCATCTTGTCATCCTTCTTGGATTGATATTTAGATCAACCTGATGAGCCCTATTAACAGGGGATGATTTTACACAATATTGGATGCAATTAATGAATTAGAATAATTAATTACATATGAGATCTTGCTTTTATAATTGCAAGGTAGAAAACCCTAGGTGACTTAGTAAAAAAGCCCTAAGTAAACTAAATAAAGTGTAATTAAATATTTAGTTACACCAACAACTTACAAATCTGTAGGAAAAGTGAAAATGGAAGAAGGTGAGAGAAAGAGGTTTGCAAGATAAGAAGGGAAGCTTAGATATTTGGAAAGGTTCTGCAATTCTACAAAATGGAGGAAGGAAGTAGGAATGCGAGAAAATAGGGAAGGGAAGGACTTTACCCAAAAGTGTAAAAGTTCATGGAAAGTCCACATATGAGCCAACTTATGAAAGTGAGGAAAGCGAAGGGAAAGGAGGAAAAGTGGTAGATGGCTGAAGTCCCTAGAAGTTCCATAAACCCGTAAAATGGCAAAAAATAGACAAAAACTCCCTAGACTTAGAAATATATTAGAGTTTTATAATTTTTGGCACATGAAAAAAACATGGGGAAGGCAAAGAACAACACCAAGCTACAAACTGACCAAAGGGGCCCATTGAAGGAATTCTCAAATTAGTTATTAGTGATTGGTAACAAGGGCCAAGGCACAAAGAGGGAACATGACTTAGGCAAATTTACAAATTTTGAGGCATGTGAAAATGGATCCCAACATGTCTGATTTCTTGATTGATTGTCTCTTAGTTTAGAGGGGCGGCCCTGAGGGTATCATATGGTTGGGTGGTGTTGTACCGCCATTGGGGCTAACTGGTTGATGGATATGCATGGAGATTGTGTAGATTTCTCTTATTGTTATGATAATATAGTTTATTTATGTTATCATTTATTGAGAAATATGTGTAGTCAGGGACTTGTTACTCATTGGCTTAATTTGTTTTGGAGCCATAATTAAACTTGGGATCATGGTTAAATTCCCAATCTTAGGGTGGTGATTTCATTACATTCTTTCAGCTATCATTTATGTTGAAGTAGATATTACATGTGAAATGAGATCTCTCATTATTCTCATTCTTTTTATTTTGTGTATATGTAGTTGGATCTTCCTTGTTTTAATGTAATTGATATCATGTTTATTTCATTATTTAGTTTGAATGAAGCTTTGAGATAGGACCTTGTTTCTTAAGATTAGTGCCCTTTTTGGGGGTTCTTGTTTGGTCAACCTAGGGCCTACAAGTGCTTGAATGGTTGGTCCAAGCCATTTTCATCCAACATGAAAATTGAGAAAGCTAAGCCCTGGTACTTGCAAAAATTAAGCTTGTTGATTTTAGACTTGTGTATTTTTCTATAGGTTGTTGCAAATTGGAATTCACAGTTCGAATTACAGCTTGGAGTTACCAATCCAAAATGCAAAAGGGTTAGAGTTTAGAGTTTCATTTGTAATTTGTAGGGTGCAAATGTAATTCAGACTTTGAACTCCAAATTTCAATGAAGGGTCAAATTTTAGAGTTTCATTTACAATTTGTAGCATGTAAGTGCAAATCAGATTTTGAAGTTTGAATTTCAACAGGGTCAAAGTTTAGAGTTTTATTTGCAATTTGTAGTGTGCAAATGCAAATCAATCTCTAAATCCTAAATTTTTATAGTGGGTCAGAATTCAAAGTTTAATTTGCATTTACAGTGTGTAAATGCAAATAGGACTCTGAAGTCTAAATTGCATTATGTTAGGGTTCAGCATTTGAAGCTTAGGGTTTCCGCTGAAATTACATGCTTACAATTTGTTAGTTGAGGCCTGAAGCTTGAGTTACAGTCTACTAGGGCATGGAGATAGGGGAATGTTTGATAGTTGCAAGTTACAACTTAGACTTTGAAGTTTGAGGGGTTACAAATTGTAACTTGTACCTCAAACTTTGAGGTTTAACCTAAGGAAGTAGTTTGCATTAAGGGTGATTTAGGAAACCCGCTCCTCTTTCTCATGTTGTAACCTATTGTTGACTTGATGACCTTGATCCGACTTAGATGGTGTCTTCCACCGATGTCACCATGCTTAGTGCATTGGTGTGCATGCCTAGTGTGTCGTGTTTGGTTTCGTGGCACCTTGTGCATGAAAAAGGTGCTTGAATTTGGTTGTTTACGACTTTTATATCACAAAAAAATTGTTTGTCCTATTTTCTTTTGTTAATGTCTTAGGTGTAAGCCTAGGCCATTATAGGTACTTAGCTTCTATAATAATAATGAAGAATAATGTTGATGCAGCACACAATCAATTAGCCAAAGTACACAAAATTAATGTCATAACATGCTTACTATCTCATAATTGTAATAGACTTAGAATCTTCGAGGGTTAAGTTTGAGTGGTTCAAGATTGATCTTACATAGCGTGGAAATGACCTTTGAGGCACAGACCTGACTTAGCAATTTTCAAACTTCTATGATCTGGTTCACTGTGATTCCTGCTATCTGGAGGTGTGTAAGGATTGTTGATATTTAAAAATACCTTAGGGAAGCTATTGGATGGGTTAAGCTCTCTTCTGTCAACCTCGTTGAGAGACCAACTTTACGACCTTGGGCAAGTGTTGGTAGATAGCAAACAAGTGTGCATGTGGTCTAGATGTGAATTTTGATACAAATGTGCTCTTCTTAGTGCTCCAAATTAGAGTGTTTCTATGATGAATGCTCCTTGTAATGCAAATATTGCTTGATTTTCCTTTATGATTATTTGGTGTTCCTTGGTTATGTTTAAATGCATAAATGAATGTCTTTAAATACCAAGACACAATAGATAGGTGCACAAACATGTACTTAGTCGACTCTTAATGATTAGTGAAAAAGAACATGTAAGTCAACAATTCAAATTTTAAAATTTAAATTTGAAATCAATACTACATAACAAGGGATTGTACTTACACACCACAAAATTGATCCATAATAAAAAAACAAAAATCTTGAAGGAAAAAAATATTGAAAAAAATGCAAACAATAGTTAATAATAACGAATAAATGAAAATATGTACAAATAAATTAAGAGTAAGATTAAATACCTAGAAATGCCTAAAAGTAAAAGTAAATAAGAAAAATAAAAATAAAAGGAGAAGCGAAACTTAACCCAACAATGGTACTTTATTGTTCGCTATGTAATTGTCTTTAGACATTCCGTCAAAATGGCCCAAAACTAAATAGCAATTTGCAGGGGATTGCGAAATGCACCATTACAATATTATATTTAAAAGACAGAGACAAAAGGTCGAATAACGTGAAATTAGAAGTTTGAATCTTGATGCATTTTTCGTGCTTAGGAAGTAACAGCAGGCGCTGGATATCCGAATTGCAGACAGAAATATATAAATAAGAGGGAAGTAAGTGTGAAAATTATGTGAGAATGACGATAATGACGAAGCTGAAGAAATTGAAGGAAAGCAGGGCGACTGTATGGGTTGTAAGCTTCATATGTTTTAAAGTTTTAATGGTTGTTACGCCTGCCATTCCACAGTCGCAGGAATACCACGATTTCGCAGACCAACGCAATTTTTTCGGTATATTATTCTCCTCTGTTCTCTTTAGCCTATTTCTTTTTCTGTCTCGAAACGTTTGGAATGAGTAGCAGAAAACACCAAAATTTGGCAACCTTATATGTTCAATTCATCTTATGAAACATTTTTAGAGAGAACATTCCATCAGGGTTTCTATTTAATTGTTTTAGTATTCTTCCATTTTTTTCAACTTCCTACAAAATTTACAATAATTTTATTTTAATTATTGTGCCCTGAAATGGTTCTATGATTTTTTTTTGATTGGTTTTGTTTGCCATTCCCAATTTTTGTTTTCTTTCAACTTCTTACAAGGTTTACAATATTTTGGTTTTAGTTATTGTGCCCTGAAATTGTTCTATTTTTTTTTTGTTTTTAATTGGTTTTGCTCGTCATTCCAAAATTTTTCTCTTCTTTTAACTTCCTACAAGGTTTACAATATTTTGGTTTTAATTATCGTGCCTTGAAATTGTTCTATCATTTTTGTTTTATAATTGGTTTTGCTCGCCATTTCCAAAATTTTCTTTTCTTTCAACTTCCTACAAGGTTACAATATTTTGGTTTTAATTATTGTGCCCCGAAATTGTTCTATCATTTTTATTTTTTAATTTGTTTTGCTTGGCATTCCCAAATTTCTGCTTCATTTTCCAGTAAATAAATATAGTGGCATGTATTATATTTTTACACAGAATGTATCGCAAAAAGCTGCATATCCTAGATCAAGATGCACTTGTTATATTTAGAAGAGTGGTTTTATCCTTCGCCCAATAGTAATCACTGATGAACATCAAAGCTTACGACTGTGTCCCTATGGGCCACAGCTTGACACACAGTCATTGGTCGCAAAACACAAAATTTATCACTATTGGTTACACAGTATGCTAATAGCGACTACCTAAATTAAAAAATGGCCCACATTGTAAAAGATTGGCACCCCGACAACCATCCAAACTAAGCTGGGCAGGAGGAAACGTCGTCCTTACAGCAGCACACACCTGGGAATACATATCAGCTAGACCCACATGAACAGCAGCTCCATGGTCTCACCTCAAGCGTCCACCATGGCCGTGACCACATCCACAATCACAACCCCTGCCACCCTGAACATCCATTAGAATCAAAGAAACGTTACGGCCCACAGACATTGCCATGAACACTATTTTGTGTTTATTCCACTTAATCAGGTCATTTTGAAACTCCAGTACGTGTGCCACCCTGCCTGCCCTGCTCTCCTACAAGCCCATCAACTTTAGCTCATCAATAAATAGTGAAGGGCACTATAAGAATCTCCTCCACTATAGTTGGTCCTTTGCCTCTTGGGTGATGCGGGAAGGTGGGAGGGGGCTCTGCCAAAATGCGGGCCTAGTAGATTTAGTTACAACGTGCAAAGCTCCACCCCCATCTACAACAATTTGTTTGTCCTTTCCAAATTGTAAAAAGTTAACATAGTGAGATTTCAGCAACTCGAAAACTTGCTCTCCAGAGCTGTCAACTTCTGTTTAAGATAATAGGGGGGCACAGCTGCAATGCTTGACTATGGAGCTGTGTCCTACAGCTCCACCACTTTAGGCGGCTCGACTAAACTCTGCTCCCTGAGGCCGCTGCATGTTGGACTTCCCACAGAAGTTTGAGTATTTTTTTCTTTGTCAGGAACACAACCTGCATGAAAAACTTAGCCAGCCATGGAAATGACCCGATTCTCCACTTGAGTTGTCAAATTCCTCAGGAAAGCATCTGCAACTGTGGAATTAGTTCTTTTCACACCTGGCTGTTCTTCTCAGTCATCCAACCCGTAAATATCTCAAATAAACACCAAATCGGTTCCTTTGGATACCATGAAAATTGCTTTAAACTTGCATGTGAAGATGTCCACTCCAAAAGCCACCATTTTGCACTCGAAAGAACACAGGGCCATGGTTCTAGTGTGAGACGGGCAAAAATTCACAAAGACAAACAGAGAGCAGAGTATGAGTGCATGGAAGAGGTGCCGATGAGAGAAGACAGAGCAAGGCCACCTCAATCCACACATCCCCATGATTTCCTTCCCATGTGTGGTCAATGGTGAGAGGCTAATACATTTCCTTGGGCCATGTCACCTTCCTAGAAACATTATAAAGTAAGGTGATGCCATCAATTCACAATCCTTCGAACTTAGATTTAGTGGGACCCTCCAACAGTATGGAAGCTAGAAGCACTTGTGCTAATAAGGGTGATCAGATTTGTCAATCATAGCATCAAAATTTGCAACCAAGGATAAGGTAAGGATAAGGTAACTTGACTTACCCTGAAATTAGCAAGGAGGTTTGTAAGCTTGTTTGCCTCTTGGAAGCAATGGGCGAAACTATTATGCTGGAATTTTGCAGCCAATACCCTTGCCTCCTGAAGAATGCAGTTGACTTCCAGCTAGGCATGGTGGACTTTTTGCTAGCCGAGATCATGATTTGGGAGTCATTTGCTACTTCCAGAGACAGAATACGGATCTCATGAGCCAACCTCAAGTCATCTACCAATGGCCATGCTATTGCTTTAATGTTTGTTCTGTGGGGGATGAACATAGAAGAGGCCATAATCATTTTGCCTTTATCATATCTAATGGTACTTCTGGTCCCAAATTTGCTTGGGTTACCTTTGGAGTCTTCATTAAAATTCATCTACCCCTTAGATGGCTTTGGATGAAGCCACACACGCACGCGTTCATCTTCCCCTGTTAAAGAGAAAAGAGTACTTAAGGTCAATATGAAGAAGGTGAGGTGATTTGGCAAAATGCTGCATTAACATGGTAGTTATATCGGAAATATAAAGCATATATATAAGAGAAAAATAAGAGATAATTACTGGAAAATAATGTTCAGTCTTTAATTAGCAAAAGTGGAGAAGGTCACTAAGAAGAGGATTGTGAGAAATACGATGTAAAGTAATCATGGATTAAGAAAGTGCAAAAAATGGGCTACTGTTGACTTGGGGGCCAAGATTCAAGCTTCCCTGGTTAAGCTAGGGTAGGTTTAGTGAGTTGAGAATGGTGGAGTTGGGTTAGATTAGAGAGGACATAATGGTTTCAGAAGGGGAGGTGTTAGGTGGTAGTTGAGGTCTGATCGAAGTTTTTAGCTTCCTTTCAAACTTGAATTTGATTTTTAGTAGGATTCGCATCACTTGTAGAGGTTGGTCCCACTTGGCACCAAAGTGTGGCATTTGGGGCTAATGGAGTTTTGTTGGGGAATGGTAAGATTCGTGAACCCTTCTAGGGTAAGGCCTCAATTATTCTTGTTTATTTCTTGGTTGCTGAACAAGGTTCAGTGGTTTTTTTGGATGGTTCTAATGTGAGCAAGGAGGTTGAGTTTTTGTCTGTGATGATTGTGATTGGATCTTGCCAGGATAGGTGGCTTTTTGGGGACTTGGTGTAGCCTTGGGCTAGGGAAACATCGTGACTCGACACCCAAACTCCCTTTTCTCTTGAAAGATTTTTTTGTCGTTCAGTTTCCCTCTAATGTGGATTAGGAACAGGCTTAAACTTCAGAGTCTCTTCGCTTCAAGGATTGGAATATCTCCCTCTAGCCTTGGGTCCCAAGTTTTGCAAACTCTTCCTTCTCTTCCTTCTCAGATTTGTGGACTAGGTTGTATGATCTTCCTTTGGAGTGCTTTGGAAGAGATTGATTGGGAGTCTTTGGATGCAACTTAGATGAGCTAAAGGAAATGGATTCGAGATCCTCGTAGAAATTGCATACGGTGTACACAAGATTCAAGGTTGTGAGAGATTTGGATCTCTCGCACCCTAAATGTATAATCCTTTCACTTTAGTCAATTTCCTATGCTTAAGAGGTTGATTATGAAGGTGTTCCTTTTTGATGTTGTATTTGCCATAAGATTGGTCACAAGGCTAGTGCAATTTAGAACCAAGTTGGTTGTTCGACACAAAAGGTGGAGGCTTTGGTCTCTCTCTGATCATAGACATTTCGAAAAAGAAAGAGGTTTCAAAAATTATAAAGAGTTTTTTGAACTCCATAATATTGATTGGTTTTTTTTTCCTTTAGATCCTTTCCCTTCAGTTTGGAAGTCTATTTTGGAGGCTAATCAATAGAAGTCTCTAGTGGCGGAGTTGGAGATGGGTTCTTCTTAATGTTTGGAGACTAATCTTTTCCTTGAATCTTGGTCCAACTCACTTCTCCTCGAGCTTTGCAAAATGTTAATGCATCCCCAAGACTATTGGTGGATTTACACTTGAGCTCTTTTGAGATAGGTAGGTGCTCATCGTTGGCTAGGGATGATCTTGAGGTTGTTCAGTTTTTAGGGTGTTTGGATGTTGAGGAAACTTTGAAAGCTTTGGGAGGCATTGCGAGTGTCAAGGTTTCTTAGGCAGCTCTTTCAAAGAGTGGGAAGAAGAAATGGGGTTGGAAGACCAAGGTTGAAAAGTTGTTGGATTCAACTTTTGAAGACATTGGTGATGGTAATCAAAATACCATGGATGGATTTTTGATAGGAGATAATTCTATAGGGTGGAGGGGGAAGGATCCTCCTGGGGATCAATGAAGGTTCTATCATGGAAAGTTAGGGGCTTGAATGCCCCTAATAAAAGGAGGTTGGTTAACACCAACTGGGTACATGTAGGCTAGACGTGGTTCTTCTTTAGGGAACCGAGTTGGTTAAAGCAGATTTGCTTTCTTTGTTGACCTCCTTTTGGAAGGTGTGGAGGGGTGTGGTAGTGGATGCCTCAAGTGCATCAAAAGGTACTTGTATTTTGTGGAATTGTTTCTTGATTCTAGTCTCTCTCTCTCTTTTTTTTTTGCTTCATGAAGTGAGGGAATGAATCTATTGGGGCCCTCACCCATGAAAGACACATAATACAAAATATTGTCTAGACACCAAAAAAAGGGCCTATTTACCAAAAAGCCCAAGGAAACTGATCAACCAATAATGGCAAATTTATCTCCACCCTACAAAAGCTTGAGAAATCCATGCATCATGAAGGCAATAGGAAATAGGAAATTTGTCATCAGGATGAAGCATTTCTTTTCCCTATTCGGGAGAGAAGGGCCTCCATCATCCATTATGAGCCATCTCTCACAAACTCTCGAGCTTCCATTCTCACTCTTTTTGCCTTTGATTTCCTACCATTGTGTTTAGGAAGCCCACAATTTGCTTTGAGTTTCTTACTTTTCATTTGTGAGATAGTTAAGATATTGGTAGAAAGCAGTTGATCTTCAACTTCTACCTAGCAATCCAAAGATTCATCCAAAAGAAAATCCAACACACTGTTGAGGCAAGAAATCCCATGTTCATTGGCATGTTCTAGAAATATGTTTTCATCACTTGTAGAAGCGGGAATCCTCTAACGATCCAAACTTGCAAAATATCGAAGAGACCTATCTGGGCTTCGATCCATATCATAGTTAGTGCTTGATGAAGTTTTAGGCAGACTTTCACTTCTCTCAAAAAAGCGGTTGTGGTTACATTAGATGAAGTCCATATCAAGGTCGCCATATTTTTGCTTGCAATGTTATAAATGAAAGGTGTGCTTTCCCATCAAAGGAGGGGAGAGGCACTTCAAAATCTTGTACCCAAAAAGGTTGCATCTAAAGCACTAGAAAGGCAACCCTTCAAAATTTAATTATTGAGTCCAAGGACCTTTGGAAGACAATATTTTGAAAGAATGAATTAAAGGCTTGGAGATATCTGCCATAACGTATGCCCACACAAACTTATTATGAGATCTGACCTCCTCCAAATCAATCTTCACAAACTCTCCCACTTGTTTAGCCAATTGTTGAATTAGACCGAGATCTCTTAAAACTAGCGGGAGGTTGTACAACTGAATCCACAAAGGAATTTGAGTGATAATTGATTTTGCTGGATTAAATAAAAGGAGCCCAAGGGGTAAAAAAGATGCTGACTTGTCCAAAGAACCATGGGCTTTCTCACCAAGTTGTAGTCCTTGGCACTCTGAAATTGAACAAGGAAGAAGCCTTGCTACAGAAGGGATACAAAAGCCTCAACAAGGCTATTTTAGATGTGTTTCATTCATGCCAAGAAATCCTCAAAAAGAAGGTGCTTCCCCAAGCACTACAAAACCATAGATCAGTTGCAAATATCTTTCAAAATTTAGTCCAAACTTGCTTTTGCGATATGAAATCTAGGGGCTCATCCATCAAACAAACCTCTAAATCACCCAAAAACATTGGAACTTGTTGGGACTCCTATTTTTCATGCCTTGTATTTGCAAAATCATGTTGGATTCCTAAAAAATTTCCTAAGGGGTAGATATTCAAATTACTGATGGATCCAGTTGGAATCATGCCCAAGTAAGGAGTGCATCTTGCTAAGAGGCCAAATGGGTACTCATAGTTCAATTCGGTGAAGATATGATGAATTTTGGCTAAGTTATGCTCATCGCTCCAACCAGACATTTGGACATCCAGATCTAGTTGCCTTATTCACATCTGGTTGTATTTTATGTCTAGATCTGGTCGCATCACAGTTCATCTTGAAGAGGAGCCAAATGGGCACTCATAGTTCAAATTTGGTGAAGATCTGATAAAGTTTGGCTAAGTTATGCTCATTGCTCCAACCGGACATCCACATCCAGTTGCCTTATTCACATCCGGTTGACCATCTAGATCCAGTTGCCTTATTCACATCTGGTTGACTTTCCAGTTCCAGTTGCACTTCTTTGACTTTTCCATATCCGGTTGACTTTTTGTTTCCAACTGGATATCTTCCAAGCAGACTTTCCAATTGTTTATTTCTCAAGCACACTCTCCAAGCGGACATCTTCCAACTGGATATCTTCCAAGTGGACATTTCGAACCCGATATCATATTGCATATCCACATCCGGTTGCGATACTTCATATTTCTAACTGGACATTTTTTAACTGGATATCATGTTGCATATCCACATCTGGTTAGCTTGCAGGATGGCTCAGAAACGCCTAAAAACGTGGGGAAACGCACCGCCGACTCTCCAAATCGCCATTAATGTGAAATGGGTAGTTGAAAATGATATTTTTATTGCAGTAGGTGGAGTGGTTGGGGTTTTCCTGCTCATTCTTCCATCAGACCCACGTTGTGAAGGCTATAAATAATGGATTGAAATTCTTTTTAAAGGGTTGGTCATTTCGACATTTTCAGACGACTGGTGCAAGGCGACTAGGGTTTTGATCATTGTCAAAGTTTTAGACCTTCAGGGGCAACTTTTTGTAAATCATATTCATGAATCAATGCAAAATCTGTGAGTAGAATCATTTGTCTCCATTGTTGCATATGTTCATTTAGGGAATTTTTGATTTGTTACAGGGTTCCTCTTGCCACGATTTGTGGTGCGATTGTATTCTTTATTTGAAGGATTTGATAGGTCCATAATATATTACATGTTGTAATAGTCATATAAAGTTTGCATATGAATGAATGTTGTGTGAGAAGGGATAAATAAGTATGTTTGGTTCTATTCTTAAGTTTCATGCATTTGGGTGTTCCAGTTAGGCAACTCGATATCATTTCATTGTTGTTCTCCCTTTTAATCTGTAAACTCTGTAACCCATTGAAGGCACCTGTTTGAATGATGTTTTGATCACTGAAACATTTAATAAATCAAACAAATCTATCAAGTGTGAAGTAAATAGTTACTACTGTATGCATTATAGTGGTTCTGTGTTATAACTAGGAAATATTGTTAGTGAATCTTCAAAGTGCTAATTTCAGCAAACCGAACATGCATATTAGCACCTTCCATTATTGCAGGAAGTGCTTTTCATCAGCTAAAAAGAGGTTTTAGTGCAGCAAGTTTGTCTTAATCTAGTGATTGTATTTAGGGATTAAGACAACAGTTTGGGTATTGTTGCAATGATATGAGCTTGAAAACATCTTCCATTGTTGTTAATCCCTGTTAAGGGATACCTCTTGGAATACCCTCCTTGGCTTAGCTGAGCCAGAAGCGAAGGGGAGATTACCCATTCCCAACCATTGGCCCTTAATCATCCTTATCCTGTTGATGAGCCTCTTTTCTATCTTCTTGATGACAACCCTAGCCTCGAAGATTGAAGAATGTTCTAGGGATTAGGATAAGCTTTTTTGGGACCCAACAGAATCAATGCCTCTAATTGCTCCTGCGGAAAAGATTCGCTTTTCTCCTTGTTTGCAGAAAATGGAGAAACCCTAATGGCCTCATTCCCAAAAGATCTAGTGTCAGAACTGAATGGGAGAGAACATACTTTAATCAACTAGTTGAGGGGAGAGGTTGGGGAAGATTGATTGGATCCATCACTTGCAAAAATCCTCGCATATATGTAAAGCATGGTGGGCATCCTTGCATTCCTTGTAAATAAGGGCAACCTTAGCCTCTAGATGATCCTAATTTTTTAGTGTCCTTTGCCGTCAAGACCTTTATAACAATGTTGCTAGTCTTTCCATGTCCATGCACTTAAAAACGCAGCCTCACTTTTGATTCATCCACTTCATCCACAATATCTTTGCCATTGAGATAAAATTCAAGTCTTATTCTTAGGTACGAGTGCAAATTGGATTTGTTGCTCCTTAAATTTGTGTAAGAGAGGTATTTTTGGCTTTTTGTTTAATAGCTATGTACCCATTACCTTGATCCGGAAAAGGAAGCTCTAGGTTGATATTTCTAAATAGCTTGTTACTCAATAAAATCAAAAGGTTTTGCTGGGAGGGGGTTTTGATGCTATCGTTGGTGCAGTTGATAAATGGTGGAGCTGATCCAACTTCCCAATTTGAGTTGGATTTCAGAGTTTGGATCACAACCAGTTGTTGGATATTGTCTTGAAGCAAGGTTGCTTTACTTGGATTAATAGGCGAAAGGGCTTTTGTGACATTGCAAAATGGTTGGATAGGTTCTTGGTTTCTTCACTATGTTTAGAGAATCATTGGCTCTTTGAGTTGGTTGTTCTTCTAGCAACTTGCTTTGATCATTTTCCTCTTTGTTTGCATATTTTGATTGATGTTTGTCCTCTTCACTATCCTTTTAAGTTGGAACTCATGTGGCTCTAGTATAGAGATTTGCTTGAAGCTATGGAGTAGTGGTGGAAGGTGTGCCCTCAGTCCATGGATTTCCTTATGTTTCGTTTCTCTAAGAAGCTTAAGTTTGTGAAAAAAATGTCTCTTTACTTAGAATAAAGAAGTTTTTGGGGATATTTTTGCCTCAAAAGTAGCGGTGGATGCTCAGTTGGCTAAGGTTTGTTTGAATATTCAATCTTTGGGTCTTTCAGATAGCCTTTTGGAGGAGGAAGCTTGTTTATTGGCTCTCCACTAGCAAGAGTTGGCCAAGGAAGAAATCTTTTGGCATTCGAAGTTGAGGGATTGGTGGATTTTTAAAGGGGGCAAAATAACTAAATATTTTCATTTTGTGATAGTGGCTAGATACCAAGTGAATTGGACTCCTATTATTCATGACTTTGGTGGGGATCTTTTGGAGTCCCCTAAGGACATTTCCTCATAAGCAATTAGGTTCTTTCAAGAGCCGTTCTTTGATGATGGGGAGATAGATAGGATTGCTTTTGATAGGTTGGTGGATGGCATACCTAAGAATCTTGGTGATGAAGAGAATTCAACATTACTCTCACTGTTTTCGTTGGAGGAGGTTTGGGGGCTGTTTTTGCTTTGAAAGGTGATAGGGCTTCTAGTTTGGATGGTCTTCAAGATGCTTTCTTCCAATTTTTTTGGGATCTTTTGGGGAAGGATCTTACTACAGTGGTTAATGATTCTCTTGTCTGGAAAGGTACTGAAAGAGTTTAAATGTACTTTTGTTGCTTTGATTTCCAAGAAGCCCAACCCCACTCTTTTGTGGATTTCCGAACATTTGCTCTTTGTAACACTCAACAAAATCATTTCTAAGGCCATTGCTTAGAGGGTAAAACCCTTGTTTTAGATGTTAATTTTAGAGGAATAGGGTGGTTTTGTTAAAGGTCAGTAGATCCTTGATGGCATTATTGTCATGCATGAGATTATTCATTGAACAAGGAGAAATTAAAAGGTATAGTAATTAATTTCAATGCTAAAGCCTATGACAGGATTCGATGGAATTTTTTTGGTATCGGGTGCTTTTGGCTTTGCAAAGAAATGGATTGGTTGGGTTCTTAATGTGGTCACTAGGGCTTGGTTTTTTGTTTTGGTTAATACTAGTCCATCTAACAAGCTTTTTTAAACACTCTTGGGGTATTCGTCAAGGCAATTCCTTATCCCCTTATCTCTTCACTATCATGGTGGAAGCTATGGGAAGATTGATCAAAGGTTGTAGGGAGAGGGTAGACTAGTTGGTCTTGGTGTTTCTTAGCGAGTGGTTGCGGTGACACAAACAATTTGTTTATCATACTATTCTGGTTGGTTTAGCCTTAGTGGTTGAAGCTCAAACATGGAGAGAGATTTTTGTGTTATGGCTTGGCCTTCGGTGAGCTCATAAATGAAGACAAATCCAAAATTTTCTTCTTCAATGTTGGTTCGTGCTTTCTAGGTAGAATTGTTGAGATCTTGTGTTTTTGTGTGGTCTCTCTTTCATGTATATACTTGGGTATTCCCCCTTTTATCAGATTTTGTTGTGTTAAGTTGTGGGAGGAAGTACCAGTCCAATTAAGGATTGGTTGGCTGCTTGGTGTGGAAAGTGGCCGAGTCTTGCAGGTTGTTTGATTAAGATTAAGGTGGTTTTGCAAGCTATGCCAATTTATTTGTTGTATGTTTGCTCTTTTCCTAAAACTACATTAAGAAAGATTAATACTATACGTAGAAATTTCCTTTGGCAAGGAACTAGTGAGGAAAAGAAGTTTCCTTTGATTAGTTGGGAAAAAGTCTATGGCTTGAAGGCATGGGGGGAAGTTGGGGTGAAGGAATTGGAGATGCAAAATTTGGCTTTGGGTGCTAAATTGGCCTGGTGGTTTTTGAAGAACTCTAATTTGAGATAGAGCTCTATTCCGAAACATAAATACTTGGGTGATTAGGATGTCCTCGGTTTATTTTTTGTTGATGAATTGCCTAGTGGTTCGTCAATTTGGATCTTTATGGTATAGCCTCTAGAGATATCATTGGCTAAGCTCTTGTGGAATTTGGCCAATGGGATGTTAGTCGACTTTTTGTTGGATTCTTGGTTGGGCAACCCACCTCTGTGTAGTACCACTGGTTTAGATGAGGCTAGAGATTGTTTGGTGACGTGGAGATTGAAGGTGTTTGACTCTTAGGATCAGGATTGGTAGGGGATTGGCTTCCTCAGTGTTGGAAAATCTTTAAGGGGCTGCCCTTCCTGCAAGATCAAAGGAGCCATTAGCTTCCTTGTTAAAAGATATCAGGATTCCGATTGTTAACAGGTTGGACAATGTTTGATGGGTTGGTGACTCTTTTGGGGGGGATATTCAGTGAAGGTTGGATATAACCTTCTCAAAAACTGACACTTTTCGTTGCTTGTGGAGGGGCTTGTTAAGCTAATTTGCTATAAGGAAGCCCCACCAAAGTGTAATGCTTTTGCCTGGTTGGCAACATTCAACAAAATTCTGACTTTTTTGAGAATTTGGTTAAGTGCGGTTTTCATGGTCCATCGTAGTGTGTTCGAGGAGTCGATGGATCATTTGCTACTCCATTGCCTCTTCTCTATTAAGATCTGGAATCATATTTTCGACTTAATGGGTTTGTATTGGGTCACTCCAGCTTCTCTTTGTTTGCGTCTCTGCAGTTGGCCCAAGGGATCATTGCGGCTGAATGCTTTATGCAAGATAGCCTTAATGTGTTCTCTTTGGGGTATTTGGCTAGAGTGGAATAGTCATATTTTCAATGGTGTTTGATTGTCTTGGCAGGAATGTTGGAGGAAGATTGTTGCCACTATTAGAGCATATGCCTCATCTTTTCTTAAGGTTGGTGCGAGGTCCTTTTTGAATCATGATCTTTTTATTCTTTATAGGTGGCACTTTGAGGTCCTTGTTCTCATTAAAGGGATAAGAGATAAACAATTAGCAAGAAAAAAGGTGGTTTGGATGAGACCCCCCAAGGGCTTTTTAAGTTGAACTTTGGCGGTGCTTCTAGGGGTAATTGTGGGCTGGTTGGTGCTGGTTAGGTTATTAGGAATGAAAGTGGTGATTTTGTTCATGGTGGATGCCTTTTCTTGGATGTCGTACTAGTATTGATGTGGAGTGGGAAACTGTTGTTTCTGGGATAGCTTTTGTGTCTTCTCTTGGATGTGGATGGTTGGTGGTGGAACGAGATTTTTTAATTGTGATCAGTGGTTTTCGAAAGGGATTTTGTTCGAATTGGAAATATCAGTATTTTCTGGAGAAAGTTCTAGAGCTTAGAAATTTTGTTCGATGTTGTGTTTTCCCATTATCATAGGGAAGCCAATTTGGCGACAGACTTGTTGGTTAAGGTTGGAGTGGATCAGGTGCCCTTCTTGGTCCTTTTCAATGAGCAGGTTGTTTCAGGGACGAGGTTGTATAAGCCCTATTGGCTTTTAAGCCTCCTTGATTATTTTGTTTTGTCTTCACCTTGGGCCATGTGGAGGCCTTTTGGGAAGTGTTGAAAGGTCATTATTTGGAGTTAATGCATCTTTCTTTTATCGGTGTACAGGGGTGGCGGCTTGGCTCTTGTTTGAAGGCATGTCTGATTTATGATTGTGTTGGCATGTATTGCTCATCTAAGCATGGAAAAGAGTGAATTTATGCTGTGGAGCTTGCTGTTTTTTTACAACACTTGTGTTTGGCTATCTATGGGTCTATGAATTGTTGTAGGTGTTGAAGGCCGGTGAGGTGGTGGCATTCTGTTGTGGTGTGCCCTACCTATAGCTTGATGGCATGATTTTATGAAATCCAAGGATCCCTTTTTAAGGGGGAAGTTTTCCCAAAGGCATTTGAGTTCTTTTTTTACTAGTAGTGAGTGAGCAACTCTTGGCTTTGTCAAAGATGTTTTGGGTGAGGTAGGTGTTGGAGGAGATGGTTCCTTGGTCGAAAGTGACCACTAGAGAGGATAGAGTGGTGCCAGTGGCAGAACATAGGATTTGGTTGCTTTGTATGCTTTGCCCTCTTAGTTCAGAGAGATGGATTTTTCTGTTGAGGAGCTGGGTATTTTAGAAATTAGGAATGAAGGGCTGAGAACCCCGGCCTCTTTGGGGATGTTAATTTGACAAGGAAGGAGATTTTAAATGTTTAAAGGAAAACACAAACAACTCAAGGCCTTCTATATGGATTTAGGTTGGGTGATTGATAAATTGATAGTTACCCACAATTGTGGGTGTTTGGAAGTTTCGAGTGTGTTCATGATTCCTTCATTGGATAAGGGCAATTTAGTGCAGGAAAAGAAAAGAGTGAATGTGTTCCATGGCGTGAAGTTTCTGTCGCTAGATTCAGTGTATGTGGGCTCTTTTTGCAGGTGGTGGATTGGGTGGGAGGGAGGAAGTTGCTTTGATATGTGGCTGGGTGGGAAGGGTTGATTCTGCTGGAGGGGTGGCTGGTTGGGGTGCCTGTGTGTAATGCAGTGGTGTGGTCTTGTTTTTTGTGGGTGGCAGTCCTGTTAGTTTTTGGTTGCTGGTTTTTCAATTTTTGCTTTCAGCTTTGACTGGTATGGTTGTTTGATTGTAACTATTACTTTTTAGTTTTTTGTGGGCGAGGGTGCTTCTAGATCCCCCACTAATTAATCAAAAAAAAAAAAAAAGAGATTCCTTTAACATGCTTATCATTCATCTCTCTCTAAATATCAGCATATTCATCAATTCTAATTTTATTTTTGACATGGTGAGGCTGAGGCCCTAAACATAGGGCCGTGCTTATTAGCTGTCCGAGTTCATGCTTGGCTTCTGGTGACGATCTCCAACAGGGGATACACACTGGTTGTCTTCAGGCAATATAGGCAGGCTAGGGATTGCACCTAATTGTGGGGCAAATAACCCCAGATTTTGGAGGAAGTGTCATATCCACAACTGAAGCATTGACAACCTTTCTGGGAAGAAGTTTCCATGTGGTAGGTGTTTTATGCAGAGCCATTCTGTTGCTTCTTATCTTTACAAAACCTGCAAAATAGAAACTAATGCAGCACATTAAAAAGGCTACAACCAAAGGGGTCAGAACTGTTGTTTATCATTTACAAGCTAATGACAGAAGATAAAATTTTATTTTTGTTTACACCACCACAAAACACTGGTTTTTCTTTAAAATATAGTCAGATAATTACAGCTGAGGAAAAAGAGCCTCAAAATGAAGGGCTCTGTCTTCCCCTTGTTCTCATTAACCTCTAAATACTTCTGAAACACGTTAAAATCCAATTACTAATTTTAGAACATGAAAAATAACTGCCCTCTATAACCACGCTATAATTTTTCTCAATCACTTTGAATGGGTGTGCTGATTGGATCTGCTAAGTGTCCTGAAAGTATGATGTCTGTTATCTTTGTGTGGATTGCAGGAATTTTTAGTCTCCTTCAAAGCAAGTCCGTATTCCACTCCCAGACCTATTTTTATCCTTCATCTACTTCATCTATCACCTCATCAAGTTTGGCAATGTCAAAGGTTCTCATTACAGATTGCAGGTATTGCTGCACATCTTTAACACCATGTGAGCCCTTTTCTGCTGATGTTTATTCCTTTCGTTTAACAAATGGATCAATATCTGTGATATGGAGATCCTATTACAACTATGTAGTCCAAGGGTGGGCCTGGCCATTATGATTAGTTGGCCAAGGTGTAAGAAAGGATAATTCAAGATGTGGGCCTGGCCATTATGAGTGAGCATTCTGTGCATGAAGATTCTTGGTGGTAGTAGCCACCTAGATTTCCTAGCTGCATAATAGGGTGCTTGTATTACTCTTCTCACAATTGTATGTTGGCTTGGAGCAGTGCCTCTTCACCATCTTGTTGTTGAGCAGCCCTCCATTATTATTCTTAGCTGTTAGTATATTTTCACATGTCCGTTGCATCATATGCAAGTGCATGGTTGGTGCTATATATTGGTATCAGACCATGACTCATAATGTGACCTTTCAAATAGGATTTAAAATATTCAATTATTGGCTAGTCATGAGGATTGAGCCAATTCTTGGGCTTGCATCCATAGTTGTGAAAAGAGTGCTAACAGTGTATCTTCCATGGTTAAAGGGAAAAGTTCAAAAAAGTACTTAAGGTTGATAGGAAGAAGGTGAGGTGGCCTAGCAAAGTGCTGCATTAACATGGAAGCTATATTGGCAATATAAAGAACAGATATAAGAGCAAAAGAACAAATAATTATCAGAAAATAAGTTTCAGTCTTCAACATGCTTATCATTCATCTCCCTCTAAACATCAGCATATTTCTAATTTTATTTTTGACCTGGTGAGGCTTAGGGCTCAAAGCCTCAAACACACGGCCATTATTATAGTGTCTGAGATTATGCTTGGCTACTGGAGATGATCTCCAACAGGGATACACACTGGTTTCCTTCAGGCAATATAGGCAGCCTAGGGTTTGCACTCAATTGTGGGGCAGATCTCCCAAGATTTTGGAGGAGGTGTCATCCACAACTGAAGCATTGACAACCTTGTGTTGCATTCTACAACAGAGTCAGTCCAACACAACATCCAAATTATGTAGAAGTCTCTTTCTGGGAAGAAGTTTCCATGTGGTAGGTGTTTTGTGCAGAGCCACTCTGCTACTTGTTGTCTTTTACAAAACCTGCAAGTGCAAAATAATAACTAATGCAACACGTAAAATATGATACACCTGAAAAGGTTGGAACTGTAGTTCGTTATTCACAGATTAATGACAGAAGAGAATTTTTTTTTACATAAACAAAACACTAGTTTTTCATTAAAAATATACTCAGAAAATTACAGCTGATGAAAAAGAGCCTCAAAATGAAGGGCTTCATCTTCTCCTTGTTCTCCCTAAACTCTAAATACTTCTTAAACACATTAAAATCCTATTATTAATTTTAGAACATGCAAAGTAACTGCCCTGAATTTCTTACACAGTAACTTAGTATTCCTATTTCTCTCTTTCTCAACAATTTTGAATGGTGTGATGATTAGATCTGCTTAGTGTCCTGAAACCTTGATGATGTCCACTATTTTCATGTGGATTGCCGGATTTTTTAGTTCTCCTTCAAAGCAGATCTGTATTCCACTCCCAGCACAATGGTAGACTGTTTTTATCCTTAACCTATCACCTTGTCATTGTTGGCAATGTCAAAGGTTCTCATCACATATTGCAGGTGTTGCTGCATACCTTTAACACCATGCAAGTTCTTCTCTGCTGCTGTTTATTCCTTCCCTTTAATAATGGACCAGTATCTGCGATATTCTGATCCTATTACAACTATGTAGGTCCAAGGGTGGGCCTGGCCATTATGAGTAGTCAGTCAAGGTGTAAGAAAAGATAGTTGAAGATGTTTTGTATTCCGTGCATGAAGATCCTTGGTGATAGTAGCCACCTAGGTTTCCTAGCTGGGTAATAGAGTGCTCCTATTACATATTTTCACTCTGTTTTGTCATTTGCAAGTGCATGGTGGGTTTGCTATACTGGTATCAGACCATGAATTACAATTTGACCTTTCAAATAGGATATAATTATTCAACTAACAGCTACTCATGATGATTGAGGCCACTCTTGGGCTTATATCCATAGTTGTGATATTTTCAGGATACAAAATAGCTATTATGGAACTTTGTCTTACTGTTTCACAGATCTCCATGCCTCTTCGTGAGTGTTTCATACGTTTGGTAGCAATGTCCATCTTCTCCTTCAAAATGTATGCTCTCTTGGAATTCAGGGTCTGTGGGATGGGCCCTTCTTGCGATGCAGATTGCTTATCTTGAACCTTTTTTCAAAACAAGACTAAGACCAGACAAAAAGAAAGTGAAAAAATGCATTCCTCAGAAACAGTTCCAGCACAACTCAGGTGGATTGGGCTGAAAAATAGCAGTAGACAACAAACTCAAACCCTAAGGTTCACAGAATTCCAAAAAGGATTGTGAAACCAAAGCTGCTTGGGTTATAAAAACCTCCAAAAAACAGAGATACTAACATCACCACACCTCAAAGGTGAGTTGGAGCCTGGAAGAAAGTTCATGTTACAAATTACATGCCCTAAAAGCAAGGGAATCTGATATAAGAACTGAGAAGCCAAAACTTTCTGAGTCTGAAATAATTTCTTCATTCCAGTAACATTCAGATGGTTGATCACCATCATACCCAAGTCCAGGGGTATAAAGATCTAACATAGACTTAGCAGGTCCCAGAAAAAAATCATCTAAAAATATCAGAAATACTTTTAAAAAAGATTCACGAACTGAAAACGCCAAGAAAAATTACCCTCTTCAGATTGTCCGAGGAAGGGCAAGAACCACTGATGAAAACTATAGAGAGCTAACACACTTATTTTATTACAGTTTTAATAGTGGCAATCTCTTTGCTTCATTTCTTCCAAAGATAACTGTGGATCTGTAGAACTCCTAATAAAAGTAGTCTTATTGCTGAATGATTGAGACTACAGAAAATAATATTGTCTTTCACATATTTATCTTTCATACAATTTACATCAACATCCAGGTTAACATGTTTCAGGGTATAGCTCCGAGCATTCTGCTGCCTGGTCATTTTCCCTCCTAATTTCACATGTCCTGGAAATGAGCTTGTCTCACATATCATTGCCACCTTGGAAATTTCTCTAGAGTTTGAAGATCTTTCTGTTAATGAAAACTTAGGGCCTGTTTTTTTTGGGCAGTGGAACACCCTCCCTTATATTGCTACATTCTTTGGGTTTTCAAGGTCATTGGGCCTTTACCATATCTTGGAAGAAGCCTTTACACTATGAGCATGCGCTTTCAGGATTTGAACTTGGATCATTTGCAGAATAATTGCTCTAATTTGCCACTAGAGCAGAATGCGACGTACTTTTGAAGATAAACCTTACAGTCCATACCAAATATCAGTTTCCTGATCTTATGAGGATTAAGGTTTCCATTTATTAATGGTATTCTTAATATCATTAATTTCTCCAATGTCAGAACCTGAGAAGATATAGACTAACTCCACCAATATTCATCCCAACAGCTTTGTTAGCCGTAATGTTCACTCCAAAATTACTCTGCCTATAACAACTACAATTGTAAATCTAAGCAAATTTGCTTGATAGGCATATGACCCTTTCTATTATTGAGTTTAATCTTCAATGGTTGCATATTCCCTTATTCATAACTCCATTACTATGGCAGAATCACCTTCCACCAGCAGCTTGTCCAAGTCAATATCAGTCACTTTGATTAAACCTCTGACAAGAGCCTTAGTCTCGGCCACATTATTTGTACTGATCCCAAGATGAAGAGCATTTCAAGTTATAAGATTTCCTTTTTTAGCCCGTAATGAATCAGTCCCTTTGTGATGTCACCTCAAAAATGAGACCTCTTTTTTTTTAAAGAGTCTGATAATGAGGCTATCACATGTAATTATCCAAGCATGAAGCTTAATATCTATCCCTTAGTGTTTGATTTATTCTACACGCTATTGTTTCTCTTGATCAAGTTTTACATTTCCTTACCGTAGATCAACAAATAGTTTCAAGACTTAATTTCACTGTGTCAGGTTTATCATAATAACCAGAATTACTTCATGTAGCAGTTTTATACATTGATCCCTTCAAGGGAGTTGAGTGACATTTACTTATGCAAGTCCTTATTACTTAGGTAATTGGAACTTTCTCTTCCCTTATGGAAATTAGATTTGAGATGATCCAAGAAGGCATTCAATCCCATTTAGGAAGTTATCTCCTCAGATAACCTTCTAGAATTTAGTCCATCATAGATCAAGACTTAAATCTCCTTGAATCTTTTACTCTAAGGGACTTCTTGTCTCATTAGATATTAAGCTTTAAGTCATTGTCAACTATAATATGCTATTTTTCCTTAATTTCTGTAATAACTTCCTTTTCTTGTTTATTCAATATGGGTAATTTCCTTAATGTTAATCATATCACAATTTGAAAGAAAAGACTTAGATTCAATGCCTTAATGTATATTTACATTGCTAGATTCTACTTAAAAACATTTTTCAAGGAATATACAACCCCTCACTGTAACAGTGGGTTCAATCTGAGATTGCCTTTCATAAGTGCTTATATTAGATCTTGCCAAGATTCATGCTCAATTGGTTCTTGTTCATAGCTTGCATTAATAGTACAGTTTAAGATTTCAGTTGCCTTAAATCAAATATCAAACATATAGATCTTGCTCAGCGAGCAACAGTCAACCTAGCTCTTTTCTCTTTGTAATATAAAGCAACTCTTTAAACAGGAATCATAACAATAGACTTTTATAAATAAACCCTTCTTCATTGCCTCAGCAAAATCAATGTACCTTTCAAATATTGACACTGTTTCACATTTCCATTTTCATTCCAAATCATAAGATTATAGGACTGTACAGTGCCATTTAAACATACAGTTCAAGTCCAAGATCTCATGTCATTAGTCAATAACAATGATATGAATAACTATCACAGTTTCAGCATTCAAGGGCCATACTTGTTCCATAGTTCCTTTCAAGTAGTCTCAATAAAGATATCACAACATTGACTTATCCTTTACAATTAGGCTTGACAGCCACCATTGATAGAATTTTTCCAAAGGAATTACACCTAATATTTTAACAGACTTCTGAAGTTATAAACTTCTTCTTCAAACTGAGAGCATACAAAGAAAACAATTTCAATTCCTTGGCCTTAATCATAGTATGCAACAGTCATCACCCTTTCCTCCAAGTTTGACTCCGATAGCTCTGAACTCTTATCACACTTTTGTGGGTGGGGATGTAATATGCACTCAACCAAAGGACCTCCACCCAGTCCCTTTCCTAGGACTGACAAGGGTCCAATTACCACAATGCAACAGGGTTGGATGAACACAAGTGACACACACACTGTGACTTGTGCATTGATTTCTTTTAGAAGATCATCATCATAATCTAGTCACAGTCAGAATCCATGTGGACATCTAGTGAGATAGACATGGGTTTTGATCAATCAAACACTAGGTTAGAATGGCCTTGTAAATCTAAAGGAATCAATGATCAAGTCTCAACATAGTAAACCAATTATAATCACAAACCAATACAAGTTACACATCATTGAGTTTGCAGCATCAAACATCAGAGAACCTTCAACAGACAGTCATAACTTTAACAAGAATAACATTCCACTTTGCATTCACTACCCCTCTAACTTCCTTGTCACTTCACAAGCTTCTACACAATTCATAGTACAAGTCCCTTTTCCTGACTCATAACCCTACTGGACTTTAAACTTAGCAACACAAACTTTGTCACAGAGGGTTGACTATGTAACTGTCAAATATCACAAGGGTGTTAGTCGAATTCTAATAGTCTGTCACAGTGACCATACCCCTTTCTCTAAGGTTAATACTCCTTTAAGATATCCAAGTTGGGGTCCTTACCAATTCAACAATGAAACTAGGGTTTAATACCCAACTTTCAACAACCAAAGGCAAACCCTGCTAGCACAGAGAATAAAGGATAACCCTTACAAAAACTTCAATTACACAATATATCAATACCACAGTCAAACCAAGTATCACAGTCACCGTACAGTAACACTATCTTCTTGATAGCACAAATCTCTAGGAGACAGTCATCTCCTTATAAAGATAATGACTTAGCCCACAACTCTTAAGATCAGATTCTTCATAAAATATCCATGACAGGGTTAAGGATCTAAATACCCAGCACTGTGTATACAAAGAAAGCATTAAACTCCCACTGTCCTAAAATAGACAGCCCAAACCTACATCTGAATTTATAGTTTCTTTCAAGATTTGGTAATTGGTACAGAAACATACCTCTTTGAAATGAGGTGATTTCAATGAGTATACCGAACCTCAAAATAACTCTAAACAAACACTTGAACTAGGTAACCGAATATCACACAGAAAACTTTTTTATTTTTTATTTTTTTTATTTGATAGGTAAGTTGGGAATTTTTAGCCTGGCCCAAGCTAGGTGAGGCCACAAACTGGGGACCTCATCCCTGGCATGAACACCTGCATTAATGCTAGAGGATCAAACCCACAAGCTCAATGGCCTAGTGAGGGTTTGAACCAAGGCGGCAAGAACCACTTTGGGCCCAAGGCAACAACAACCACTCTGAGGATTCAAACCTGCGAGCATGATAGCCCAATGAGGGTCAAGTGGGGGTCCAAAGCTCGCGAGCTCAGTGGCCCAACGGGGGTTTGAACCTTTGTAATGTGCCGTACGTGTTTGTGTATTTTTAAAATCTTTTTATGTGTTATTTTTAATTTTTAGTGTGATCTTTCAGACTAGAGAGAAGATGCAGAAGGGGTTCAAGTTTTCCTGCAGATGTGTGTTGCCGGAGCATACAATAGATAGCATATATGGAAAACCCAGAAAAAATACAAGGAATATGAAGAAACTAGTTGATACCCAGATAGCAAAATGGCCAACAAACAATTACTAACACATACCCATGTTGAGATTTGAAACTTCATACAACAGTTGTTTCCGGACCAGCAATGGGTATGGCTGGAAATACATCAGAACTCCATAGAATATTATGAAAATGTGCATACATTGATATCAGCAAAGAAGAGGGCTCACAATGCCTCAAAGAGACCAAGTAAGAAGCTGCAAATGAGCAAAGAAGGCCCTCTGGATGACCCACGTCCTCACTGGCAAGGTACGGCCATGGTTGAGGTAGAAATCTGCAACCAAATCTCTGAAAAGCATTCTAAACTTCGCTGTCACAGATCTGAAATCATCTCCATAGCTGGGCGAACAGGTTTTGATGAAAGATTAGCAAAGGGAATACACAAATCTGCCCACACTAACATGTACGGCTAGGCTGATGGTACGACCAACAAGTATATTCACCACTGAGCAATAAACTATGCCCAAGCACACTAGAAATCGCCTCTAACTCCCCTAAAATTAGAACTCAACCATACTAGATGAAAGATAGATCATATCAGCGCAAGAAACTTCTCCAAATATCCCATTGCAAGCACCAATGTGAATGCTGAATACATCCACCGACAATGGCACCTTTGGGTGGTATTACACACCTGTAGAATGCTGTCACTAATGGAGGTTTTCGTCTCCAAAAGCCTGGTTCGAAATGCTCAAACCCTCAAACCCTAGCAGAGCTCTCACAAGCAAATATCATAAAGCAAACATATCACAAATGAGCTCCAAAACCTCTTTTTATTTCCCCTCCAAGATGGGCGTTGGGCATTAAGGAGGGAAATTAACATTTTAAAACACTTTTATTTCCCTAGGGAAGGGTGCCCATGGTCACAACTTAAAGTTATGTCTTCATTTCTCCTTAGTCACTTTTGCACAAATATAATAAAGTTCATATTAATATAACATTAATAAATCTTCGGACTTTAAAATAAATATGAAGACGGTGCCGGAATTAAGAGATCTATAGCTCGTCGGAAAGCCCTCGATGAGAAATCCGATGCCACTCTGAAAATGCCAAACCGACGTTGACCCCGGACTTACTAAAAATAGTAAGTATTGACCAAGAGCAATCTGAGCCTCTTAGAATGTGCCAACTGGATCCACTGAATTCGAACCACAATTCCTCCATCGACACAAACCTCCAAGCCAAAACAACCACGGTTCCCTAACCAAGCTGCTAGTCCACGGGAACTTTATGATGGACTAACCATGTGTCGAGAAGGGGACATTACAGTCCGCCCCCCCTAAGATTGCTTGCCTCAAGCAATCTTAGATCAGGATGCTCCAGAATCTTCTCTCTCCCACGTAGCATTTCAACTAGCAGGTTCTTCCATTTAACCAGGTATTCTTTGATAATCCTCCTCAAATTACGTTCCTTGGTGTCTATTATGGCCTCGGGTACCAGTATCAACTTCCCCTCTTCATCAAGAGGAGGCAACTCTACGGATGGTGTCACATTATGCCCCAACGCCTTCTTGAGGCGAGATACATGGAACACATTATGTACCCTGCTACTTGCTGGAAGCTCCAATTCATAAGCCACTTTTCCAATCCTCTTGGAGATCCTGAAAGGTCCATAATACTGTGGCTTCAACTTCTTTGCCCCACTCTTCTTGAGAGTGGACTGTCTATAGGGCTGCAGCATGAGATACACCATGTCACCAACCTCAAAAGATCGCTCAGTCCTCTGATGATCTGCATACTGCTTTTGCTGGTTCTGAGCCTTCTGTATGTTCTCCTTCAAAGACCTCATAATGTCTTGACTCTCTTGGAGAAGGTCTTTGGCCTTCGGCACTCTGCTATCACCAAACAATAAATCAACAAAGCTCGGTGCCTCATACCCATACAGAGCCATAAATGGTTACATCTGAATAGACATGTTGTATGTGGAATTATAACAGTACTCTCCCATGTAAAGCCACTTAACCCATGCCTTTTGCTGCCCTGAAACATAATTTCGGAGGTATCCTTCCACCCATTTGTTAACTATCTCCGTCTGACCATCTGTCTGGGGGTGGTAACTCGTACTGGGTGTGAGCTCTGTCCTTGTTAACCTGAAGAGCTCCTGCCAAAAATTACTAAGGAACCTGTTGTCCCTATCACTGACAATGTTCCGAGGCAACCCATGGAGTCAAAATACCTCACGGAAGAACAACTCTGCAACCTGTGTTGCAGTGAAAGTGGTAGGGATGGCAAAGAAGTTTGCATACTTTTTCAACCTGTCCACTACCATGAAAATGCAATCCCTACCTTGGACTTTTGGTAAACCTGTGATAAAGTCCATAGAAATGCTATCCCACTTCCTCTCAGGAATGGGTAGGGTCTGCAATAAACCTCCTGGAAATGAGTGCTCCTGTTTGTTCTGCTGACATATCGGGCACTCTCTCACATACTGCATCACCTCTGTCTTGAGGCCCTTCCAGGTGAACCTCTCTCTAACCTGCCTGTAAGTTTTGAAGTACCCAGAGTGTCCTGCCATCAACAAGTCATGGAATGCCCTCAAAACTTTCTGCTTCATCTGTGATTCGGACTCCAAAAAGATCCTGTCCTTGTAAATGATTAAATCATTTACCACTGTGTACTTGTCATCCTTAATGGTACCATCAATTATTCCAGTAGCCCATGGATCCTTAGCATACTCAGCTGATATCATCTCCATCCAATCATCTGCAATGGCACCTAGTGCACACAAATGGGGCCTCCTGGATAAAGCATCGGCAACAACATTTTTCTTTCCCTTGACATAAACAATGTCAAAGTCATAGACCTGTAGCTTGCTGACCCACTTCTGTTGCCGCTCGTTAAGATCCTTCTGTCCAAAGAAATGCTTCAGACTATTATGATCTGTCTTCACTACAAATTTGTTGCCTGCCAAATACTGTCTGAATTTAGCCAATGCATGCATTATGGCCAACATCTCCTTGTCATAAATGCTGTAGCTGTGTTCCACACCCCTCAACTTTCTGCTCTCAAATGCTATGGGGTGCTTATCCTGCATAATTACCGTACCAATGCCTTCTCTTGAGGCATCACACTGCAACTTGAAGGGCTTGTTGAAATCTGGTATTGCCAACACAGGGCATGTACTCATAATCTGCTTGAATTTGTCAAAGCACTCCTGCGTACCCCCTGTCCAACTAAATGCATCCTTACGAGTCAAATCTGTGAGGGGTGCAGCTGACTGAGAAAACCCCTTCATGAATCTGCGGTAATATCCACATAAACCCAAGAATCCCTTCAGCTGAGTGAGATTCTTTGGTGGTGGCCAGTCCACTATTGCCCGAATCTTCTCCGGGTTTACCTTTACACTGCCAGCACTAATAATGTGACCCAAGTATAACAACTCGGTCATCCCAAACTCACACTTTGACATCTTAGCATATAAAGACTCTCCAGAATGCTCAGCACAATGTCAATGTGTTTCAGGTGCTCTTCCCAAGTCTTACTGTAAATCAGAATATCATCAAAAAATATTAGAACAAACCTCCTCAACTGCTCCCTGAAGACTCTGTTCATGCAAGACTGGAAAGTAGTTGGTGCATTAGTCAAGCCAAACGGCATGACCAGGAACTCAAAGTGTCCATAGTGACACCTGAATGCTATCTTCTCCACATCCTCATCTCGGACCCGAATCTGATGATACCCGGATCTCAAATCTATCTTGGAGAAGTAACAGGCCCCGTGCAACTCATCAATCAGCTCATCTATCCTGGGTATGGGATACCTGTTCTTAATTGTTTTCTTATTGAGTTCCCTGCAATCGATGCACATCCTAAGAGTCCCATCCTTTTCTTTATTAACACAACTGATGATGCGAATGGACTCTTACTCGGCCTTATGTGTCCCATAGCGAGAAGCTCTTTGATAGCTTTCTCGATTTCATCCTTATACCTTTTGGGGTGCCTATATGGAGTAGTAATTATGGGCTTTACACCCTCCTCCAACTCGATCACATGCTCTATTCCCCTGTCTGGGGGCCTACCTGGTGGAATGTCACTAAACACTTTGGTGTGTTTAGTTAGAAGAGCCTGTATGTCAGGTGGATACTCACGCTTCTGCTGCTCTGCAACTTCCTGCATCACCATTATCTCTGCTGCACACTGCACCTGGTCATGGCGAATCAATCTCTCCATCCTCCTGAGAGAAAAACACCTCAATCCACCATCTGAAATGCCTCTGAGTACATGTCTAACCCCATTCACTTCGAATTTCATCTCCATTGTTCTCAAGTTGAGAGTGAACTCTCCTATCTCATGTAACCACTTCATACCCAACACAACATCCATGTCACCCATGCTAACAACATAAAATTCTGACTGGAAAGTGTAGTTATTTAGCTGGATGGTCAAGTTAGGGATCCTCCTCGTGCAAGTGAGTATGAAGCCATCTGCTACCTTCACTTTGAAACCTGAAAACTCCTCTGTCTTCAACCCCCTCTTAGCAACCAAGCCCTTATCAATGAAGTTATGAGTGGCACCTGTATCTAGCAAGGTAATGCACCTTTGTCCACCCAATACTCCTCGAATCCTGAATGACCCCTCTCTGAATGCTAGAAATATGGGCTGTGGGTAGGGAGTTATCCTCATCCTTATTTGGAGCTTCAGATGCAACATCTATCCCTGAATCATCATCCTCTGTATGCTACTCTGAATGTGTGTCCGACTCCACAGATTCATCTGCTGAAAAGTACTCGATCTATTTTGCCTTTCCTTGGGCAGCACACTTGTGCTTAGGATCCCAAGGCTCTCTGCAGTGGAAACAAAGTTTCTTCCTTTTGAGATCGTTCAACTGGTCATTGTCTAGCCTGGAAGAATTCTTCTGTGGCTGGTAGCCTAAATCCTTGTGGAAAGGTCTCCTATCTCTCTCCTTATCCCTCCTATGTTGAAAGTTCTTACTTTGTTACTTACTCCTCCATGCGGACGATTCCATATCACGGGCCTTCTTCATGGCCTCTTGTAATGTCACAGGGTCTAAACCCCTCACCCATCCTCGTAGAGGATCAGACAAACCATCAACGAAGAGCATGATCAACCTCCTCTCTGATATATCTGAAACCATGACCGAGAGATCCTGGAACTCTGCAATGTATGAGTCTACCGACCCACTCTGTCTCAACTGTGCCAGCTCTTTGAACTGCAACTCGGGATCTTTCTTATCAAATCTGTCTATGAGTCTAGCTGTAAACTCAACATAGGAAGTAATCTGGTCATGTCCCAATGTCACCTTTCCATTACTCCACCACTTGTGTGCACTGCCCTCCAAGTGCAAGGCTACATACGTGATGGCATCAGTCTCAGGCATGGGGCTGATCTGTAAATAACTATCCAACTTCTGAACCCAAGCTCTCGCTGTAGTTTTCCCTGAACCATCAAAGTAGGGTAAAGTCATCTTACTGACTTTCTTTTGTAGCTCATTATTCTACTGCCTGTTACCCCCTCTGGGTCTGTGTCTCATTCGGAGATCTGAATAGTCTTTGAAAGTCATCTCCGCTTTAAACTCTGCACTGGAAGCCTGCCAATCTCTAAAGATCTCCTCCTCAAACTCCAACTGTGTAGCATCCCTTTCGGGCATCTCGTCCCTCAATATAAAGATAGGAATGACTGGTCTATCTGCAGCTGTGAGCTGTGTAGCATCCCGGTTATTCACCGAAGCCTCTCCATCACGATCTTTGTGTCTGTTTCTATCCCCATTGTTTCTGTCACCAATCCGCTCTCCATGGCCTCGGTCTCCATGACCTCGGTCTCTACGTCTATCCTTCTCATTCCTGTCTCTATCCCTGTCATTCCTGCCTCTCCCTGTCATTCCTGTCTCCGTTCCTGTCATTCCAGTATCTATTCCGGTCCCCATTCTCCTCATCCTCCTCCAACTCAGGAAATAATCAGCCAAGAAGCCGTGTGAGTGCCAACTGGGACCTGTCCAAACTAGCAACGATCTGCTGCTATCCTCTGGCCAAATCATTAAGGATATCTCTGGTGCTAGGCTCTCCAATCTCCCTGTCTCCCATGTCTTCAGGATGTTCTGAAAGCACACCAGAAAAAGGATCTCTTTTAGGAACTTCGAGATCTTCCTCACTATAAAATACCATCGGTTGCTCTTTAGTAGCTACAACCTCTGTATCGGTATCAAATGGATCTGTTTGTGGCGCTGGATGCTCTGGTTCTACCAACTGCGGATTGTGAGTTCTTTGCAAATTTCTGGTACCCTGTCTCTGTCTAAAATAATATCTATCAGCACCTGGCTGCATGTCTCATTCTCACTTCTGCATGTCTGTTTCAACCTCACAAAATGGCAAGATCATAGCTCTGATACCATTGTAATGTGCCGTACCTGTTTGTGTATTTTTAAAAATCTTTTTGTGTTATTTTTAGTTTTTAGTGTGATCTTTCAGACAAGAGAGGAGATGCATAAGGGGTTTAAGTTTTCCTGCAGATGTGTGTTGCCGGAGCATACAATAGATAGCATATATGGAAAACCCAGAAAAAATACAAGGAATATGAAGAAACTAGTTGATACCCAGATAGCAAAATGGCCAACAAACAATTACTAACACATACCCATGTTGAGATTTGACACTTCATACAACAACTGTTTCCGGACCAGCAATGGGTATGGCTGGAAATACATCAGAACTCCATAGAATGTTATGAAAATGTGCATACATTGATATCAGCAAAGAAGAAGGCTCACAACGCCTCAAAGAGACCAAGTAAGAAGCTGCAAATGAGCAAAGAAGGCCCTCTGGATGACCCACGTCCTCACTGGCAAGGTACGGCCATGGCTGAGGTAGAAATCTGCAACCAAATCTCTGAAAAGCATTCTAAACTTTGCTGTCACAGATCTGAAATCATCTCCATAGCTGGGCGAACAGGTTTGGATGAAAGATTAGCAAAGGGAATACACAAATCTGCCCACACTAACATGTACGGCTGGGCTGATGGTACGACCAACAAGTATATTCACCACTGAGCAATAAACTATGCCCAAGCACACTAGAAATCGCCTCTAACTCCCTTGAAATCAGAACTCAGCCATACTAGATGAAAGATAGATCATATCAGCTCAAAAAACTTCTCCAAATATCCCATTGCAAGCACCAATGTGAATGTTGGATACATCCACCGACAATGGCACCTTTGGGTGGTATTGCACACCTGTAGAATGCCATCACTAATGGAGGTTTTCGTCTCCAAAACCCTGGTTCGAAATGCTCAAACCCTCAAACCCTAGCAGAGCTCTCACAAGCAAATATCATAAAGCAAGCATATCACAAATGAGCTCCAAAACCTCTTTTTATTTCCCCTCCAAGATGGGCGTTGGGCATTAAGGAGGGAAATTAACATTTTAAAACACTTTTATTTCCCTGGGGAAGGGTGCTCATGGTCACAACTTAAAGTTATGTCTTCATTTTTCCTTAGTCACTTTTTCACAAATATAATAAAGTCCATATTAATATAACATTAATAAATTTTCGGACTTTAAAATAAACATGAAGACGGTGCCGGAATTAAGAGATCTATAGCTCGTCGGAAAGCCCTTGACGAGATGAATCCGATGCCACTCTGAAAATGCCAAACCGACATTGACCCCGGACTTACTAAAAATAGTAAGTACTGACCAAGAGCAATCTGAGCCCCTTAGAATGTGCCAACTGGATCCATTGAATTTGAACCACAATTCCTCCACCGACACAAACCTCCAAGCCAAAACAACCACGGTTCCCTAACCAAGCTGCTAGTCCACGGGAACTCTATGATGGACTAACCATGTGTCTAGAAGGGGACATTACAACCTTGGTGGCAACAACCACAATGCCACAATTTAACTGGCACACTATGCCATGAACGGCCACACAAAAACATTATTACTATGCTACTATCATCTGCTTTATTATTAATATTTGCAAGCTTGAATTTTCAACACACCAAAAATACCAATCCCCATTATTCTTTAGGGTTTCTTTTATTTCTTTCATTTGACCAAAATAACATCAATACCCAAAACCTTGACTTGCAAAAGCAATCAGCAAAAATCTTTCTTCTCTTCTAAGAACGTTGCCTTATCAAAATAGAAAGGTCAAAAGGACTGTGGCTTACTAGGAGAAGCAAACAATTAAATGTTATTAGTGAAGCTTGAGCAGTGATGCAAAATCCCAGTTTGGTTCCAAACTTCAATAGAGAGGTCATTCCTCCAATGAGTCCCCAAATCAAGTACCAAATCTACTCCTTACAGAAAACTAGAAATACTAAGGGATTCCCTGTGATTTCTTCCGTATTTAAAACAACCCATGACACCAAAATCTCAACCTTTCAAGATCAAAATGAGAAACCCGATTAAGAGGATCGGTAACCCTTTAATAAACAAAAAACCTTTATTGAAGAAACATCCAAGATCCAATGAATAATAATCATCCAAGAATGCAACTGAAGTTGCATTAAACTCAGCTTCTTGCATGATCAAATTTCAGCAGAAAAATGGGTAGAGCTTCGCCTATAGTTCAAACATGGAGACAAAGATGAAAATAAAAACTTCTCTTCAACTCGAAAATCTTTAACCTAACTCAAACTTACACTCAACTCATGCTTAGAGGTGAGTTCCAAGGTGATTAAATGTCATTACTTCCCTTTTGAGCAGATTGACAGTGCATTCAATGCAGTTTGGGTTCCTAAAATTCCAAAATAACTCCCCATCCAAAGTTTTTGCCAATATATCAGTGCATGACCCCATGCAAATCATAAGGCTCGACAATATTTAGCTTGGACTATAGGTTAGGCTAAGTTCCATACTTAGTCCTAGTTTATATTCCAAGTTAAATATAATCTTTAGTTAAAAATCAGCCAATATAAAAATAGATTATCAATAATAGGGACAGTTGATGCAGTTTTTGACACACTGACGTTCTTGCGAGCTGTGAAGTGCCGTAGGTTGGAATGGCAAAGGTTCCCCTATTTGGAAGGTGGCTAGCCTCAAGAGTCTTCATTAATTAATTACGAGGTTTACCAGAATCCCTCAGTTGGAGAGCACTTTCAAGGGGCTGCATTGAACATTAGGAGTCATCCATATGAAAAAGAGGCTTACTTAGTGCAAACAAAATACTATTAGCTGGTGTAAATCCTCAATTTCAGTTTCAAATGGATCAAAACATTGATTAAATTTGTTAAAACCATCACTTATTCCTCGAAATCAAAATTTTACAAATTGGAAGGTGAAAAGTCATTTATAAAATTTGTTCCAAATATCAAGAATCTGATCTTGATTTTTAAGGCAACAAGGTTTTACCATTTAAATCACAAAAATCTTTCAAATTTTATGCCTTTTATGATTGAAATTTATCATTAAATCCTAAACTAATCCTAATCTAACATTGATATGAAAAAAGATAAAAAGGAAAGAGGGAAAGGAAAGGGTTAAAGAGAAAAAAAATGATCTGAACTCATCTTCAATCTTTCCACACATTATTCTGTAAATGGACAAATTCAACTTGAAACCAATCTTTACTAGAAGTATAAACTACAAAAAGGTGTTGGCATGATTTGAAAGTTGCCAAGAGAAAGGCCAACTTCAATGTTGGGATCATGCGGTAAACAAAAGATGGGATACCACAATAAAGTAGACCCATATATCAACATTACCGTGGAGCATGATAACCACTTAGTTGCCAAAGGCTTGTGACTTGACCAAACAACAAGTACAATGTGTACTAGAATTAAACTCAGAATATCCAAGTGGTGCTATGCAGAAGGGTGTGATGCTAATTTTATTTGAGGACTCAAGGTGAGGTGCAGTATGCCAAGGATATGGAAGACAGGTTGAAGGAGACCCAAGAGAAAATTGCATAGGAAATTACAAAGTTATTTCAGATCCTTGGTCTTTTAAAGACAAAAGGAAGTTTGCCCTTGTTGAAGAATTGGCTTAACTAGATCACCGTAAAGAGTCAAGAATTTCCAAAGGAATTGAGCACAATGAGAAGGTTAGACTATGACCAAGAATTGGTGATTGATGTCACCATTAGTGGCTGGTCGATATGTGACATATCAATTAAAACTGACACGAAAGTCAATATCTTGACAAAAGATGCATGGATCAAAATGAGATGCATGACATTGCAGCCATCTCATAATATCTTATTCATGGAAAGTAAAACTAGAGCATAGTCTTAAAGAGTCTTGCATGATGCAAAGAGTAATATAATGGGGGCTGACTTAAAAGGTGACTTTGAGATGATCAAGTTAGCAGAGGAAGACAACTACCTTGCCTTGTTAGGTCAACTTTGGTGTTACAAGAACAATGTAGACATGTAGTTCAAGAAGAGCTATATGAGCTTTGAAAATAGGGAGCATTGACTGGGAATTCCTCTGGATGTAGGACAAGGATTGGCTTATGTTGAAACAATGGAGGTTAAGAACATTATTAATATTTTTGCTATTATCCTGTGACATAAGGAGAATTTACACCCGTTGGATGACAACACACTAAGCTGGGTAAGCATGCAATCGGTGTTCGATACCACAAGCAATGCTTGTGATTGATGGGTTTGAGAAGAATATAAGGTGACTGACAAACGCTGCAATGGTATCCACATCAAAAGGGCAGATATTCCTTGCACCACAATGCAAGAAGAGATAGAGTTGAATTCAGCCAAATCCGCTAAGACTAATACACACAAACATTCACAGGTTGTACGCACCAAGATGAGTACTAGTAGTCAACGAGTAAATGCATAGGTTAGCCAAAACATAGATACAAGTTCACCAATTAGGGAGCATGCACTCTAAGTGCATAAAACCAAACAATAGATATGCAAAAGGGGAGATTATGCAAGACAAGAAGGCCAAGGGAGCACTGAGCAAGTTGGTTCAAGCCAAAGTAGTGGAATGAATGCAAAAGAAATGCTTGTGCACACCTACTTTAAAATGCTAGCACAAACAAAAGGGGGGTACAAATAGTGTAGAAAAATGGACAACGCCCATAAAGGAGGTCATGTGCAAAACAAGGATGAGGTAGTAATGTATAGAAAGAGGGCCCAATACCAAGACCTGATAGACTTATAGAAGAGGGCTGGTGGAAATTAAGAATAAATCCACTGTTCAAGTGGTAAGGTCTAAGAAAAGTCAAATGAAATCAATAATAAGGTTAGCAGACTAGAATAAGTAATAGGTATGCGCAAAGGTGATTTTGTGCAAAATTTTGAGGGGAGAAGAAAAATCATATAGATTGAACAAGAGAATATATAGTATAAAATCTAGTAATAGTTATGGACTCAACATGAGAATAGACAAAATGATGAAAGGTAACTAGCTTAAAAATGTGAGTATGGAAAATAGTAAGAGAGAACAAAAGAGGGAAAACTTTGAAATAGTTGGCAATAAATAAATAATGACTAGGTAAAAAAGGGAAAGGATTGAGGACAATAGATCTAGAAGCAATGATGGAAAAATGCAGTAGTATTCCAATGAAGGAAGAGTCTAAGAAAAGACAAAAAGAGGTAGGATGTACACAAGAATCAAAATTGAGGAATAGAGTTTTGAATCGTGGAAGGACTTCGCGGCAAAAGGAGGCATGAGAAGTGAATGAAAAAAGACCCGAAGGACAAAGAATGGGCAATTGTACACAAGAGCCCAAGAATGTAGGAAAAAATGAATAAAGGGATGATTGAGATGACAAATATGTGCAAAGATTGAAGAAGTATGGGTGTTGCAATGGATTCAGAAAGTTGGCATGTGCGAGGGAAAAATCCTAAAGAGGAAAACTCCACCATGAAAATCAAAGATTGGTATGAATGTTGAAATTTGGATACAAGATGGGATAGACGTGGTAGAGCCGTAGATAGGGATGATCTCACCATGACAATGGGATGAGCTTTGTGAAACTCAAGGAGGTGGCCACAACTATGAAGTTAGGGAAAGATAGAGTGAAAGATATTGAGAAAAAATTTTATAAGGGGGAGGAGAAAAATAGGTATTGAAGTGAGGGTTTACACAAGAGCCAAGGGCCTTGAGAAAGAGGTTGTATGGCTTGTCCATATAGGGTCTAAGTGGGAATGGAAGAGGAAAGCCAAAGGGGCCTTGCAGTTAGTTCTATTACTAAAGCTTGTTATCTTGCTAAGGGAGTTTGGTTATATGGTCCTTGTTGAGGAACGGGCCATGGGGTTCAAACAAGTGAAAGTTTCGGTGGATTCAAGCTAGTGTTGCAACAAAAATTAGATGTGTTCGATTGTATCAATGATTTGAGAAAATTGGTGTAACTCCAAGGGCCAAAATCAATTGATTTAGAAGGCCTTGAGATGATCTACTTTGCTCGCCAACAACAAGAAGGCATTATTGAGCCTTCGTTCTCCACAAGGGGATCCTTGAGGGAAATCTAATATTGGAGGACTCCTCAAAGTGATTAAATTTGTGGAGGTTGGAGTTTTGTGTAGAGAAGAAGATGTTTCCTTTGCCCAGAGGAAAGAGAAGTGGTGCTTAGGAGTGCATATAGGGATCCCAAGGGATTAGGATCTCCAAGTAAAACAACTTGTGGCCTTTACCAAACTTCTAATGAAGTGTTGACTTGTCTATAGATAGACAAGATATTTAGTCTAGGGGGATGTTGCCTAGAAATATTGGCAATAGGGAAGTGAGTGCCTAGAGTGGATATTTGTGTTATAAGTGTCATAAAAGCTCAACTAGAGAAAGAGACCTCCTTGGGGTATTAATGAATAGTGCCCACGTGGGCGATGTGGTAGGCCATGTGGTAGGACAATCGTATGAAGTTGAGGAGGATCAACCTCAACCAAGTATATGAGAACCAATCCTAAGGACAAGTCTTGACTATGCAAATTAGAAACATAAAGACTATATGAAGCAGTAGGGGAAAGAAGAAAGAGGAGAACAATGAGAGCAAGGGCTCATATTTATGATTGACATCAAGCAATTGGTGTGAAGAGATAGTTACATAGTGTAGGAGTAAGAGTAGTGTAGTGTAGAATTGATCAAGAATACTTTTTGCAATATGCATAGGGGCTTGTAACACTCCCTAAATGTATATATATCTGTAAGACATATAATGAAACCCCTATTACTTGTTAATCTGTGTTGCGATTGTTTGTTGCAATTAGAGTTGACTTTGATGCCTTAATTGTATTAAGCAAAGGAGCAAAAATCGTTTGGAGAAAAAATCGGCAAACCAAAAGTATAAGGTTTTTTCAAAAAATTGGAAAAAAAATCGGGAAAAAATCGGATTAAAAAAAATTAAAAATTTATAAAATATTATATTTTTTAATATATATAATTATAATTATAGTTATATAATATATTATAATTATATATAATATTATAAATTATATTTTATAATTTAATAAAATTATAAATAATATATTATATAATTATGATTATATACAAATAATAAAATTATAACTTATAAATATATATTATATAATATATTATTTATAATTTTATTATTTATATATAAATTATATATAATATTATAAATTATATTTTATAATTTATATATAAATTATAATAAAATTATAAATAATATATTATATAATTATAATTTTTTTTTTGATACGTAATCATAGATTATATTATATAAAGTGAAAAAAGTTACAGTCCTCAGCCCTATCATGGCTGGCAAAAGGTTCAGACCATTATCCCATTCCAATCTATAAACTTATACCAGGTGACCACGCAGGGTCCGAGTTATAGACACCCATACTAAACTATAGACATTTACTATAGCCATGATTTAACCAGACATACTGAAAGCTTCTAATAAGCAAAAGGAAGCCAAGGAGACACTGTCAAACTAAACTAGCATACTCTTTAGCCTTCTTCCTGAAGTCATCCATCCACTTGAAGCCATCGACCTCCACCAACCCCAGCAACCTTATGATGAAATCCACCGCAGTCGATGCCTGTTCCTTCAGCACGATCAGGTCAAAGCCCTTGGTATCCAGGATGAACGGGTATATTTTTATCACTGCCCCAAGATCCACAAGAAGGCTCCAATCCTTAGGGCGAGGAATGCCGATACCCGGGCTGGCAACCTGCAAAGTTTTCCCCAAATCGCCAAGGTGCTCAGGACAAAAAATGCCCCGCATGATTATCTCCGCCTCTGTCTTCGCCATTTCCAGCTCCATCAACATTGCCAAGACCCGCGAGGAGATATCCGTGTCTACGCGATATCTCTCACCATTCTCCAAGAAATCCCTTCCCAGAATCAGTTTCACCGCACCAACCAGAAGCCCTTCTGACTGCCGCAACATCCTCTGCAATTTGAGATCGGTTATCCTTCCCAAGAAAGCCATCTGCCTCTTGGTGCTGACCAGCCGGATGGGAGTGTCCATCCCTCCACAGCGAATAGCATTAGCTGAGATGATGGCGACAAAGTGGGAAGGCATTGGCATAAGACTGAGAAAGGGTTTGCGGATCAATGGATACCGCCTTCGCAGATAACTTCCACATAGCCTGTCACCAAAGAATCTCGAAGGCTCTCTTCATAATGATAGCCCAGCTAAGATGTATCTAGACACTAAGGAGCGTTTAAAGCTATCTCCCATCGGCTCGTGCCGTCGTGGATCGACCTCCAGTCATGAGTGCCTCGGCCTTGCCACCCATGATGGTGTGGCAAGGCTTCCTCCCAACCACCCACATATTATATAATTATAATTATATACAAATAATAAAATTATAACTTATAAATATATATTATATAATATATTATTTATAATTTTTAATAAAATTACAAATTATAAATTATAATTTTTAATAAAATTACAAATTATAAATTATAATTTTATTATTTTATTATTTATATATAAATTAGAAAAATATAATTTATAATTTTATTATTTATTAATATTACATATAAAATTATAAATTATAATATATTATATAACTATATTATAATTACAATATAGTTATATAATATATTATAATATATAATTTTACATATATATATATATATGAATTATAAATTTATTAAATTACAATTATATATTATATAATAATTTTAATATATATAATATTTAACCCATAAGCTTTTATATGAATTATAAGTTTATTAAATTACAATTATATTATATATTAATATTAATATATTTAATATTTAAGCGATACTCTTTTATATGTGAGCATTATAGTGCTCAGAAACACCGTAAAAAAAATTCATGGCGGTAAGATTTCTAAACTCGTCGGTTTTCCCTATCCGCATATTCCTGGAACTTCCCCCCGCTGCATATGGTTCGTTGCAGCATTTAAACTTGCTAAATTTTTCCTATCGGCATTGTTATATTTACCCAGCCGTGAGCTGCCATGTTAAACCCTAAGCGTGTACGCAAACCCTAGTTTTTTGTATTGCTGGTCAACGATTTAATAGGAAACACGATTTAAACCAGGGAAAAAATCGGGATTTGTCCCGATTCACGATTTTTTGAAAAAATCGCGATTAAAACGCGATTTCTGCTTCTATGGTATTAAGCACTAACTAAAGACCTCATTAATATTCCACTAATACACTTGCATAGATGATCATGGTAGTAATTGTCCTTTTGCATGATGCCTTCCTATTCTTTTGTCTTTGAGTAAGTGGCTAACTAGGGACCCTGGGGAGTTGTTGCACCTTGGGTGAGCTTTCAAGTCCTTCCAAACTTGAGTGATAGGCCGATGTGGGGTCTCTCCTTTGTTGGGTGGTTGTTAGTTTGTGGAAGACTATGGGTATGGCCGTGTGCACACCCTTATCGAGAAGAGCCCAACATTTGTTGTAGGCTTTTGTGGGACCAAGAGTCCCTTCAATTTGGGAGGCATGATTTGAAAATGATTAGGAAAAAATTGAAAATATAGTTAGTTAAGTGATCAACTACACTTCTTAGCCTCAAGTTCTAAAGAAATGGGAAAATTGGTTTAGTTTGATGGTTTAAGGGAAAACTTGGAAACTTAGAGTCAAAACAAGGGAAGAATAGGTGCATTGGGCTTGTGAGCCACACCAAATGCAAGCCTATGCCAATCAATGAGTTAATCTATTGGTTAAGAAATGGTCTTACTATTTTGGAAATAGACGAAAATATCACACATGGATGAGGCACAACTTATTGTTTGAACTATTCCTTGGGCATCCTCCCCAGTTTGGTCAACATTCCATTTATGATGGGTAATATTTAGAAGGATAGTAAGGCGTACAAACTCCCCTTTTCTTCCTTGCCTAGTTCTTCTTTACTTTCTAGAAAGGAAGCAATAAAACAGTTTATTATCTAAACGATCTTACCATGTGTTTTTTATGACAAGCACAAATAGATAACTTAGGCAAGCTTCTTCCTTTAGGTGTTAGGACATTTCTTGATACATACTTTGATTTTTTTGAAGAACATTAGGGATTACCTCATTTTCAAACATTTAGCATAGGATCGTTTTGGTTCTAGATTCTTTGGCACTGTTTTTTTTTGCATATCATTCAATGCTTTTGAGATTGCAGAAATGGAGAAGCAGCTACACAAACTCCTTGATAATGGTAGGATCCTTTTTCAATTAATTTTCTTTAGAATGCATTGAACTTGGTGTTAAGATCTAGTCCTCTCACAGGTTTCTATCCTTTATCCTTACTATATCTACCACTTATAGGCCTCTCCCGATCAAGGTGCTAGATCTAGTCTCCTTGAGGTTTTATGCCTCGTATCCTCTACTAGATCTACTCTTTTCAATAACCTTTAAATTTTGGGAGTTACTTTAACTACGATGTTTTGATGAGTTACCATATGGTAGCTTCTCAATTCTATGTTGGTTTTTTAGTTATTATGCAGATTTTGTTTTCCAAAAAAAAACACGTTATCATGTAATACGAATATCTTGTAGTAGAAGCATTTGATCAAAATGATTCTTGCACTTTCAAATATTATTCTTTGAGAGCTTTCTAGAGAGTGGTCACATTCAACATTTGGTGCAATATAGAGGGATCTTCTGAAATTGCTATATTATATTTTTTCCAATTGCAACTTGGACAAAACAAGACGAAAATTTTCATATGTTGCAATCTAGGTAAGGAAATCAATTGCATAGTTCCATAGAGTCTCAGTACGGGGGAACATGTTTTAGGGATTGGGGAACCAAGGGCCTAAATTTGGGGACGGTGGGGGGACGATGGTTGTGGCAAAGCCACTAGCAAGGTTGAGGGGCCCATAGTTCTAAAAGAAACCTTTTTAAAAAATTGCTTTTTGATGTTTAGGTGTGGGGGACGACTAATTGTTTCAGGGATGTTTGAGGGACGTAAAGAAGTTTCCTCCCTACTAGTGGTGTTGGGGCGGCCTCAAGGAATGTTCCCTTGGTGTCCCATTGTCTCGGGGACGACCCCCTCCTAGAAATGTCTTGTTATTTGGGGGACGCATCCCCATGGAGCATTGATCAATCATAATCTTTTGCGTTGACATTTTGGTATCTATTTTTCTAGAGGTTTGATTCAAAATCATTGGCTGTAAAACATTGGAGGATCCTTTTGCTTACTCTTAAATCTTTTCTATGATGGCTTCAAAAGCTATAAGAGAATCCTTATAGGAATGTACAAGTATTTACAATCTTGCGTAGATTCCTTGCTAGTCATGTTGGCGCTCGTGACAAGATAATGACCATTTAGGTTGAGGATTAGACCAAGTTAATGCAAGAAATGACAAGTGTTCCAGGTTATGCTTTTGCAAAATCAACTTTAGTAAAATAGTAAAAACCATACAACATCTCCACAATGCTTCCACCTAGCAACATGACTTCACTTACACAACCAAGTTTGTCATCTCCATATCCTAGAGTTGTCAAGGAAGTCGATGATTCTCCTTTGTTTTTTGACAATATCCTCAATATCCTAAGCTCAAGGCATTGTACATTCATCAATTGATAAGCCACATGATCCATGGTGAAGACATTGTTTTGGAGACTACAACACTCCTACAACTTGATCCCACTTGTGAGCATGTCTACCTCTTTAATAACATTGTACTTTTCTTCCATGACTTGATTAGAAATTCAGCAAATTGACGATGAACTCCATATCATTCATCTTTTCCTCAGTTGATAACGGGTACTAGCCATAAGCGAGCTTCCTCATAGCACCAAGATGGACTCTTCATAGCTTCAATGTTGGCATCTTCTCCTCTTGCTTCACTATCACCCATAGATTTAGTTCGTAGCTTGTGAGGACACCAAGCAATTTCACATTGAATGATTCCTATGATAAGTTTATATGCCTTGGATCAAAACCTCACGGCCCTACAATTTAACCTTAGGACAGAGATATATTTGCTTGTAGACCATCAATTTTTAGAGCTCAAATATTAAGGTTTTGTTTTGTACTATATTTTAATCCTAGATTTTTCCACTCCAATTGAACATTTTGATTCTGTCAATTTGAGTACTCTTATCATTGGTCATGGTTTGCATGCATGACATATTCCTCTAGATTTGATTTTCTTCTAGTTCATATTGGAAGCTACAAAGTGGTTTTGATTCTTTGTTGAACTTGGGGACACTTTTCTCTAAGCATGGAGGAAAAGTCAAGATATATCGATATGGGCTAGTGCACTTTATTAAATGGTTTACATAGTCACATGAGTTTATTGTATTTTCTTAAATTTTTTACATATCTCTATGTATATTTCTATTTCCAAGCTTCCTTCTACATCCTTTGTAATCTGTATATACATAATACAAATGAATATACTGTTGGGACCTTAAAAAACCAGTTCCCAAAATGCATTATTTTGCCCCAAAAATCCATCAGAGTCCCACTTTGTGTCTTTGTTGAAGAACCCACCATTGATACCCGATCAGAGATATTTCCCATGGGTCTTTTTCAATAGGTTTCTAAGTGTTTGCCTTTTGAAATGCAAGGAAAAAACCCACAAAATGGCTAAGTCCCAAAATCCTAAGTGTTTCCTTGTACTTTTTGCCTTTTCAGAGTTTCGAAGTTTGGGGTTCCCTTCTTCACTTTGCCATTCTTGTCGGCTTCGAATTCCGCCTTGGTTTCTTGCAAAAACACCTAAGTGTTTCGGGCGTCAGAGGTTGGGCTTGCGGCCTTTCGTCTTCTTCGGAGCATGCGTCAACAGGAAGGTCTGACCGCCAAAGTCCGCCAAGGGTTATGGAAAATTTTCTAAGTATTGTGGGTCGTTGGAGGTCGGAGTTGCGGTCTGCCTTCTTCTTTTGGGCAAGCGGAAGGGAGAAGGCTCAGCGGCCAATCCCTGATGGTTTCAAAATTGCGCTAAGTCTTGCGGGTGGCAGCAGGCGGCCGGTTTCTTTTCCTCCTTCCTTTTGGAAGGCGGAAAGCGAAAGGCCCAATGGCCGAAGTCCAGCGAGCTCTTTCTCTTAAGTCTTGTGGGTGGCAGCAGGCGGCCAATTTCTTTTCGTCCTTCCTTTTGGAAGGCGGAAAGCGGAAGGCCCGATGACCGAAGTCCAGCGAGCTCTTTCTCTTAAGTGTTGCAGAAAGTGGGGGTTCTCTCTTCTTCCTCCTTTCTTTTCAAAGGTGGAAGGATGAAGGCCCGAGGCTCGACCCTCGACGCTCTTCATTTCTTCTATGTATTTCGGGGTTGGTGGTTCTTTTCTTCTCCTCCAAGGTGCATGGTGTAGGGTGGAGGCCCGACCTCTAAGCTCCGATTTGTCGGAGGCCAATAGACTGGCCTTCCATATTCCTCCCATCACTTGGGAACGTGCCAACAACCCTTGGGATCGCCATTAATGTGAAATGGGTGGCTGAAATCAATGTTTTTATTGCAGTTGGAGGGGTTGTTGGGGGTTTTCCCACTCGTTTCACTCTTAGGTCCACATTGAGAAGGCTATAAAGGTAGGATCAAAACTCTTTTCAACGGTTAGTCGCTGAACCAATTGTCTGGTCTGGAAGCGCTCATGTTGATTTTCGGGCATCAAATCACGTCGGTCTGGTCTGCAAGTGAAGGGATGTATTTAGCATAGTGTAGGAAGGATGTGTAAAGCATATCTGCCTATAGTGGAATGTCTCTACGGGAGTTTGTAATGATTTCGGCGAATGTATAATCGCAATTATATGTTTTCCCTTGCCACATTAATGGCACGATTGTAACTGGGGTTTGGAGGTGTGTGACATCTAAATTAACACAAGGCTTTGTATTTGCCATTCCTTTTGTTGCATATGAATCATTGTAGTTCTTTCTTGGATTATTAAGTATGTCCATTGCATGAAGGCCTATTTCTGACATGTATGTGATTATATGTTTGGTTCCATTGATCCTCTGCTGCGTATTTTCTTTTCTCCTTGCACTCTATGACTCAGTTGCCTAATGGAGTAGGCATCGGTCCATATTGGGGATGGATCAATCACTATTTTTATCAAATCCTCGTCCTGTTAGCTGTAGGAGTAGGAGTAGGTTTAGTTTAGGGTTTCTCATGCTGTTCATGATTCAATGTCATAACCAAGGATAAATCTGAAGTGATGCAAAACTGCTTTAATCATTGGTGAATCATGTAGATGTATGCTTGCACTGTGTATCTTGTGTATGTGAAGTTAAGTGGAGTCATCTTAGGGAATGTGATGAAATTATATTTGGGTGCAAATGCATAGTGCAGTAATCAGCTTAATCAGAGGCCTGTGCAGCCAGTTTGTCTTGACCTAGCGACAACTTTGGGGGTCAAGTGTACATCGGGTATGGCTGTGTTCGTTCGTTTGTGTTCTATTTCATGCCTCTAGGAATATCCCTCCTAGGTCTAGCCGAGCCTGAAATGCATAGGAGCATACCCACTCCTGTCAGTTGGCCAAAATCGCCCTTGACCTGTTGATAAACCTCTTTCAATCACCTTGACGACACCCCTGGCCTTGGTGATTGTGAAATGTTTTAGGGTTTTGGGTTGCAGTTATTTTGGGACCCAACATGTACAACAAATATAGTTGTGACAATATTGTGTGTTCTCTCTTATTGGTTCAATTATGCTCATCATTTTAAGAGTGATTAATTGTTTAGGGGAAATTTTCGTTGGAGATATTTTCATTAGTTCCATTAAGATTGTTGGTCCTTTCAACGTGGTGCTAGTTATCATAAACAATGCACCCATTTGTAAGACATTTTTATATTTGAGAGTAGGAATACTTGCATCTCTTGGATTCCATTGATGGTGCATAACTGGCACCACATGTTGGAGTAATTTGAAATTCAAATCTCATGGATTAGGGAGGTAATTGGTAGCAAGGGAGGTCATCAACTTCATAATCAATCATCATTATTCTCAAGCAATCTTTGACAATTCTACATGTTGGAGTTGTTGAAAGCATTGTTACTAGGTTCAAAACATTTGAGTCGTTTTGAGATGTCAAAAAAATCTGGAATCTTAAAAATGATTTGGAAAAATTTCTATGGTGATTGAAGATTCTGGATTGAATTGGACAAATTCGTCTAGTCCAAAACATCTAGACCAAAACGGATTTGATCCAAATCTGTCAAGATTTGGTAACTATAGATGAAAGTTGCTTAGACAAGATATGTCTCAAACTTTATTGTGTTGAGGCAGCTTTTGGAAATCAAATCTGCATTGCTAGATTTTGTGGTGATTGAGGTGTGGACCATTTGGAGGGAGCAATTTTTAGGCAAAGTCTCACTGGGTTGTGCATTGATGATTAGTGAGGATTGGTGGGGTGAGACTTGCTTGTATTTTACAAAACCAATAATAGAGCTTCTTTGGAGAGAAAACATTGACAAGTCTTTGTGGGGGAGGTAAATGATGGTGTGGATGTGATGGTTAGGACTCAAGAACCATGGATACATATTCAAGGAGACATCCATGCATGCAGAGATTATGTAGGTGTTATTATTGACAAGTGGAATCATGTGAATACTCACTTGCATGCTTTGACATTTGCTCTCAATCTCAAATTTTATGACGAGAATCTCATTACATCAAGGATTGGGAGGGGCCATGCAAGTCATGGCTGAATACATGAATATGTTTCCACATTCTCTCCAAACTACTATCAATGATTAAAATGACGACTTCTATGAAATGACCTTAGTATGAAATAATGGGAATTTCTTTGAAAAAGAGGAAGATTCGCCCCTATCATTATCATGTTCAAGACAACATGTGCTACTTCTCAAAATGAATTGCTTTTTTAATTTTGCCACTTTGCTCTCTCTAAGAACATAGCCGAGTCTAGGCCTTTCATCAAATAATCTCAATTGAGAATGTCAATGAGAAGGGTGCTTGTGATAATGTGATAGCTGCTCCACCAGGATCTCCAAAATCAATCTCAATTCTGGAGTAGAGGATGAGAAACCTTAACCTCCAAGTTTCATAAGCTTTCACTCCACTAGGCCTAATTAGTTATAGATTGCCAACCACCCTACCTATTTTATTTAGTTTAACCAACCAGTCAAGGATTTACTGAACCCTGGCCCCTAACCACCCAATTTTAGAAAGGGCAGCCCTACCTCTATATTGGCAGGCCCCTATCCTCTATAGTGGGGGTTCAATAGGGCTAAACTAAATTAAACTAAACTATAGTCGGGGTTGGTGGAAGGGGGTTCCATAGGGCTAAACTAAACTAAACTCTGCTGGTGGAATAGAGGACTTCAAACTCAAAGATATGCCTTCCTTGAGAAATTTGTAAGTGCTCCAAATTTGCAAACTGTGGTCATTCGTGTTCTTTCATAGGTGTCAAGAATTATCACAGCTTTGAGGAATTGGAGCACCAATGGATTCTTACATTAGGTGAAGTAGATGTTGGGACCATAGATGACAAAGGACTTGGTTTATGTGGATTCTAATTTTTGCCTTGTGTCTCATAAGGGTGAAGAACACATTAAAGGCCTTACTAAGGATATTTTCTTTTCTGCCCTAGGTATTAAAAAGTCCTCTTCTGTGCTTTGTGAGATTGCGACATCTATAACTTTTGTTAGAGCAGGGTCATGTTCAGGTTTTACATGGGTCACGTGATAATGATTTCAAAGACTTTTGATAACTAAGCATATTTTCTATTTTACATCTTGTTTTTTGTCAGTACACGTACAACCTGTTCTATGGATGCTAATTTTTGATAATGCATGTCATATATGGAATGCCATAAGAAGTTGAGTTTTACTTTTAATAGAAAGACATAATCTTTGTTAATTTTGGTGTGTACATTAATCAATCTAACATTAAACCATGTTTTTCTATTTGTTTTTAATAATTTTTGAATTACCAGCACTGTATATTTTTGTGGGGCAGATGGAACGGTTTACTGTTTTCTTGTGTTTCCATTTTTGTTATTTGACACATTACTCATTTCCCCAGTTCATTCATCTTATCTAGGGAGATGTACATATACACAATTTATATTTGTTGATTTGATTTTCCTTCTGTATAGGCATGTTACCCGTGGAAAAGGATTGAAAACTTTTGCATATTTAGTATTGTCAATGTAGATATCCTAATACAAATGCAATGAGGTCCTCATATAGTTCTTTGTTTAAAATCTATAAGGTATACTTTGGAAGATCTGAGCATTCTTGTTTTTCAATAGACATGATATTTCCGCTGTCCACATAAATGAATTTGAGTGCTTCTGGTAGAAAACTGTGTAAGTGGCTTTTTGTCAACATTTTGGATCACACTATGTGATCCATCGTCAGGAGAGGAAATCACCGTCCATGTAAATGAATTTGAGTGCTTTTGGTAGAAAAATTGTGTAAGCGTTTTTGCGTCAACGTTTCGAATCACATTCCGCAATCCATCATCACTTGATGATGAATTACTGAGTGTGATAGGTGATGATGGATCTTGGACTGTGATCCGAAACGTTGACTCATAAACACTTACACAGTTTGCTACCAGAAGCACTCAAATTCACTTGATTTTTTTTGTTTCTAGATAAATTTAAATTAATAACTATTGGTTGCAGACTTAAAATGCGCATTACAATAGTCTTCTATGTACACATTTTATATAATTTTACATATTGTTTGTTTTGAAGCCTCCCTACTATCTAGGTTCGGCTTTTATAAAGGTTTTTTAAGATCTTTCTCACAAGGTTTCATGAAAGATAATCTATGCATACTTTCCTTATGAAGTTCCTGCTTTGACCTCGATGAACTTGTCTTGCAAAGGTCTTGGCAGAAAAACAACACCCATTCAAAGTTATCCCAATATGATCAAACCATAAAACTTCTAGAATTTGCCTGCAACCTAATCAATGACAAATCACTTTTGTTGCTTTCTCTCATTATTCCTTAGCTAAAATAAGGAATGAGCAACACTAACAGTAACTGCAAGAATACTGCTTATGAAAGGCGATATTATTGGTGTAGAGGCATAATTGATGATATAAACTTCAATCTACTCGTCCATTTGTAATCACCATCAAATGTATCTAATATACCTTATGTATCTTTTGTCTCGGTACCTGTTATGCCTGGAAGCTTGCCATCTTTTTTGGAGATGAAATATAGAATTTGGGTAATAGTTTCTGTTTCATAACCCATGTTTGTCTTTCATGAATGGCTCCTGTCATACATGATGTATGAGCCGATTATGTTTTTTTGCCATAATGTTTTTGTGTCAAGGGATTGCAAGGCATAATATTTTTTTAAATCTGGTCAAATGTTCATGAATGTATATGGTTGTGAAAGTTGTTCCATGAATACTTATATCCCCTGAATTTTTTTATGGTGATTTTTGCATATAGTTCTTGTAAATTGTCTTAGTAATTTATCACCATGTACAAATTTTCTGGGAATCTTTTGACAAGTATTTATGTTTGTGTTATAGGGGTGCCCAATACTCTGAATGTGATATCAAACTTCCCCTTTTTGATCATTGGTGTCATTGGACTTGTACTTTGTCTTCGAGGAAATTATTTTGATTTAAGGTAGGATTCATTTCTTCCTTTGATTTCAGATTGAGATCATTGTCAATGTCTTTAGTGTTTTACAATTTTATTTTCCCATGTTTTCAGTTTACAAGGAGAAGTGTGGAGTTGGGCAATTTTTTATGTGGGAGTTGCTGCAACTGCTTTTGGCTCTGCTTATTATCATCTCAAGCCAGATGATGCTAGGCTTGTATGGGATCGTTTGCCTGTAAGCATTACCCCCGTCTATTTGCGGATCTGATTTTTCATCACTATATTTAAAAATGTATGAAAAGAATCTGTGGTTGATTATTTACATTTGGCAATGGTAAAAAATGTATTCAACACATCAAAATTAGGATTAATTGTGAATATATTTCTTGTAGAATATATAGTACTAGACATACCAAACTACTTGATATTGATGACTGTTCCTCTTCTGGTTTCTTTCTTTCCACATACAAATATTTTCTTCTACAGCGTTGTGTTTTTAAGAGAAACAAACTAGCACAGTAATTTTTTCCTGTTTCTGGATTTATACTTCTAAAAGCATATAGCCTAATTGGTTTCAAAGTTTGAAACATTCAGACAGGATCTGATGATCCTTCGTCAGTCCAATGTGTGAAATATATAAGCTGAATTTAGCAGTAGTACTGCCATGCCTATGAAAGCAATTTTCTTTCCTACTGCTAAAATATTTTAACTGATACTTGATACTTATTACTAACTATTGTTTTCAATGCTGGAAAAAAACATTCACAAATAACCTGTCATTGTGGAGCTCATTTCATTCAAAATTTTTTACTTTCCATAAGATCCCTGTCATTTTTTCAGCTGCTTCTTGAGTGTCAAAGTCTCCTCATTCTGGTCATCCAGCACCCACACACAATTGCAGACTTCATACGACAATTCTTCATAACCAGTCTGATGATCCCAATATGAGGGGAAAATCTCAGGCAAGAAGTGGATGACCAATTGCAAGAGGCATGCAATTAGCAATCTTTTGATGGAGTCTCTCTCGGTCCACATTATATACCCCTTCATGCAATGTTGCTCTGATGACATTAAAGATATTTGTCATGGACTGTCTAAGACAAAATTTCAGTCTTCATCTTGTCTTTTACAGGGTCTTTGCTTTATCTTCTAAGAAACCCTTTATCAGGTTTTTCAAAATTGAAGTCCTCTATCTTCTTTGAAATTTCCACTGCCACTTTGGTGGGCAAGCCATTTTCTTTGAACATTGTCTATGGGATTTCATTATCAGAACTTATAAACCATCCCATTGAATATCCTTTTTAGGTAGTAGAAAACTTGCCTTCCAAATTAAGAGAAGGAGAAGAGGAATATCCTCCTTGCAATTAGAAACTTTCATGAGAACAGAGGGTATTTAGAGCGAACCCTTCCCCACCTACTCCCCCTGTGTCCATCTCTGTTCCTGTCCCAACCCTCTGTGGTACCTGACAAACAACTTCCATCGCAACACCCTCTGATTCTCACCATGCTGGCTCCCAAAACTTTATCCGTTTTGGAACCTGAAGTATGTAGGTAAGTTTTACTCGGCAAATTTTGTGGGTAAGAAATTGGTAGGAATCAATTTTGCCTACAAGATGGTATTTGACCCCCAAATCAACAAAAGGAACTGTCTAATTTACATTGGTATCCTTCACAAAGACATTGATACAACCTTTTGCGGTGTCGTCCTTCTCGAATTTTACCCACTATATTTTGTTCACAAATAGTTCATCTTTCTTTGTACTCCATTGTGTGATGCATCTCATATTACTTGATATCCTCAAGTTGGATCTTGTTATGCAAATAATTTTGTTCTCGTTACCTTTTCTGAATCAAAAAATCATAGGTCCTTTGCTTCCTCTTGTTGATTGTAGTTGTACTCAACTTTAACTAACTCTATTCCACAAAACTGATGATGCGGGAGCACCTTAGAGGTTGAGCAATCTTACATCACCCAAAAAGAGTTTCCTATCATTTTGCTATGTTTTGGTTTGAAGAGTGTGTTGTGAGTTTTGTGTGTAGTTTTGGTTGTGTGTTTTGGGAGTTTGAGTAATCTACAATGTTATTGTGAGGGCCATTGGTTGTGATCTTGGTGCCACATACAAGCACACAGGCTAAAGAAAACTTTCGTATAAGTGTTGACAAAGACAAAACTGGCATAACCATCGAAGAGTGAAGTGTATGACCCCAAAGAGTGAATTGTTATGGCATGCTCGAAAGAGAGAAGTGTACGGTGAGCTGGAAAGAGAGTGAAGCTTATGGGTGGATGGAAAGAGAGAAGTGTATAGTTGGCTGGAAGCTAAAGCATTAGCTTTCTTGAAGCTTCAGTTACAACAGATTGTGCGGCAAGGAATGTCTTGATTCCCTCATCTACGGATTGTCTATTACATCACACTTCTTGAAGTTACAAACACTCTAGATTGTGGACATTGGGCAAGATTGACTTTTCTGTTATGCACATCATTGGAAGACCAAGAGTGATGTGTGGCTAGTTTTAATGACAAAGAAGCGAGGATGCATACAGGTGATGAGAGTTGGAGCTAAGGGTGAGAAATAGTGGTTCATAGGCATAATTGGGCTTGCAAAAGGGGTTAGATTGTAATGTAGAGAGTCTTTGCAAGTAGGTTGATTATTCTCATTGGGCTGGGTAGCATTAGTTGGTTAGGTTCCATCAATTTTGGAGCAGCCCTTCGGATGTACATTTGTTTTGCAATAATATAATGAACACATTTTCTTGATTCTTTACCATTCTTCCTTTCTTGTGCTTTTGTTGTGTAACTCTAGGCAATTGTCAGTTGGTTGTTGCTTTGACCCACTTGTTTGTGTCAAGTGGTATTAGAGTAGGAGCCAAATCCTATAAGTGAGAGCTGTTTGAGCTCCATAACAAAGTGCATTTATGCATGTCTCACGTTGCAAGTGGACTAGAGGAAGAAGAGGAATAGGAGGCAGCCAAGATGGTAGAGCATTGCATGAGGTAGACCTTGCTGACATGTTGAGAGCCCTTTAGGTGAGGCTCAACATCATGGTGACTATACAGAGAAGAGGCGGTCATGACAAAGGACATTAGTGACGATGAGAGAAGATACTGTTGCTGTTGGACATAGAGACCTTGACTTTGATGAGGAAGTCAGAACAAAAGATAGGTTTGCTAGAGCCATCAAGAAGCCCTGAAATAAATTGAGGTTCGATCTACCAACCTCTAAGTTGCCGGTTCTGGTACGGGTTCGGGTATGGGTACGAGGTTCGGGTACGCGGATACGGCAATTCTTTTTTATCTTGGGTAGGGTACAACAACACACACACACACACATATATATAATAGTTATATATTAATTTATAATTTTATTTATATATAAATTATATAATATCATTTTAATTTATTATATATTATATAATATATTATAAATTATTTATAATTTATAATTTTTTTGTTTATATATAAATTATATAATATGAATATATAATTTATTAATAATTATATAAAATTATTTATATATAAATTATATAATATCATTTTAATTTATTATAAATTATATAAAAAATTATAAATTATTTATAATCTATAATTTTTTATTTATATATAAATTATATAATATTAATATATTATTTATTAAGAATTATATAAAATTAATTATAAATAAATTATATAATATACTATAAGTTATTTAAAATTATTATTATAAATTTATATAACTTAATTATTTGATTTGATTGTTATTTCATCATAATGATATTTTAATATACCCTATTTGCTTCTCCTGTATATCTGAAGTATCATATCGGGACGTACTTTAGTTTTCATTGGGAGACAACTTTATCATCTTATTTATCTTTGCTGGTCAAATGCCGGAGGGATGGATTTGTCTTCAATGTGCTTGTTAACAATCTTTAAAATTTCAGCTGCTTTTCCTGTAAATCACGCATGTTTTAAAATTTAAAGTGTGGAAGGTGCCCGGGGCAAACCCCCCTCGCGTCATGTCCCTGCTCCCGTACCCATAGGGGTACGGTGGGTCAGACACAAGAACCTGGTATCTTAGACCAACCTACTAAGGTGGCTTAAATCCAGAAGAATTGATAGATTGGATAACAAAGTTGGAGAAATATTTTGAGTTTGAATCAATTGAGGACCCCCAAAGAGTCAAGAATGTGAGCACAAAGCTGAAGGGACATGCTGCATTGTGGTGGGACTTTATGCAAAGTGAACACGTTAAGAAAGACGAGAAGATTGTAGACTGGAACTGCATGGTTAGGAAGCTCAAGGGGAAGCTCATGTTGCAAAATCACATAATGGATCTGTTCAAGAAACTCCAAAATTCGTGCCAGAAGGAGGCATTTGCAAAACAATATATGGTGGAAATTTATAGCCTCAACATTCAAGCTGATCACATCAATGATGATGAGGAGAAAGTCTCTAGGTATGTCAATGGGTGGTGCATTTCAATTCAACATGAAATATATTTTGCTAAATATACATTATGTAGAAGAGGCTTACCAAGTAGCGCTCAGAGCAAAGAAGTTATCACGCGAACAAGGCACAAGAGGAAAGGGAAGAGGTAGAAAGAGTAAATTCAGAAAGGGAAAACAAGGTGCAAGAAGATAGACCTACATGTAGAAGGAAATGAAAAAATTAGTCCCGGGCAGAGCTCAAAAGGAGAGTAAACTTTAAGCCATAAAGGTAGAGGAGGTGACTTCAAAGGAACCTACGATAGATGCTCAGAGCAAAGAAGTTATCACGCGAACAAGGCACAAGAGGAAAGGGAAGAGGTAGAAAGAGTAAATTCAGAAAGGGAAAACAAGGTGCAAGAAGATAGACCTACATGTAGAAGGAAACGAAAAAATTAGTCCCGGGCAGAGCTCAAAAGGAGAGTAAACTTTAAGCCATAAAGGTAGAGGAGGTGACTTCAAAGGAACCTGCGATAGATGTGGACAAGTAGGTCATCAGGCATATGAGTGTTTGGAAGCTTAGTGAGAGCAAGGTTGTTTGGAGAAAAGAGTGCATGTTGCATAGGCAGAAGAGGAGAGTGAGGCAGAAAGCGCAACTCTAAATCATGGAGAAACTTGATAATGTGCAAGGTATTGCTCAAGTTGACCAAAGAGGAGAATGAACCATGGTTGAGGAAGAGCATCTTTTGCACCAAGTGCAAGTCAGGAAGTAAGTATTTTAAGTTGATAATTGATGGAGGCAACACAAATAACTTGGTTCCATAGAAATGGTTCAAAAATTGGGGTTAAAAGTTGTCACACACCCCACAACATACAAAGTCCTTTGGTTGTAGAAGGGACGATAGAATTGTGATAGAACAATGCAAGGTTGCATTCCTTATTAGAGGATACATGGATGAGGTATGGTGTGCTGTGATCCTAATGGATGTGTGCCATGTGTTGTTATGGAGGTCATGGCAGTATGATAGAAGCACAATCCATAATGGGTGGGAGAACACCTTCACCATCATAAAGGATGGTAAGAAGTTTGACTTGTTGTCAATGAAGGTGGAAGAAGATGTGGTAAGGCAGGTGAAGCTATTGAGCAACAAGGAGTTACTCGAGGAGTTGAGGAATGTGGAGGAGTGCTATGTAGTAGTGCTCGAACTTGTGTAAGAGAAGTTGCTGCACAACTTAGAGGAATCAGAGATTGCAATGTTTCACAACATAGAGATAATTAGTACTGAAATGCCAAAGGGATTGCTACCAGTGTGGAGCATCTCACATTGCATTTATTTGATCCCAAGATCTAGTTTGACAAATAAGGCACCGCATAGAATGAGTTCAAATATGAGTGTGGACCTCAATAGGCAAGTAGAATAGTTGGTGGAAAGAGGTTTGATCAAAGAAAGTATGAGTCCTTGCAACAAAAAAAGGGAGGCGAATGGCGAATGTGCACAGACTCTAGGGCAATAAACAAGATTACCATTAAGTACTGGTTTTCTTTATTGTGGATGGATGTAATGTCCCCATTTTTGGAATGGTCACCATTAGAGTTGATTTGGGCCTTTTGCCTCACTCCGAGACATTTGGAGGATATCACGAGCAGTGGAGATGATTTGTCACATTGGTATGTTGTCCTTGGTGCATTCATCAAGGATGTGGAGATTTGTCTTCCTCGGAGTCGGCCATTTGGAGGGCCTTTCATATGGGTTTGTGATAGAGTTTTGGGCTTCATGTGTTGTATGGATGCTACCATTACATCTTGGATGCTTTCATACGGAGGCTTTGTCATGGTCACATGGTCACAGAGATTATTATTCATATTAGGCGACTTGACATCATCACGGAGATTAGTACTCATCTTGGGCCATTTGACTTCATCATGGATATTGTTGATGTTTGTTTTTAGACAAGTCAACAATAGAGTAAAACACTAGAGTATCCCACTCTCTCTTGAATAAAGCTCTTCAAAGGCTGAACTATGTGATCCAGTGAAGTAACTCCAAGGTTCCTTTTATGATTTATGACGGGTTAACTCAGTGATTACATGTGATCTTGCTGATAATCACAAAGGGACTTACGCAGACTTCTTCATTCATTTAGCTTATCTCTCCTCTGAGTGTGGATGAAGTATGTACAAGGTTGCAATGATAAAGAAATGGAAAAAAAAAGATAAGGTTTAAAGAAACTATCTAAGGTCAATGAGGTAATGATGATGCATGAACAGACAAACTCCTTGATAAACCTAACTCCACTTCGCCAAGGATGCCTTACAACTACATGAAGTTGGTGCAATCTCCTAAGGTTCGCAAATGGTTTTCAAATCATGAAGGCTTATACAAGCACCCATCGAATGGCGCAGCTCAAACAAGCATCCACAATCGAACTTATGCAAATTATAAGGCTCAGACTAGCTTTACACAACACTTCATCGGCGATGAATGTTAAAAGCATGAGCTAGGAGTTGATCAAATATCCAATACATACATACATTACATCAATGAACTTCTAATCTACTTCTAATATAATTGAAACATCTCTTCATTCCATCGAAATACAAGAAATCATGTTACTCCACAAGATAACACTTAACACCAAACAAGTAGCTCCAATGTCTTTGCATTAATTTTGAAAATATTTACAACAATTTCAAGCCCTCTCAGAGAATTTTGAGAGTCTCTCCTATTCTACTCTAATTTCTATATGAACTACTGTCTAATTTCTAAACTACTACTTTTACAAATGAGGCAACAAGGCTTTTATATAGTGTCCAGTATTACAATGAATGGCTAGGATCAATTCAATAGCCAAGGGCTTAGATCATGCCACCTCAATAGGTAGTTACAACTTTCTATTTTTAGTATATCATAGAGAGGCAATGAAGGCACGTTTTCCAATGTGATAAGGTAAGATGGAATCATTTAAAAACATCTTTCACATAGGCGTCCCTTTGGCTTCTTTTATTAAATGATACATTGAATGCATTTAAAATAATGTGGCTGATATGATTGGATGATGATAGGTACTCGCCACATAGGTGCCACCTTGGCTTATTCTGATGGATCATCTTGTATGATGTCTTTGATGTGATTACTTTGATGATGAACACTTGAATTTGGGGATGTAACTTGTTGATCTTGCCTTAATCTTGAATTGTAAACTGGATGTATGATAGATGTTGCTCATCTGGTTTAACTTTGTGATGCTTCTTCTTCTTGTAGGATACATGATGATCTTCTCTGGATGCATCTCCTTGAAGAGTGTAGTAGTAGATGATGATACTTGATTCCTTCATGATTAGAAGTAGGATCTCTCTTGGACTTGAAGATTCAAGAGTCTTGAAGTTGAAATGGATGAATGCCCTTGCTTGATGTAGAAGTTGATGAAGTGATCTTGAACGATGATCCTTGAAGATGATCTTGCACATGAGGTTTCCTTGAAGTAGAGTGGATGCCTTAGAAAGTCTTGATGAAGATGATGTCCTTTGGATGGATGTCTTCTAGATGATCATGATGCCAAAGAATTCCAACACAAGGATGATGAAAGGTTCCTTGAAACTGCTACATGATGCCTTGAAGCTATGACTAATGAAGATGCATCTTTGAACTTGATGTAGGTGATGAAATGCTCCAACCTGATGATAACACCTTAGCTCCTGCAACACAAAGAAAGAAATAATATCAATCCTTAATCTTACAAAATAATCATTATAAATCAATTTCTAACCTTTCCAACCTTAAGTGCATTAGATGCCAAATTAGTCAATTTCTAATTATCAATCATGGCAATTTCAATCTCTTCTATAACTAGCCCACTGGATCAAGGTATTGAGATCCCCTTCTTTTAGTCTTCCAAAACACTCAGCACTTTTGTCTTGGGCACTTTGGATCAAGGAAGTGAGTTCTTCTTAAAAGCTTTCAAAATCAGATTTTAGTTACTCTATGATATCCCGTTTGGACTGCCTCCTACAAGGCTGGCGCAGCAGTTTAAAGATTTAAATCCTCTTACTCTCATTAGATAACCTCTCCAAAAGCTGGCGCATTGGATTACAATTTTGATTTCCCCTTCATTTAGGCGCTTTGGATAAAGGTTTGGAATCCTCTACAAATCAGTCTTTTGGCGCAGCAGATAAGGTGTTAGAGATCCTCTAGATGTTAGCGCAATGGATGAGATGTTAGAGATCTTCTTTGGGTCAGCACCTCAAAATGGCGCATTGGATCACAATTTTGAATCCTCTTCATAGGAGCGCATTGGATAGGTGTTTTAGTTTCCTCTAGGATCTTATGAAATTTGCACTTAACACTTAAAACCTGCCTCAAGCTCTTGGCGCATTGGATGAGACATTTGATTTCTCCCTTAAAATGCCTTGGATCAAACCTTTTACACCCTCAAAGGCTCGGCGCATCGATTGGGGTCTTAGAGATCTTCCTCTTAAAAGGCTTACAAAATTTGAATTAAACTCCATGCTAAAAGTGGATGATGAACTTGAATCTAATCCAAAGCTTCTTGAATTTTCAACCAAAACTAACCCCCTTTGGCGCATTAGATGAGGTGTAGGAGATCTTCTTCCATAAAATCTTTCAAAAAATTGGAATTTAATCCCTTTCAAATGTGGCGCATTGGTTGCCTATGTTAGAATCCTCTAGCAACATTGTAAAATTTGCACTTTAACACTTTAAAACCTGCCTCTTTTCTTGGCGCATTGGATGAGGTCTTAGAGATCTTCCTTGATGTTTAACCTTTTCTTCTCACTTACCTTCCATCAAGCGCATTAGATGAGGGTCTTTGAATCTTCCTAAAAACAAAATGCATATACCTTAGATCAAATTTTCACATCCTCAAAGGCTAGCGCAATGGATGAGAGGTGAGAGATCTTCTTGTAGTGAGCGGATTAGATGAGGGTCTTTGAATCTTCCTAAAAACCTTATCCTCTCCTCCTCCTTTGGCGCATTGGTTGAGGGGTAAGAGATCTTCCTCACTAGATTAGGCGCATCGGTTGCCTATGTTAGAATCCTCTAGCATTTGTGCTTTGGTTAAGGATTTCGAAATCCTCTAAAAACTTAGCATTTTTAAATCATCTTCTCCTTAGTGGCGCGTTGGATAGGGGTCTTGATTTCCTTTTGAAACTTAGCATATTTTTACCTTGGGCGCTTTGGATAGGGTATTCGAAATCCTCTTGATGTTGGCGCGGCAGTTAAGGTAAGTGAATTCCTCTTGATTGGTGCGGCGGTTAAGGTAAGTGAATTCCTCATCTTCTTCTCTCCTTTTGGTGCATCGGTTGAGGCCTTCAAGATCCTCTAAAATTGGCGCATCGGTTCAAGGTTCGGAGATCCTCTAGCTTTTGTCGCACTAGATGGGAAATTTGCGCCCTCTCAATACTTAGTCGTTTTTTCAGGGTCCTTGAAGGTAAAGGTATATTGAAAAATATATTTAAGTATTATACTTTAAATATTTTTCAATATACCTTTCAGGATGTTTGAGATAGGTCTCGAATCCACCGGATTTAACATGCAAAATCTAGAATTTGGAGGATCCACCAGATTTCAGACTTAGTCAATTTTTCAAGATTTTCAGGATTTTAGGCTACCAGATTTAGTCTTTTCAGGATCTCAAACATACATCAGGGTTGATCTCAAGAGTCATGAATTGGATGGAATTTGATCAAGACTCTTCATTATTGCAAGTTCATGTTCCAAATGAGACCTCCAGTTATAAAGCAAAATCTTCTAAGAGAGAGACTTCTGTTGGATTGACAGAGGAAACGAACCTAAGGCATCATCCAAAACGTCATGCAAAGCATCGAAACTCAAAAAAAAAGGGGGTCCCCATTTGCAATGGGGCGATGTGTGATTGGTCACAACAGATACTACTATTGACCTTGGGGCGAAGGACATGTTATTCACATGCCTCTCCTAGGCGCTCATTGAGAGATTATTATTTTTCCTTGTCAAGCGCTTGGTGGAATAAAATAATAATTAATTATCCTTGGTGGTGCCTTTGCTATTCTCCTGATTCATATCTTCAATTTGAATTAGGCGCTCCCTTGGGAAAAGGATACACTGCATGGGTCGGCCCTCTTGGAGGGAAAACTAATATTTAAACAAGAGCTAATTACCTAGGTTGGCCAGGAGGAGAAGATGAGACAAATTGTGTATATATATTTGATCATTTGGCATTCCAAAGGAATCATTCAAGCATCTATTCACATACAACTTGGAGAGCGATCTCTAGAGAAGGATTGTGGGACGAAAACCTCACTATCCTAGGAGAATTCCATCACGGGAATTCGCTTGCAATTCATTGTTTGGAGCAGAATAGCAGATCTGTTTTGAGGAACATTTTGTGGCACTTCTTGGAGAGGATTGTTCATCATTTGGGAAGATGACTGCCCTAGAGTGGAGCGCACCTCTTGGTGGAAGAGCGAACTGCAACTAAGGAGGATTTGGGCCTATTCATGATGTTTGCTGGCTGCTAGGGTTACAGCAGAGGTTTATTACAGCAGTCACCCTTGTGCGCCTTCCTTGGAGGTTACATCTCATGAATATTTGGCATATTTGGTATGTAATTCGAAGACAAATACAATGCTATGTAATTTGTGATTAGAGGCTGTTTGCCCTAATCAAGTATTTGATATTTTGGACTGCATTTACTCAGTTTATTACAGCAGACTGGTTTCATCTATTTATGAGTTGTTATCATGGTGAATGTTATGTGTTTCATGGTATAATATCTTCCTATGCTTGAGCGACCCATGCTAGAAGATCATTTGATGTTTGGTTATGCGTATGTGGCTGTTATAAGTGTAAAAATCTGAATATTGTCATAAAAATCAGACTTCCTTCACCTAGGGTTTGAGCAGAGATAAAAATAAAATATTTGGAAAGCCCGGAAATCCAAACTAGGGCAAAATATCCCCATTTGGGATACTACAATGGATGGTGTCATGGATTGTTTGAGTGGAGCCAAATACTTTTCGAAGATTGACCTTAATAGTAGTTGTCATAAGGTTAGGATTAGAGAGGGAGACAAATTGAAGACTACATTTAGGACAAAGAATGGATTGTATGAGTGGATGGTGATGCCATTTGGGTTGATAAATGCCCCAATCATGTTCATGAAGTTGATAATCGAAGTTGTGAAATTGTTTCTTAGTTGGTATGTGGTCATCAGCGTTTCTCTGAGTTTCTGGGATGGGGGGTTGTGGTGATGGCAAAATTTTTCCTAAATTTTGGAGATGGCCAGCAGACAACTAATAAAATAATATTAAAAATATTTATATTTAAAATTTAAAATAAAAAATAGCTTGAAGTAAGTGAAAAGAAGATATCCAATAATCTATGATGGTTTCTTGAGTAGAACATAACTATTGGATGTTGTAAGAGCATATTATATTTCAATTGCTAGAAAATTGATGGCTACCCATTTTTCTGGTGCAAATTCGAAGCACTATTTAATGAACCTAGATCCGGGAAAATGTAGATTATATCATTTGTACATTGTTATAGTTGTCACACCCTTGTAGAAAACGAAGCATTTTGGTTGTAGAAGGGACAACAAAATTGTGATAGAATAGTGCAAGGTTGCATTTGTCATTAGAGGATATGTAGATGAGGTATGGTGCAATGTGATCCCAATGGATGTGTGCCGTGTGTTGTTGGGGAAGCTGTGGCAGTATGATAGAAGCACAATCGATAATGGGCAAAAGAACACCTTCACCATCACAAAGGATGGTAAGGTGTTTGAGCTATTGTTGATGAAGATGGCAGAACAAGGTGCACTAAGTCGGGTGATGATGTTGAGCAGCAAGGAGTTTCTCAAGGAGTTGAGGAACACAGAGGAGTGCCATGTAGTAATGCTCAAGCTTGCGTGGAACTCACTGCACAACTCAAAGGAGTTGGAGACTGCAACATTTCTCAAGGAGTACGTAGAGATAATTAGTAGTGAGATTCCAAAGGGATTGTCATCAATGTAAAGCATCTCACATTGCATTGGTTTGATCCTAGGATCCAATTTGCCAAATAAGGCATACATAGAATGAGTCTAGATATGAGTGCGAACCTCAACAGACAAGTAGGTGGGAAGAGGTTTGATCAAAGGAAGTATGAACCCTTGAGCAATGGCTTCAGTATTTGCATCAAAGGCGGGAGATGAATGGTGAATATCCAAGATCACCATTAAGTACTGGTTTTCATTATTGCGAATGGATGATCTCATGGATTATTTGAGTGTAGCCAAATACTTTTCGAAGATTGACCTCAAGAGTGGTTATCATCGGAGTAGGATTAGGGAGGGAGATGAGTGGAAGATTGCATTTACCATTAAGTACTGGTTTCCATTACTGTGGATTGATAATCTCACGAATTGTTTGAGTGGAGCCAAATACTTTTTGAAGATTAACCTCAAGAGTAGTTATCATTAGATTAGGATTAGAGAGGGAGATGAGTGGAAGATTGCATTTAGGACAAAAGATGCATCATATGAGTGGATGGTGATGCCAGTTGGGCTGACAAATGCCCGAAACATGTTCATCAGGTTGACAAATGAAGTCTTGAAATTACTTCTCAATATGTTTGTGGTTGTCATTGTTTCTCTAGGTTTCTAGGATGAGGACACATGGATGGGGTTTGGGACAGCAAATTTTTTCCTAAATTTTAGAGATGGCTGGGGGAAGACTAATAAAATAATATTAAAACATTTATATTTAAAAATTTAAATTAAAAATAGCATAAAGTGAAAAGAAGATATCCACTAATCCATGATGGTTTCTAAAGTAGAACATAACTATTGGATGTTGTAAGAGCAGATTATATGTTAGCTGCTAGAAAATTGATGGCTAGCCAAAGTTCTGTTGCAAACTCCAAGAATTGTTTAATGAACCCAAAGCTGTAAAAAGTGGATTTATGGTTGTTGCAAGGTGTGCGCCCTTGGCCTCCTTGTGCTGTGTAGCGCAGCGCTTGGGTTTGTGCCAAGGCTTAACCACCTCCCGTGGACATATTAACTCTAGCGGTTGTATCGGGCATTAATAGGTCGATCTTTTGGTGCAACAGCAACCGTCGTTGCAACAATTGGTATTAGAGCCAAGGTCACAGGTTTGAACCCCTCGCTTGCACTGGGGGGGGGGGTTGTTGCAAGGTGTGTGCCCTTGGTCTCCTTGTGCTGTGCAGCGTAGCACTTGGGTTCGTGACAAGGCTTAACCGCTTCCCGTGGACTCATTAACTCTGGCAGTTGTATTGGGCATTAACAAGTCGATCTTTTGGTGCAACGGCAGCCATCTTTGCAACAACGGTATGGTCTTACAATTTGTCATGCCCTTTTAGAAAACATTTGGAATTCTTCTCTCATGTTGTTTGATAGTCATTCAGCTGAATCTGATAGATTGGCAGAGCCTAATGTTGAAACGGTGCTTTCTATCATCAACAATCTTTCCACAATTCCAAGTATCTTACACAGAGCTGGGATTTGTGCTCAATGTATCCAAGCAGCTTCTCAACTTGACAAATCTCATTTTGATGGTGACATGAGTATCAACAAAAAGGTCTTCTTACTTTCTATGATGTTTTAGATTTATAAGTTATAACCATACACACTAAAACCAACAATAAATGTACCATTATAACCAAACCTTGTTCCATGGACCTTGACCCACTTGCCATTTGTCTGCCTCGACTCTGCTGTCCATTGTTGGTCTGCAGCAGATTTTACGTACAGAGTACTCAACCATGCCATTTATTACAACCTTTTGTGGCTCCAAGCTTTGGTAGATTGCATGGATTTCCAAGCAGACATTTTTAATTGGAAAATGATAAGCAAAGGAATAAAACATTAAAAAATGAGGCCAAGAGGCTTTTGTTTCATAGACTTAAAATTGACGGTTGTAGGGGATGTTTTGAAGTCCCTCGGATGTCGGCGATGACAAATTGTCCCCACAAAGTCCCCCCAAAAGGGGGCATCCTAGGAAACATCCTCCACTTTGGGGAGATGTCCTATCCTTGAAACCCCATAAAAACCTTGGGGATGCGTCCCTAGGGAACATTGGTGGCTGTAAATTTTGATGATATTTTGGTAATTAGAAAGACAAGGGAATTACATATTGCACACTTGTGGCAGATTTTTGCATTGTTGCAGGAATTGTGTATAAACTTGAAGAAATGTAGTTTTGTGTAGAGGGAATTGTCATACTTGTGATTGGTCGTATCTCAAGATGGGTTGAGCATGGACCTAGAGACAGGGTGAACAATGGTCAAGTGGTTGGTATTGCAGAGTGTTGTAGAAGTCATAAATTTCCATGGGTTGGCAAGCTTCTATAGGAAGTTCATAAGAAACTTCAATTGTATTTGTGCGTCACTAACTCACTATATAGGGAAAGGTGGGTTTGACCAGATTGTTGTTGTAACCAAGAGTTTTGAGCTCTTGAAAAAGACAGTGACCGAGGAGCCTGTGTTGGCTCTCACCGAATGTAGCAAGGTTTTTCAAGTTGATTGTGATGTCATCTAAACCACAATAGGTGCAGTTCTAAATCAGGAAGGGAGACCAATTGCATTCTTTAGTGAGAAATCGAATGATGCCAATAAGAAGTACTTGGCCTATGATCAAGAATTCTATGCCATTGCTCAAGCTTTGTGGAAGTGGAGACACTGTTTGTTGCCTAAGGATTTTGTTCTGTAAATAGATCATTAGGCTTTGAGATACATCAATAGCTAAATGAAGTTAAACCAAAGACACATGAGGTGGGTAAGAGTACTTTCAAGATTATTCCTTTGTATTGAAGCATAGGTATGGCAAGCCAAACGATGTCATATATGTCTTAAGTAGGAGGCACATTTTGTTGCCCACGATGATTGTTGAATTTTGTATGCAACAAATCCAAATTTCTAATGTCCCAAACTGGATATTTTGACAACTTGACAACTTTTCAATAACACTGCATGAATTTCAAAACTTTTTGATTACCGAAATCCTGGAATTGGCACGGTGAGAGCATATGGTGATTGGAATATCAAATTAAATTTTGTATTGCTGGTGGCAGGCGACACAACTTACAATGCATACAAATACAAAATCTGGAACTAATACAATGCTAGTTTTGGCGGCAAGCCTTCCAGAACAAATATAAAAGCTTTAATGGCCTTGGCGGAGAACCGCATAGAGCTACATAATCAGTCCATAAATTATCAATGCTGGAAACATATAATTACTGAAGTAGAAACCCTTATATTTTAACTAGCAAAGAGTAATCTTCAGAAAATCCTTAAGTAACAGCCAATAAGCAAGTCTGAAATATTAAATAATTACCAGAAAGTTGCTACAACAAACACCAAACTTGTACTGCGAAGTTGTATGGCTATGAATTACTCTAAATACGCTGTAATAATCCTTCAAGATGGTACAACAGCTACAAAAGGACAAACAAGAGCTGCACGACTGACCAAACATTACCCAACAGCTATAAACAATATGTACAACAGCCTTAACTCATATGATTTCCTTCCAAAGTGTACGACAGACACTACATCATCAATAAAGTGGTATGGCAGGTATGAACATTGGTTAGCTGGTGTTTTAAACATGTACGACAGGCCAAAAGAAGCATGTGTCAGACCTTGCCCCCTTTAAAGTGAAAACCCAACAGCATAACAACATGTACGGTGCTCATAATTTGGTGTACAACAGTTCCTTAAGAGATTACGACAGCTTTAAGAATTAATTCCCTCTTTGTATAGGCTGTAAAATGTGTATGGGTCCTCCTTGGACTTGTATGAAATCCTGGCATGAAAAGATTCAACTGAGAATAATATTACAACAATCTTAATATTGGTACGGTCCCTCCTAGGTATTATACAGCTGGTTCTGTAGACTTAATGAATACTTCTTGCTGCCCAGTAACAATTTCACGTGAACTATGAAATATCAATAATGAAATCTTTTCTGAAATCTTCAATATATCTAATCTAAAATTGGAATGAACTCATTGATGGAAATAATAATATTGATTTATGATTAAACCCTATGCACATAAATATCAATGCATCCTTCACAACAATATATTATTGAAAACCTTCACAAAAATGGAAATCTGAACCAAACTAGAAATCCACAAACCATTGAAAACTAGAAAACTTCGGCCCAACACTGCAAATTGGAAATCTCTTCAATTTTCAGCACAACTTCTTAAATCTTCAATATATTCTCGAAATATTAATCTATTCGCACAAATGCAATCCCTTGATGGAATCGCCTCTAATGGATATGAGGGTTTTCGTCCCCAAATCCAATCTGGAAACCAAGATGGTTTTTGTCCTCCGACCAAAAGATCAACACTAGGTGCTTGCTTCGAGAAAAGGGTTTGAAACCAAATGACAAAAGATGATCCTCTTCTATGGCTAGCTCCTCCTTTTATAGACTCTTTGAGGGAAAATAATTGAATATTATTATTATTTTTTCTCTTTTTCCCCACAACTTATTTGAGAAGTGTCTAGAAAAACGTAATAAAACACCATTTTTGGCCCCTTTTCCTAATGCATTTTTTGATAACAACTTAGAACCTTGTAATAATAAATATAGGTTGCCTTTTAATATAACATAAAGTTACTAGAATGACTTAAGTTATTATTTTAAAATTATTTCCCTTAACCTTCCCTCTAGCCTACGATAAATAAAATAATAGGCTAAGGAACCCCTGATTATCTACACTTGAAAAAGGGGACATGACAAAATTTCGTAGATGCACGGAGCCATGTGTTGGAGATAGATGCCCATTTGTAGATTACTTTGTACATGAGGGGTACTTGTTCCAGACACAACAATTGCATATCCTTGTCACAACTCAATATTTTTGAAATTTGAAATTATGATGTGTTGTAAGAATTGTTTTTTTTTGAATTTTATCTTATTTTTGAATTTTAAATTTTGAGACCCTTTTACTTGTGCTTTAACTTGACCCTGGGAGTCCTAACTAAGTTTAAATTGACCATGGGTTATACCCCATGGGTCTAGGGTCACTTTTGACTTGGGTAACCCTTGGATAACCTCCATATGGTCACTTTAACTTCATAGTGAAGTTAAGTGACGAATTTGGGAGCATGGGGATAATGGGATGAGTGGAATCCACACTCAGGCCCACTTCCAAGTCATGGAATGACTCCATGATCCACCAATAATGGAGTTTTTTGTCTCTTTGTGCCTCTCTTTTGGTGGGAGTTCCCCATAAAAAGGGTGGTGTGTCATCCACTTCCTTTTTATTTCTATTTTTCTTATTTTATTTTATTCCTCCATGTGTTGGAAAAAGACTATGGTGGAGGACCTCATAGTGGGGATATTTTTTTAATCCCACTTGGGATAGTGGGGATATTTTTTTAATCCCACTTGGGATAGTGGGGATATTTTTTAATCCCACTTGGGATAGTGGAAAAAGGAGTGGGGTTATTTTTAATTCAACTTGTCATAATCCACTCTTCCCAAAAATGAATCTTTAATTCATTTTTTTCCTGTAGAGTTCAATGTGGGAGAACCTCATTATAGAGTTGCACAATGGTGGATTGGGAGGCCACTTCGAAGTTGATAGGACACAAGCCATGCTAGAAGAGAGGATCACTATCTTGATTTGCAGAAAGATGTGCATAAGTTTGTGGAGAGATGTTGAACATGTTAGATTTGTTAAGGGTGCGACGTAGAATGCAAAGAGGTAACGAACAACTTTTGTGGTTGTTGATAAGTTTTCAAAGATGGCCCATTTCATTGCAATCCTTGTAGGCAAACAAGTGATCTGTTAAACGTGGCGAATTCATTCTTCAACAAGATTGTGCAGTTGCATGGGTTACCATTGAGTATTACCTGAGATAGAGACACAAAGTTCCTTGGTCATTTTTGGCAAACATTGTAGAAGTTGGGCACACAGTTGAACTACAATTCAACACATCATCGCAGATAGATGGGTAAACAGAGGTTGTGAATTGGAGCCTTGGCAATTTAGTGCAATGTTTTGTGGGAGATAAGCCCTTGCAATGAGACTCCATGTTGGCACAAGTTGAGTTTGTGTATAACTCAGTGAACAAGTCAACTAGGAGAATGACATTTTAGATAGTGTATTGGACATTGTTAAGGGGTGTCATAGACTTGTTGAAGGTGGAAGGTATCATAGTGTGGATGTTGAAAACTTCACACAACATATGGAGGAGGTTCATGTGGAAGTCTAGAGGTAGATGGCGGCGAGCAATGCCAAATACAAGGCACATGCAGACGCACGTTGAAGGGTGAAAACTGACTTTGAGGGCAAGTTATTCATCACACACCCGAGGAAAGATTGATTCCCTAGAGGAACATACAACAAATTGAAACCCAAGAAGATTGGTTTGTGCATATTTTTTGAAAGTACAGATGAAATTGAGTTGCTAGAAGGATTGGATACCTCCTCGATATTCAATGTATTTGATCTTTATTCTTGTCCTAGGAAAAATGATACAACTCAAGAAGAAATATAGTCATAGGACAACATTGATTAAAAAAAAGCAGATACAAAAAAAACAATGAGATGAAATAGCATAAATCTTTGATGAGTGCATTGGAAAGCAGTTCCAATAGAGCAAGTACAAAGAATATCTCATTTACTAGAAGGGTAAGGGGCCAAAAGAAGATTTGTGGATTCATTGAAGCGGAAGTAAGCTGTCTTGGGTGGCTGAATTACTCATTCGTGCAAAGTGCCAAGATCATAAACTTTTTACTTGAGGCGTCTCATGCAAAAGTACTTTAGGGATCAAGCAATCTTGCATCACCCAAAAAGAGTTTCTTGTTATTTTGTTGTGTTTTGGTTTAAAGTGTGTGATGTGAGTTTTTGTGTGCAATTTTCATTGTGTGTGTTTGAGAGCTTGAGTAATCTACAATGTTACTATGAAGGCCATTGGTTGTGACCTTGGCGCGACATACAAGCACATAGGTTGAAGCACACACTCTTGCATGAGTGTTGAGGCAACCCTAGCAAAGCCACCCAAGATTGAAGCATAAGGTTTGTTAGAGAGAGAGAAGTGTATGGTTGGCTAGAGAGAGTGAAGTGTATGGTTGGCTGGAAGATGAAGATTCAATTTTCTTTAAGCTTCGATTATAGAAAGATGGCGTAATAATGAACCTCTTAATTCCCTCATCTATAGATTGACTATTACATTTGTGGATCCACGAGGATGCATCCCCCCCAAAAAATAGGCCGTTTTTGGGATGGGGATGTCCATGGGATGATAGGATGCCTAGGGGATGTTCCCTCACCAAACCCCCACTGCCATCAGCAAGGAGGAAACATCCCTAGGACATTTCCCTCAAAGAGGGGATATTTTTGCTAATGTAGACATCTCTAGCGCATCCCCCCTAATGGGGGATGTTGAGGGGACGCCGAGGTGTCCTTGAGGCTGCTCGGAAACTTCTTCAGGTCTCTTGAATGTTCCTTATTGTACCTTTATTTTCCATGCCTCAAAATTGCAAAATCTTGTCAAAATTCATCAAAATGTTCCCAAGAGGTCCCTGTGTATTCGCCTTGTTTTGTGTGTCTAGTGTTGTCTCCCCTGAAATTTGACTAAGTCTAAAATCTGTGAGCTCCTCCAAATTCTAGAATCTGCAGTCTAACTCCTATGGATTTGAAGCCACTCTCAAACATCTTGACAGTATATATATAGAATATATCTTAAAGCTAAGTCACAAGCGGCAATGATGAAATTCAAAATAAATTCGGCAAGGAAAAATTTGGAAAAAAAATTCATGATTAAATTCGCCTTACATAAATTTGAATTTTTTTAAATATATTATATAAGTAATAAATACACAAAACATTAAACACAAAACAAAATAAATGCCACATTTATAAACCATAATAAACTTTAATGCTAATTTTATTTAAAAAATATAAAAATAAATATATATTTAATTTATAGTTTAACTTTAAAAAATAAAATAAAAAATTTAATAATTTTATTTTAAAAAACATAAAAATAAGAATATTTTAAATTTATATTTTAACTTAAAAAACAAAATTAAAAAATACTAGATTTATATTAAAAGTATAAAAATAAAAAATATATTAAATATACGTTTAAAGTTTAAAAAACAAAACAAAATATCTAAATTTTATTAAAAAAACTTAAAATTAAAAAAACAAAATAAAAATATAATAAATATCAAATTTTATTTTAGACTTGAAAAACCCTAAAAACTTTACATTACAGAAATTATAAATTTTAAAGGGTTGGGCCTATGGTGTAGAGGTCGCTACGAGTGCCTAGGTCAAGTTGCAAACCTGTCTACAAACCCTTCTATTAAATCGTCGACTCGTCGCTAAGCAAAAAGAAGCTCGCGCCAAAGTCGTCGCTGCAGGGAGTCGTCCAGTTGAGACTCAAGAGCAAAAAGAAGTCCGCGCCAAATGAGCACACTTGAGCGCTTTTTTGTTTTTATGAAAAAATGAACCCTAAAAAACACTATAAAAATATATTTTATTAAAAAACTAGCCGTACAAATTTTTAACGAATTTCAACGTTTTTTTTTAGACTTTTTAAAAATCTGTCGATTTTCGAATCTTTTTGCCGAAATTCGACGAATCCCGTGACTTAGACTTAAAGTATAAGAAAGTAAATGTAAAAGAGGAAATGTAAACTTATACTTAAATGTTATATTTTATGTATATACGTCATGAAAATCTTAAGTTTTCCTGTCCCTGGCGGAAGGTTGGACCCCCTTAGGAATTGTGGAAGTTTTACCCACTCTTGGACATTGTAGGACTTTCACTTGGTTCAGGACATTTCCGTGTCCCCCTAAGATTTTCGCTTTCCTCCTTTGCCATTCCTTGGTGGAACTTTCATGCATGTGTGGACATTTCCACTTACCCTTGGAAATCCTGCTTTTCGATATCTCCTAAAAGTTCCGCCCGCTTTATTTCCTTGTCTTTTGCGGAGGTTTTGCCTAGGTTTGGACACATCCAGGACACCCCAAAAGTCCTACATTCGGAACACCCCAAAACTTCCACTTCTAGACCCCCTCAGATTCCCGCTATTCTTCAAAAAGGCGTAAAAATGAAAAGCGACGACCTCCATACGACTTCCAGAATGATGCAAAATTGTGCCAGGTCACCATTAATGCGAAATGGGTGGTTGAAAATGATGTTTTTAATGCAGGTGGTGGGGTTGTTAGGGTTTTCCCTCCCATTCCACCCTCAAATCCGAGTTGTGAAGGCTATAAATAGAAGATTGAAACTCATTCAAAGGGTTGGTTATTCATTCTATTTTCTCCTAGACAGCTCCAAGTGCAAAAAAGAAAAATTCTTCTAGGTCAAGGGGTTGCAGTTCCATCTCTAGGCAAGTGGCAAAGTAGATGAAAGGTTAGATATTGCTATGAACACCATTATTTTGTATGTCTCCATGACTAAGCGTGTAGTTTCAAGGAAACACCTAAGCCAACGCTAGGGTTTCCTCTTGCCCTACTTCAGGGTATGAATGTAATTTCAAATCTGATTAATGTGACGACATTCTAAGGCATTACCAGGTTGGTGATGGCCTCTCTTGATTTACATATGGACTTGTATGGTGAAGTGATGGATTATTAAGTATGTATATGTGCCTGGTGTTATATGATAGATGCATTTTATGCTGTTGGTCAGTTTCGTTTTGTTTCTGCTCTGTTGTTTTCCTTTGATAAATTGGACTCTGCTGCCCACTGGATAGGCACCGGTCTCAGAGGTGCTAACCAATCAAACACATTTAAATGAACAAATCTCAATAGTTAAACACAAACCAACGTTTTGCCCTTATGCAAAACTGTTCTTTTCATCAACTCAAAAGAGGTTTTTAGTGCAGTAGGTTAGTTTTGATTCAGTGATAGTTTTGGAATCAAAACTGCAGTTTGGGTACTGTTGCCATGTTTTAGTGAGCATATTTTATATTGTTATTAATCCTTGTTGAGGGATACCTCTAGGAATAGCTTCCTTTTTAGTTGAGCCAGAAGCGAAGAGGAGATTACTCACTCCTACTAGTTGGCCCTTAATCACCTTCATCCTGATGATGAACCCCCTTTTCACCTCCTTGACGACATCCTTGGCCTCAGAGTTTGAGTAAGTGTTCTAGGGATTGGGATTAGCTGTTTTGGGACCCAACATTCCCGGAGCTGCCGACCATCTCCCACACTTGAAATGTCAAAAAGCAATTTTCTTAAGAGGTTTCTTTTTTGGAACTGTGGGCCACTAACCCTAACCCTAAAAGTCTAATAGGCCCCACCCACACTCTAAACACTAAAAAAACCTATAAAAAGACATCCCAGTAATATAGTTCTTTGAATAATGAAGATTTGATTAGAAATAGTGGGGACTTGGTGTTGGAGAAATCAGAAAACATAGTGATAGAATTATGAAAAATGGTTTGCGCCATGAAGGTTTGTGTGGTCTCGAAGGCCTTAATTTGGGCTTGAACGTGCTAGGGGTGTTTCCCCTCAACTGTCACCAAGTGTGCTGCCATCCACTGTCCCCTCGCTGTCCCCTCGCTGTCCCCAAACCTAGGCCCTTGGTCCCCCCATCCACAAAACCCATCCCTCCATCCCTTCGTTCTGAGACTCCGTGGAACTATGAAATTTACATCACTTCTTGCAGTTGCAAAAACTTTGGATCTTAGACACTAGGCACGATCAACTCTTCCATTACTAACACATCATTGGAAGATCAAGAGTTACTAGTGGCTAGTTCTAACGATTGAAGAAGCAAGGGAGTGTACAAATGGCATGAATTGGAAGTGAGGGTGAGAATAAAGTGGTTCATAGGTATAACTGGGCTTGTGAAAGGGGTTAGATTGTATTGTATATAGGCTTTGCTAGTAGTCTGATTATTTTCGTTGGGCTGGGTAGTGTAGATTGGTTGGGTTGCATCAATTTTGGAGTAACCCATAGTGATCCATAAACTAGAGGAAGCTAGGGCTCACTTCTAGTCATTACATGTAGGTTCTTAATGAAGGATAAATTGCAAATTCTAAGAAAAACCAATAACAAGAACTTAAGGATATTGAGAGCAAATAACACCACAAAATGTAGACACAAGGATTTGCCTTAAATTCTAGGAGAAGATTCTAGTAATTAGTGTGGAAAAACATTCACTTTCCACTATCTTCAATGGGGATTACAATCTTCGGCCTCTTGGGTACACAACCAACTTGAAATCAACTTATTTTAATCCCTAAGACGACTACAACAAATCTCCTATACACTCAACTCTATTCTTTTACCTATGACAACATTTTTGAAGCTATGAATTCTAGCTAGAATTCAAACAATTCAAGTCCAATCCCTCTCTATTGTCTCTATGGGTGTTTACAGGTGTAATATAAGTTGGAATAGTCATTTCAAGAATCCCAAAAGTCTTTAGAAATTGATTGGAAGAGGAATTTGTAGCATTCTCGAGTGAAGAATCCCAATGAATACAAAACTGCTGCTGGAGAGAGAGTGAAATGTAGGGTTTGCTGGAAGCTAAAGCATCAGTTTTCTTAAAGCTTCAGTTATAGAAAGATGGCGTGGCAAGGAACCTCGTAATTCCTTCTTCTATGGATTGACTCACAACAAACTTCTTGAAGATGCAAATACTCTAGATTATGGACATTGGGCAAGATCGACTCTTTTGTTCCCTGTACATCATTGGAAGACCAAGAGACACCCACAAATAGTTTTAATGGCCAAAGAAGTGAGTGAGTGTACAATGGTGAGAGTTGGAGCAGAGGGTGAGAACGAAGTGGTTCATAAGCATAGCTGAGTCTATAAAGGGGGTTAATTGTACTGTAGAGAGTCTCTACAAGCAGGCAGCTTTTTCTCATTAGGATCGGTAGCATATGTTGGTTGAGTTCCATCAATTTTGGAGTGGTCCATAGTGATTTGTGAACTAGGGGAAGCTAGGCTTCACTACTAGTCAGCACATACAAATTCCTAATGAAGGATGAATTGCAAATTCTAAGCAAAACTAATAACAAGAACTTAAGGAAATTGAGAGCAAATAACATTACACAATGAAGACACAAGGTTTATTTTGGAGAACCCAAATTCTAGGAGAAATTCTAGGTGAGGAATAACACTCACTTTCCACTATCTTCAACGGGGATTACTTCTTAGGCCTTTTGGGCACACAACCATGCTGAAATCAACTTATTTTGGTCCCTAAGGTAACTACAACTCTCCCATACACTCAACTTTTCTTTTTTGCCTATGACAGTGTTTTTGAACCTATGAACTCTAGCTAGAATTCAAACAATCCAACTCCAATCCCTCTTTACTGTCTCTATGGGTGTTTACACATGTAATATAAGTCGGAACAGTCAAGTTAGGGATCCCAGAAGTCTGTAGAACCTGATTGGAAGATGAATTTGAAGCATTTTCTGGCATTTCTGTCACGTGACAATACCATCTTTTTTCAACAGTCATGAAACTGCTGCTTTTTGATGAACCTGTCCTGAAGAATGCGAAACTGCCACTTCTTGGATGAAAGTGTCCTTGATAATTACGAAAATGCCACTTATCTGAAGCTAGCAGTTTCACATAGAAGCTCGAAATACTTCATTTCTCTCTAAATTTCCAACTTTTGAGGCCTAGAACCTACTTCATGTATCTTCTGAGCTGTGTTCCACTTCTCCAGTGCAATTATCTGATCTTTTGACTGATCACATAGGATGTACATGTTTTGTTCTGCTATAATATATTGAATGTGTTTTCCGATTCTTCACTGTTCTTCCTTTCTTCTCATGCTTTTGTTCTATACCTCTAGGCAACTGTTAGCTGGTTGTTCACTTGATCTGCTTGCTGTTTGCATTGACAATGTTGGCCTTGAAACAGATGAAGAATTTAACAGGGAACTACCGCAAGTTTATCAGAGACTTTATGCCAAGATTGTTGCACCATTGTAATAGTTGAAGAAAACAAATCTTTTTTGTTCGGGAGCACCACGACAGGAGGCATTCAATGTTATGGACAAATGATTGGTGTGCATGCCAATCTTAATTTTTGATATGTATGAAGATGCTTCAGTAGCAACTAGTGGTGTTGTGTTGGCACAACTACACAACGGAAACATCATCCATCCAAATCTGCATTTCCGGTTAGAACTTATCCTAGGCGGAGTATAATTACACCTCCACATATAGGGAGGTGTGCAACATGATATATGCCCTTCAAAAGTTCAGACAATATCTGCTGGCTACGCCCTTCACCATTTTCATGAATTGTGAGGTAATGAAATACCTTGCTGGCAAGTTTGTGCTGCATGGTAGGATCTACCAATGGTTATATTATTTCAAGGTGGCTATAAAACCTGGTAGGCATCATGTGGGTCTCAATCACATGTCTTGTATAGAAAGTGGAGAACTGACTAGGTTGTTTGAAAATGGATTCCTTTATGCTGAGCTATGCCAGGTAAAGGAGGGGCCTGGGGAGTTGGCTGAGATTGATGTTATTCTGATTTTGTCCACAGAACTAGTTTTCTGCTTGTGCCATAACTTGCTAGTGGGTGGACATTTGTATAAACTAGGAAGAGATTAGATCTTGTGCCGATGTGCATTGAAGTATGAGTCATAAGAGTACGATGCAAATGCCATGAAGGCATTGCAGGCGAGACGACAAGAAGAAAAGTATTCCAAATTGGGTTGTGACGATCCTCACTTCTTCTCCACTTGGTACATAGTTTTCCTTGCAACGGACAGGATTGCATATCTGCTTTGATTCACGCAGATACTGTGATTAATGGTAGGAGTTTCCAATTGAGTGCTCTCCCATTGGCCAAGCCCTCTTTTGTTGGTCAAGTGCTCTCCCTATTGGGAGAGAGAAACTCAACCTGCTGTCCATGCTATAGATAGTGATGATGTCTAGATTATAAACATAACATGATGGGCACTGGAAAGAAACCCGAGGCACTGGATTGTGATGTGATGTCCTGGGGTGGCCCATTTATGTGACTTGCTGGCCTTAGGTTGTTAATGGTTGTCTGCATGATTAGTGGATGCCCAACCATCAGCCTCATGGGTGTTATCTTTGGGTGATGGTGCCACCAAGAACTGTCCAACATAACCTCAGAGTGCCTTTTTTGTGTTTTTAAAGTATTGCCTTAATTCTCTAGCCTCTTATTGCTTTATTTTTCATCTTCAAAGTTTTTAGATGATGCTAAAAAAATTTCAACTCTTATATATGAATTTTATTCAACTTTTTCTTCTCAAATGTGACCTGCAAAATGGAATTCTTGTTAAGGCTTTGTTTGATTTTCCGAATCTTTAGTGAATGGATGAAATTGCTAAAAGATGTTATATGTTTGATCCTTGTCATAAAGTTCTTGTTGTATGGCCTTTTGAGAAAGATGTTACTTAATTAGTGAATTGCATGTGCCTTTTTGTGTTCTTGTGCAACACGTTGATGATGGATATGATTATCTTCAATTCAGTGCTTCTTGTTCATCCATTTCTGCTTTGCCAATGCTTAAATGAAAATCACATTATGGTTGTGACACTTCGTACTATTTGTACTTGCATAGTTGGCAAAAATTGTTATATTGCCTAGCGACCAAGTAGATTTTTCTCATATGTTTATGGAACTCCCTGTAAGATTTCAAGAGGCAAATGCAATTTGCACAGGTTTACTATTTTGCTTTGTATATTGATCCAGATGACTATTGCGTTCACTTCAATCATGTCTGTCTTCATCATTGAGAGGTGGGATGAAAGGGCTGGAAAAATATCCCTCTTTCCTCTTCTTATGACTGGTATTATCAGCATTGCATATTGGAGGTAAGCATTGTTTCCTCACGTAATGTATTTTCTTCTATTGTTCGCTGATCATCAGTAATGTTTTCCATAGATGGTTCATATTAAATGTAATAATGTCTTGTTATTGAACATTTTGAAGTTTTGACTCATCCTCACCTTCTTAATGCTGCAGGTATTTTGATGATCTCCGTCCTTATGCTCTGGTCCAATTTGTTCCATGTATTGCAATTCCAGCTATGACTATTTTACTTCCTCCAAAGTATACTCACTCTATATACTGGTTATGGGCAGCAGGTATATGGTCTGGGCTAAACGTTTCTCTTCTAGGTTTAACAAAGCCATACTTCAAAGTTCAGACTATGTTTCTCTTCTCAAAATAGCTGAAAATTGAACTGTAGTCTCTTAGAAAATGCTTTGATGAGGAAGAAAGAATTTGTGCGTAAGAGTGTTTCTTATGATAATTTATACCGGACATGGTAAGCTATCTCTAATTTGATTTGGGATGCTTCTTGCCTAGTGCTGTTCTCAATATTGAATGGTGACTTGGATTCAGGTCCTGTAAATAAACACTTATTCTCTCAAAGGGGTTTTCTTGGCTCCCTTTGTATTCTTTGGCCTCTTTAATCTCCATGGTAGCCTCTCTTGCACCAAATGGAATGCCAAGTGGCTCATTTGTCACTTGCTAGTTTAATGCTTGTTAGTTAATTCTTTCTCAAAATAAGAGGCAACTCAACCTTTGCATAATTAACTCCACATTATTATATTTAATTTATAGAAGAATGTAAGATATTTCCTCCCAAAGTCTATTAAAATGGGTCATTAACCCTTAGTCAATAAAGGATTATTCAATCTTTGATTAAAAAAGTAGGCTACAAATATTTAAAAAAAAAAAAAAAACTTGAGTTCTAATAGCGAAAGTGATCCTGCTTTTTTTTTGTGAGACAGAGGCAGGGACACAAACTTGGCATGGACAATCCATTATGAACTTGTCCATTTAATTGATCATTTGGTAAGCATGATATTTTGAACCTTTTTATCATGTGCTCAGTCCACAGACTGCAAATCAGGGTCCCAAGTCTCTAACCCATAAATAATTATGTATTTAATGATTGTATGTAAGAGACACACCCCTAAATGATAACTTAGAGATGTATCTGAAAGGACAGCCCTCCAAGACAGACTTAAGTCATATCCTTCATACAGGTGCGACTAAGATGGACCAGTGAGTTGAACTCCCAGGTAAGTATTTGCTGTCATGACTTGATATGGTTTCCTCTATAGGAAAACTAGACTGTGGACTGAGCATCCATAGAAGTACTGAAAATCATAGGCTTTGTTTTGTGAAGAATAACCACAAGATGGAAGAAATTGCATGGGTAAAAGCATTTGTCTTTGCAAACCGTTTGGGGAATGGGAGAGAAGAACCACATTATCTACAAACTGGGAAATAGTGATCAAAACAAGATGCATTATACAACCATCGACGTGAATATTTCCAAAGGAAGACTTTGAGAGTGTTTACTCTCCTATTTGATAAAACGAATGCTTGAAATAATAAACAGAATTAACAATGCATACCAGATAGAGGAGTAAAAGTATATCTTGATTTGCACATGAAATTATTACAAAAGTAGACCAAAGATGGTCGGCCAAGGATTAGACTGGATTGGACTAGATCCTCCCTCCTTTCCTTGACGACACAAAGTCTATTTAAAGGACTTGACGGTTGCCAAGAAGAACACAATTGTTGACCAACGAACTCCTATAACTACCTGAAAGTCGAGAAACAATTAATACATAGTTGGATAAACCATATTATCAAAACATAATAATAGTCATTACAAAAGTAGACCAAAGATGGTTGGCCAGATTTCTTCTACAATTTAATTACACTGAAGATCTTCCTAGTATTTCTTCTAGAAATTTCCTGTTAAATGTTTGTAGAGGTTCTTAAAAAGAAGTCTTATGGGGAAGAGCTTCCTATAATTTTGAGAGAAGTGTTTAGAAGCATATCCAAGCAGACGTGAAGGAATACAATACGGAGTCTAAATCATTGATTGATTAGACCCAAGTCTCTAAATCTTATTGGATTTTAATGTTCAACGATGGTGCTAGTTTGGAAAAATGACAAACAATCTTTGATTTGAAGAAGCGGATAAGTTGCACTTTCAAAAGCAACAAAGAAATCTAGTTTTATTTCTGATATGCAAGGAAATAAATCTACACTATCTTACTAAAGCAAAAATAATTCAAAGCTAATCTAAGGAAATAACCAATTCTAAACTAATTAACATAAACAAGATTGATCTTTAAAATAGGAAATCCACACTTGGAGTTGTTGACTCCCAAAATAACTACAACCCAAAACCCTAAAACATTTTATAATCACCTAGGCTAGGGGCGTCGTCAGGGTGATTAAAAGAGGTTTATCAACAAGTTTTGGGCGATTTTGGACAACCTACAGGAGTGGGTAGGCTCCTCTACACTTTGAGCTCAGCTTAGACTCTGGAGGGATATTCCAGGGTGTATACCTAAGCAGGTATTAATTTCAAAACCAGATGAACAACTAAAAATCAAAAGATAACCAAACCCAAAATGTTCTCTAGGCCCCAAAAATTGTCACTGGACCCAAAACAACTGGTTATCACTAAGAACCCCCATATAGCTGATGAAAGACACTCCCATTAACACTGGAAAGTACAGGTATGCTTGTTTGGTTTGCTAGAATTGATACTTTGAAGACTTCTAACAATATTTTCTGTTTTCAACATAGAACCACAACAATGCATGCAGTAGTAACTACTTATTTCACACATGATGAGTTTGTTTTAGTTTTTTAAAGAGGTGTGGGTGATCAAACATCTCAGACCAGTGCCTATTATGATGGCTACAGAGTCCATGGTTCAACAGAGGGAAAAAGACAACACAGAAATGAAACACGCACTTTTTGGATATTCAAATGCAAGAAAAACAACGATCGATGAAGAATATACTTAGTAATCCTTAGTCAGAATAAATCATTCATCTATTACCCCAGAAAAGATCATCACATAGCATGTAATGTTTTAAGAATTTGTCATATTCATCTAATCAATTGTTACAGTCATACCACGAAGTGTGGCAAGAGGAAACCCTAGCTGAAACATTGGATTTCCTTGAACAATTACATAAGAAGAAGGATAAGTTCATACGCTAATCATTGAAATCAATATGAGAACCTTTCATAACCTGTGTCTTATCCGCTGGAGAACTGGAACTTTTTGCTCTTTGAAACCCTAGAGAGCTCTGCACTTGGTCGCCTGAAAATGCCAAAAGACCAACCCTTGAAAAGAGTTTAGATCTTGCCTTTATAGCCTTCACACGTATGTCTGAGAATGAACTGGGCGCCAAAATCCTCAACAACACCACCAACTGCATTAAAAGTATTAATTTCGGCCACCCACTTTGCATTAATGGCGTTCCTGGAAGTAGTTGGCGCGTTCCTAGGCGGTTGGAGGAGTATGGAAGGCCAGGAAGTTGACCTCCGACAAATCGGACTTCGGAGGTCAGCCTTCCGCATGCCGCCTTCCAAAAGGAAGAAGGAAGGAACGAGAAACTCCCGTTTGCCGAAACCTGCAACACTTAGAAGAATACTGGCCCCATCGGACTTCGGCCCTCGGGCCTTCGCCGTTTTGCCTTTTAAAAGGAAGAAGAGAAACCATCACAACTCCAACCCCCAAAGTCCGCTTTACTTAAGAAATTTACTAACCTTAGGCGGAGTTCGGCCTTCTGGCCTTCCACCTTCTGCCTTCCTTGAAGGAAGGAATAAGAAACAACCTCCGCCATTCGCCGCCCACTTCATACTTAGAATAATTTGAACAAGTATACCTGTCGGACTTCGGACCTCAGGGCTTCTCCCCGACACTTGCCTCATAAAAGACCGGATAATGAAGCCTGAAACTCCGACCTCCGACCACTTAGACGAATTTTAGAGCCTGATTTCAGAGCCGATAGATAAGGCAAGATAGAAGACACGAACCCCGAACTCCGAAACTCCGACAAAGGTAAAAAACACAAGGAAACACTTAGAATTTTTGACTGTCATTTTTGGGCTTTTTTTCCTTATATTTTTCAAAAGGCAGACATATGAAAACCTATGAAAGATGTCTCTGATCGGTTATAAACTATAGGTTCAAGTGTGATTCAGATGGAATTTGGGGGCAAAATGGGGCATTTTGGGGACAAGGTTTTCAAGTGTCAACAGGAGCAATGTGCTTCAGATGTAGAGCTGATTTTATGTAGCAATATGGTCCCCAAAAATTCAAATCACTCTTTGTTTGCATCTCCTTTTGTGATTACCTAACTACTGTGTCAATCTCCAAAGGTAAGGATAGGCTAGTATAGGGGAATAGAAGCACCAAGGAGAGAGAAAGCTAATGGTTGTTTGATTGAAGCTGATCTGAAAGTCAGTTATGATAATGGTCTCTGGTAAAGCTTTGGTAGAGTCAATGCTGCAATTGTAAGGCTCTCTAAACTAGACCCTTCCAAATGACCAGGATTGCATCCTTTGTACTTGAACATTGGTTGGGGATGATTGGCAATAAATGTGGATCTATATTGACTAGAACTAAAGGAAGAGCACAAGGAAAACTCACATTTTGGAAGTAATTTATGTGTGAATAAAATAACAAATTTGCTGCTTCTACTTTAAATCGCCACTTTTGACACTTCAAATTTGTTGGGGCAAATATGTAACAATTGTGCCGAACATGAGAAATATGGGCGAAATACAGTAGCGAACATAGATTTACTATGGTGATCAGACAAATTACTGCTGTGAATGGACAAAATACTGTGGTGAATTTTTCACTGAGAGAAAAATACAAGGTCTTTGAGCAAAATGAAAACACAAACAGGTACTAGGGACAAATTGCAAATAGAGGAAGCAACTAAGGGGTTGTAAAGGATCATCAAGTAGACCCTTCCCTTGGAGACGCATGTACGATGCCACATAATTATGTTTTCATGCCTTGCTTGCTAATTCTTGAGATTTCGGTCATCATTGGACCTACCGTGTTGGTCTATTCCATTTTGGGCACTTATAGTCCCCACGTCCTTGAAACACGATGGGTATGGGGACTGCTGAAAGAACTTCGGGAATATGTCCCCATGTATCCCTGCTTTTTACCTTCGTAACTCATTTTTGGCAAGCTAATGGACAAGCACATGCTTCGCCATTGGCCTAGCAACTTTTCATACCTTAGACCACTTTTGGCTTTTCTCTTGCATCCAATATTTGATCTGTCTTGTTTGATGCATTGGAAAGCATCTTTTATTGGTTGTGCAATGACATTGATTAAGGCTTAAAAGTCCATCATTCAAGAACATGGGAGACAAGGATTCCAAAGTGACTTGTTAGGCAAAAAGGATTATGATTGGAAAAATGACCATACAAAAAATTAAACTCCATGTGGGTACAAGAGATCCAAAATTTGAGTCTAAAATATAGGAATGGTTGACCAAAGTCCTCAAATTGAATGTGTGTTGAGACTCAATGAGTTTTGACGAGGACTTGTGGATCCAAGTCTAAGTCATTCTTGACGAGTCTACAGCCTTGACTTGTAGGCTCGGCCGAGTTTGACAGCTGAGACTCACAAGTCTGCCAAAACTCACAAATCTCAGCTGTTAGATTTAGATGATTCTGAAAAAAATAGAAAATCAAGTTGAAATTAACCAAAAAAAAAACATTCAAATCATTTTTTTTATATTTTATATATATTTCAATTGTTAAACTTTGGGTAAGTTTTTCCACTAAGTCTAAGCCTGAGTTACATAACCACCTTCCAAGTTTTCGCCTAGTCTAAGTCTCAAAGTCAATACTATGATTGAAATGTTATGCCGTGTACAGGTTTTCTAACATGACTTCTTGAGTGTTCAAGTCTTAGAAAGGAATTAAAAAGAGTTTGGCAATATTTTGATTGCAAGCAAAATGGAAATCATGAAGTTGGAAACCATTCAAAAAAGGATAAAGAGTGCAGGAAATAACCAACGAATCAAAGCAAGAAGAACAATCTTTTGTAGACAAGCTTGCCGTCATTCATCAGAGGGAAGAATTATTCTGGTACCAAAGAGCGGGGGAGCATTGAATCAGAAACGGTGATTCAAACACTGCTTTTTTCTACAGATTGGTGTAAAACCATCAAAATATCAATGGGCTATGCTAAATCAGCCACCCTAGCAGACCCATCATTAAATATTTGAATAATATTACAGCCTATGCAATAGACTATCTCAGCAAACTGCTCCAAGAGAATCAACCATCTGAAACAATAGAACAAGACAATGGGGAGCTCCTCAAAAACATCCCAAAAGTTATAGAAGGCCAGGACAATGTAATGTCCCCATTTTTGGTCTAAGTGTATTTGGTTGAGCTAGGTGGGAAAAACGAATGTTGTCAAGGGTTGAAAAAGAGAATATTGGTCAACTAAATAAAATAATATTAATTTTGGCTAAGTGGTATTTTATAATATTTTATAAAGCCAAAATAATGTTATTCAGTCAAGGCAAATTGAAGGATGGAAAGAATAAAAGTTGGATAACTTAACGATTGAAATTGGAATATTGGAGGAGTTTATAAAATATAATATTATATTATATTTTATTATTTTATTCCAATGAAAAGTGACGCCAAGGAGAAGAATAAAATATAATATTTTATTGTATTTTATTATACCAAGGAAAATAAAATAATATTAAAATATTATTTTATGGGGAAAAAGTTGATGCCAACATGGAGATAGAAAAAATAATTAAAAAAAATATTTATTTCCCTAAGGAAATCGGCGCCCAAGGAGGGAGGAAAAAATAAATAAAAAAAATATATTATTTTCCAAGGGAAAATGAGTGCCTAGGGAGAAGAAGCAAAAATAATAAAATAATATTATTTTATTATTCCTAAGGATGGGTGTCCAAGGTGGATGAGGAGAAATCATTTAATAAAATCAAATTAAAGATTTGATTTTTGGAGGTGGACTTGAAAATTGTTTATATTTTGTCAAATTGGTGAGAAAGTATAAAAAGAAGGCTTTGGCATCATTTTTGATATCTTTTGCTTATGATAAACTTTGCATTTTGCATATTGCTCTTGGCTGAAAGTGAATTTCAGTTGAATCAAGGTGGTGTTCCCTTGATAATTTATGGTTTGGAGATGATCCCAATCCACCATGTGAGGTGAATTCATATGGGAGTTCATCATTGGGCTTCATTGTTGATTTGTGATGGTATTTTGGCTTCATTCAAGTTAGGGTTTGACAGGGATTTGCATTTTCAGCTAGCTTTGAAGGTTGGAATTCAGATTTGAAAGTGTTTGTGATGATATTTCATTGTTAGATTGATATATGAGGGTTTGGCATGGAAGTGCTTGGCAAAGAAGGACAATTTTGATGATTTCAATCAATCATACGTGGTCTGATTTTATTACAGCAGGGTCTGATTTTATTACAGCAGTCTGAAAGTTGCAGATCTGAGAAGTCTTTGTAACCTACATTGAGTTTTCTTCATCATTTTGGCATACTAACTCTAATCGCTCCACTTTGGCTTGAATTTGGAGGATTTTCATGGCATTCAGCATTAGGGTTTTATGATCAGCAGCTGGTACAGGTTTATGACAGCGATCAGTCATTGGTTTTGCTTCATATTCTTCAACAACAATCATCTACAGCTGGGCATTTCATCATATTTTCATAGAGCTTCATCTTCCACTCATACGGCTAGGGTTTGGGCATATAATTTGGCACTTTTGAATGTAATTGAAGGTCTGAATTATAAATCAGACTTGACTGATTTTATTTTCCAGCCCTCTTCAATTGTAATCAGCTTTCAAAATCAATAAAGAAGATAAGCTATCTTTGCCGGGTATGTTCAGTCATGTTTATGTGAGTTGTTTGATTGCCTAATATCTATGTTTCATGTTCATTACTTGTTATTTGGATCTATGCTTGGAACCTTTCCATCTACATGATATTATAAACTCTTTGTTGAAAACGGAAATTGAAAATCCTAAGTGAATTGCAAGAAAACTAAATCAGAAAATTCAGATCAGCAAGGCAAAAATTCAGTTAGAACTAGTGAGGGTTCTTACAGACAATGAATGATTCACAAAAAGCTTGGAAGAAGATGAATTGAAAGAGATTTAATTCTCCTTCAACAAAGATAAATCTCTAGGGCTTGAAGGATTTCTAACTTTCTTCTATCAGACTTTTTTGGAATCATATCAAAGAAAAATTGCTAGAGATAAGTCAATAGTATGGATACAGCAATGGATGCTGGACCAAATGAACGCTACAAAGCTGGTTTTAATTCCAAAAACAACAAAGGCAGCCTCATAAGACTACTACCACCTATATCTCTCATGGATGGAGGAAGTGACTATCCCCACCATCCATAATGTGATGATAAGAGTGTTGGCAATGGGCATCATAGTTATTTGCAGATAAGGGGACAAACATACTCCTTTATTGTTGGGCACCTATGGTATAACATATTGAGGATCATGGGAGGACATACACTTGGAATATGGACATATTATGCTCGAGCTATCATATCTCTATAGGGTGGTGTGAAAAGGTGCGACTTCATTCAACCACTTGACACTAGTAATAAGCTAGGCATATGAGAAGTTTGTCTATAATTAAAGTGAAGTAGCACCTATGGGTGCTTTTGCTATCATGGTGGTCAAATGGGAGATCATGAGTAGGCAGCAAGATGTGGGAAGGTTAGCGGGTAGCATTGCCAATGACAAGATGGTGGCTGAGCCTTATAGGGATATGCTAGATGTATGGTTAGATGAGGGATCCACCTTGATTGTTTGTAGGACTACATTGGAGATGATGAGCCAATTGGGGGTAGGGGAGAGGCATCCCATTTATAGGTTCTTGATCCAAGCAAAGTTGTGACATCTGTGCATACCTTTGTCGCACTAGCAATCCTACGTAGCTTGGCACAATACCTCATAACATGATTGCCAAAGTATCTTGTTGTAACTCCACATGGTGTCATGTCATCTTCCATGACATCATGCTTCAATGCCACTATTGATAGTTGGTTGGCACTGCCTTAAGATAGCGCCTCAATTGATTCCCAACTCCATTGTCTCACCCCGAGTTGCGGCACAACACATAGGAATTCTTCATGTGTTAGGTTCATTGCTGAATCTTCCTTCCATGTCATGACACTCTAGACTATGTTCTTAAGGCTTGTCCCATGTCCTACCCATACAACAAACACCTGGTAGACGAATTATCACTCCAATAGGAAGGTGAACCGATGATCATTAGAAAACCTAAACTGTTTTATAGCCACTCTCTTCTTAAGTTTCTTCCTTGTACTCGTATGTATACTCAGTCCCTAAGGTTGATATCATTCTCGCATCCCAATTAGGTAAATCAGCTAGGAAGCAACCCCCTAATTTGTTGATCATGCAAATTCTTATTCTCAGCTTTGTGGTTTTCTATATATGCATGTATCATACATGTTTAGTGCCTTTGAACTTGTCAATTTTGAACATTTTAGGAAGATAACATTTAGGACAAAAGAGAATTGTATGAATGGTTGGTTATTCCTTTGAGCTTGACTAATGAGCCAACATCAATTATGCATCTAATTAGTGACATACTCAGGCCTTTCACCAACTTTGTCATCTTCCACTTGGATGATATTCTCATCTTCAATAGGACTTGGTAGGAGAATGTTGAGCATGTTGTGTACATTGTATAGCAGCACCTAGGCTATATCATTGATTGCATAGGTCCTTAGAAGATCAAAGTAATCTAAGATCTGTCCAACTTTGTTCAATCTCATCAAAATTAGGTGTTTTCTTGGATTTACAAATTTCTATTGTAGGTCTGTCCTTGGATTCTCACACATCTCATGCCTATTGAATCAAATCATGTGCTTTAATGTATCTTTCTAGCGGACACTCCCACGACAATGCATCTTCAAGGAGCTCAAGTGATGCCTTTGTACCTCACCAATCATATAGCCATTCTCGACATCTCCCAAATCAGAGTGAAACTAATACTTCTGAGTACACATTTGGTGCAATATCATCTAGCATGGGCATTTTGTTGTATATCACTCATTTTGTTGTATATCACTCAATGGAATTTAACAACATGGTTCAATGCTACTTCAACTATGAGAAGGAATTGTACACCATCATGTAAGTTGTCAAGTAATGGTGACATTACAATTGAGGGAAGGAGACCATCTTTCGATTACATCATAAGTCTCTTCAGTTGTTGCATGCACAGACCAAGCTAGAGAATGTGCACCATATGAACTGAATGACATGCTTGCAACAATTCCATTTGTAGATGAAACAAAAAGGGGGAAAAGACAAAAGGCTGCAAATTGCCTTAGCCACCCTTTTGTCTAGGTGCCCATTAGAGTGCTTGATACATGGAGCTACAAGTTCCTCGACTAGGTTTCGCTCTACTTGGTAGAGACTTTGCGCCCACCATTATTGTGCAGGGCAAACATTTTGCCAATTTCTCCTTATCCAACTAGCTTCTTTACAAACTCGAGCATCTTGTGTTACTATAGGAGAAGCTTTCTAGACTCGTGGGAGGCATACTATTCAAGGACAATGAGACATGTTAAAGTGATTAAGATCTTGTGCGCTGGAAGAACATTTCTTTTGGCCTTATATGTGCAAAGACACAGAGCACTTCAAGGGAGAGGGTAGTATGATTGTAGTTGAGGAAGCCACAATTTTTGGTTGCCAACCAATTACCTTTTTTATTGTTGAAGGTGTCAAACATGGTGTTTGAACCATAATAGCATAACACTCAAAAAACTCTTGATTGATCCAGAGTAATCACGACTCACTACATTTGCCGTGCCATTTCCCAAGTTTTTCTTGAGTTTTTCGAAAAGTAGTTCTGATATTGTTTTATACATACCAATCTTTTTTCTGGTTCATTTTTACACTTAAGAGGCTGAAAAATACAGAGCATAGATAAATTGAACAATTTGTTAAGCATTAGGATATTTTAAAGTTTCTATAAGTTTTTCTTTGAGTAGCTTTTTTGTACAAGTTAAATTTTAAACTAGAGTAAGGGTTTTCTTTTAAATCATACCCTAATAATGGTTTAGTAAGGGCTGCTCCTAAAATGGTAGACCATTTTCCTAGATAGAACATCTTACTATTTTTGGACTAGCTGCTTTTTTTACATAAACCTTCTTAGGTGAATAAAATTAAAAATAGTTTATTTAATCCTACAATTTTTTATTATTAGCATTTTTATAAGTATTATGTCTAATTTTATCTATACAAACTATATTTGACATGAATTAGCAAAATTAGTTTTTCCCCCTCTATTTTTACAACTAGTACTTTGTTGTTTAGCTCTCGAGTTTTTCCTGTATTAAACCCAAGTAGTTGAATTCCATTTACACTTTTGCCTCATTGTGTCAATGCTGTTTGAATGGAATGCTAATATGAATTTTGAACTAGTCAATTTTCAAGCTCAATATACTATATTTGTAGGATGAGTTTTGTTTGTGCAAAATTGACAATGTGTGGCATCTAGTTCCCAAACCTAGAGAGGGATGCTGGCTGGATCAAAGGGATGCTGGCTGGATCAAATGGTTATATGAAAGTATTGCGCAACTTGCTCATTTTGAGGAATTGTGACTGATAAAATAAAATTACGAAGTCACAAATAGAGTCGAGAATTTCAAAGAAATCATGGAGGAATCTGACAATAAGGAAAATAAGAGAACACACATTCACACATCTCAAAAATAAGAGAAAATGTGGAGATAAAAGATTTGGGAAATCAAAATAGACTTTTACCCCAAGTAGTAAAATTCAATGTACTTTTATAGAAGTGGTGATATGGATTCTCTTGGTTTGTTAGTGGTTACTTTTTATAAGAGGCCTTCTTTGTACTTGATTTATTTGTATATATTGTCTTGTTTGGAGTTCACCCATTTGTTTTGTTGATTTGTAGCATTAGTTTGATACTTCATTTTTAGTTGTTGGCAGTTCTTCTCGCACTGATTACTAGCTTTAGATTTAGCTTGAGACTCTACAGATTTGGAACATCCTTTATCTTTAGATTTATCCTCCTGCACCATTACATTTGTAGGGTAAAACTACAGGTTGAACTGCCACCTTAGGAGAGGACCGAACAACATCTGCATACTGTAGAGAGGATGGATGAGCCACATTCGCACTGTCCAATTGCAGCACAAGATTCTTCCTGTGTCCTTGAGCAAGAGGCAGTTTGTGAAACACAAGGGGGAGGAGGGGAGGGGAGGGGGGAAGGGGGTGGCGGGCGATCAGATTTATCATTTGATTTAGGTAAGATCTTCCACACCGATGATGTTGTAGACAAAGGACCTGTATGCAAACTTGGAAGTACGCGCGGAGTAGAAATAGAACCAACACATCCCAGATGCATGCCAATAGAAGAAGAATGCGGAGAACCAACCAACCAAGGAACCCAATCTAACTGCACACTGAAGTCTAAAAATGTTGCACCTAATCGATCACTGAACCTAGACATTATTGCAAGCATCTCAGAAGCATTCTGTTCATGAAAATGGTGTTCAATATCTCCATTTTCTAGGAATGTACCTTCATTCACTTCTCCAACATGTAGCAATGATTTGTTGTTGCTGCAAAAATTGGAAGATGAGAAAACACCAAATGCAAAAGGTTGGATAGATGCAACAGAAGAGCCACTAATTACTTTAGCAATAGATTCCAGCAAAGGCCCTTTCATTGAACAGGTTGTACAAGACAACCTTGAACGTACACTAGAAAGAAGTGTACACATCACAGGGTGTACACAAGCAGTTAATAATGACCATACAATGGAGTAGAGAAGTATAGGAACAAAATAAATAGGATGTACAACATCAAGGACAAAATATATTTTTTTAAATGGTACGATAGGGGCAACAAAAACAACCCATACGATGCTGAAGTTTGTGGTTGTATGGTAGTCTTAGGAAATCGTACGACAAAAACAAAAGGCGGTCGTACGGTAAAAACAATTGGTAATGAATGTGGTTGTACAGTGGTCAATAAATGTCGTACAATTGCTAAGAGGAGTCGTATGGTTGTGATTTTTGTTTTAATTTGCATTTTCTTTTCTAATAGTTGTTGTACGATTACATTTTCAAACCTTTTAATTGCTCTTGATTGAATGAAAAGGAAATAAGGTGGTCGTACAGTGGGGAAAGGGATGTCTTTATTTATTATTATTTTTTAATTCTTTTCTTTTTCATCCAATTTCAAAAACTTGAACTTTATTTTGTTTCTCCTATGTGGGGCCCACCTGGTATTTTTTGCTTTGTTATTATTTTTTCCATTTTTCTCATGTGGGACCTACCTGTTATTTTTGCTTTGACTGCAAAATTTTTTTGTCCTGCACATCGTATGATACTTTTCCCTTTTCCGTAATTTTTTTGTGAAGTAGATCTAACTTGACAACACTCCAAATCAAATATTTTAATATTATTACTCTGCGACATACCTTCATTAATTTTGCAATTTTTAGTAATATTGGGTGCCTCTGCTAGAATCAGAATTGTTGTCTTTTGCAAACCTTGTACTGTGTGATGCACACATAAATTGTCCATCTTTACAAAGTTGTTTTTCATTTGTTGCTCTTCATAGATCTCTGTAGCTTCAATAAAATTATAGTTTGGTGGAAACACCTCATAATCCTCCATTTGCCAGTGAAACAAACCACGGAGAGAATTCGTTTCATCTTTTGAACACGATTGCAATTCTAGAATCCCTTGGTTGTTGGGCTCCATTGGACCCTGATCATGCTTCTCTATCCATTCTTCTTTGGAGTCGGAATCTAACGAATTTGCTTCCTCACTGACTGCTTGGTTCTTCAAATTGATTATATACTTCTGACCCTTGTTCTTGATGGAGATTATGTCCCTTTTCTAGTTGTGGTTGGCTTTGGTTGCTACTAGCCAACCTTGACCCAACAATGCGTCGTACACTTTCTTCCATAATGAAATTTCCACAGAATTCAACAAAAATGCTTGGGTTCTGATAATTACCTTTTGGCCCATTAAAACTCCAAGTACTTTAATACCTTGTTGATCTGCACCCACCAGTTGAAAAGTTGGGGGTTAGATTGTCAGCTTACCCACACTTCTCCAAGTGTCTTCCAGAAGTACATTCACACTAGACCCATCATCAACAATTGTATTGGTGAGATTCCTTCCAAGGATCTCCATATTCACCATCACTAGTCTCTTTGTTGTGTTATCTGTTAGTAACATGGGATCAATCATTCGGTATCTCGACAATGGAGGTTTGCTTATTGGGTCTTCATTCTCTCCAGATTCCAAATGGGTTGTAGCATGCATCATCTCATGCCTCCCAAATACAGTATTAGTCATACCATTGTAGAGTTCAGAAATACCCTGTAATAGATCAACTACTTTAATTGGCACGGTAGTTTGAAGTACTTGCCTTGCAATATTTTTATCATATTGTAATTGATTTGTTACCATACTTGCATTTGCATTTGAGTGGCGGTGTTTGTTATCCATAGCATGCTCCACTTCGGCTCTTGCTTCACAAAGTCTTTTTTTTTTATATGTGGGTCTAGGTACATAGCCTTCTTTGCTTGCACTCGAGTAATGGCCAATACTTCGTTATGCCTCTCTACATCAATCATGTTCATGCTGGCCTTTTGTTAAGGACATCCTGTGTCTTGATGGTTTCCAGGTTCACACCATTTGCACAATAATTGCAATTTGTCTTGCTTGTTCTAGCAGTCCCTCGCAAAGTGTCCTCATTCATTACATTGTCGACATTGTATAATAGGGCGTTCTTTGGGGTCATATTGTATTTGACTTCGACCTCCCTCTCTTTGATTTAGATAGCCATTATTCTGTGGCTTCGGTGGAGTGGACTGTTCTCCTTGTGTAAAGAGTACTTGTGTACTCCTGGTCTTCAAATTATATGGGCACTCCTTTATTGAATGACCCATAACTTGGCAAATATCACAACATTTTTCTAGGACAATTACCTTTGGTGTGACCTTCACTTTTGCACTTAGTACACCATAGTTCATTGGTTTCTTTGCTGGTTTCTTTCTCCGCCTTCAATTTTTTCATCATCCGAAGCATTTCCCTTCGAAGTGCTTGTACCGTTTCTGATTTATTGTCGCTGTTGTCATCCAAACTTCCATCTTCCTCTATTTTTCTTTTACCACGAGAGGACATTTTGTCTTCACTCTTTATGTCCGTTTGATTGTCGGCTTCTACCTTCATCTTTTTTCTTAAAGAGGGAATAATACCTGCAATGAACCACCTTTTCATGAGACCGTTGGCCGGTTCTTTTTCTAATTTTACAAGCAGTTATTTAAGTATGATTATAAGCTCGTACGTTTTCATGCTTACCTTGTATTGTAAATTTTTGCTACTATTTCATTGTCGTTTCAAAGCAACTTAAACTCTTCCTCAAAGGCCTTCTTTAATCTCTCCCATGTGTTTCAGGAGCTTTGGTCAATTTCTGTATACTAGTCAATTGCTACACCTCGCAAGGTGGCTAGAAAAGACCGTAGCCAAATTGCTTTATCATCTTTGCCCATTTGTTGTCTAGATTGTTTCACAAGTCTTACAGTGCTTCTGATCCATTGCCTGTAAACTTGGGCAACTTTTGCTTTTCTACACTAGGGCTTACCATGTTTTTGTTCTAATGCAAACCTAGTGCCTGGAACATGCTTGCTAAGGAGTTTTGATTCAGACGTTCTGTTGCTTCCCTCGCACTCTTGGCCACATGAGAATCCTCCACTCTTCCTGCAGCTTTAGCGTTCCACGCACTTGTTTTGCCTTCAGAGTTTAGAATTTCTTTTATACACCCTTGGCTCGACTTCGTCTCCTTCGATTGACAACCCTTCAATGCCTTGAAGGTTACTCTCGTATGCTTCTGTGAAGGAATTTGACTCCATCTCCCAACTTCCCTCGTCTAGAGAAGGTTGTCTTGACTATTCAACTTGATCTGAAAGATCAATCCATGCTTCGTCTGGTAGTGGAAGGTGCCTTGCTATCTCCTCCCTCTTTGCCTTCGTGTGATTATTTGTAGTGGAAATGTTTTGTCTCTCCCAACCACGACTATTGACGCTTCGACTCTAACTTCTACTTCAAGATGGACTTCGGCTTTGGACTTTGGTTTTGGTGATCTCTCTTAGTCTTCTTCTGCGTTCTCTTTGTTCTACCAATCTTAGAGATCGTCTGATCTCTTGATCTTGACCATGTTGTGGTCTCTTCCCACCTTTATTGGGGTCTAAGGGCATGCATATCTTGTATCTAACCCAATTTCTTTTAAGGTAATGATGCCAGTATTTACTCTCTTATTTGATAAAATGAATACTTGAAATAATAAACAGAATTAACAATGCATACCAGATAGAGGAGTAAAAGTATATCTTTATTCGCACATGAAATTATTACAGAAGTAGACCAAGATGGTCGACCAAGGATCAGACTGGATTGGACTAGATCCTCCCTCCTTTCCCTGATGACACAGTCTATTTAAAGGACCTGACGGTTGCCAAGAAGAACACAACTGTTCACCAATCGACTCCTATAACTCCCCGAAAACCGAGAAACAATTAATACATAGTTGGATAAACTATATTATCGAAAAATAATATAATAGTCATTGTAGACTGACTACAAAGAGAGGACACCATTATTTGAGTTCAACAACACACTGGACAAAGTTAGATACTTTGTGGGGAGACTAAAATTGACTAGCAGTTGTCTCATAGAGCCTTGTGGTAGCAATAATCAAAGTCTCATGGTCACCAACAATATGCAACCTCTAAAAAAGATGCCTTGGAACAGAGTCAAAGGCCTTCCTAATATATACAAAACAACAAAAGAGTTTAGAAAACTATTGATGAGACTTCTCAATGGTACTCTAAAGAATAAATATGTGATCAATGGAATGGAAGTCTCTTTGGAAGCCTACCCGCTGCCTTGCTTTAAGATTGTCATGCTTTGAATTCTCCAAAATCATCATCATTTTCAAAGTTGGATTAAAGTTTGGTAAATGTATGCCCAATCATAATAGTTATGTAGTTATTCAGGTCTAAAATATTTCATGAATTACCAATAAGTTGGATGATATGTTGAGACAAAGATGGGGAATCACCAAGCAAACAATCTTATTAAATAGCTTTGCTAAGGGTAAGCAGGGGAATCCACACAATATTTGAGAAACTCAGCTTGAAGCCCCTTGCAATTTGCTTCTTTCCAAGTACATTTTTTCAAATAGCTCTCCTAATGTCTCTAGGGAAAGTCAAATACATGAGAAAAGATAGTGGTAGGGTGAGGGGGCATCTTTAAACAATAGGGTGATCTCTACCATCATAAAGAGAACTGCTAGAGGTAACCCATGCCTTAGGCGTAATGGTCAAGCAAGACTTATTCTGGAGAGGATGTTGCACCAAAAGGTCTTAGATGAGTTATGGAGGGCATCTGGATGTTGATATTGGTTAGACACAAGAAAAGAACATTTCTTTTATTAAAGGAGACAACAAAAATTTAGTAGGGAAAACCAAACAACCTATAGAACCCCCTTCAGTTATTGCAGCATGTGCCCCTTCACATGGTGCAAGTGGTCACACCAAATGTTGATTGACAAATCCAAAGATTGAAGGCTAGTGAAGGGGATAAAGGACTTAAGTCAATAAAATAACTTATTGAGAACACAAATCGATTCAAATCCACTCAAGGCAAAAGAGAGGACCTGAATCCCATAAACATCTTCTAGTTCATCTAGGGAATTGCACATGGTATGTAGTAAGGGATCAAAGTGAACGCAAATGCAATTCATGATGGAGTTTAAATGTAATATAACTCCAAAATATCTAAATATTTTCTCCTTGAGTATATTCCACTCCATTCTTCCAAATTCACTTTTCATTGCAGTCTTGCATCACAGCCTTCTATTCTGACATGTATGACATTTGATTTTAGATATCTATCATGTTGGTGTCAAGTATTTTTTGTATGCTTGAAGCAGTTCTTGAATGGTTTCCTGCTCCATTTTTAGTTTCTCCTTTACCTTTTGAAGTTTAAATGGAACACATTTTGCAATGCCATTTTTTTGAGTTTCTTGTAGCCATTTTCAATTTATTTGTAGAAGAGCCTTTAAGATTGGTGTGGCACTAAAAGAATTGTGGGTTTTATGAATGTATGTTAAGAGACACGTCTCCAAAGGACATCTTCAAATCATATTTGAAAGCACTAGCCCTCCAAGACAGAATAAGACATATCCTTTGTACACATACAATTGAGAAATCGGCTTTAGGTTGAGAGATGGGCCAGTAAAGTGGATTCCCAAGTAAGTATATGCTATTGTGATATTAATAGGCCTTCCTCTATAGAGAAACTAGATCGTGGACCAATCATCTGTAGAGGTATTGAAAATCATTTGTTTTATGGAGGTTAATCAGAAGGTCTTGTCTAAGTCATTGAGTGCCAAATTGTGGATCAAGTGCACCATCAGGAGATTTTCAACTTGCCACTTGGCAATCTTCAAGGAGTCGAAGACAACTAGAGAGCCACTAGTAAACTGTCTTAATAAGCAAGGAGGAAGGATTGCCATCCTAAGGCATTGCTAACAAAGTGTCCTGAATAGGACAGAAGTAGTAGAAAGGCTGAGGAGAGATTCTTCAGTGACAACTCTTTCAGCAATACCCTGCTCCTAAAAGGCCACCAAGTACCAAGAATTTCTCTTCCGTTGACCTTACAATTCTTACTGACTAGTGGAATATTGTGAACACCCAAAAATTCAGACTAAAAAAAACATTTCTTTGTTATAAGAGTACTTAAGTTGAATTTAATTGTCTAACTTGCTTTTAATCCAGAGGGTCGCATCAATGAACAGTCTTTCTCTTTTCTTCTTTGCAATAATTCAAATTGATTCTCTAAATTTATCAAATGATGTCAAAAAGTTACATTTTCATACCTTGATGGAAGATCCCTTCTTCCCTGTAGGACTGAAACTCAACACTGGTTTGCCCTAGTGAATGTCAGATTAAGTTCTGACATTCATTTGTGCACTCAATGTCACAACACCATGTGATTTGAATCCCATGGAAACTGCATCGTTACGGCTTTGATCACATGTCACGAAGTGGGATCAAGACGTCTAATCATGTGACTGTGCATATGCTGAAGATCTTTTTAGGGAACTTCAAACACCTTTGGTTGTGCCATAACAGGCCTCCGAATCTCAGATAGAAACTCAGGTAAGGATCGAAATCAAAGATTCTAGGATCACCCACAGAATATCTCACAAGGAAATCTTAGGGATGAATCCTGCACGACCAAGACCAATTAGCTTGGTGGAGAAGTCTAATCTGGTATGCTTTATGAATTATCAGGTTCACTAGTCGTGTTTAAAGGCTGCACCAAGCCTATGTAGTCAAATGAAATCAACCATGGAAGAAGAGGATCTAAGGATAAACTAATGTCAAATGATGCTCGAAATCCTCTCTAGATAACAAGAATAATTGTAGGAAGTTCCTCTGAAGGAAGCTCGTTTGTAGACTCCTGGGGGAATAATTGTGTAATAATGGGAGGCACTTACGGAAAGTGCTCATCAAAAACCAAAGGTTGATGTTCAATGGAGAATCCCTCAACTTTGATAAGGAACTCAAGGAGATTCTCATCAAATGGGTGGAGACAGATAACCATCTGTAAGTTCTGGCTCCAGTATTAGCTTAGCAGGGAATCCGTCAATTTCAATGAGAAATTCAAGAAGTTTGGGATCAATTAAGGGGCAGAAATTCCCCCCTTCTCAGAGTTCTGAACAGAGGTCGTATGGGGCTCCTGAGCACATGGATGTGTGAGATCACAATGGGGGTATGCTAAACTGATGTTTTTGTTCTTTTCTGAATCTTTTAATGTTTTTGTATTTTTGGTTTGATGATGTGTATGTAAGTGGCCTATATAATTGCAGGTAAAATGAATGCAAATTCACTAGTATAATATTCACCTAGTATGACTATTCCCCATATGGATGTTCAACAAATGCAAGTATGCAAGCAAAATCTTGATTTTTAATACTATGAAAGCTAACGTACAGCTAAATGACTGAATTCTGGTTTTCTAATGAAATGCAAGCAAAACAATACTTTGTCTTTCAATGGGAAATAAATGCAAGCTGCTGTCTAAATGAAATCACAATGAATTAAGCAAAACAAAATTTATTTGAATGCCTGATTGTGATTTAAATGGTTCTTTGGATTGTTTGAATGATCAATGAACAGATTTGAATTTGTGAACAATATAAACAATTTGCTTGGGCTGTGGGGAGCAAGTTTTAAATGTCGTTGGTGACAGTGTTTGCTACGTTTGCCAATGTTAATGTCAGAAATGTTTAAACAGCATTTAAATGTGCTGATTGGATTGTGTATACGCCATAGTTGGCAAACTCGGCGAGTACTTGCTGAGTTGGCAAGTACTTGCCAGTTTTTTGCTCTGGGGAGTTACTTGCCATTTAACTTGCGAGTTTTTGCTCGCCGAGTTTTTGGTGGTGAGTACTTGCTAGTTTTTTGCTCCAGCGAGTTACTCGCCATTTAACTTGCGAGTTTTTGCAAAAAAACTTGCCATTTAACTCGCGAGTTTTTTTTGCAAAAAACTCGCCGAGTTTTTCACCATGCTAACTTAGCAAGTACTCGCCGAGTTTGCCAACTATGGCGTATACACAATCCAATCAGCACATTTGAATTGGCAAGTACTCGCTAGTTTTCTGCTTTGGCGAGTTACTCGCCATTTAACTTGCAAGTTTTTGCTCGTCGAGTTTTTGGTGGTGAGTACTTGCTAGTTTTTTGCTCTGGCGAGTTACTCGCCATTTAACTCGCGAGTTTTTGCAAAAAAACTCGCCGAGTTTTTCGCCAAAACTCAGTGAGTTTGAGCGAAAAACTTGCTAGACATAGCAACTAAGGAAAATTTAAAAAAAAATAAAAAATTAGATTTTTAAAATTTTTAGTTGCCGAGTTTTCATCGAATTTTTGCTGTGTCACAAATTTTGGGTCTGCTAAGTTTTTGCTGAGTCCGAGTTTTCCAACTATGGTATACGGCTATACGCTATGGGCAGCGAATTGGCAAGCTATGATAAGGCAATGATTGCAAAGCTTTGATGCTTGTTTATTTGTTTGATATTTTAGCAAGTACGGGGATGACTTTTGAGCACTCAAAGGTACTGGTAATACTTCGATGATGGCTGTCCAAAACAAGGCAGTGAAGAGATAGAGCTTGGAAGCTCAAATATGAATCCAAGATGAATTAAAATGGGTATTTGTGTTGTGGACGACATGTTTGAGAGCTGTGGAGCTTTGTTTGGGACCAATGAAATGACACCTGAGGATTTCAGACCTCCCAACGTGCAGGGGGCAGTGAGTTTGAGGTTGATTTATAGACCATGGTGAGTTTGTTATGCTGAAATGGAACCTAGCATTTGAAATCCCAGACCCAAATAGAGGGACAGTGGTACGCCCTTAGTGGATTTGGCTCCTGGAGAAGCCAAGCTTGTGGAAGAACTTGGAGGTGTTAGTGTAGGTTTTTATTTCCTAGTGGGTTATTTATTTTTTCCCTATATTCCTAGGTTTTTCCTACACTTCTATTAATCTCGCTTAGGTTAATAAAGCATGTCTTATTAGGTGAGTGGTTGCGAGGTGTCACCTTCCTACATGTGAGCATCCATTAGCTATCTTGGGAAGATACTTTGCTATCTTTAGTCTGATAGATGGTTGCTCCTGATTGGTCGGTGTTGCCACCTCCTCTCTCTCCCTAGTCTATATAAGCATGCTACTTGGCTTGTATTTTGTATCTTTTACTTCTGGCATCCTCTTAATGCTATTTTGCTTCTAGTAGTTGCATTACTCTCTTGGAGACTAACTCTGTGTTGCTATTTTGATTTCGTATCATTTGCATTCATAGTTTAGATATCTATTCTTTGCACTAGTTTTCTGGGTTAATAATTTTTTCAGATTCTAACATGGTATCAGAGCTATTCTATGTGCAAGAGTAGATTTTAGTTTCCATATTTGAGAGATTTAGGGGGGGGGGGTGATAAATCTTATTACAGTTTTTCGAAAAACCCAGTATGCTCCTCTTGCATCTTCGGGTGATCTTGAGAATCAAAAAAGTTTGACGGAAACTTTTTTAGTCTCTGGGGTTTGCACATGTGTTTTATGAAATCTGGGTGATTGCAGTGTTTTTGGTTATACTGGCAGCATTTCCGGCTGTTCCAACGCGTCCAGGAGGCTTGTGAAAGTCGGATTTGGCTTTCGCTTCACTAAAATCAGAGATCGTCAGACACAGTTGTGGAACCGGGGTTTCAAGCTCAAATCTGACAACCAGCTTGCATATTTGGTGTTTTCAATCAATATTGCAAGTTCCAGCATGCCATTGCTTGTCTTAGGTATCTGATTTAGCCTTTGCATGTCGTTTTTTGGTTGCTGGGGTCGTTTTCTATAGCTAAAGGCGTTCTTTTTACACTGGATCAACATCTTTTGTACATCAACAAGAAAAACGCCTTCTGGGTTTTGTTCGCAGCACAAAAAAACCATCTAGCTATCTTTCCGTTTTTGCATGCAGTCTATATATTTTGCAAAAACGCGCTCAAAAAGCTACAGCAGGACCCCTCTCCGTTGGCAGTTGCAGTTTTGAAGGCAGTTTTCAAATGCCCCGTTCTTGCTCATATAGACTCCTTTTCCCACGTTTTTTTTTTTGATTTTGGCTATTTTTTCGTGCTCTATGCACTAGTGCAGACGTTTCTTGATTTTGATGCCGAGATTTTTCAGAAATTGCAGATTCTCAGTCGTGACATTGCACAGTTCTTGTTTTGGGAACTTCGGAGGATCATAACTTTCACATACGACCTCGTATCGAGGCGATTCTTTTTTTGAAAGTGCATGATTTTTCAATTAGATCGAAGTGGTGCTGTTTATTTCTCTGAGTATTATGCCAAAGTTGTATTTTTAGCATATGCTCTTCGTGAGGGTTTTGTAATGCATTGAAATCAAGACCACTTAGTATTTCTTGCTAGTGGTAGTTGTAAACGCACTAATATAAAGTGCCAAATCATATTTTCTTGAGGGGGTTATTTGATTGAGTGAAAAGGGGGGGTTGTCTTGGTTGTGTTCTCTTCTTTTTGACATTTCTTCTCTGTATTTCTTTATCATGGATCAAACAAATCTGCCCATCCTAACTCCATACAATTACTTTGAGTGGAAATCACGCATGAGAATTCACTTAAGGAAAGCTGGATTAAATAGGATAACTATGGGACTTGAAACTGAACCTGCTAAAGATCAAGATAAGCCTAAGTGGTTTAACAAATGTGATGAGGCATATGGGACATTGTGTTTGTCTGTTTCTCCTGATTTGCTCTTTCACATTGAGTCTTTGAATACGCCAAATGAAATCTGGACAAAGTTAGAAACACTATTTGGCACACAAGATTCAATGAGGGGTCATATGTTGGAAAATAAACTAATTAGTTTAAGTCCAGGCAATTTCAACACAATCCATGATTTCTTCACTAAATTGAAATCACTAAGGCTGCAGTTAAAACAATGTGGAATTGAAAAGAAAGATGAACAACTGATTCTTAGTATTCTCTCTAAGCTAAGTTCAGAATATTCTGTGTTTGTTTCTACCTTCTATGCTACTAAAGGTGCACTTGGTACTAAATTCACCATGCCATCTTTAGATGATTTTGCTGTCAATCTCACTCGAGAACAGTACAAGCTAATCCAGATGGGCACTCTTAAGTCCTCTAAGTCACATGCCTTGGCTGCCAACCAAGGCACAAAAGAACAAAAAGGACAAAATAGTAACAACAATAGTAGGGATAAGAAACAGAAGAATAGCAAGGAGAAGAAGGATCAGATACCGGTTGCTTCAAAAGCAACTAATGAGACCCAATCTTCCAAGGGCGACAAGCCTAAGAAAGAGAGGGTCCAATGTGCCTATTGTAAAAGACCCGGTTATGATGAACATAAATGTCTGAAGAAAAAAATTGATCACTTGACACACATTCTTGAGAAGAATAATATTAGTGTTCTTGAGTCTATCAAACAGAGTTCTAATGAGGGGTCTAACAAAGCAAAAGAAAACATCAAGGGGAAAGGAAAGGGCAAGGCCCTTGTTGTAGTTGCTTCTTCACCATCCACTTGGGTTCTTGATTCGGGTGCTTCGCACCACATGGCTTCATCTGAGGAAGAACTTGCATCTTTGGAGCCGTGTACTATGCCTTCTATTTTGATAGGTGATGACACTCCTGTTGAGGTGTGTGGGAGAGGGTCTGTTGATGTGGGGGATGGCACATTCCATGATGTTCTTTGTGTGCCCTCATTATCAACTAATCTCCTATCGGTATACCAGATCACTCACACAGGTTCAGGCAAGCGGGTTGAGTTCACTCCTGATTCAGTGGAGATTCGTGAGTTGCACAGTGGTTCTACAGTTGCCGTTGGGAGAGCAGATCATCAGTCACGACTCTATGTTTTCTCACTTTGTTCCTGATCCTCCTTCGACTATTTTGCTCACTCATTCTAATGATGTGAGTAGATTATGGCATGAGCGGTTTGGCCATCTTAACTTCCGCTACTTGCAGCAACTCAACCAGCAGAGCATGGTCACAGGGTTGCCTTCAGTTCAGTTTTCAAGTGGTGTTTGCCAAGGTTGCATTCTTGGTAAGCATTCTAAGGAAAAGTTTGACAAAGGTAAGGCATGGAGAGCTTCACAGATACTGGAGTTAGTTCACAGTGATTTGGCTAGTCCATTTCAGCATCCTTCTTTCAGCAGGGCTAGATATGTCCTCACATTCATTGATGACTTTTCTCGATATACTTGGGTGTACATTCTCAAACAAAAGTCTGAGGTATTTGATCACTTTCAGGACTTCAAGACTTTTGTAGAGAAACAATCCGAGAAAGCCATCAAAGTTTTGTGCACTGACAATGGTGGTATGTCAACCATCGGTTTGAGAGGTTTTGCACTTCAGAGGGGGTTGATTTGCAGCATTCAGTTCCATACAATCCTCAGCAGAACGGTGTTGCAGAACGGAAGAATAGGTCCTTGACGGAAATGGCGAACTGCATGATTCACTCTAGATCTCTTGCACCACAGTATTAGGCAGAGGCCATTAACTGTGCTTGTTATATTCAGAATCGTGTTCGTCACCGAGCCTTGAAGGGAGTCACTCCTTTTGAAGCTTGGAGTGGTCGGAAACCATCAGTTAAGCACTTTCGAGTTTTTGGTTCTCCTGCATGAGCCCACATTCCTGCAAAGAAACCAAGGCCTTGGATCCGCAGAGCAAACCTTGCATATTTGTAGGTTATCCTGATGGTGTGAAGAGTTATCGGTTGCTCCACCCTACTACACGAGTTGTTCATTGAGAGGAGTGTTCAGTTTGAGGAGGGCTCTTCGAGCTCACTTTCTATCACTTCTCCAACTCCTACATTGACATTGGAGTCACTTGGGATACGTGACAGATCTTTTGATGAGTCAGATTCACCTGAGCAGTCTTCTACCTCCACTTTTGATGCAGAGAGTGATTCAGAGGACTCACCTCCTTCCTCTCCTAGTCATCATTCAGAGGTTGCTGATTCTCCTCCATATTCTCCATCTTCCGGTCCACTTTGGGCTAGAGAGACCTTGCAGTCTGCAGGTGATTGGGTTGGGGATCCATCAGACACCAGGCGGACTCGTTCACAGTTCCAGGATGCTCCACATGTCTTCATTGCTACTGCCTCAGATCCACAGTCTTTTCATGAGGCTTCTGGTATTCCTGAGTGGGATACATCTATGCAAGAGTATAGTTCCTTGATGAGGAACCACACTTGGGATCTTGTCCCTCTTCCTAAGGGAAGAAAACTTGTTCGATGTAAGTGGATCTATCAGACAAAATTTGCAGCAGATGGGTCGGTTGACAAGCATAAGGCTCGCTTGGTCGCCAAAGGATTCTCCCAGGTTCCTGGGATTGACTACTTCGAGACTTTTGCGCCAGTTGCCCGAATGAATTCCATCCGACTTGTTCTTGCCATTATTGCAGCCAATCGTTGGGAAGTACACTAGATGGATGTGAATAGTGCTTTTCTTCACGGTGACCTTCAGGAGGAGATCTACATGGAGCAGCCACAGGGATTCATTCAGGATTCTTCACTTGTGTGCCGTCTTCGGAAGTCTCTCTATGGCCTCAAATAGGCTCCTCGGGCCTGGTATGCCAAGATGGACTCCTTCCTTCTATCAATTGGGTTCACTCGGTGCCATTCTGATCCCAATGTCTACATTCTACAGCAGGATGATTCACTCCTATTTTTGGTTCTGTATGTTGATGACTTGCTAATCACAGGGAGTTCTTCATCCACCATTAGGGCTATCAAAACTGCCCTTCATGACAGGTTTTTGATGACTAACTTGGGCTTGTTGCATTACTTTCTCGGGATTGAGATCTACCAATCTGCTTCTGGGATCACCATCAACCAGTCCAAGTATGCTCTAGATTTGCTCTCAAGGTTTCATATGGCTGACTGCAAGCCTGCTCCGACTCCTTTTCTTTCTGGAGTCAAACTTGAGACTCAGTGTTCTTCTCCACTTGTTGATGGCACTTTGTACCGACAGCTTGTTTGGAGTCTCATTTATCTGACTCATACGAGACCTGACATTTCATATGCTGAAGGCATGGTCTCTCGATTCATGCAGGAGCCTCATGAGCTGCACTGGAAAGCAGCCAAGCGGATCCTTCACTACATTCAGGGTACTCACAGTTTTGGGATTCACTACGCAGCGGGCATTGAGCTTGACTTGGTGGGCTACACAGATTCAGATTGGGTGGGTGATTCTCAGGATCGCAAGTCTACTTCAGGTTACAGCTTCTCACTTGGTTCAGGTCCTGTTTGTTGGTCGAGCAAGAAGCAATCTGCTATTGCTCTATCTTCTACTGAGGCCGAGTATTGGGGGGCTATGAATGTCGCCACTGAGGCCATTTGGCTTCAAAATCTTCTCACTGAGTTTGGTATCTAGATCAGACGGCCATCAGTCATATTTTGTGACAACCAGAGTGCCATTCCGATCTCACGGAATCCGGTCCGTCAGCGGATCAAACACATCGAGGTCCACATGCACTACATCCGAGAGCTCATCCATGGCCACATCATCGATCTTCGCTACTGTCCGACTTCCGAGCAGGTTGCTGATATCTTCACCAAACCCTTCACTGAGAGCAAGTTCCTTCATTTGCGAGCTTTGTTGGGGGTGCAGGATGCCTCATCTTCTGGGGGGCTTCTTCCTCTCACTCGGAGTCCTGACTCTCTCTACTTTGGGGGGGAATTTTATGTACATGGGTACCTCATTAGGCTTGATTTGCCGGGACCCATTTCTACATCCACCTAAGTTTTGCTTATGGGGGGGTGTTAGTGTAGGTTTTTATTTCCTAGTGGGTTATTTATTTTTTCCCTATATTCCTAGGTTTTTCCTACACTTATATTAATCTCGCTTAGGTTAATAAAGCATGTCTTATTAGGTGAGTGGTTGCGAGGTGTCACTTTCCTACATGTGAGCATCCATTAACTATCTTGGGAAGATACTTTGTTATCTTTAGTCCGATAGATGGTTGCTCCTGATTGGTCGGTGTTGCCACCTCCTCCCTCTCCCTAGTCTATATAAGCATGCTACCTGGCTTGTATTTTGTATCTTTTGTTTTTTGCATCCTCTTAATACTATTTTGCTTCTAGCAGTTGCATTACTCTCTTGGAGACTAACTCTGTGTTGCTATTTTGATTTCATATCATTTGCATTCATAGTTTAGATATCTATTCTTTGCACTAGTTTTCTAGGTTAATAATCTTTTCATATTCTAACAGGAAGTTCTTGATTTGAAACCATAGTAACGAAACTCGCCAAAACTCGGCGAGTTCGAGGCGAGGCACCTTGGCCGAGTCTGTGGGACTCTGACCCGGACTCGGCGAAATTTTTGAAAAAACTCCCCAGACTCGGTGACTCGCGAAACTTGCCAAATTCGGCGAGTCCTGACTAGAAGACTTGGTCGCTCAGCAGGCCGTCAAAAAGTAAAGAAAAACATAAAAATACTTGCTTCATTTTTTTTTTTTTTTTTTCACTTATAGACCCTCCACCCTAAAAGCAACATCATTTCATTTTGAAGCCAAAGGGGAAGGAGAAAAGAGAGTTGTGAGCAAAATTTGGAGTGCATTGTAGGGAAACCGGCAAGGAGGTAGAGCAAAAATCGATTGTTGAATCGCATTGGGGCAGTTTCGTATCTACTTTTGGTGCATCTAGAGGTGTCTACAAAGGATTGGAAGGAGCTCTCTATTGATTTCAAGCTAGATTTAGAGGTAAGTTTGTATTTTGAAGGTTTTTTTGTGTTTTTTTAACCAAAAATTGCATTTTTCTTTACATTTCATTTCTTTTTTCTATTTTATTTTAGTAGATCAAAGAAAGAACCCTAGGTGTTTTGATTTTTTTTATTAAACCCTAGGGGTTTTTGTAAGCAAACCCTACATTTTTTTTATTACTTTAATAATTATAAATCACAAATGTTAATTTTTTTTGTATTTATATATTTTATATGTTATTGCAGCAGTGTTGAGATTTTCAAATCATCTTTATCACAATGTCCAAAGAGCCAGTTAAAAGGAACCCTTGTTGGAAACATGTTGAAATTATTCCTGGGCAAAAGAAAGGAGAAGTAAAATGTTTTTATTGCAAAACAATTTTTCGTGGAGGAGGCATTAATAGATTGAAATACCATCTTGCACAAATACCAATCCATGATGCTAACCCATGCGGAAAAGCGCCTCTTGAGGTTATACGAGAGGTGAAAGTGCAACTAGAAACGTTTGAGCAAAAAAAAGAATTGAAAAGGAGGCAAATAGAGATGGCAAGTGTTGGTGGTAGTGGAGAGTCTTCTTCCATGGCTCCATTTCGTCCTCCAGGTGTTGGAAGTGGAACACCTGCTACTGCTACTGTTAGTGCCACTGCCAGCGGCAGTGTTCTTGGGCCTAGAGTTTGTAAATCTAGGAATCTTGATTCATATATTTTGCCACGCACCACTCCAGGTTCCCAACTGTCGCTTGAGAGCATGGGTTGGAACAAGGACGTACATGATGCAGCTAAACGTGCAATCGGAGACTTTTGGTACTATTGCACCATTCCATTCCATGCAGCCAGGTAATTCTTTTTTGTTTGATTGTTTTAAAATTTATAGCTTGATTCTTTCTCTTGAATTTTAATATTTAGAGATATGTCGAATTCAAATTTAAACTCTCCATTTTACAATACTTATTTAATTTAATTTATTTGTGACATGTGTTAGGTCTCCTTATTGGCAAAACATGGTTGATGCCATTACTGTTTGTGGGGCGGGGTTCAAAGCCCCTAGTGAAGATGACATAAAGGGCTCAATTTTGACACAAAAGGTGGCCGATGTAAAAGCCACAATAGAGGAGCAACGGTTGATATGGAGGACGAAGGGTTGCACCATCATGACCGATGGTTGGACTGATAGGAGAAATAGGACATTGCTAAATTGTCTTGTTTCTTCCTCAGGTGATTCTACTTCCTACAATGCATTGATTTAGTGATTAATATTTTTAATTTATGCTTTATTGAATCATTGATTTTGTTTCTTTTTCAGGTGGCACCGTATTCATCAAATCTATTGATGCTTCAGGACATGTTAAAAATGCCACATTCCTTTGTGAAGCTATAGAGGAAATCATAGCTGAGGTGGGTGAGGAGAATGTGGTGCAAGTGGTGACAGATAATGCAGCAAATTATGTTGCTACGGGTAAACTATTGATGGAGAAGCACCCATCATTATTTTGGACTCCATGTGCTGCCCATTGCCTTGACCTCACATTGGAGGATATTGGCAAGATTCCATGGATCAAAACATGTGTGGAGATGGCAAGAAATATTTGTAAATTCATATACAATCACACATGAGTTCTCAACCTAATGAGGCAATTCACGCAGCAAAAGGAGTTGGCTCGTCCTGGCATAACCTGATTTGCAACAAATTTCATCACATTGCAATTCTTGCTCCAGTCAAAAAAAGCTTTGAGGCGCATGTTTGTTGATGAGGAGTGGACTTCCTCATCCTATGCTAATACCAATGCAGGGGCTGAAGTAACAAATTGGATCTTTGATGAGGCAAGATTTTGGACACCTGTTGAGGAGATTGTAAAGGTAAATGAAAATCTAATTATATATTATGTTTTAATTTTTATTTATATTTTTCTTTTATTTGCCTATTTTTGTTCACACTTAAGTTAATGTTTCACAATAATTGCAGGTCACTGAGCCTCTAGTAGTTCTCCTACGAGTTGTTGATAGGGAGAAGCCCGCAATGGGCTACATATATGAGGGCATCGATAGGGCCAAGGAGGCCATTAGATCCATCTATGGGGGAGTTGAGGGTAAGTATGGTCCCATTTGGGAGATCATTGATAGGAGATGGCACCACCAGCTTCACAAGCCCCTACACGCAGCCGCTTATTACCTCAATCCGGCATTTCAATTCCGCCTTGAATTCAAGGCGGATGAGGAGGTTCTGAGTGGGCGCTACACAGTGTTAGAGCGGATGTCGGCTAATTCAATACAGATAGTCCATGAGCTTGAGACCTTTAGACTTGCACAAGGAGATCTCTTTTCTCGTGAGATTTGCAAAAAGAATCGGTCAACATTGCAGCCAGGTAAAATTATATTAAGAGCATAATTTAAGTTTAAAAATCTAATAAACTTTTCCTTTTTTTATATTATTATTAAATGTTGAAACTTAAAGTTGGATAATGAGATTGAATTTTTTCTTTTTCTCATCTCAGATGCATGGTGGGATATGTTTGGTGCTAAGGTACCAAATCTTTAGAAGATTGCAATTCGAATATTAAGCCAACCATGCAGTGCTTCGGGTTGTGAGCGCAATTGGAGTATGTTTGAACACATACACTCCAAGAAGCGCAATAGACTGTCTGTGTAGAGGTTGAATGATCTAGTCTTTGTTCATTACAACCTTCGTCTTCACCACAGACAAATTTTGGGCACTGACTCCACCCCCATCACGCTAGAGGAGGTCGATCCACAATCTGATTGGATCACTGAGGCTGAGGATCCTATCTTTAGTGATGAGGACCTCGATTGGGTTGACCAGGTGGATAGAGAGGTTGAGGCTGTAGCCATGGCAGAGGAGGAGGTTAGAGCACGAGCAGAGTTAGCAGACACATTACATGTTGGTGTGGGTGGCACAGAGACAGAGGCAGATATTATGGTTGCATCATCATCCATGACCTATCTTAGATGCCTTCGTAAGAAGGGTGCACTTGCAGGCTCCTCTGAGCCATAGTGGCATAGACTTCTAGTTTTTGTTTTGATATTTGTTTGGAACTTTTGATGCCATGGATTTCATATTCCACGAGTTTTGTAGACATTTGACAATATTTATATATCTAAGTGTGTTATTTCCTTCAGCTACAATTTGCATTTATACTTATGTGATCGATGTATACTTGTGTATGTGATCAAATTAGCTTCTATTTGATGATGTTATTGTGTCTTTAAGGTTTATTTATTAAAGGGTGCATGAAACAAGTTTTAAATCCTTAAAAATCTCTGAATTTCTTGGGTTTTTCAATTTGCCGAGTCTAGGCGCCGAGTCCGAGTCCAAAATCAGCTTGTCGAGTCCGAGGCGAGTCCGAGTCTCGTAACTATGTTTGAAACCGAAAGAGAGAAAACAAATTGAATTTAATTTAAGTCTAACAGAAAACTAATCTAAAATTCCCACAAAAGTTAACTAAACTCGCTAATTTAAACACACAAACAAATGCTGATTTAAAGAAACTTGTGACATTTTCACACATCGCCCCATTGCAAATGGGAACCCCTCTTTTTTTTCTTGCTTTCGTCGTCGTTTTGCTTTAGGATTTTGATTTTTCTCTACGTCGGTAGGTTTGGTAGTGTTGATTTGCCCAAATTTCGCGAAATTCTTGACAGAAGCCCACCATCCCGGGAGAGAATATCTAAGTCATTCACTCAAAGCATAGGAATCCATAGTGAATGGGCTATCAATCCACTAGCTGGAGGCCTTTTATCCGCAGTTTCAAGGGTAAAATGAAGTCCCCTCCAGAAGTCTACAAGTCTCCGTTCAATCCTGGATCCAATCCAAGGTTCTAAGCCCACCTTAACTTGAGAATTTCCTTGGCCAAACATGTCTTAATAGGATAAGCACCTCAACGTCCAGCTTAGTGAGACAAGCTCGTCAAGGAGAGGCAAAAACATGCTTTCGAAAAATAAGCTCGTCAAGCACCTCTAGGAGAGAGAATGACCTGCTTTGGTGGGATAAGCACCTCAACATGCAGCTTAGTGAGACAAGCTCGTCAAGGAGAGGCAAAAACATGCTTTCGAAAAATAAGCTCGTCAAGCACCTCTAGGAGAGAGAATGACCTGCTTTGGTGAGATATGCACCTCAATGTCCAGCTTAGAGAGACAAGCACATCAAGGAGATAGGAATTCATGTCTTAAACTCGTTAAGCTCGTCAACAGGAGAGGAAGTCGTATAAGCACGTCAAGCACCTCTAGGAGAGAGAATGACTTGCTTTGGTGAGATAAGCACCTCAACGTCCAGCCTAGTGAGACAAGCTCGTCAAGGAGAGGCAAAAACATGCTTTCGAAAAATGAGCTCGTCAAGCACTACTAGGAGAGAGAATGACCTGCTTTGGTGAGATAAGCACCTCAACGTCCATCTTAGTGAAATAAGCACGTCAAGGAGATAGGAATTCATGTCTTAGCTCGTCAAGCTCGTCAATAGGGGAGAAATTCATATAAGCACCTCCAAGCACGTAGGCAGGCAGCTCAGTGAGTGAAATCCGTGGAATAAAGTCTCAAGGAGCTCCAAGGAGAGGAGTAGGCACGTTAAGACACCAAATGCATGCATTAGAGAATTCCAAACACCTCAAAATCCATGAATACATGAAATCCACGCCTAGGAGTAGGGGTAAAACAGCTTCAAGCAAGGAGAGAGACATGTCAAGCAATGAAATCCATGGAATTGTGAAAAGTGCACCTAACTCCAAGCAGAGGAGAAGGCATGACTCAAAATGAAATCCATGGAATTGAAAATCCTAACAACTAAATCCATGGAATGGGGAAAAGTGCGCCTAACTCCAAGTAGAGAGAAAGGCATGTCAAGGAACCAAATCCAAGGATTTAAGAATCCAAACATCCAAATCCATGGACTAAGGAAAAGTGCGCTTAGGGAAAAGGAATGAAATCCAAGGAAAAGATGAAATTTAAAAATAAACCCAAGGAAAACTCCAAAAGCACTAAAATCCAAGGAAAACTCCAAGAGACACTAAAATCCAAGACTCCATGAAATCCACGCCTAAGGAAAAGGAGAATTCCTAGCAAAACAAATCCAAGACCTAAGGAAATCCACGCCCAACTCAAAATCAGCTGCCTTTGTGCTAGGTCAGCTTAGAGGAGCTTGAGCAGATTAATAATAAAAAATCAGATCTTTATCCAAGTTGAGCTGCCTTTGTGTTAGGTTGACCAAATGACAAGCTTGAGCTGCTTAGTCAAAACAAAATCAAATCTCATTCCTAGGGCAGCCAAGGGAGGAGCTTGAGTAGCTTGACCTCCAAAAGTGAATCCAATCATATAAATAGGCATTTCAAGTCACTTTTCTTCATTTCCAAGCCAAGCCTTCCCACAACTCATCCTTTTCTCCATCAAAGGACATACTTCTCCATCATTTTTTTATGCAGATTTCTGAAGAAGCAGCTTGTTAAAGCATCAAAGAACAGGTTTTCTTAATCAAAGAGCAGGGCTTTCTCCACCAAAGAATCCATTTTCCCATCAAAAACAAAGATTTTCAGGGTTTTCTCCATTAAAACCATAAATAACAGAGATTTTCAGACTTTCTTTCACCTTAAAACAGAGTTTGTTTTACTAAAGGGGCGGATTCTCATCAAAGAAGGAAGGAAATTTCATTAAGCAACTCAGTTCTGACCTGGTTAAGGTCTGATTTCTAAGCAAACAGACCAAATTTGAAATGGGAAAATTCTGATTTTTGTGTAAAAGAGCTCATTTTTGACCAAAAACAGGTCTGATTTCTAAGCAAAAGGGTCTGATTTATGAGTAAGGAGCTTAATTTTCATCTAATAAAAGTCTGATTTTCCAAGTAAACAACTCAAATCTGCCCTGGAAAAGGTCTGATTTCTAAAGAAAAGGTCTGATTTTCTGAGTAAGCACCTCATTTTTGACCTAGTAAAATCTCTGATTTTCACATAGCAGCTCAGTTTTGACTGAGAAAAGGTCTGATTTCTGAGTGAGCAGCTTAGTCTTCACCTCACAAAACCCTGATTTCTGAGTAAACAGGTCAATTTTGACCTGGTAAAGGTCTGATTTCTATAGGAAGAGGTGAAATTTATGCAAGTGAAAAATAGATTTCAGAAGTGATTGCTTGCAAATGTTGAATGTTTTTCTATCTTTCTTCACAAATATATCAGAAATTGCATTACATTCAAGGTTTTATTTGGCATAACTACTCGAAATTTCCTTTGTTTGTGCAGTATAAGTTCCATGAAGAGGATGTCCAAGGATGATCCAAGATGATCAAGGTGGATGCAAAAGAGGAGTTCCAATGCCGGAGAGGGAGACCGCTTCCATCATCAAGAGGACTACACATGAATGCCAAGGAAAGATGAAGGACTTCACTATTCAAGACATCTCAATCATACAAGAAGGCTAGCATCAGGTCATCAATAGAAGGAAAAGATACACTTCAAATCCAGTGTCAAGGAATCCGGCATCGAAAGAAGAGTGGTCCATGGAAATTCAAGGAAGGGAGGATCAATCCTTGGAAGTCCAAGAATGAGAAGAGGAATGAGCCCAACACCATAAAGACAAGGATAATGCCAAGAATTCCACGCCAAAGACAAGTACCCAAGTCAAGTGCAACACAAGAAGGAATTTCCACGTCCAAAACACACTCAAGGAACAATTGTTTGGGTTATGTTGAGGTGGCATTCCATCACCATCGACCAATCAAAGCGTGCCAAGTGGCTACAAAAGGACAAAATAAGGTGGCGCCCCAAGACATGTGTCAACTTTTCATTTGCCAAAGTGGTGGCAGCCTTATCTACCTCCTTTTAGGGTTTCTATTTGACCTAATTTGGGTGTTGATTTCCAGGAAATCAAATCTTGGCCCCTTTGTGAGCCTATATAAAGGCCTTTTCTCCTCATTTGTAAAAGGGGGAGGGATTCAAAGGAAGAGATTCAAAGATAGGAGATTAGAGTAGGAGTAGAGTAGAGGCTTTTGAAGAGTTGGAGAAGACACTATGAAATAGTTGTAAAGACACTACCAAATCTAATACATTCTCATTGAAGCATGATGAATTTGTGTTCCCTTTGGGATGTTAGCATGGTTTCACGATTCTTTCGAAGGTGATTCAAGGCGAACTTAGATAGATGTTAGTTGCAGTTCATTGATATGATGAATCCATGTGAAGATATTTGATGAATTCCTTGTTCATACTTTTTATGGTTTGCTGATGGTAAGCTGCAATGTAAAGTTAGCCTGAACCTCTTGTCGCAATAGTTCGATTGTGGATGTTCATTCAAGTGGCACCAGCTGTGGGTATTTGGATGCACATTTGCAGTTTGAAAATCCTTCATTTCCTTTGAAGATTGCACCAATTTCGTGTCGCTGTTGCTCTCATGGTGAAATGAAGCTTGGTTCGAGGGAATTTGTCTATCAAAGCAGGATTCATCATCATCTCATTGTCCTTAGGATTAAATTAGCTTTCTCTTAACCCTCTCCTTTTGTCAATTCTTTTTAGATAGATTGAGGAAGAATTCCATTCATTCACAAATCCAAGGAGTAGGGAGTAGATTTCATTCCTAAGAAAGGAGCAATTTCACGTAAGTCCCTTTGTGATTACCAGCAGAATCACATCATTTCACTGAGTCTATTCTGTGCACGTCAAGACCTAACATTCAAGGAACCTTGGAGCAGTCTCACTCGATCACGAAGTTCAGCGTTTGAGATGCTTTGTTCAAGAGAGGATAGAGCATTTAGTGTTTTATTCTAAATGTTGCTGTTGTCATAAAAACACATTAACAAAACTATTTTAATCTAAAACATAGTTTAAATCTAACAAATTAAACTGATAAATCACAATAAAATAAAACCCTACTCCTATCCAATTCACAAGAGGAATGCTTGCAAATTGTAGCCAAGATTGTTTCAAAATTAATATCGAATTTGTTTGAATGAGTCCTCAAGTATCCTAGTATTGTGTCTTCCACTTTGGTGCTCCTCCAAGTTGAGTGCAGAGCAGTCCTATAGAGGGGCAGCTAGGTATAATAGAGACTTATGCAGATATAGAGAGTAGGATGCAGTTGGAGACTACCTTTAATGGTGGGTGTGTTGGATGCAAATCTTGAAAATGCAAGATTAGCTTCAAGAATGTGTGAGGTCTTGTAAAAATGAAGGCAAAATAGGTTTTTTGTGATGTTAGGGGTTGAGAGGGAGGTGTTACAAGATGGGGGATGTGGGCTTGGTGTTACAAGTTGATTGGGAAGGTGAAACATCACAATTTTTTTTTGTTGAAGTGTGATGAAACTGCTTGTCTTGATAGTGAGTTGGTTTCATAATCGTCAAGGTGAAAACGAAAATGACATGTTAGAAACATTACTGTGGGGTGGTAATGAAATTGTCTCAGCAGGTAACAAAATTGTCGAGTCGATTATGCAACCACCGCTTGTTGCATAGAGGCGGTTTTGTTATGGGTGACTATACTCAAAATTTGTAGGGAAAATTTTGAAGGAGGTATGCTAAGGCTAGGGAAGGTCCTAGAGGCATGCCAAGAATGGATAGGAGGGTCTAAGTCACAAAATTCTATGGTTTGGAGGAGAAACCATTTAACCATCATGTGCTATAATCATATTAGATTGCTTAACTCATTTTGGCCACTGTTGTTTTGTTTAACTAGTATCGAGCTCACTCCTAGTACCAATTATCACCCATAGACAAATGGACAAACAGAGATGGTGAATAAGTAGGTTGAACTTTGAAGGATATTTAAGAAACTATCACAGGGCAACAAACATGGGTCAAGTGGTTGCACCTTGGATAATATTATTGTAATACCTTGGATGTGATGCACTAACATTCATAGATTTGGTGTTCATTTGCAACCGGGTACCAACAATTATTGACTTGGTAGAGCATAGCCAAGACATTTTGAGGTCATTGAAGGACCATTTACGGTGGGCTCAAAATCAACAAAAATTTTATGTAGATCAACACCACGTTGAGAGGTCATTTGAGGTTGGAGACATGGTTTTTGTCACCTGCAGTCTTATAGGGAGACTTTCATTAAGCGAAGTGGAGTTGAAAAGCTCAAAACTCGTTTCTATGGACCTTATGGAGTTGTGAGAAGGGTTGGTGAAATGCATTATGAGTTGGAATTGCCAATAGATAGCAGAGTTCACAATGTTTTCCATGGGTCTTGCCTAAAAGGGCACTTGGGCAACATATTACACCATTAGTTGATTTGCCACCCCTGGATGATGAAGGGAAGCTCATATTGGTGCCATATGTCGTCATTGATACACGAGTAAAGAAATTGAGAAACAAAATATATACAAAATACTTGTTTCATTGGAGGAACCTACTTGCAAAAGATGCTACATGGGTGGGATGGGAGATTCTTGAGCATCCAACTTTGCATTGTTTGTGGGTAAGCAATTTTGAGGATGGACTTGTAATTTCGTCTCTTAATTAATTTAGCTTTTGTAGGCCCTATCCTTATTTTCTGGATGAGGATATGGAATATTTTAATAAAGTGACCATGAGTTTGGGAAATACAAGCAATAATAAAATAATATTTAATTGTGAGCATCTCTAAATGGGGGTGGGTATTTTTAACCCTCGGCATGCGTCAATTAATTGGGAGGTACAGGTTAGCATTCATGACAAAGTGGGAGCTATTTTGGAGAGGAATTTTGCCTGAATTAATTATTATTATTTTGTTGGGATTTGGGTGCCCAAGTTGGCCCTCTTGGTGCCTATAAATTGAGGTGCCTGATTGTAATATGCTGACCTGTTCTGCTGTAATTTTTTTTTGTCTTTTTAGTGTGTTTTTGTATTTTTAATTAATGTGATCTTTCAGACTAGACAGAAGATGCAGAAGGGGCTTCAGTTTTGGAATTGCATGTGTGTTTTGAGAGAGAAATTGCCATAAAAACATGAAATAATTGATGAACAATCAACTAGAAATAAAAATGAACACAATGCAAACTTGGAAACACATACCCAAATGCATATTTTGCATCCTTTTCTATTTCTGAGTTCGTTGCTACAAATTTTGAGTTGACAAGAGAGGAAGATTGATAATTTCTGGAATCATACAGTGAAATGAAGCATACCCAGAAGTGCATATGCTATTCCAACCTCATGGCAGCCATTTTGCATCAATACCCATGTGCTAAAACTGATTTCTGTGAGCACCCAAGTCAAACCCTAGTTGGAAATGAAAATTGCAGCAACACCCCATAGCTCAAATCTACAAAACTGAAATACCCAGATGGATTATTTGCAACACAACATCAAAATCCATCACTCCTCAAACATGCACACCAAAATACCAACATGCAAGCCAAAATCTCCAATACCTAGATGGATTATTTGCAACACAACCTCAAAATCCATCACTCCTCAAACATGCACACCAAAATACCAACATGCAACCAATATTTTGAAATCTGCAAAGATATGGCTCTGAATCTCCACAAATACTAAACAATTTAATGCAACTGTGAATCTTGAGATGAATTCACCAAGTGGGCTGATTTGGGTTTTCGTCCAAATAACCAAAACCTCTAGGGTTTTCGTCCTAGGGTTCTCTGAACCTGCAAGCCAAAGCTGTCAATCTCTCAAGGAAAAATTTCTTTCAAAATAACATATCAAGAATGAATCCTCATTGCATTTTTTCCTCCTTTTATATTTCTTTTCCCTTTTGAAAGTAATACTTTATTTTATTCCTCTTTTAATTTACTTTTCCCCTCAAAAGTGACCATACTTTATAATTTGTCATTGACATCATTATAAAGTCACTTAATATCCTTATACCTCCATATGTTGGCACCCCATTTGGCATAATAATTAAGTACTTTATGACATTAATACATTAAATGCACACTTGACCCCTTATATCCCCTTTGATCATAAAGATATTTAATTTAATTAATTATATCAAAGTCAATGCTAGATTAGACTTAATTAATTAAATTAAATCATTAAACTCTATTAAATGCCAAATATCAAACCAACAACTGATCCTGCCAACTTCCCCGATATAACAGTGGTGCCTTCTGACCATCCAGATGACTTTCCATAAATAGTATGGACCCAAACGTCCAAGTGACTTACTAAAAATAGTAAGTGTTTATAAAATGAGCCTGAAAGACCTCTAGAAGGCAAACCACAAATAAACTGATGCACTGAGAATGAGAGTACTGAAAAATACACCCAAAGGGTCAGTTGAATAACCCTGAATCACCCTCAAAGGCCCCCCTAATCACCACATTAGCCTACGGGGAACCAATGATAATAGGCTAATCCTCCGAACTCTGATGCTCACGAAAATGGGAACATTACATTGATGCTGTTGAGAGGACTGTCTTTTTTCATATAATTTCTGTCATAGCTTGAGTTTTGTGTTCAACTATCAATTTAAGGACGACAACCCTTGGATTTGGAGATTGGAGGATGAAACCCTTTGGTTTCTTGAGGGCAATCTCATCCAGAGGTTGTATATGTGCTGAAAACTTTGTTTTGTTGTACTAGCAAGTCTTGTATTTTTGGAGCAACAACATATTGTAATAGCAAATTGATTCATATTTATATGTTATTTGTTTGAAATATTTTAGCATATTTATTCAGCTCTAGCATATTTGTATTGTTAATGGAATCTATTGCTACATCTTTCAGGTATTATTTATTTAAATAAAATATATAAAAATTATTTTTCATCTATTGTATGCTCTCTCACCTCACCCTCATGGGATCTTGGTGATCAGAAAGTGCTGAATAATAGTATTTACTCACTGTATGCTCTCACCTTACCCTCATGGAATCTTGGAGATCAAAAAGTGGTAAATATTTAATATTCAAATTTGTGGAGGACATCATAATCCCTATAGTAACAATCATTCGTAGTTTACAGGTTATATTCATAAATGAAAGCATAAAGAAGATTACAGAACTTTAGACTTAGTAACAATTTCCTAACTCTTAGCTTGACCAGGATAGCATTACCAAAAAGGAAGAGTCATTACTTATACATCTTCCGACACAACCTCTTTTCAAATCACTAAAGCTGGATGTGCAAAACTATCATAAGATCATCCAAGAATCCCCTAAGATAAGCATTGTTTGATTTCAGTACCAACAACAGGCATATTGACTGATAAACAATATTTCTGTTCAACCACTGTTTACTGTCTTGCTACAGAGTATGAGTAAAAAATGAACATAATGAACCAAACTTGACCATAACAGGGTCTACATGAGCAATATAAACCATCAATTTGAACCTGAGTCAACTGACACAAAGGGTACAAATGTAATTAGCATACATAAATCACTACTCTCCTATCAACATCTCACTGATCAATGGAAGAATGATGAATGAATAACAATGGTAATTTTCTGTGACAAACTAGACCATCGATTCCATTCTTATGCAACAACAGTAACTTCCAATTGTACTGAGGCGAGCCCTTGCACAGGTATTGTGCAAGATGAGCCTAACCGCAGACGACCACCGAGCCCCCACCCAAGGCAAGAGTGGAATGGATTACTTGAAAATCTCATGAACATCAGATGACTGTCACAGACACATACACAAACTTACTAGCTAGAGTAGGGATATCCTTTCCATGGAGTGAGACCTCAATCTGACTGTCATGTCCCTATATTAATTATAATTGGATCGATTATGTACAAATGACATTAAAATCCATACTAAATATTGAAAACCGAATATATTTACAAATAAAATATTATAAAATATAATATAATATATTTATTTAAATATAAATTTTAATTAAATATTATTATATAATAATATAATTATAATTATCAATATAAAATAAATATTAATATTATTATTATATAATAATATAAATTACAATCATTAATAATAAATACTAAATATTGTAAGATCAGTGATTATAAGAAAGAATCGTAGAAAGTAGCAATTCTTAGAAAGGTATAAGGCAGCACATAGAATGGAATTATAATTATTGGCAGCGCTTAATAACAAACATTAGACAAGCTGTGATTAAGGCAGCGATTGGCTCAGATATTAAACAAGAGAACGACGTCTCCTTGAAAGGAGGCAACGAATGAGAAAAGCATCTTTTCAAAGGTATAGATAAGGATCGGTGGACAGCATTAAGGAATCAATTCATCAAGCAATTCATTCTCTCATCACAAAGCATTCGATCTGCAATATTCATCAGCATTAATATTATTCATTGTATTATAAGACAAATATTGAATATTTATCAGCATCAGCAATCCAGCAAGACAGTCATAAATATATATACATATATATCAAGTGAATTCAGATATAATTAGAGGCAGCGATCTGCCATACTCATATCCATTCAATAGTGGTGGAATATTATCTAGTTCCTAGTGAAGGAACCGCCTTGCATAAGGAATCATTATCTTAGTGATCCATAAGATCACTTGAGCATCTTAAATCATCCAAGGAGACGAATCTCATATTGGTACGATCTCTCTAACTCATATGATTATCCTTAATAGTTATACTTACCTAACTCATGATATACGAGGGATGAGCGCGACCTTGCACGTTTTTAATCTTTCTCCTTTGCCCCTATGAGGACGTTTGGGTTGTTAGGGACGTACGGTTTGTTATTATTATTATTTAAATGGCTCACATGGTAGGTGACTGCTAAGTGGTGGTATTGCCGGGTGAGCATGAAACCCTTGGGCCTACGACAGTGGAGTTCGATTATCCGACGCCCTAAATGTAATATTTTCCCCTCCTCCGCTAGGGTAGATGATTGGGCTAGATTAACGACCGGGCTCGACGTCGCCATTCCCAAAGAATATCATGAGGCAAAACATGGTTAAAGTATAAGTATGAGGAAATACATCTGAATATATGTACTTGTTCATTATCCTTGATTATGATTATGATGTCGCTAACCCTAATGATTATAAATGAATATATGTATTTGAATATGTTGTTAACGTCTTTGATTGCAGGATTTGAGTATATGTACACACAAGTAACATTGCATTCTTGTTCATGGTTATTGATTATGATTATGATGCATGCATTTCATTACTAAATTGATCTTTAATAGTGCTAATGTCCCTTTCTAGTAGTTATTCTTGTGTGCAGGTTAGGAAATCAAGAACATCCTAAAAGGGGACATTACACTGACTTGGACTCCCACTGTTTGGTCACCATGCCATGGCCCAAGGGTGACAATTTAGGGAATTAGAGTGAAGTCTAACCCTTATGGCTAGGATATATCACCACACCTTGGTAACATATAGATTTGACCCAAATCCTAGTTTTAGCATACCATGGAAAGATACACAACACCCAAGAACAAATATAGTAAAACCTCCATTCTTGAGTGCTAACAGAGAATGGGATTCATGACCCTAATTGGGTCTTAATCTATTCTTCATTGGAGCCCTAACTATGGAGTTAGACCTCGAGATAAAAATTTCAAGGTTAAAGTACAGTGCATATCTTTCTTGATCAAACACAAACCACAGTCTAAAGATTAAAAGCAAGTTATTGCAGTTATCAATAGACTTCCTAGCTTCATAAGATGAGACACTCAAAAACCTAATCGCCGAGTTTCAAGCATGAACAAAAAATCAAGACAGAGATTAACTAAGTTTCATTCTTATGAAATGTATCCTCAAGGCTCAAACAATTCCTTCTGATGAAAATACAAGCTTATTGAGTAACTATAATATCTTGAATATAACAGATATCAAATAGTGAGAACATAAAGAACAAAACAACACATTTACTCTTAACTTTGCCCTATTTCTAACTTACTGTCTCCAAGATTCGGTATTCAAAAGAATACCACAGTCATATACACATCAAACCCCCGACTCAGAACTTCCAGCATAATGTAAAGATGAACTTGTAGATAATCAGAAGAGACTTAGACTTTCATGGTAATTCCTAGCTTACTTTCACAGTGATACAAGCTATTTGTAAGCTTAGCTTAATTATCATCTTAAGATGCAACCTTTGGAACATAACTCACAGATTCATTCACAAAATAGATTATTACATAAGAATAAAGCAATTAACAGATAACTATGATACAAGAGGTTCTTGATCAGCTTAATCAAGGTTGTTAAGTTTACAATGATAACTTTCCATTCATCCCCCCTTGAAAGCATAGTCAATACAACCCCAACATTCTTATAAACTCTTACGACCATAGATTATAACTTAAAGAGTGAGCACAGTTGGTTCAGTTACTTAAGCTTGTAAAGGAATGAGCAGACCAGTGATGGTAAGAAAGGACCTTTGCCCTAGAACAACTAAGCCAACACTCCAAGGTCAGCTACAAGGATCTCCCAAAGGCTGACACTAGAGCTGAATCAAAAGAACCATTCACTTCTCAGAAGTTTCTTTCCACACTTTTAGAACAGACCTTAAACTTCCATACCCTTCTTTTCTTAAACCTCTGAACTCCAACAATGAATGCATAATGGAAGATAGGAGGTGGTGAGCTGCCAATCTGGCATGGTTTCACCATAACTGGTGGTCACACCACTCTTTGCTTGGTGCAAGAATGAAAATCAAGAGACTGAAACCCATTACCAAACATTAACTCTACCTTGATCATTGCATGGATTGGCTGCTTCTCAGGCAAGGCTTGTTAATATCCATTAATGACTTAAGTGAGGGCAAGTCCTCAAGGACCCGAATGGTAGTTGCCATAAATTTTCTGCTCAAACCAAAGATTTTGGTTGAAGTATCACAGATTAGAGAATAAATAATAATAAAAAATGATTCCAAGTCCCCCATTCAAATGGGTTGAGAGACATAGAATCAGAATAAGGTCATAGGTAGGAAAGTTAGGTCTAGGTTTAGAGTCTAGACTTAGTTGCAAACAAGGATATACAAAGTGACTAAGACCAAGCACAAGGGCATAGACCACACAATGATCAACGAACACAAAACAATAACATTACATTACAACATGTGAACACCTAGACACCCATACAAGACTCATGATGAGCATAAGTACTTAAAGGAATCTGCTCCACCATTGCCTATGCTTCTTGTACAATGCCTGTGTGGTTCTCTGCTGCTCCTGCACAGTCCCGCAACCACAAATGGCTATCAGCAGTACTGGTACTGTTGAAAAATAATCAAAGCAACGACATATAATTTTATTCAATGTAATCATCAACTGATTATAAATAAGTTATCTCATAATAGAAGCTGAAATACATGTCCAAAATCACTGCTGTATCAAACAACTAATAACCAATAACAACAACATTATCAAATACCAGAATTGGGAGATGTTACTAATATGCTGCAAGGCGGCCAAGTAGATGCACTCTCCATGGGTTGGGTGTGGAATGGTGAAAGAAGAACAGGTGCACTTGAAGATAGGAATCACTTGTTTGCTCTCATGTTTTGCTTCTTATTTTGTCTAACTGTGTTCTCACCTTATGTTAGTAGGATTGATAACTTAAATCAAGGAATTGTCTCTTCTCCTCATAGATTGTTTTAGTCCTGTCGGTTTGTTTCTTTATGCTGCTTCTTAGTTTGAAACAATTGATTTGAGAATTTTGTAATCCGTTTTTTTCTTTAACATACATTTCAATGTTTTTTAATAAAAAAAAGTGTGTTTGATAATTTTAGAATTATTATAATTAGAAATATAACTACAAACTACATTCTTGAATAGATGAAAACCTTGTTCATTTCTGTTGCCCATGCTTTTCAACAGTTATTGTTCGTGTATGACCATAAACCAATGAATTTGTGCTTAGAAGTAGTGTCATGTGGATTGGTACTTTTATTCACTAGATAGAGGAGTGCAAACTTCCCCATGTTCATCCTTTTTTAAGGATAGTCATTTTCAAGTGCCTATAGGTCCTAGATTTTTCCTATGAAGGTTTGTGATCAGCTCCCTAATGAAAGCACATTCACGCTTGGAGGAACTGTAAATTCATAGTTGCATAGGGGAATTCAGTTTCACCTGTTTTTGGCATGCATCTAGTAACAGTAATTTGCAAGGTTTCTAATGGCATTCTTTCATCAGAATTACCATTTATCTTCCTTGATTTGTAATTATTAATGGGGAAATATGTTTCTTAACCCCTTCTTTAGCTTTGTTGAGAGATTTTCTCACACTATACACCCTTGCAATTTTTATATAATGCTTCTTTTGTTGCTGCATGATCTCATTCCTTGCGTTTACAAAAATAAACATGATAATTACATCAGCTTAGCAACAGAATTTACAATAAAAGCTAGAAAGTTAATATCTTAGCCTGCGTCGTATGGGACGATCGACATCTTTACAAAAACAATAAGTTTTGCTTTTACAAGCATAGCTAAATCCTACTTGAACAGCCTCCCATAAGCCTAGCCAGGAACTATCCTCATGAAAAGTTGTCTTACATTGACTTCAAGGGAATCAATGACAGTAGTTATATTCTGACATAAAAGTTTTGCACCTATCTCTGATCATCTTAGTGTCCCCTATACGAGGACCTTGACAAGAGAGTGAGGCAATGAATGAATGGTTGAATTAGGCCTGTAAGCCAAGCTCTAAAGGTCCTTGGATATGTACATTTCCAGAGAGATGTCTAATTGATTTCACTCTCCCATATAGAATGCATAAAGATTAAAGAATCTATATGAGTTCAGACGTAAAAGTTTTTGTTTCTATTTTATGATTTCTATTTCAAAATTTCTTATGTACTTTCTCAAGTTTTATAACATGGAGTATGCCCTCTTTTGCAGACAAGTTTCAATATTTTATTTTGTTTAGTGAAAATTTGTTTGTTATTTTACAGGATTTTATCTCTTGGCTAAAATTGAAGAGGCAGAAGACAAGCCAATTTACAAGTTGACTCATTATATTATAAGTGGCCATACATTGAAGCACTTGTGTGCGGCTATGGTTCCTGTTTTCCTTACAATCATGTTGTCTCGCAGGAGTGTTCAAATTGAGAGGTACCATATTCCTGAGCTAGTCCTCTTTCATGAGTTTTTTTTTTTTAAATTGTTAAGTTGAGGGTTGTATTAGGGTCCTCACCCGCAAAATATAATCATTTTAAGACAATGCTAGAGATACCAAAACTGGAAATTGCTGATCATTATCACTGCCTAGCTATACAAAAGAAAGCCTACAACACCCTGCCACCCTAGAGCAAAAAGCTGCAGGTCCATCCTAAGCAACATAAAAAACTGTTGATGCTGCCACCCTACACCAATCCACACCTAGGCGAAAAGAAAATAACACAACACAGTTCCCGCTAGCAGCCCCTGAGGAAGATCAGTCCAAACCAGTCGGAGCCTTCCCCAGCCTCTGCAACTCCAAGAAGTGAGCATATACTCCTCTGCACACTGAGTTACTTAAGGACGACTGCCTTCCTCTTTGATTTCACATTTTGCTTCACTTTTCTCTGTGCACTTGAAGTCTTGAACTGCACCCCAGGCCCCAAGAACGACCTCTTCCCTGAATGCACCAAGCCGTCCCAGGACAGAGAAGGCAAAGTAAAAATGTTGGAGACCCCCAATCACCCCTCCATGTGGATTACACACAGTCCATCCTCACAAAGTGCTAAGTCCTTATAATAAGCTGCCATGACTTCTTTCTGTGCAAAAACAAGCTTTTATTTTCCTTGTGTAGGGCCTGAATTTCTTCATCTAGGCTCCTTGTAGAAGTCTCCTCTTGCTGCATGCTATCCTCCTTGTTTGAGCTATGCCCAACTTGCACAAATTCCATCGCTGGAAGCACTGTTTGGAAAATTCCTTCCAAAACATCCAGGTCTGCAACCCCTGCCTTTATTTTATCCTTGAAATCTGCTACAATGGTGGCACAGAACCTAAAGACTTTTGTGTTTGCAATTCCTTCTTGCCCCAAAATCCTGTTAACAAATTTCAGCATGCTCAGATCAGAAATGACAATTTTTCTTCAGGCACCTATCTAAGACTGCTCCCTTATACTCAGAGTCTTCCTTTTCCTCCACACTGCTGCAACTTCATCCTTCCCCTGACTGCTCCTGGAAAAAATCCCTTGCCAAGAGAGCAGAATGGCACCTTCAGGAAGTTGCTAAATAGAAACATCAAGCTCTACCGCTTCCTCAAATAAAACCTGTAGCATGCATAGAAGCAGGAAAAATGCAGATGCGTTAATTTGCCCTCTGCACACAAGCTCAGCCTCTGCTGTGCATCCTCTACAACAAACCACCTTAGTAAAGATAGTAATCATGTTCTGATACTTCCCTCATGGGAAGATAAAAACAGTCTCAAGGAAACCCAAAATTCAAAGCAGGGTGGCTGTTAACACAGGGCACACAAAATTAGTGATTGGGAGCAATCCCTCCGATGACTTCAGCCTTTCACTCACCAAAGTAGAGAACAGAAATTGGTCTATTTCAGCATTAGCAAGAAGAACAGAACACCTATTACTTTCCTTCTGGCACTGAATGAAAAAACTTCTTGAAATTTTCTGCACAGGCAGCAGGCCTCAATTAATCCATTGTTCAATTTCCAATTCATGGTGGATCCCTTTGCTAATCCTGAAATGATAACCTGAGAATCACCTTCTACAATTACTCTCTTGCACCCAACAGATAAAACCAATTTAACTCCTTCAAGTAGAGCCTCCAATTCTGCCCATCTATTTCATGTCATTTGGGTGAGGACTGAGTGCCCCTACTTGTTTAACAACATAAAAAATTCATTGAATGCATCAATCAACATGTTCTCTCCTCTTTGTAATTAGAAATCCAACTTGAACTTCATATCACTTAAATGATAACCTGAGAATCACCTTCTACAATTACTCTCTTGCACCCAACAGATAAAACCAATTTAACTCCTTCAAGTAGAGCCTCCAATTCTGCCCATCTATTTCATTCCATTTGGGTGAGGATGAGTGCCCCTACTTTAACAACATAAAAAAATTCATTGAATGCATCAATCAACATGTTCTCTCCTCTTTGTAATTAGAAATCCAACCTTGAACTTTGTATCACTTTTCATTTTTGACATTATTAAAAAATGATGTTTGCTTAACCATTCTCAGATATATAATTCACTATATCAATATAATGATGCTCAAGAAAGTCTTACTTATTGTGCTTGAATCCACTTGTAGTGATTTCAATACAAGTTTTTTAGGTGTTGCTATACATATACCATTTGTAGTGATGTAATTGTTGATTAGGTGAATCAGACTTCTAATTGTGCTTGCTGGTCCAAAGTCACAATTTGGAAGCTTGAATATAGTTTTCTCCTAATTTCAAGCAACTTTCAGAGTAGGCTAGCTCCTCTATCTTAATAGTACCGAAACTCGCCCAGACTCGTTTGGACTTGGTGAGTCCCAAGTCAAGTTATCCCAATTGAGTCTTGGGGACTCGGACTCGAACTCGGCCGAGTCCCGGCTAGACTCACCGAGTCTGGCGAACTCGCTGGTCTCGCTGAGTCCGGGCAAGTCCCGTCAAGCAAACTCGACCATTGAAAAAGGGAGACAAAAGTGAAAAAAAATAAAATTAAAGTTCAAACTTGATTTTTTTTAACTTATATTAACTCTACATCCCTAAAAGCAACTTCATTTCATTTTGTTGGCAAAATAGGAGTAGAAAAGAGAGTTGTGAGGAAAAATAAGAGTGCATTCGGGCAGCTTCATACTCAGAGTTGGTGCAAGTTTGAGCACATATACTCCAATTGGAGTATGTTTGAGCACATACACTCCAAGAGGCGCAATAGACTGTCTGTGGAGAGGCTGAATGATCTAGTGTATGTTCATTACAACCTTCGTCTTAGACATAGATAGATTTTCGACCATGACTCCACCCCGATCACGGTAGAGGAGGTCGATCCACAATCTGAGTGGATCACTGAGACTACGGATCTTGTCTTTAGTGACGAGGACCTTGATTGGGTTGACCAGGCAGATAGAGAGGTTGAGGTTGTAGCCATGGCAGAGGAGGATAGAGCACGAGCAGACACAGGCACAACTGATGTTTGTGAGGGTGGCATCGAGTCACAAGCAGAGATTATGGCTGCCGCATCATTGAAGACCTATGTAGGCTCCTTTGAGCCATAGACTTCTTCTAGTTATTGTTTTGATATTTCATATTTGTTTGGAACATTTGATGTCATGGATTTCATATTCCATGAGTTTTGTATAAATTTTGATTTGACTATATTTATATATCTAAGTGTGCTATTTCTTCAGCAGTTCAACTACAATTTGCGTTTATACTTATGTGATCGATGTATACTTGTGTATGTGATCAAATTAGCTTCTATTTGATGATGTTATTGTGTCTTTAAGGTTTATTTAATAAAGGGTGCATGAAACAAGTTTTAAATCCTTTAAAATCTCTATTTTTTTGGGGTTTTTTCACTTTGCCGAGTTTGCACCAAGTCTGGGCACCGAGTCCTGAGCCGAGTCACCCTCGCCGAGTCCGAGTCTTGGAACTATGATCTTAACCCATTATTATCTAATCTACTTGCTGGGTGAACAAGGGAGAAAGAAACTAGCTAATGCAAAAATAAATAAAAGACAATATACCAAGACAGTTTGTATTAATCTATCCAAATGAAGTGCAAGCACAAAACATTTAGCTATATTGCAAACTATGTAATAGAGCACAACTAATCTAAATGTAGAAGGTGAACTAATATTGTAGTAACAAATTAACCATCCACAAGTAAGATGGGACCAAAACTAGAGAAGAAACTACAAGATCTTTATTAATTGTTTCATAAAGCCTTGAATGCTGAGATTATATAAAAATGCAAGTATAGAATTTGCTAAGACAAGACTCCCTCTGAAGCTTAGTGGAGCTAGAAATTATGAAAACTCTTTAAGCAAAAAATTCTAAAGACCAAGATCTTTTGCAAGGATTATATATATATATATATATATATAATCAATCAGAAGAGACAACAAAGTGATGTGCCAACCACATTAAGCACGGTTGCATAAATGAAGTGCCAGGGACACATGTCTTAGGCACTATAACCGTCAGAAAATTTGTGAAAATGCTCAATCAAAGGTTGACATTCTGTTCTCTAAAACAACTCAACAGACTTGGGCTCTGGGCCTCAACCTCATATTGTAATGATTCAGTGTGATATGCTCTTGATTTGAATTGGACAGTAGGCTGTCGCCTGATTTGAGATGGATGGCAGGCAAAGGTCTGCAATGCAGAATCGTGGCACTCAAAAGGAGATTTGAGGATCTCCAGATTTTCTTGGGATCATAGGAAAGCAAGCCAATTGGAATAAGTGCATTGGTAGCGAGAGTCATGGTGAGGATCTTTGTGAATGCTTTGGCCGTTGGGTCATGGTGTCATAGGAGGAGATTGACAATGGGTAATATTGGGGGAGGCTTTTGGACTTTTGGGTCTCTTGATGCTGCATGGGAATGACAAGGTTCTCCTCTTTTGTCTATTTTGTAGTGGGCAGGTCCCATGATATTCTTCCTTATTGGGCATTATAATTTTTCTTTGCATTAGGACTTTTATTCTGTGCTGTTGGATTTAGTGCTGATTGACGATAGGCAAAACTTTGGAATGTTGCTAGGAGTCTTCTCCTCTTAAAACTCTATGAGAGTGACATGTTGTTAGGCTCTGCTCTGTTTTATTGTATAGAACAATCCTTTCTTGAGAAGCCCATAGGCCATTGGATCAAAGATCTACAGTGAATAACTAGGTTGTTTAGGAAGGTAAGGTAAGAGTTGGAGGTGTTGTACCCAAACAAAGGTAAGGTAATTTTGTCTTGCAAGTCATTGTTGAATCCTTGTTTCCCATGGTCATGAATGTCGTGTTTCTAAGCTCTAATTAGTCTACTTGGATAGCCAATAAAAGATGCTTTCCAATGCATCAAAGGAGGTGAAGATTGGAGCTTAGACGTGAGAAAAAAGGCAAAAATAGTCTAAGGCATGAAAAGTTGGCATCCTTTTGTATTGGAGCTCGCCAAGACACCAGCCTGCCAAAAGTGTTAAGCTGAAATTGGCCTCTCAGACCCTTGGAATGCGCCAATACAAAGAGGGGCCCAAAGTATATGAAAAACACAAAAAAGTGACCTCCCAGACCAATGGCACTTTCCAACACAAACACATGTCAAAAGTTCAAAAAGTCATAAAAAATGACCCCCAGACCATTGGCGCGCACCCACACATATTGTCAAAATTTTCAAAATTGTAAAAATGAACACTTAAAGCCCTAGGTGTGCTCCTCTACAAGGGGTAGTTCAGAAAGTTTAAAAAGATGTCAAAGCAGCCACTTCAGCCTAAGCATGTGCCAAAATGAAGCAATTTTAAAAATTTCAACAAAATATAGAGAAAGAATGGCCACATAGACCAAGGGTGCATGCTGCTTCATTAGAGGGACCAAAATTTAAAAAGGGATGTCAAAGTGGGTCTCCAATACCTAGGTGTGTGCCAAATAAAAGGAGAATCAAGTTTAACAAAAAACACAAAAAGGGAAGGTGTATGTATGGGTGTGGCCCTCTCCAAAGAGCATCCAAGTTTTTGTGTGAATAAAAAGTGACTAAATGCCACTTGTATGTGGCTGTAGGTGGAAGGTTAAAAATACAAGAGCAAGAGTTTCATGATTCATCACTTCTAAGGCTGCTCCTTGTTAATTTCGTTGTTCAAAATTCTCAGCTTGTGAAAATGAAAAACAAGACCTCATTGCAGAAGGCTTCTCCATATTCAAATGCCATTGCAGATTTTAAAACTTCCAGCAGCTTTGTTGCATGTTCATAAGTGTTGTTCTCCCTTTCCAAGCACTTCAGCAGGTTTTCAAGCAGTAGACTCTTGTTTGTCTTCCATTTTCAAGGGCTGTTGCAGGTTTTCAAGGATTGTATCTTCATTTGGGCTCCATTCTCAAGCATATACTGCTGTTTTCAATGAATTTTCAGTTATCAAAGAACAATAAACAGCAGTTTGCAAAGGTTTTATCATTCCTCTACTCTTCATCTGAGTGCTTCATCCAAGTGCCTAGGGTTTGATAATCCGATTTTCACCAAAGGAGATAGTGTAAAGGTTTATTGCTAGGGTTTGATTGTGGCCATACCCTAGGATTTACAAAACATCAAATTACAATTTTTTTTGAGGCGGTTAGGGTTTGAAAGTTATTTTCAGCAGAAAGGAGGGATTTCTCTAATTCAAGTCACCAAGATTCTATAAAATTTTCCTCCTAGAGTTTCATCATGGCATATCACTTCCAAATCACGGAACTTTTGTGTTGGTGTGTGAATATTTGAAAGTCAAGGATATAGGGCTAGAGCATGTGAATGTTCAAGACTTGGACTTAGAAGAGAAAATTAAAAGCGGTAATAAAATTGCAAAGAGGCTTCGAGATAGTGGGCTCATTGAAGCTGCTTCTTTTTCCATTTCCACTCAAAACCAAGAGTTTGTCATCACTTGCAACAAACACTATGACCCTAAAAAGAGGGAAGCTCACATGGTAAATGATCAAATCCTTGGTAAATTTCATGCCGATGCCATGGAAAGTGTTTTCAGTTTATTGCCATATGAGGAGAAACAAGAAATAAGTATAGAAGAATGTGAAAACATATGGAACAAAAACCTCCTCAAATGCCAAAAATGGTTTGGAAAATATTGGTTTGAAGGAAACAATAAGTCTGAATGCTTGCTCAAGTTGATAAGAAGAATGAATTTGTGGAAGAGTTTTCGCTCATGATTACTTTGCTTAACTGAGTGACAAGGCAAGAAGAAACAAGGACATTCAAACCTTGGATGTTCTTTATCATGAGTTCCAAATGTAAGGGCAAAATCTACTTCAATTGGGGTATCTTGATCAGCGAGTGTATACACAAGCAGGTTTCTCAGTTTGAGTAGACTCATGGGTTTCATATGGTGTCTTATTTGGTCTATGCCATACCCAAGATAGGATCTTTTCCCGGTTTGACTAGGGTGGCGGGATTCAACACCATTGGGATTTATATACACCTGCCACAATTGGAGAATAGTGAGTCTCTAAAACACTATCGTAGGGCGAGTGATGCTTTCTTGATGCATTACGTGAGGAGGATGAATGATCAAGATTTTTGAGTAGGCCAAACTAGTAATTTCAGAGTGGGTGGATTGGTATATATAGTTTCCTACTTTCACCTATATCAAGGTTTATGGTTTTACATCTTTCCCATACATGCTTCAAAATTACCTTGGGGATCAAGTGATGATGACAGAGTATTGGAGGCAAATTTTTGAGGTTCACTTGTTGAGAGGAAGGCATAAGTTGGGGGTTTGTTTCCCAATTTAGTTAGGTATCTACAAATGTCCTTTAGCCCTTGATTCTAAGTATCTTAATGGAGAGACTGCAAAATTCAATTTTAATCTATGTTCCACCAAGTTTCCTGGACAGGGCAGCAAGGGACAGGGGGACATGTTTCGGGGACAGATTTTTTTGGGGCCATTTTTGGGGACGACAAAGGGGATGGCTATATAAAAAATAGGGAAATTTCAAATATTCATGAGGAGCACTTGCAAAGCATGATCTAGGTTCATATTCCCCTCACCACAATAAAAAGGTCAATAACTTGAGCAGCCACATGGCAAGGTCGTGATGTAGCTTTTATAGGTATATTTGAGTCTAACCCATGTTTACAAATCTTAATAATATTGTCAACATTTATCCCACATTGTGTTAAAGGCAGGATATAATTCATCCAAGGTTTACGAAGCATATAAAATTACCAATTCTAAACTATAGTAAATGTAAAGCTGCTCTTCCAACACTTCTATCAACTTTGTTCCCATAATTCTGACTTTTGTATGATAAACACATCTCTAATCCTGCATCTAAGACTCATGTAATTAGTCTTTGTGCAAAAATAGATATGAATCCATTTTTAACCTCCTTTTTATAGACCTTTTAAAACCAGAAATATTCATATGGGTTATAGACATTTACAACATAACATGCCAACATCTTAAGACATTCAAGATACATGCATAGATTGCTGTATAGAGTGCCTCTAAATTTTTTTTGTGGATCTTCTTGTTAACCCTTCAATACATATCTCTTGCTAGTAAAAAGGCTGGAACTTTGATGGTTCCTTTCGTACTTCATCTCTGCGAAGGTCCATTAGAGAAGCCTAACAACAAGAACAACAACAATTCAGATAACTTAATTGCAAAAAAAAAAAAAAATAATATTTGAGTGATTTTGGGCCTTTTTCTTTTTTTAAATTTATGTGTTTTGTTACGGGGACGGTCGTCCCCTAAATGTCCCCATGTTTCTGGGGCATTTCCAGGACGGCTAGGTCAGAATTTTCTTTTCGGGGATGGCTTGAGGACGTTTCCGAGGTGTCTCAGAACAGCTCTGGTATGGGGACGGGGTAAAAAATCCTGAGGACACATCCCCGGGGAACATAGACTTTAATCTTTTCTATGAAAGCATATCTATGATTCTAAGGGTCTTATGTTTGAGAGATTGGGAAGCAGGTTCCAACACGGGGCAAAAATAGAAGACTACTGGTTTAGTTGTGTTGTCGATTATGAAGTTAGGAGACAAGACTATAGTCGCATGACTATTAAGTAGTTGGCTAATATTACCATTGAGGACGTACTCTAGGGTCTTTACGATTCATAATCTGAAATTCTATCTCGAAGATTTGTAGCAGCACACATGAATCAATTAACTGGTCTATCAAGGAATTCACTTCAATTCAAGACAAGACAAAACTAGTGATGGACCAAAGCAAGAGGTATTTGCAAGCAAAGATTTTTTAGAGAGCTTTAGGAACAACAAAGGATAAGAGTAAAATATCAGCCAATACATCACAACCTACTTAGGGGATAGTGATTCCTTCCTCTTTTTCTTCACATAGTTATTGGTATAGGAGCCGCTTGAGGTAGCAGAGGTGATGAAGAAGATAGAAGGGCAAAGCTTAAGGTCCCTCGTGATACAAAATCAGCCCCCGAGATTAGGAAATTCAAGTTGGTAACAAGGAAGAGCATGAAATCTCCATATTTGCAGCTGAATCTTGAACGTTAGATTATTTATCCCATTCCCGCTTCTCCTATTCCCACTTCTACTTATCTTCCTTTCAGGATGCCTTCTAATCATTCTTACTGGGAAGTATGGCAACTGCACTCAAATCGGTACAATGGAAAACGATTCCTTCATGGGGTTAAGGTAGGGAACCGAGGTTTTACCAGCAACACGTCTTTGCCCCAGAACCATGGGCCATTTTACAATATAAAGGATCGATCTTCACACACATTGCATAAAAGAACAAAAAATCCTTGTGCACTAGGATAAATTTCTATCAAGCCCTTAAGATTAGATAGCTAGGTTTTATAAATTCAAGCTTGCAACTCCGAGAAACTTGGGCATAAAGCAATAAACTTACATATCAGATCCAGTTTTGAATATTTTACCTCCTCCTTGAAGACATCATTACCAAGCATGAGGACTGGATGATTGCTAGAGCATGGAACTAGATTTAAATGCTTCATCTAGGACTTCTGCACCTTAGTATGCAGCATTGAGGGAAACTTAGGAGTGTCCGATGGAGCAATACACACCCTAGTGCTTTCTAGGCAAGCTTGTAGGGAGTAGCAGGCGCTGCAGGTGCAGGAAACAGAGAGGGGGGCAGTATCCACAGCAGAATGAGGGGCAGCGAGCTTGACTTAAGCCGCATAACCAGAAGCATTGGTCGTAATAAAATCCCTAGAGTCTGCACCATTATTACCAGCATATTTAGGGTTTGCAGAGGAGTTGGCAGGAAGAGCCATCATTTCCAACCTAATGTTCCAATATGAGAAGGAACTAATTTTGATGCAGCCATTATTTCTAGTATTGGTATAGATTATACTGCATTTGAACATCCAGTATCAGAAATATTCGCCAAAGACGGTGCAAATTGGACAATACTGTATGATAGGAAATTTGAAGTCAAGGGAATTCTTTAGGGCTGTTTCTGCCAATTTGCCAATTTTGAGAAACTAATGTGCTCATTGGTACAATTTCCAAAGAAAACATTAGCTCACTTAATTTACCTAAATTGAACATTTTCAAAAATATACAATTATTGGCCGTAATTTCATTTGGTTGAATCTTTTATCTGAAGATGTGTATTTTCAAAGCAGTACGGTTTATATTTGGTGCTTTCTAGACGTTATTGTTATTATTATGTGTTTTTCATGTCTGGTTTGTTTAGGCATTCTCTTAGGTTATAGTTTGTAGCTCTTGAAACACTACTTAAACAAAAGATCAGAAAACTGTGGATAAGAAAACTGTTTAGACAAGCATAGACTGGTTAATGCCTATTTTTTAATTTGGAAAATCAATGCCTTGAATTCAAAGTTCCACGTGAATAAGATTCACTATATTGATGGTTATGTTAATCATGTAGGCAGAGTTTATTTGAGACATGGAAGGTATCTTTGAAGATGGTTTTAGTTCGTGGAGAAGATGGAGAAAGAAGGTTTAAGTGGAAGTATTCAAGAGTAACAACTGAAGCAGATAAAGATTCTAGTTGTAATGAAGCAATATCTGCATGAAAGCATGGTGGATATTCCATTGTGTTTTGTTCAGCGAGCAAACGAGTTTTATCATGTGTGATTGGTAACATTCTCACCATGGGGAGGCCATTGTTATGCACTATCCCAAAATGCGTTTTTCCAATTGTGTTATCTTTTAGCTCCGCATAGACAATTGTTTCCAGAACTTACTGTACTCCAATTTCATGAAGACCATTCTGTCATTTTAATGATATTCTATTATGTATTCTTAAAGATACACAGAATGATCAGATTTTTTGTTTTGTTTGGATTCTGCATAAAAAACAAGAAGAGTATTGTTCAACTTCATATAAATGTCTCTAAAGGGCATGCTTGTAACTTTCTAATCTTGGAATGTATACATGGGCTACATTTGTTAAACAAGATTAATATTTTTTGAGTTGTTTTCTAGTATTAAAACCTTGGTAGGCATTGAGATGACTTCCGTAGCCTGGGGCAAATCTATTCATAAACCCTCCTTATTTGGTGAAAATATGAAATTAAATATAAAGGAAACCTTTTGTAAATTATTACTTTGGAGATGTGTAACCGACAGCTACAGGTTGGTGGTGTTGGAGTGTAATGTCGGTGATATGTTCACAATAATGTCCAACTATGTAATTTTTTTCTTTCAAAATCAAAAAAACGTTCAACTACGTAATCAAAGTCAACTCCCTTGTTTGAATGACTTGATGGCCTTGGGTGAATGTTAGAAAACAACAGATTTTGATGCAATTGATTCTTTTTATGCTCAAAATTGAAGTGTTGCTAGAATGATTGCTCTTTGTAATTTGTATGTTCCTTGTTGTTCCTCAATGTATTCCTTGATTCCTCGATGATTTCCTATGTAAATTAATTGTACAAATGAATGTATTGAAATACCAAGACATAACAAATAGTTGCACGAACACATACCAAGTTGGCTCCCAAAGACTAGTAAGAAAGGGTGAGAGTTGACAATTTTTAATTTGAGAAATTGAATTTTGGGGTCAATCTTGAGCGGCTTGGGATCAAATCTAAGTGCCTGTGGGATTGACCTAGAACAAGGAAATACAGATCTCAGGAACTGGAATAGGTACATGGAAATTTGGAATGATAATGAGGTGAATGTGTGGGAATAGGTACAAATGGCACTAAAATAAGTTCAAGTGTATGGAAATGTAAACAGGCATAAATGAAAAATGGATGAAGATTGAAAAATAAGTTCAAGTGTAATTGTACTAAATCATTCCTTCCAAATGGGCCCAAAAGTAAAACTATTCGTTTGAGTATGCAAATTTCATCGTTACAATATTAAATACACAGTTAATCTTTAATGCTTTCTTTGCCTATCAACAGTTGATACTAAATGGATGGCAGTTCGTTAATTTCCTTTGTAATGATTTTTTTAAAGATTTCTAAACTTAAAATACTATACATTCCTATATAGGCAAATGTTTGGCTAGAACATCAAAATTTCCATGGATTAAGGAAAATACATATTTAATCTTTGTTTTCTCTCGTTATTTTAAAAGATCATTTTAATTTATGTATGTAATTTTGTAATAAATTGAACATAAAATTTCAAGGACAATTATATTTGTAATGTAGATATAAATTTTTAGAAAAAGTTAAAAAAAAACTAAATTATAAAATATGAAAATTTGGTAAGCAATTATGCGAAGAAGGTTCCTCATGACTAGCGAGAGAAGTCCTCGGTTTGAAGATGGTAGTTGTGAAACATTTGTAAGAAGATGCAGATGGAATGCGTAGAATTAAAAGTGAGGAGGCTAAAGCCCCGCATCAAATTTTAAAAAACTGATAGCAAGTAGTTGCATAATGTAACAGTCAAATAATAGTGTAAGACACCAAGTGCTAGGTTCAAATTTCTCAGCTTTCATCAGTTTAAAAAAGTACACATTTAAACATGATTAGGCAAAGTAGTGGGATTTGTTTGGCCCACCTAATAGTTGCCACCCAACATTTGGTGATTTACCCAAAATTTTTGACAAAGAATCTTTCGATAAACCAACCGAATTTCTAAGATTTGTGAAAGAGTTAGCAACATCGTTAATTTTTTTTTTTGTCCAAGTTAGAATGCATTTATTTTGATTAAGAGTAAAGGTAGGGTTTTTGAAAGAGCCCTAACCAAGGGGTTGACCACTACAAAGGGCAAACAACCCATGAACCAAAAAAAACAAGCCTTGTCAAGGCAGTTTGAAGCCAAAATGTTCCAAGGAGCACTGAACAATCTCTTCATTCAGAGCCTTAGAGCAAGTCTTCTTCGCTCGTCTCCATGAATTCATAATTTTTCTTGAATTGAAAAGGGGCGACTCCCAATTCCATCACCCTTTTTTCTTTGGGTGGTCTCTACGTGACATCTGGAGGGCTAGAAACATCATGGTTCTCCACTAAACCCCTTACTTCCTCATCTTCCCACTCTCTATGAATCTCCTTTGGCATATCTCTTGTGAGGCTCTTGTCTTCCTCAATAACTGTGGGTTGAGAGGGTGTCACAACAGCTTTTTTCCCTCCAAACTGAATGCACTTTCTTAGTGCTTGGGTATCTGGTAGCAACATGATTCCATCACCCTTTTTTCTTGGGTGGTCTCTATGTGACATCCGGAGGGCTAGAAACATCATGGTTCTCCACTAAACCCCTTACTTCCTCATCTTCCCACTCTCTATGAATCTCCTTTGGCATCTCTCTTGCGAGGGTCTTGTCTTCCTCAATAACCGTGGGTTGAGAGGGTGTCACAACTTTTTTCCCTCCAAACTGAATTCTCTATGAATCTGCTTTGGCATCTCTCTTGCGAGGGTCTTGTCTTCCTCAATAACCGTGGGTTGAGAGGGTGTCACAACTTTTTTCCCTCCAAACTGAATTCTCTATGAATCTGCTTTGGCATCTCTCTTGCGAGGGTCTTGTCTTCCTCAATAACTGTGGGTTGAGAGGGTGTCACAACTTTTTTCCCTGCAAACTGAATGCACTTTCCTAGTGCTTGGGCATCTGGTAGCAACATGACCGGCTTTGAGTCAGCTGTGACAAACCAAATCCTCAATGACAATCTATTGTATCTAATCCCCAAGCTTGGATGATAGGGTGATCGTTAAAGGGGGAACCTTATCTACCTCCACAACACAAAATCTAGCGAATAACAATCTTTTCTTGGATTTAGTGACCGCATCTGTTGCCAAAAATTGGCCAAATGAATTTACAATGCTTGAGAGGACCTCATCTTCCCAGTATTCCAAGGGAAGCCCAGGAAATCTAACCCAAACAAGAATCTTGTTGGCATTCCCCTTTTCAGGATCAAATTCCTGAACCCATTTCTTGAGAAATAATTCAGCCTTGCCTAGAAACCACGGGCCGGACGAGAGAATCTAATTACAGTCTTCCTCATTCCAGAAAGAGATTAAGAAAAAAACCCTTCCTCATTGCTGAAATATCTAGATGACCCCTTGGGCTCCATTTCTGTTGAGCCCACCTCCTAAACACGTCGATATCTGGCCTTGCTCCCACAAATTTGCCAACGATCGAGTTTACAACTTTGGAGACAGCTCTGTCAACAACAGAGTTAGGAATACTCAAAGAAATCGCCTTACCATCCGCAATAGAAGGTAGGGATAGAGCAAAAGAGGAGGCCTCGGGGCCCTTGACAACGTCCGCCCAAGAGATCTTCATCCTACCATCCCTTTAGATAGCAGCTTCAGGCACATGGTCAAAGCCACCAGCGGACAAAACCTTGGTGACACAGCAGTCATCGGACTTCTAACATCTAGACACTTGCGCAGAAAACACCCCCTCATCCCACAACACAATAGCCTCATCCTAAACTCCAACATGAATCTTCCTAGCCTCGGAATTTATTGGTAATTTGAGTTATGCCCCAATTATACCGAACTCCTAAAATACAATTTATGACATTGAGGATTTGCCAATTATATTTACAAATAGAATTCCATTAATCCATATCTCGGATCAAACCCTAGATAGAGCAATCAATGCAATATTTGATCGTTCTAGATTTAGTGGGGCTTGGTTGACAATTGAGATTAGAACATTGGATGGGTGAGAATCACGTTGTTTGCGCTTACCGTTAACTCTGTTTCCTATCTAAAGGGTGATTTTATTTCAATTCGTAGGAGTTAGGGACGTTTTTCACAATGGGTTTCCTTTCTTGGAAACTTTGGTCTGTGTATGCATCCCTGATCTCTGCTCTAATCTAGAAGATGAGGTGATATCCGGGGTTCCAACATGGATATGCTTAATAGTCTACCTCTATAACTATGGGATAAATAGATCTCTAAACAATTGCATAATCTTTGGGGTTGCATGTCAATATAGATAATTCTTCCAGGACTAGGTAACTCTCCTATGCTCATGTATGCATTAGAGTCAATTTAATTTGGTAAGACATCATTCATAGAATCTACTTTAATTTAGTCTCAGGGCATGGAAATGGAAATGGATCCTTTATAGTCTACGATGTCGGGCGCCTGTTTTTGGGTCTATAGGTGGCTTACAACATATGAGACTACCTCACACTCCCATTATGTAGGAGGCACCTAACTGTGCTTCAAATATGAGGCATACATGCCCTACCCCCTACAGGATTTGAACTTGTGACCTCTCTTTCAAGAGGGCAAGTTTTTCACGAACAGGCCAACTCATGTTGGAAGCAAGAAATTGACGATGAGAGTCTACCGGTTAGATGTTATAAGTGTAGGAAACTGAGCACATGATTAGTAATTGTAGTACTCCAGGAAGGCAACCCGAAGTGTTACTTAAAAAATTAGAACTACAAGATGCGAACCATACAACTAAGGAGAGCTAAAGAAGTCTTAAAGAAGCAAAGGGAAGCTATTTTTGGTAGAAATCATGGGAAGTTTTTAAGGAGAAGCACTTGGGAAAGAATCAAGAAAGGGATCCAAAATTGCCATCAACTATTCGAGCAAGGAAAAATTCGTTGAATCAGGAAGAGGGTAAAACCTAAGATAACATAGCGTCAAGGAATTAATAGAGGAAACTATTTGAATAAAATCTAACAATGAGAATAGTACTTTGGAATAGATGAAACTCTATGGGAGCAATTTGAATTACATACTCAAAATAGAGATACGCTCATAAGAGCAACTTGTCTTGAACTAGGTCATGGAGGCTAATGAACTTGTGGGGGTAGAAAAGAGGATTAAATATTGAGGAAGCTTTAGAGAAATATGGACAAAATGGCAACCCAACTCCTAAGTCTTTAGTAGCTATTGGTGCTTATATTGCTCAAAATTAAATCAAGCACAATGCGAATGAGTCAGACTCTAGACATCACACTCACTGCACCCTTGCTAAAAGGTGTCTGCCTAGTCACTCCTCTTGTGGCAAAAGCTACTTGAGCAAGGGTGGAATCGATGGGTTGTTCTGTTCACAGAGAAGAAGAATGTTGTGAGTGACAATTGAATTGTTGTGGTTTATATGTATGTGATGTTGATGGTTGGTTGTGTTTTTTATTATGATGCTATTGAAATTGGTGTAGATCTAATGACGCTGCAATGGAGTTATTCTTATGTGACCCAGAGGGTTGTTTTCCCTAATTATGTTCAATTTGTTGGTAGCAAAAAAATGAAACGTGTTCAACCTTTGCTCTTTGAGTTCGACTAATTCTTCGAGAAGTCTGAGCCCTCTTGCTCAAAATTCTTATGTTTGTCTCCTTTGTTTTCTTCAATTAGCCTCGCGATCTCAATTTGTTCTTGGGCTACTTGTTCAGTGGGAGCCTCTTCAATGGGTAGGTTCTCTCTGATCTCGTCTAGGATTGTTTTGATCCAATCTTCTCTCACTCTAGGGCACATTGAGTGTAAAAGTTAAATAAGGAAGAGGGATGACTATGTTTGTGTTTTTGATGTTTGCAAGTTTGAGTGTTGAATTCTTGAATGCCTCATGTTCAGATTGAGGGCTCTCTTTGCACATTTTGTTTTCCAAGTTCTATGAAGTCTCTAATGCACATAAATCTAAATGAATGTAATAATCAAACTAATCTATTTTTCTGCATTTTCCTTAGATTTAAAGATAATGTAATTACTACTTGCTTGAAATGAATCTTTTAAATGGATGCAAATATATATGGCTTTTCCTATGAATGTAATTTTCTATGTTTTGTGTTTCGATTTTCTGGATGTAAATTAATCTAAGTAAATGCAAAGTATTAATCTAAGATATGAATCTAATGAAAACAGGAATTTCTAAACTAAGATCTAAATCTAATAAAATAGGAAATTCCTAAACTAACCAAGAAGAAATAATGAATTTACTTCCTTAAGGGCAAGAGAATTCTCTAATTACTAAATCTACAAGAAACTTTAAAGAACATGTGAATAATCAATGGCATGGGTGTTGGCTTGTTTCCTCAGAGATCCAGTGTTTTTTAGTCTCTTCCTCCACAACAATTAGAACCTTCACTTGATGACAAGGAATGAATTGGGATCCTAAGGTAAATCGTGAGTTGTAAGCAAGATTAGAGTTGAAGCTTTGAAATAAAATGAAAGAGGCACACCTACTCCTATGGAAGCATAAGATGCTTGGGGTGAATTGCAACAACAAAGAACAACAAAGTTACTAAGAGTGATTCTAGAGAATGAGTGTTTTGTAGAAGAAAGCCAAGTTGCAGTAGTACACAACCTCCTCTAAAATCAAAGGGAGAGGAAGAATTTATAGCATGAGAAACAACTATAATGGCGGGCTTGATTGGGAGCTAATAGAAAGATTGATTGGGAGATCACATGAGACTATTTGAGAGATCACAAAAGACTCATGGGGAGTGGACTAAAGAATTGATTGAGTAAAGAGGAGAGGAGAACTAGTTAGGGGGAGTAATGGTTTAGTTAGGGTTGGGGATAACTCTCAATCACAAGCAAAAATGGAAGCAGATTGACTGAAATTGAAAGAAATCACGCATGCCAAAAGACAAGGTCACCCTTTTTCTAGGGTAGGTCACCCAGGTGACCCTACAACTTAAGGGTAGGTCGCCTAGGCTACCCTAAGGTCTCCATTGCGACCCTCTAGTTGAGGATCTGTAAAAGGGTGTTTAGTGTGCGTAAGGACTTAGAACTTAGTTGGGGGGTTGAACAAGATGGACAAGGGGCTAAATAGGTTGAGGGGTGATGTCATCAAGCCTTAATATTGTTGAGAGGATATAATTCATGCCTTCGAGGGTCATGAGTTGGATTGCTAAATCATCCTAAGATTGCCATGTCGGCTCGTGCATTTTAAGTACTTACATTTTTGCCCCCTCGGGGATAGTAGTCTACATAGCAGGTAGATACCATTCCTGAAAAATAGTGTTGTAGGACCTACACGTACCTGTACTTATCTTTGTTGTTGTCCTACATCTGGACCTAGAGATTGACAAATTTATTCAAGTGTAAGTTTGATAAATGATTATCTCAAAGTATAAAATGAAAATAAGTGGATGTATCTTTGATGCATGAGTTAGTGTTTACTTGTGTCGCTTCACCTTGCCTTGATGATCTGCCAAAATGATGAAAGAAAATGCAACACGAGGAAAAAATCTACACTACAAAAGCAAGAATGAAACGAAACAAGAATCAGTTTCACAAGCAAGGGTGAAAAAGAGAGGAGAGGAGAAAGAGGGACAATGGAAAAAATAATGAAAGGACGATGAAATAGCTTATGACAAGGGGATCGAGACTAGGATACCATTTAGTCTCCCATTGATTCCCAGGTGTAAAGAATGAGAAAAACCTCTTTCAAAGCCCTAGCTATTCTTTTTCGTTAATCTAGCTCGAAATGTTTGTTGATCTTGAATGTTTTCACTGCATTTGGCTAGGTTTAGGTTTGAACTACTTTTATTGTTTTATTTTCCCAAATTTTGCCTATTTTCTACTATTTTGGGCCAATTGGGGCATACTAGGGTGTGGCCCCTTTTACTAGGGTAGGTTGTTGGGGCAACGTTGCCACTTGAACCTAGGTTGCCCAAGTTACCTTGGATGTCACTTGAGAGACCCTCCTGATTGCTTCTATCGATAGGATTGTTAAGAAATTTGACTATTTTGAGGTCTAATTTGATTGTTTTTGTTGATATATTGCTTGGCACTCAATTTGTTGCTGATTTTCTGAATAATCTATTCAAATTTTAGGGGTTTTTGAATGTCTTGTGACTTTTAACAATTTTTTATTTTTATGGTTTCAACAAAGGTTTGATTAAGCACTTTTCTTGTTTCAAGACACTTACGTATGGTGGAATTCCACTTGTGAGTAGGCCTGATATATGGATGCCTTGGAGGCATTATCTACTGTAGACTATGCCATCGTCTAGAGAGTTGGATTAGCTCGAGTAGCATAGATACCGATTGTTCATATGTCATCCCACATATGTTTAGACATTCTTATCTATTGGGATGCTAATCAAAACACATTATGATTCCCTTTGTGTTAGAGGAGTGGACGATCACTCTCTACGATGTTTATGACATTCTTGGTGTCCCCATTTGTGGGGAATAACTGACATTGCTAGAGAGGATTTAGAATGAGAGAGGTTGGCTTGGGTAGCTATTATGGGAGAGACTCAACTTGACAACAAGCTTTGTATTCGGCTTACATATGTTCCTAGACTCATCAATTCGCCCTTGAGGAAGGTTCTTATTGGCTTGATTGCTACCTGCTTGTCATGAGGCAAGAAGGTTCCCATGTTTGAATGGTGTTGGTAATTGATTATTTAGTAGCTTGATAGGGGCACAATCTATGGGTGGGGAGTTAACTTAATGGCTTTGGTCTACATAGATCTTTATCGGATTTCATGATGTGGAGCACTTGCTTTTAGTTGCCCTTCTCTGGTGATGATGTGCATCTTGGAGCATATTATTCTATATCAATGATGATGTCCCCCTTGGACTCGACACTTCTAAGGGCTGAGAGATGGGGGTGACTTGGTCACTTTGATGCCTTAGTGCGAGTACTTGCTACTTTGATTGACAAGGATTTCATTATAGATCCCTATATAGAGATGGAGGGGGTGTACCTAGGAGATAGAGCCGTATGAGCCTACTACTAAGGAGTTACCTCCTTGATAGATAGGAATGGCCTAGTGGAGACTCACCTTATCACATGAGTGCCACAACAACTAAGAGATGAGTACCTTAAGGGATTTCCCCTAGTGCCCTCATGTTATAGGCCAATTCAAGAGTTGATTGATGCACAATGAGGAGGACTTCCTTTGGTCCCACTAGTTCCATGTGTTCCAATTACATGACAACTTCAAGGATCGGGACCGAGATAGTGATGAGTGTTCTAAACCTAATGACTTGTTATCATAGAGGATGATGATGAGCTCGATGACAAGTTCGACGAGGACACATTCCTGAGGGAGGAGCAGAGGGGGTAGCATCAAAGGGAGAGGAGGGAGAGCTAGAGAAGGAGGTATCCCTAAGAGAGACCACACCTGCATCTTGACTTGTCCTACTTGCAGAGATGACAAAGGAGGAGATGAGGATAACTGACCCCTCATGGCACCTTGGAGACCCTCGTGAGTACCATACTTGCTCACTCTTTTCTTCTTTCTATTTCAAAACTTGGAACTTATATCGTTTACACTTTTTAACATTGGACTAACATTTCTCTTTTTTTTCTTTTTTTTTATGACAATGTATTGTTGATGGATGGTGAGACCTTTTTAGAAATTCTTCACTAGATGTCCTAATGCATGTCTTAGGACAAACTAGGGAGATGCTTTTAGTTGATAGAGGGGAGCCTCCACTAGTTAGTCAACACACATACATTCTTTCCCCTATTATCATGTTGATTAGGACTTTGTGTTTCAAAGGACCAGGAACATCACACTAGAGGGGGAGAATGTTGTCTTTTGAGATGGCTAACCTTGGAGTTAGTCAATGGACACCCTCTTATGAACTGGGACACCTAGTCAATCACACTCTTGAATTCACATAGTAACCCCCTCTCAGGGACATTCACAGACGACTCCTAGATACTCTGACATGGTGGATAGTAGGAGGAGACCATAGAATAGGAGTCTTGGAGGATCTATAGGCTAGAGCTGACCTTGAGGTTTTTGAGAGACCTGATTTTATTGCTTTAGCTTTTCTAGATTTGTCCCCTTGCATGGGAGATCCACATGCTCGTGTGCACACTTTTTGCTCTTTTTAGGCTCCCACGATGGAACACGTGTACTCAGACACTGACATTCTATGACACTTATCACGATGGCCAAGATTGATATTGGTCTATATGTTATTATAGTTGTTTTACTTTACTTCAATCTTGTACACATGGATGATTATAGAATTTTATTTTGAGATGTTTTTGCTTATAGATGTATGGTACAATGTCATGTTCTTTTGTAACTTTTCTACGTATATGTATGAGACGGATGCAAAGTGAAATTTTATGTGGATATATGAAATGATGTAAATATAATGCTATTTTTGATATTTTTTGATAGATGCAAATTTCTATGATGGGATTCATTGCTTGTCTTCTTAATGAAATGCATGTAACTAACAATGCAATTTCTTTTTATTGGGATTTTTGACCTAGGGGCTTGCGGATTGAAGAGCGTAAGGTGACTTGATAAACTTCTGATATAGGATTTATAAGGGAATCAAGTGGGAATGGGGAAGGTGATGAAACAATTTTGATTATGTTGCACAAAAGGCTAAAAATTGATCCTTATCTAGACTAAACACTTAGACTATCTTTTAACGTGGACAAGCAACAAATTATATTGGTACCTTTTAGATTTAGATCAAAAGAGATGGTCAATAGGTCAGACTTGGGGTAAAGGATTCAACTCTCAACAAGGATTGCCCTAGAAAGTAAGCTAGACTCCATTGTCAAATATCTACCATCACTGTAGGAGATTCTACATTGAGGGGGGGCTACATGGTCTCTCTTATTCTCTCTTATGGGGGGGACATTTTCCTCACATAAGGTTTAATCCTTATACTTTTGGAAAGCATCTTGTGTTTTTCTTTCTTTTGGAGAGGGGTTTTCTCCTATGAGTTTTTCTCCCTTTCTCTATTTGTGAGAGATTGTTTGTACATGGGTACCTAACATGGCCTTGTCACTAGGACCCATTATTGCATCTTCACATGTTTGCACATTCTCCCTAAGTTGCACTTGAGGAGGTGTTGGTTTGAATGGGGTATATTACCTAACTAGTTCCACATTAGGTCCCATTCACTCTTATCTAGTTAAGTTTACTCAGGGCATGATTAGGGCACACTTAGGATAGTTATCTTTTTGTGTCTCAAGTCATAAGATTAAGACACTTGTCATAATCTTATGTTGTCCTATGTTTCACCTTGGCTTATATAACTAAGGGCTTCTCATTGTAATATTCATGTACATAATGTATTGTATTGCATATTTGCATCCTTTGATAGAATAGAATTATTGTTTAATGTTGGGTCTCTCTTGTGCTTTCATTGAAGTTCCTAGATGTATACCGACTTTTACACCCCCACTAATAGATTAAGATTTTTTTCATCTTATCTAGCCACTCTTCACTCCTATTAATAACCTTCTTTGTTCTATGCTTGATGTCCTCATTATATTCTTTCCTATTCTAATCGATCCTGGGAAGTGGCTTAGTGGAAATTGGTTCTTGCTCCAATGAAGGATCTTCCACATTTTGATCATCTTTTACTTCACTTGGAACATAGCTATCTGATATATTTTCATTTGATAGGTTCTTAATCGGTGGTATCCTCTTTTCCTAACTTCAAACTCATCTACTTAATTTGTCTAGAAGTCTTCCAATCTTTCCTTGTGCTTGTAACAAACCCTCAATCCTTCTATGCCCGACCTTGGATTAAATGAAGGATTCATAAGGAATTAGATTCACTTGTGTCATTTCAAACTTTGTAGTTCGAGCAACTTTGTATCGTTAGACAAGCATACTTACTAATAGAAATAGGGAATGAAATGCCTTTCACCTTTCTCTTTGAGAATATTTTTTGCACCTCTCCAAACTGGCGACATAGTTCCAAAAGAATCAATTTATTAGTCAAATATCTAGAGATTTTATAAGGTGCCTTTTCAAAACTACCAACTCTAATATATGTGAATGCAGGGAATCAAACATTACCAATTTCCCCATTTTTTAATCTTTTCCATTTCCTTTGCAAAAATTCTCTTAGAAAAATCTCCTTCTAACATCTTGATGATGTAGAAAAGAAATGCAACATTGATCCTCAAAAAGGATTTCGCATTTTCCCTAATTTCCAATTGTGGGTAATATTAATAGACCTTTTGTTGTCCCATTCCCATCACATATACAGTTTAGAGTCTAGAGAACTATTGTCTTCTAACCAAGGAATACACTAAATATGAATTCATATAGAAGGCTTTTGTTTATACTATGTTGCTTAACTATTTGTGCAACCTATGGATAATTAGGGTAATCCTGATTGATAAATTATGTCCCAACAAGGATCTTGGAAATATACTTGTACATCCATGTCTGGAATTCTTTGGCCATCTCTTGCCCTATGACTCTACTTAATAGTGTGATACTATCATTAACCTTCTCACAAAATTCACCCTCAAAAAGTTTCTTTGTAAGCCTAGTAGTTGATGATTTTGGTTTAATGAGCCAATTTTTATTTATAACTTCCAAATAGTTTCTCACATGGTTGTCATAATATACTTTAGAAAAGTCATAGTGATATTGATATATGCTTCTCTGACAGGAAGGTCAAACATTTCTTCTATATGTTGTGGTTGTATCAATAATATTGCAGTTCCATCTACATTTATAATTTCTTGGTTGTTCTTATTATAATGTTGGGCACATGTCATAAGGAAATCCATTGATTAGACTATCATTGGGAAAGTTGTAGCTTGAATCAACCCACTTGACCTTAAGTTTTAAGCCCTCTGACTAATCTCAACTTCTTGATCCAATTGTCGATGAAATTCCTCCAATCCAACATGTCCCAAATTGGTATAAGACACATTTGCTAGGTCGATCACTTTTTTGGATGCTAGAATGATACCCTTAAAATCATATTTCATCTTTGCAGGTGAAGACATATTCATCCAAGTTACCTGTCAGGATGATACATAATTAGAATTAAAGTTCATTTTCCATGTTTTGAAATTTAACACTTAATTAATACAAATATTTCAAGGTTTCACAATGTGTTTGTATGTTAAAAGGATCAAATTTAAAGAATTTAGACTTTACAATCTCAAATGCAGGAGTTTTATTGTCTTAGACTATGTTTAGCAATTTGTAGTTGAAAAATTCAAGGTTTCGGTCGATTTTTAGGTTTATAGGTTAAAAACAAACCCAAAAGAATTATTTTGTCAAAGGGTTTATAGTTCAAAATTTTGATAGCACTCTGGAAATAGATAAATTTATTTTGGTGTTTCAAGACCTTAACTCTTTTAGAGTTTGGGCTTTGAGTTGAAAGTCAATATGAAATTGCCAGAGCTTTGAAGTTTGAACTCTAAATGCTTTAGAGTATTGGACTCCATTTGCATTTTTCATTTAAGTTAAAATTTGGAATGTAAGTTTGAATTAGTGTGGATTCAAAGTTCAGACTCCAAGGTCAATTTGCACATAACGGGAGTTTGGACTTCAGAGTATGCTTGTCAATTTGTGATTTGAGTCATTTTTGTGTTTTAAGTCCTAAGTCCAAATTACCATGGACTTGGGATTCAAAATCTAGAGTTTTATTTTGATTGGTAATATGAGTTCAATATTCATTCTCTATGCTTAAAGTCTGAGCAAAACATGGCTTGGGGTTTAGAATATGTGTAGTTTGCAGGTTTGAGTGTAGAATTCAAGCAAGAACTAGTTGAAGGTTTGGTGAAACTTTTTATTTTACAAATTTGTTTGCATTGTTGCACACCATTAGGGCATTGGTGTTAACATAATGCATGCCCTAATCTAGTTGAGACTAGAACTTGAAAGATAATAAAATAAATCATGAAGAACACAAACCCTAACAAAGATTTCTAAAAAAATTGGAATGAAAAACCTAAAACCAAGGCTTTAACTATTGCAAATCATTCTAACATAAATTATGAAAAATACAATCATCTAGAAGAACAATCTAAAAAACCCCAAATCACGAAAAAGATAGAAGCCAAAGGGGGAAAATATAACAAAAGAACCTAGTAAAATGTGATGTGAAGGTCTTAATTCTGAGAATGTTGAGCTATAGCCAAATCTAGAATGCCAAGGGTTGTAAAAGATCAATATGTTCATAAATTGCTCAAAATTTGGAGAAGACAAATGGGTGGAAATGAATGGCCACGGGGTTATATTGCGAGTTCACACATGGGGCAATAAATGTTTAGCTACCTTGGGGTTCAAAGTATTGAGGGTACTTTGCAACTAGCTACAAATAGAAGTTTAGAGTTTGATGAGAAAACAAATAAGGGTTTGGTATTTTGATAACAAAAGTCATATCAAATGGCTCAAGGTTCAAACCTTCATGAAAATATTGCAACTAATATTTAACACAAGAGCCTCAAATGACAAAGGGTTCGATGTTTGGGCCTGAATTGACAAATTGCTTATAAAAAACCTTTAACAATTTGAACTTCCTTAAGGAGACCAACTTAACCATTTTAGCTTAAGGGAAATCACTCAAAATTTAGCTTTACATTCTCAAATGCATTTGTGGAAACTTGAACATAACACAAGACCCCTCATAATACAGCTTTGACACATAATTGAGTCTCATAACCCTAAACAAGCAAGATGTCATCGCCAAAAAATAATTAACTAAGAAAATTTAGGTTCCATTTTTTCTTTTCTTTTTAATTTGCTTCACAATGTCTACCTTAAAGCTAAGTGCCACTATTGCACATATGAGCCGTCTCCACATCCAGTGCAACAAAAGATCACTAGAGTGAAGGATACATGGCAACAACACATGAAGAGTGTAAGGAGTAGTGCAATTGTAATTAATCACACAATTGAAATAACTAGGTAATAATAGGCTAACAAGTTTGGTTGAGACTGAGACCAAAAGGAGTGAGGGTTCAAAGGCTTTACTAAGCGAAAATGCCAAAGAACCTATTTGGTAAGGGAAGCCTTTCTTGACTAAGGTTTGATTATTATTTCCTTACAACTTGGTTCTAAATTCAAATTTAATAACTAATGTATGCATTTCCCCAAGTATTTTTGGCATTATTGCCTTGGATCAATTAATGCAACAACTTATGCTAACACCATATTTAATGGTAACACACACAAACTTACAAAGCATTAATACTTCCCAGGGTGAATGGAATAATATAATTAATTATTTTTACTAGAAAAATAATATGATATATTTAATTCATAATTTAAATCACTTAATAGGCTATACAATTTATGACAAATTAAATAAATTAGGTGTTGGCAACAAAAAAGAAGAAGATACTATAGAAATAACATTAGCTTACTTTATATTATTAATTCACTATAATATTCTATCAAGAGCAACTTAAGTTATGGGGGCGTAGGTAACACGACCCCCACCACCAATTTATTTTTAAACACGTTTATTAACTAAAGTCTTTCTAAATTTATTAGATTAGGATTTTGAGGAAGAGAGTGAGCATTAAATCTCATCCATTGGATGTGTTTAGTGCTCACCCTTAGATTTAGGGCAACCCTATGCGTTGGCCTAATCCTTAAGGATAGGAATAAAAAGATATTTCCTTCTCTTTTTATCTCATTTCCAGGTTGGAGGATTGAAAGTGGGAGAACATCTATGAAGTTTTTTTTAGGAGCAACTTCCTCAACTCCATAAAAAAAATGTACAAAGAAAATGTGTATATCTAGAAATATATTTTTATATTTTATCTTGGTGTATATAAACATATAATTTGTATAGCATAGTTATATATTTCATTTTTTATATATATAAATATTGGAAGGAAGTTTTGATTTATATAAATTTAAAAAAAAAACTTTGCTTATGCCTAGCATGGTCGTGGCCCTATGAGGGGGGCCTAAGCCCGGGTGGCATGGCTTCTTTCCTGTTGCCCCTACAAAACTCTTAATTTTTTTTTTTAAGTTATTTACATTTAAAAAGGCTCTGCATTTTGAAAGGAGGTGGCTACAAATAAAAACTAAGACAATCAATTGTTTGTAAAAAGAGAAAAATTTATTAATACATTTTCTTGGAAAAAATACATCCTTATATACTTTTACTTGTACGAATTATCTATGAATATTATATTTAAAATAAAACATGTTCCAAATTTATTACGCCAAAGGCATTATACAGACAAAGCAAATGTGTGTACATTTTTATGGTCCCGATTTAAATTGGCGTCTTCTAACCTGTCAATTAAACAATTGAAAGTCAATATTAAATTATGTATAAGCTTGCTATCTATTTCCGTTCCTAATTGTTCCATGCAAAAACTGCAATGCCACTCCTGTGTATCCTGCATGACCATCTCCGTCATCTGAACCCAAGATGAACAACCCTTCTCCTCCTGCCAATATGTATCCAGGCTATGGCACTCCTCCTACTAATCAGGGTTCATCAATTTATCCTTACTATCCTTACTACAACACTAATCACTCACCTTCTCTTCTTAATACCTTCGCATCTTGCAACTTCCTCTTTCTCATGTTAGTCTTGGTATTCCTACATTTTCTTCTTTTTATGTAGTGAAAGATGTTTTCTACTATTCGGCATTCTCATTCTCAGATCAGATATCTCTCCATTTTCATGATGTAAAGGGTTTAATGGAGAAAATGTCTTCTTCTTTTGGATTAATTTATTTGGGCTCGATTTCGCATTGCATTCTCATTCTTAGATAAGATATCTCTCTCCATTTTCATGATGTAAAGGGTATAATGGAAAAAATGTCTTTTCTTTTGGATTTATTTGTTTGGGCTCGATTTCACATTGCATTCAATAGATCTCAATTGTATATATTTTACTTGGAGTCCATGAATGTATTGATCCGTGGCTTTTTCTTTCTCTTCAGTCTAAAATCTAAATCCAATCTACATTTAGCATAACTGCTATTAGTTTTCGAGATTTATTCATAAATTAAATTAGTTTTGAAGATTTGTTCATAAATTAAATTCATATATGGTATTAGCTCTATGCTAAATTGTGTTGTACTACAAGAAAATAACTTCAGAGCAAATTTTTAGGGTTTTTATGGCTTTCTGGTTTACTAAATCCACATATTGGAATGTATGCTTATATACAAGAGAGTTTGTCTTTTTCCTTTATCAGTTGTCGTAAAGTAAGCCCTAAATAAGTCCTAGTTAATAAATTAGTTTGCATTTTTATTCGTATACAAAGCAATATATAGCAATATGAAACAAATTTTACTCTTGTGTTATATAAAAATAAAATAAACATCTAGACGAAGAGAAACCCTCGATACCATCACAAGGTCAATAGTCAACACATTCAATATAGTCAAAACAAACAAACTTTTCCCCTTCTTGCTTAGCATTCTATCATGCCCCTATATTAATAATTTATAATTGAATATATTTATGAATTGATTATTTTATTGTGAGTTTATTATTCATTCAAATTAAAGATATGAATGAAACTAGTAATGATAAGAATCTATTACTATATGTATTGTAAAACTTAATTATCAATATTACATATCTATCATGGCCGACTATTCTCATAAGCTTTGTAAAAGCATCTTACTAATATGCACTTGGAGTTCGAATAAAAATAAACAATGTTAATATTGGCCGATCCCATATTTACATATCAAGAATAGGTCGACTACAAAGCAACACTCATATACAAATAAGACAAATGTCTCAGGGTCTACAAGATAAAAAGAGGTACGTTTAATCCATGTTATGGTATGCATGAAGAAAGTGGAGCAATTAGTATTAAAGACAAAAGTCTTATTCATATAAGACAAAGTGGTTAATATTGCATGTGGTGGAATGGTCCGATAAAAGGAATTGAGGTGCGATTTAATATAAGCCAAAAGACTTGTGATGAGGTTGACTCCTTGGAAGCCAAAATAAATCTCTCTATTTATATGATGGCCGATCCTTGAAGGAATCACCACTCTTGAGTGAGTGCTCATTGGGAAGAGTATTAAATAAAGTCAAAGTTTAAATAAGTATAGCCGAATCTCAATTGAAGGTGCCTCTTTAGTAAGGTTTGAAGCAAATTAAATATTCTTAAATATTATGGTTGACTCCCTTTGTTATATGCAAATTACTATTACCTTAGTATTTGCCTTTGAGCCGACCACATTTCTATATTGGTCGACCACCTTCTGACATATATTCCAAGTCACATATAAATATAATTACAATCGTCCAAACTGATAATGCGAATATGTCTCATAAGACAACAAGCATCGATTCATTATAAAAAGGCAGCGCCTATGTTTAAGAAGACAACGATTCTATGTATGAAAGCATTGGAAGATAAATAAAAGGCAATGATTAATTTTAGTTAGTGGAAGGCTATAATTACATAGAGGAACGATATGTTGTGAAGAAGTGTGATTTTGAAGAGGTACATCCATTCATAATGGATGCCTCCATTTGGAATAATATAAAAGGAGGAAGATTGTATGTTTTGAAAAAAGAATGATATTTTCTGAGTTTGAAATATATATATATTTCTGATATATATTTTCTGAGTATAACAACAAGGAAAGACATATAAATCTAGATAGCAGATTAAGAATTATCTGCATATTATTATCTATAGCATCAAACTTGTATGTTGTATCTCACCTTATGAATTTGTGGTAGTCTTATGATAATATCATAATTGAATTATATTAAGAAGAATAAGTTTATTTATATATATAAGCCAATAAGAATATAATTACTAAATCTGACTTATAAACTAACTACACACACATATCCATGATATATGAGGGATTAATATATATTCATGACTTGGTCTTTAATCTTTCTCTATTGCCCCTCATGAGGATTGGTTGGGTTGTTAGGGAGAGGCATAATTAATGTCTCACAAGGAGGGTGAGCCCCAAAGTGGTATAGATGGGTGTTCCTGAAGCTCGCGAGCTAAGTGGTGGTATTGACAGGTGTTCATGAAACCCTTGGACCTACTCCCCAATGTGGTATGGATGGGTGTTCCTGAAACTTGGGCCAGGTGGTGGTATTGACAGGTGTTCATGAAACCCCTTGGCCTCACTTGTGGAGAATAGTTTTCTAGCGCCTTAACATGGTTATCCCCCATCCTCCATAGGGTTGATGATTAGGTAAGAGGTAAGGATTGGGGCTTAAATATAGTAATCATTGAGTATATTATGAATACTAATTAGTCCCTAGTTTTAATGATCTGATTTAGGGTACAATAAGTATGTTGAAGTATGTTTATTATGTAAAAATATGCATACTCCAAGTAGGGGACATTACACATTCAATGTGCCCGGGAATCAAGGAAGATTGGATAAGATATGTCCTTGATGAGATTGGGGAGAATTTCCCCCATCCAATTCACAACCAACAAAACATAGAACAAACTGGTATTGAAGAACAAGAACATTGCCAACACATCATAGACCAAAAAGAGTTGATACAACAAGCAATCCAAAATGAAGAAAAGAGACAAGAACGTCTCCAAATCATCAACGAATAGAACAACCTTCATGCTAGGCCTAGGAGACTCAGGACTAGTGACCCTTCTCATACTCTTATCACCACAACAACTTCAATCGAATGCTTTCATAGAAACAACAATCATTAGCACACACATCAAGCAAATAACCCAACTGTCATCCATGACATTTTGCTCCCTCAATAATGAGATTGAAACAACCCTCGGTCCTTACGTCTGCTTGATTGGATCTTACCATGAGAGCAGGAGTGACTAGGAGGTTGCCCTTAGCAAGGAAACAATTCATGTGTTACATTGGAGTCTGATTCATTCGCAAATTATCTAAGTCGCATTCTAAAAGACACATATTTTGGTGAACCCAATGTGAAGGGAAAATACTTTTAGGGGGAGCTTTACACATTTTCATCATCACTTTTGCTTCCATTTCCCATTCTCTTTTTCTTCTCACTCATCACCTTTATCCTTTTTGTTAGTGTGAAAACATACATTAGGTAACTAGTTCTCTTTTGACTAGTAGACTTAATCACACTTAGCTTAAGTTTACTTATCTTTCTTGAGTTTGTCTCACCTCATGCGGTGAAGACATGTGCCCTCATACATTTGAGACACCTCTTGCATGTTTGATTGCTACTTGTATGAGCACTTGTCACTTAGCTCACAAGTGTCGCATCTTTGGAGGGGTAGTCATTTGTCGACTCCTACCTTCCTACCTCCTCTCTCATGCCTATTTATACAAGGAATTTTGTACTCTTTTATTAATCTCTTGAATATATTGTTTTGACTTTTATGTGCAATATTGTCTTTTGTGGAAGTTGTTGGTATTTGCTTGCTGATCTTGACTCCTCGAACATGGTATTAGAGCCATGCAAGTAAAACTCTTCCTGTTTTGAGTGATTTCTGCACCAAGCTACATCAAGAGTTCATTGTGGTGCCAATTGGACCTCGTTGTTGAGTCCAGAATGCCCGAGACAATAAAGGTAGCCTTTCGTTTGAAGAAATTTGGTAACTTCAGTTTTTTGCAATTTTTTTTAGCTCTTACACCCTTGCACTGTACCGCTATATGGTACGATATGGCCTGTACATAGAATTTTTTGAAAAAAAATTGAAATTCCTTTTTGCAGAGGGCGTTCTGGTCCCTACAAAAAGTTTAGTTTTTTGTGGGTTGAAATATTTTTTTGTACAAGACTTTTGACTAGGCCATTCAACCTAATTTGAGGGCCCCTGTCCCTGGTTTGTTGTCCACACAACCCTTCACAGGATGACTTGGCCCCCACAGGATGACTTGTCCCCCACAGGATGACTTGTCCCTAGTTCATTTTCTAGGATAGCCTCACACAATCCAAATTTTGACGCCCTAGTCGAACCTGTACAAAGGTTGACTTGGCCTCCTCTGTCGGCCCCATCAACAACTCTCATGACACCCCTTTTTCTCTATGGACTAGGTTTGACCTATGTCGGCTCCTCTGTTCACTCAGCTCATACACCAGTCTCGGTTGGACTCAGTGACCCTGCACCAATTCTTGGTCTCATCAAGCCTTCAAGAGCACACTCAGCCGGCCCTTGTACACATTCTAGTTCAAGCCCATGTTCTCACTTGGCGTCTGGCTTGGAGCACAACGACCTACTCTGAATCCCCGATCTGGACTCTTCACAAAACTCAGGTGGCACTTTTTAAGGAAGCTAAGGTATCGAAACAACTTCCTACACTAATCTTGAGGGGAGGGATATGCAAAACTTTTTTGATCTTTACAACAATTACAGAAATAAACACAAATAGCAATCATACCACAACACAGTAATTACGTGGGGAAACCCTTTCAGGAGAAAACCCCACACTCCAAAAGCCACCCAATATGTTAGTCAAGAATCAAGAATATTACAATATAGTTGCAGAGCAAGCTTTCACAAGATTATAACCAACTAGAGAACTGGAGGCAACTCAACATCTATAAGACTCTCACACACAACCTCCATCTCAAGCTCATGATATATAGGAGATACAATATAATAAATTGTCAACGGTAATTACAAAACCATGAGCCCAAACCACCCAAAAGTGGTGCCCAAATTATCTCCAATCAAAGATGCCTTGTGATGTGCCAAATCACACAACAAAACATGTAACTCTCCCCTTTACAACTCTTTTAAGTGTCCAACACATTTTTACATTTCCCAAAACGAGAGGCCCAACTTTCGAAGGCCATAACTTTTGATTTGGGTGTCTGATTGACGAATTGTTTGATGCGTTGGAAAGCTCATGAAAATATCTATCAAGCTATAACCTTCTTTTCTAGTTATGACAACTTTTGGGACAAATTAGAGCCTCTTAGTGCCTCAAATTTGAGTTCGAAACTTTTCCAAGAGTTAAAAAATAGAAACTTTAATATCTTGCGATCCATGAATGATCTTGAGTCAAAACTCACTCAAGATGTTTATTTGACAGTTTCACACCTTTTGAGAAAATTGCAATTCCATCCATGCTCAAATGTAGACTTACTAAAAATAGTAAGCCCTACCATTTTTATCCCCTTTTGGAAACTTTGAAAGTTCTAAACCATTCATCAAGATAAAGGGTATTCAAAAAGACCAAAATTAGGAAGAATAGTAACCTTTTGTAGTTGCAAGGTTGAGACAGCTTTCCTAACATACTTTGTGTTTGTCAAACCAGTTGGCCATAACACAAGACCAGTCTGCATTGGTCGCTCCTGCATTCGGTGGACATAGTCCGGTTTTGATTCGGACTTAGTGTCCAATTTTTCTTCACTTTGTGACTAGGTCGGATTCCTTTTTAGCCTCAACCAACACTCCCTGACCAGTCGCTCCTATACATGGATACATAGTCCGTCTAGGCTAGTGCTTGTAGCCCTGCAACATGATTCTTTCCAAATGTTTTCAACACATTTCATTGGTTAGTGGTTTTTGTTCCATGTAATCATTCTATGTTACATTTATTATCAACAAACACTACTACACTGCAAACTGCCAAACAAATAACTTTTTTTGTCAAGCTAACCGCAAGGCTCTGCGAGGTGCCACAATAAGGGTATTTTTTCTTTACGCAATAAATTCACATCGGGAGTCAATTTTTTGCAAAATTATAGTAAACAGAAAGGTGTTTCCATGCACTTTGTTGTGGTGAAGTCAAATTAATTTTTTTTCCTTTTTGACTAATTTTTAACCTCTAAAGCCAATTGTAAACACAATTTTCAATGGGGCATAACTTTCACCCACGTTATCAAAAATTATCTAATGTTTTTTTGAAAGTGCTTAGAATTTCACAAAGAATTCAAAATTGTAAACAAATTTAAGATTCAAATAGCACATTTTGTAAAAATCACCATAAATTATAAACGGTTGATTTGGCATCTGATCTTAAAAAGTTATAATTTTTCTTACATTTTTTCTGGGGGGTTGTATAAAAAAAATAATATCAGGGGGGTTGTCTTGTGTGAATTTTCCACAATATAGATCTCCTACTCACTCCATTTAGCTTCCATTCATGGAAGTAGAAAATGGAAATCCAACTCAAGAAGCTTGGGTTGTATCGTGTCACAATGGGTTTGGAACCTGAACCAACTTCCGCATCTGAAAAGTGCAAGTGGTATAATCGTATGGATGAAGCCTGTGGTACTCTATGTGTTTCAATTTTTCAAGATCTTATCTTCCATCTTTATTCTGCAACAACACCTAACAATGTATGGACATAGTTAGAAAGTTTGCTTGGCAAACAGGATGTCATGAGTGGGCATCAACTTGAAAATGAATTAATTAGTCTTAATCCACAGGACTTCACAACAATCCAAGATTTCTTCACTAAGTTGAATCTACTAAAGTTTCAACTAAAATAATGTGGCATTGAAAATAAAGATGAACAATTGGTTCTAAGTATCTTATCCAAATTTGGTGCACAATATTATGTATTTGTTTCTGCTTTTCATACTACTATGAGTACAATTGGTGCAACCTATAATATGCCTACACTTGTAGATTTTGTTGTTCAATTAACACAAGAGTGAGATAAGCTAATTTAGATGGGTGCGTTGAAGTCTCCAACTTCACATGCTCTTGTTGCATCATCGTCTTCAAATTTCAAGGCAAAGAACAAATCTAAGGATCAAGATAAGGGTAATTCATATAAAGGATCAAAGTCACAAGCTCAATTGGATTCATCTCCCTTAAGAAAAGGGAAAAGTTCTAAGGAGAAATCCACTTGTTCTTATTGCAAGAAAATTGGTCATGAAGAAACTAAATGTTTTAAAAAGAAAGAAGATGAGTTTAAGAAAATCATTCAACAAAAAGAAATTGAAAATTTTGAACTCAAGGATTTTATTTCTTCATCTTCTCCATCAACATCATAAAAATCTAAGGGCAAAGCACTAATGGCATCTATAGTCTTCGAGTCTCAGTGATGGATTATCAATTCAAGAGCATCACATAACACGACTTTAGACCCACTTTTATTCTCAAAATTAGGCCCTACATCCACATCAAAAATACTGATGGCAAACAACACATATATGGTTGTTTGTGGGAAAGGCACATTTGACATAGGCGTAGGACAATTCCAAAATATTCTCTTCATTCTAGAATTGTTACATAACCTTCTTTCCATCTATCAAATTACCAACAATGGCATAGGAAAAATAATTGAGTTTACTTCAGAATTGGTCATCATTCAACACAGGCAAAGCAGAGAAGCCATTGCAGTTGGAAAAGTTGACAACTTTTCTCGTGTTTACACATTTTCTCACTTTGCACCTAATGATATTTCCACTCTAGTTCACACTCTTGAATCTAGTGTCGATACTCCACTGGAGGTACAGTTTGATCAGTCAAACCTTCATGTTCTTCAGACAGGCCAACCATCACCCCACCATCACCTGTTGCTTCACAGAGGGCCTATTTAGATTTAGGTCAACAGGATGTTGTTCTTCCATTTCCTGAGCCTGTTCTAATTCCACTAGTGGTTTCTAAACATCTTCTAGAGATTTCATTGGCATATCTAAATTATCTGTAGGATTCAAAGACATAATTTGATCTTCACACTTGGGAAAATCACATGCACCTTTCTGTAATTCTCTTTCTTCCACAGGGAAGAAATGTTGTTCATCTTTCCAAGATCACTTTCAGCATTCTTCATCTAGCATCACTCAACACTGTAAGATTCAGTATTCTATGGGGAGCTCTCTAGTCTCTTTATTTCTCTCCTTTGGGGGGGATTTCATGTACTTATGTGATATAAGTAGTCCTTGGCGGATCATGTTGAGTCCTCCTTCTCTTCTTCTTCTTCACTTGTACATTTTTTCATGTATCATTTCTCTTTTGGAGAGGAGTTCTATTTCCCACTGGGTTTTCTCCTTTTCTTAGATTTTAAAAAATTCATTTGTACATGGGTACCTAACATGGCCTAGTAGTCGGGACCCATCATCATGTTTGTATTGCTTCTCCCTAAGTTGCACTCAAGGGGGGTGTTAGTGTGAAAAGTTACATTAGGTAACTAGTTCTCTTTTGACTAGTAGACTTATTCACACTTAGCTTAAGTTTACTTAGATTTTTTGAGTTTATCTCATCTCATGTGGTGAATACATGTGTCCTCATACATTTGAGACACCTCTTTCATGTTTGATTGCCACTTGCATGAGTACTTGTCACTTAGCTGACTGTCACATCTTTGGAGGGGTAGTCAGTCATCAACTCCTACCTTCCTACCTCCTCTCTCATGCCTATTTATAAAAGACATTTTGTACTCTTTTATTAATCTTTTGAATATATCATTTTGGATTTTATGTTCAATATTGTCTTTTGTGGAAGTTGTTGGTATTTGCTTGCTGATCTTGGTTGCTCCAACACTTTTCACTCTCCATTCCATTTATTTTGTGACTTGTCTACGACGGCCTCGAATATGACAGAATCAGAAGAAAACCCAAGGAATATTCCCTCTAGAAAACCTAGAACACCCTCATTTGATAGGTATGTACCACCTTATCCATTTACACCAGTCACAAATTGCTTCGACTATGAAGATTCATATTATGAGAATGATAGGTGAGAAACTCGTCATTCTTTTACATTCAACAATCCCGCTTGGGAACATGAAGCCATGGCTCAACCAACTCACTCTAACCAAGGCATAACACATTGAGTGCTCGTTCGATTAGAAATCCACCAGGTAGAAAAATCTTCAACTAGCTATGCAGGAACAACAATGCAATTAGACAATGAAGTGAAATGATTAGAAAAACACCCGCAAGAGGCAAAAGAGGCTTGAGAGGCCTTACACATCAGATATCAAGCTAAGCAATTGGAAAATGCTTCAAGAGACCACACGAATGGAGGAAACTATGAAAGTTTGTAAAAAACAAGAGAAGCTTAGAGAACAAGAGTTGCAACCCCTACTGACCTCAAAGCCATGTTGGTCCAATAGATCAAGACATTAGAAGCTGCAGGAGTGAAACAATGCCTTCAAGATAAACATGACCAAAGAACCAAATTGTAAGCTTCTGGAAAAACTGTGTTGCTTTTTTTGCTTCGACGTTTCGTATCACACTCCATGTTCCATCATTTTCCTCTTTTCTTCCTGATGATGGATCACAGAGTGTGATCTGAAACGTCAATGCAAAAAAGCAACATAGTTTTTCCAGAAGCTTACAATCTTATTATCATGGATTGTGGAAACATCATGTCTACTATTATGACCAAAGAAATAAAACACAGGTTAACTCACATAATGTTAGGTTGAACAAGACTAGGGGCAACCCCAAACCCCCCTTACCTAAACTTTTACTCACAAAATGGAAGCAATAACACTATACAACAACTTCCACAATTGAGAAAAGCCTATCCAACCCACAAGTTTCAAGCTCCTCAAGGTTATCCACAACTTCAGTTGACGTACACAAATGTTCTTGGATATCATGGGCCAAATCAACAAGTCCCATCTATAGGGCTCATGCTCACAATGTCAGTATCTCAGAGCACTTTTTTAGGGACTTACCTTGAATACATGAAAGACCCCTAGATCATAACATACACAATGTGTTGATATCACGTCCTCTCCCAAATCTACCCAAATTCAAAGCGAAGGGTGACTTAAACTCACACATTAAAGCTTACACTATGGTCATAAGATAACTCCTTGCTAGGGATGGAGTTGTAGCTAAAACACTTAAAGGGATTGCCTTGGATTGGTATTATCGCTTACTCGAGGCATCAATCCATTCCTTTTGCCAACTTACAGGGGAGTTCATTACAACCTTCGATATGAAAAAACTAATTAGGATAGAAATACAAGAATTCTTGACCATGAAGCAAGATATGAACGAATCAGTGGCACATTTTGTCACTTGGTGGAGACAAGTGTTGTACTCATCAACAAGTGCCTTGAACATGGAGTACAAAGAATTGTGTGACATTTTCTTGCACACCCTTAATAGGGATATGAGGGAGGAAGTACAAAAATTACTTTATAGGTCCTATGAGGAAGCTCTGCAAAGTGCATAGAGAATTGACCAAGCTACAATTGATAGTGGGTGAAAGACTTATAGTGTAAATAGATGACTAATAACTCAAGCGGGTGACAACAATGCTAATAATGGAAATAACCCTTCCACGGTTAAAATTTTGAAGAACAATCAAAACATGACCATAGATGGGGTGATAGATCAACCCTCAATAAGGAACAAAGTAAGGGATGACTACAATGGGAGAGATTATTTCCCTCAGAATGTTGACACTATGGATTGTCCCTGAAATAATAATTACTATCAGAGAGACAATAAAAAATCATGGAATAGGAATTAGAATGACAATCGATGACTCATATCATCCACCTTATGATTATAATCAGTTTTTATCTTTCCATAGGAAAAGGGGGCAAAGCACCGAGTTGTGTCGAGAATGCAAAAGATTCATAGCAAGGTTTCCAGAGGATCAACAAAGATTGTTCATTGGAATATTTTTTTAATTTGCAACAAGTAATGGCGAACAACAACAATAATAATGCTAAGGAGGCACCCATTGCACATAGAATGCAGACATGAAGATATGCCAAGATCCCTTCCCAAGCCATCAGAGTGGTGAAATGAGTAACAAAGACACAACTTTAGGATCAACCAACCTCTCGAAAACCCCTGAGTCGAACATCCTCGCACAACTAGGACCAAAATGAGAAACGACAATTTTGGGATTAGTAGAAACAGTGCAGGATGAGGAGAACGTCGAACCAAGTGTCAAACAAGAAGTTGAATTTCAGGGAAAAGTGATCTCAGTAGTAGAAACTACATAGTTCCCAATCAAGCCTTACGACTTAATAGAAGATCTAAAGAAGACATATGCTAAAATTTATTTTATAGATCTTCTCACAAATTCCCCATCACATCGGTCCTCCCTCTTACAAGCAATAGGGTTGAAGTATTTGGATCATATCACTCCTCCTAATGAATAAATCAACCAAGTTGACCTTGACATGAACCCACCTAACGCTGAACTTCAAGATCCTGGGTTATTTTTTGACTTAAAGCAAATGCCTTCAGAGGTTGAATTAACCAAAAGAGGGGATCCAACTCTATATTTATAGGTGTGGATTTATGACACTTATATCAAAATGATGCTAATCCACGATAGAACACTGGTGAACATAGTCATGTTTTCCCTTCTTGAAAGGATGGGATATGGGCACACCAACATATTGGCATGTCAAGATACATTAAGAGATTACAATATCTTGAAAGTAGTGACAATCAGAAAAATTATGCTCCCAGTCTCCTGGGGATCCACAACAGTTCCCACAATATTCTGTCATTGATAAGGATAATGGATACAACATGTTTTTGGGAGACCATGGATTCATAAGATGAAGGTAGTGCCTTCCACTTTGTTTCAAGAAGTTAGATTCTTACATCTTGGAAATATTTATGTTGCAAAGGGAGATCTTGAGCCATTTAGCATGGTCAAAATGGATACAACCAAGAAGAAGATATGTATCCCTATTGACTATGAGTTGTTGATGAGCAAAATCAATGTACCAGATCCAACCCCTTAGTCTATACACATGAAAATGATAGAACAACCTAGTGAGATGGTGAACAACATAGAAGTAAGAACATGAGAAGGGAGAATCATCAAAACAAAGCCAAGTGGTTCCAAAGGAAACTACAACCAAGATTATGGAATTGTTGGAAAGGGATGGCCCCATACAATTTCCCTTAGAATCAGATGTCCGCACCATCAACATGTTTTCTGATGCCGAGCAAGAAAAGACTAGTCAACCTATCTCGATAAAACAAAGTACAAGAAAAGTTCCTCTTGTAACAAAGTGGCCTAGGTTTGAAGAACAATTTTAGACTACAACAATAGATCTAAGAGAGGTGGATCTAGGTGCTTTTTATAATCCTAAAGAAGAAACGTTGGATACCTATATTCCTCTAACATCACCAAGAGAGATGTCATCAAGTGAATCATATGTACCTTTGACTCAGGAAGTGAGTGATTCTTATGTGCCACTTTCACCACTTGAAGAAACTTATACACCTTGGACACCTTCAACACAAGTGGAAACTACTAATCATAAGAAAACTTATTCAATCAATAATGAGTCTACAAACACTCTAGGAGCCTCATCCAGAGCTTTTATAGCTCTTAGCACTCATGAAATTCATTCTGCTTCAACCTCGAAACAATCTAATGATACATGGGAAGCACCATGGGTTCAAGCCAAGATAATTGAGAGGTTTCTTAATAAAGTGAAGTTAGTGAAAAAGAGTTTTGTAAAGAAAATAAATTGCAAATAACTATAGGGGTAGAAGACCTTGAAATTCATAAGCTACCGAAGAAATACATAGGATACTCCATGGACTTCTGATTAGAACTAAATGGAAAGAAAAAAGTATAAGCTTTGTTCCCCCATAGGATAAAAGGGAGCCTCAAACTTCCTTCGAGCTATTTTAATTCTTGTAGATTATTCAGGAATGTGTTGAAGTCAAAATCTATATGTAAGATGAGTTTGATTTTCTCATGGAGTTATTGAACTACAATGGAGTCTTATATTGGACCCCTTCTCATCAACAAACTTATGAATCTTTAGCCTGACTTACCTTACCCTGACAAACCATAGAAATATCACTAGAACAAGAGAATCCAATGGGACATTAGAGAGCAGGGGAGATAGTCCTTAGGAAAGGTAGCACTAAGAATAAGAAGCATAGAAGAAAAATGAAATTTTGACAAGACTAGAAAGGTCCATACATGATTAAAGAAGATGTCAGAAATGGTGCTTATCTTTTGTGAACAATGGCGGGTGAGGAATTTGGTGAAATGGTTAATGCCTTTCACTTGGAAAAGTATTATGTCTAAAAAATCTTAAAAATCACAAAAATCCAAAAAAATCTATAGTATAAGATTTCCAAAAAGAAAGAGAAAAATATGCATTCTTTATTCTATTCCACCATGCATTTGTGAGTGATACGCTCTTGTTTGAGTTTTTTCTTAGTAAGAAATTTAAGGTTTCCAAGGTATAGGTAGACCCTCTAAGCCTTTGAGATTCCCTAAAGTCATCTACACCATCAGTTATTTCCCCTTTGCATTTTCCAACAAATTCAAAATAAAGTCAATCTCTTAGCTTCATATTGATCTTGGTCTGAATGAATCATGATATCAAGTATAAGTGAAGTCAGTATTCAAACCTACAGTACCCAATAGAATCTTGCAAGAAGGCCTACCCCATTCCTCCTTAGTGAAAGGGAAGTCTGACGAGGTAGTGAAAGCTCTTGGTGGTGCCCATCCCCTAATCTTTTCTAGCCAAAAATGTTAGGGGGATCATAACTCTGTAGGAAGCAATCAAAAAAATAAGAGTGCAATAAAAGAGAGATCATAAAAAAATCAAAAGAAAAAAAAAGAGGAGAGTACAAAAGAGAAAATATAAAAGAATAAGAGAATCGGGAAAGGATACTACAAAATACCCAAAAAAATTTAAAAAAAAGAAAAATACAAAAAAGAGAGGGAAAATAAAAAAGAGATGATTGCTGATGTCTGTACTCTTAGATGGAGATAAGTCTAAGCTCGAAGCTATGAGGCTGGCATTTATCGGAGAAAATAAAAAAGAGAGGTACAAAGCACACACACACACACGAGCTGGGTAAAGCCAAGAGTCTAACTATCTTTAGGACCATCTTTTGCTTTGGAGCCCTTCCTTTAACCTAGTCCTATCTTATTGTCATCTCCGATCTAATTCTAGAAGGTACCGATAAAATTTGTTGCTTGTCTAAGTTGAAAACTCACCAAAATGTTTTTCCTAGATAAGGATTAGTAATTAACCTTTTCCAAAACTAAATTTAGAAATTATTCCATCTCCCTCCCATTCCCACTTGAGTCAATAAAATTCCATCCCAAAAGTCTAGTAGGTCTCCCTATACCAAGTCAAGTTACAATCCCCTAGGTCAAAAACCCTACTAAATAGAAATCACATTGTTTGTTCCATTTGCATACATATTATCATAAAAAATCAAAACAATAACTCATATCATAGCTCACAACGTGCATAAAAATAGGAAATAGGAAGTTGTGTTACATTCGTATCCACATGTTTTTTTGCATCTATACACTTCATGTTACATCTTATACATTTCAAAAAAGACCAAAAAACATAGCATAGTCAATATGTTTTCCATCCATATGTGAGTCATAGAATTCAAACAAATAAGATTCCTAAACTGTCCATGTGAACAAAAGATAAAAAGCATGAGATGTCAACTATTTAATCATAAATAGAGCTTAAATGAAGTCATCATATACATAGTGCATACCAAAAGTTTGAGTACATGTCACTCCATTATCAGAGTTCAAAGGGCTAAACATAGTGCACTCAAGGTGTAGATCTCCCCATGCAAGGGTAAAAATCAAAAATCAACTCAAATCTAGGACCTCAAGGATGATTCTAACCAATGGAACCTTTAGGGCTCTTGCTTCAAGGTCTCTAACTATCTGGAACATCATAAGCTCTATGTAGTTTTTGGGAATGATAAGGAATCTAACTAGGGACTCGTGAATGTGATGGACTTGTTGTCTAGGTCCATGAAGACTACCTATGAACTCCTAAATGAGCCATCTCTCGAAGCAAGGAATTCTTAGCCTCTACTATATCGAGCCTAGCTCTTAGGGAACCAATCTCCTAACTTGCATGATAAGTGGGATACATGATATCTATATGATGGCTCGTTGAGGAAGGCAAGTGAATATCAGTAAGAAGAGTCTCTCTTGATTGACCAATAACAAGAAGCAATAGGTCTAGGGAAGCATTACGAAAAAGTTCCCTCCATCTGTCAACAGTACTTGTGAGAAAATGATGAGGATAAGAGAGCATTAATCCAAGAATTGAATCCACAATTTTTTTTGAAAGGATAAATAATAACAAAGAAAGGAGTAGGTTAGGAGGTTCTCACAAGGATCGCCTAGTTGCCATGAGGGACCATAAGTCTTATATCCTCCTATGAAAACCCTAAGGGATGAGCCTGCCCATGTCTAGGTGTAGTTACCATCGACACTGCCTCCTCATCTATAGGAATCTTTGTGTCTCCTCCCAAGCACACCTCATCTCACTCCTCATCAAGATCATAGTCCTCATTAGTGGAATCACTGATCTCTTCAACGACTACAAGTCTCTGAGAATGATGTACCCGCACTGGTATTAGGTTAACCCCACAAGATAGTTTTATGATTGGAACTGTAGGACCTAGTGGAACCAAAAGAAGTGCCCTATGTTGAGCATCCACCATCTCTTGTAGGATTTGTAACAAGTGGGTATTGGGGGCAAGTCCTCTGGAAAGTCCTCTCCAAACTACTGTAGTACTCGAGTGACATGTTGAGCCTCAAACAAGCCATTTCTGTTAGTCAAATGGCTCACCTCTTGACAGTAATCTTGCACTACCCTATCACCTGGCCACAACCCCTCCATGTCGACCTAGGGGTCAAAAATGAAATCCACATATGTCAATGTAGCTAGAGTTTGAGTAGTAGCATCAAAGTGACCAAGTCACCCCCACCGGATAGCTCTCAGGAAATCTAGGATAAAAAAGGGGCACATCCCTCTGAAATGACACAACATGCTCAAGGATCCAAGTCATGACAAGTGAAGGATGACTAAAAGAAAGTGCCCCTCATCACGAAATACCATACAAATATTGGTATACCATAGCAAGGATGTCAATACCTTAAGCAAAGACTGAACCCTACTCAAGATGTTGAATGATTGGTGCCCAACACCACCTGAGCTTAGAATCACCCTTGTCTCTTGACAGGTGAGAGGAATCAATCCAATGAAGACCTTCCATAGGGGTGAAATGGAAAGATTGGGAACTAAAGTAAGATAAACACCAAGATGATCCCCAGGATGACTAACTCTCATGACAATAGCCCAAGATAGTCTCTCCCTCCCAGGTTCTCTCTTAGGGAGTGCAAATCGCTCACCTCTAGTAGGGACTCCCAAGATATGGTACACATTGTATAGGGTAATGGTCCACTCTCTAGAGAAATGAGGAAATTTGAATGTAATTCAATCAGCATCCCAATAAGTCAATATGTCACAATAGATACGAGATGAAGGATGCACTATAGGTACTCAAGCCACTTTGTCCAACCTCATTCTCTTCAAGATAGCACAATCCCCAGCTTAAAAGGCCTCAACGGCCTCCATGAACCAAAGCTACTCGTGAGTCGCATTCCATCAGATGTGAATACCCTTCCAAGAACAAGGAGGCACATGTCAAATCATCAAAAAATTAGAAAAAACACAAAAAAATCATAAAACATTCAAAACCTCAAACAAAAAATCACATTTTATCTAGAAAATTATAATAAATGAAGTTAGTGTCAAAGAATAGATAAAATTGAGTGTGAAAGTGTTAGACCACTTGAAATTCCATTTGGAAAAATTCTAGCTAGGTCAATCCTTTTACCAGGGCTGATCTCTAAGGGTGACCTAGAATGTTAGAGCAGGTCTCTAGGAGCGACTTGCCCTGGTAAAAGGGGTGACCCTACCCCACACCCTAGCATGATCTAGAAGGCCCAAAAAATAATGAAAAAAACTAAAATTAGACAAACAAAAGATCATAAAATGATAAAATATAAAAACCTAGATGAACGTAACGATAAAACATGAAAACAACAAATTCATTCAAGTGAAATCTATAAAACAACGTCTAGGGTTTCAAGAGAGAAATTTATCATTTCTCATACCTGGTGATCCATGGGAGGGAGATTAGAAGCCATATTCTTGATCTTCTCATTGATCTCTCTTTGTCGACTGTCCACTTGCATGATTTTGTCTCTGTTTGACCTCTCTACCTTTGGATTCCCCTCTTCCTTCTTCTCTTAGCTTAGTTTCTATTTATGAATTTGGTTTATTTTTTAACTCTTGTAGTTCTTGTCATGTCCTTGTTTTATGTGCATTTCATCCTTATAGGTCTTCATGACAAAGCAAGGTGACACAGGTATATGTGTAATTCACGCATCAACGGTACATCTTCTTGTTTCTATTTCAATGATTCATTTCAAATACATCACGAAGTCAAACTAATGCTTGTTATTTCAAGTACAAATGTGGGATAATGAAACTAGGTAAAGCTTAATTCACTAATGGTACCTACCTTTCATGTCAACTATCGTCCTCGACAGGGAAAATATGTAAGCATGAAAAAGGCACACATGCCTACATGGCAGTTTGAGGATGAACTATAGTCCTAATCATGTATGTGTAAGCATGAAATATATACAACCTCTAAGCAGATTTCCTCTTGGTGAGACATTTTAATTTATTTTTCACTTTGTTTGTGCTTCTCCAATCCCTAAGCTATCCTTCTAAGGTTATGCACGCTATCGTCCCGGTCACCTAACCCATGTTCGGCAAGTCATCCTGTCACTTTCTAGCCCTGACAACATGACCAATTCACTTCACAAGAGGTGAAATTCACTTTCCCTAGGGGATTTCGCATAATTTCACCCTTCTAGAGTCATCTAATCAACCTTCCCAAGCTTTCTATGCCTTCATTTTACCTGTTCAAGTATTCTATTCTAGGTCTCCACTTATGTCTTCTCAGTCTCCAGGGGTGACCCTACCACTGAAAGGTGGTCTCTGGGGGTGACCTACCCTAGTGAAAGTGGCAACCCACTTTTCAGAAGTCCAATTCCTTGTTTCAAGGTCCTGAAACTATTTTCAACCCTTCTAGATCATTCTCCAACCCTGAAACCACCTGTACAAACCACCCTCTATGGGTCGCCCCTTATGTCTTCAGGGTCTCTAGGGGTGACCCTACATTTTAAGTAGGATCTCTAGTGGCAACGTGCCCTAGTAAAAGTGGTGACCCACTTCCCAAAGGTGGTAACCCTATCATCTTTTGACATGAATGTTTTCTTCTAGTTCTAGCCCAAATTTCCTCCAAATTGAGTCTTGATTGTAGAATTCTTCATGTATAACTAATTGCCAACTCCCCCTGACTGATTCATGGCTTTCAATTGACCCAATCTGATCTTCCAATCAATATTTGTTATCTTCTAATCAGTCATGTGTTAACTCCATTTCTTCTTCTATGATCTACTCTCTAACCTCTGTTCACTCTCAATCAAAGTCAGCTCACTCCCCAATCAAATATGTTAACTCCCGAATCACCACCACCTTTGGTGTTGATTTTAAACCTATAATACCCCCTCCTCTATGCATTTGGGGAGACAAATTTAGCATTACATCTTTTCTCATGCTCTTGCTTTGCATATAGTTGTCTCCATAGCATTCTCATGCTCGTACAGGACTTCACGTGCCTTTCATTTATTTGCATAGATTAATTTCTCAAGCCATTTGCACTTCTTAGCATTCAAATGCTCACTTTCATTTGCCAAATATTTAGCTTCAAAGCTCAATTTTTTTAGCTTTAAAGCTTGATTCAATTCAATTTCTCCCATCTTCATCCCTATTGCCAAGAGGAGGACCTCGTTGCTGCAGAGGAAGAGAGGGTTTCCATGAAGGACTTATAAGCACTCGCCAGGCATTGACACCTAATTTATTCTAACAAATCTCTGCTCTTGAGGATGTAAATAATTTGTTTTCTTTTCTCTTGATAGTTTGCATTAGATTAGATTTGTTTTTAATTTCTTAGTGTAAATTTCCCTTGCATTCCTAGATTAAAATTTTATTTCCATTGTTCATAGATTAGTTGTATTTTCAATTCATTAGACTAAATTCAAAAATTGTTTGACAAAACAACAAAAATATAGTTAGATTGCATTGAAAAGTTCATTTAGTTTGCATCCATTTTCAATTCCTAGTTAATTAGATCGCATCAAAATTTTGGGAAAAAGAACTAAAAGTTGTACTGCATTTCATATATCTTGTATTCATCAAAAATCAAAAATATTAGGAAAAAAAAAAAAACAAGTGATCAAACCCTTGATTTCATCACAAGGTTAATGTATCAATCAAATACAAAACAAACATCTAGGCAAAGAGAAACCCTTGATACCATCACGGGGTCAATAGTCAACACATTCAACATAGTCAAAACAAACAAACTTTCCCCCTCTTGCCTAGCATTCAATGTTCCCAAGCATCAAGGAGATCAGATAAGATCTATCCTTGATGAGATTGGAGAGAACTTCCCCCATCCAATTCACAACCAACAAAACATAGAACAAACCATTGAAGAACAAGAACATCACCAACACATCATAGACTAACAAGAGTTGATAAAACATGCAATCCAAAATTAAGAAAGGAGACAAGAGCATCTCTAAATCATTAACAAATAGAATAGCCTTTGTGCTAGGCTCAAGAGACTTGGGACTAGTGACCCTTCGGGTCACACTCTTATCACCACAACAATTGCAATATAACGCTTTCTTAGAAACAACAATCATCAACACACACGTCAAGCAAACAACCCAACGTCATCCATGAAATTCTGCTCCCTTAAGAATGAGAGAAAAATAACTCCTCGATCCTACCTCCACTTGATTGGCTCTTACCACGAGAGCAGGAATGACTAGGAGGCCACTAGGTTAGCAAGGAGATAGATCATGTGTCACGTTGGAGTTTGACTCATTCAAAAATTGTCTGAGTCACATTCTAAACAACATAGGTACACTTACAAATGATTCACATAACAAGGAAAGTAAACTTATATATACATGAATATCCACTCACTAAGAGTTTATAAATTGAAATATATAATTCAAGGTGTGGCATTTAATGAGCGAAATTATTCATTTTCTTATTACAATAGCTATCTTATTTTGCATACAAATTATACAATAATGGTTGAAAAGAGCATTCTAACAACTTCATAAGGAAAATTTCATTCATAATGTTATTTAGACAATGAATTCAAATGCATATGCACAAGGGTAAATGCATTATCATATCATAAATCTCATGATTTCTTGCAACCATGAAAATATTACAATATTTCTTGTAACCTAACTTAGTTGAACAATGAATAGATACACTTGATCTTCTTACGAAGGATGTCCTTCAAGAAATGCATTCCAAAACAACTCCAAGAGTTAATGCTACAATTAACCAATAGATAACATGCCAATGGGAGGAGAAATGCTCTCCACCCAACCAATATGGCATCATAAAACCATAAGAGGTCTTGGGAATCCCCCAAGATAGGAGAACCATCAAGAAACCACTACAACAACAATATCTAATCCAAATAGAAGGAAACCCATCACAAGGGAAAAAAGGAAAATGTCAAGTAGATTTGTTCTTAAAATTGGTGTAGTACAAAATTCAAGGGTTTTATCAAACTACTGAATTAAGCAATAAAACTCAAACATCAACACAAAACAATATCCACACTCACAACAACTGTATTTATTTATTTCTACAACAGAAAAATAGTTACAGGAGTACGAATTCTTCACACAATTACACTTCTTAACCGATACACCAGCCTCCTCTACAGAACTCTTTTGTGACACCTCTCTTCTCCAAGAAGTCAAACCCCCAATAAGGACCAAATGAATGTATTTATGATATCCAAGAAAATAAGTTGAACTGCCATGATTCCGTTAAGAAACTGAATGGACCTCACTGGCTACAACGGATCATCAAAGGGTTCGTCAAATTGGGATATTCTCATTTGAATATTCAATACAATCCTAATTATTTGTGTAATTAAAATTTGACACCAAAATTTCACTGGTATATATATCCCATCAGCCAATCTCCCATATCACTAACTCCTCTGATGCTCACGTATACTCTCGTCAGCAATGTTTGAGCATCACAAACTTATCTCATCTTTCTTCTCCCAAATAGTTGTCGCTAAAATAAGTGATCGGCAAACTTAAGGGAAGGAGAGCCTTTATCAGCAAATCCTTGACTTCATGAACTTACAAAAACTTTGCCCAAGCACTTATCAATGAATTGACGATTTCTAAAACTTATGAAATAGTTGATATTGCTCACTTTCCTTCTATCGGCGATTTTTACTTTTCCAAACTTAGTGAAGGCACCTCTCATACACTTTGTCGCCAAATCGGCAAATCAACAACTTTCAAAACTCCTGAACTTGACGATTCTTAAGAATTTCATTCAATCGACGGTTTTATCAACTTGCAAGCTTTCTTGTTTGCTCAAGTCTTTATCAACAAAACACAAGTTTGAAAACCTTTGGCGTTTCTGACAACAAACGAAACTTCATCCAGCTCACAAAAAGGGTAATCAGCAAAAGTCCCCATTGGCAAACTTGGAGAAATGCGAACTTGCCTTTAAGGCTAGTCGGTGAAATCGCCCATCGACGAACTAAGCTATTGGCAAACCACTGGATCGGCAAACTAAATAGTTCACGAACTAGAAATTTTGCCGACCAAAGGCTTGAACTTAGCCAAAACTTGATTCTTTTATACTTGACCCAAATAAACTAAATTTCCTCTTGTAACACAAAACCAACACTCGAAAGGAAACATAGAAGAAAACCAACTTAGAAAATAAAATGTGTTTTTGGTGATGCAGGATTGTTAGTGAAACCGGATGCTTCTGCATAAAAAATCCTTCTCATAATCATATGAGACACATTTATCCATCTACTCACACACACCCCAAAGATACATAACAACATAAATTTATGAACACAACTTTCACCATAATTTCTTATCAAAGAACAACTTTCACACAAGACAAGAACTAATGAAAACAACTATGTAAGAATGATAAGGAGTTGGGAGGACTTATCTCTCTACATGGATTTTGTAGGGATGAAGCACCTCTTTCCTTCTCCAAGGATCTCTTCAATATGCTATCCAATCCTCAACCCAAAAGCTCATCCTTCCCCTTTTCTCAAGCTCTCCCTTTTCTCACATGATGTAAAAGTTACTTCTCTCAAATAAGACAAGAAAATAAGTCAAGAATCCCCTCTTCAATCTTAAGAAGAAGGTATAAATAAGGAGTTTCATGTCACTTATCCTTACTAAATGAGAGAGTGACACATGGCCTCCAACTCACCCACTTACCCTTAACTCACAAACCTTAAACAAGATCACATGCCTCGTATGTGCTCACACATGTGTGATACCTAGGGAAGATAAGTCTACTTGTATACTCTTTGATCCCACAGAGATTCAAGAGCACTAGGGTGGCCTTTGTACAGGCAACTATTTTTTTAGTATTTTCAATATTTTTTTTTCAAAAATTTCTACATCTCACTAAGTTGCATTTTCGAAGGCCTTCGGAGTGGAATTTGGGGTCAAGACTTTCATCGGTTGCTTGGAGCAGTAGCTACAAGCAAGTCTTGATGCAACTCAATCTAGCTCTCTTGGAGATCTTTCCAAAGATTCTGAGAAGTTTGAATTTTGACTAGCTGGCTAGGAGTACGACCCTGCCAAGTTGGGGTTTCAAATTTCATAATTTTTTGAAAATTTAAAATTTTGAAATTTTGTTAGTTAGTTGCTTTTTGTCACCTTCCAACAATCCATTTCAAATTCCATGGATAAGGTGACTTTTCAAATTCTTGGTTCATTGTATATAAACTCATTTTGATGCAAATAAAGTTCTCTTTGGTTGCCTACAACTCTCCACGAGTTATACACATTGAGCTATTATAAATTTTCACAATACCACAGGCTCAGTGCTAGGTATTGTTCTCTAAATTCTCAAATAAATTCATATCACTCTTCCTTATGCACTCACCTAGGGGTTGCTCTCATATGTGTGAGGCATTGGGATGTGGGTGTACTTGACACAATCCCTCATCCAATCCTAGGTAGGGTAGCTTGGAGAGTGACAAGTCTCCATTCCATCTCCCCACACATTAGGTCACGTCACATCCTTCCAAGGGGACTTTAAAAGGGTTAAATCAAGCCCATAGGTCAATATTAGTTGTTCAATAAGCCCCCTCCCCATAGGTACTTTCCCTAGGGGTGTATTTTCACACACAAACTAAGAAAATGACCTTTGTAATACCATTTAAAATCCCTTATTAGTGAAAATCCGAGTTTACAACTTCAGGGAACTCACATCCCTTAATACCTAACTAAAACACCCTAAACACATGATTCCCAACAAATTAATCCATAATTAAACACAACTTATCACAAGGGGAACTTTAGTTACATCAAGCCACAACATTAATTTACTAGGGGAAACAAGGTCATAATGTAAGACTTCTTCGAGTGAAGCGGTTAAATTTAGTGTTCTCACGATTCTCCCATTTTCCCATTGGTAATTTATTCCTACACATTCATCAGAATATTAATATGTCCAATATACACATAGTTGAAGCACCTTAATCACAAATAATCATACTCACTTCCTAATTTTATTAGCATCAAAATTCTCATTTCGACTGATGTTAATTCATCTAGATGATATCCTATTAAATTCACCAAAGCAATTGAATTATCATTTCAAGAACAATGTAATCATAGGAGCTAGGTTTAACATCTTAGTATTCTATCTAATTTATCCTTGACCTACTACATATTATAAGGGTTGCTAGCAACAAGATACCACTCGTATATAACTTACCACATTCACTTACCTGCATTTCTCCTTTAGCATGGTTCGTATTGTTTTCACTCAAATTTATTTGTATTCAATTAGCTATCAGTCCTCTTGAGCCACTTCAACAATCCCAATGCTTCTATTCCCACTCATGGGTGGTCTCCTCCTCAAGAAACATAAACATATTACTAATTCATTAGACTAAATATTAGTACAAACATCATCCTTTACTTCATGTTCTAGTTAAGCTTGCTTATTGCAGAAATGCCACTTGAAATTAAATTCAATCACATGAGATCACAATACAACCTTTTGAAATCTAATAGAGTACAACAACAATATGAATTTTATGAGCTAGAGTTAGAAGATCTAATACATAATCATTAGAATAACAAAATCACTAGAGTGTAAAGAATACAATTGGTGTTACAAGGATCAATGGTACCCTACAAAGATAATCAAGATACATATTCAATTCCTATCATGACCACACACATTTACAACATGGTGTCTAGAAAGAGTTATCCAAACACCATACTAGGACCAAAGTCTAAAGTTTCATCAAATACTTTGACTAGTTAGAAAATTAGGGTCCACCACCATGGATAAATATACTACAATATCCACAGGTAAGGTTGGCCTTACACCCCCCTCCCCTTAAACTAGGAAAATGACCTTTGTAATACCATTTAAAATCCCTTATTAGTGAAAATCTGAGTTTACAACTTTAGGGAACTCACATCCCTTAATACCTAACTAAAACACCCTAAACACATGATTCCCAACAAATTAATCCATAATTAAACACAACTTATCACAAGGGGAACTTTAGTTACATCAAGCCACAACATTAATTCACTAGGGGAAACAAGGTCATAATGTAAGACTTCTTCAAGTGAAGCGGTTAAATTTAGGGTTGTCACGATTCTCCCATTTTCCCATTGGTAATTTATTCCTACACATTCATCAAAATATTAATATGTCCAATATACACATAGTTGAAGCACCTTAATCACAAATAATCATACTCACTTCCTAATTTTATTAGCATCAAAATTCTCATTTTGACTGATGTTAATTCATCCAGATGATGTCCTATTAAATTCACCAAAGCAATTGAATTATCATTTCAAGAACAATGTAATCATAGGAGCTAGGTTTAACATCTTAGTATTCTATCTAATTTATCCTTGGCCTACTACATATTATAAGGGTTGCTAGCAACAAGATACCACTCGTATATAACTTACCACATTCACTTACCTGTATTTATCCTTTAGCATGGTTAGCATTGTTTTCACTCAACTTTATTTGTATTCAATTAGCTATTAGTCCTCTTGAGCCACTTCAACAATCCCAATGCTTCTATTCCCACTCATGGGTGGTCTCCTCCTCAAGAAACATAAAGACATTACTAATTCATTAGACTAAATATTAGTACAAACATCATCCTTTACTTCATGTTCTAGTTAAGCTTGCTTATTGCAGAAATGCCACTTGAAATTAAATTCAATCACATGAGATCACAATACAACCTTTTGAAATCTAATAGAGTACAACAACAATATAAATTTTATGAGCTAGAGTTAGAAGATATAATACATAATCATTAGAATAACATCACTAGAGTGTAAATAATACAATTGGTGTTACAAGGATCAGTGGTACCCTACAAAGATAACCAAGATACATATTCAATTCCTATCATGAGCACACACATTTACAACATCGTGTCTAGAATGAGTTATCCAAACACCATACTAGGACCAAAGTCACAGGTTTCATCAAATAATTTGACTAGCTAGAAAATTAGGGTCCACCACCATGGATAAAGATACTACAATATCCACAGGTAAGGTTGGGCCTTACACCCCCTCCCCTTAGATTAGAATTCCTCCTATAAGTCCCTAAAGTTTGGGAAATGCAAAGCCCAATGGGGTGCCACATCTAAAGGTGTTGAGGCCAACAAGTCTCACTAAATTGGTTGTCTAAAATGGATAAACCATAATGTAACAAACATCTAGAAAGGAATCTTCTCCATGAAGTGAGAAACCATACACAAGAAAATAATAGTCACACAATAGAAACATTTCATATATTCAATCATAGTACACGAGCACTAGGACCGCCAACATAGTCCATAATTTGTTACAAGGCCAGATGAAAGTAAGTTAGACAATAGTACTCTAGAACTACATTAACCATTTTGTTATTACTTGTAACTCTAATAGGATTTCAACCACAATAGCCATCATGAATATTTCAAAAATTCAATAGTGCTTCAATGAAGATTTGTCCAACTCATCAAGTCACCATGACATCATAAATTATCTCATAGCTAATGCAAGTATTTAATTCCTTTTTACCATAGTTGCTACTCTTAGTTCGCAAACAATTCACACCACATTCATAGGGGACAACTACATACATTACAAATAACTTCACATGAATCACATCATGAGGCTCACAAATGGGCTTTACAAGGAGGGCAAGTGTCAAAATACCACTAATTAATATAGGACCATAGAGCCATAGATCTAGTGACCAAATAACCATTTAACTGTAGAACCACTAACCTGCTCCAACATATTAGTAGTCATAGAACCATATAATCTCATGTCCAAGGGAACCAATATCTCAAGTATCACAGTGCCATGTAATCAATAGGAAAGATGGTCTTGGGGCCCTTCATACATTTTCTAGTACCTTGCTCTTGTTTATCTAAGGGAGTTAGCCTCTAAGAGGAAGGTACACAAGAATCACACATATAGATCTAGGGGGGAATGTATCACAACTATCTCATACCAGTCCCATTTGGAGCCCCCATCCTCACAATAGAATTCCCCAAGCCATCTACTCCCCTGTACAACCTACTAGGGACCCCACCTGGATATGTAATTTTACACAAGTCGCATTACACTACACACACTAGCAGATGCAACATTAGAAAGCTTGAACCAAGTAAGATTTTAATAAGGTAGGTTCACAAGTTAAATCTTCAATAAAAATTTGTAAAAGAAAATGAAGATCAAAAGTAACAACCATTGAAACATCCCAAATTCAAACCAAAAACACAATTAAACAAGTCCTTGAGGAAAAAAGGACCATCTCAAACTCAAATGGCTAAGTAGCCCAAAGAGATAAAATTTAACATTGTTGGCTTAATACTTAAGAAAAATCATCAATAAATAAATAAATAATCCAACAATAAATTATTGGAATTGTGACAACAATATAAAGAGGTGTTAAAATTTGGACATATTTGTGACGTGGTTTGGAGACCAACCTACCTTGGGAAATTCCAAGGGGGGCAGTGCCCTACTTGGCCCAAGGGGTGCAAGGATTGCCTAGTTGGGACCCCGCAAATGGGGGTTCAGGGGCGATAGCCCCAAAAGCAAAAAAATTATGTTAAAAACCTACTTTTCTTAAAGGGAAAATACAGGTAGTTCATCAAAAACCCCTAAATTTGATGGTGGTGGTTATGTTGAAGATATTATATATCCGTGTAGCCTTGAAAGGCAAATTATTGTAATGGCGGCTACATGAAGATTGTATTTTTTCTCTAAGAAATAAGAATACCAATACTTTGCCCCATGGATGTTTCCCTAACACACTACTAGGGTTTTACCATGTAAATCATTGTGTTGTTGATGTGATTGCTTATTCTATTATTATCTCTATTTTCTTTGCAACTAATTTGTGTTGCAATATTGTATGATTTTGGAGCTTAAAGTTTATCATTTAGGCCTAGGTTTTTCAACACAAATGATGTAGATTCTAAAATATTTCATATTAGACTAGTTAATTATGTGATAATTGGAAACAACAATCAAGCTAGTGAATGGTAAATACAAATAACAATTATTGTCATATTTTTGGGTGTAAGCGTAACAAATATTCTCAATGCTACTAGATATTATTTAATAAGGCCGAACTTTTAAAATACAAATTTATTCAAAATCTTATGTGTTTTGATTAATATTAATATTGAGTTCTACTTAGCTTGATACAAAACATTTAGCTAAAAAGTATTATGTTGTGTCATACTGTATTTATTATTTAATTTTATGTTTCTAAACATTTAAAATTTATATAAAGATATGGAAACAACAATAATGATTATGATAAAAACTATGTGAGAGTTTTTTTATCATCATTTCAAATTATAATTTGTGATCTATTACCATGTCTATAGCAACAATATACTTAAAAATGTTTCTATATTAACTTGGTAGATAGGAAAATAATGATATTAGTAACTTAGATACATTAATTATGATTTGATATTTTTACACCGTAAAGATTTGATTTGTGGGAATATTTGATTTTCACATTATTGGTTTGAAGATTTTATTTGTTAGAAGATTTGATATTTTACATTATTGATTTTAGGTGACCTAAAAATGGTTTAATGGTGAATTAAAAAGTTGTTTTGCACCATAAGACAAATTTCCCATTGAAAAATAACAATAATATAACCTATCCACTAAAAAAAATTCTATATTGAAAAATGGAGCTAACCATACATTTAACTCATATTTACCAATTATATTGAATAATTGTGTGCACAGTGCAATAATTGAGGACCAGTTCACACCATCTTAGGTGCGGGTAGATGGACGGTTCCCAAGGAAAGGTGGGAAGATAGGACTTACATTTTTTGCAATGATAGAGCGGTTGAAACTGAGCAGCACTTCATTAGGGAGTGCGATGCATACAAGGATATCCGTATGCAGTAGGATAACAACGTGAAAGTTGGCAGTTTTAGTGAATTATTTGAGAAAGAGAGGCTTCACAACACGGCCCGGTTGTTGGTCAAGATTCATAAGAGGCGGGATGACATTGAAAGGACCCTAAAGAAATCCTAGTGCATTTGGCACTTGGTCCCATAAACTGTTTGGTCTCGTGGACGTTATTAAAACTCATTCATTCATTCATATTGCTCCGTCATCCCCCTCCCCGTGTAAATCCTTTCGAAGGAGTTTTAATTGATGACGTATGACGTTTCAAGGCTAACACATGTTGAATATTGCTCCCATCCCACCTAGCGATCAACATGACCATTGAGCCAGGGTACGGAGGATCCCCCAGATCCAAAGCATAATTAACAACCCTTTTTTCTTCTGGGTTCGTGAGATCAATTTTTCATTTATGGAATTGTGAAGGACAGGGCCCTCTGTATTAATTTCTGTTTTTTTTGTTCTTGGCTGCCTAAATCTTTCTGGGTTTTTCGTTCTATAATCCCACCGTGCACATACCGGCATTTTTGTATTGTGTATGAAATTTTCGCTGCCAGATGAATACATTCCTGACCACATGTTAGACTAAAATTTCTTAAAGAGGCTCAAGTAACTATTGTAGCTTTGTGGGACGAATAAGTCACCATTTTATTTAAATATTAATTAGTTTAATAATCAAATAATTAATAGTAATTTAATTTATTAGGTTATAAAGTAATTAATAATTATCTTAATTTTTTTAACAAAAATTTTAAACCATTTGATGTTTAAAATAGCTTATAAAAGAAAGTAATTTAAAGAGATATAAAAGTAAGTTGGTATTTTTTTAATTTTTATTCAAATTAAGAAGATGGTACTCTACTTAAATATTACACTCTTCAACAGCCAAACAGTCAATAACAATTTTACATATGCTCCATACTAAAAAGTGGTAAATAGTTGTCCTACTTTTATTGGCCAAAATTTTCCTTCCACCATTACACTGAGTGTAGTTTAAGAAAGGTAAACCTTAACCAACCAGCATGTTGTAAAACAGCGTGCTGGTCAAAATCCATTCAACAGAAATGTTTTTGACATTTGATCAACAAAGTACGCACATTGTTGAACAGGTCGAAAGAATTCCATTTAACAAGTTAAAAAATGAGTAAACACTCGCACTCTACTTAAATATCATCCACTTCAATGGCAAACACTCAATAGCAATTTTACACCTCACTCACAATAAAAAGTGGTAAATGTTTGTCCTATCTTTATTGGTCCAAATTAACCTTTGACTGTTGAAGTAGATGATATTTAAGAATAGCCAACAGTGGGCATGAAAACATACCAGACCAAAAATGATATGATGTAAGAACACTGAGTTCAAATCCCTAACTTCATTGAAAATTCTAAGTAAATGTAAACTGGGTGCACCTTAAACAAAGGTATCTAGTTATTGATAATAATATGCGACTTGCCTCGTTTAACAGTACAAAGTTGGGTTGGCAAGGAGGTATGCTTCAATCTTCTTGAAGAGAGCGGTGCTCCTGTTTTTAATCTCCTGCACTTTGCCTTGGTCCTGCTGAACCCCAGGGAGGCTGTCAAAGTGGAATACAGAGCTGCACACACATCCTCCCTCTGCTTTGGGGCTGTATTTAAACTCATATTTGGCAGAAGCCAATTTCTTTCTCAGCATTCCTCCCTCCACATGGCTGTAGCGATATACAAACTTCTCCTCATCCATTTCCTCCACACGCTCCTTTACATACTTGAAATCCTTGTTTGCTGCATCACCAAAGCAGCAGACTTAACTGTCACATACTTTCCAAATGAAAAGGGACAGAAGTTATTGCCACTAAAGATATAATATGATACATGATCATTAAAGTGGATGATATTTAAGTAGAGTGATACATACTGGTCGTGAAGTTGATTTGCCTGATGCTTCCCACGCCTCCATCACCTTGCAGGAAGGTGATGCTTGAGAATATCTCTGGTGCCTGCCTTGGCAGGAGATTATGGCCATCCTTCACAAAGGCATTCCAAAGTCTCTTGGCCTCCACTGGAGACTCTATTTCATGACTGATGCTTCCCACAACCATTTTCTCTAATTACAGACTTTTTTTTTTTGCTCCTTGGTCTTGTGGCTGTGTGAGAAGAGGAGTCCATGGATGGCATTTATGGGTCTAAATGTTGGTGCACAAGTGGATTAATCACATGTGAATGTAGACATTGATATGATTTGCTCAGTCAAGTCGACAAAACTGCCAACGATGATTCACAGGCATCACTTCATTATAATAGCCTATATCCTGCCTGCCTGCACTTTTCATATGAACTTCTAACATAGTTGGCAAGAAAGTTTCCTAGTACTTCCGTGACTTGATCAAAGATGTGAAAGTATTGAGAATAAAACCTGTAAAGAATGATTTAAATACTGGGTTTCAGATGGTTTAATGGCACTGATAGCCCCACCTCCATTATTTTCCTTTATAAATTGTGGGTCTTGGAATTGTTTCCACTGCTAACTCTCTCCATATGATTGGAAATCTAACCTACCTTATATGTATTAAAATTTGATATTTCTCATACCAGATTATATTGAAACATTTGATTTATAATATAAGGCCAACCTGTATTATTTTGTTGTTAAAAAAAATCATATGTCCAATTAATAATTAGAGAAATATGGACAAAGGTATCCAAAATTTGAGGTGTGATTGGACTTGGACAATGAATTGCTAGAAAAATATGTTTTGAGTCATGTGAACGCAGCTGGATCATCATTTCGCGTGAAGAATGACAAATATTATAAATTTATTTTAGGCGAAAATAAAATAAGGAAGATATCTAAGCGATTTATTTAATATTTAAATTCCTCTCTAAAAACATCTAATTATACTTGATTTTATGAACTTGAATACGTGATAGATAAATATTAACATGAACCCTTAACATTGTTATAATCTATTTACATTTATCATAGATTTGAGAATATGAAAGCGTATCTTTGATTTCACCAGTTGAAACATTTGGAAGTCATGATATAATATTTTTGAACATTTTAAGGGAATAAATAAATAAAAATTCTTCTTTTATGTAAATGGTATAAAGTTCTAAAAATTTATTTTATTTTTAAATAGAAGTGATTCATATTATTAATGTATATGTAGATTGTGTTTTTACCATATAAATTAAGAATTTAAAGTTCATTTGTTAATGATACTTTTGAAATCTTCATAGTTGTAGAGGATTAAAACATCTTAAAAAAAGAAAATTAAGAATGGAGTAAAAAATTAAATAATAATAGCAACTAATTTTAAATAAATAAGTTTATACAAAAACACAAGCACACTTTTTGTAATAACAAAGAGAGAATAAGAACTTAGTTTCTTGTGTGAGTGGAAAATAGTGCTTAGTAATCCTGGAAAGTGATGTATTATAATTAGAATTGAAATTATCCTAATAGATAACAAACTATACTAGATGATATGTTCTATTTCAATTCTACATTTGTTAAATTGATCTCCACACATGTGGTTTTGACCCTACATTTGCATAAACAACTTTTTATGGAAATTAGCTATGCATTATTGACCCTTAGAAACTTGTTAGCATCATGTATCAGAATTTGTGTCTACAACTTAGTGGTATCTATAAAAACCATTAGAGTTTACTATGCAAGGTTTATTCTCCTTAGTCAATCCCCTTGATCTAATTTAACAATTTGAATAAGGATCTAAGACATAGTAAGTAACCATGTAGTGTGCCTAGTATGTATAATGATGTTGTTGCTAGTTGATGATGCAATGATGGGTTATGATACTCGCCAAATGATGATGTAATAATTGTAACCAAAGATATTTGATGAATCTTGGATGTTAAAAGTGACTTAGGGCTTGTCCTTTTATGTACACATCCTAGTGTGAAAATCACATATTTCACACTCAAGTTAGTTAGTAATGATTAGTAGGAAGGGAGTTAGCTTGGGCCCATAAATTAATTTGAATTTAAAGTTTAGGGGCCAAATTTACAACTACGATTTCAACCAGGTTAAAAAATGTGCCTACAAAATTGACCTAAGTAGGTAATGAAAGATATGCATATCAAATTTGGATCCTTGGGAGGAATGGAGTCAAGTTTAGTCAAGAATATGTCTAACTGCCAACTTTTACATTGAAATGCGCCACGTGTGTGCTAATCATTACACTTAGGAGAAATAGGTCAAAACGAGTTATAATTGAAGGGGGAATTGCTAGGTATGCAATTTTAACCATTACATTTTACACCCACTTTGAGTTGCATGTGAACTACTATGAATATTTATACATTCAAAATAAAGAAAGTATAGTCAACATGAAAGTATATGGATATGGATTTCGATTTCATGCATGTTTAGTATACTGAACATTCCATCTTGAAACACACAAAAACAAAATTCTATGACTAGTATATGATTAAAAAAATGAAATGGGTATAAGAAAAAACTACTTGACAATGTCACCAATTAAAAAAGCAAATAAAAGAGGGATATAGCTATATAGGAGCCTACAACAAAGAGTGATATGATTGTGAAGAAGATTGCAAAAGAAAATTGACATGGGACTATGAATTAGCCTACAACAAAGAGTGATGTATGGCTATGCAAGAGCCACAATAATCCAATGTCCTCTTCTACTATCATCATGTCCTCAAGTAGATGTATTTCCTCATCATCCAATGTAAGAATATTAGTGAAAATGCTTGAAAGAGGATCAATTTTTTTTTTTTTATTATTTTCCATTACTCTTGATTTCTTGGAGGTGGTGTCACATGTCAATTTTAATCTTGATTAATATTGGAATCTTTTTTTTGGTGTACCTAATTTTGAAAACCCTTTTAAGATGAACCAAATTTAGATCTTTTGTTTACAATTCCTTTATTCAATTCTATATTTTTTGATACATATGTAATTAGTCGCTCATATGGATCATTTATAGGTATGCATATATCCAAACCTTTACACTTATGTACTATAGGATGTGCCATTTTTTGTTCTTTGGACCTTGTAGATTGATCTTCTATATAGTATAAAGGCATATAAACTATTAAATTTGTTCTTATCCTTGTGGGTAAGTGCAAAAAGATGGGAAGCCAAAAAGTGGCCAAATGGTTTTAAAAAATAATAATACATAACGCGAGCGCGTTATAATGCCCTTGCGTTATGGGTTGGTAATGACGAGCCTAAGGCTTGTCAAAACCAAACCATAATGCGCTCGCGTTATAACGCGAGCGCTTTATGAACTACTACAAATAAATAAAAAAAGGCTTCTCATTTCATTTCATTTATGTTTTTCTCCTGTATCTCCGCGGCTTGCAAACCCTAGGAAGCGCGCTCACATTTTGGAAAAGACAATTCAACACCAAAATATTGTTGATTCATCACCAAAATGCTGCCATGATGTTGAGCATGCCAAAGGAGTGAGTTTTATTTGTTTTTTGTTTGAATTTGCTTCTAAATAGGTAGGTTTGAGTTTTTTTTTATGTATATTTCGTTAATTGTCAGGAAATGTTAATGCACCTCCTCCTCCTCCTTAAAATCCACAAAATCATGCAGAACAACAACCTCCTCCATCCATTCCCCGACATGCCCTTGGAACACAAGAAAATATAATGGGGCAAATTGAAAACAACAAAAAAGAAATTGAAGATATAATTGCAAGGTTGAAAGATCCTTCCACTTCAACCTTGCATAGGTCCATGCTTGCTGAATATGTTGAATCTATGTTATCAAATGTAGATTCAATTAGCAAGCAAATAACTAGTTGGATGGATAAGAGGAGAGAGTTTAGAGATTATTATGCAAACAAGCTGTCATACCAAGATGTGAAAAAATTACAAATCACAAAATTAGACTTGTGTTCGATTTTCACAAACCCCCAAACAAATCAACCTCCACCCATTACATGCAAGAGGTTCCCTATCCATTGGTGCAACAACCAAGTGATAAGGGACAATTTTGGGCAGAGGTGGTGGATGGTTTTTGACCATCCTCCATGCAATAATAATGAGGTCCCATAATAGTTTTTGAGGAAACTCTACTGGGAGTTTGTCCTCAATAAAGTGCCAAACTATTTTGATATGCGAGACTTCCAAGGTAGAGGTGGGGGGTCAGCACAAGATAGACCAGGGGCACATCTTGACCCACAGCGGGTAGTGAGACGAGTAATCAACAGACTAGCCCATGAGCATGTTTCTATCCCTTCCATTGTGAAGGAGAGTGTTGAGGTCGATACACTTCAGTCCATTAGTGCCTTGACCCAAAGCATCATAGAGCATGCCGGTCCTGCAGCATAGAGTGGGTTGGGAGATAGTGCAAGGAGTAGGGTCCCACCCCATGCTTGTCAGGCTTGTGGGTCAGCCTGTGGTTATGACCCCATGGATAGTCAGAACGCAGGTGCACAGGCTACATCTGCAGCTGAGCAGATGGTGATGACAGATACCCTCCTGAGTGAGACTTTCAGCCTTGATACTCAAGTAAATATTAGCAAGTTTATTGAATGTAATTTATTAAATTTCATTTTTGAAATGCAAGATTAACTAATTTAAATTGATGATTTTAATGAAATTTCAGGGTCATAGCGTCGATGCAGTTTTCAGTGGTTCTCCACCTGCATTTTACACTAGATCATCTACTGTCGGGCTATGTAACTAGTAAACAATTATAAATATTACATGTGAATAGCATCATTATATGAATGGTATTCTAATATCTGATTTTAGATGTTGAATAGGTTAATATTGTAGATTTGACGGCAACACCTGCCAGCAGTGGTGGACTTCAAAGCTTTATAGATGTAATAAAATAAATAGTTTAATGAATGAATTGTACTTACTAGATTTTTGTATGTGACTTGTGTGCTTTATTGTGTGTACTTCCATGTTTAGATGAACGTGTGTGTATGTTAGGAGCCATGATTTGCATCACTATTATAGTTTTTGTAATTGAATAATGTTGTTTTATTTCCAGATGATGCAGGCTGTGGAGACACCTCCCCATGTTCATAGGGCAATGGAGCATGGTGTGGCCTCTGTGATTCATAGCTCCATGGCATTGACAGGGGTATAAGGCAGATTAGTAAATTTCAATTTACATTCATTGTTATAGTTGTCTATTTTTGAAAAATCAAAAGATTATTGATTTGAAGTTTAATTTCTATTTGGATGGTTTCTATAGCACATGACATCACCACGGCCTATGCCTGCTACTGAGGCAAGTGAGGAGACAGATTATATGGTAGCGGTAAGTGATTATTTTGTTAAATGTTTCATTTTTTATAACATGTAATTTCTATATATTAATGTCTATACTTTTTATTGTAACAACTAAAGATGCAAGAAGAACTAAATAGAAGGAGAATCCCTCAGGTTCGTAGTAGACCACCCACATGCACATCTCCATCCCCTAGAAGATCAAAGGCTGCTCGTGATCTATTCTATTCACCAGCTAGAGGGGAATGACTTTTTATTGTGTTCCTGTGTTGTATGCCTATATGGCATTTGTGGACATATATTTTGTATTGTATATAGTTGACATTGTATGCCTATATGGCATTCTTGTAAGCCTATATGGCTATTTTGTATATATGTTATACTTATATCGACAGATATTGATGTATGCCTATATGGATATTTGGTTAATACAAATCTTTTTTATTGATGGCGTCCATACTTGCATTATAAATCCATATTTGAATGGATATTTGTAGATGGCTACTTCAAATATTTAAAGTCCAATTGTATTACATAGGATGTTTGTTGATCCAATAAACTAGCTATTGTTATTCAAGTATCACCTAAACCTCATTTTGGAACTAAAAGATAAAAGTTGTATTTAAAAAAAAATGAATCATCATGTTGAACAAAAAATATTAATATTCTTTATGAGTAGCATACAATGTCAACTATATGCAATACAAAAAAAGGAATCATCATGTTATTCTTTATGTTTGAGATCCTGAAAATGACTAAGTCTGGTAGCCTGATATCCTGAAACACTAGGATGAATATCCAAGGCATTAGGATGATTGCGTCTTGAGAAAAAGTCATTAAGATGAGCGCCTAAAGGAGACTTTCTTAAACATTCAAATATTGAGCAACAAGCATGAAGGGTTAAGGTGCAATTTGCAACTCATAAAGCCTCAAAAGGGCGCCCAACTTGGAGAGAGCATTCATTTAAGACAAGGCGCCCATTGGCACCTGTTCCACCATAAAAGTGCGCCTAAGGTGGAAGGAGAACAAGCCTCTAGTAAGTGAAGCACACCTATTGTCTAAACCACTTCATTATGGCGCCTAGCATGAGGAGGAGTATATAAGTCAATAGGAAATGGCGCCTATAATGCAAATGAAGGACTAAGTGGCATTTTCAATAAGCATCAATTCACCTTGAGCTTTCAATAAATACATCAAATTGAGCCCCATAAGCCTAAGCGCCCTTTGCCTTCAAAAGAACCTTGTATTGGCGCCTTGGAGGAAATCAACTTGCAATGACAAGTCTTGGAGGTTTCTCATTTTTGATGATGTCTTTTGAGATTAACTACAATGATTGAAAGTTAAGATGAGTGGAAAGAACCTATCTTGAACCTTAGGCGCCCTTCATGTAATTTCCCACCATCATGAGCGCCTAGATCTAAGAAGGAGTGAATGAAGGATCTTAACATCAAGAAGCATGTTATCAATCAACTTGGAGAAGTTTTTGACAATAATTATGATGAATTGAGTACATGGAAGTAAAGGAAGTACATATCAACTCCAAAGTGTGCCTAATGATCAATAAGAAATTCTTCCAAAGCAAAGGTGCTCATTATGAATTTTCCTACTAGTTTTGGTGCCTTGAAGTCTAAGTGCATGAAAATCATGAGGATGAGTGCTTAGGGATGAGATAGTCTTCATAAGAGTTTAAATAAGAACATCATCAAAATGCGCCTTGGTAGAGAGACTTGAGACCATCATCAAATAAGCCAAAATATCTATCTCCAATCTAGGCACAAATTCTAGCTCCTCCCAACTCAATTGAGCGCCCAAGTTGAAGTCAACTTTCATCTATACAACCCTCAAATTGTGCCTTGGTTGAGGAAGGGATTTGAACCTCAAAATTTAATCATCTCAAGATAAAAGCTTCCTTAGACACTTGGCATTTGATTGAAATCATTGAGAATTAGAAAGAACCACTTAAGGATGTAAGGTGCACTTTTCACCCATACAAGCTTAAAATTGCGCCTAAGGGAAATAACTTGATTTCATATCAATAGGTGAGTGCCTTGTGAGAAAGGATCACTCTAGGTCATTTTCAATTGTTGAAAGCACAAAAATGATAAAGATAAAGGCAATTGAGTTAGGCGCACTTTAGCCTCTGAGGACACCTCAATGAGTGCCTTGGGTGAAATTGCATGAGATGACCTTTTGGAGTGAGTGTTTGAAAGATAGAATTCATTCTAAGACATGTCTCATCATTTAGAATTGCAAAATTGCAAGTATAAAGACATTTAAATCTAGGCGCACTCTCCATCAGTACAAACCCATTCTGGTGCCTAAGGGAGAAATTGCATTGAAAGACACCTTTTGAATGAATCTCTTAAGGGAGATTGACCTCTTTAAGCCATTACAATTGTTTGAAATCATTTAAAGTGATAAATATGGACCAACTTGTGTTAGGCGCCCTTTGCTCTTCTTTTTACCTATATATGTGCCTAGATTTGTAGTAAGATTATTCCATGTTTAAAGAGGATTCCTTTGTGTTATAAAATGTTTATCATGAGGATTGATGTGTTTCTTGGTTTGTATTGTAGGAAGATTGAAGGAAAAGGTAGGAGCAAGAGCTTGGAGTCACCTAGAGTCATCATGTAGCTGCTCCAAAGGAGCCTTTCACATTCATTCATGCCAGAGAGTTAAGATGGAAGTAATCACTGCCAAGGAAACACCACTTCAAGAGGTAGCTGCTCCAAGAGGTCACAACAAGATATATTTCAAGTCTTCTTCATCAACGACATCACCAGTTGCATCATGTTCAAAGACTTCCATCTATCACTTCAAGTTCCATTCATCTTCAAGTATCAACTAGATTCTTCATCAATCATCGCTTCAAGATCAGCATGTAGCCGCTCCAAAGGAACTTCTCATCATCATCAAGCATTCCAAAGACATCCTTTCAATTTCAAGTCCATCTGATACATTCAAGCCTCCTTGAGAAGTCATCTACTTCACATATAAGGGAAAGTGTTATCATCAATATCTACACTTCAAAGGACCTTTCAAGTTGGAACACTTCTTCATCGAACATTCGAAGACATCCATCCAAGCTTCAATTTCTTTCACAATCTTCAAGTCTAGGAGAAATTGCATCTAGTGAACTCATTAATTGGCACCTAGGAGGAAAAGACCTTAAACTTACATTATTGAGTCAGCACTTTAGAAATTGAGCCATTCCTAGTTAATTGGAGTCATAAAATATCAAATACAAAGTCAAATTGGACTTAGGCACCCCTTCATGTAATTTCCCACCATCATGAGCACCTAGATCTAGGAAGATCATCCAATTGCACCTAGGAATAAGATACAAGTCCAAGACCTCAAATTTGAGTGCCTAGAAGTGTGATGGATTGAAGAAGCTACATTGGCCCCTAAGGGTAAGTTGTATCTAATGACATCACCTAATTGAGCGCTTAAGAGGTATAAAGCTTAACATTGACATGAGGACAAGCGCTAGTAAAGGAGAGTTTCTCAAACATTTAAACATGTGAATGAAGTCATAGAAATGCACTAAGTCATCTAGGCGCCATTGTCCCCTTGTGTACCTTTACATTTGCGCCTAAGAAGAAGTTGCTTCAGTTCATTGGAGTGTTTGAGTATTGAGGATTTCTTAGCAATGCTTTGCAACTTTACACTGCCTCCTTCTAACGATTTTTGGGCCAACAAAAAACCTTTCACCACAGGAAAACACCTCAGAGATGTAAAAAACCGAGAGAGGTTATTATAGAGGCACTCTACGTGATCGTGTTGCCTCATATAGAATGTTTCTAAGTGACACAGTTTTTGAGTAACATCTCGTCAAAGATTGCTGCCTTTTTGCACTTTGGACTCTTCAGGGATATCGTCGGTACAATGTAGCTCGGACTGTTTCGACATGTTTGGGTGAAAAACAGGACCATGCCTAGCGTAAATGTACCCATCCGAACGCGTTGGAATAGTTAGTTTGGTTGCATCAGGAGCAGGACGAAAGTTACACCCTTTTGCAACTTTACACTACCTCCTTCTAATGATTTTTGGGGCAGCAGAAAACCTTTGACCACGGGTAAATGTCTCAGAGATATAAAAAACTGAGAGAGGTTATTGTAGAGGCACTCTACATGATCGCATTGCCTTAGACAGAATGTTTCTAAGTGACACAGTTTTTGAGTAACATCTCGTCAAAGATTGCTGCCTTTTTGCACTTTACACTTTTCAGGGATATTGTCGGTACAATGTAGCTCGAACTGTTTCGACATGTTTGGGTGAAAAACAAGACCATGCCTAGTGTAAATGTACCCATCCAGACACGTTGGAATAGTCAGTTTGGTCGCATCAGGAGCAGGACGAAAGTTACACCCCTTTGCAGCTTTACACTGCCTCCTTCTGACAATTTTTGGGGCAGCAGAAAACCTTTGACCACGGGCAAATGTCTCAAATATATAAAAAATCAAGAGAGGTTATTGTAGAAGCACTTGACGTGATCGCGTTGCCTTAGACGGAATGTTTCTAAGTGACACGGTTTTCAAGTAACATCTCGTCAAAGATTACTGCCTTTTTGCACTTTGGACTCTTCAAGGATATCGTCGGTACAATGTAGCTCAGATTGTTTTGACATGTTTGGGTGAAAAATAGGACCATGCCTAGCGTGAATGTACCCATCCAGACGCGTTGGAATAGTCAGTTTGGTCGCATCAGGAGCGGGACAAAAGTTACACCCCTTTGCAAATTTACACTGCGTCCTTCTGACGATTTTTGGGGCAGCAGAAAACCTTTGACCACGGGCAAATGTCTCAGAGATATAAAAAACCGAGAGAGTTTATTGTAGAGGAACTCTACATGATTGTGTTGCCTCAGACGGAATGTTTCTAAGTGACACAGTTTTCGAGTAACATCTCGTCAAAGATTGTTGTCTTTTTGCACTTTGGACTCTTCAGGGATATCGTCGGTACAATGTAGCTCGGACTGTTTCGACATGTTTGGGTGAAAAACGGGACCATGCATAGCATAAATGTACCCATCCAGACGCATTGGAAAAGTCCATTTGGTCGCATCAGGAGAAGGACGAAAGTCACACCCCTTTGCAACTTTACACTGCGTCCTTCTGACGATTTTTGGGGCAGCAAAAAACCTTTGACCACGGGTAAATTTCTCAGAGATATAAAAAATTGAGAGAGGTTATTGTAGAGACACTCTACATGATCGTGTTGCCTCAAACAGAATGTTTCTAAGTGACACAGTTTTCGAGTAACATCTCGTCAAAGATTGTTGCCTTTTTGCACTTTAGACTCTTCAGTACAATGTAGCTCAAATTGTTTCGACATGTTTGGGTGAAAAACAAGACCATGCCTAGCGTAAATGTACCCGTCCAGACGCGTTGGAACAGTCAGTTTGGTCGCATCAGGAGCAGGACGAAAGTTACACCCCTTTACAACTTTACACTACCTCCTTCTGACAATTTTTGGGGCAGCAGAAAACCTTTCACCATGGGCAAATGCCTCAGAGATATAAAAAACCAAGAGAGGTTATTGTAGAGGCACTCTACGTGATCGCGTTGCCTTAGATGGAATGTTTCTAAGTGACACAGTTTTTGAGTAACATCTCATCAAAGATTGCTGTCTTTTTGCACTTTGGACTCTTCAGGGATATCATCGGCACAATGTAGCTCAGACTGTTTCGACATGTTTGGGTGAAAAATAGAACCATGCCTAGGCTAAACGTACCCATTCGAATGCGTTGGAACTGTCAGTTTGGTCACATCAGGAGTAGAACACCAAAAATGCAAAAGTTGCTTTGTGCAACTTAACAACATTGACATTTTTTTGCAACATGACTCAAAGACTCAAACTGACCCCAAATGACTCAAAGTGACTTAAAATCACCTTGATTTTGGTGCCCAATGTAGATTATAGAGGTCTAGGCGCTCCTTATCATTCAAACATCTTAGATGAGCGCCTAGGAAAGGAAAAAACTCTAGTTTCATCATCATGAGCGCCTAATATCAAGAGACTTTAATGGCTCAAACCTTATCATGGAGTCCTAAGGCGCATTTCATGTCTCCTTTCATCTATTTTGGCACCCTTATGTAGATTTTTCAACTTGATTTGGCACCCTATATGTGAAGGAAGATCTAAAGGCATGAAAGTGGATGTCGTTTTGCAAGAGTTTGGATCATCAAAATTGAAAGAAATAAGTCTATTAAGCTTGCGCGCCCTTGGTCTTCTTTTCATTCATTATGAGCACCTTAGGAGAATGGTATATAGGTCATCATCATGATTGGGCGCGCTGGATCTAGAGTGTTGGAGAGATCATCAAATGGTGTCTAGAGGAAGTAGGGTGAGTTATGAGTTTGGTCGCATCAGGAGCAGGACACCAAAAATGCATAACATAATGATGTAAAAATGTGTATATGTTTAAAAATGCAGGAGGAAATAAAAAAAAGACAAACCTTACAAATTAATGGGCATGCTTACAACTCAATGTATCATGACTTTAAAAAATCAATGTGAATACTTACAAATTAATCCAATAAACCATCCAGGTCTGCTCTACTCTTTATTGTGTCAAGTATTGCTTCATGGTCAGACTCACGCACCTTCCACAAGATTTTGTTCAAAGGTCTACCCCGATACTTTATCAAATGAACATTGGATGCCACGATAAGGTTCGAGTAATGAAGAATCTTCCGATGCGTGTCAAAGTCCTGAAACAGCCAAATATTAACACTCTTATGTGGGTACCTTCTAAGCCATGTTCCAGTAATAACCACTAAGCCTGTAGGGTATTCGATGTTTTCTCCATCTGTAACAAGGGCTCCAATTTCTTTTTGGCCTCAACACAATAACATAAGTAATAATCTATTCCCTCTTCATTATCTTCATCTGCAATAACTGCATATACGTGCCCTACACATATTAGATGAAATTAGTCAACATTACAAAAACACTACAAAGTAAGATGACATTACCTGGTTGAACTAGATGAAATTAGATGCATATACGTGCCCTATATTACCTAGTTGAACTAAATCTGATATGTGGTCAAAGTCAACTGATGATTCCATCTGTGTTAGTTCCAGTGCTGTCGGGGGTCGATACGTGTCAAGTGGGCTAAGATAACTTAACTGCCATTCGTCAACCCACTCCTTTGACTCGCACTCATCCTAGACTTGAATTGTACAGGAAGAACAAAAGCATGACAACTTTCGCGTATGGATACTCCATGAACCTGCAATTAAGCTTCTGAAAGAGTGCATCTCATTTGATCCTGTCAGTGTACAACAGTCCTCATATGGTGCAATGTTAGTATCATCTATCAACCAAAAAAATCTACGAACTGAAGACTTACCTTCATTACCTAGACCCATGGAAGCATTACACCACTCGAAAATCGATTTTGCATCTGTCAACTTTGCATTGTCTTTATACTTTAACTCTTCTCGTGCTATGGCTCTTTTGATACATGCTCCTGCACCATCATGCTCCCCCTTTCCATGCCCGGCCTCACAAAAGTTCCACATATGTTGAATACCTGTTAAATTATGCCTCCTACTTAACCCATAGAAATTCCGCGAGTTCTTGAATTGTGATGCACAGTTATCCGACCATATGATATGTTGACTGAATGATATGCCCCTTCTAGCCAAATCATTGTAGAACACCTAAAAGCAACCTTGCACGAACTCCGTAGAATGCGTGTGATCATCACTAATATAGATATTATACTCCCTTATGATCTTTCTGTCATCCTATGTACTATCATTCGCATGAATGAATGCAATGTGCACAAATATAGAAACCTGTGTGGAGTTGTAATATTGTGATTGCACCTCACGCTGTGGCTATAGACTGTAGTTCTCTGCAAAGTTGACGACTAAAACAATGCTACCAATCGGAAATGTGTCCTTGCATAACTTGAATTGCAAGTCCAACCATCGAACTCTATGGGCATGTCTTGCATATTCATACACTATGCTGTCACGAAATATAGGCATAAATTGATACACTGGAATCTTTTCAATAACCAATTCACACCTCTTTGCTTCTTTACCATCTTTTGTATTGTATGCCACTGTTTTATACTTGCCAAACTCTACTAGTTCGTTTCCAACCGCATGTGTTCTTTCCATATGTTCACATATTGGCAAATGTTGCAAGCCACCGCAACGATGACATGTGCCATCCAAGCATAATTTCTTGTAGAATATTTGACCTTCCTCTCTTTCACATAAAATTCTTGATATGAAGTCTCTTGAAGATGTTGGTGGCGCACATATGGCACAACCCTGCAAATCATTGTTAGTATGCATATCTAAACATATAGACCTATAAGCATCAAAATGGTTAGAAAATTCAATATGTAATCTACAACAACAAGTAGTGTGTGTGTGATTTATCTTGACATAGAAAGGTTTTAGCATTTCAAAATATATTTGACAAATTTTAATTTGAGGATACTTCTCTAGAAATTTACCATAAAACTGTGTTTGAGTCTCATCCAAAAAATGCTTTGGATGTGGCTCACGGTTCTAACTACCGATTCTCCTTCTTACCACATCCCTTTGATTCGGAGATACCCTTGTGTAATTCTTCCAAAAGTCTTCAATTAGTGATCTCAATGCTTCAACAATTGGTTTATCTTTTCGTGGTAGTCTCCCCGAGAACGCCCATAATTTATTGGCATTAGTGTCCTCAATTCTTTGGCATCTTCGAATGGCTCTTGATAAAGTTTTCCTATTAATTCTCAATTCTTGACTCGTCTTTCTAATGAGATGAGCTTTCCTCATTTGACTACTTACTATAGTCGATGTAATCACATGCTGTGTTGCATTACTATCTTTTGTGCGTGAGGTGTTACCCACACTCTCATACGCACTCATTAGATTCTTGACAATAGATTTTTCACTTGAAGCCTCTGATGTTCTCAACCCAAGAATCTTCATGATGGACCTATACTTTATACTTCCCATCATTTCAATGAATAGTTGACATCTTGCAGTCTCATTTAACTTTTCAAAGAACAATCTCCAAATCTTATGAGCATATCTTCTACAAGTGCGTTTTGGAATCTTACCTTCCATTGGCTCCAAAATATTATCATCAATATCAATCAAATACTTTGGCTTTCTATGCAAAATTCTAGGTGGTGTTAAGTTAGGTAAATTCATCTCAACATTTAGAATTTCATCAATATTTAAATGAGATGGGCTAGATGGCATACCTTCGATCAAAGATGGAATAGATGACATACCTTGAGGTTGAGGTGGGAACGATGGCGTACCTCCTTCATCACATGTGAGTGATGATGAACTCTTAACTTGAGATGTGGTAGATGGTGTCCCTACATGTTGACTTGCGGTAGAGGATGTGTCTCCAACTATGGTATTCAAATCTCTCGTAACACGAAGTTTTTGCATTCGTTCTCTTTATGTCGCCAATACCATATCTCTTTGTGATGGTTGTGGTTCCTCTTCAATTAGTATGTCTTCATTTATCGTGTCTAATTTCCTCTTCTCACGAAGTTCCCTCATAGCCACTGCTTTCTTTGCATTCTTAGCTTCTATCTCTTCCTGTGTTGGTTTAATTCTTGATCGTTTCCTCGGCATGACGGAGAATTTATCTGTAGCATGATAAAGAGACCAATATTACTTCCTAAGAAATAAATACAAGATAATAGTGGGATTGTATTTTTATTATTTCGTAAGGATTTATTCTTGTATAGTTTGACATCATGGTATGTTAAGGTCTATTTATTACACATAATTATTAAAGAGCCCAAGTGTAGAAAATATACATGGCATCATGTGAGATTGTAGGTTGCTTTCTTGATTGGGAATGTGTCTATTTTAAACATGTATGATAAAGCATGATAAAGTAATTCAATCTGAATTAAGGAAAATGTAAAGAACATGCATGTAAACACTTGACATACCTAAAAAACTAAGATTTGAATGGAGAGAGTACCCAATTATGTAGTGTTTTTTTCTTCTTACATCAAACTCCTCAACAATTTGAGTTTTTCACCACTTGCTTCCTTTTCAATGTTAAATTGAATAACACTCAAATATAATTACTAACAACAATACTATTAACCAATCTATAATGTTAAATTCCTAAAATTGAATCACAATTAACATTGCAGCACTACAAAAATTGAAACTTGAATAGATATATATCAAACTTGGTGTGAAAACTATGTTATTTACTCCTTCTCAAGTTGGCAAAGCAGAAAAGGTGGTGGAAAGATCATGCAAAGGTGGTACAATGTGTTAAATGTGCATGTGAACTTCCCAACAGCATGAAAGCACTTCTTTTTTGTCAGAGCACGCGCAGAATCAGTATGAAAATAGAGCATGTGGGCCTGGATCACGGGGGTCAACACTTTTTTTCTGTTTCTATAGCAAGACAAAATGTGAGCGCGTTATAACGCGCTCACATTTTGTCCTGCTATAGATTGATCACATCCTGTGCATTATCTTCCTTAACACAAGCAGGGATGACCACATCCTATGCTTCATCAACTGACACTTCCAAGCCTTATAATTCCTCTTAAATATGGGAGGATCCATGACTGGAAGAGCCAAGCCACTTTGTCCCGCCTTGCTGAAGGATGACATTCTGGGAGAATTAGGAGATTTTCCTTTGGAGATCATATAATCTTTAAATGCTTTCCATCTTGGTAGGTCCTCTGCATCAAAGAAAAACCACTGATGGTGTCTAAGAAATAAGAAATTCTTCATCTCTTTGGTGATCCATTTCTCTTTCCAAACCTTCCCCTTCAGACTTGAATGACCACAAGGTTTTTGAGGGAGAACTTTTCATGTTTCCTGTAAGAGCTTACTAGATGCTCTGCCATATGATAGGCATAACAATGAATGGGCAAGCCCTCATAATCAAGTTCTTGATAGAAAATGCCCATCGAGGAAGAAAGACAGATCTACTTTGGAAGTAGAAGTTCTAGTTTGTGACAAATCCTTATCCAAGCATAAATAGCAGGGGTTCTGTCAAGCGATTGCCAATCCACTTCCATAAAGTCTCCTGAAGACTTCCTAATTGATTCTAAAACATCCACACCCCAAAACTAGAGAGGCAATCAATATAATCGAACCCATAAATCTACATTTGACGACAGAAACCCTCAACAATATACCTTAAACCCTAATCCCTCAACCCTTAACCCTAAACCTTATCTCTAAACCCTAATCCCTCAACCCTCAACCCTAATCCGTCATCCCTCAACTCTAATCCCTCATCCCTAAACCTTAAATGCTATCCCTATTCCTAAACCCTCAACAGACTCAATACTATACCTTAAACCCTAATCCCTTATCCCTAAACCATCCAACCCTATCCCTAATCCTTATACCCTCCACACTCTACTTTAACCCTAATCCCTCGACCCTCAACCCTATCCCTAAACCCTTGACCCTTGAACGTCAACCCTCAACCCTCAACGTCAAACCCTAATCCCTCAACCCTTAACTATGATCCCTCAACCCTCAACCCTATCCCTAAACCCTAAACCCTAAAGCCTCAACCCTCAACCCTCAATGTCAAATCCTAATCCCTCGACCCTTCACTCTAATCCCTCAACCCTAAACCCTATCCCTAAACCCTCAACACTATACCTTAAATCATAATCCCTCAACCCTCAACCCTAAACCTTATCCCTAAACCCTAATCCCTCAACCCTAATCCATCATCCCTCAACTCTAATCCCTCATCCCTAAACCCTAAATGCTATCCCTATTCCTAAACCCTCAACAGACTCGATACTATACCTTAAACCCTAATCCCTTATTCCTAAACCCTCCAACCCTATCCCTAATCCTTATACCCTCCACACTCTACTTTAACCCTAATCCCTCGACCCTCAACCCTATCCCTAAACCCTCGACCCTCGAACCTCAACCCTCAATGTCAAACCCTAATCCCTCAACCCTTAACTATGATCCCTCGACCCTCAACCCTATCCCTAAACCCTAAACCCTAAAGCCTCAACCCTCAACCCTCAACGTCAAATCCTAATCCCTTGACCCTTCACTCTAATCCCTCAACCCTAAACCCTATCCCTAAACCCTCAACACTATACCTTAACCCTAATCCCTCAACCCTCAACCCTAAACCTTATCCCTAAACCCTAATCCCTCAACCCTAATCCCTCATCCCTCAACTCTAATCCCTCATCCCTAAACCCTAAATGTTATCCCTATTCCTAAACCATCAACAGACTTGATACTATACCTTAAACCCTAATCTCTTATCCCTAAACCCTCCAACCCTATCCCTAATCCTTATACCCTCCACACTCTACTTTAACCCAATCCCTCAACCCTCAACCCTATCGCTAAACCCTTGACCCTCGAACCTCAACCCTCAACCCTCAATGTCAAACCCTAATCCCTCAACCCTTAACTATGATCCCTCGACCCTCAACCCTATCCCTAAACCCTAAACCCTAAAGCCTCAACCCTCAACCCTCAACCCTCAACGTCAAATCCTAATCCCTCGACCCTTCACTCTAATACCTCAACCCTAAACCCTATCCCTAAACCCTCAACACTATACCTTAAACCCTAATCCCTCAACCCTCAACCCTAAACCTTATCCCTAAACCCTAATCCCTCATCCCTCAACTCTAATCCCTCATCCCTAAACCCTAATGCTATCCCTATTCCTGAACCCTCAACAGACTCGATACTATACCTTAAACCCTAATCCCTTATCCCTAAACCCTCCAACCCTATCCCTAATCCTTACACCCTCCACACTCTACTTTAACCCTAATCCCTTCAACCTCAACCCTATCCCTAAACCCTTGACCCTTGAACGTCAACCCTCAACCCTCAACGTCAAACCCTAATCCCTCAACCCTTAACTATGATCCCTCGACCCTCAACCCTATCCCTAAACCCTAAACCCTAAAGCCTCAACCCTCAACCCTCAATGTCAAATCTTAATCCCTCGACCCTTCACTCTAATACCTCAACCCTAAACCCTATCCCTAAACCCTCAACAATATACCTTAAACCCTAATCCCTCAACCCTCAACCCTAATCCGTCATCCCTCAACTCTTATCCCTCATCCCTAAACCCTAAATGCTATCCCTATTCCTAAACCCTCAACAGACTCGATACTATACCTTAAACCCTAATCCCTTATCCCTAAACCCTCCAACCCTATCCATAATCCTTATACCCTCCACACTCTACTTTAACCCTAATCCCTCGACCCTCAACCCTATCCCTAAACCCTTGACCCTCGAACCTCAACCCTCAACCCTCAATGTCAAACCCTAATCCCTCAACCCTTAACTATGATCCCTCAACCCTCAACCCTATCCCTAAACCCTAAAGCCTCAACCCTCAACCCTCAACGTCAAATCCTAATCCCTCAACCCTTCACTCTAATCCCTCAACCCTAAACCCTATCCCTAAACCCTCAACACTATACCTTAAACCCTAATCCCTCAACCCTCAATCTTAAACCTTATCCCTAAACCCTAATCCCTCAACCCTCAACCCTAATCTGTCATCCCTCAACTCTAATCCCTCATCCCTAAACCCTAACTGCTATCCCTGTTCCTAAACCCTCAATAGACTCGATACTATACCTTAAACCCTAATCCCTTATCCCTAAACCCTCCAACCCTATCCCTAATCCTTATACCCTCCACACTCTACTTTAACCCTAATCCCTCAACCCTCAACCCTATCCCTAAACCCTTGACCCTCGAACCTCAACCCTCAACATCAAACCCTAATCCCTCAACCCTTAACTCTGGTCCCTCGACCCTCAACCCTATCCCTAAACCCTAAACCCTAAAGCCTCAACCCTCAACGTCAAATCCTAATCCCTCAACCCTTCACTCTAATCCCTCAACCCTAAACCCTATCCCTAAACCCTCAACACTATACCTTAAACCCTAATCTCTCAACCCTCAACCCTAAACCTTATCCCTAAACCCTAATCCCTCAACCCTCAACCCTCAACCCTAATCCGTCATCCCTCAACTCTAATCCCTCATCCCTAAACCCTAAATGCTATCCCTATTCCTAGACCCTCAACGGGCTCGATACTATACCTTAAACCCTAATCCCTAAACCCTAAACCGTCCAACCCTATCCCTTAACCCTAATCCCTCGACCCTCAACCCTATCCTGAAACCCTTAACCCTCGAACCTCAATGTACTCAACCCTCAACGTCAAACCCTAATCCCTCAACCCTTAACTCTGATCCCTCAACCCTTAACCCTTAAAACTTGAACCCTAAAACCTATCCCTACACGCTCGACACTTGACACTATATCTTAAACCCTAATCCCTTAACCCTCATCCCTAAAGCCTCAACCCTAAATCATTAATCCTTCAACCCTAAACCCTATCCCTAATCCCTCTACCCTCGACACTCTTATTTAACCCTAACCCCTTGACCATTAACCCTATCCCTCAACCTCAACCCTCAACCCTAAACCCTAATCCCTCAAACCTAAACCCTATCCCTAAACCATCAACCCTCAACACTATACCTTAAACCCTAATCCCTATCCCTCAACCCTTAACCCTTAAAACTTAAACCCTATCCCTACACCCTCAACACTTGACACTATATCTTAAGCCTTAAACCCTCATCCCTAAAGCCTCAACCCTCAATCCTTAAACCTTCAACCCTAAACCCTATCCCTAATCCCTCTACCCTCGACACTCTAACCCTAACCTCGACATTAAATGTTAATCCATCAACCCTAAACCCTATCCCTAAACCCTTAACCCTCAACACTATACCTTAAACCCTAATCCATCAACCCTAAAACCTAATCCCTCAACCCTCAACCCTAAACACTATCAATAAACCCTCAACCCTCGACACTATACCTTAAACCCTATGAGAAAAGCTTTGCGTATGGTACATCCACAGTGAGTAATTAACAGTTGAAATCAGAAGGATGATCATTATGAGAAAAGATTTGCATTGGGGTACATCTATGTTTCTTGTTGTCCACCTCACACTTAAGGAAGGTATATTGTTATGAAACGGGCAAATAATCTCCCATTGTTTACTAGCTCTATCCACAAGAACTACTAAACTATACCTTAAACCCTAATCCCTCAAACCTAAACCCTATCCCTAATCCCTCTACCCTCAACACTCTACCTTAAACCTAATCCCTCGACCCTTAACCCTACACGCTATCCCTAAAGCCTCAACCCTAAACCCTAATCCTTCAAGTTCCTAAACTCTAATCCCTTATCCCTAAACTCTAAATCCTATCCCTAAATGCTCAACCCTCAACCTTAAACCTTAATCACTCAATCCTTATCGACCCCTCTGCTCCCCTATCTGGCTCACTCCCATCTCTACCCTCCTCTGCCCTCGACACTATACATACATACATATAGGCATACATAGATACATACATACATACATATAGGCATACATATATACATACATACATACATATAGGCATACATACATACATACATGATTAATAGCCTTGAACATAAAAAAATTTAAGGGGAACATAACGCGCTCGCGTTATGTCAAACATGACAAACAACAGACTTTTGCGGAAAAGGAAAAATGCAAAGCAAAACATAACGCGAGCACATTATAACGCGCTCGCGTTATGTCTTGCTTTGGGAATCCCAAGCCTTGGGCTTGGGATTTTCTTTGGATTTCCAACCGAAAGGCTTGGAGTACCTTTTGAATAGTCACAGACGTGTTTTTCCATATTCTTCAAGATTTCACATAATTTCGTTCGTGCTAACCCTCAGATTTGTACGTGTTTGAAGGTCGAACAAATCGAACACCTGGGTAATGTTAGGCTTTCTCTTAGCTATTTGACGATGTGATTTTTTTCACATTTTAACAATGTTAAGCCTTTCATCTTTAATTTCTTCTGTTTATGTGTCCGTTTTTGGGCAAAAACCACTGTTTGGTCTTTTTTTCATTGTAAATTAACTATTTGTTGAAATTTAAAAAAAAATACATATTTAGAAACTAGACTTCATTCTACAAATATTAAAAAAAGAAAAAAATGATTTTCAATTAGTTTTCAAAGTTTATAGGGGTAGCACGGCCAAAATTCTATTTTTTAGGATGTGTCCACTTTGAAAATTAGTAAAAAATCAAATATTCATCAAAAAATTATTAGAAAAATTGGGCACAAACTACATGTTATTAGCTAATTTCTCACTGAAGCGATTTTAAAAATACCAAAAAATAAGTTGACCTTTTGAGGGAGCCACAAAACATGCTATGTTATGTTTTTTTGACAGAAACAACACCAATTTCTGTGGCTCCCTCTTTTGAACCCCTTAATCTATGCCATTTTCAAAAAAAAATAGTAGTTTAGAAAGTAGACTTGGAGCACTATGAACATTGTTTTGGTTGCATCTCCGAATTTTGAGTGTAACTATACTCAATTTCTCATCTAAGGCTAGTATTTCCTGATTTCAGAAAAAAAAAAAAAAAAGTAGCCACTTAAGACCCCTTTTTGGCCCCCCGTCTTCTTGCACTTACCCTTGTAGGTTATTAGGGCCTTATAAATTCTCGATTATTTTCCTTATTTTCCCTTCATTGTCCTTGCTTATGAAACTTATACAAATTATTCAAATAATCTTTATGCTCATATGGAGGTTTCTTTGGTGTTTTTACATATGTATCTAAAGTGAAATGACTTAATTCAAATAAAGGTTGATATGGATCTCTAGGAATAGTAACCACCTCACCTTTATTAACATAGTTGTTACATTGATGCAATACAGATGGTACCACTTAGCACTACTCAATCCATGTCCTCTAAAGTGAAATATGAAATCTATTTAGAGAAGGAATGAAATGACATAAAAATAGAAATTTGTGTAATTATAGAAGATTATAGAAGATTATATAAGATTGACTCCTAGGAAATGTCAAGTTATGCATTAGACAAGGTTCATGATCAAATTTTAGGACTTAAATGATTTGGCAAGAGTCAATTACTCTTTCATTATTTAGGCTATGTTAGGTTAGGGAGGGTATTCTCATGAGATACTATAGGACAACTAAATAGAAATAAACGATTTAAACCACAAAGGAAATATACACCTTGTACATGAAGATAAACCAATTACTTATCCCTAATTACACTTCATACTAGCTTACTAAGGTTTACTGGTCAAGATCTCAAAGAAGTGGATATAATAGCCTATTTTAATAAGGTCTTACTATAAATGTAAAATTGATGAATTTTCCAAAAGATACATTCAATTGTAACCTCCTAAAGACTCTTGTAAACAAACAAGGAATGATAATTTAACCTTTAAACTACAACAAACGATATTTCAAGATTTTCATCTAAGAATGATCAATTACCTTTTATGACTAGTACTTTGTTCATTGGAAATCAATACTAGAATCAATAAATATGCAAAGATATGGTGTAAAATTTAACAAGTGAACCTAAATTTACCTACAAATCCAGTTTGTATAGCTATTAATTCATTCTAAGTAACATTTAATGAATTGAAAATATTTAATAGAGGGGTGTGTACACCAAGATGAGGGACAAAAAAGTGGCCAAACATGCAATCTAAAGCATAACATGTATGCACTCAAAAAAGTGCATGCAAGCTATAACACAATTGCATTATGGCTCATATGCACTTTTTGGAATGCATTGCATACATGTTATAACTTGTATGTCTTACCTTCTAAACCAATCAAATCCATCTATTAGGCTTGGAACAATTTTAAATTTTCTAATTTCGAGGGTTGGATTAACAATTTAGACACCCAAAATATGTGTTTTATAAAAAAGAAAGTAATGTCAAACTTCCACCTCATTATATTTACATGTTTTTAATCAAAATTGCATGAAATTGCCACCAAAACAGTGGTCTACTTCTTAGCTTTCTAACCATATATTTTTGTCTTTTGAATAGATTAAGATATTATTTTGATTTACTTTTACTAATTTCTTAATATTCCTCCAATACATAGGTATTTTTTCATATTTTTTGATTCATTTATTTAAATTTGAAAAAAATTATATAGGATTTTTCTATGCTTCATTATATATACATTAAAAAATATTGCATTTTAATTATTTTTGTGGAAGTTATGTGACATGCACACTCAATGATGTAGTTTTTGGGATGCATCCACTTCAAAAAAAATACAAAAATATTAATAAAAATAACTTGTAGTATTAGCTCTTAAAGTTATCTTTCCACCAATTGGTTTTCAAAAGTACTCAATGCAACAAAAAAAGTGGGAGCGGGGTATGTGCATTGAAATGGGGGACCAAAATGGGGTCAAAAGTGGCAACTTTTTTTTGAAATCAGTAAAAACTGATCTTGGATGAAAAATTGAAGATAGCCACTCTCAAAATTTGAAGATGCGACAAGAACAAAATTTGTACTATTCGGAATCTAGTTTCTAAACTACTACTTTTTTTAAATGGTGGAGATTAAGAGGTTCAAATAGGGGGAGCACACAAAGTGCTCCTTTTTTGTCAAAAAATTATAACATAGCATCTTGTGTGCTCCCCCTAAAATGTTGATATTTTTAAAGTATTTCATAAATCACTAGGCTAGAAAATTAACTAACATCATGTAGTTAATGTCTGATTTTTCTTCTAGTTTTTTTAGTTAATATATATTTTTTTACTGATTTTCAAAGTGGACACATCTTGAAAAATATAAAGTTGAGTGTGCTCCCCCCTATTTTTTTTGAAAACTAATTGAAAATTATTCTTTTTTAATGTGTATAGAATAGAGTCTATAATGTAAAAATGTATTTTTTTCAAATTTGGATGAACAGATAAAAAATGATACCAAAAATACTATACATAGGTATTTAGAAAAAAAGGAAGACACTAGCAAAAGAAATTGAAGATCAAAACCTTAACATATTTGAAATGTATAAAAAAATACATGGTTAGATAGGTAAGAGAGATATTGACATTATTGTGGCATTTTTTAGATCAACATTGAAAAATGTGCAAACCCGATGGAGAGCACGCTCGACATTTAGTTGTTTTTCTATATTTTGTTGAAAACACATTTTTAGGCATTGACATGCAAGTCCAACCATTTTGGTTGGATGCCCAAGGCAAATCCAACCCTAAGGGTTGGTATTCTCCAAGGCAAGTTATAATGTGAGTGCATTATAATGTGCTCACGTTATTTTAAAAAAAGACTTTTCTTTTCATAATGTGAGCACGTTATAATGTGCTCGCATTGTGGCTCGATAGTGATTGAGCCACTACCAAGCCATAACACAAGCGCATTATACCACACTCGCATTATATCCACAATGGACCAAAAAGTGATTTTGGCCACTTTTTGGTCCCCCATATTTGTGCACATGCTCAACACACACTGGATGTTGTATTATATTCTAGTAATAAAAATAAGAACACTTTTGTGTGCATTTAGCATTTGGCCCTCTTAATCTTAACCATTTTTAAAAGCCTTAGTAGTTTAGAAACTAGATTTAGACTAATACAATTCTTGTTCTTATCACATCTTTAAATTTGAGTAGAGGCATCTTGAATTATTCATTGGAGTTCAAGTTTATCTATTTTAGGGAAAAAAGTGTCCACTTTTGACCTCCTTTTGTTCATACCAAACCGACCATGCCAACATGTTTGGGTGGATGGGTGAATTCTAGGGGAGGTCTTGTTTCATACCCCAAGTATCTGGGTATGTGAAGAGTCATGATGGGCCAAACAATACCTCTAAGTGACAATGAAAATGCTAAAAAAACATACTTAAGCAACTTCACGAGAAAATTTGAATGGGTTACCTACATAATTTGAAAAATATGTAGTAATAAAATTTGTAGGAAATTGAATATAGTTTATGGGCTACTATTTTTTTTTTAAATAAATTTATTTGGTGAAAATTGGATATTTCAATGAGGTGCTTAAATTTTTGAAAAAAAATAAAAGGTAGGTGTCATTCCGGCCAACCTAAGTATGAGAAAAAAATTGAATCTTTAGATACAAGTAGAGGACACATGCTCAGATGTGACACATATTTTTATGAATTTTTTTGTAAGTAAATAATTAGTTATGAATTTTTTACTACAACTTTTTAAAAATATTAAAAAGTAATTTTCCAGCCAACCTAACTTGGTCAAAAAAATATGAAATTCAAATTTATTTTTTTAGACCTGTAGCTAATGAAGTGTAGAGTGTGACACAACTTTCAGATTTGAAAAAGGTCAAACGGTTTAAAAGTTATGGATTTTTTTAATCAGTGTGTCTCTCAGGAATTTAGATATAGTGTAGAGAGAAAATTATTAATAATTACCTATTAAAATTATAATCAGAAATATATTATATTTTTAGAATCCTGACAGTGTCCCGAATATACCCTTTTAATTTTATCAAGGATAAAAAAAAGTCCATCAGCATCAAGGGTGAAGTCGAGGAAAATCTGTAAAAACATATAAATTCTTCGTTCACGTTGAAAAGCCAAGTTTGGATTCCCAAGCCTAAATTTTGGGTGAAAACATTTTAAATCAAAATGAAAGAAATGGATATCCATTTTCAAGAAACATATATCCATTTTCAAGAAATGGATATCCATTTCCAAAATAAATATATGTTTTGGGAAAACGGATATCCGTTTTGGAAACATGCATTTTTTAAGCATTTTTCTAAAACAGATATCAGATATCCATTTTGGAAAAATGCTTAAAAAATGCATGTTTCCAAAATAGATATCTGTTTTCCCAAAACGGATATCCATTTTGAGCAAAATTCTCAAGCCTAAATCCAAGCGTAAAAAAGTGTTTCACGATTTTGGCTAACACTTTCACGTGATTTTTTCTCCATTGCCACTTTTTGGCCCATCATGATCATGCACATACCTGTCCCAGTTGTTTCAGACTATTGGCTTCTAACAAAGTCACTTAAGATCCCTAAGAGCAAAAAACTATCAAAATTTGACAGAGTAATTCCCGGAACCATGGCACCTGAGAATGTTTTGTTTGGACTTACAAATACATATGGGGTGCGTCCTGTTGTTCTCAAAATTAGCTACGCTCATTTTGTAGACAACCCCTACGAAACTTGTCTGTTTCGTAGCCTACACTCTAAGTTCACAAATCGAGCCAAGTTTTCTTGGCCTCGTGTGAAGTCATCTAACACCATAGAATGGTTTGTAATGTTCCCCTAAGTCGATTCGTCGAGATTCATGAAAATTGATTAAGTTATGAGTCTGTTAAAATATCAATTGTGATTATTTTAAGGTGTTAGAAAATTTTTAAGTGTTCATATGCAGAGTCGGCTAAAAACACCGCTCTTGCATATCTTTGTGTTTCAACGTGCAATGTCGGCTAAAATTGTCGCTTTTACATGTTTGTCTCATTTTTTATTAACATGTATGGGCGACGAAAATCGCCACCCACGCATTTTCCTTGTCAGGTTTTTGAATGTGTAGTGGCAGTAATATCTACCATTTATGCATATAGAGGTAGACATGCATTGTCGGTAAAAATCACCAACCAAGCAGATCTCGGCCGATCTCAAACTCCAGTGACATTAATGCCACTCGTGTTGGCATTTATGTTTTTGTTTTAAACCTTTTTAATCATTTTAATTCATTTTGTTTAGTTTGTTTTTCATTCCTCCACCCTCCAACGCATGGTAAAAACACTTGGAGACCATTTGACTTGCAGATTCGAATGGATTCAAGCTAATTTTTGGCCTTTGAAATTGCACCTGGGTTTTTAGTCTCCTGGACGAGGTAGGGTTTTTGTTTTGTTGTTTTCATTTTTACATATTAGGGTTTGTTTTTGAATTGTAAAAACATTGTTTAGATTTCTTTTTGGTGTTTGTGATTCTTTACAAAACATTTTGAAAATATAAGTATGGTTTGCTTTCTTTTTATTGACGTTTTAAAACCAGTAAAATCCTAGTCAAAACCCTATTCGTTGATTTACCCTACATTTTTCCTAGTCGGTAAAAACGTCGATTCAATCGATTGATCCCCATAGGTCTTTGTTTGTTTCTTGTTTTGTATTAGGTTAGGGTTTCTTTTTTTTTATTCATATGTGTGTATGATCAGAATTTTTTCACCAATCATGAAGTTTTCTTTAACAATCCGGTTGTATGTATCATCAGTTTTATCCACCGATTTTACATAGAAACCACCACATGTATCAGCGGCGATTTTTGCCGACGAGACATGTCTTTTGAATGTTTACCTATCTGCATATATGTGAAAGTGGTTATTTTCACCGCCAAAACACTTATGACTTTATGACCCAACACATGTGTTGTGTCGGCAAATTTCGCCGACAATGCACATGTTCTCAAAAGTTTGCTAATATGCTAGATTGGTGATTTTTGCCACTTGCACACCCTTGCATTAAACTTCCAAGATGTATGGTCAGCAAAATTTGCTGTCATTACACAAAACTTGCAAATCTACCCCTAACATGCGAAGTCAACAAAAATCACCACTCGGACATGAAAGATAGTTTTATCCCCCAACATAACTCTAGGAGATTTTCCATTTTGCTTTCCTGAGCCCGCTTTCCTCCATTTTTTTGACCCATTTGCACTTTAGTCCTTTCAATCTTACCCCTATAGTCATGATCATCAACATGCAGTTTTCCCAAATTACCAGTATTTCCCCTAACTGCATGATCATGGCTTTTTGTTGCAGATTCTTTTGCAAGTTTATTCTAATCATTGACTCCTACAGAGGTGTTGGTCTTCCAAATGACTGAGCTGTCTCCGCAGAAGTCAAAAGCAATGAAGTACAAGTATCAAGGTGTTTTTCCAATCACCTCAGTTACGTCAAATGTTGATGATATTCAGGATACAGAGATTGGCCATGTAGACATGGATGAGTTTGTAGAAAGGACTAAGTCAAATAACCCTAGTTCTCTGATGAAGAAGATTGTAGCTAGCAACATTCACCTGGTGTCATCATTTCTAGTGGTAGCTCATAATACAGAATTTGTTCTTCAGTGTGCTCATTGCTACAACAAAGACACTAGGGTAGTAGTGGATGCAAATGGTAATGTGATCATAAGATTGGACCCAGAGTTTATTGATAAAGTTTTCATGTGTCCCGCTTTGGTTGATGTTGTAAAACTTGATTTTACTATTGCTCAACAAGAATATGATAAGGACACTGAGAAGGCTAAGAAGGCAATTAACACCAAGTAGCTGAAAACTCCAAGGTTAAATTTGTCCAAATGGCTAAGGAGCTTTCCTCGAAGTGATTTTGTTGAGGAAGTAGGTGATTTAATAACTCTTTTTAGTAGAGTGAGGGGATTAGCTTCTTCTTCACTTTTTCATGAATGGATGTATCCTTTCATCAAGATGATTCTCAGAGACCAATAGAAAATCTTGTGGGGAGAACAAATCAGCAATGCTTTCCATGAGCAATTGATCAAGGTGCATACTACTTTCAAATTCTATATGACTTCCTATCTTGTGTACATAGCAGCTTCAATGAGGATCTTTCCGGGTTTGACATCTGAAGGAGATAGGAGGGTTGTTCTTATGTATCAATATTATCCTCAACTGACATTGAAGGGTTCAATTCATCACTTCAGGAGGGTAAATGATGCCTTCTTTGCAGTGTTTCTGTCTTTTTGATCCTCAATTAGAACAGAGAAGAGTTTCAGACGAGGCTTGGTTAGTTGTGAATGGTTTCAGGTGTATGTTCTTACAGTTTCAGACTTTTTCATATCTAAGGGTTGTCTTTTTCCAAGGCTATCCTTACATGTTTTCGAGATTTCCTTTGGATAAACTTGTTCTAATGGAATTATGTAGACAAATGATTGTTGTGCATAATAAGCAAATGGAACTTAAGAAACCAGGATTCAGGTTTCCAGTTGAAATTGGCAGATACTCTGTGTCAACTGCAGCAAAGGCCAAAGCTATGGAGACTGAGATGCAGTTGGTGACCATGAAGCAATTCAAACGGAGACCAAAGTTTGATTACAGGGGTGTGAAAGATAAGATCAAAAGAAAGACTCAATTTCATGAGCCAATGGTTGAAGACATCTGGATTGATCTGAGGACTGAAGAGGAATTCAGAAAACTAGACTATAGTAGGCTATCTCTAGATCAAATTGAGTATTTAGGTTTAGTTGATATTCCTGAAGATATGGTGGATGATGAAGAGTTGGTTGATCCTAAGTATAATAATGAGCAGATTGCTAATTCTCCTCTCCCCCCTATCCAATGGTCTCAAAAGGAATTAACTTCTTTAAGAAAAAGGTTTGACCCTGTGTTAGCTAACACGAACTTGTGGCTCCAAAGCAAAGGCATATTGTTGAAGGATTTTGTAACTGGATCTGAAGAAGAGGTATTTCTAGAGCAAACTGGTAAGAAGATTGAATTGAGAACAAAGAATAAAAGTGATACTCTAGGTACGTCCAAGGTTTCTAAACCAAGGATCAAATTTGTGTCTAAGGGAAAAAAAACCAAGGTCACAGGGAAAGAGTCTGAGGTGGAAGAAATGGAAGTTGAGGCACAGAGGACTAATGAGCCAGCTACTGAAGAGATGGAGGTTGAAAATAATTCTTTAGGGGAGCAAGGGGAAGAACAAGAGAAAGAGATAGGAGAGGGTCAAGAAGGTTTGCAAGATGAAGTTATGTCTCCATAGAGGAATGTACTACAGGAAGCTGAAGTCCCTTCTCCTTTTCCCAATGTATCTATTTTAGTTCCTTTGTTTGTTTTGCCTACTATCCCAGTTTCACCTATCAACATTCCATCTTCTGAGTCTCCATCATCTTTGAGGAAATTTTTTGATAATCCTAAAGTTGCTTTTGATAATGTTCTATGTTCTTCTGAATCAATCCCTAGTCTATCCTCATCGTCTTTTGACATTGGAGATTCTTCAATCTTTGATCACTTTGTTTTGGGATCTGAACAACTTTCAAATGCGGATGTGTCAGGTGCAGTGTTTACTGATACTCCTCCTACTGTTTCTACTTCAAGTGTTGGTGTAATTCCTACCACACCAACAATGGGACCTGATCCAAATGTAAGTACTTTTGTGCTTCCTCCATGGCTATCAACTTATACACCCAAGAGAAAGAAACAGGCCATCTCCCCAGTTGATTTTGATTTTGGTAAATTGATACCAGTCAAGGCTAAGACTCCAAAGAAGCCCAAAATACTTTCCTGAGTGTTGGAAGATAAGGGACACAAATTTGTGGAAATTGCTAAACCCCCACAGGATGCCACCATGGAGAATTTTAGTATGAATGATTATTCTATTTCTAGAATTGAACTTGGCAAAATCACACATGAGAGTGCAAAAAATGATATGCAATCTGCACTGGATTCTTTGATTCAAAAGTTTGATAAAGAAAAGGAAATGAAGGATTATTATAAGGCAATGGTAGAACAATTAACTGTAGTGGTGAGAAAGATCACTTTGAATTCTGAATCAGTAACTACTGAAGTTGTTTTTGTTGAAGACCCTATCATTCAGAAGGCTAAAAAGACTCATCTCAAAGGAAAAGTGGTTGAGGAATATTTGGAAAAGATGCGTGCATAGGGAATATCTCTTCTTACAGATGTAGCTAAGAAGACAGGTAAAATGGAGAAGGTCAGAGCAAAGCTTGATGATTTGGTTGACACTATTTCTCAGGATATTGAGTATTTGGATCAAATCTATGATAAATGGACAGAAATGAGGAAATTGAAAATAAATGCTTTGATATCAATTGGTGTTATTTTGAATCAGGATTCATACACAAAGACTAAGGAAGCATTGAAATATCGGAACAATGTTTTGAAGGACTTGATCAAGGATCTGGAAACTGCCAAGAAGCTGAGTGACCAAAGTGACATTAGTCTCTTACTCCGTGCAATTTGGCATCTAAGGATAATCAATTTCTTTCTGCGGATGAGATGACCCAAGAGTTTGAGAACATGTTTCAGAAGGAGTTTGAAGATAAAACCTTTTCAGTTTCTTCCATGGATAATATTCTAGACAACCAATTAACTTTGGATAACCTAAAGGCCAAGTTAACTAGTCATGCTAAAGCAATCACAACAGTAAGGGATGCAATAGTCAGAGCCCGGATGATTTTTAGGAACACTGTTAGTCCAGACAATTTGGGGATGCAAGCTGCATTTACCATGTATGATGCCCATTTGAAGAAAGAAGGTAGTACAAGTTGAAGCAGTTTTTCACAACTTAGTTTATTTTCTATTTTTCATATGTACTTTTGAATTAGTTTTGGACATTTTTACATTTACTTTTCTCAGATGTAATTACATGTAAAAACATAGGAAGTCCCAAATCAAAAAGGACTCCTTTGTTGAATAAGTCATAGTTAGTTGTACTTTTCCTATTTTTGCTCTCAGTCTCTCCTATAAATAAAGAGGACCCCCATTGTAAATATCATCTTTTATCTATTGCAAAGACATTCTGTTGAATTGGAAAACATTTCAAGACTTTGAGCTTTTTATGTTTATCAAGTTTTCAAGTGAATATCAATATAAACAAGTAGTTTGAGTATCAAACTTTGAGTTGAATCATATTGTTTTATGATATCAGTGTTCTTATGTCATTGGTGTTATATTATATTGGATCATTGCTGGAATTGTGGAGTTTGTTGGAAATTGAGAGAAGTGTTCTTGTTTTGGTTAAATAGACTTTGTGCTATTTTCTCATTGCGGGAGTTTGTGTTTACATTTGTGAAGATAGAATTGTTTAAAGACTTTGTGTTGTAAACTGTTGTGTTCAAATTAGTTATATCATATTTGGTGAAAGTGGAGACTTTGAGCTACATTTGAATTCAATCAAGTTTATTTGTGGGAAATAAGTCAAACAATAAAAGAATTTGTGTTTCTATGGTTTGTCTTGGTTCAGGAATTATTAAATATCATTTCTTTTGAAGTTGTCATTTTGAAAGAGAGAAACATCTATTCTGAAAAAAGAGAATAGGATGCAATGAAAACACCCCAAGAATAGTTTTAGTTTATTTAAGTATTAAAAGTTGCTTGTTAGAAAGAACTCATTATCTAGAGGGAACCTCCCCTTGCTGAGAGGAGAGACTTAGTCTCATTATAGATGTGGCGATATAACCATTTTGCCATTGGTTAGCTAAATGACAAAATATTCACCCAACACGTCCACAATAACCTCTCTTTGTTTGTGTCAACTCCTGTAGACACCCTAAAATGACCAACTTGTCATGCTACTTGCATTTCATAATCTGTCTAATCACCTGCGTTGCAAACGTTAATTAAATAATCTAATTATTTAATTAATTATCATCAAATTCTTCTAAATCTCCTAAATTCAACATTAATTAAATAAATCCTCGTTATTTAATTAATTAAATTAAATTCCTCTATATTCTTCCACAATTAAATAATTTTTAATTATTTAATTAAATCATTGTCACCTTCCAAAATTCACATCTACATTAATTAAATATATCCAATTATTTAATTAATTCAACAAATTCCCTCTTATCTAAAATTAAATAATTCTTAAATTATTTAATTAAATCAAAAATTATTCTTCCAAAATCATGCACAACAATTAAATAAATTTATTTATTTAATTTGCTTTTAAATCTTCTAAATTAAATAATTCTAATTATTTAATTATTTCTTCCAAAATATCTTCTCTAAATTTAAATAGATCAATTATTTATTTAAATTGTTTTTTCTTCTAATTTGAGTTATCTCTAATATAACTCAAGCTTTCTTGCTCATCAATTAAATATTTCAATATTTACTAAAGCAAAATATCTTCTTTTCTCATGCAAATCCCTTCTTCTTGTTTTAAATCACTTAACTGATTGCTTTATTCTTTTAATTGATTTATCTCTTCAGTTAACTCATTCTTCTATTCTTGATAACTCCTCTCATGCAAAAGCAAGCAAGACACATGTCTTCTTCTCATTCGTTGCACATTCCTCAACTTATCTCCTCCGTTGATTCTTCTGAATTATCTGGACCGTTGATCGATTTTCCTTGAAATCTATATAAACCCCCCTCATCTCCTTCATTAGCTCTCTCTCTTCGATCGTATTCTCAGGCATACTTAACAGAGCTTCGAGCATACACAACGCGTCGATTGAGCAACCTTACGATCATTTGACATTGATCTCTTGAGCACTACACTTGCTTGTTGCAGCTATGGCTTTGCAATTTCATTGAGCAATTCTACATTCAATCCAAAGGAAACAACACAAATTTCGGTAAAAGTCTTTATTGCATTGATTATTTGTCATGGCTTTTATTTAAATTCGTTTTCTTTATGTTATTGGATTTTTGGTTTTTATTAGTTTAGATTTAATCCATTTTTCCATATACACATTCTGGCACGCCCGGTGGGACCCATTGGTCCTGATTTAATATCAAATTTGTGGAATTTTTAGTTTGATTTCACAGGTTTTTTAATTCTTTTTTTGGAGAGATCTGAAAAAGGATTTTTAAAGGAAGCTTGCTGGGCAAAAACGGAGGTCATGGTTGCGTTCGGAAGGGTCGAGGGACGAAGAAAAATATAAAATTTGGCCCATTTCGGTGACGGCAAAAATCTGGTAAAATTTTTTGTTCTCGGGCACGCAACCCAAGGCAGTACAGTGATTACGCAGGTACAAAGGTCAAAAAAAAAATAAAAAAATAAAATAAAAAATAAAAAAAATAAAAATTTGCAAAAAGTTTTTTTGGTTTTCAAAAAAAAAAAAAGGGACAAAAATAAAAAAGCAACTCATAAATTTAAAAAAACAAAAAAAAAAAACAAAGGTCAAAACAAGCAAAGTGAAAAAAACAAAAAAAGGTACGTACCTGCACAGGTGTGACAGGTACCTTGTACCTTTTTGCAGGTACTCTTTCTTCCAACGTACCTCTTCCATTTTATATTCTTACATTTTTAATGAAAATGTATCTTTTTGAGAATATGAAAGCTTTTAAGTTAGTTTTTTTAAAATAAAATAAAATAAATCTATGGGAATAGATTTTATTTTATTTTTATTTTTTTAAGATTTTCTTTTAGCCCAGCAGCAGGTCACATCAGTGACCAGGAGCCAGTCACAGGGGGCTAAGACAGACCCCTCTTCAATGAGCTTTTTAAATGAATAGGCGATTTTCAAACCTCATTATCTTGGTCATACGGACACGTATTTCAGTGCTTTTTTTTTTGAAATAGGCTAGAATTTCGTGATCTACATCGTGGTGAAATTGGTTTTTTCTCAAGATTCTCTGATTTTTCACAAAATTGATTTTCTCACTGCTGTCTTTGTCTCGTCACAGTTTTTTGACTTTTCAAGCTTCATAACTTTCACAAACGGACTCGGATTCAGGTGATGTTTTTTTTGAAAGTTGGTATTTTTCTGTTCTCTACATAGTGGTAATATTTTTTCAAAGATTTTCTAAGATTTATTTTTTAAGACCACTCATTAGCCTATTCTCAATCTCTGACTTCAAGCACTTGCTAACTTTTGAGTTTGTGTGGACCTAATATCACTTGTTGTAGCTTCTTATTACTCATACAGAGAAAATAGGTGTTTTTAACATGTTCATGCAGGACGAGCATTGAAGACCTCTTGATCTATCTCACTAAGTCTTAGAAACACATTGCATGCTTAAAAGGATAATTGAACAAATCTTTTCTTGCAATCTAAGTCTTAGGAACATACTGCTTTTCTTAAGGGACAATGGACATGTATGGACAAACACCTCAATTTTCTAAGGGACAATGGACATGAATGCCAAACACTTCATTTCATAAGGGACAATTTACAACTACAACCGTGTGTGTGCCTAAATTAGTTGCACCTTATTTTTCTTATAACGGGACAATTGAACCATTGTTTGACGTGCTTGATTTTACATTTTTTGTACTTCCTTTAGAAGGGCCTGCTTTTGGATTGCGCTTCATCCAAAAGGGACGACCCTAAGCGGAGTTTTCCTTTGAACCGCTATATAAAAGGGATAAGGCGAAAGCCAAGTCCTAACCGACGTCAGCCTTACCTTGTGATGCCAAACTGAAAAGAGGTGTACTAGCCCTTTGTGGAAACGATTTTCACATTGAGCGAAGTGTTTGAAACTCTTAGTAGGATTGGTTAAAGCTTTTAGTAGCTTGTCGCATTGCTCGTAAGGCGTTGGTCCCTCAAAGTCACTAAGAACCAATTTAGATAGAGACTACCCGACCTACCTCCGACCAATCGATAAGTTTAGGGTAGATAAGCGTGACATTCTGGGTGCTGGGGGTGGAAGTTAAGGATACGGAGGATAGTGTAAAAATGGAGGATTCTGCGAATAGATTGGTCATGTGGAGGGAAGAGTCATCGGTGATATCCTCTGTAGATGTCGAATCGGCGGGAAACTTGTCAGCTACCTCGTCGAGGATATACTCGATGTCCAAGGCGCGTGGTACCTTCTTACCAAATCCTAATCCTTTCTTGTCTAGCTTCTTTGTTACCACAATGGGCTCCATAGTGCCTTGATTCTGTTTCCCAAGGCCACCTTTGCCTTTATAGCCCATGTTTTTCACTATCCTTAAGCCATTGCCATACTGCTTGACTGGTATCGTGACTGGTTCTTTCTCCTTGTAGAGCCAAGAAGAGATGTCCTCAATAGTTTCCTCTTCCAATAACCGTCCATGTTGGAATTGGGTTAGGAATGTTGGGGGAGGAATAGCTGCTTTTTTGGTAACTTTAGCAATGGGTGGTTTGCCGTAAGATTTTGGAGATAAAGGCATCCGCCCTACACAACAAGATTCAGAGATATCATAAGAGCCAAAGCCTATATCCCGAAAGCGAGCTGTGATTTTGGGGAGGGGTGTAGGTTCACTTGTAGAGGCTTGTGTGAGAGTTTCAGGGTCAACATAGAGAGGGGATTCAAGGGCTTTGTCATTTTTAGGCACTTGGTTGCAATTCTTATAGCTTCCTTGCAAGACACGGCAAAATTCAAAAGGATTAGGGTCTCCTGGGATGGTGATCTCCGTACCATTGTATGTGAACTTTAGGGACTGATGGTACGTGGAGGGAACAGCTTTCATTGCATGGATCCATGGGCGGCCAAGAATAATGTTGTAAGGAAGCTCAATATCAAGAACTTGACACCTGGTTTCAAGCATAACGGGGCCCAGCTGTATAGGCAAGTGAATAACACCTTCTGAACGGCATTCTGCATCATCATACCCCTTGATTGTAATACTATGATCAGTGTTGATGTGATCCTCAGAGTATCCCAATTGCTTTAGTAACTTTAAAGAACAGATGTTGAGACCAGCACCACCATCTATGAGTATACGTTTGATCTTGCGCTTATGGATGAGCACTTCAATATGGAGGGCATCGTTGTGACAAGGATCATGGGAGGGAAGGTCTTTCTCAGAGAAGACCACAGTGTAAGGTGAAGCAATATTACCCACTATAGCTTGGAAATCTGCGACAGCTATGTTGTTAGGAACGGACGACTCTTGGAGGGCTTTTTCTAGCACCACTCTATGTGCAGGTGATGACCGTAGAAGGTCCAAAATAGAGATCTGCGCTGGTGTTCTCCCTAGATGTTCGACAAGATTATAATCAGACTGAACCGGAAGTCTAGGTGTAGGTGTACGAATGGTGACATGACCTCGACGAGTAGTAACAGCACAATCCGTAGATTTGCCTTTGATGGTGAGGGTAGACACTCGACTCTCTTCAAAACGACCTATAATGGAATCGAAGGACGTGGAAGCGTGATTGATACCTTTACCTCTATCCTGAGGAGGAGGTGGACCGTGATGAGGGAATGGTTCCTTGTACATATCGAGATCCTTGTTCGTGTGTTGCGCTGGTGATTCATTCTCAAAAGTGATTTGATTAGCGTCGATGAGGTTTTGGATGAGGTGCTTAAGCTTCATGCAAGATGCAGTTCGATGACCTTTGCTCCTATGGAACTCATAATATTCATTGTCTCTGTAACGTGCAGTTTTGTAGACAGGTTCTCCATATGGGGGAGCATCAGGTAAGGTTATGAGCCCTTTCAGCAAAGCTTGCTGTAAGACCGATTCGATGGGCACTCCCAAAGGAGTAAATTGACGTCGCGGAGGGTAATCTTGTTGAGGCCGCTCTTGTTGTCGTTGCTGTTGGTTGGGATAAGGCTGCCTTTGTTGCTGCTATTGTTGAGGTGGAGCTAGACTTGGTTTGGAGAGTTGCAGCGGTGTTTGCAACGTTTGGACATGCTTAGTATCGACCACTCCATCATTGACCACATTTTTATTTTTATTCCAATATTTGGGTTTATCATTCGACTGTTGATGCGAATTGCTATCTTTCGTCTCCTTAAAGATTTTGACCACACCCTTAGCGATGAGGGCCTTCTCAATGTTGATACCCTTGTATGTGATTTCATCGAAGGTTGTAGCACTAAGAATTTGCAAATGGAAACCTAACTCTTGGTTGAGGTTCTGTACAAATATGCTAACAAGCTGTTTCTCTGGAATCTTGAAAGGCAATTTACTAGCCATTTGTCTCCATCGTTGGAGGAAAGAAATGAAGACCTCTTGATCTATCTCACTAAGTCTTAGAAACACATTGCATGTTTAAAAGGATAATTGAACAAATCTTTTCTTGCAATCTAAGTCTTAGGAACATACTGCTTTTCTTAAGGGACAATGGACATGTATGGACAAACACCTCAATTTTCTAAGGGACAATGGACATGAATGCCAAACACTTCATTTCATAAGGGACAATTTACAACTACAACCGTGTGTGTGCCTAAATTAGTTGCACCTTATTTTTCTTATAACGGGACAATTGAACCATTGTTTGACGTGCTTGATTTTACATTTTTTGTACTTCCTTTAGAAGGGCCTGCTTTTGGATTGCGCTTCATCCAAAAGGGACGACCCTAAGCGGAGTTTTCCTTTGAACCGCTATATAAAAGGGATAAGGCGAAAGCCAAGTCCTAACCGACGTCAGCCTTACCTTGTGATGCCAAACTGAAAAGAGGTGTACTAGCCCTTTGTGGAAACGATTTTCACATTGAGCGAAGTGTTTGAAACTCTTAGTAGGATTGGTTAAAGCTTTTAGTAGCTTGTCGCATTGCTCGTAAGGCGTTGGTCCCTCAAAGTCACTAAGAACCAATTTAGATAGAGACTACCCGACCTACCTCCGAACATTGCGGTAATCATCAGTGCAAGGGAAATCGATTTAAACCCTTAAGACACTCACCATTGGCTCCCTTGAGAAGAGATAGTATTCCCTCAGACATAAAGCTCTTGTGACCTACTTGAGCTTTCCAAGGGGAGGGTGAGATATCCCTACCTATCGTCTCTCGCAAAGATACTAAATATCCGACACCTTTATGGAATGATATTTTTATCGACGGAGTATTAAGCTGTGAGCTGATCTACTGCAATGAAACCTTGTCTCTAGGGATAAAAAGTGCTTGTTATTGATTGCAACTGTATTTGACCTGTGGAAACATTGGGCTTGTTTGGAGCCTTGAACATACACTATCTGTTGTGTCAGTCCTTATGCCTTTTTTGACCACTTGTTTGCTGTGTTTTCTCTTGCCAAACCAATCCAATCAGAAACAGAAAAATCTTGCCTTTGAAAAACATCCGACACTACTTCAGCGCCCCTGGTATTACAGCAGCTCGCCTTTGGTAATACAGTAGATCGCCTTTGGTCAAGCAGTAACCCGCCTCTGGCAAAACTCTACTTCAGCGCCCTCGGTATAACAGTAGCTCGCTTTTGGTCACTGTAGCTCGCCTTTGACATAGCAGTAACTCGCTATTGGTAGCTCAGTCCGTCACCTCTGGCCCATAGTAGCACGCTTTTGGTAGCACAGTCCTGCACCTCTGGTCAAACAGTATAGCGCCTTTGGTCCAGTACTTTGTGCATCAGAGTTTGTCCGTTTCTTCAAAGCATCTTACAGATTCCCAGCATTACATTGTGTCCTCAGTATATCCCATGGTCACCACTAGGCTACAGCAAACCATGAAGTCTAGGCAAGTTGTCCCTAAGAAGCACAAGTCACCCCCTCGCACACCACAATCAGGTCGTCTCAACGTTACTCCCAAAGTGACTCCTAGTACACCCGCGGCAAAACCAATCAGCTCTCCAAACATGCCGCACATAGATGAACCAAGCAATCCTCATGAGGATAGAACCCCTTTGCTAAATGCACCGCAGTATACTACAGGCTTGCCTCCGAATTTTGTCCCACAAGGTTATGTCATAGATCAACCCCCATCTCAAGAAGAGCGACACTTTGAAATAGGTCAATCCTCTCAAGAAGATGGGCAAGATCTTGATGAATTTATACAAGATCCTAGAGCTATAGCTGCCTTTGATAAAATCCTTAGCGAGAACCAGGATCATTTCTTTCTCTTGCTTGCAAAGCAAGGTGCCAAGTTACCTCCAGATTTTGATGTATCCACTCTCAAGGAGAGCAACAACACCCAAGAAACCATACAAGCGGTGCAAACCATGTCCACGGTCACTACGCCCTTACCTACTCAAGGCTCGCAGTATAGGAATCCCCTTTTTCAAAATCCAACAGAGGAGAGGTCCGTATCACCACTTTTGACTCCTATGGAGATCTATCAAAACCAACAAGAAACTCTCCAACGACAAGCAGAGTTAGCTAAGCAAGCCACCTTAGCTCGATCCAATGTGCAACCACCTCCTAAAGTGTCCATCCCAAGCGCAAGTGGAATCTTGGTTACCCCATCACGCGTAGGTTTCCCACCCAATTACCATCCGAGGAACACTTATGTAGCCATGCAACAAGGGTCTCAACATATGCCACCTACTATATCATCACACCTGCATGTCTCTCAACCAATTGGAGTCACGCAGCCCCAACCACAACATTCTTCTACTCTCATCCTCAAGCAACCCCAACCATCGCAAATCACTTCTACCTATGTTCCTCCACCACAACATCCTTCTACTCTCATCTTCAATCAACCCCCACCGTCGCAAAACACTTCTACGTATGTTCCTCCTCCACAACGTTCATCCACACTCAACTTCTTTCATACATTGCCTAGCCACTCGCAACATTCCCAACATCAGGTTTCCCAAAGCTATGTGCCACCATCACAACCTAATCAAACGCACTTTAGCTTTCCTCCCCCCAATACGTTTCTTCAACCATCGCAAAGCCAACATTCTTACCTAGCGCCACCTCCACCTCTACCTAATCAAGGCCTCCAATTCCAACCCAATCTGAACCAATCATACAATCCGTACAATCCCAATCAATCTTACGACCCTTACAATACCACTGCGCATGGCTCACACTATAATCTTCCATATGGGCAACACCAACCGCTTTTTGGACAACAGGAGATGTTACCAACCCCTCCCACGACTATGGAACTAAAGATTGCGGAGGTGCAACAACAGCTATCTGATCTTACGTTTGGCCACACCAAAAAGACCTTCTCTTTGGAGGAAGTGTGCCCTTATCCTTTTGATCGGTCATTACCAATGATCCCTTTTCCTCAAAATTTCACTATTCCAAAGTTCGATAAGTACAAAGGAAAAGGTGACCCAAAAGACCATCTTAGGGAATTCTATCTTGCTTGCTTCGAGGTCTCTCACAACGACACATATCTTATGCGTCTTTTTCCTCGCAGTCTTGGAGGACAAGCAATAGAATGGTTCTCACACTTACCTACGGGTATCAAGTCTTTCAACGAGCTAGCAGAAAAGTTTGCCACCCATTTTTCTTACAACGCAGAGCATGAGATTTCCATGACGGACCTATGCAACAATAAACAGAAAAATGGTGAGACTTTCATTTCTTTCCTCCAACGATGGAGACAAATGGCTAGTAAATTGCCTTTCAAGATTCCAGAGAAACAGCTTGTTAGCATATTTGTACAGAACCTCAACCAAGAGTTAGGTTTCCATTTGCAAATTCTTAGTGCTACAACCTTCGATGAAATCACATACAAGGGTATCAACATTGAGAAGGCCCTCATCGCTAAGGGTGTGGTCAAAATCTTTAAGGAGACGAAAGATAGCAATTCGCATCAACAGTCGAATGATAAACCCAAATATTGGAATAAAAACAAAAACGTGGTCAATGATGGAGTGGTCGATACTAAGCATGTCCAAACGTTGCAAACACCGCTGCAACTCTCCAAACCAAGTCTAGCTCCACCTCAACAACAGCAGCAACAAAGGCAGCCTTATCCCAACCAACAGCAACGACAACAAGAGCGGCCTCAACAAGATTACCCTCCGCGACGTCAATTTACTCCTTTGGGAGTGCCCATCGAATCGGTCTTACAGCAAGCTTTGCTGAAAGGGCTCATAACCTTACCTGATGCTCCCCCATATGGAGAACCTGTCTACAAAACTGCACGTTACAGAGACAATGAATATTATGAGTTCCATAGGAGCAAAGGTCATCGAACTGCATCTTGCATGAAGCTTAAGCACCTCATCCAAAACCTCATCGACGCTAATCAAATCACTTTTGAGAATGAATCACCAGCGCAACACACGAACAAGGATCTCGATATGTACAAGGAACCATTCCCTCATCACGGTCCACCTCCTCCTCAGGATAGAGGTAAAGGTATCAATCACGCTTCCACGTCCTTCGATTCCATTGTAGGTCGTTTTGAAGAGAGTTGAGTGTCTACCCTCACCATCAAAGGCAAATCTACGGATTGTGCTGTTACTACTCGTCGAGGTCATGTCACCATTCGTACACCTACACCTAGACTTCCGGTTCAGTCTGATTATAATCTTGTCGAACATCTAGGGAGAACACCAGCGCAGATCTCTATTTTGGACCTTCTACGGTCATCACCTGCACATAGAGTGGTGCTAGAAAAAGCCCTCCAAGAGTCGTCCGTTCCTAACAACATAGCTGTCGCAGATTTCCAAGCTATAGTGGGTAATATTGCTTCACCTTACACTGTGGTCTTCTCTGAGAAAGACCTTCCCTCCCATGATCCTTGTCACAACGATGCCCTCCATATTGAAGTGCTCATCCATAAGCGCAAGATCAAACGTATACTCATAGATGGTGGTGCTGGTCTCAACATCTGTTCTTTAAAGTTACTAAAGCAATTGGGATACTCTGAGGATCACATCAACACTGATCATAGTATTACAATCAAGGGGTATGATGATGCAGAATGCCGTTCAGAAGGTGTTATTCACTTGCCTATACAGCTGGGCCCCGTTATGCTTGAAACCAGGTGTCAAGTTCTTGATATTGAGCTTCCTTACAACATTATTCTTGGCCGCCCATGGATCCATGCAATGAAAGCTGTTCCCTCCACGTACCATCAGTCCCTAAAGTTCACATACAATGGTACGGAGATCACCATCCCAGGAGACCCTAATCCTTTTGAATTTTGCCGTGTCTTGCAAGGAAGCTATAAGAATTGCAACCAAGTGCCTAAAAATGACAAAGCCCTTGAATCCCCTCTCTATGTTGACCCTGAAACTCTCACACAAGCCTCTACAAGTGAACCTACACCCCTCCCCAAAATCACAGCTCGCTTTCGGGATATAGGCTTTGGCTCTTATGATATCTCTGAATCTTGTTGTGTAGGGCGGATGCCTTTATGTCCAAAATCTTACGGCAAACCACCCATTGCTAAAGTTACCAAAAAAGCAGCTATTCCTCCCCCAACATTCCTAACCCAATTCCAACATGGACGGTTATTGGAAGAGGAAACTATTGAGGACATCTCTTCTTGGCTCTACAAGGAGAAAGAACCAGTCACGATACCAGTCAAGTAGTATGGCAATGGCTTAAGGATAGTGAAAAACATGGGCTATAAAGGCAAAGGTGGCCTTGGGAAACAGAATCAAGGCACTATGGAGCCCATTGTGGTAACAAAGAAGCTAGACAAGAAAGGATTAGGATTTGGTAAGAAGGTACCACGCGCCTCGGACATCGAGTATATCCTCGACGAGGTAGCTGACAAGTTTCCCGCCGATTCGACATCTACAGAGGATATCACCGATGACTCTTCCCTCCACATGACCAATCTATTCACAGAATCCTCCATTTTTACACTATCCTCCGTATCCTTAACTTCCACCCCCAGCACCCAGAATGTCACGCTTGTCTACCCTGAACTTATCGATTGGGACCAACAAGGGGCCCCCGTTATAGATGTATTTCAGAATGACGAAGCTCTAGCTGAGTTCATGGGACTTCGGGAAGGTATCCCTCTAGGCGATCATAAAGCAGGTTTTGTAATGGAACTTGAGCCCATGGCTTACTTTGGTGAGAATGCCAAATCCTCTAGTCGCAAAAAGTGCAAATAAAGAACGATCTCTAGGTGAAAACCACACTGTGGCACCTCCTGATCGTAAAATAGTAAAAATAAAGGACGTATCCAAAGGTGAAAACCCAACTGTGGCACCTGAGGATGGAGGATTTGACCTTCCCTTACCTTCTAAGTATCAAGAGAAATCAGCTCTACTAGTGGAAGATTCTACAGAGATCAACCTAGGTACAGAACAGAATCCAAAGACAACATTTCTAGCAGCATCATTATCTGACACAGAGCACAGAAATCTTAACAACTTCTTCTTGCAACGAACCATCAACTTTGCATGGACCTATGCAGATATGCCAGGGCTAGACCCTAAGCTGGTAGTTCATTATCTCACAGTTGATCCCAAGGTGAAACCAGTCAAGCAGAAATTGAGAAAAATGCACCCACAGATAGCTCTCTTGGTGAAGGTGGAAGTACAAAAGCTATTAGACGCAAAGTTCATACGACCTATTGACTATTCAGATTGGGTCTCAAACATTGTACCTGTGTCTAAGCCTAATGGGCGCATCCGCATGTGTAATGATTTCAGAGATCTCAATAAGGCATGTCCTAAAGACGACTTTCCACTACCAAACATTGACATTATAGTGGACTTGACAGCAGGTCACGAGATGCTTTCTCTCATGGACGGATTCTCGGGTTATAATCAGATAAGGATAGCTGAAGAAGACCAACATAAAACAACCTTTACTTGTCCTTGGGGCAATTATTGTTGGTGCGTCATGCCGTTTGGTCTCAAGAATGCAGGAGCAACCTATCAGCGAGCTATGACAGTGATCTTCCACGACCTCTTTCATCACATTATGGAAGACTATGTTGATGATATATTGGCTAAATCTTCTAAAGCGGATCACATACAGGTCCTAGGACAGATCTTTGACAGGCTGGAAAAATACCAAGTAAGACTCAATCCAAAGAAGTGTGTATTCGGTGTCACATCAGGGAAACTATTGGGATACACCGTATCTCGTAGAGGCATCGAAGTAGATCCAGCAAAAGTAAAGGCTATAGTGGAGATGCCTCCACCAAAGAACCTAAAAGCATTAAGGAGCCTCTAAGGAAGGTTGCAGTCCATTCGACGTTTCATCTCACAGCTAGCAGATAAATGTCAACCCTTTCAACACTTGCTCCGAAAGGATGTCTCATTTCGATGGGACAACAAGTGTCAAGTAGCGTTTGATCAACTTAAAGAGTATCTAGCTACACCTCCTGTATTGGTTTCACCAGTTGCGGACAAACCCTTGATATTGTACATCTCCACTACAAATTCAGCCCTAGGGGCTCTGCTAGCACAGAATGATGACACAGGAAAGGAGCATGCAATATATTACATTAGTAGAACCTTGGTGGGATATGAGCTCAATTATTCACCAATGGAAAGGGCTTGTTTAGCAGTAGTGTTCGCCTCCCAAAAATTACGACATTACATGCTGAACCAACACACAAATCTGATAGCCAAGATTGATCCCTTGAAATATCTATTAGCAAAAGCAGCTCTCACAGGCAGACTAGCTAAGTGGGTCATGATCCTTAGTGAGTTCGACATTGAGTACACAGATCGTAAGGCAATTAAAGGACAAGCCCTCGCGGATCAACTAGCAGAAGCACCTATGAAAGATACACATCCTATGGTCGCAGACTTTCCTGATGAGAATCTATTCACTCTTGCTAACTCCATAATGTGGAAGTTATACTTTGACGGCTCTTACACACAGCATGGCTCAGGAGCTGGCATCTTATTTGTTACACCTCAGAATGACTACATTCCAAAGTCATATCGGCTCGCATTCCCTTGCACCAACAACATAGCCGAGTATGAAGCACTCCTCATAGGTCTCAATACAGCAGTTCAATGGGACATCACAGAATTACAAGTATATGGAGACTCACAGCTAGTCATTCGCCAAGTCACAGATGAATACCAAACAAAGGATGAAAAGTTGGTCCCCTACAAACAACTAGTGGATGCCTACAAACCACATTTTTCTAGCATCACATTTGAGCAAATTCCAAGAGAACATAATAAAGCTGCGGATTCTATGGCTTCTGTAGGGTCATTGATTGATATGCCTGCAAATACACAGAAGTGTGAATTCTTGATCGAGCAATTGTTGATACCAGCCGTCGATGTTCCTGTTACTGAAGTCATCTGCGAACTTGTTGGTCCCAATTCCCCATGGTACGAAGATATCTATGAATACCTCAAGAACAAAACCTTTCCCCCTGACCTATCATCCACTCAACGTAAAACCTTTATCCGTCGATCCTCTCGTTACATCATTCTGGGTGATACACTATATCGCCGGAGTCTCGATGGTATCCTCTTACGATGTCTTAACGCGGAGGAAGCTGAAGTTACCTTACGAGACATACACGAAGGTGTCTGTGGCGCACATTCTACCGGTCCTAATCTTGCTAAGAAGATACTCAGAACAGGTTATTACTGGCCTACAATAGAGCAAGATGCTGCACAGTTTGCTAAGAAGTGTCTACAATGTCAGCAACATGGAGATTTGATTCATGCACCTGCTCATGAGTTACAACCTGTGACAACTCCATGGCCTTTTTCTCAATGGGGTCTCGACCTCGTAGGACAAATCCACCCTTCCTCCTCCAATGGCCACAAGTTTATCATTACCGCTACTGAGTATTTCACGAAGTGGGTGGAAGCCATTCCTATGACCTATATCACCGGTAAACAAATAGCCAAGTTTATCCTAAACTACCTCATATGCCGGTATGGTATTCCCCAAGCCATTGTCACCGATAATGGGAGACCATTCGAGAACCAAGATGTCCGTGCCTTATGCATACAGTACAATATCCAACATCGCTTTTCAACTCCCTACTATCCGCAGAGTAACGGCCAAGCTGAGGCTTCCAATAAGACCATTCTCAAAATCCTCAAGAAAACGGTCAATGAAGCTGGTCGTGATTGGCACTTGCAACTCAATCCTGCCCTATGGGCCTACCGCACTAGTATCAGAACACCAACTGGTGCCACACCATATGCCTTGGTCTTTGGTTCTGAAGCCATCCTACCTATAGAGGTCGAGATCCCATCACTCAGAGTATCCATGCAGGACCTGATCGGCGGAGATGAGTATCGCACTTCCAGATTAGCTGAGCTTGAACTACTAGATGAGAGGCGTCTTGCCGCACTTAATCATCTCCATGTCTATCAAAACCGCCTCCGGCGTAATTACAACAAAAAGATCAAAGAAAGACGGTTTCAAGTTGGTGATCTTGTACTTAAGGAGAATCAGAGAAATCAAGCAGATCGAGAGAAGAAGGGCAAGTTTGAGCCTAACTGGTTAGGTCCCTTCATTGTCACAGCAGCATATGGATCGGGAGCTTATACTTTAGCTACACCTGACGGCATTCCTCTAGATGAGCCACTTAACAGTGTCCATCTCAAGAAGTTCTATGCCTGATCCTCAGAGTATTCCCACAAAAAATCAAAAAAGTCAAAAAAATCAAAAAAAATCAAAAATCAAAAATCAAAAAAATCAAAAATACAAAAATACAAAAAAATCCATCCTCTGGTGAAAACCTGGCAAACAGGCGCCTTGGATAAGTACCATAGTAAAAACCTGGCAAACAGGCGCTATGCGTAGAGTCAGCATCCATCGTCTATCGAGTCCTGTCCACTCCTTGTCCAGTTCGCAACCTGATTCATCCATCCACCCATAATAAAACCATTGACTTTGTTTGCATTTCCATCTCCCTACCTAGTATAGCTTGGAAATTTGTCAGTGTCCCTCATCATCATCCCATGTCTTGATCTGTGTCTATAGTTAACACTGTCTTGTCCTAGGTCAAGTCTTTCTGCGTCTTCGTCGGCGGTCACCCCTACAATTTCCTCTACCAGAATGGGGGCAACCCTTTCCTTAGCTTCAGTCTAGGATTGGTTCCTTGTTCGTGGTTCGCAACGCATACTTCAATCTTGTCTCATTTCCACAGGTAACACCCTTTAACGGACACAGAGTTCCTACGATAAGGCTGTTATCTTCTCAACACTTGTTCTACATCATCACCTCCCCCAGAACTACATATTATCTTTTCAATCTTAAGGTACCTTGATCCCATGGATATGGGTATGTAGGCAGTCTGGAATACGAAGGACGTTTCCAGTACTCAGGTACATAAGATCACCTCTTCTCTGCTCTTTTCTCACATCATCACACTAACCAGAACTACATATCATCTCTTCTCAATCTTAAGGTACCTTGATCCCATGGATATGGGTATGTAGGTAGTCTGGAATACGAAGGAAGTATCCAGTACTCAGGTACATAAGATCTCCCTCCTTTCACCTTGACCCATTCATCACTCTATCCAGAACTACATATTTATCACGTTCATCTTCCATCGTAAGTGTGCCTTGATCCCGTGGATACAGGGTATGTAGGCAGTCTGGAATACGAAGGATGTATCCAGTACTCAGGCACAGACGATCCACCATTCTCCACCCGTTTCAATCCATTACCACTGTCACCCTTCTAGTCTTCCGTTTGTCAAAATCCATTTGCCTCGACTTGACTAACTCAAGCAGCAAGCTAGCACATCCTTTCAAAGCAAAAGTCCTTAACAAACTTGAAGCCAAGAGGCCTACTTCCAGAGTCATCTACTGTCCTGCATACCGATTGCCAACATCAGCTAAGTACCGCTTAACCAAGCCCTAGATCCACAAGCTTGTCTTCTTCGAAGTGTTCCATTGTCGAGAGCAACACACGCGTCTTCTGCAACATGTGGCATTTCCTGCAGCAAGATATTGTCTTTTTAGGTAGATAGCACCCTTTAACGGACACAGAGTTCCTACGGTAAGGCTGTTATCTTTCCTATCCAATCTATCCTGAGCAACCTCTTTGGCAAGAGAATATGTTGGCTGTATGTTTACTTTGTAAGTCAGTCAATTTGTGTTATGGTTTATCTTTTGTTCCTTTTCCAATACCTATTCAAGACTACCTTGATTTATCTATAATCTTGGTATGTTGTGATGCAGTACGGATTGGGGGCATAGTCATTGCTTTCGTGTGCTGTGTTTGAGGAATGATCTTTAGTATCTTTCTTAGCATTCTATTTATCTTGTGTGTGTTAGGACCTAGCATCTTACATATTAATAATTCTTCTTGCATTTACATGTATTGAAGTTTATTTTATGTTCAAGACTATGGCTCATTCACATGTTCCAACAAGGTTATATTATGCCTAAGGGGATCTAAGTTCAAACCACTTGCTTGCAGAGTCAACGTCCATGCACTCAGATATTACTGCACCTTGGTCTTTTATACCTTGGTGGCGAACTATCCACGTGCTATATCAAAAATAAGGATTGCTCTTTATAAACAAATGTGAAACCATTGCAACAAGCTCATCCATTTACACCATCCATTCATCCATGGCCTTATATAGTTTTCCAACAATAATCGATCAACAGTCTTTTCTATCATGTTCTCTTCTATCTCCACTTTCTTCTATCTATCATCAACCCAACCTTATTTGTCTCCAACAAATCTTCTAGTCGAGCGTCAACACAGTTCTTCTATCACTTCCATGTCTTTCCTCTCGAGGGGGCACCCTACACTAACTATGCTGGGGCAACCACCTACACTGGGGCATCAAAAAATTGTATTACATCTTCAACAATCATTTTCTTTGACGCAACGCTACATGCTGCATTGCATCAAAGAGGGGCAAAATGTAGACACCCTAAAATGACCAACTTGTCATGCTACTTGCATTTCATAATCTGTCTAATCACCTGCGTTGCAAACGTTAATTAAATAATCTAATTATTTAATTAATTATCATCAAATTCTTCTAAATCTCCTAAATTCAACATTAATTAAATAAATCCTCGTTATTTAATTAATTAAATTAAATTCCTCTATATTCTTCCACAATTAAATAATTTTTAATTATTTAATTAAATCATTGTCACCTTCCAAAATTCACATCTACATTAATTAAATATATCCAATTATTTAATTAATTCAACAAATTCCCTCTTATCTAAAATTAAATAATTCTTAAATTATTTAATTAAATCAAAAATTATTCTTCCAAAATCATGCACAACAATTAAATAAATTTATTTATTTAATTTGCTTTTAAATCTTCTAAATTAAATAATTCTAATTATTTAATTATTTCTTCCAAAATATCTTCTCTAAATTTAAATAGATCAATTATTTATTTAAATTGCTTTTTCTTCTAATTTGAGTTATCTCTAATATAACTCAAGCTTTCTTGCTCATCAATTAAATATTTCAATATTTAATAAAGCAAAATATCTTCTTTTCTCATGCAAATCCCTTCTTCTTGTTTTAAATCACTTAACTGATTGCTTTATTCTTTTAATTGATTTATCTCTTCAGTTAACTCATTCTTCTATTCTTGATAACTCCTCTCATGCAAAAGCAAGCAAGACACGTCTTCTTCTCATTCGTTGCACATTCCTCAACTTATCTCCTCCGTTGATTCTTCTGAATTATCTGGACCGTTGATCGATTTTCCTTGAAATCTATATAAACCCCCCTCATCTCCTTCATTAGCTCTCTCTCTTCGATTGTATTTTCAGGCACACTTAACAGAGCTTCGAGCATACACTACGCGTTGATTGAGCACTATAACGATCTTTTGACATTGATCTCTTGAGCACTACACTTGCTTGTTGCAGCTATGGCTTTGCAATTTCATTGAGCAATTCTACATTCAATCCAAAGGAAACAACACAGATTTCGGTAAAAGTCTTTATTGCATTGATTATTCGTCATAGCTTTTATTTAAATTCGTTTTCTTTATGTTATTGGGTTCTTTGGTTTTATTTAGTTTAGATAGATCGATTTTCCATATACACAACTCCAAACCGTTTGACCGTGCCAAAATTAAATGCATTCTTACAAAATGCATCAGTGGCGTTCAACATAACCTTGCAAGAAGCCATATTTTTCATTCTACACCTCATGGGGTCAAATGGACCATGTCAACACATCTGAGTGGGTGGGTGAATGCTATAGAAGGTCTCGTTTCATACTGATGCAGGAGCATCCAGTGGTGTAAGGGCAATCTTGCATCACCCAAAAAGAAGTTAATTTAAAATCATTGTAGTTGTTTTCTTTTCTTTCCATAATTAGTGTTTCTGGTTCCATAATATCCAGAATAATAATGTAGGACTTTCAATTTTTCCAAAACTACTAAAAATAGTGACCTGCCTATTTTGGAAAGTGTACCTGCTATTTTTAGAAAGTTTGCATTTGGGCACGTAATGAAGCAAAAACTTCTAGAAAGTTACATAACGGAAATATAAGACCTTTGGCAAAGGAATCAAGCAAAGATCATTTGTGAGCTGAAAGATATTAAAGTTTTTGTTTTCTGAAAGCCCCTGAAAGTTTTTGGAACAAGATATGAGGCACTAAAACTTCCCATAACATCTCAAAAAGTTGACAGAAATCTGTTTACAGATTTCTAACATGATAGTTCACATCGCGAGCTTTCTGGCGCTTAAAACGGTTCGTCAATCGGACACCCGGATCAAAAGTTATGCTTCCCGGAAGTTGACCTACTTTTGGAGGGAGTTGCAAATTTCAAAATTTAGCTGGAGGCCGCCAAAAAGTGCTATTTATGACTATTTTAGGAACCCTGAGCAGTAGTAGAGTTAAGGGGGCCAGTGTAGAGTCAAGAATAGGTGGGAAAATAGAAACCCTAGTTGATTTGGGGTTACAGAAGGCTGAAGATTCTAGAGTCTTGAGGTTGGGAAAGCTGTAGTGTGTTGCAGCCAGTAGAGGATTCATCCTCTTATTGTAATTGAGCTTTTGTGATGTAATGAGTTGCCCAATTCAATAAAATAAAGTTCTATTTGTTGTGTTCAATATCTGTTATTGTGTGTTTTGTGACTTACCCCCTTCATCAAGTGGTATCAGAGTGAGGGTTCCTGAGTGTGTAGACAGATCGCCGACCATGAGGCAGTTTGCACCAGGACCTGAGGTTGTGGGTTTGCTACGAAGACCAAGATGCCTCCACAAAGAAATCATGTTGGGAGGAATGCTTTGATGGAAGAGGGTTTTAGAGCCCTACAAAGGCAAATCAATGCATTGCAAGAGGAGCTACGAAGAGGGTTTGAGCCGAGGACAAGAGAAGAAAGTGAAGATGAAGTTGAAGAAGAGCTATCTGAGGAAGAACAAGAAGTTGCCGAAGATGCTGCTGAAGTAAGGTTGTTGAGGGTCATTTCGAAGATCGGAAAGAGGCCCAGGATCGAAGTTTCTACATATTCTGGAGATTTGAATCCAGAACAGGTTATTGATTGGATCAATGACATGGAGGAGTATTTTGAGTCTGAAGATGTGGAGGACCCAGATTGGGTTAAGTTTGCAAAAACAAAGTTGAAGGGCCACGCCAATATTTGGTGGAAGGAGGTCCAATTAGAGAGGAATAAAAGAGGAAAAGCAAAGATTACCAGATGGGATCGGATGGTGGAGAAATTGAAGAAGCAGTTCATTCCTGTGGACTATGAGATGGAGTTGCTGAAGAAGCTGCAAGGACCAAAGCAAGGTAACAAGTCTGTTAAGGAGTATACAAAAGAGTTTTATAAAATTACTATTAGGACAGGCCATGCAGAGTCCAACAAGGAGAAGGTAGCCCGTTACATTAATGGGTTGAGGTCGAGTATTCAAGAGGAGTTGAGCCTAGTCAGAATGACCACCATAGAAGATGCGTACCAATTTTCCCTGAAGGTGGAAGAGAAGCTGAACAAAAGATTTGATAGCAAGCAAAGGGGAAGAGGTCAAGGTGGAAGGACTGGTGGAAGACCCTATGGAGGCCGTAATGAAGATCAAAAGAAAAGTGAAGAAGTAGGCACCAGTCGAAATCAAAGAGGGGATAATACCTACCGCCCTTGTGACCAAAACAATGGTGAGCAAAGAGGAAGAGGAAGAGGCAGACCTGGCCAAGGACCTGGAAGAGGAGGTTTCAGAGGAACCTGTTTCCAATGTGGAGAAGAAGGGCATCAAGCATATGAGTGTCTACAACATCAAGGAAGGACAAATAGAAGACCTGAAGGTAATGCACGAGTTGCACATGTAGATGAAGATGCACATTCTGAGCATTCTGAAGATGCTGAAAGGGGAGAAACTCTAGTTGTCAGAAGGACCTTGCTGAATGAGGAGAAAGAACCCAATCAGAGGAAGAGTTTATTCCGCACAAGGTGCAAATGTGAGGATAAGTGTTGTGATATTATTATTGATAGTGGAAGCACTGATAATCTTGTTTCAGAGGATATGGTTGACAAGTTGAAGTTAACAAGAAGAAAGCATCTGCATCCATATCGGATTGCATGGTTGCAGAAGGACCATAGAGCTTTGGTCAATGAACAGTGTTTAGTGAAGTTCAAGATTGGTGACTACCATGATGAGGTGATGTGTGATATCATACCGATGGATGCATGTCATGTGCTATTGGAGAGGCCGTGGCAGTATGATAGGAGCGTTGTCCATGATGGCCGTGCAAACACATATTCCCTAACAAAGGATGGAGTTCGTCATAAGTTGAAGCCCTTGAAGGAGGTGGAAGAAAAGGTATGTAGTACTACCAGAATTTGTTTGGTAGATGGTAGGAAATTTTTGGAGGGTATGAAGCATGAGCGTCATTGCTTTGCATTGATTCCTAAGATTAGTCAAGAGAAATGTGAAGATGTACCAGCACAAGTTTCAGATATGTTGGAAGAGTTCCAGGACATTATCTCTGATAATGTACCAGAAGGTTTACCACCAGTAAGGAAGATAAGTCATCAAATGGATTTGATACCAGGAGCCAATTTGCCAAACAAGGCAGCCCACAGAATGACCCCTGCAGAGAATGAAGAGTTGAACAGACAAGTTCAGGAGTTGTTGAGGAAGGGACTGATAAGGGAGAGCCTAAGTCCATGTGCGGTACCTGCAATACTAGCACCAAAGAAAGATGGAGAATGGAGGGTGTACAGACTCTCGAGCCATCAATAAGATAACGATCAAGTATAGATTTCCATTGCCAAGAATGGATGACATCATGGATTGTTTGAGTGGAGCCAAGTACTTCACGAAAATTGACCTAAAGAGTGGGTATCACCAAATCCGTATCAGAGAAGGGGATGAATGGAAGACAACCTTCAAGACAAAGGAAGGTTTGTATGAGTGGTTAGTCATGCCATTTGGGCTAACCAATGCACCGAGCACATTCATGCGGCTCATGAACAAGGTACTGAAAGAATTTTTGGGAAGTTTTGTTATTGTTTATTTGGATGATATTTTGATTTTTAGTAAGACTTGGGATGAACATTTGATGCATATCAGAAGAGTTCTAGAGAAGCTAAGGGAGGAGAAGTTGTTGATTCATCTGAAGAAATGCAGTTTTGCAAAGAAGGAGTTGGTATACCTGGGATTTGTTGTCTCGGAGGAAGGTCTTAAGATGGACCCAGAAAAAGTAAGGGCTATCATTGAGTGGCCTACGCCAAGGAGTGCAACGGAGGTAAGATCTTTTCATGGTTTGGCAAGTTTTTACAGAAAGTTTATCAGGAATTTCAGTAGCATTTGTGCACCCCTAACTGAGACAATGAGAGGGGATAGAAAAGAGTTTAGATGGACTAAAGGAGCAGACAAGAGCTTTGATACATTGAAGCAGAAAGTTGTAGAACAATCTGTTTTGGCACTTCCAGATTTCAATAAGGTATTTCAGGTAAATTGTGATGCTAGTGGTAGTGGTATAGGAGCTTTTTTGAGCCAAGAAGGTAAGCCCATTGCCTATTTTAGTGAGAAGCTTAATGATGCCAAGAAAAAGTATTCTGTTTATGATCAGGAATTTTATGCAATAGTTCAGGCTTTGAAGAAATAGAGACATTATTTGTTGCCAAAAGAGTTTGTTTTATATACTAATCAACAAGCTTTGCAGTATATTAATAGTCAAGGGAAGTTGAACCAAAGGCACTTAAAATGGGTTGAGTTTTTGCAGAGTTATACATTTGTTTTGAAGCATAGGAGTGGGAAGTCCAACAGAGTTGCAGATGCCTTGAGTAGAAGGCAAAATTTGTTGACAGAAATGAAGCTAGAGGTTGTTGGGTTCGATGAGCTCAAAAGTTTGTACCGTGAAGATCTAGATTTTGCAGAGGCTTGGAAAGCTTGTCTGGAGCCTGTTACTTTGGATAGGACAAAATGGTTGGATTTCATAATCCAAGACGGCATGATGTTTAGAGGAAGCCAGTTGTGCATTCTGAGGAGTTCCATGAGAGAGAATCTGATTAAAGAGAAGCATAGTGGAGGACTGTTTGGACACTCTGGTCGAGATAAGACCATTTCTATTGTTGGTGAAAATTATTATTGGCCACAATTGCAATAGGATGTGAGGAAGTTTGTGCAAAGTTGCAGAGTATGTATGTCAGATGGCAAAAGGAACAAGTCAAAATACAGGGTGTATCAACCATTACCTGTACCAGAGAAGCCATGGGATGATATTAGTATGGATTTTGTTCTTGGTTTACCAAGGACACAGAGAGGGCATGATTCTGTTTTTGTGGTAGTGGACAGATTCTCAAAGATGGCACATTTTATTCCTTGTAAGAAGACTAATGATGATGTTCATATTGCAGAGTTATTTTTCAAGGAAGTGGTGAGACTATATGGTCTACCAAAGAGCATAGTTTCAGATCGAGATACCAGGTTTGTTGGTTATTTCTGGAGGACATTATGGAAGAAGTTGAAGACAGATTTGAAGTTTAGTTCTGCACACCATCCACAGACTAATGGACAAACTGAAGTGGTGAATAGGAGTTTGGGTAACCTGCTACGATGCTTAGTAGGAGATAAGCCCAAGGGATGGGATTTGATTTTACCACAGGCAGAATTTGCTTACAACAATTCTGTCAATAGGAGTACTGGTAAATCACCATTCTAGATTGTATATGGCAATAGCCCAAGAAATGCTTCTGAGTTAAGGAAGCTGGACAATGGAGAAAAGACAAGTGCTGAAGCTGAAGACTTTGCAGAACATCTGAAGAATTTGCATGAAGAGGTGAGAAAGCACATTAATAAAATGAATACTCAGTACAAGGCTAAGGCAGATCAGAAGAGGAGATATAAAGAATTCTAGGTAGGAGATGAAGTCATGGTTCACTTGAGAAAAGAAAGGTTCCCAATTGTAACATACAATAAGTTGAAAATAAAGAAATTTGGACCATGCAGAATCCTGAAGAAGCATGATTCAGGAAATGCATATAAGGTAGAGCTGCCGAGTGGGATCAATATTTCTCCTATTTTCAACATTGTTGATTTATCAGAATATCATGAAGGTGGTACAGAGGATAGACCAACAGAAGTATTGTGGAGTATTCTGGCATCTACTTCAATGGAGGAGATAGAAGAGATCTTGGATAGCCGTGTGGGAAGAAATACTCGGAACAAGCAATATGAAGAATATCTGGTAAAATGGAAAGGAAGGCCTGTTGAAGATTCTTCTTGGTTGTCTAAGGTAGAGGTTGACCGTTTGGGTTTTCCTCACACAAACATCTGAGACGTGACAGGGTCACTTCTCAAATTACTCTGGGTGTCTGATGCAGGAGCATCCAGTGGTGTAAGGGCAATCTTGCATCACCCAAAAAGAAGTTAATTCAAAATCATTGTAGTTGTTTTCATTTCTTTCCATAATTAGTGTTTCTGGTTCCATAATATCCAGAATAATAATGTAGGACTTTCAGTTTTTCCAAAACTGCTAAAAATAGCGACCTGCCTATTTTGGAAAGTGTACCTGCTATTTTTAGAAAGTTTGCATTTGGGCACGTAATGAAGCAAAAACTTCCATAAAGTTACATAACAGAAATATAAGACCTTTGGCGAAGGAATCAGGCAAAGATCATTTGTGAGCTGAAAGATATTAAAGTTTTTATTTTCTGAAAAGCCCTTGAAAATTTTTGGAACGAGATATGAGGCACTAAAACTTCCCATAACGTCTCAAAAAGTTGACAGAAATTTGTTTATGGATTTTCGGCGTGATAGTTCACATCGCGAGCTTTCCGGCGCTTAAAACGGTTCGTCAATCGGACACCCGGATCAAAAGTTATGCTTCCCGGAAGTTGACCTACTTTTGGAAGGAGTTGCAAATTTCAAAATTTAGCTGGAGGCTGCCAAAAAGTGCTATTTATGACTATTTTAGGAACCCTGAGCAGTAGTAGAGTTAAGGGGGCCAGTGTAGAGTCAAGAATAGGTGGGAAAATAGAAACCCTAGCTGATTTGGGGTTACAGAAGGTTGAAGATTCTAGAGTCTTGAGGTTGGGAAAGCTGTAATGTGTTGCAGCCAGTAGAGGATTCATCCTCTTATTGTAATTGAGCTTTTGTGATGTAATGAGTTGCCCAGTTCAATAAAAGAAAGTTCTATTTGTTGTGTTCAATATTTGTTATTGTGTGTTTTGTGACTTACCCCCTTCATCACATACCCCAAGTATCTCAGTCATTCCAGACTACTGGCTTTCGACAAAGTCACTTAAGATCCCTAAGAGCAAAAAATTGCCAAACTTTGACAGAGTAGTTCTCGAAATCCGTGGCACCTGGGAATGTTCTATTGTGACCTATAGGTGCACATGGGATTCTTTCACAATAACCTCTCTTAGTTTTTGTCAACTCCAAACCGTTTGACCATGTCAAAATTAAATGCATTCTTGCAAAATGCATCAGTGACGTTCAACATAACCTTGCCAGGAGCCATATTTTTGTTCTACACCTTATGGAGCTGAACTGATTACACCAACATGTCTAGGTGAGTGGGTGAATTCTAGGGGAGGTCTCCTTTCATACCCCAAGTGTCCCAACCATTCCGGACTATAGGCTTTCGGCAAAGTGATTCACTAAAAGCTTGTAGTATGAAATGACTAAGACACTTGGGGTACGAAACGAGACCTCCCCTAGCATTCACCCACCCACCTAGATGTGTTGGCATAGTTAATTCAACCCCACATGCCCAAAACAAAAAATATGGCTTCTGGCAAGGTTATGTTGAACACCACTAATGCATTTTGCAAGAATGCATTTAATTTTGGCATAGTCAAACGGTTTGGAATTGACAAAAACTGAGAGAGGTTATTGTGGATGCACCCCACGTGCACCTGTAGGTCCAAACAGAACACTCCCAGGTGCCACAAATTCTAAGAACTTTTGCTCTTAGGGATCTTAAGTGACTTTATCAGAAGCAAGTAGTCTGAAACGACCAGGACACTTGGGGTACGAAAAGAGACCTCCTATAGCATTCACCCACCCACCCAAATTTTTTGGCATGGTGGGTTCAGCCCCACGAGGCACATAATGAAAAATGCGGCTTCTGGCAAGGTTATGTTAAACACCACTTATGCATTTTACAAGAATGCATTTAATTTCGGTACGGTCAAATGGTTTGAAGTTGACAAAAACCAAGAGAGGTTATTTTGTACACACCCCACATGCACCTATAGATCCAAATGGAGCATTCCCAGGTGCCATGAATTTTGAGAACTACTCCATCAAAGTTTGGCATTTTTTTGCTCTTAGGGATTTAAGTGACTTCATCGGAATCCTGTAGTCTGAAATAACTGGGACACTTGGGTTACGAAACGAGACCTCCCCTAGTATTCACCTACCCCCTTGGATATATTGGCATAGTCAGTTTAGCCCCACGAGACATGAAATGCAAAATTTCACTCCTAGCACCTTTCCACTGCATGAAACTGAAGTATTTTGAAACATTGTGTTCCTTGCCACCATAGATAAATGAAATTGATTTAAAAAACAACTGAGGTAGGTATTTTTAGGTGGACCTAGCATCCACCTATACATGCAAAGAAGACATCTATAGGTGTCATAGTTTGACAGAACAACCAGTCCAAAGTTTGACACCTTTTTTTGTTTTAGGGCTCTTAAGAGAATGTCTCTGTCTTATGTAGCCAATAATGACCAGGAGGCTTTCCCACTAAAAAGACACCTCCCCTAGCATTCACCCACCCACCTTGATGTGTTGGCGTAGTCGGTTTGGCCCCACAAGGTACTAAATGCAAAATTTCACTCCTAGCAACTTTCTAGTACATCAAACTGAACTAAAAGATATGTTGTAATATTCATTTTTAGGTCTTTCCTCTACTCTCCTTAGGTTGATATGGTGTTCTCACTTGATCCAATGTGTTCTAGGGCATTAATAAAAGGTGTTCTCCAATTTATGCATTGTTCTTGCAATTCAACACTCAACACTAGATACAAAGGCATGTGAATTGTTTGACAAGACACCTCAAAGAGATCCCATCTCATGGAATGCATAAAGGATCTTTGGAACAGGGTACATGGACATCCATCAAAGCATAAAGGATATGGGAATTTTGTCAGATGTTGTAGTTGCAACTTCCCTAGTAGATATGAATGCAAAGTGTGGAAGCATAGACAAGGCATGTGAATTGTTTGACATGATGCCTCAAAGAAATGTCGTCTCATGGAATGCAATGATTACAAGATATGCATAAAATGGATTTTTTGATAAGGCTTTAGAAACTTTCAAGAAAATGCAATTGGCCAGTGTAAAGCAAATGTAGAAAGGTGAAATGAGAATATGAAAAGCATCCAGAAACTATATAGAAGGTGAAATAAGGATATACGAATCATGCCAAACATGTCTCTCTCCCTGTGTCTCTCTCTTTTCCTCTCTTCCTTGTTATGCTCTTTCCGTAACTCATATAGAATGTGAAATGAGGGTATGCTAGACATATAGAAGGTGAAATAAGGATATAATGTCAAACATATCATCTCCCTCTTAGTCTTTCTCTAAGTCTCTCCCTAACTAAACATATATCTAAGATGAGATGAAAATATAAAATGATGTCAAACATATAGAAGGTGAAATGAGGATATGTTTAACATGTAAGATGAGAAATTATCTATGATTATAATATCAAATCTAGTAGATTCTATATCAAATCTATTAGTTTCAATATCATGATTGTTATGAGATGTATACAAAAAGAAGAGTACAACAAATATATTAACTAACACTTAGCATCCATGTAATAATTTAGCATAAACAAATTATATTTCCTTATATGATTCAAACTATGAATTGTTAGATTCATTTAAAATAAACTTATAAAGGCCTAAATGATAAATCTTATGATTGGATGCACCTTTCCTTGCACCCACCATTCTCTTTTAACAAAAATATTATATTTTATGTTTCATATTCCATGTTTTTCTTAACACAAAAGTGTAAAATTTAACTAATAATATATACAAAAACTAATTATATGAAAACCATATCATAAGTGTTTCTCAATATACCAAAAGGTACTGGAGTCCAAAATCCATGAACAAGAGTCCCATTTACAAGCATGCGGTCATGGGACAAGTTCGTTTTCCACTTCACCTTGTCTCCTTATGAGAAGGGGTGACAAAGCTAAGCTAAACATGATGATGGACTCTATTGAGGTACATCTCTTGATCTCCCCCCTTTTTATGTCCCATCAAAATGTGTGGTTTAGGTCATCCCTTAAGGTGATGAAATCCTTAGGTAGACCTACTATAGAGAAAGTAACTTAAGTGTCTTTGATCCCCAATATCACCTTACGACGCAAGGGGAGAGTATACACATGTTAAGCCCTTAGGATTGAAAACAAGTAAAAGAGAAAAAACTTGATTTTTTGATCTCCAAGATCACCCAAGGGTGTAAGGAGAGAGCATACACTCAAGTTCAAACTCACAAGCACAATAAGCAAGTGTTCATTCTCATTAGCATGTGCATATGTTCCTAATTTAGTGATAAAACAAAATATGGCTTGGACAAACAAAGTTACAAGAAACATATTAACTAGTAGTTTGGAAAATGCCTTGGACAAGTGTAAGAGGATGCAAAAACAGAGAGTTAGTCACATCACAGTAAGTTGATGTTAGGCCAAAAAGTACAATTCCTAATAAAATATGATACTCCGCTAAAGAGCATAAACACTAAAGTAAAAATAAAAATGTTTATTTAGAATAGAAATACCAAAAATAGAGTTAAGGGTGTTGAAACATGAAAAACTAGGGTTTACTTGCACTAACCATGGAGGCAATGATTTGGGAATGGATTCGTCGATTTTAGAAAGATATGCTAATTCATAAAATCTACATATAAAATAGCCTAGGGTTAGGAAAAATCAACACAAATTGATAACTTGCACAAACAACACAGAGTGAGTGACAAATCCAGTAGCATAACCCCCTGTAAAACAAAAAATAATCAAAAAATGAGAGTTACATATCCCAAAAATACCAAATTTAATCTTTTTATAGTCAAGGATGGATGCGTTGATCTACAGGGGGAAACAACAATTTTACACAAATCCATTGAAACCAAGTTCCAGTGCGCTAAAGCATGATTAGGCTAGAGAATCTAATGAAAACCTACAAAAAAGACTTGTTAATCTTGTCAACAAGAAGGGTTAGGGTGGATGAAAATTGGTAATAGTACAAAACCCTACAAAAATGAAAGGTGGTTGATCCAAAAAGAATACAAAAGAGGCCAAAAATGAGTTAAAAGTCGTGAAGGATAGACTAAGTAGCAAAAGGATGAATACACTGAACTAGAAACACGTGATCAAGTACGACAGATACACCAAAACTAGGCTCACATGTGTTAAACTATAACTTGCATGGCAAGAGATACATAAAACCCCACAAAAAGATTAGTAAAAGGGACGTGTGTCCCATTAGGCATGTCAGAATGTTTGCAAGTGTAAGTGAACCTATATAAACAAACTATTATACACATAACCTATTTAATTTACAAACACAAACAACATCAAGTTAAGACCTAAGAAAACTTATATACAAAGGATGAAAATAATAAACATAATTGTCACCCACAAGCTTCCTTGTTGCACCAAGCTATGGTGGTTATGTTCAAGAATAGTTGTGACTTGTTGCACCAAGCTATGGTGGTTATGTTCAAGAATAGTTGCGACTGAGAAGATATGTTAGTGCTCAATTTTGTAACATAACATTACATTTAAACTTGTTATGAAAATAGCTTGTGGATGGTCCTATTTATAGATTTTTAGATGGTTCGATGAAGGGCTAGGATTGATTGGCAAGATCAATGGTTGGGGATTTTTGAGAGGATTGGAGTGATGAAGAGCCTCCAAGTGTCACCTTTTGAGAAGTGGTCAAAGGAGGTTCCAAGATTCAAGGGAGATCAAGCATGGAGGATCTTCTTGGAGAAAGTGGATGGTGGAGATCCAAAAAGTAGATTTTTAGAATCTAGATGGATGTGCAAATCCTTGTCCATGCCTAGGTACCAAGCATGTACAAATCAAGGCCATACCTTTGACCCATGTGTACACTTTAGGAACTTGTGCAAGATTTACCTTGATTGATCATGTTTTGGAATGTGCAAATGATTATGGAAGGTTAATGATTTGATTTTGACAACTAATGAAAGTGGATAAAATAGGGAATTAAATAAATATGAGAATTTATTTAATTCTCGGGATGGGATGAGATAGACTTAGATGAATATTTAAATTTATTTAAGGTTGGACTATAGATGAAGGATTGATTAATTAAATAAATAATCCTAATTTATTTAATTAATGCTCAGGTGAATAGTGAATGAATAATGAATTTATTAATTAAATAATAAAAATTTATTTAATTAACTTGGAAGGAAAATTGAGATAATTAATCAGATAAATATGATTTGTTCAATTAATTATAGAAAAGTGGTCGACTGATGTCTTGATGATGATTGAAATGGTGATGAGGTGATTTTAGGTGTCTATAGTATTCATGGATATTAGCCAAGGAACAAGACCTAAAAGGAGCCATAAGGTAGTATATCCTAGGGTGGGAAGCTAGGAGAAACGATATGTGGCAATGGATGCCCAAACCCTAATTAAGGTATAATAAGCATGAATAAATCCAAACCCTAGGAAATCTAAAATAAATGATACAATTAGAATAACATTAGATCTAAAATACCCTAAAATTAGGGAAGGTACAACCATAAGGTCAAACCCTAGGGGATGTAAGATTAGACAGCGTAATTGAAAATATAAAATGAAGATAAAATTTCCCTATGTGTAGTCTAAGCCAATCCAATAACATGCATACACATAAGCATAATCAACCTAGACTAACTTAATGTAGATAATAAGTGGGCATAGATATTAGGAAATCTGAGCATTAAATGCTAAATATAGAAAGTAAATGTAATAAATAATGGTACTTAGCGCTATGACCAAATAATGAAAGCAATTAGGTTTTTCCCACTAGCTCAACCCCCATAAAACTTGGGTAGATGACTGAAAACAACACTCTTTAGTCATGGCCTCTAGGACCTGATTGTGCAAATCTAAATTCCTTTTAATCCAAATGTTTAGCTCTTTAAGATGAGAGAGGATGAGAGGATACTTGATGATGAGTAACAAATACAATTGAATGCCTTTAAAAACTAATACATAACATCAAATTGCACAAATTTGTGTTTAGTTGGCTCTTGATAGGAAAGGAATGGGCGGGAGTAGGCCAAAATTTGAACTTGACATTTTAAATGTTCTCTAAGGTCAAATCTACAGGTGAGTACCAAATCAACCCACCAAATTCTAAGAGCACCTGGTTCAAATCTCATTGTTTTGCTTCCAACATATATAAGAAGTTGCAATTCTGAGTGTATTGTTCAAAAGTTATGATCAAAATAATGGACAACTATCTTTCAACCATCAAAGCAAAAATGTGATAGAATTAAAGTGGAAATGAAATGTTTAAGAATAAGTGCATAAATAAACGTGATAAATAAAAATATATGAAAATGTAAACAAATGTAAATATAAATAATATAGGATAAAAGATATATATGAAAATGTAAGCAAATGTAAATAATGTGTATGATAAAAAATATATATATATATATATGGATGAGGAGAAGAGTAACAACATGAGAGAAAAAATTAACTTCACAAAATAAGTCATTTATCAATATATTGAGTTGAGTGGAAACAAAACTAAATGGAAAATGGCATAGGTATGCAAAGTCACCTGTACAACCTCACACCAAGGATCCTTAACCACAAGACAACCGAACAAAATCTAATAAAACTGTACAATTTCATCACAAATATTGCATCACTTGGACATGTCAAATACAGCAATCGAAATTGCGGGGTAGGTGTTTGAAGGTGCAACGACATTGCACATACGCTCTTCGAATGGCCATTCCAAAACAATGCACAGCTGACCCATTCCCAGGTTTACTCTTTCCATCCTCTTCTACTTCACTTTTGTGTGCTTCTCATTTTCTTGTTTCACATAGGCATTCCAGACCCACACATAAAATTCACCCCAATTCCTTATCATTTCCACTCTTCACCCGTGTGGATATCAAAAACATCGACAGGATAAGTTACCCATTAAGAAATAGCTTTAATGGCAGGTGTAGGATCTCTACCTCTGTCGCTACTACGGATCTAGTAAGCCAAATCTGTGAAGCCACTCAATCTCAGCGCTGGGAAGACAAAGAGGTAGAGTTCATGAAGTCAGTAGCACAGGAATTGAACCCAGAAATGGTGGTAGAAGTCTTGAACCATCAGAGAGATGCCCAAAATGCCCTTAGATTCTTCCAATGGATGGATAAACAGGAAGGGTATGAACACCACATAGTTGTATATAGTGCTATAATGAATATCCTGGGTGAAGCAAAGATGTTTGAGGAAATAGAATCCATTTTGCAGCAAATGCGTAGCACAGGCTGCGAGATAACTGTGACAATACTGAATAGCTTGATCAATTCATATGGGCTTGATTGCAAAGTCAAAAAAGCTCTGAAAATATTTGATTTGGTTAAGGATAAGGGAGATATGGTCCCCGTTTCTTCCTACAATGCCATTCTCCAAGTTTTGGTAAAAAATAGAGAGCTTGACATGGCAGAAAATATGTTCACAGAGATGTTTGGAAGTGGGATTTGTCTGAATGGGGAGACCTATACCCTCATGATACTCTGTATGTGCAAAAAAGGGAAGTTGGAAACTGCTGTGAGTTTTCTGAATGATATGATCAAGAGCGGGTTCACTCCAGATGTGGTCAATTATACAATGGTGATCTCTGGCCTCTGTCAGAGAGATAGGCTCGAACAAGCTTATGAGATTTTTAACATGATGCAGAAGAATGGGTGTGAGCCAAATATCTTAACATACAATTCAATGATCATTGGTCTCTGCTCTGTCGGCAAGTTGGAGCAAGCTTTGGAGTGGCTTGGTCTCATTAAGAACAAGAAGGGTTGCGAACCAAATATTTATACATATACTGTGCTATTAGACAATCTATGCAAGGTAGGCAGATTAAATGAAGCTAAAGAAATGTTTTATGAAGCTTTATCTGGCGGAATTAGGCCAACTGTTGTGACATATAATGCATTGATCGATGGCTTTTGCAAAGGAGGGAAGTTGAATGAGGCTATCCATCTCCTCCAAGAAATGCCTCAGGAAAAGTGCATACCTGATATAATTACATATACCATCATAATTAATGCACTTCTCAAAGCTAAGAGGATACTGGAAGCTTTGAAGATGCACAACGAAATTGCAGACAAAGGTTATGAGTTGAATTTTTATACATTAAACTTCCTATTCCGAGGACTCTGCAGGGAAGCTAATACTGAAAATGCAACCAGGTTGTTCAGAAGAATGCAAGAAACAGGCTATAGGCATAATGTAACTAATTACTACTTACTGACACATGCATATGCTGAGGCAGGAGAGATAGATGGGGCTCATATACTTCTTCATGAAATGATAAGAAATGGTGTTGCTCCTAATCTTATGACATACAATACGATCATTAAGGGTTTATGCAGACAGAAAAGATTAGATGACGCTACAAAGTTGTTGGGCTTTATGCTTGAAAATGGCATCAATCCAAATGACATTTCTTACAATATTCTGATCAAAGAATACTGCAAGGTAGGCAGGTTGGAAGGCGCAAAATTGCTTTATCAAGCAGCCTTGAAGAGAGGGGTGGTTCCCAATCAAAGACCAAAGCTTCCTTCTAAATTTCATTTTGCAATTCCAGAGATAAACCAATGAAATTCATTGGGTCTGCCAAAGAGGATTTTTAAAGGTCATGCTAGCAGCCTGCTGTTTTTTCACTGCTAGAGTGAGCTGACTCTTTTATCTAATGATTACAAGGTCTGTATAACAGTGGAGAAGTGAAACAAAAATGAACATTGTTTAATTGTAATTTAATTAACAAATAGTTAGTTGTTAGTAGACAGACAGATAGAAGTCAGTTTTGATTTCTTCTTTATAAATGTACATTTTCTTCCTCTAATAAATGAAAGGAGATATTGGAGAGCCATTATAATATTTTAAGAAGTGTCCAAACTTGTGTTATGTGTTGCAAATCCTTTGTCTGAATCAGTTATTGGGGAGACATCAGATGCTTCTTTCGATACTCTTTCTGACACCTTTGCCAGAGATTGTGCTAGATGCTTCAAATGAAATTGCGTTGAGTGTTGTTGAGTGTTGTTGATGCTCCTACTCGTGATGTCTGTGATCTTCTTCAGGATGTTATGGATTTAGTATGTGTTCGAGATACTATTGGCAATTTGAATTTTTATGATTTGTTTTGATGCTTATCTACCTGTCCCAGAGGATTGTTTCTAGCCATCTTGCAGTTGTTGCTTTAATGTGCTTCCCTTGAAGTTATTGGGGAGACATCAGATGCTTCTTTCGATACTCTTTCTGACACCTTTGCCAGAGATTGTGCTAGATGCTTCAAATGAAATTGCGTTGAGTGTTGTTGAGTGTTGTTGATGCTCCTACTCGTGATGTCTGTGATCTTCTTCAGGATGTTATGGATTTAGTATGTGTTCGAGATACTATTGGCAATTTGAATTTTTATGATTTGTTTTCATGCTTATCTACCTGTCCCAGAGGATTGTTTCTAGCCATCTTGCAGTTGTTGCTTTAATGTGCTTCCCTTGCAGGGAGGGCCCTTGTTGGTATTCTCCTCTCATCTACTGGGGGAATCTTGTGCAGATTCAAATGGAGACTTCACAGAGATTATTGATGTATGTTTCAGATGTTTTGCAGATTTGTTGCTTGTGTGGCATTGTTGATCAACTACACATCTTGCCTAGGTTGTTGCTTTGGACATTGTTTGGTCTTGATTATTGCAGAGTTGAGGTTGGGTTATGTGACAGGTCCCAGGATTATAGATATCCAGTTTGATTGAGATTTTCAGATTGCAGATTACAGAGTTCTGGACACTACAGATAGAGATTAGTTGTTTTTTGATGACTATTCATGGTCATGATTTGGAGTGAGCACCAGTGATGAGAGTGACTCACCTATGGCCAATTGTAGATTGATCATCTTTGAATGGAGTGAGCACCAGTAATGAAAGTGACTCACTGATGGTCAACTGCAGATTGATCATCTTTGATTGGAGAGTGACTGCATCGGTGATTTTAGAATGCAAATTCATCGTCTTTAGAGAGATGGCCTATGGGAGGACCTGAGTCATCATAGTTCGAGAACTTTGTGGACGAGGATGGGTTCACATTTTCAGATAGTGCTGCAGCACAATTTTTGGGGTTCTTTTAGGACACACTATTAGTGAATGTGATTCCTTATTGAGTTTCCCAATGTTTATTGTGGGGGAGAATGAAAGAATAATGAATATTGTTTAATTGTAATTTAATTAACAAGTAGTTAGTTGTTACTAGACAATTAGATAGAAGTCAGTTTTGATTTCTTCTTTATAAATGTACATTTCCTTCCTCTAATAAATGAATGGAGATATTGGATAGCCATTTTGCATTGTTTTCTTTATTGGTAGATGATCTGCAGATCATCATTGTTTTATTTTGCTGCTCTATAAAAACCAACAAGAAGGATATCATTATAGCTGAGAGAAAATTTTAAATAAGTATTTCTCATTTGGTTGATTCAATGAAGTCTCTAGTATGCTGAACCTAAAGGAACACTCATTACACAGTTGTTAGAGAGAACCTTTGTCAACAACATTTACGGACCGTGGAAGTCTAGAGTCTAATAAAATGCACTGGTTGTCTATATGTTTTAATCAGACAAGTTTCTTCTTTCCCTGTCATCTTTAGCTTTATTTCTTTTCATTATTTTTTCTTATGTCTCTTCATTTGGTTGATTTCTTTGTGTTAGCAGTTGTGTCCATCCTCCAACTAGGCAATGATTTGACGGAAATCCGTTCAAGTGATCTGATCCTATTTGGATAGTGGATGTTATAAATTGGATATTGAGGGTTTATAAAGTTCAGTCACTTGTGATGAGTGAAACCCTGCTTCCTAGAATGTGTGTAAAAGGTTCTCTTAAATATGTGGAAATTAGATAATTGGTTTATTATGTAAAATATTATAACCAGTAAATAAATAATCAAAATGTATTATAAGAATCTTGGTGCTTACATACCATCTTGGTTGGATTGATGCCCCCAAATTCTAAATGTTCCTTTAAATGTGTACATTGTACTTGAGAAATGATTAGGTTTGAATGTAAGGGAGAGCCGACCTATATAAATAGGCATGACCAGGAGGGAATTCTTGTGCATGACAACTCTAGAACTACAGAGCTATTACCAGGCCATGACAAAATAGTAGAACTATAGAGCCATTTTCCCAACCAAGGACTACCCAAACAAGAGTTTTGTTACTTAGTGCAGTAAGGCAACTTACATTCTTTGTTCTTCCCCTATTTTCTTTGTCTCAAATCCAAAATTTAGTAGTGGATGTTCTCTTTGAATTTGTATCCCTGATGTAATAATACAGTCTGCAGATATGTAAATAGGTAGAGAAAGCTGGCTGCTCAGCCACTTAGCCAAGTTATCGATGTTAGAAAGTGGAGAATCTGTATTTTAATATTGAGCTCATACAATCAACTATTTGTTCATTCTTATCCCATGGTCTCATGCGGTTGTATAAGTGAATTTTCTGCTTAAATTTGAGCAGCACAGGTGGTTCCATGCAAATTTTTAATTATGTGAAAAGGATAATTTAGAACCTTTCCCTATTTTAGGGGAGCAGTTACTACTTAGAAATTGAGAATATGCTGTGGAAAAAAAGGGGGCTGAAAGTAAGCAGCAACTGTATAATGGGAAAAATGCCACATAGCTCCATGCATTTCTTTCCCTCCTTTTTTACATTTCCCTCCAAATTTTACCTGCACAATATTTTTTATTAATATTATGGCTGCTTCAAAATAATGAAAAAAATTAAATATTCATGAGACTACTAACTGCACAAATAACTCCTTAAAAAATTGAGCCGTGACTCTTAGTTCACTTTATTTATTACTATTTGATAATCTCTAAAGAGGATAGCAAGATACTGAGCGTTTGCTGCTTTTTTGAGATGTTCAAGCATGTACTACAGACGGGTTGCCACTAGAAGGTGACACTCAAGGAATACTGGTAGTGCAATATTTCTTTCTTGTAACTTGGTGATAATATTCTACCTTCTGATATATAGAAAGTAATACTATAAAAAAATAGACGTCATTTTTGGGATACCATGCATTATTTAACGCCCAAGCCATTCATTCAATCACCAGTTTCCCACGAGTAGTCATTTCTTCTGTGACTGATCTCCCATGAGCTTGAATGGTGCAAGTAGACTTCTTTGCTGATTATAGCTTGCCCCAAGTAAAGAATTATGAGTTGCATGTATCCTCTCATTCTATCTAGGTAGGGAAATACATATCTAATGTTACCCTTTTCCTCGAGTCATTTGTTCCTTCATTTTTCCTTTACTTCTACTTCTATTTGGAGTACTTTAAAAATATGGCCAACGTCTGCTTGATGCCCATTATCTGGTTACAGCAACGAGACTGAATTTACACCATATGATGTTGGCGGCGGCTGTTAGCTGATAGCATGATTTTTTCTTCTTCTTTAATCTTTATTCAGTTTCACTTTTTTATCACTTCACACAGTTTTATATTACTTATGGATAATCTTGAATAGGAGTATTTCTGCGATCCAAGGCTACAAGAAGTTATCACTGTGGAAGCATAGGGAGGCAGAGACTGATGGATAAGTTATCAAACTATACTAGGTTGAAAACAGTATTAGTTCTGCTTTTTTGGCTTCCTTTTTTGTAGTTTCATATCCACATAATTAGCTTTATGGATCATTTAACTCCCTCTAGAAGCCAAGCTATATTATTATAAAGCTAGTACAAAATGCAGTTTGCAGTTTTAGTGTTTTGACATTGGCATGGACCATTTCGACCACAGTACCTTAAAATTACAAAATTTATGCACCACCTCAAGTACTTCAACCGAGGATAAAAGCAAATTACAAGGGTCTATTACGATTTTTTATGTCCCTGTTTTGAGCAACACAAACCTTTCTTACTGAGTTGCATTTTATCACGATGAGAATTTGTCGCCATCAAAGTCATTCTCTTGAATATTCGATTTGTGTAATGACCCCTCTATCCAATCATTAGAATACTATGATAAATTTAAGAGTTAAGAACATTCATTTATCTTTTCGATGTGCATACAATTAATTAATTCGACTATTAATCCATATGACACTAAATTATAAGAATGTTTAAGTAGATCTTACCAATACAATCAATCTAGGTTTACTTAGTTTTCCTTTGCTCTAAGTTCCATTATAACTATTCATTTTCATACAAGGTTTATCATTCCTTAATCACTATGAATTCAAGAATAGTCTTTCTTAAATGAAGTTATCAAAACCTAATCTTTGTTATAGAGACAAACTTTAATTACTAGTGTTAATAAACTAACTCTTATAGAACATTTTCTTTCCACAGGGTACCTACATACCTTGTATCCATGAGATCAAGTTCAACGTGTAGTTCTTCCCTTATTTAGTTTTCTTTCAATTTGCCTATTAGGTTAAATCCACTAATTTATTACTTGCAAATGCCATTCATACATTTTGTTTCTTTATTCTTTTCATTATCATATTCACTACAAAGGGGTATAAAAAAAACCCTAAACATTATTTTTAGATCAAATGATGCATGATACTAAAATTCTACTCCAATAGAAAGGTTAGACTCATAATTTTCATTCAACCTATATAATCAAAACATTCTTTTCAACAAAGGGAAGCATACACTATTTTATAATAGATTTAAGTATGAAATTGTAAGTCAAACATACAAACACTCAGAACTTTCCATGGATGAGCTAAGACTCGAACCTCGGACCTCCCATTTGCATGCTAGGGTGCTCTACCACTGAGATAGTAGTCCACTTTATGACAAGTCCTTTTGCATATTAGGTGCTTCTCATTTTGCCAACACTTCCTTGAGCCACATTATAGGTGTTCGGGGCTCTAGCTTGGATTTGATCTAATGTTAAACATTCCACGGACTAGCTAGGACTCGAACCTAGTACCTCTTATTTGCATGCTAGGGTGCTCTACCACTAAGCTATCATCCCACTTTGTGACCAACCCTTTTACAGTTAAGGTGTGGTTCATTTCTCCAATAGGTGTAGACTCCAACTCCCACCCTATGCTTTAGTGCAAACACTAGTGCCCAACAAAGACTCTAATGGAGACACTAATGCCCAATAATGACTCTAATGCAAACACTAGAGTTTCAAATTAGATTCTAGGGTTTCAACAATTCTCTTTCATATTCAATCCAAACTAGGGTTTGAAATTAGTTTACAATTTCAATTGCAATCAATCAAAATCTAAATTCCACCTAATCTACAAATTTCATATTCAAATTTCATATAGATTTTAATTGAATTTATTACATTTATTCACTAAATTAATTAGCCTCTTAATCTCTATTTTTCTCTCTTTAAAATGATCAAGTTTCTAGATTAAATTCAAGTACAATTTCAAATCATTCTAAATTTATTTCAATCCAATTGAACAAAATTCCTATGAATATTTCATGAAAAAGACCAACCTTCAACACTTAATTGGAAATCCTTGTTAAAGTAGATGTTAAAACTATTTATCTTTCTCTAGAAAAGCTCCTTCGAAATTCATAGATAAAACTCTTCAAACATGCTCTCCTCTACAAAATGCTCTAAAGCACCAGCTTTTTGAATTCTGGGTTGGGTGGGAATGGGGGTTGACAGCATGGGGGGGGCACTTGCAGCCCCCCTCATTTCCTAGGGTATGTTGGTATATCCTCAGGTGTTACTTCCTCCTCGGGTGGTACTCTAGCGGGAGGACTGAAGAAATGGTCTGAAGTAATCTTGGAAGAAGACTATGGAAGAAGAAATGGGTGGATATTGCATTTTAGGTGCCATGAATTTTTGTTTGATTTAACTTGCATACTAGTTTCACACAAGGAGGAAAATAATAACACACATGCAATAACAACCTAAGCTAGTCGAGTGGGTGTACAACTATATAGTGGCCCACAAATATACCTCAAGAGTATGAGTGGGTAATCTTAGGGAATGTTGTTTTCCCAACACCACTACACAATTGTGGTTGAATGGTTCTTAAGCTAAGGTATACAAGCTCTCTAGAGGAGTCCTTGATATACCTTGTGATAGTGAGGCCCAAATCCATGATACAAGGGTGTTGTCTGAGGCCTAGGTATTAGTGGTTAACCACCTCACTTCACAAAAACTAGGTAAAAGTAAATTTTTGCTTAGCCAAAAATGATAGGTCCTATAAGTAATATTTATCTAGTCCATGAGAACATAGGCTTTGGGTAGCGCTTGGTGATGAAATCCAAGTTGCTAAACTCCTCAGAAAAAGAAAATAAAAAATCCACACCATTTCTAATTTTCAAGATCGCTTTACGATGCGAGGAAAGGGAAGACACATTTGAACTTGAGAAAGAACAAGTGACTAAACCATTTATGATTCTTAAGACCACCTTATGATGCAAGAGAAGAGCATACATGACTAGATCACACATACAGAAAACAAACAAATAACAAGGAAACAAATTTAATTTTTTATTACAATTTTAGCTTGTGTGATTTCAAGTCTTCTTTAAATGGAGCTACATAACAAGCATTAGTAGTTTTAATATCAAGTCGTCATCATATGATGTTTGTTACAGTCAAGAGGATTAGTAGCAATAAACATCCCTAAAAATTTAGAAAATAGATCGATAATCACATCTTTGCTCAATCATAGAAATTTGCTGCCAGGAAAATTTGAAAGACAATTAAAACATCTTTTAATTTACAATGGTCAATAATGGAGCACAATCCTCAGCATTATTATGAATTTAAAAGTCGATAATCTATTTAAATCACATTAAATAAACACAACAAGTCTACATTGAATCTAATACCATCTTGATCAGGGAATGATGCCCCAATCTAATTAGTATTACAACCTACCATGGAATCTACATCAAGGGGAAAATGCATCCCTGGAAATACAATGCAATTAGATCAAAAAATAATAATCATTGGAAGCTTAGATCAATATCTTTTTTGCTTTTAATTGACCTTGCAATTAGATGGATATGCAAAAATAAAGAGGTAGTGTATATCCTTCTATGCATCTCTTCTACTATAACTATTCTTGAATCTCCCTAACATGCAAACAAAATTAGTTCAAATGCATATACTACCTCAATGTTGTGGATAAAGATGCCACACTAGAATATGAACTACACCATATCAAATTCATGTGCCATAGTATGAATGAGGTCATGCAATTTCACATAAGGTTGTGTAAGATTAAAAATGTAGTGCCAAGTTAGCTTTGTGTTGCACAGTGCAAACACAAACGTCAAAGTTATCAAGACAAAGACCAAGAAGGAAATAACCTACAAGGAATCGTGACTGAGTAAGGAATTAAAAAAAGATGAGCAATGCTTATATATATATCTGTCTAGTTCCTTTCTTGTGAGTGATGCCTCAAGGGTGGTGCCAAGAAAATCAACGAACTTCATGCTAGATATAGAACCTCATTCATTACCTCCTTTAGATAGCCTCCAACACACTTACTCTTTTTAGTAGTTTGGAGAGGAGCCTTTAATAGAATTTATAATACCAATTCTCTGCTTCATCGTAATAATAACAACAATAATAATGGAAGCAACAATAACAAACAATAATTAATATGACCAAAAGGGAAGCATAAAAAATGTAAGAGACAAAGGGATAGGTCCCATTAGGCAATGCCATAATGTAAATGATAAATTCAAAGCAATAAACGAAATCAAAACAATGTTAAGTTCCTACTCTAAATTAAACACAAACCTCAAATTGAGTGTGATTCTCCATTGTCAAGAGAAGTTTCTCATACGATGGATTATGGTTGCTCCTGAGATTCATGATTATGATTTTCTCTTAAATTTTCTATGATTTTCTATATTATTCTCCACATATCTAGATTAAGTAAGAAGAGGTGGATCTATAGCTTTATGGATGAGAAAATGAATGGTTGAAATATCTTGATCAGATTTTAGAAACTTGAGATTTAGATGACATTTGATCAACTAGTTAACTAATTTGATTGATTCTTGATTTAGGAGTGATGAAAGAGCTAACTAATTTTTTCCCTTTTAAGGTTGAGTTAACTTGATTGATTTAGATTATATTGGATGAGGTTTCATTTTGATCAATGAGTCAACTACATAATGACATGTGATGACATGGAGTGGAAGATGGGTGAGGATAATTAGCATTTATTTATTTTAATTAATTATGTGTGTATGGATTTAATTAGGAGCTACTAACTAATAATGATTAATTAATTGATTAATCATGAAGGGATGCACTAGGATTAATTAATTGAAGTGTAGAATTAAGTAATTGACATGGTGATGTTAGAGAGAGTTAGCTAGGATGAATTAATGATAGAAGATGGAAAAATTAGGATGCCTATAGGCCTTATTGAGGAAAGTATTGAGACAATGGTTCTCTATCTCAAATAACTCATTGGGAAGTACTAGCTCTAAAGCCCCTTGTCTTTCATTTTCTTCTTGGATCTATTGTAGGATTTAGGGATACTCTTGAATTTAAAGCTTGGTTGATTTACCTTAAGCTCACTTAGAGTGGATTCTACCCAATCCTCTATAAATCATGAACAGATGAGCTTGATATGCTAAGTGAAACAAAAAGATGAAACATGAGAGAGTATTCCCTAAGAGCATTGATTTAAATGCCTTGTGCGAACTTGTTTGCACTTGGTTGTTTGATTGTATGCTTGTCAATTGTTTATAGTGATTTGTGTTGTGTTGATCTGAGATGTGTTTGGTTGCTAGATTCGGAGCTTGTAGCTAAAAAATGCAAGGACCTAAAGATTGCATTTTATTTTATTCTCATGTTTTGAGATGGTTTGAAGCTAATAAAATAAATGATTGCAACTTATACAAAATATTGAAATGAACTATCAAATGTAGTGGATTAAAGCTTATCATATGTTTTTGTGTTTTTTTTTCCAATGAATGAATGAATAACTAATTATCAACAAACAATTAACTAATGCAAGCACAACTATTGTTTTTTATCTCTTTCCGAATATGTGAATAAACAATGATTGATTAACAATTGTGAAGGGAAGAAGATGTTACCCGCTTTGCAACTTTCCTGCTCAAACTCCATTTAAACCTGCTTAGGTCATGGTGGCCGTCAACCCTGGGGGGGCCTCTACCCCCCGTTAGACCCTTTGGTGGAACCTGCTGCTACAAGTACTGCCTCAAGTAGTATTTCAAAGCATGAATCTCTAGCCTCGATACTGGATCCCAAGGCTTGGAAAAAGGCCCTTCTCTAAGAAGAAATCAAGGTTGAAGAAGACTCTGTTGCCCCTGTGTTGTCAAAGACAGATAGAGGAACAGATCTGCTAATCTTAGACTTGATGATGGATAAGATAATCTCATCTATGGAACTATCTCTAGTAGGGGTAAGTTCTAAACCCTAAGACCTAACATTGACATGGTGAGGAGATGGGTGGCCTCGAGATGGCATCTGAAGGGAAGTGTTGTTACTAGTGCCATGGCGGGTGGCCTCTTCCTATTCAAGTTTACAGCCAAAGAGGACCTCATGGAGATCTTGACAAGAGGACCCTGGCTTTATCGTAAACATAACCTCTGTCTGGGGCGTTGGAAACCAAGGTTCGACGCAGCCATGGAGCTGAGAAAGTTTGGGTTAGGTTGCTCGAGCTTCCTCTGGAATTTTGGGATGAGGAGATTTACCCCTAGATCAGAAATTCTTTTGGAAGATTCATTGCACTGGACAACACCACTAAGCACAAAATGAGGTTAGTTTTTGCTCGCTTTTGTGTTAGCGTAGACATCAAAAGAACCTTGCCTAATACTATTAATATAAAGTCTAAGTATGGTAGTTGGGAGCAACATCTGGTGTATGAGGATGCTACCACATTATGTCATTGATTGTTGTTAACTAGTCATTTATTTAGTCATGGTAGTCATTTTTATTTACTGGTTTCCATTAATTGGTAGTAAATTTAGTCATGATATGAATAATTTATTAAATACCATAAATTTTAAAATGTAGAAAAAACATATTATTAAATTTGAATTAAAACATAAAAGAAAATAAATTTGGAAAACTATATATTTTATGATGCTGCCAAGTAAAGATTGATAAATTTTAGCCGACACTTTCTATTTGAGAATCAGCCAATAAGAAAATGAAACAAGACAAAGCAAAGTGGCAATAATTTTTTTTTGTATTGGAACAATGCAGGAAAAGAATTACAAATAATTAAAAAAAAGCACAAGGCTGCCATAAGAAAAAACCAGTTCAACTCTGTCATGTACAACAAACTACAAGGACTGGCTGAAGAAAAAACCAGTTCAACATCCACATTAGATACAATAGCAAAACAATGGAAAGACAGGTCAAACCGATGAGGCCCTTCACATCTTTTGACACTTAGAAAAGAGATGTTGCCACTGAGCATTCCATGAGACATCATTTCTTTTGGCATCTTGTTAACCAGTTCAGGGGCTTTGACTACAACCTTGGTGCATTCCATATTCTCCTTCACAAAAGCCATTGAGGTGTTAACAATCTAAACTAAAATTATGGCAACAGGAATAACTTGCCGAGGCAATTAACAATAATAACAAGTACCAAAGTTGCAGCATGTTTTTTGACAAGCAAGATTCAAAAAATATAAACAACAAAATCTAAAATGAAATCATGTTAACATTTCAAATTCAAGAATTGAATTCTTAATATATTACTGAGTGTTGAAAGATTTTCACAAAACTTACGGAAGAGCCCAAACAGTTTTAGATGCAATGCAATTGTCTTTCGGCTCACAAGTTTGTAGAAAAGAATCACTTGTCGTGGAGGCAAGCAAGAACGGTGTAGCCTCAAACTGCAAAAAAAAAACACATATTAAAGTATTAGTTAATCTCAAAATTTTATTGACATAAATTTCTTGAAGAGCATTGAAAAACTTTTAGTTGGTTTAGTCATGGAAAAATTGTCTATATCATAGGGTTAAGTATATCAAAAGCTTAACTACTGTAATATATTCATTTATAGATAAAAATTGTTCTCTTTAAGGGTTGGGGGTAATGTCGTCACATCGGCGGGGGGCAAAATGATATTATTTAACCATTACTATACGTTAGAAGTTCAATTTAAAATATTTTTGTAAACACATATTTTATAACAAATAATCACCATCGATTAAAAAAAAGAAAGATAGCATTTAGATGAACTCCTCATTTATATTTCGTAAACACATCTTTTATAATAATAAATTGCCATCAATAAAAATGATGGCATTTAGATGAACTCCTTATTTATTGTCAATAGGTATGGAAATGTAATAGAAAAATGTGTACCTTACACTTTTCTCCTTTATTTTGGACTCACTCTAGCATTTTTGTCCATAGAGCAATGACTGGTGTACAAGTGGCTATTTTAGCATGAAATTAGCAAATAACATGATTCTTACCTAATTTTGTTTGCACGCATGCCCTGATTTCATCCTTTAGTTGATCCATACCTTCACCCAGGTTAGACATGTAGCTACCAAACTAAACGAATTAAATTCAGTAGGTACGGAAATGATCCCTAAACCTTCAAAATTCAAATTTAGATTTGGGTCCTTGCAACTCCATCCAACTAACCATTATAAGCTAACTAAAGTGCAAAATTTGTTAACTTGTATGCTAGGGTGTTGTATTTAAGAACAACCCTAATTCATTTTCAAGAGCTCTAATTCTGACTATGCACTATCATTCAAACAACGTTCATAAAACATCGTCATTGCATTATTTGCTTGCATCAATATTTAGGCAACATTGCATATTTGTGTGTTGTCTTCAATCTTTCTTCCATACCATTGACCATGTAATATAGGTTTGGTCGAGGGAGAATCACCTAGCCTAGTAAGTTCCTCAATGGTGTTTATAGACACTGCCCCTTCTAGATGCATGTTGAAGACATTGACGTGAGAAAAATTTTGATTAATATATCAATGCAAATTACATCCATTCACAAAAATTCAAATCCATGTGAAAGTTGAGATCTACACTTGTGGAGATCAATTCCACAATGATACAAGTGAACTAGAATATCAAATATAGAATTGACAAATTCAAAAATATTTATCTAACATCACAAAAAACTTTTATAAATTAACCAATTAATTTCTAATACTTCAGCTCACAAAACCGATTCCTAAAAAACATAGCTTAGTTTACATTGTAACACGCCACATTATCAGTACCACTGCACCCTAGGATGAGTCCAGTCTTATTCCTCAATTCCCAAAGCTTTAGCCAATGTACTCAATCCTGAACAACCCACATAACTAGGTCTCAACAACTCGTTCTTTCACCCAACAATACCCAATTTCTTAATCTCACATACTCTCAATGCACATACACAATTCCCAATTCTCATGGTCTCAAATTCCATTCTGATTTTCTCATTTAATTGCAGAATTCATGAATCCTCCACATTCAATAGACATAACTTAATCCTATTGTCTCGACTTTATTCTTCATCCATCCCCATTGCCAAAACCTCAGACCCAACAAATTTAATTAAAGTTATGATACTCTCTAAACTTTATTATTTTATAATTCCCATTGCCTCAACCTTCACATCCAACTAATTTAATAAAATTCATGACACGTCCTAAACTTTATTTGTCTGCAGTCCCCATTGCCGCAACCCTTAGGCCCATTTGATTTAATTAAACTTATCATACTTTCTAAATTTTATTCTACTTGTAAAAAATCACAATAGCATTGAAAGTACCTGTTCTACCACCGGCTCCAGTGACTAGCACAGTCATGGTTGAATCTGCCATTCATGCTACTGGTACACCCAGTCTCAGAGCTCTCTAACACTGCTGTCTATAGGGCAAGGTAGAGCCTACTACTGAAGAATGCCTTTGCCAGCATCCTCCCCACCTGTGCAAAAATGGGAGCTTTGGAACAGGGTATGGACATCCATCAAAGCATAAAGGAAGCATTGAGGTTGAAAGAAGCTGCTATGAAAGAAGTGATGCCAGGGTCACTGCAACGCCGCAAGGTGGTTGTTGGGCCTTCGTGGTGATGCGGGGAGTTCCCCGCATCACCGTGAAGGCCCAACAACCACCTTGCGGTAGACATGTACGCAAAACATGGAAGTATTGACAAGGCATGTGAACTATTTGGCAGAATGCCTCAAAGAAATGTCATCTCATGGAATGCAATGGTTGCAGGAAATGCACAAAATGGATTTGTTGAAAAGGCTTTAGAAACTTTCAAGCAAATGCAATTAGCAGGTGTAAAGCCAAATTCGATAACCTTTGCCAGCATACTCCATGTCTATGCCAAAATGGGAGCTTTGGAATAGGGTATGGACATCGATCAAAGCATGAAGGATAGAGGAATTTTGTCATTTGTTGTAGTTGCAACTACCCTGGTAGACATGTATGCAAAATGTGGAAGCACAGAGAAGGCATGTGAACTGTTTGAAAAAATGCCTGAAAGAAATGTGGTCTCATGGAATGCCATGATTGCAGGATATGGACAAAATGGATTTTTTGAAAAGGCTTTAGAAACTTTCAAGCAAATGCAATTGGCAGGTCTAAAGCCAAATTCCACAACCTTTGCCAGCATCCTCCCTGCCTGTGCCAAAATGGGAGCTTTGGAACAGGGTATGGACATCCATCAAAGCATAATGGAAGGGGGATTTTTGTTAGAAATTATAGTTGGAAATGCTCTGGTAGACATGTATGCAAAATGTGGAAGTATAGACAAGGCACATGACCTGTTTGACAAAATGCCTCAAATAAATGCGGTCTCATGGAATGCCATGATTGCAGGATATGCACAAAATAGATTTTGCAAGGATGCTCTCAAAATCTTTCAATTAATGAAGCACTCTGGAGCATATCCTAACATTGTAAGCTTTGCTTGTGTTCTATGTGCATGCATCTATTTAGGTTTAGTGGATGAGGGTTGTACATACTTCAATCACATGAGTAACCCTTATTGCATTACTCCTACAGTCGATCATTATGTGTGCATGGTTGACCTTCTTGCTCATGCTGGCTATCTTGAGGACAGCCTAAACTTTATCATTGAGATGCCAATTAAACTTGTGGTGGTTGTGTGGATGTGTTTTCTTGGTGCCTATAAATCACATATGAATATAGGCTTAGGAGTATTTACAGCAATGTTGCTTTTTGATTTGGATTCTAAAAATGTTGCGACTTATGTTCTTCTCTCAAACATATATGCAGAAGTGGGCAGCTGGGGTGAGGTTCAAATGGTAAGGAGATTGATGAAAGATAGAGGAATTAAAAAGATCCCTGGATGTAGTTGGATTGAAGGCCATAAAATGGTACATGCTTTTTCTATAGGAGACAGATCACATCCACAAACACAGCATATCTATGCAAAGTTGGAGCAATTGGCTCAGGAGATGAAGGCAGCAGGGTATTTTCTAGATGCAAGACATTTACTTAATGAAGGGTACACAAAAATAAATGGGATTGTAATCCTCAAATAAAAGTGATCTCATGGACTGCACAATGATTGCAGGATTTGCACCAAATGGCTTGTTGAGAAGGCTTTAGAAACTTTTAAGCAAATGCAATTGGCAAGTGCAAGCCAATCTCCACAACCTTTTCCAACATCCTCACTCCATGTGCCAATATACAGCTTTCGAATAGGATATGGACATCCATCAAATCGTAATGCATAGAGGAATCTTGTTAGATGTAGTTGCAACTGCACTAGTAGACATGTATGCAAAATGTGGAAGCCTAGACAAGGCATATGAACTGTTTAATGCAATGCTTCAAAGAGATGTCATCTCATGGAATGCGATGATTGTTGGATATGCACAAAGTGGATTTGTTGAAAAGGCTTTAGAAACTTTCAAGCAAATAATTACATGTAATTACAAACACTATGAAATTGAACCCAAAGAGCTAGCAACTAAGAAAAACATAGAAGAGTGAGCCATTGAATTTTCAGAAGTGGTATTTGCCCTTCTACAATGTCTGAATGACATTAAAGGTTGAACAAATTCAATTGCCATTAGCAGTCAGCATGTTACCTTTATTTTGGACTATGTGAATTGAGAAAGGCTTTAGAAACTTTCATGCAAATGAAATTGGCAGGTGTAAAGCCAAATTCCACAACCTTCGCCAGCATCCTCTCTGCCTGTATCAAAATGGTAAGCTTTGGAACAAGGTATGGAAATCCATCAAGGCATAATAGAAGGCAGATTTTTGTCAGATATTATAGTTGGAAATGCTCTGATAGACATATATGAAAAATGTGGAAGCACAAACAAGGCACACAAATTGTTTGACAGAATGCCTCAAAGAGATGTCATCTCATGGAATGCAATGATTGCAGGATTGCACAAAATGGATTTGTTGAACAGGCTTTAGAAACTTTCAGGCAAATGTAATTGTCAGTTGTAAGTCCAAATTCTGCAACCTTTGCCAGCATCCTCCCTACCTGTGCCCAAATGGGAGCTTTGGAACAGGGTTTGGACATCCTTCAAAGCATAATGGTAGGGGGATTCTTGTGAGATATTATAGTTTGAAATGCTCTCATAGACATGTATGCAAAATATGGAATCATAGACAAAAAAAGTGAAATGTTTGACAGAATTCCTCAAAGAGATGTCATCTCATGGAATGTAATGATTGCAGGATATGCACAAAATGGATTTTGTAAGGACGCTCTCAAAATCTTTGAATTAATTAAGCACTTTGGAACATATCCTAACATTGAAAGCTTTGCTTGTATTCTAGGTGCATGCAGCCATGCAGGTTTAGTGGATGAGAGTTGTACATACTTCAATCACATTTGTAACCCTTATTGCATTACACATACAGTTGATCATTATGTGTGCATGGCTGACCTCCTTGCCCGTGCTGGCTATCTTGAAGACACCCTAAACTTTATCATTGAGATACCTATTAAATCTGTGTTAGTTGTATGGATGTGTTTTCTTGATGCCTGTAGATCACATATGAATATAGGCTTAGGAGTATTTACAACAACACTACTTTTTGATTTGGATCCTAAAAATGTTGCACAACTTATGTTCTTCTCTCAAACATCTATCCAGAAGTGGGCAGGTGTGGTGAGGTAAGGAGATTGATGAAAGATAGAGGAATTAAAAAAATCATCGGATGCAGTTGGATTGAAGGGCATAAAATGGTACATGTTTTTTGTGTAGGAGATAGATCACATCCATGCTTTTTATTTTTGCAAGGGGAAGCATACCCTTTGCCATATTGAAAGAAAGAAAAAGAAAAAAATTGACAGTCTAAAAATGTGATTAAGTTTCCAGGATGGTCGAAAAAATAAAAATGGCAAAACAATAGAGTACCGTACCTCATGCTCTCGAGAGTCGTCTTCTGTAGTCCAGGGTCTGAATCCTAAACTCTTTCGATCTATACTTCTAATTGATGTTTCAAAGCTAAATCTTCCTCCAACTATTTCCACAGAAAGAGCATAAAAGGAAAATGAATCAAAACCCTAACCCTAGCTCTGAGTAGATTAATTAGTACAAAAACTAGGCAAATAAATACCAGGTCTTCTTCCTTCTCGTCTTTGATTTTCTTATCATCCTTGGATGGAGGAAGAGGTGCTTCCACATTGCCATTGACGGTGTGGGCTGGAGCAGGAGCCATTTTCACTAACCAAAATCAAAATCATTAAATACCCAACAAACAAAATCCAATTTTAAAGTGCCAGAGGCCAAATCAAAAAGAAAATAAAAAATAATCCTGTGGGATAAAAAACACATTTGAGCACAAACCGTCCAAGTGCTTAATTTAAGCTTTTACAGGTTTGTTGCACGTTGCACATAAAGAAGAGAAGATGGGTACCTGTGGAAGCCTTCAAATGTGGCCTTCTCAAAAGAAACTTCCTGAATAGGAGATGCGGACATCCAAGTCATTGCTATGTACAATCTCACCTCGAAATTATATTCTTGATGCACCACTGCATATTGGGGTTCCTCCAATCTCAACGCAGAGACATTCTTTCCTTGAGCAAGAACAAACCAAATCAATAACACAAACCATATACCCAACTCCATTTTATCAGTGGGAGCTTCAGTTGGGAGCAAGAGTCATTTTCACTAACCTTTACTGAGCAGCAACAACAAAGGAGACCAGAAGTCTGGTGCATTGGTGCGAAGGATATTTTCAAAAGAAAAATCAACGACGCCAGACAGTTGTACAGCGATAAATTTTGGCACCCATTGAAGAAAATATATTATAATATTATATTATTATATAATATTAAATATATAATAATATAATATTTTATAATATAATATTATAATATAATAATTAAATTATTTTATAATATAATATTAGATATAATATAATATAATATATTATATAGTAATATAATATTATAATATTATATTATTATATAATATATTATATAAATATAATATTATATAATATATATATTATATCATATTATAATATATTAAATTATATTGTATTGTAATATAATATATTATTATTATAATATATTATATTATATCATATTATAATACAACCCACTCCCTCAATTCAAAATATTTTTTTAAATTATCCACTTTAATCTCATATTGTCTAAATCCTAAACCCTAAACCCTAAACACTAAACCCCAAACCCTAAACGCTAAACCCTAAACCTGAAACTCCAAACCCTAAACCCTAAACCCTAAACTTGAAACCCTTAACCCCTAACCCTAAACCTGACACCCTTGACCCTTAACCGGCATAAACCCTAAACCCTAAACCTTAAACACTAAACCCTTAACCCTAAACCTTAAATCCTAAACGCTAAACCCTAAACTCTAAACTCTAACTCGAAACCCTAAACCCTATACCCTAAACACTAAACCCTAAACCCTAAACCCTAGAACTAAAGTGAACTAAACTCATGCACGACAAGGCAAAAACTTATATTATAATTTTAATTATAAAATTATGAAATTATATTACAATATAACTATTCATTATTATAATATTTAAATAATACGAAATATTATTAAATTATATTTAACTTAAATTATATAATTACTTTGTTATATAAGTTATAAATTATACAACTTAAGTTATTAAATTATATAATTTAAATTAATTTAACTTAAATTATACTTGTGCATACTGGACTTGCAAAATTAAATAATTTATCAATATTATATTATATTTAAAAGTTTTATAATTAATAGTTTTGTCTTTATTTTATTTGTATTAAGGAAGCCTTAATACCAATTCCTCTAGGGTACCCTGCATCTATCTCCTTTTCATGTGGACTTTGCGCAGCATACAGAAACCCAAATGCTCCGATGATTGCCCCTGCCTTACCATCTGCCACTGATATCTCGTGACACGTCGACCGCAACCGTGCGGGGAATAGCTCTGCCAAAACAATGAAGGTGAGGGCCATGGCCCTCACCATGGCTCTCAACGCGCCTGGCTCTGCTCCAATGAAACAAAATAAGTTAGGGTTTTAAGCTTTTCTGAGTTAGGGTTTACCTTTAGGGTTTCAACTTGAAGCAACATATGCCAAAAGTGAAATTTAAATGAAATACATGTATATGGTAGCTCACGTATAATTTTGGTACCCATATTATAATATTAATAATATAATATAAAAATAATATTATATTATATAATTATTATATTATAATATATTATATATATAATATAATATTATTAGCCAATAGGCTTATTAGTGGGAGCTTTTTGCTCTCAGAAATGTCAGACGCTGGAAAATCATCTGACACCAGAAAATCGTCAGACGCCACAAATGCCAAAAAACATTTTCGCCGTTAGGGTTTTTGAAAAAGTCTCCTTTTCCAGTCGCCAGGTGTCTTTACTATGTCCTTTTTGATTGTTTCTGTCAAACATTGTCTCTGTATCTACTACTTCCTCCTCCGAAACTTACCGCTTTGGGACTCTGATAAATTTCTGAGTACGAAAAACTTTTCAGCATACACGCATGGGTTTAGTGCGAGAGGGAGGAAGAGGATTGTGCAGCGGTGTTGCAGAAGGCGGGAATCATCAATCGACCTGCGGAAGAATTTGGGGCAGATAAACATTATATTCGTTTGAGCTTGTTGAGGCGAGATGATGCATTTGTTGTGTTAGAATGTCGTCTTCAAGCACTTGTTTATTACAATAACACCACACAAGACTCAATGTGAAGCCATTTTCTCCTACACAAGACAAATACATGAGCATAGTTTTTGTTTTCGGGTCATATCTTCTTTTCATAGGCGCAACCACCATTACTGTTTAATTATGTTTTGTAAATTAAAAGAGAGACCAGGACATAACAGCAGCCCCACCACGCCGCCCACCCTCGAAACCCTTCTCCTTGGATATATACCCAACACCCTTCCTCAATCAATTCCAAATGACGCCAAATCTGCTACAAATGAATTTCGAGACAGTTGCCAAGCTTTACTAAATTGAAGTCGACGGCTGAAATGCCTTATCGGGAATACCCAGAGGCAACAGACTGTGAGGCTCAGATTGGTAGCTTCCACCAGATTTTCTTTATTCTGCGAAATTTCCAACGGCTCGGATGAGCTACCTCTTCGGGCCAATGGCTCAGATTGGCGTGCCACATTGAATGATATTTTGTGGCTACAAATTGCAGACGTAAGATTTTAATAGCTTTTGCTCTTTTTGGAATCAATAAGAAATTGAGGGTTGACGAGTGTAATAGAATAAAATCATAAATATTCCACACTAATTAATTGTGGATCAACTTGGATTCTAGATGTGCATATGTAATGAATTAATAATAAGAGAATACATCAAGTTGGAGATGAAAAATAATGTGAGGGATGATTAATATCAAGAATAACATAAGAAATTAAGCATAAGCAAGAGAAATTTGATTACGAAAAATATAAGATAAAATTAGTGAAAAAATAGAGATACATACATGATATACTTACTTTTATGTGTGGAAGATGAAAGATAGAATATGCCCCTTCTTTTTCTCTTAAGTTAGAAAAATCATAGCTCCGTGTTTTCAATGTGATATCACGTGGAAGAAAACCTATTTCAATTGGAGTTGCATGAAGCCAAAGCAACAAAGAAGATGAGATCAAACCTCACAATAGTAAAGTCAACTTGGGACACATCCAATTTTTAACTCTAGAAGCGCATTTTAAATCTAACAAATTATATTTGATTTATTCTTCAAGTTATTTTCAATTCAATATTTTAAAAAATTAATCTTTTAATATTGTTGTGATGATAAATTTTAAAATTTTAAATAAAATTAATGTTTTAGAGCTTCGAATATAATTAGACATCTCTTTTAACTAAATACTAAAATTTTAAAATGCATAATACAATTATATAATATAATTGCATACTGTTGAATTTAAGTTGCCATAATATAAATGAAATTATATCTCATATGCTATTTTAGATTAAGAATTTGTCTCTTCACAAACCATATTGCAATTCTTTTATAAAGATTAAAATTATTTCTTCGTATCAAAACTTTATATGCTAATAACAATAGCACCTCCTCACGCTATTGTAACAAAGTCTGTGGAGAAGTTTGTTACAAGAACACCAAAGGTGTCGTTGCTAGGCTTAGTTATCCAAATACTTTAGTTGTAAAAATATCAATGACAAAATAATTTTTATTTTATTTTATTTTATAAAATTTAATGTATTAAAATTTAATATTTTAAAATATTTAATTTAGATATCTAATTATTAATATATTTAATATATAAAATTTAACATATTTACTAATATTTATTTATTTTCATAATTTTATGGATTTACAAATTTATGTTAATCAAACGTAATCACAAATTTTTTATTTTTTGAAGAACTTAATGTGAGTTTTACCATTGTTGAATTCGAACACAGACTCAAAGCTTGTGACATAGGTAAAAACAATGCGGATTTTTTTTTTTAAAGCAACGACCGCTGGTTCATAGGTAAAAATAATGTGGATTTTTATTTAAAAAACAGCGATAGCTGGGAACTAGTTGCCGCTGCTTATGCAAAAAAGACATTAAAAAGGGCACTGAAAGCCATGCCAATCAAACCTGAGACATCCTATTACAAAGTCAGAAGTCACCATCTGAGTATAGCACTAAATTTGAAGACCTAACTTGCATGCTTTGTAGCCTTTGAAGTATACATCATTTGCCCTTTCCAAGATCCTGTTTAAAATGTAGAAGACTTCATCCATTTGTCAATGCATCCTTGAAATTCAACATTTAGATGTACCAAAATCTTCAAGATGTACGCTGCAATGCAATTCCTAAATATGATACTAGAATTAAGAGAATAATTAGATCAATGAGAATAATTCTTGCTGCTTGACCTTCATTTTGTCTTATAAGTCCTTGGAAAACCAATATAATGTGCACACCAAAAAAATTAAAAACTAATGCAATCAATGAAAGTGACATGACAAATCCATAACCACAATGCTCAACCTTAAAAAAAACTCAAAATGGGATTGGTTCATCTTGCCCTCACTAATTCTAAATCGATTGCTATAGTCATGCTGGCATGGGCAGGGACCGATAAGAGATACAAATGTAAAGTTTAATAAAGCTTGGGTATTTTAACTGATGTAAGTAGTTTTAAAATCAAAGCATTTTGTCAATAGTGTTTATGATGCAAGTAGTTTTAAAAAAGAAACAAACAGTTTCAATCAAATTATCGATATCAAACTGATATACAACATAAAAATACCAGAATAAAATCCAAACCCCATTACTGTAGCATGATCATACTCTTATTTTATTTAAAATAAACATGTAACATTTCACCCTATCGGCTATTTAGTTGCGCATAAATTATGTGCAACTGCTAGTATTATATTATATTATATTATAATATTATATTATTATATAATAATATTATTAAATATATTTAATATTAATAATATAATATAAATATAATATTATATTATATAAATATTATATTACATAATATAATATTATATTATATTATAAATACTATATTATATTATAATATAATATATATTATATATATATAATAATTATATAATATTATAATATTAAATATATATTACAATATTATATTATTATATAATATTAATACATTATAATATTGGAATATTAACAATATATAATAATATAATATTATATAAGATATATTATATAATATAATATCATATTATATTATATTGTATTGTAATATAATATATTATTATTATATTATAATACAACCCACTCCCTCAATTCGAAATAATGTTTTTAATTATCTACTTTAGTTGTGTTTTTTGCCCAATGACCAAATTAGTCATTTATAGCTGTGTTGCAAAAAAATTTAGTCACATGACTAAAAGTTTTAGTCACCTAGTCATTTATTTGGCATATTTCTACTAGTGATTGTGGGGCCCTCAGTTGTCCAACAATTTGTTGATGATACTATGTTGTTTGGTGCAACCTTGGTGGTGGAAGCTAGAAGATGGAAAAATTTGCTGAACTCCTATGATGATGCCTCTGGGCAGTGCATAAACTATGAAAAGAGCAACGTCTTCTTCTTCAATACCGATCTGGAGCTCCAGGAGAAGGTAAAAAATATCATGAATTGTAATAAGACCACCTCCCGGCTACTTACCTTGGTCTTGCCCTCACTGTCAAGGAAGTGACCCCTGCTTACTGGAACTTTGTCCTATAAAGAATTCAAAAAAAGATGGAAGGCTGGAAAGGTAAACTACTGAGCCAAACTGGTAAGCATCAACTTCTGAAGGCTTCCCTGCAAGGTATCCCCACCTACTTTTTTACTCTTTTCAAAATGCCCAGATACATTGCAGAAAAGTTTGAGAAGATTTAGAAAACTTTTCTTTAGATGGGGGTTGAGGAAAAGAAGAGGATATTGCTCATTGGGTGGCACAAAGTCTTTCTTCCCAAGTATCAAGGGGGATTGGGTATTAGAAAGGCCCAGATGATGAACAAAGCTTTACTAGCCAAGGTTGGATGGAATTTTCTTAAGGAGAAGAAAGACTGGGTGCAGATCATGAAATAATGAAATAAGAAGAGATTTTCTGGAAACAGAAGTCTAGAGTCCAATGGCCAACTGAAGGAGATGGAAACACTACTTTCTTCCATTAATCAGCCATGAAGCATAGGAAAAGGAACAGAATCTCCAAACTTTTGGATTAAAACAATAGGGAGGTCAGCTCAGAGGCTGAACTAGGGCAACTGTTCTCTAACTACTTCAGGAACTTCCTATCTGAGCATAGGAGCACTACTGACCATGTCATAGTGGAAGAGTTGTTGGACAGCATTCCCTTAATTCTCTCGGCTGAAGACTACTGCAGGCTTTTGAATCCAATTACCATGGAGGAAGTCAGGGCGGTTGTGTTTCTATAGGGGCTTTTAAAGCCCTAGGCCCAGATGGGTTCCCCTGGCCTTTTTACAAGACTTCTAGAACATAGTTGGTTTTGATGTTACTGTGGCTATCGGAGACTTCTTCCAGACAGCCAAGATCCTCAAGCAGATTAACTCCACTTTCATAGCTCTTATCCCCAAGAAGAACATCTCTGAGACTATGGATGATTTTTGCCCTATTAGCCTCTGCAACACTATATATAAGATTATCACGAAGACTCGGGTCCTCAGACTCCAACTTTTGTTGGACAACCTTATTTCATATTGCCAGAAATGTTTTGTCCCTAGTAGACAGATTGTGGACCCGGCCATCTCCACATATGAGATAATCCACTCGATGGATAGAAGTAACATCCCCAACATGGCTCTTAAACTAGATATTTCTAAGGCCTATGACAGAATTGTTGAAGTTTATGATAAACCTGAAACACCAAAATCTCCTCTACAGAGAAAGAAAGCACAAGAGAGTATTTACACAATAAAATGGATGCAATTAATGAAAAAGAATAATGAATTACATGTGACAACTTGCTTTTATATTTGCAAGTTAAATAAAAACCTAATATGACTTAATAATAACCTAAGACTAAAAATAAGCCCTAAGTAAACTTATTAAAGTGGAATTAAATACTTAATTACACCAACACCCCCCCATATGTGCAACTTAGGGAGAAATGAAAACCATGCAACTAATGCAAGAATGGGTCCTGGCTACAAGGCCATGTTAGGTACCCATGAACAACAAGAATCTCTCATAAGGTGGAGAAAAGGAGAAATATCCTGTGGGAAAAAACCCCTCTCCAAAAGAGAGAAAAAACATGCAAATAAATATGTACAAGTGATGGAAGAAGAGCTCCAACTAAGACCCCCCAAGAACTGAATCCATCACAAGAATACAATCATGAGCCCTCCCATAGGAGGGAAAGATAGAGGCAAGAAAATCCTCCAACACTGTAGAATCTCCAGAACCAGAAGAGGATCCGCGAACACGAATGCAAAAGCCAATCCACTTATGGAAAATCACATTTCTTCCCTTAGAAAGAAATAGAACAACCTGTGAATATTGAAGAACATGTGAAGTAGGTGGCCTCAAAATGAATGCCTCTAAAGACTGAATGAGTGTCCACATGCCAAAATCTGAAGATGCCACAACAAAGTCAGGAACAACCTGCTGAATCCATGAAGGTGACAACTGAAGACAAAATGGAACCTCAGAATCAAGTGTCTCCAAAGACATAATATGATTGACAAGAGTAGTGCCATGACTATCAGCAAAGAGAGACTGCAAGCCCTCAAGAGTATCATCATCTTGCTCATCCAAGGAAGCATCAATCTCAATAGAAACATGATGTGGAGGAGAAGAATGAAGGGCACTATGATGTAAAAATGAATCAGTAGCAAGAATACCAAGATTCAAACACTCGAACTTCTTCTCAGAAGTAATATTCACACAAGAAGTGTGATCAACAGTCAAAGGATCTGAACCATCATCTAGAGCTAAATCAGAAAAGGTATATAACCGAGATGCATGATCAACCACCCCAGTAGCAAGAATCTTTGTGGTCTCCAAATCTCTAATGATAACTAGATCAGGTGTGAATTCTACAGTTTTCCCTGCACTACTATGAGTAATCTGATAGACAGAAAGTAGATTATGTGGTAAGGAAAGCACACACAATACATCATGAAAAGTACCCCCTCCAATTTCAATAGATCCCTTTCCTATCACCTTCATGTAATTATTATTACCCATCAAGATTGGTGGCATATCACAAGGCTCAAAAGTAGAAAACATAGACAAAGAGGAAGCCATGTGGTGAGAGGCTCCTAAATCAATAAGCCATTTACCTGATCCATGAGATGTAGTAGCACAAAGTGCCTTACCTTTGTATTTGTCAGCTCCATTAACAATACCTGCATGTACTATCTCAGTAGATCATGACTGATGTGATGGAGTAGAAGAAGATGAACTAGAAATCAAAGCTGAAGGAGAACCAACATTGAGTTTCTTAACAAGATTCTTCAGCTCATCTATCTTCTTGCGGTAGCAAAGAGTATCATCATGCCCATGTTTCTTGCAATGGTTGTTTTTGGGGAGCTCCTTGGATTTCTCTTTTTTGCTGGATGAAGATGAACCAGGAGGTGCATGTGATGGTGACTCCTTGCCTTGCTCTTGATGCTTGGGTTTCAGTTTCTTTTCCTTACCACTTGAAGCCTTTTCATCTTTTGTGCCTTGACTTGCAAGAAGTACCTGAGGCTTTGTAGACTTCAATGTGCCCATCTGAACCAATTTTGCCTGCTCCCTGGTGAGTGATGTAGCAAAGTCATTAAGTTAAGGCATTTTGAATTTAGTTCCAAGAGCATCCGTGGTAGCATAGAAAGTGGATACAAAAATAGAATAATCTGAACCAAGCTTAGCAAGTATGGAGAGAATCAACTCGGTGTCCTCTTTCTGAATACCACACTGTAAGAGTTGCAACTTGAGGGATTTGAGTTTGGTGAAGAAGTCCTGGCTGCTATCAAAATCTGTAGGATTCAGACCAATAAGCTCATTCTCCAACTGAAAACTCCTCAAAGTACCCTGCTTGCCAAACAAAAGCTCTAATTGGGCCCATACTGCATTTGGTGTTGTGCAAGAATCAACATGAAAGAATAGATCAAGTGAAATCAACTGATATAATGTACCAAAGGCCTCATCACAACTGTTAAACCATTTCCTCTTTTCAACAGCCCCTATAGGTTCAATTTATGAGCCCATAGTCACTCTGTATAACCCCAATTTCTTCAGATGGATCTCTATTGCTTTCTTCCACTCATGATAATTGTATTAGGTAAGAAGAGCAATTTTGGGTTGATCCATGATGTGTGAACATTAAAAAAATAGGAAACAACAATATATCCCTCACAATGAAAGAATATTCCCCCTTGTGCAAAAAAATTTGGCCACTTGCATGCACTTTCTCTAAAAAAATTTAAAGGAACAAAATCTGGCTTCAAGGAAAAAAACCAGGTACCTGATGAAATTTTCTGGAAAAAATAAGTGGACCACAGCGTAGAGCATAGAATCAGCTTTCTGACACCTATCCGTTTGCGAAATTTGGACACTGTATGCCCAAGTTATAGTCGATTTCGTAAAACTACTCCGTTAGAGTTTGTAAGGCAAAAAAGGCCCCTTTAGCTAAGGACCCGGTTGCATGGGCGACCTACTGCTGGTGCTTGGGGTTTGAGTGAGGCCCCTGGTCACGGATAGGACCAAAGGCTAGGCGCAGGGCGCTAGAGCAGATAGGTGATGGCGTAGAGGCAGCGCCGCTCGGTCGGCGGCGGATCTGGGTGGAGGCACCGAGGTTGAGGGTCGCTGAGGGCAACAACACAAAGGCGGCATTGTTGGAGGGCCGCTTGGGAGCGGCGTTAGCAGAGCACTACTAGTGGCAGCAGAACAGAGCAGGGCCTGTCCGCTAGGTGTCCACGGGCCTGTCCGCAGACAGGACAAGGGCGTCCGCGAACAGAATAGGGCTTGCGAGCCCCAAAACCTTTTTTTTTTAAATTTCGTACGACCTATGCAAGGAGGCTATATGGCCTCTACCAGGTAAAAAAAATTTGCCACAAAGACATGCACGGATTCGACGAAACGAAGGGCATTCTTAGGGTTTTTGGCCCTTATGAGCACGTTGGTGACGACAATTTGGGCTAAAAACGCTCTGAAACTGTTGCTCCCCTCCGGATTTGAAAAAAAGCACACTATGAAACCTTCACAGATCTGGCCTCATGAGACCAAATTCAACCAAACAAAAGCCAAATCTACCTTTTTCAGTTGTTCCGGATCCAATGAGAATGATGATTTTTCTCAAAAAAGCACCCAACAAAAGACTCTATGCAAATTTTTCCCAGATTTGAGAAGGAGGTTGTAGATCCGCTTTGATACCATGTTGAAGTTTATGATAAACCTAAAACACCAAAATCTCCTACAAGCCAAAGATTAACCTTCTATAGAAATAAAAAGCACAAGAGAGTATTTGCACAATAAAATGGATGCATTTAATGAAAAAGAATAATGAATTACATGTGACAACTTGCTTTTATATTTGCAAGTTAAATAAAAACCTAATATGACTTAATAATAACCTAAGACTAAAAATAAGCCCTAAGTAAACTTATTAAAGTGTAATTAAATATTTAATTACACCAACACCCCCCAATAAGTGCAACTGAACCTGCACAATGATCTAGCTAGAAGAAAAAGAAGCAAAACTTGCAGAAAGAATAAAAAAAAAAAAAAAAAGCAGAGAAAAAATAGAGCTGCAAACTTGTAGGAGATTGTGCTTTTATATTTGTCAAATACTCAATGTTGGTCAGTGGTTCTCCCCAATGCTTCTTAAATGCAGGAAGAGGTATTAGGCAGGGGGATCCCCTTTCGCCCTATTTGTTTATCATTATGGCTGAGGTCCTGGGCAAGAACATTCTATCTCGCCTGGAAAGACAAGATCTTAAGGGGGTCAAAGCTGCGTCTACTGTGGGTCTCGGTGGTTGAAGCTAGAAGATGGAAAATCTACTGAACTCCTATGTTGATGCCTCTGGACAATGCATAAACTATGAAAAGAGCAATGTCTTCTTCTTCAATACCGATCTAGAGCTCCAGAAGGAGGTAAAAAATATCCTAAATTGCAATAAGGCCAACCTCTCAGCTACTTACCTTGCTCTTCCCCTCATTGTCAAGGAAGTGACCCCCACTTACTGGAACTCTGTCCTGGAAAGAATTCAAAAAAGATGGAAGGCTAGAAAGATAAACTATTGAGCCAAGCTGGTAAGCATCAACTTCTGAAGACTTCCCTACAAGGTATCCCCACCTACTTTCTTACTCTTTTCAAAATGCCCAGATACATTACGGAAAAGTTTGACAAGATTCTGAAAACTTTTCTTTGGACGGGGGTTGAGGAAAAGAAGAGGATATCGCTCATTGGGTGGGACAAAGTCTATCTTCCCAAGTATCAAGGGGGGTTGGGTATTAGAAAGACTCAGATGATGAACAAAGCTTTATTGGCCAACGTTGGATGGAATTTTCTTAAGGAGAAGAAAGACTAGGTGTAGATCATGAAATCCAAGTACCTCCACAATGGTGAAAAGATCGGGTTTATTGAGAGGGAGAGCCTTCCTAAAGGCTCCATTATTTGGAACAAAATGATCAAAACTAGAAGAACTCTAGCTCAAGGCATTAAGTGGAAGTTGGGCAAGGGAGACAAAATTAGGTTCTGGGAAGACAATTAGCTTCATGAGGTCCCCTGTCCAACCAGGATAATACCAATACTAAAGCTAGAGCGGTCACTCACTTTGGGAGGTTTGTCAACAATTACATCACTGTTCAAAACCAAGGCCAAAGACATTGGAAGAACTTGACTGATTGTTGGAATGACAACTAGCCTAGAGAATAGGGGTGCTTGTCTCTGCAGTTGGAACTGAGCAAGTACAGAATTCCATTATTCCCTAGGGAGGATGAGATGCTCTGGGCCTAAGACAAGAAGGGGGTCTTCTCGGTTAAATCAGCCTACAATATTCTCACCAACAGTGGGTAGGACAGCAATTTATGGAAGAAGGTCTTGAACAAAAACTTGACTCCTAAGATTAATTTTTTCTGGTGGTTTGCATCCCACCACAAAATCCTTACTACTGATAACCTCAACAGGGGCTTCCAACTAGTTAATCGATGTGTTCTGTGCAAAAAAGAGGAAGAGTCTATAAAGCACCTTCTTTTCCATTGTGACTTCACCAAAGAGGTTTGGGGACGGACCTTGGATAAACTCAACATGGACTGAGTTTTCAATGAAAACCTCAAGGATTTCATTCAAGGTTGGTTCTCTCCCTTTTCACACCCGAGGCTCATGAAACTATGGAGGCAAATTCCCCTGCATCTGGGGTGGAGTGTGTGGAAAGAGAGGAATGACAAAATTTATAGGGAAATGGCTAAAAGTGCCAATGGCGTTTTCTTCTCCTTTAGCAAGATGGTCTTGGAAAATACGTCCATCAGCACTCTGAACACTGCTAAGGGACCCCCCAGTCAACTTGAAATGCAGATCGCCAAGAACTCGGTTCTGACAGCAGACATGACCATCTTTGACAATTCTAAGAAGCTTGCCAGACAAAATACCATCTGGAGAAGGACTGGGTTAAACTCAATTTTGATGGAGCGGAAAAAAAAGACCATTGGCCTAGCCAGTGGAGGTGGTGTCATCAGAAATGAACAAGGGAATCTAATTGCTGCTTATGCTGGGGGCATTGGTACCTAGTCCAACAATGTGGCTGAGGATCTGGCCCTTTTATGGGGGCTCAAATTTGCCCTCTCATTGGGGGTGGAGAAGATCCAAATCGAGGGGGACACAAAAATTATAGTTGTTGTTGCTCTTGGTAGAACCGACAATGGATGGAAGCTTAAGGATATCATTGAGGATATCAAAAGCTTATTAATTGGGTTCACTGAGAAGGAGATAGGGCACACCTATCAGGAAGGCAATAGGGTGGCCGATGGCATGGCCAACCTGGGTCAGAATTTGAGCAATTGTAGATGTTGGAAAAAGTCAGAAAACCTCCCTATACATATTCAAAACCTCCTTTGTAAGGAGTAGAATTTCATCCTAAGTTCATCATGAGTTTAAATCAGGACATTTGGGATCCCCTGCCTGTGGGGTGCCTTGGGCGCCAAATGGGGAATACTCTTAGTAATATTGCTTTTAATATTGCTAAAGGGTCTAGAAGGTTCAGCAGTGGGCCTGCCTATTGCCAGATCAGCTTGAAGAGTATTATTAACCACCGTCACATGACATGTAACCACATTACCATTATGGCATGGACGTCTCGAGGGGTGAAACACATGGCCATTCACGTGACCAATGGAAGTTTTAATTCTTCAAGCCTCTGTAGAACTCATTATCATGATCATCTCAAGGCAATTAATCATGATATGGGTTGGCACTCTAATTCGCACAATGCGAATTTAAGGAATTATGGCATTTCTAATTGGCGAGGTGATAGGTTGCTCATCAAAACTTGTGCTTCACGCTGCTCATGGATTCATATCTGCATTTGTAAAGTTTATCGGCTCGCCAAAGTTTTCTTACTTTCTCAAACCTTTGCGAAGTGTTGTTGCATACTGAATATGGGGGGTGATAAGACCCGCACTGACCCTGAGTCCTGCAAAGAAATCAAAAGGAATGAAACCCTCTGGCATATCTGCCATGAGGGTGGGGTGGCATCGTATATGGATTGCCTCCAGGGGCATGATGAGAATTTATCCAAGCAATTTGTGCAGTCGTGGGCAGACAGACATGTTCAAGTTGGCGATGTGGGCTTTCAAATGTCTGAAGGGGTCATAGGGTTGGCTACTGGTATGTCCACTGACGGAGTGAAGCATAAGAAGATGAGTAAGGTCTCAAACCTGGAGGGAATGGCCCTATTCTTGAAAAAATGTGAAGTTTTGCATAGTATGCAAGGTGATTTCGACAGAGAGAAGCTTCCTAAACCTTGAGATGATGTCTGCCATATTCTCATCAAGTACTTTACGCTCGAAGGTAGGTTTCGTTGCTTCTTTCATTACCATTTAGCATTGTTGAATCATTTTAGGAGAAGCCAGTACATAAGTTTTCCTTTTTACCTGCTTTCTTCCCTGCAAGCCTCGGTGGAGGCGACCATTGAACAACACTCCATTGATCCTGACAAACCCCTCATTCCCCTCCACCAGGGGCTTATTTACAGATTGTATAAGTTTCATCTTGCCCTCTATCCCCCCAAGGTTATCACTGCTACTGCGTCGACAGCTCCCCTACAGCACCCAAGCTGAACCCTATCTAGAGCAATCATGTGATTATCACAGAAGTTACCCCTGAAAAGTATACCCAATCCCACAAAACTACTAAGGCCTCTTCTTCTAAGAAGAAACCCATTGCAGGGATCAGCCATGAGGCTCGAATTGTCGACCAGATAAACCCTAAGGCCGCCAACCCTAAACTGGCCACAAAAAGGAAGCTTGTGGCAAGCAATTTTAAGGGTGACAACCCCCAAAAGAAGTTTAAGGAGGGGAAGGATGGGGGTAGCTTTTCTGAGAATAGCGGGGACAAGCCCAAGATGGAAGTGCATAACCCGGAGATTGATGTTGAGGGTTCTGAGGGAGGTGTGGATGGCAGTGAAAACACGAAAGATGCGGAGTATGTCATGCCTCAGGTTAAGACCCAGGTGCCGTCGACTAGAAGGTCGACTAGACTAGCTGCTAAACCAACCCCCGTGCGTAAGGAGCATATGATTTCTGCTAACTCGAAAGACTGGGAGGAAAACCTGGATGGAGAGGTCAAGACTCATAATCTAGAGGAGACTGTGGTTGTGGAAGCCGAGGAGGACGGCCCGAGTAACTTCCCTGAATTGAACGTTCAAGGATTAGAGACCGATAATTCTGAGAAGATGAAATAGGACACTAGTAGGAGTAACAAGGGTAACAAGAAAACCAAAAAAAGCGAAGGGACCGAGGATCTCAACAACAAGATGATGAAGCTAGAGAATAAATTCATAATCTTGGCTAGGTTCACTTTCAAGGTGATGCACAGGTCAGCGACGACTCTAGCTATCCTGCAAGACATTGAGCTCACTAGGCATGGTATGAAGGACAAGGAGCTAAAAGAGTATGAGGATATGTACCAGTTTCTCACTGATGACTAGAACAACTATTCAATCAACCCTAGGGGCTCTTCTATGTTTTTATGTTTAGAGTGTTGTATGTCTACTGGTAGTCTATTGTGTCTGCCTCTTTTTGTTGCTGGTGGTATCTTTTTGCTATAATGGTCTCTTTTTGTTGACTCTTTTGCGTGCCCGTGGGGCTATATTGTAATGGGCTCGACACCCTTGTTTTGCCGCTTATATTATCAAAAACAATGATTGATTACCAAATGCTTCACTAATGTAAATGTGACTATTGATTTTGTTCCTTTTCAAAATGACTAACAATTAATTGATAATAAACTAATATAGATGCAAACAATATTTCTATCCTTTTTCTACTTCAAATTATTTAAACTTGTATGACTTAGATGAAATGCAAGACTCTTGTATGACTTGTATGACTTAAATGAGATGAAAAGAACAAATTGCTAGTTTTGTGTTAAACTAACAAATACATGGTTGATGAGATTAATTTTACAATTGTTTGGTTTTTTTAGAAGATTTGATAATAGTTTGTTGGGACTAGATGCTTTGTTTTGTTGGTTTGTGTTTGATTTTTAGAAAGAATGTTTGGGACTAATCTAATGAATTTACAAAATCTAATCTATTTAAATACTAAATCCAAGAAACAATAATAGAGTGATATTGGTCTGAGCAAGACGTGGAACTAATTAAGTTAACTATTCTACTTTACTCAATGAAAAAACAAATTATTCTAATATATTGCAAATTTAAAATAACTAGATCCCACACTTGGGATGTGAACACTTTTATATTTGTAGAGAATGTTTGTGGCTTGTGCATCTTGTGTAGTCTATCTTTAACAATCCTTTCTCCTCTCCTAGACGTAGGATCTCCTCTTGATGGAAGGGATAACAAAAGTTAGTTACTAGACTCAAGGAAGCAAATTTTAATGGGAAGATATTATTGTCATTGTTGGTTTTGAAGCTTAGAAACTTGGGAAGTGATGAAATGTAGACCTTGGAGGCTATCTAGAGATTGAAAGATGTATAATGATTAAACCTTTGCTAAAAACTTCTAGAATTCACATTCTAAAATGCTACAATGGTTGGGAAACAAAAGACCCATGCAAATTCATTTGAGGGAACATTAATAGGATTGAATTCACAATTAGAGGTTGTAATTGAGATTTTAACAAGCTTGGGCACAATCAAGACTAGACTGGACTTAAGTTAAGGGCCAAAATTGGATGTAAAATGGTCAAAATTTAGAGTTTTCATATGTGTAAAAAAATGATGAAATCGCTTATTTTTCTATTGTTGAACTACCTAGGCAATTGGTAGGTCATCTAGGCAATTCAAGACTACAATAAATTTTTCCACTTAAAGGCCAAAAAGTGAGTTTTTTACAATATGATATGGAACGTGAGGAGGGTGCATGGTTGATGAACATGAGGAAAGAGTAAGGGAGGGTCCTAGGAGTTAACTAGGCACTTCCATCAAGGTTGGAAAAGTTGAGAGCGAGTTTTATTTACACCATGTGGGTCAGGTCCTAGACTATCAGATCATCATCGGACTACCATATATGCCCATATAATTTTAGGCACTTACAGTGACAAGTGCTACGAAGACTCGCCATCATGACTAGATGGATCATTTTTACATGACATGCTTTGTGCTCCATGTACCTTGTCATCACATGGTTACCATGCCAAACACACATTGTAATTTTCTGAATACGCAAAATTTTCTAATTTTACTCATTTCATGTTGTCCTCATTTCCTAGAAAATTAATGAGTTCCTCTTTTGTGCTTAATTTACTTGTGAGATAGAAGCTATTCATGGAATATTTTTCTCTATTTTGTAGGTCTCACGGAGAGCCCATACTAAAGGACACACTTACATGATGACACCTTATAGGGTCCATTACTTTATATGAACCCCCTTTCATATCCTTTAATGTTTGAATATTGACTTTCATGCATGTTTGTGAGTGCTACATACTTTGAGATGCATGATCATCTAGGATTGAAACACACCCCAAAGTGGGGGCAAAACATAATTTTGAAATTTTCATACCCATGCCATTTCCCATCTTGTTTTGTGTCCATTTTGAGAAAAAATCTTGATACATTACATAGTGATAAATGGTGCAATCTTGTTTGGAGTTGGCCTCATTCCCATAGTGTCTTACCCCTCCATATACATGCATATTCCCACACACTAAGCCCCTACCTTATCCTTACACACACAAACAATCATATGCATTCCCTTTATTTGCAAATTTATCACTTTCACCTATGCACCTCCCTCCATATAGCCATTAGCCACCTAGACATTTTCCTACCCTTGGACATTTCCACAATTGTAGGGGTGACCCCAGAGTAGCGAACTTGTCCCCAACTTTTTAAAAATTCAAAATTCAAATTTGGTGGTCCCCTTCATTTTCCCACCCTAAGTTGACTAAACACATGTTTGGTGTAATTTGATGCTATGTTCTAGTATTTAAAGACACTCAATGCATTAATTATAATAATCTAAAATGCATGTATTCTCTCTCATCCCCTAACATTAAAAGAGTAATTAAAAGATAAATATTTTTATTTGGTGTTTTAAAAATGAGTAAAGAATATGCATACATCAATCTAGGGCCCTTGTCTATTGTCTTTGAACCTTTGTACACATTTTTGGGGGTTAACCTAGGAGAGCATGTCTCTTTGTGACACAACAACAACCCTATTAAGGTATTCCTAAATATCACCACCCCTATAGATATTAAAAAAGGTAGAAGACATAGAGGCACACTAGGCAAGTAGAAGAGTAGAATTCTAATGTGCTTAGGGATGAATTCAGAATTAGAGGACTAATCTAACCATGAACTTATTCGATACCTACCAACTTGTCCTCTAATAGAGCACAGATCTAGTGTAAAATATGAGGCATTCATCTAATAGAGAGACATCATTTTTTAAGCATATTCCTATCTGATACCAAGAATCTTTTTTGTTGACATACACTCTTTAGGCATAGAGCTAAGTATCACCTTCTATTGTATTTACTTTCTAAAATAGTTATTGTAAATTGTCAGATTATTAATCATAGTTATCATTATTAAGATAGGTTAATTTATACTTATATGTATGCATCTTATTGGATTAACCTAGATTAAGTTTAGGGAAAGTTTTGTTTTATGAAAAGAGTTATATTACTTCAAAAAATATTACAAACTAATCACTTTTAAAGTAGCTAGTATGGGAGCATGCCACAAAGGCAATACACTAAGCTAAGCCTAGGAAATAAAAGCCAACAATCTCAACAAATAAAGACAAGCCAAAAGGCTACAACTTGGGCTAATCAAAACATCAAATGTAAGAAATCATTGTTTTTTGAAGAACATGCGATTTGCATATCTTCATCCTTAGTCTTCTCCTTGAACTATTGATTTTTAAAAAATAAATTGTCAAGGCCCCAAATTAAGATAAAGTTAAGATTTTGAACAAAATAAAACCCTCAACACTACCTAGAGCTACACACACTAGAGAAGTCACAAGGCTAATTACTTCCTCCATCTTTTAAGGATCTATAATTTGTTTATTACTTGTTTTTGGTTGTCCCACTTCATTTTGTTTCTCTCTCAAACCAACTTCAACTTAACTTTTTATTCCTTCTCCCTCCAAAGGGTTTTGCTATCCTACCTCCCTCAGTGCATCTCTCGAACCAACTTTAGCATGATTATGCACTCTTCTTCTAAAGGGGCTTGAATATATCCTCCATATAATTAGTAATTTGACCTTATTGAAACCTTCATTTTGTTGACCATTCTTTTGTTGGGCGTGTCTATTTGCTTTGGCTACAAAGAAGGTGCATTGAGTGTTTTATGGTGCCTAGAGAATGATTTATTCTTTTTTTGTAGTCCTTATAAAAGTGGCAATACTCATGGCATTTATTGCATTTGAAGGGCAACTAATCATAGTCAATCTCCTACATATATGACCATCCATCCAGATTTGATAAATTTGCAAATCCAATTTTATTTTGTTCAAGTAGACCTTTCTCCAAATCTACTTCTATGCAAATTAAAGCAGGTGCAAAGTTATCTTTTTTCTCAACCTTATCAATGAGATGACCCAAAGTGCTATCAATAGTAGCCAAAGATTTGTCATCCCAAAATATAAGAGGGAGATGGGGAAGCTTCACCCAAACAAAGATTGCATTAGGTATATATTTAGCTAGGTTAAAATCCATGGACCAATTATTCAAATACAATCCTCTCGCCCCCATAAAATATGGACCACTTCTAAAAATAAGATCTTTGTCCTCTTTTAGCTCAAAGAATAAGGCATATAATCCTCTTCCACAAAACTAAATGCTCATTTTACCCTTCAACAAGGGTTTGCATTGGAGATTTGTAACATGCCATCTCATATTACTAGGAATTACACACAATTTACTAAGAAAGTAAAAGAACATAATAAACATGAGTGAAAAAAAAAATTATCATTTGCATAATTACAAAGAAATAAAAGCATATCTTTTCTGAATATTTTTCAACCTTGAAATACAATATATTCAAAGATAAATCATGGTGAAAACGTTTCACTTTACATTTACAAATATCTTGCACTTGGAAAAAAGAATAATTTTACATCATTAGTCATAACATAAAGAGTACTACATCTGGAATCTTGATATCTATCTCACAAGTCTTGGTGAGTCTTCTGCTCTAGAGGGAGAGGATCATCCGAGTGCTTTACCTCCAACCATAGATCGGCAGTCCCCCGCAAACCTTCCTTCCTAGAAGTGGCCCTACCCTTCACGAAGAGTATAGAAATAAGGAACCAACAAGTTGCCATCTAAGTTCTAGTGTTGTCCTACATAACTCAACTGACCATACGACTCTAGACAATCTTCTAGCTAAGTATGATCATTCTGACAGGTCACGCCATCTAGACACTATGAACCGACTAATGCATGCAGAGACAAATGCATCACTTTGGCCAAAGTTTCTATAAAAATAGACGTTTGTAATAAAAATAGTTGTGTGTTCACACACCTCTAACTCGACTTGGAAACTACCTCATCCTACAATTTGACTTGTTTGACTAGTAACTCTAGACATGAACCATCATGGCTAAACTCAATCCTAGTCAATTTGACTTAGAATTAAATCTTTAATCTAGGATATATACAATATGTAGGTTTAGATTATTTTAACCTTTCAGAGAGTCCCTCATTGCATTCTTGCAAATATCAGGGCCTAACTTCCTGTCATTCTACTCCAAGTCCTAAAGATATAACACTCTTGTGTTATATATCATGTTTCAACTCTAACAAGAAATCATTTAAATTGCTTCTTAAACTCATCCTAATTTATACTGTCTTGATCTTATGGTTTCTCAACTATTCACTGTCAACCATATTATACAAAAGACTCAATCAATAACATAACTGACTTAAGAGTTTTAAGTTTTCTAAACCCTTCTGGGTTTATTCTAGGGTTTAACATCTCTAATCCATTACATTGATATAACAAATACTCTTGTTTACCTAAAAGTATAAGTTTATAATATGGAAACGAAAATCTCTAGTCTTCACTTGACCACTTGAGAGTAGTTTGTATTCACACTTCTCATATCATATAAAAACATAGAACACGAGGTTTATGCTCTTCCAAAAAGACATAAATGAATTCTATCATTATCATATCTAATCTTTGAACTAAGTCAATCTTTCAACCTAGATAGATTTGAGTCTATAATAATCATATGATGTTCTCGACCTCTTGGACTTCTCAAGTCCATTGACTTTCGATATTGAAAAGGTTAAGAACTAAGATTAAGAAACATAAACCTAATCTATGTCTTAAAATTTCTACAATCTTACTTCACACAGCTCCTAGGTTTTATAACAGAGTTCTCATGAAGTTCGGACTCAACACTTTATAAATATAACTTAGACTAGATACAACACTGAGTCTATAAAATAATGTCCACAAAACCTTGTGTTCAAAAGAGAAAACATAACTTAGTCTCTTCTCTGTATTTACATAGTAACTATTTACTTATATTAATGTATGATAGCTATAACTAAACTAAATTAGTCCAAATAAACAAAGTTGGAAGGCAAATTACTTACAAAACAAGGTCTCTAAATAAACAGTGCTAAACATATCATATTTCCTATTCTCATCGAACAACTTTGTTATCTATGGATTCGATGACACAACCCAAAGGCTCAAAGGTTATTTCACAATATTCTCACTGATAACAACATTTTAATGTTTATAAACTGTGGTTTCAACTATTATTCGATGACATTGACATTATCAGAGAATTGGGCTCAAATGTCTTATGCACACAAAGTGCAGTTTCAAACTAAACAAGTCAATTCCTCATCTTCCTACGAGATCATATCTACAAAGTTGTTACATTCAAAAGATTTATATTCTGGGTAACATTAAATACTCTCTACTAGATACATAAATAAATATATATATATATATATATATATATATATATATATATATATATATATATATATATATATATATATATATATATATATATATATATCTGAAGATTCTACAGAATTCAAATATAGCAATATAAGAATGAAGTAATTGTTTTGATAAGATAACTTTACCTCTACTACTTGAGTTGTCTTAAGCTTTCACTACATTCTCTTTCTCCTCCACAAATGCTTAATAAACACAAAACTCTGTGATCAAGAATCAGACCTCTCTCACTCTCTATTTTGCCACACATTGTTACCTATCTTTGCACTAACAAAAGCTTGTTATCAACTAAAAGATATCACTCCTCACTAGATTATCCTCTCCCCCTCCTTTCCAGAATGATCTTGCCCTTTAAAAAGGCTAACTCCCTACATAACCCCTGGAGATCCTCCCTCCATCTTCACCTATTCTCATGTTATGTTGGCATGCAGAAGTAGTGGAGTAACTGGTCTTTAAAGACCACTCTTAAACTCCTCCTTACCTCCATAACCGATGTGGAGGAAGGAGTTGAGTGCCCACGTAAAAACATGAAGAGGTTTGCATTGATTGTTATTACACCATGTTACTTATGAAGCTCTTCGTCAACATACTATAAGTTCAAACTTATAGATAATATTTTAATAGATATAAAACAACATAATGTAGGAACATACAACATATACTTACATTGTTCCTATCACTCGACAAGATACGAGAATAGGGTCGAGATATTCTCCCCCTCTCTATCTTGCATTAACACCAAAATAGATAGGTTATCATAACGGAGACTTATTGGAAACCACCGATAATGAAATAGTTTAACCACTAATATTTAATTTGTTATAATAATATAAACTATATTCATATCATATAAGGAAAATAACGACTATCGACTATATCTTGTCGATGGTCATACTATCCAGGCTTGGTTTTCTGACAAAACCTACGCTAATGGGTCTTGATGACAAATCGACGATTGTCGAGTCGAAACCTAAACTCAAACCAAATGGGTCAAACACAACTTACTAAACTCAACAAGGGTTCACTAAATTGTGCAAGCACGAGACTTAGATGGCAACAACCTGTTCTTATCCATACGTCTATTCACTTCTCTCCGATGATGCTCTCCCTCTCTTTCTTAGAGGGTGAAAACATGTTTCCTGGTTACAACTTACAATCACCAAACTGGGATTAGTGTATCATTAGTCAATCCACAAACCTTATGAATAAATAATCATGACATCATATAATCACATGTCTAATTCTAAACATATAAACATGAACTCATGATATCATTGATTTACCCTGACATTTTCACATCACGTAGAATCATTAATCCATGCAAAATTATCTACTAATTACATACAAGTAAAAAAGTAAAACAATCAAAATTTGGGGTGTAACAAGATTAATCCAATCATCAATCGTTTTGGTCCTTTGGCCAAAGAAACTTTCCAACTAAGACTTTCTTACAAAAGTCCAAAGCTTTTTTCCTTGGAGAATCATGGCTAAAGGTAACTTTGGGTGTCATATTCAATTGTTTTACAAAACAAGAGTGTGGGCTTTTAGTTGTGGCCTAACCAACAACTATTGTTGCTAAAACTTCAATATCATGGAGCTCAAAATAAATATAAAAAGAATTACCTTTCAAAAATTGTGAAGGTGGACCAAGCAAGTTCTCAAAACCAACCACCCCTAGACCTATAAATATAATGACTATCACCATGGTTGATACTACTAGCAAACAATTGTGCCCAAACGAGAACAACCTAAAACCCTAATGTGTTTTTCTTTTGTAGTTGCTCTCCCTATGACCTAGGAAAGTTTATTTTCCTTTACAATAATAAGTAAAAATAACCTACTACTAAAGGGTTGTAACTCAATTGGTTGGACACACTTGGTGAGGGTGATGGTATTTTCTTTGATTATGTCATCCACCAAGGTTCAAATCCCTTAGAGGTGCAATAAACAAGGGATGAGGTCAAAATTGTGCCACAAGCAACTTTGGCATAATGGATACCACTCAATCCTTGGCTCTTTGTCAAAGAGGTATCAATTGAGACTTGTACTCCCGTATCAAGTTTCCCTCAATCCTTGGCTCTCAACCGAAGAGGTATAAGGTCAAGATTATGCTCCAAGCGACTTTGGTAGACTAGATACCCCTCAGTCCTTGCCTCTCAACCGAAGAGCTATTAGTTGAGACTTGTACTCCCGTATCAAGTTCCCTCAATCCTTGGCTCTCAAATGAAGAGATATAAGCTGAGACTCATACTTTCATATCAAGTTGCAAAAATAATCTAAGTTTAACTAAAACCCTCCAATTTCTTATTAAAAAAAACACTCCTAATTCAATGCCATGACTGAAACGATAAAAGATGGGTGCCTTGCCAGCATACAAAGCCGGGGGTTTAACAAAAGATCCATAGAATTATCAATAATAACTTTTAATTTAATGATGTATGTGAGAGATAAGGCAGATATATTTGCTTGAGTGTCCCTGATTCTTCCAGGCCAATGGAGTTTCTGGGAACATAATTAGGGGGGAGAAGGGACACCAAATTTATTATCATTAAACTAGCTGAAACTATGTCTCCCCGACCATCTTGACCTGCTCGAAAATGGCGTATATACATTTAAAACATCCGAGTTCCAGCGCAGAAACGGTAGGTACAATTGCCTCCTCTCGTTCTCAATTTTGCTTTTATGCCTGTGCTGTCCCACTTCATGTTTTTCATGGGCAAGGTAGAGCCCCAGGCACAACAAAGATCCGCTTCAATATTTCAAGGGATGCTCTGTCATACTCATCCCTGTTGCTATTGAAACACAGCAGAAGCCCTAAAGAAACCAATGGGTTAAGACACCCAAAAAGGAATAGTCCTAGGGTTTCTGATGCCAATGTCACTCTTGCAATGCCTCTGCATCAGGAGGATGTCGTCAATAAAATCTGCAAAGCTATTCGACTGAATGATCAGTGGGAGGACTTGATGGACCTCAGAGCCGAGGACCTAGAACCTAATCTGGTGGTGAAGGTGCTGAACCTCCAAACCAAAGCCCAAGATGCCCTGAGGTTTTTCAATTGGGCAGATAGACAGGAAGGCTATGAACACAACACAGATGCCTATTACACCATCCTTAATATCCTAGGCAGAGCAAAGATGTTTGATGAGATGGATTCCATTTTGAAGAAAATGAGATCGGAAGGACGTGAGGTTACTAAGAGCATACTTAATAGCATCATCAACGCATATGGAATGCGTGGAAGAGTCCAAGAGACACAGGAAGTCTTCAATTTGATGGAGGAGCTTGGACACAAGCCCAGCCTTAATGCCTACAACTCTCTCCTGACGGCTCTTGTGAGAAGAAGAAAGCTTGACAAGGCAGAAAATGTGTTTATTAAAATGGCTCACAATGGGGTTCTTCCAAACAGGTTAACATACACCTTAAAAATTCAGTGGCTTTTCATGAAAGGAGATAAGGAGGGTGCTATGGATATTCTAGATGAAATGGTCCACGCTGGCTGCGCTCCTGATGTGGTGACTTCTACTATAGTTATTTCTTATCTCTGTAAGCTGGGGGAGATAGAACATGCCTTTAAAGTATTTAGAAAAATGAATGCATACCAATGCAAGCCAAACATTTACACTTACAATTCTCTAATAAATGGTCTCTTCATTGTTGGAAGGGGTGAGGATGGTGTACAACTTGTGAAGACAATGGAACAGGAAGGCGTTGTACCCAATATTTACACATACACAGTTCTAATATATGGTTTAGGCAAGGCAGGACAATTGGACAGGGCAAACGAGATATTCCAAGAAGCTTTGGCAAGGGGGCTGAAACCTAACACTGTGACGTACAATGCACTGATTAGTGGACATTCCCGGAATCGCAATTGGGATGAAGCTATGGATATCTTTAAAGGGATGCAGGAGAATGGTTGTATGCCTGATTCTATCGCATACAACTACATGATTCAGGGGCTTGTGAAAAGGGAACGAATTCCAGAGGCCTTAAATATATACAATGAAGCGAGAGAGAAAGGATTTAATATAAACATCCAGTCACTCTACAGTCTGGCCCGTGGACTCAACAGGACTGGTAACCACAAGGATGCAAGTATAGTTTTTAGAAGAATGAGAGAGTTTGGTCTTCCTTTTGATGCAATTGATTACTATCTAGCAATAACGTCATATTCAACAGTAGGTGAGATGGACGAGGCTGGTGCCCTTCTACATGAGATGATTCCTAAAGGCTTTACTCCCAACCTTATGACTTATAACATAGTCATCAAGGGATTTTGCAGACAGAGAAGACTGGAGGATGCAAACGCAATTTTAAATTTCATGATTGAAAATAACACGGTTCCAAGTCCAGCGACTTACAATATTTTGATTAAAGGACTTCTCGCGCAGAAAAGAACTCAAGATGCAGATCAACTCTATCTATCAGCACTGGCCAGGGGTGTGCTTCCAAGTCGAAAGCGAGATGTCCATCTTCAAGCCTAACAAGCTACCAGCAGATTTGCTTGGAGGCTTGGAGGTGTTTATTTGTACTTTTGGTGCATAGGGCCTAATGTTCTACATTTTAACTTGCCTCCTCTACCAATCAATGAACGGGATTTCCCTGCTCAAAATGAACATGGAGATGAGTGTCCTTGGTGAATAATAGCTGGCGGCACATTCAAATGAACTTACACCAATCCTTGGGACTGAAACTTGGCTGTCAAGTCTGTTGATTCAAGGAAATGTTTTATCGTTGCTTTATCATCTTTTGCAAATTTCCATCATAAAAATTCATTTACTTTATCTTCTGAAGAGGAAATTATCTCCTTACAGCCAGTTAAGTTTCTGACTGCAAAGAAATCTTTTTTCACTATTTTCAGTTGTAATTCCGGAAGACAGGGAGAGTTGTAAAACGTTGATTGGCTTGTCCATACATTAAAATGAGGCAACCAGTCAGATCTTGAGCTGATGTACAGCATATCAACGGTTTCAGCTTGTACTCAGCATTTTCATGCAGAGCAAATGAGATGTCAACATAGACAAAATATCTTTTGTGATGGAAAACAAAAAATGCACTTGTAAGAACATAGAGACAGCAATCTAACTGCTGTGGCAAACTTTGCAATATTTTAACAGAATTTTCTGATTGTAGAAGTTGAAAATTAATGATTCTTGAATTAATTTTTTTAAATTTTTGGGAGTTGGCTTTTGTTAGAGATATCAGGAAAATGAATTTTGTTTCTTTTGAGCAGTCTTCCATACAATAATTAAGGATTGGGATCAAGATATACTGAAAGTTTTTTGTTCTCTGGGTTTGCTAAAAAAGGACTTGCATGATATGCGTCTAGTAAATTCGCTGGAAATATCCTGTTCTTGTTTGCGTTGATATCTTTTAAAGATGTATGTAAAGCAACCACTTGGCTCTAGGATATCTGATATATCTACGGAAGATGGAATTCATGTAATAAAATCATATAGAAATTAATGCAATCTACCATTTGTAAGTAAATGGATAAGAAGGTTCGCATGGATTTATCTATTGGAGCGACTATGGATTAGCTCAGTCTTGACACCATCATGTTAAAGCCACCCATGAACTTGAGTCTTTGTGCTTGTGATGCTGAGTCCACACCAAAACACCAACCAAGCAAGGTACTCACTTTTCATTAGATATAGAGTAAATTTTAAACTGGTGTTTAGCTGTGTCAGAAGTCCCTGCTATCTTATGTCAGAAGATTCACACTCCAGGCAACACGAGGTTTTTAGAAACTTTTTGAACTGATATGTATGTAAGAATCTAAGTTAGAGGGTCATCTAATACTGTGAAAAAATTGTTTTTGCTCCCATGTTTTGTTTCATCTACTTATAATGAAGATCAGTATAATTTGTCATCCAAGCTCTTAATTTTTGCTTTTTGAATCATCTTCCTCTTATGTTAAGTTGACACGGTTAAGGTTCTTAATAGTTGTTCTAGCGACAAACTAAAGTACAGATAGACACAAATACTCAGTGCCTGAGAATTCCGATATACTTTAGCTTTTGGCCTTGGATATGCCCACCTAGTAATAGAAATTGTTTGGTGTCAGAAATTATTGGTAATTGTTGGATTTTAGCTTTTGATGGAGTATCTTTATATTTCTGTTGTGTAGAAAAAAATTTCTCAGTTATTTTTGCCAATAATGTCTATTAATTTTTGTATTTAGTCTGTACGGTAAAACAAAGAGAACTTGGTATATATACCTTCATCAAATGCAGGATCATCTTGGGGAGCTCATTGCTAAATGCAAGGCTTTCTTTTTCTTTTTTCCCTAAAAGCTCATCTGATGATTTTTTCTTAACTTGTTTTGTAAAATTTTTTGAGTTGAAACTCTTCAATTTAAATGTAAAAATGCTTTTGTAATGGTGAAAATTGCATACCTTGCCCCTTTCCCATCTGTTTTGGGTTCATTTTGATTGTATTGTTCCCAATACAATAACTTGTGTACAAGTGGCATGTTTCAATACAAAAATAGAAAAACAACTTGATCCTTATTGATCCCATTTGTGTACATCTCCAAGAACTGCTTCTAATTCTCAGTTTATTCATTCCCTTACCTAGATCAAATCCATGGTTGTGGAACTAACCCATGTTAGATCTATAAGCGTAGAAGAGACCCATGAGTTTTTAAATTCAAATTTTAAAAATGGGTCCATTCTCCCCTTTTCCACTTAGTTGTTATGAGTCAAATAAAGTGTGAAATATTGCAAATTGCATTCTAGGGTGTTGTATAAAAGGATAAAAATTAATCCATTATAATCATCCAAAAATTTAGGACCTAGCATGAGAGCTTTGTTAAACATTGCATTATCATAAGAGCATAGCATCAACTTACATTAGCATGTCTAGGTATATTGCATGATTGCCTACTGTCTTCGATCGTTGTTATATACCATTGACTTATAGCAAGGGTTTGACCAAAGGAGAACACTTCTAGGAAAGCAAACCCCTACAACAATGTTTATTAAAATCATCCACCTTTAGACACAGGTTGCAAACATCAAGACAAATGGGTTCCAAGCATCCAAATCACTGAAGCTTAGATTTGGAAACCAACTTTAGATCCCCACACAGGATTCAATTCCTCACTCATGGAGGCTAGTTCTGTTAGCACCCATCCCTATTTCTACAAAATTTGTGCAATTGTGCTTTCATGCTCTTATGACCCTGTGTTGACAACTGATCCAAGAAAACTTATACTAGGGTTTAATATGTTTATATGTGTACTTTTGCTGAATTTTCTAAAACTAGCCAATCTAACAGTTTCTATTGGATAGGGCTAATCGCTCTTAACACCAATATCTTGTACCCCTAAGCTCTATATGTTTCAATTTGATGTGTATGGGCATCTCAATTGTGATGGATATGTGGACCACTTACATGATGCCACATGTCTCCTTACTAAAGTTGGATGGTGGGCCAATGATCTTTTTGCTATAGGTGTGTAATATCCCAATCGGATATTGCCCTAAATTTCTGAATTCCAACTTCTGAATTCTGCCCTAATTTCTGCACTTTAATTTTCTGCTCAAACCCTGGGTCTGAAAACTGATTTTTTTCTGCACCTTATCAAGTGATTTCACCGAGCATAAAACATATTCTAAAACATGGAAAATGATGACAAATGAAGATATACAACGGCAATCATATCAACCATGAATTACACCATGAATTACACAATTCAAACACATATGAATATGAATTTTCCGATCATGCAAGTCTTCTGCTCCAAATTGAATAAATGAAATGGGAATTATATCAAGTTCATAGGCTCAAACATGGCCAAATATCACCCAATACTTTGTTGCTACAAAACAGATCAAAAATCATACCAAGTATGAGCGGAGAATGTTGTCATATGCAAGTGAAAGATGGGCGAATCCTGTAGGAGTTCAGGACAACACTGAGAGGGGGGGTGAATCAGTGTTGCATAAATTTTAACCTTTTGCAAATTTAACTTTCAAGACATGAAGAAAGAAAGATATCATTTGTTAAACACATGTGCACATAACTGAGAATGAATGATGAGATTAAAATCTCATGAATAAATCATACACACAAACAGAGAGAAAATCAAGACACAAGAATTGCACGAGTGGAAAACCCTCCTGGGGTAGAAAAACCACTCCAAAACTGCCTCACTGGCTTAACCTTAAAAAATATCTTTACAAGCCTCACTGGCTGATGTGAGTGTCTCACTGACAAATGGTCTCACTGACCTATAAGCCTCACTGGCATACTGTGCCTCACTGGCTTTTCTCAATCAATCAAAACAAAAATCTCATGTGCAAGAAGTGATTGCTGTTCAATCTGATTTGCACCATTTAAATCAACTCATCTTTCTTTTCAAAAAGGTTTTTCTCTGCATATCATAACTTCATAACATACATAACATTATTTTCTCATCTCTGTTTTCTTCATCAACACACACTCGTCAATGTACCTGAAAAACCATTATATACAATTTGAAAAACCTTTCACATTCTACACAATCATTTTTCATCTGTGAAGAAATTAATTTTCTCTTCATGCCCATGACTGTTCATTTTCTTCTCTTCTCTGCATAAACAATTACATCTTGCAATAAAATTATAAACAATAGAACTTCTTGGAATTTCACTTCTCTCTGCAAGAAAATCATTTGAAATATCTTCAATCTGTGTAGCAAATCACAATGAAAATAATTCCTCTGCCTTTGTAATAAAAACTCTTTCAAACTGAATATTCAGTCTCCTCATTTTCATCTTCCAAAAAAAAATTCTTCAATCAATCTGCCTTCATGCATGATCCTTCATTTTTCTGTATATAAAAAAAAACTCTTCAAATTTTTCTTTGTATTGCATTCAATTCCCTGTAGGAAAAAATGTCTTCAAAAATAAAATCTTTTTCAATATGCTCTTGCAAAATAACTTCTCCCAATCCATTCATCTTCTTCTATAAAAACAATCTCCAAAAGCACTTCATATTCTTTTTGCACTTCAAAGACTCTTCAAATTTGTGAAAATCATCTTCAATAAAAATTTTGCCTTTAAAAAAAATTATATAAACCTTCAAAAGCTTTCTATCTTCATAAAAATATTTCCATGTTTTTTAAAACACTCCACACACCAATAAAAACATTTTTCTATCTTCCAAGTAACTTTCTATCTTCAAAAAGCTTTCTATCTCCCATGACCCTTAGTCTTCATTGTCACTTAGAAGAGGAAACAAAACTGATTTTAGCTTTTTAAAAAAAACAAAAATCCTTATAAAAGGCTTGCTTTGTCATCAACCATAAAAATAGGAGATAAGAATTTTATAAAGTTTCTAATATAAAAGCTAAGACCATGAAAAACGGGCTGCCTTCTTAGAAAAGCATGAACACATGAGGAGGGGTTGAGACATGTAAAACAAATGATTTTTTTTAACACTTTTCAAAAGGCTTTTTTAATATTTTTATAAAACATGTTCATAGAATAGGCCTTTTTAAAGTTTTTATAAAAGCATGCTCATAAAATATAATTATTCAAAAACCAAGGATATATTAATAGGCTCTTAAATGATGACTAATGTCATTGATTAAACACAAGGAGAGGACTGGTCAAGAAGGTAATTTTTAAGTTGTGAACTTGCAGTAGCAGGTCATCAATGAATTATAACAAAATTGCAAGTATGAAGGCATGTGAGTTTAGACATATGAAAATGGACTTAGTCTTAGAATTTAAAAATTAGTATCTCAGAAGACAAAAATATTAAAACCTTAGATTTCTCCCAACATAGCATTTCTTCTGCAATAAGAGCACCTCTGAAGCCATGATGAAGATAGAAGCAAGAACACCAATAAGAGAATTTGCATCCTCATCAACCTTGAAGAAACTTGCAAGAAATCCAATACCAACACCCACATGGAGAACATCATACTTCTATGTATCAGTAAGACATCAACCTGTGTCTATCATCAACAACTGATCAATTTGTTCAACCATCAATGGTAAACAGCTCAACTGACAACATTCTTATTGAAGGCATAATCAACACACTTATCATGTCCAAATGAACAACTCCTGATTGATGTTCCTGATAGAGTGAACAACTTTGAAAAACATGATCCTGAACAACCTATGTCAATAGTGCAAATCACTGATGATACCTTATGAAGAGGCACACTAACTCAACACCCTCAATACCTTTTTGACATCAATGACAAACAACTACCATCAATCTCCCCCTTTGTCATTGATGGCAAAACTACCTGATGCAATTTCTCTTTCTCCCCCTTTTTGACATTTGATGACAAAGATACAAAAACTATTTGCTCCCCCTGTGTTAAAGTACACAAACAAATCATTGCTCATAAAAATCACTTCCAATCACTGACAAGAGTAACTATCACTTCTTGACACAATACCAATATGAGGAGGAAGATGACATATCTCTACAACCAAAAACCAACTTCTTGAACACTATGCAAAGAAATCATAAACACATCAGTACTCTTAATGAACAATATTGCAGCCAAAAATTATGAAGACTCCTCATCACACAGTTCCCAACATAGGATGACATGATGACCACCTTTTATAAGACCTATTCAAATTTTCCATGATAGTGAAAACTAAGTCCTGCAGAGAAGAAATATAGTACACACAACACCAACTAGTATTACCATTATCAACTGATTCAAGACCTTTACTTGCCTCTGATTAACTGATGAACTTGAAGAAAAACAAGGCACCACCATCAATTTCATAAGCATCTCTAGATGTCATAGCTTGAAACACATACCTGATACCACTTCAAAACTAGAATCACACAATTTGAACATACCTCCCTGAAACATATTAATGATGAGAACCATCAAAGAAACATGGCAGATTATCACATCAAGAACACTTCCATAGAAGCATGACTTGACATCCCTGAGCATACTCAAACCAATCTACATTAACAAGTTCTTCCTGCAACAACACTTTGCACAAATCAAATGCAGAGATAAGTGCTATGAATTGAATTTTTCATTTTTCAGCCACCTTAGCCAACACATGCTAATATTTGATAAGAGATTTTTGGAAACATCTTAATCTCTTTGGCATGACAACAAACACTTCACCATATCAAGATCTCATTGAACTGCAACATCATACCAACTCAACCAAGTTATTTAATATCATCAAACTCTTTGTAAACTAAACCTCTAAACACCCTTTCAACATCTTGTATGCATCAAGAACCACTAAACATGTCACTCATCATGAACACCTGTATTATTGACATACACTGGAACTCAATATCATCAGAACCTTCATATCAAACATTATCAAGCAAGCATGATAAACAAAACAAGATCATAAACATCAACTAATCTCCTCCTGTAACTTCTTGGGGATAATTGATAGGACAAGAACAACTCCCCCTCACATCAAGCTATCAATTATTCAACTGATGATGTAACTTGTGCAGGATGCACAAGTTTAGGATCCTTCTTGTCCTGACTTTGTTTTCTTCTCCAAACCTGTATAAACCTTTTCTTTTCTTTGCTCAAGGTGTCTGCTCTAGATGTCTTCAAATTATTCCTGCAAAACAGTGCCTTATGCCCAAGATTTTTACACCTATAGCATATGATATTGCTATCTAGACCAAAGGAATGATAATTTCTTGATATCCCAAGAGTACTTCCATGCACCCAACAATTTCTTGCAATAGGACCAATCTTATTATAGTTATAACAAACACTGTTATAGTTCTGATTTGACAAGTTGTAAGAACTTTCATCCTTATTCCATCTAAAACTATTTCTTGAATGAGATTTACAGTCTCTAGCTTTATGACCATAATCATGACAGGAATAGCAAAAACCATGAAACTGAGAATAGTTAAACCTTACTGAATGGTATTGCCTGACAGATGGAGATCTTGAGGTTCTACTTGTCCTTTCTCTTTCAACATCAGCATCTTTATCTTTTCTTTTCTTTTTGTCTTCCTCAGGAGCAACATAATGTTTATTCAGGTCTATCTTTTTCTTAGATGTATCTCTAACTTTGGAACACTCTCCTTCTTCATACCTAAGTCTAGTAGTGTCTCCATATAGTTTTTGCTTTCCCAACGTCTCATATAACTTGGTGGTGCTCTTTTCAAACTCATTATTTCTCTTTGACAGAACTTTGAGACTTTCAATATTTTTTCTCAAGGTAATAATTTCAGCTTCAAGTTTTATGTATTCAAATGATTTTACTTCATTTTCAGACTTAGCAAAATCTATCATTCTCTTGGCCTCTTCAATCTCAATCTTTAGGCTTGTAATCAATTTTTTTGAATCGTCAATTTGTTCAACCATCAATGGTAAACAGCTCAACTGACAACATTCTTATTGAAGGCATAATCAACACACTTATCATGTCCAAATGAACAACTCCTGATTGATGTTCCTGATAGAGTGAACAACTTTGAAAAACATGATCCTGAACAACCTATGTCAATAGTACAAATCACTGATGATACCTTATGAAGATGCACACTAACTCAACACCCTCAATACCTTTTTGACATCAATGACAAACAACTACCATCAAATCCTTCAAAGGTGATTGGTGCCCCACAAATGATGTCAAAATGTCCTCAAGGATGATTGGCACTTCCACAAGGGTTCATCAACAAGTCTGATCTGAAAGTCTACCCTTAAATACCCTTCCATAATGGCCACTCGAATCTGATGCAAAGTCTAAAAATAGTTCTCCAAAATCGACGCTCAATTGCTGATAGGAAAATCTGCAAAGAACTCTCCAAAAATGGTGCTCCAAGATGATATAATCTACTCCAACAAGTCGCCCAAATCTGCCCAAGGAAGTGACGAACCAGGTCTGTCCAGATCTGCAATTCAAACAAGGGAAAAAACTGCCCAATTGGTCCAAAATTGACCTCCACAAGACAAATTGCTCCACTCCTAATGATGGCGCTGAAGATCTAGGGTAAAACCCTAGCAAAATCACAACCCAAACTAGCCAATGATGAAAGTTATCAAATCTGAGTATTAACTTCTGGTCTTCTTCTTCACAAATATCTCCAATGAAGTGTAATTAGAGCTCTGTCACGAACTCTATACAAGATAAGCTAGGTTTTTGTCCAACTCACCAAATATTAGCAAGGGTTTTAGTCCTTGGAATAGTTGCAAACCAAGTTGCAGATCTGGAAAAACAAGAACAAACTCAATCCATAATGATGCAATGCCTTCACAAACCTTGTATATATACTTGAATTCCTCCTTTTTTCCAATATGCTGGCCGACCATGGAAGAATTGCTATTGTTTTATCCTTCACAAGGCCGACCCACAAATGAGATATTGGCGCCCAAAATAGTTTTGAATTCCTTATATTTTATTGTTTTACTCCTCGAGAGGCCGACCCTCAAACTTGGCGCCCAAAGTAATTCAAATATATTTGTTTTAAACTCTCTTTTATTAGCCGACCTAGGAAGATATTTTTCTTAGGCTGGCCCAACATGCATCTTGGCACCCAATAATCAATTTGTTATACTTTCCCTTAGGCCGACCTATTTCAAATTCATGACTGCCCTTTCATAATTGGCCGACACACCTAATTTCAAATTAAAGATCAATCCTTGTCTTCATATGGCCGACCTTAGGCCAAAGAGGCGCTCCACTTCAAAGATGTTTTCTCTATTTTAAATCTTATTTCTCCTTATTAATATAAGTTAATTTATGCTTATATGTATGCATCTTATTGGATTGGCCTAGATTAAATTTAGGGAAAGTTTTGTTTTATGAAAAGAGTTATATTACTTCAAAAAATATTACAAACTAATCACTTTTAAAGTAGCTAGTATGGGAGCATGCCACAAAGGTAATACACTAAGCTAAGCCTAGGAAATAAAAGCCAACAATCTCAACAAATAAAGACAAGCCAAAAGGCTACAACTTGGGCTAATCAAAACATCAAATGTAAGAAATTGTTGTTTTTTGAAGAACATGTGATTTGCCTATCTTCATCCTTAGTCTTCTCCTTGAACTATTGATTTTTTTAAAAATAAATCATCAAGGCCCCAAATTGAGATAAGAATTAGGATTTTGAACAAAATAAAACCCTCAACACTACCTAGAGCAACACACACTAGAGAAGTGACAAGGCTAACCGCTTCCTCCATCTTTTAAGGATGTACAATTTGTTTATTACTTGTTTTTAGTTGTCCCACTTCATTCTTTTCTCTCTCAAACCAACTTCCGCTTAACTTTTTATTCCCTCTCCCTCCAAAGGGTTTTGCTATCTTACCTCCCTTGGCGCTTCTCTCGAACCAACTTTAGCATGATTATGCACTCTTCTTCTAAAGGGGCTTGAATATATCCTCCATATAATTAGTAATTTGACCTTGTTGAAACCTTCATTTTGTTGACCATTCTTTTATTGGGCATGTCTATTTGCTTTGGCTACAATGAAGTTGTGTTGAGTGGTTTAGGGTGCCTAAAGAATGATTTGTTCTTTTTTGTAGTCCTTAGCAAAGTGGCCATACTCATGGCATTTATTGCATTTGAAGGGCAACTAATCATAGTCAATCTCCTACATATATGACCATCTATCCAAATTTAGCTCAATGGCTTCAAGTAGACCTTTCTCCAAATCTACTTCTATGCAAATTAAAGCAAGTGCAAAGTTATCTTTTTGCTCAACCTTATCAATGAGATGACCCAAAGTGCTATCAATAGTAGCCAAAGATTTGTCATCCCAAAAATAAGAGGGAGATGGGGAAGCTTCACCTAAACAAAGATTGCATTAGGTATATTTTTAGTTAGGTTAAAATCCATGGACCAATGATTCAAATGCAATCCTCTTACCCCCATAAAATATGGGCCACTTCTAAAGATAAGATCTTTGTCCTCTTTTAGCTCAAAGAAGAAGGCATATAATCCTCTTCCATTTCAATTCTTTCTATTTTTTTTGGATTTCTTTTTAAATAATAGAAGTTTCTATTAAAGAATTTAAAATATATATATATAACTTAAAGAATATTGAGAACTTCTTAAAAAATCTAAAAACTTGAGATTTTTTATTTTAATTATTAGAAATTTCTATTAAAAATAGAAGAATAAAAATCTAAAAATTTGGGATTTCTTTTTAAAATAATAGAAATTTCTATTAAAAAATAGAAGAAGATTCTATTAAAGAATTTAAAAATTATATATATATATATAGTCAGATTTTCATATTAATTGTTTTTTCTACGGTTTCTAAAATAAATTACATGTATGTTAATAGAGTTAAATATTTATTTTTATTGTATTTTACAATTAAAAATTTTAAATACAACTATACAACTGTCAAATTTAAGCCTTGCTACCCATCAAAAAGGGTTTGCATTGGAGATTAATCCAATCATCAATTGTTTTGGGTCTTGGCCAAAGAACCATAAACTTCCCAACTAAGACTTTCTTAGAAAAGGCCAAAGTTTTTTTCCTTGGAGAAGGTTGGGCTTAAACAGCACACTCTAAGCGCTGACCATCTGACGTGGCAATGTGGGCCCTTCAATTTACATTTGTTCCCACTCTCCGTTCCCATTTTCCATTTTGGTAGTCATGCTTTGGTAAACTTTAATTTTTATTTAGCATAGTCTCCCGCCCAATCAATTTGAAATCGTCTCCCGCCCAGTAGATTAAATGAGCAATGCATTCAAAATGTGGAAGCATAAACAAGGCACGTGAATTGTCTGACTAGATGGTGCGCAGAGAAATGTGGTCTCTTCACCTGCTATGATTGCAGGATATACACAAAACAGGTTTGCCTCAATTGCTATGATTGTAAGATATACACAAAACAGGTTTGCCTCAACTGCTATGATTGTAGGATATACACAAACGAGTTTGTTGAAAAGGCTTTAGAAACTTTCAAGCAAATGCAATTGGCAGGTGTAAAGCTAGATTCCGCAACCTTTGCCAGCATCCTCCATGCCTGTACCAAAATGGGAGCTTTAGAACAGGATAAAGGATACAGGTATTTTGTGAGATGTTATAGTTGTAACTGCCCTAGTAGACATGTATGCAAAATGTAGGAGCATAGACAAGGCATGTGAATTGTTTGACAGAATGCCTCAAAGAGATATCATCTCATGGAATGCCATGACTGCAGGATATGCACAATGTGTAAGCATAGATAAGGCACGTGAGTTGTTTGACAGAATACCTCTAAGAAACGTGTTCTCATGGAATGCCTCGATTGCAGGGTATTCGCAAAATGGATTTGTTTAAAAGGCTTTAGAAACTTTCAAGCAAATGCAATTGCAGGCATAAAGCCAGACTCTACAACATTTGTCAGCTTCCTCCCAACCTGTGCCAAATGCGAGCTTTGGAACAGGGTATGGACATCCATCAAAGCATAAAGGATAGAGGAAGTTTTTTAGATGTTGTAGTTGCAACTGCTTTGGTAGTCATGTATGCAAAATGTGGAAGCATAGACAAGGCACGTGAACTGTTTGACAAAATGCCTCAAAGAAATGTGGTCTCATGGAATGCCATGATTGCAGGAATATGCACAAAATGGATTTGTTGACGAGGCTTTAGAAACTTTCAAGCAAATGAAATTGGCAGTTTTAAACCCAGCATCCTCCCCGCCTGTGCCAAAATGGGAGCTTTGGAATAGGGTATGGGCATCGATCAAAGCATAATGGAAGTGGGATTTTTGTAGATATTCTAGTTGGAAATGCTTTGGTTGACATGTATGGAAAATGTGGAAGCATAGACAAGACACGTGAACTATTTGACAAAATGACTCAAAGAAATGTGGTCTCATATTGTAGGATATGTACAAAATAGATTTGCAAGGATGCTTTCAAAATCTTTTAATTAATGAAGCACTCTAGAACATATCATGACATTATCAATTTTGCTTGTGTTCTATGTGCATGTAGCCATGCAAGTTTAGTGGATGAGGGTTGTACATACTTCAATCGTACAAATAACCCTTATTGCATTACACCTACAATTGATCATTATGTGTGCATGATTGACCTTCTTACCCATGCTAGCTATATTCAGGACACCCTAAACTTTATCATTAAGATGTCAGTTAAAGTTATGGTGGTTGTGTCGATGTGTTTTCTTGGTGCCTACAAATCACATATGAACATAGGCTTATGAGTATTTACAACGATGTTGCTTTTTTATTTGGATCCTAATGAGATGAGGGTTTCAAGGTGGCTAGGAGAGAGCTAAATAGGGCATTTCATAAGTGTTTGGAGTGACAATAGGACTTAAAACTAGAGGCAAGCAAAAGCATGAGGGGAATTTTAAAGAAACACAATGGGAGACATCATAGGTTTGAAATGAATATTATAATTACATTCATAATATGGTCAAATTGACTACTTTATTCACTTGTGACAAACCTAACAAATGGTAATGAAGATAAAATTCCATTTGGTAAGATATGAATTGAATAATTTTGCATTAGTCACATACCTAGCATATGCTAGTGAAGACTAAATTCCATTTGCCACATCTAATGTTTGTTTACAATCCTTAATCACAACTGCATTAAAAATCTTGAATGCTTGTACTTGATTCATGTCAAATTTTTATAATGGGGGATTCATTTCAAAATGTCCAAAGACTAATGAGTCATAGCTAACAATTTTTGTTTAGTTGATTTAAAAATGAATTGTTATCATAAGCATACATGTTTGTATGCAATGAAGGCAGGAAAAATAGTTTTCTTGAAAGAATCTAGAATGATGAACTTTAATTCTTCATCTCATGCAAATGCATTTGACAACTTTATGGTTATAAGAGAACATATATTTCTAAGTTATTATAAGTCTTTATAAAGAGTGTTTTTAGTGTTTACAATAGAAGAGGGAATTTGTTATGAAGTACCTTCTTTTCTTATAAAAGCTAAATCACATTGTAACTATCATTAATAGTATCACACTTGAGGTCCCAAGGTACATCTAAACTTATAAATGAATATTTTTGTGTATGCATTATAATAGTAGGAAACAATTGAATTGAAGCAACTCCATTGTTATTATAAATAAAAATAATTATAAAATAATCCCATAGATTGCATTTGGTGAAGTGAGGTCCTCAATAAATAAAAGGTGCTATGTTCTTCCTTCTACCACTTGATACCGCCACATCTATTTGAATTGATTTATTCATAATCCCCAGTGCTAGATGTGTTCTTGACAATTGATTTAGATGGCTTCTTCCTTAGAATTTGCTAGTTCCCATCCCACTTTTTGGTTCCTTCTTTGCTCATTCCAATGCTATCCAACTATAAAATTTGTTAGTTTCCTTGGAAACATTTAGTCTCTTATTTCATGCCAAATGATGAGTATTTCTTTTGCAATTGATTTTAGTATTTCATTTTCCATTTTGTTGGGGTCTCTCTCTGCCCATCACCCTTGCTCTTTTCCCTCCATCTCAAAGCTTAGCAACTCATATATGAACCGCTCTTTTCCTTCTTTTGTCAACTTCTCTCTTTGTCTTCCTCATGGTTGAAGTTAAACTTGTGAAACCACAATGATAACAATTATTGCCTATTGATACACTAAAAAAAACTAACTTTTGAACTTTAACTTTCTTACTACTTGCATAAATAGAGTAGTTACATGATCAATCCCTAATCAATCTCAAAATTAAACCTAAAATTTTATCCTTGGCCCATTAGGCCCTTTTAAATCATGTAAAAGAATGTGGTCTTACAACATCAATAAATCCCTATGAAAAGTCACCCAAAAATTCTTCTAGATAGACATACTTGGCTTCTTGGGTTAGATAATAACTTTGAGCTTAGGCATTCATGTCTAGGTCTAAAAAAGTCCTTATTTTATCTTAATGTAGGGTGACAACTGAGATATAGGCCTTGAGACAAGATTTAGTTTAGGTTGAAGCATCAAATTTAAACACTCAGTATGGGAACACATGACCAACTCCAATTGGTACATTCTCGCATTCATGAAATGCCAAGCATCTTTCATATACTTTAATTATGCTTATGGATGTGAAATCATTTTATACAACTTGGTTTAATCAGGTGTCTAGATCTAAAAATTTAGTGGCCTTAGATTTGATGGCCCAGTGGATGCGAGAGTCATATTAAAGATGACATAATTGTAAGTCAGTTCTAGAATCCTAAGGTTGTATTCTAAAGTTATCTAAAGTGAACACATATCTACTAGGGTTAACTTGGATACAAAGACATGGCATGCACCCAATTGTTAGGTTTCTTGACTCTCAATGTCTGAGGCACAAACATATTATCAATTCTAATTTATTTGGGAGCTTGGTTTTGGAACTCAAAGGATTTATCTCTAGAGTTCCATAGACCTAATGCGCATACTAACTTTGACTAATTTGTGCACTCAAGTTTGAGCTTACTAATGATTAACTTCCAACCCTCATCTATATATGAACACATGTATGTGAAGATTCAAACTACTAGATTAGTGGATATAGATCCAATTGGGCCATCAATGGTTAGAAAATCCACTAGTGCTTACCATAAATGTGGGAACTTTATAAATTCTGACATGCTCGGGCTCTCAATTCCAAAAGTATTATGACATTATGCATAGTAGCATACCATGGACACAAGCATCCTTATAAACTTTAACTTATTAGAGCTCTCAATTTCAATCTCGACATGTCATTATATTTAAAATTTCCTACAGATGTGGGTATTTATAAATTTGATTTTACTTGAGGTCTCATGTTTGGATTTGACATAATTTTATTCTTAAAGCTTGTAGCGGATGCGACAGTCCAAGTGTAATTTTAACTTAACATAATTTCAATTCTAGTTTTTTATAGGGGAAAAATTTAGATTCCCACTTAGAGGATAGACACCATCACATGATTAACTTTGGTCAATTAATGACTTAGATTTCACTTGATAGAGTAATGAATGGGGTTTTGTCTCAACTTAGGAATCTTGACAATGCTTCTTTCCTCTTGGGGACATGTGTCCATTATAGATTTACCCTATAAATCCATGGTCAAGAATTTTCTTGAGGATTTGATGGTCAAGAGTGTTATCCTCGAATTTAGCTGACTCAATTCATGGGATAACCCCTACAAAACTTGTTCGTTTCGTATCCCACGACCTCTATGCACACAAAACGAGGAAAAATTGAATTGGCCTTACGCGTAGTAAAACACCTCAAAAAGTCCTTTTGAGTGGCATTAGTTTTCCCCCTTTTGAAAAATGCAAAATCAATTTTTTCATACTTGGCATTTTTCTCTAGCATTCAAAGTCGTAATTTTTTAGCGACATTGCATTTTTGCCTAATATGCAAAGCCGCATTTTTAGCGACTTTGCACTTTTTGAAAGAAAGTCGTGTAGTTGCAGAGATTTTTTCCGCAACTGCATCCCAGTCCGACACGTTTGAGCATTAATGAAAATTTATTAAGGGGGTTTATATTTGTCTACCATGTTAAGTTTTTATTTTTACTATTTATCCTTTACTATTTTTCCTTGTTGTCTTCAAACTCCTCCGTCGTGTCATCTTCACCATTTCTCGAAGGATTTGCAACTCATTGTTCGTGGATTCCTGTTCACCAATCTCAGGTAGGAGTTTCTGGTTTCTCCGTTACATTTCTTCTTTATATTGTTTAGTGTTTACAAAGTTTTTTTTCATTTTTTAATCAAAACCTAGGTTTTACCCTAAGTTTTAATATGTGAAACCCTTTGTTGAAATCATAGTCGGGGTGCAAAAGAAATATCAACTCTCGGTGGCTCAAGACTCACAGGCCTACTATAGCAAGGTGGCCTAAAAACATCTATCGGAGTGAGTTCAATGAAGAGATAGGTGATTTGATTACTCTTAGATAAGCAAAGTCAAAGGATTTCCAACTTCTAATACTTTTCAAGATTGGATGTACCAGTTCATTGCCATCATCAAGAAGGGCAATCAATAGACATACTGGGGTAAGCAAATTAGTGATGCAATTTGCCAATAGCTCTCTGAGGTATCTATTTCACTAAAATTCTACATGACATCATATTTGGTATATGTTGCTACATGCATGAGGGATTTCCCTGGCTTGTCTTTAGTTGGTGATAGAAGACAAGTACCAGTGTATGAATACTATCCACAATTGACTCTGAAAGAGAGTCTCAAACATTTCAAAAGGGTCAATGATGACTTCTTCTACAAGTACGTTTGCATGTTTGAAAAGGATCTTAGAAAGAAGAGAGTTTTGATGCTGCATGGGAGCAAGTAAAGAGGTTTGGTTGCATATTTCTACAATTTCCAACCTTTACCTATATCAAGGTTGGATGTTTCAATGGGCAACCCTATGTGTTGCCAAGGTATCCAGGAGATAAATTGATACTGATAGAGTTATGCAGACAGATAATGAATGTGCATAGTAAACAAGCAGAATCCCATAGGTCTAGTTTTAAGTTTCCAGTGACCATTGGTCAGTACACAGTATCAACTACCCCAAAGGCCAAGGCAATGGAAACTGAGTTGCAATGGATAACCCTTAAGAGGTATAAGAAATAGAATGATTTTGATTACAGGGGTATGAAAGATAAACTCAAAGGTAACTACACTCACGTACATAAAATTGAAGATATCTGAGTTGAGTGTAGGACTGAAGAAGATGTAAGGAAGCTAGATTACAGTCGGCTTACCTTAGAGCAAATCAAAAATTTCAACCTTGCAGATATTCCTGAGGATATGTAGGATGATAATGATATACTGGACCCTACGTATGAGAGCAATAAAATTAATGATACCCCTCTTACACCAATTCAATGGTCGCTAAAGGAGTCCACTTCCATAAGGGACAGGTTTCAAATCACCCTTTCCCACACTAATGTTTGGTTGGAAAGGAAAGGAATAAAGCTAAGGCCATTCAAAACAAGGTCATAAGAGGAGTTGAGGACTAAGAACAAGGAAGATACTTCTGGTTCACAGAAGCTAAAATTTGTTTTCAAGAGCAAAGGGGAGAAAGGCAAAGGTAAATAAAAAGAAGGAACATCTGCTCAAGTAGATGTTGAAGAGAATCTTGTTGTAGATGAATCACAAGTCCCTCCTGTCACTTCTCAGTTGGAGTCCTCTCAGGTGATATCTCCTACCTCACCTCTTGTGGTTTCAGTAGTGCAATCTCCACCTATGGTGTCTACTACCCCTGCTATGTCTATTCAAACCATTCATTCATCTCCTTCATCACCCATGAGTGAGTCATTGTTTCAAAGTCCTTCTCATGGCAATATGGAGCATATGTTTGGTTCTCTATCTTCTTTGCCTAGTCCAACAGGTTTGCCATCACCAACTACTGATACATTCATTACTACTCAGTTGGACTTTGATAAGCTCATGTCTTCGTCTGCACCCAAAGTGTCAAGTAATATAACCCCTACTATTGTGTTAACTCAAACACCACCAATTGTCATCACCACTTCCATTCCACCTGCTATTCCATCTATGTCACGACCCACTATTATTGTCACCACAATCATTGGCAATAGAAACCAAAGAAGATTCATCCATTCTTCTCCCTTGGTTAATGTCTCAGAAGCCAAAGAGGAAGAAGCAAGTTGTGTCACCTAATGATTTTGATTTTGGCCAACTAGTTCCAATAAAGCCTAAATCAACAAAGAAGGCCAAAATCATATCAACGATGATTATTGATTCATCAGGTAACAAGTATGCTGAGGTTGTCGTGCCTGAAAAGGATAAAAGTATTGAAGAGGTCCAAGTTTCTGATTATGCAATTTCAAGCATAGAGCTTGGTAAGTAGACACATGAAAGTGCGAAGGAGGACTTGCAAGCAACATTGGTCGCCTTGCTTGGTAGAACAACTAACTTATGTTCTGCTAAAGATAGCCCAATCTTCTGAGCAAGTAGAACATGTTAACACATGTGTTGATGAAGAAGCTATCCAAAAGGCTGACAAGATTGAAGCTCAAGGTCGGGCAGTCAGTGTCTGGATAGAAAGACTGTTGGCCCAAGGGACTCAACTAATACGGTCTTCTATCGAGCTTTACAGTTCAACTTGGGTGAAGTAAAAGCAGAAGTGGACCAGACACTTGATACACTTTCACAAGGCTTGTAGCTAATGGAGCAAGATATTCATACATGGACCCAGCTACAGGAATTCAAGTTGGAAGTTCTAGTAGAGCATGGGGTGATCACCAACACAAAGATGTTTGTAGAATACAGGGAGGCTATGATAAACAAGAAAGAAGTCCTCTAGAGTTTGATCAAGGATCTCAAGGAAGCCTTAGATGTGAGCATAGACAAGGGGCTAGATATTTCAGATAATATTGGGGAGCTTCCTTGCCAGATGTTGGATGACGATTAGAAGACCCTCCCTGTGGAAACAATTCTCCAGGGATTCACTACACTAGTACACACTGAAATAGAGACAAAAGCTTTCTCATTGGCTTCGATTGATAAGCTAGTGGATTTTAATGTAATTCTGGATAAGTTGCAAAGGATCTTAGATAGACACAAGGGCATGCTTGTCACCATAGCGGACTCCATCACAAGAGTCCATACCATCTCTAGATACACACCAGGATTGGACGATAATGAAGTCCAAGCGGCCCTGAAAAGATATGAAGATTTTCTGGAGAAGGATAAAGAGGAAGAAATTCATGTATCTTTGGACACTTAGATTATTTTCAAAGCTTTCCTTATGTAGTTTTATTGTATGTAATTGACATCCTATATGTCATTTTGTAATATTTAATTTGCAATTAGGAATAATACAGAGTCCTAAACAAAATCGGACTCAATTTAGACTAAGTCAAAGTAGTTGTAACTTTCCTAATTTTGCTTGTAGCTTCCCTCTATAAATAAGAGGGGGCTCTTTTGTAATCTTTATCTTTTAGTTATTGAAGGGAAATGCTACCTCTTTGAGAAGCATATTGAGACTTTGTGTTCAATTTGTAAATCTTTATTCAATCAATATAAGAAAAGCAAGTGGGCGTTCAATCTTTGTGTTGGAACAAATTTGTGGTCTATTGGGAATGTTCTTACATCTTTTCCATTGCATTGTCTTGTACATTTGATAGAATCATGGTGTGAATCTACATAATTTGGAAGGTGCTCTAAATCTAATTTTGAAGTCTATAGGTTGCAATATATCATTTCTAGATTTGTGTCTTATGTTCGTGATTGGTGGTGACTTGAAAGACTTTGGGCTACGAGTTATCGTCTATGATTGTTTAATCTTATTTTGGCATACGGTGAAGACTTTGGGCTGCACTCTATTCATACCTTTTCATTTTCCAATTAGCATAAGGAGCAACAAAAGACTTTGAGCTTTTGTGGGTTTCTTGTCGTCAACACACTCTCGTATCATTTTAGTTACTCCTATGTTTAGCTAACCTAGATATCCATTATTATTTCTCCAATAGACTTTACAACTTAATGCCTTAAGACAAATTAATTACAAGTATGTTGATCCTTAACCAAGAATTTGATGATTTCCAACTGCCACCCAATAGTCCCTGATGCTTCCTACTACACATCTTTGATGGAGTCCTTAAGCAATCTCCACCCATTTTTCCTATAAACATATTGGGGAAACAAAGATCACAAAGTTCATTACAATAGTCAAATATAATTATAGCTAGAAGAGATAATATTCATTCATCTTTATTGCAACTAGAGTTATTTATGAATGCTTTCTGGATTTAACTGTGTATCTTTTTTCATCGACGTTTCAGATCACACTCAGTGATCCATCATCAAGAAGAGGAAAATTATTGATGATTTTCCTCTTCTTGATGATGGATCACTGAGTGTGATCCGAAACGTCAATGAAAAAAGATACACAGTTAAATCTAGAAAGCATTCATAATAACTTTATGTACTATGGAAAACTCATGCCAACTACTAGAGTTATTTATTTATTCATAGAATGCAAGAACATGTGTTACCAATTTATTATTAAAATGTAGAGGACTTTTCTTGGAGGCCAACCCAAGTATCATGCCTACTTTTCCTCCTATCCACCATTACAATGAGGTATTCAAATTCATAGGGGTTTTGAGGAGCTGTGTGACCATCAGAGGTCTCCAACCCATTTGATTGGTGCAGGGCTTCTACCATCTAGGTAATTTTGTAACTAATTTCTAGAACCAATCCAAGAAAACTATGGAATCCACCACTTAGCCAATCTAGGGAAATTATAGCATCCACCACTCAACCAATCTAGAACTCAATATCACTAGATTGACCAACTAACACATGCACAAGCATACGCACACAAGTCTCTAAACATCTAAGTCACAATTATAGTCAACACAGTTTGGGGGGCTGCAACCACTCCAATGGGCCCAAGCACACGTCAACAAGGAAATATAAATTGATTCTTTTAAATAATCAGTTAATTCCTTAGTTTGTGCTTCAAGTGGCCATTCCTTGTAGTGATTTTGGTTTTTCTTTGCAATGTGATTCTAGTGAGAGCACACACCACTTTAATTTTGATTTGAACATTATTCCAAAAAGTACATTCTATACATAACTCCTCTTTCATTGCTTGTTTGTTAAAGTCTATATTAAAGATTAGTTAATATAGTTAATGCACTTAGTTTGTGTAAGAATGGGTCATGATTATTCTGAAAATAGAACACAAGTAGTTTTTGAAGCACATCAATTATTAGGAAAAGTTCCCATAAATAAATAGTTCACATTTATGGTTTGTTCTCCATTCATTTTTTCTACCACACATAATAAACAATTTATTTAGATTTAGATGTGGAACATATATTAAATACTATGTTAGAGGTGCCTAGAGATAGTTGTTATGAGGACATGGTCACATCATCTATCCTAGTCTACCTGATAGGGCCACATCACGTGACCTATTCTATTTGGCCCAACCTAGTTTTAGTGTTTGCCATGCCTTCATCAAGTCTTAGTTCTTATTGAAAAGGTGTTGCATTGAAAAGTGTAATGAGGCTTGTAACTTTCAAGGCAAGAGAGAAAGACCGAAACTTGTATTGGACACAAGTCAAACACTTGGATAATGATGTTAAGCTTGTAGACATGACATACAAATGATGCAATATGTAGAGATCTAATGGTTTATGTATGACACAAATATGTAGCTTTAGATGCTCTATAATTAGACATGTCCTTAGAGTGATTCTCATAAACACTTGATGTAAATATGTAGCCTTAGATGTGGATATCTTACTCTTGGATTAAGCCTATATCCACATGAATGAATTGATTAGAAACTAATTGTTGGAATTCACTTGTCTCAATCTTCTAATATTTAAATTTTAGTAAGGACTAGCAATGTTTACAAACACCTTTCAAGAATCTATTGAATCAAGAGGATCATGTTATCCTTAGTCAGAACCCTAGGATGATTTATTCAATGACTTTAAAACAATGATTAAGGAAATCAAGAAAATGTGCAATGGGCCTAGGATGAGTTCAAAAGCAAACAACTCCAAATTGGTTTCACTTTAAGTTCTTTGACCAAGATGTTCTTTCACATTCTAGCATGATTTTAAATGAATGAATGAATGTATTTAAATGCAACAACATAACACATATATCAACACCAATTTGTACTTGGTTAGCTCACAATGAATAATAGGAGGATTTCACTAGGACTTATTTTGAATTAAAAATTTAAAAGTTTAGTGTTTGGATTTGTGATTATAGAAATGACCTAACCCAAATCTACAACCATGGATTTGATCTAGGGTGGTTTTTTTTAAGGCCTTTAGATTACATGAGGTCCTTAAAAAGATAACATATAATCAAGATATTTGTTTGACTTCCATTTTTTAAAGAAAAAAGTATACAACATTAGGGACAAAATTGTATACTAGTACCACTTATCTACTAGCTCGATAGATGACCAAAATATTAGGGTGTAAGTTAGTCATTGTGGACATACTATGAATATATTGTATGGATTGGTATTACAAATGGGAAGATTGTGTTTCATTGGTAGATCCCATGTACAATAAAACATATCATTTTAATATATACATAGGTCCCATTGAATATATTATACATACAAAATTAAATGTTGTATTTAGTGGTAAAGCACATTAGACTATTTTGTTCCTACTTGAAAAATATTTTTTTATGTAACATTTAAATGTGCTAGTTTATTTATAGTTCATATTTGATCACATGATATAGTAAATAAGTGGTGTTAAGTTGTGCTATTAGGTAGACCATTAATATGGTTATTGTATTCAATTATTGTATAATTTCTTGGGGGCTGATCTTGGAGAACTTGACTACTTGTAACTAATTGACAACCATTAAGGTATTTATAAATACCACCAAGTTTACAAATGTTTAAGAAACATAGATAAGTCAAGAGTGAGTAGGTAAACTAAAGATCAAAGATTAGTAGAATACATAGGACAAGTTTACAGTCATAGATTATTCTTAGATCATAAAACTCATCCCTACATAGAATCAAGAGAATATTTTAATCCCATGGTGATTGCCTCTCTGTTATCTCCTGTTCCTAACCTTGAAGCTTATCAAATTTAGATCTTCACAAGTTTTTATGTGCATTCATCAGTTATCAAGCAAAGTAGACTAGTTTTGTATTTACGTTCTTACACATTTTAATTATTAAGCTCAATATTCAAGTCAACTCAGCTCCATAATTAGTCTAGGTTAGTGATGCTTAATTGTGTATGCATTTGATTTGATTATCCTAGACTAAGCTTTAGGAAACCTTGTTTTCTTATACATTTTTTATAAACTTAATAAATCCTATAAAACCAATGTAATTTCATGGAAATGGCTCAACTTTGGGAGATGATGAGTCACACATGGAAATGGTTTAGATAAATTGTAGCCTTGATAGGATATTAGAATTCAAGTAAAAATGTCTAACCTCAAATTGGACATAAGGACTTGATGAATGTATAGAGCAAGAATAGGCCAGGGTCATTTAACCTTGTATCTATGCAAAATCTTGTGTGGTGCTCCTCAAAAAATATGACTCATAGAATTTATGTGTAGATTTTTGAGCTTCAACTAAACTCACAATCAAGGATAAGTTTCCAATCCCTATAATTGATGAGTTAGATGAATTTCATGAGTCATATTTCTTCTCCAAACTAGATTAATGGTTTACATAGCACTAGATCCAACTTTAGGAAGCGTTCTATACCATGTTCAAAACTCATGAGGGCCACTCAAGTTCCCAATTGTGGATTTTGGCCTCACTAATGCCTTGTTTACATTCCAAATCCTCTTAGATCTTTTAACCATTTCTTAGGAAATTCATTATGGTATTCCTTGATGACATCGTCATCTACAAAATAAAATTGGATGAGAACCTCATTCACTTGGATCAAGACCTCCAAATTATTTTAGATAACTAGTTAAGCGCAAAAAGTGTTAGGACTAGGTGTTGTAAACCTTGCAAGTCCTAGTGATGACGTCATTATTGAATATTTGCAAAATATTATAATGTTTGGTCCTAATGGAAAAGGGTGCCACACATGAAGAGAATCTTGAGATTCCTTTGTTGGCAATCTCTATCGTGTGTCATTTGTCTTATTCAACAATTGTAAGAAGTCATTGAAAGGGGATTGCAAGTTAGACTAGTCAAGGCGTCTTTAATTGTCTCACAATTTAGATGTTTGTAAGAGGTGTGTAAGAGACAATATCGCAACACCAAGGAGAACTCGAAAGTTACATATGTTTCCCTTGGTCATAGGGGTCAATGGTCATCATCATGAGTTATAAATTCTAAGTGGGGAGGAGTTAATTTTGGAGAGGGGCACATGTTGGGTTCAACTTGAACAAGATGGACCAAGGTTTGACTCATCGATTTGAGTCCATGGTTTTGGGAAAAATATTTGTGATTTCTAGGATCTCCTTTTCCTATATACCAAGGGATTGAAGTGGAGATTGTATGTTTGATTTTATGTAGGTTTACATTGCCAAAATTCCTCCAAAATGTAAAGTGTTGATCTTTGATTATACAATCTCCCAAGCCAATTTATCCAACTTTGCATAGATCTCTTGTGTCTGTGCATGCAATTTGTCTCCTACACAAAAAACATGTACCATTTTATGGCCTTCAATCTAACTACATCCAAGGATCTTTTTAATTATTTTCTCTCAGATCAATCTCCTTACCATTTGAACCTCACACCACCTAACCACTATAGATGTTTGAGAGAAGAAAATAAGTCACAACATTTTTAGGAACCAAATCAAAAAGCAACGTTGTTGTAAATACTCCCAAGCCTATGCTCATATGTGATTTGCAGGTACCAAGAAAACACATCCACACAGCCACCACAGGTTTAACCGGCGTCTTAATGATACATTTTAAGGTGTCCTCAAGATAGCCAACATGGGCAAGAAGGTCAACCATGCACACATAATGATTAATTATAGGTGTAATGCAATAAGGGTTACTCTACGATTGAAGTATGTACAACACTCGTCCACTAAACTTGCATGGTTGCACACACATAGAACACACACAAAGCTTATAATGTCCTGATATGTTCCAAAGTGCTTTATTAATTCAAAGATTTTGAAAGCATCCTTGCAAATTCTATTTTGTGCATATTCCTACAATCATGTCATTCCATGAGACCACATTTCTTTGAGGCATTTTGCCAAACAGGTCACATGCCTTGTCTATGCTTCCATATTTTGCATACATGACTACCAAAGTAGTTGCAACTACAACATCTAAAAAAATTCCTCTATCCTTTATGCTTTGATGGATGTCCATACCCTATTACAAAGTTCCCATTTGGCACAGGCTGGGAGGAAGCTGACAAAGGTTGTAGAGTTTGGTTTTACGCCTGCAATTGCATTTTCTTGAAAGTTTCTAAAGCCTTTTCAACAAATCAATTTTGTGAATACCCTGCAATAGAGGCATTCCATGAGAACATGTTCCTTAGAGTATTCTGTCAAACAACTCACGTGCCTTGTCTATGCTTACATACTATGCATATCCTGTAGTCATGGCATTCCATGAGATGATATCTCTTCAAGGCAATTTGTCAAACAGTTCACGTGCCTTGTCTATGCTTCTACATTTTGCATACATGTCTACCAAGGCAGTTACAACTACAACATCTCACAAAATTCTTGTATCCTTTATCCTGTTCTAAAGCTCCCATTTTGGTACAAGCATGGAGGATGCTGGCAAAGGTTGCAGAATCTGGCTTTACACCTGCTAATTGCATTTGCTTGAAAGTTTCTAAAGCCTTTTCAACAAACCCTTTTTGTGTATATCCTGCAATCATAGCAGTCAAGGCAAACCTGTTTTGTGTATATCCTACAATCATAGCAAGCAAAGAGACCACATTTCTCTACACACCATCCGATCAGATAGTTCGCGTGCCTTGTTTATGCTTCCACATTTTGAATGTATCTCTCTTTTAATCTAATGGGTGGGAAACAATTTCAAATTGATTGGGTGAGAGACTGTGCTAAATAAAAATTAAAGTTTACCAAACCGTGACTGCCGAAATGGAAAATGGGAACTGTACGCTCAAAATCGTAACTCCGGTTGCCTGGGGATGTCGGGTCAAATTTTGGCATGCACACGGACCCTTTCCCTCCTTACCACGGGGCGATCTGCCACGTCACTTTCGCTCACATGGAAGTAGCCAGTCGAGAGGAGGCAAGACACGGCGGGGGTCTAGCTCGTTGGAGAGCTGGACTTCGCGAAGGGGGGTCAACAAGTTTTGTGGCCTTTGTTGTTGTGCATTTTGTTGAATGTTTCGTTCAATTGATGTGGTAGTTGAGATAACCCTATGACACGAAGGGTCACTAGTCTCTCTTCGTCTGTTTGGATTGCTTGAATTCCACCTTTGTGTGGGAAAACAGTTGTTTTCGTTGATGGCTTCTACTGTTTCTATGTCTCTGAGAAATGCTCTGTGTAGTCATAATTGCCTAATTTCTTCAATCAACAAGAGAACAAATGGGTCCTCTTGTGGTGGAATGTGTGTTTGTTGTTGAGGTTGTAGATGCAACTCCTTGATCTCGTCGTAGATAACCCTTATCCACTCTCCTCTTACTCCTAAACACATTCATGAATCAAGATAGAAGGAATCGTATAATTGCTAACCAGATCTAGGGTTTTGACCTAGGGTTTTGTTTAACCTAGGGTTTGACTTTCATTCAACTGTGATTACCTTGTGATGGAATCGAGGGTTTGCAATGTTGTCTATTTTAACAGATCTATATGAATGCAAACTAAATGATAACATGCAAAGCATCTTTTTGGTATTTTTTAGAATATTCTGGAAAGGAAAATGCTTCTAATCTATGAAAGAAATATGTATGCAATCCTATATGTCTTTTCAAATGCAAAGTTTAATCTATGTTTTTGTGGGTTTTTGGTGTTTTAAATGCAATCTAATTTAATGGAAAGGGAAAATGTTTTTTCTAACAAAGTAGATCTATGAATGTAAAAATGATTAATAGATAGCATGCAAGATCTAACCTATCAAGGAAAAAGCAAAAATGTTACTATTCCCAAGAGCAATGTGATTATCTAATTACTATGAAAGCAATGAAAGAACCTGAAAGAAATGAAGATTTGTTGACTCCACTACCCTCAGTATCCTTGTATAGGCAACCTCGAATCCTTCTGTGGTAGCAGGTGATCCTCTTGACAACAAAATGACCTGAAGAAGCAAAAAGAAGCTTTTGTGAAGCTTGTATGAGCTCTATGTGAGCTTTGAATTGAGCACAATGGCTAATAATTAAGCAGCGTAGCGTTGCTTGATTGAAACAAAGAAAGTAAAAGGCACTTACGTCCTGTATGAGCATATGAATGCTAGGTTGGAGAGAAAACTTGGCAAGAGTTGGTGCACAATGAATTTGCCTCCATGGAAGAGCTTTGAAGCTATACAACAATAAAAGCTTTGAAGCTTTGGAAAACTAAAGAAAGAAATGAAGAAAGAGGCTCAAGGGCCTGTGAAGAAGCTTGAAAAAGCTTGTGAAGATGAGAAGGGTATTCTCCAACTTGCTCAACTTGGAAAATAATGAAGAGGTGAGGGGTCTTTATAGTTTTGAGGAAGGGATTGGATTGAAGAGTTAACTCATTTGATTGATGAGTTAACAAGAATAGATTGGGGAGTTAACAAGGTTGATTGCCCAGTGAACTCAGCTGATTAGGGAGTAATGAAGCAATGATAGCTTATCACTGAAGAAGAGATGGAGGTGAGGGAATACATGAGATTGATTAGAGAGTTAATTTGAGATCAAATAGAGATAATTATGCATGTGTGGGCGCATGAAATAGTTAACTCTATATCAAGGATAAAAAATCATGCAAACAAAAAGAAAAACAGGTGAAAACGGAGCAAAAATGAGAGAGAAACTCAAGTTTTTCCGCGGGTCAAAAGACGGCAGGGTTGCCACCTTTGTCAAACAGGGTCACCCAGGGAGATTATGGGTCGCTCGGGGAGATCCGGGATCAAAAGTGCAGAATGCAGAAATTCAAGCCGGTAGAAGGTATAAGGGAGGAAAAGGGGGATATTTGCATCAAGAAATAGGTCAGTCATGTGGAAGAATCCAAATCTCCACTTGCATTTTTAGGATCCCCAGTGGGGATCTGGAAATAATAGGGGGAGATTTGGATTGGTTGGTTGAAATTGAAAACTGATAGCGGGAGATGGGTCGAGGGACCTTTAGAAGGCTTCTATGAGGTGCGCTAGAGGACAAACAAAGGGGAGAGGTGAAAACTCACCTACAAGACTCTCACGAGGCTTAGGATCAATGTCAAAAGCTAGAAGATGCAAGTTGACAAGTGTCGTAACAAGTGTCAAAAAGCGTCACAAACAAGGAAGGAAGGGAATCGACAGAGTAGAAACGACACAAGACAAGAAAAGAGGACATGTCATCAAGAGACGTGCTGCCCAAAGAATTTATTTTCACGCTTACATGTACATGACAAGGATTTGAATCATCACAGGGATCCTCGTTGAGGCAGTGCGTGATTTTTGTACTTACATATTTGCCCCCTTGGGGACGGTAGTCTACATGAAAGGTAGATACCATTCCCAAACTAGGCCTTACCTGTTGTCTATTTTTCCCGCAATTTGTACTTGCAATAACTAGTATCAGTCTGACATTTAAATATATCAAAACAAATAATGAAAACTAAAATGACAAACTTATCATGGATCGTTTGAGTTCAACTAGTTGCTTGCTTTTGTTGGTTTGAACCTGTAGGTATGAGAGTACGCAAAACGATGCACAAAACAAATGCTTAAAAGCAAAAAACTAATCTAATTGCATAAAATGAAACTAAGCTAAGGAGGAGAAGAAGTTTTCCTTTTATTGTAGATTTTGAAGAGCATATTTGATTTTTAGGGATTTTTTATGTTTTTACAAAAAAAATTAGGTTTTTTTTTTTTTTTTGCTTCCAATTTTTATGTTTTTTGTGGAGATTTTGCAAAAGTTTGATTTGACATTCCTTGAGGTCTTTGAGAGACCTATATTTAAGATATTTCTACCCTTGCCCCCCTTGCATGGGGAGACTCGTGTACTTGATTACACAGTTTTGCTCTTTTGACTTGTTAGAGGAGTGACTTATGCTCAGACATTGTTTTACACTTTATAGTTACAAGACCTGACTCGATGAGATCCATACATAGCTTTAGTTGACATCTTGTACTTCACTTTCTCTCTTGTGCATATGGTTGGATAGAGCTTTTATTTTTCTTATGAGAATGCATACCTAAGATGATCACATATGGATGATACAATTTGTTTGTCTTTTTAGGAATATATATATGAATGCAGGGGATGATATGCTGATGCAAAAACACAAGAATGTTGAAAATGATTTTTTTACTTCTATGGAATGTCAAAAGTTATGACATTGACTTTATTGTTTTGAGACTATTTTTTCTAATTTTTGGCATGAATGCAATGTGAAACAAACCATGTGACTACTCTTAAATACGATTTTTAACTCAGGGGATTACGATTTGTCCTAATATAAGAAATCTATCCAGAGCTGTGAGATAGGATCCAGGGAAACTCAAGTGGGGAGTGGAAGTGAATGTGGAGTGTTTCTGATTTATAGACTTCACTAAAGGCTAAACACTGATCCTTATCTAGATAAGACAAGCTCATAAGCTTTCAACTCAGACGAGTAGCAAATTTTATTGGTGTTCTCTAGACTTAGATCATAGATGGCAAGTGAGATAGACCCGGGGTAAAGGATATCCGGGAAAGAACAAGGGTCCCTAAATAGACGATGATCCTAGAGATAACTAAACTCTTCGGCTTTGCTCAGCTAGTGTGTGTGTGTGTGTGCTTTGTACCTTTCTTTCTCTGTTAGAATGTCACTCTTGAGGCTTCAAGCTTAGACTGATCTCCACCGAATAGTATGGACATTCAACAACCTTCTCTCTTTCACTCTTTTTTTGTATCTCTTTTTTTTTGCTTTTTACTTTTTTTTTGTATTTTCCTCACTTGATTTTTTTTTTTTGAATTTTGACTTTTCAAGAAATGAATGCTTTTGGGACTTTTGCTATGCAATGCTTTGATCTCTCAATTCTCACTTTTCTACACTCTTATTTTGATCACTCATTTTTTTATTTACTCGAATTTTAGATTGCTTCCTTCAGAGTTTTGATCTTCCTGACGTTTTTGGCCAAGAAAGATAAGGGGATGAGCGCAACCTAAAGTTTTCGTAATCTGGTTGGACTTCTCTTCTACTAGGGAAGAATTGGGAAGATCTACTTGCAAGCTTCCTTTGAACATTGTAGGTTTGAATACTCACTTCACTTAGACCTAACATCTTGACTTATTAAGACTGGGATCACTGTAAAGCTATGAGCTAGGCTTTGATTTAGAATCACTGGGAATGAAAGGGGACAATGGCAATTGTGGAAAATGAGGAATCTCTTGGTCCTGAAAGGATGACATATATCTAGGCAACACTAGACTCCTTACTAAAGGGAAAATAGTACAAGAGCAAGCCATGAACTACAATGCAAGATGAACAGAATGATACAGAAATGCAAGAAACAAATTGTTTTTGACATTTTGAGTTTTTATTTATTTTTTTGTATTTTTTTGTATTTTTATGTTTTTTGCGTTTTTTTGGTTTTTTAGACATAGTATTTCTTGAGGTGAAAGGCATTGACCATTTCGCCAAATTCCTCTCCCTCCATTGTACACAAGAGATAAGCACCATTTTTTATGTCTTCTTTAACTATGTGTGGACCTATCCAATTTGGTCTAAACTTCACTTGAAAGCCTTTGCAAGGACACTCGAAGACTCGATGTAAAAATGTCTTTGTATTCAGTGAGGAATTTTGTGTACTCACATGTTTCATTGTTTGATGATTTGCCCCCTAGCTTTATAATTTTTTGTTCTTGTGTAGTTTCATTGCTTGTTTTGAACTTTTGAGGGGCAATTGGAGTTGGTGTTGACTCTCCTAGTTTCTGTGTGGATTCTAGTTCTTCTTTTTCAGTCATGATTTCAACCATAGGGATGTTTATGTCTGGTTCAATTAGAATGGACACTAAGTTGAATGGAGCATAAGACTTTGTTGAGTTGGGATCAAAGGGGAATTCTCCTTTTGTCCCCTTTCCTATACATTTCAAGGTCTTGGTTATGTTTGTAATTTGTTTTGATGTCTCTCCTTTTTCAAAAGATTGATTTTTGGGTCACTAGTGGTTTCCATGGACTTTCCCTTCTTTTTCACTTGTTCAACTCTATAATGGATGAAAGGATCAAGATCTCCCTTGATGATGTGGGTTTGTCCCATATACGAGAAGTGTAATTCTTGAAATAATGTGGAGGGAAAGGCCCTCATCCTATGGATCCAAGGCCTTCCTAGGATCATGTTGTAAGTGGTTTCTTCATTGATGACATAAAATTCAGTTGCAAGGGTTTTGGGACCCAATGTGATTTGAAGATTGACCTTACCCATGGTTTGAGTGTTTGGGTTATCATGAATTCTAAGGATGGAAGTTTGTTTTGTGATTTGTGTTTCATTGTAACCCATTCTTTGAAGAAGCGAATAGGAGACTATGTTGATTGCAGATCCATCATCGATCATTACACGTTTAATGGAACAGTCTTGGACTTGGACTATCAGATGGAGGGGGAGGTCACCCTATTTGGCTATGTCATTGTCTGAGGGTAACTTTTCAAAATCAAATGTTGAAGAAGAACACTTTTCACTTGGAGTGTTTTGAACTTGATGGCCTAGATCTAAGGCTTTGAGGAGAGCATTCTTGTGTGTAGGAGAACTCTTGATAAGCCCTAGCATGTGAGAAAAATTTGAATTGTTGGTGTCATCTATTTGTTCTAGTCCTTGGGTGACACAAATTTGTTGATATTTATCCAATTCCACAAGGCCTAAGGTGTTTTGATCAAAGCTATTAGGACTAAGTTCTTCATCTTGTGAGATGTGTCCATGAATGCTTTTTGTTGACGTTTTGGGAGATTGGATATGAAGTGATGGTACCCCCAACATGACTTGATATCATGCCCCCTTCTCTTGTGAAATGAGCAATATTTATCATGATTGTGATCTTGAGGTTTATGACGATTGTTGTAAGACTTCTTGTTGATTCTCAGGGGATAGTTGTTGGCATTTTTACTCCCCAAATTTGTATGACTATTGTAGTCACAATTTTTGTCGTTTCTAGATGGTGAAGTGTTTGTTGATCCATCTATGTCTTGATCATTTGTTGAGTATTTTTCATTTGTCTCATGGTTTATAAACCTTCCATTGGAATCATACTCCCTTCTTTCACTATCAACAGCGGCTTGGTCAATTCTAAGGGCACTTTCAAGTGCTTCTTCGTATGATTTGTAAGGGAGTTTTTGGACTTGTTCTTGTATGTCATTGTTGAGAGCATGTAAGAAGAGATCACAAAGTTCTCTATGATCTATGTTTGATGCACTGGTTTAAGAATAGATAACTTTCCTCCATCGTGTGATAAAATGTGCAACCGACTTGTTGGCTTCTTGTTTGATTGTTAAAAATCTTTGTATTCCTATCTTGACCAATTTGTTTATGTCAAAGGCAGCCACAAATTGATCAATGAGTTGCCTAAAAGAGTGGATCGAAGCTTTTGGAAGTCGATAGTACCAATCCAAAGCGATACCCTCCAAAGTCTTTGGAAAAATCTTTGCTACCACCCCATCCCAAGGAAGGAGTTCTCACACTACCATGATGTAAGCCTTGATATGAGAGTTGGGATCTCCCTCTCCTTTAAATTTTGGAAGCTCAGGGAGAGGGTGTGGTGGTGTTACTTGACGAATGTTATAGTCAAGAGGCTCCTTTAAGTACTTGAGGTATGTTCCTAGGAGAGAGTTATGTGTAGAGGATTTTGTTCCTCTAAACATTAGCCCTTCAAGTGGAGCTTGTTGTGTTTGTTGAAAGGGTATGCTAGATTGTTGACATCCTGAAAAAGTTGGATGACTAGATGGCATCATGTTTATATTTTGAAGATTGAGTGGGATCATTTGTGGTTGATCTTGCATCATAGGAATCCCACCTATTTGATTGAGACTTGTCGTGTTGGATAGTGAGGGCAAAGGAGGCTTGAATGTTTCATTGAAGTTTGGATGAGGGTTTTTTTGTTTTGCCCCTTGGTTTGATTTGATCTTGTTAATGAAATTATTTCCACGTGCCCTAGGTTTTTCCTCAATTTTGTTTTGGCAATCTTGTTCAACCCTCCTAGCCTCAAGGGTCTCGATTCGTTGGACCAAACTTTCTATAAGGTCCGTGAGCGAGGCTTTGTCCATTCTTTGAGTTTTTCCACCTTGTGATGGATTGCTTTGCATTGGGGTTTGAGTGACCCTATTTGTTCTTTCTGATGACATTTCACATGTTGTGGACTTTTTATCTTGATGTACTATGTGGAGGGGTTTCTGTGCCCTACAAGCTTCTTGTAAGATTTACTTTTGAGGGCTCACCTTAGTGGCCATTTTCATATTATTGGTTATGGATTGGTCTTGTTGATGGATTTTAGACCGAACACTCACTTGGCATATTTTGATTTGGTCAATGTTGTGGGGATCTTATTGGATCCTCTTTGAGTCTTTGGAGCTTGATTGATTCAAGTTTGAAGCTATTGGATCTGAACATGTGCTACATTCATTGGAGGGGTGATTCCCTTGAGCTTCTTGTAAGTTCTTCTCTTGAAAACATACTTCATTGTCCATTTTTTTTATGGCTTGTTATGGGTTGATCATCTTGATGGATTTTAGATTGAATGATCATTGGTTGGGTTTTAATTTGGTCAAGTTGAATGACCATGTTTTTGTTTGTTTGAGGCTTCTGTTGGATGCCCTTTAAGTTTGAGTCTTTAAAATCTAATTGATCTAAGATCAAATCCATTGGATCTGAAGGTGTGTTGATTTTACTTGAGGGGACATTCCCCTGGACTTTTTATGATTTTGTCCTAGATTTTTGCTACATGAAGTATTGTGACATGCACAAAAATTTGAAAGAACCCATCCCAAAAGGATTTGCTCTTCACGTTGGGTTCACCAAAATATGTACACTCAAAATCGTGACTCCAATTGCCTGGGGCTATTGGGTCGGATTTTGGCACGCACACAGACCCTTTCCCTCCTTGCCATGGGGTGATCCGCCATGTCACTCTCGCTCATGTGGAAGTAGCCAGTTGAGAGGAGGTGAGACACGGTGGGGGTCTGGCTCGTTGGAGAGCTGGACTTTGCAAAGGGGGATCGGCAATTTTTGTGGCCTTTGTTGTGCATTTTGTTGAATGTTTCGCTCAATTGATGTGGTAGTTGAGATAACCCTATGACCTGAAGGGTCACTAGTCTCTCTTCGTCTGTTTGGATTCCTTGAATTCCACCTTTGTGTGGGCAAACAGTTGTTTTCGTTGATGGCTTCTACTATTTCTATGTCTCTAAGAAATGCTCTATGTAGTCGTAATTACCTAATTTCTTCAATCAACAAGAGAACAAATGGGTCCTCTTGTGGTGGAATGTGTGTCTGTTGTTGAGGTTGCGGATGCAACTCCTCGATCTCATCGTGGATAGCCCTTATCCACTCTCCTCTTACTCCTAAACACATTCGTGAATCAAGATAGAGGGAATCGTATAATTGCTAACCAGATCTAGGGTTTTGACCTAGGGTTTGACTTTCGTTCAACTATGATTACCTCATGATGGAATCGAGGGTTTGCAATGTTGTCTATTTTAATAGATCTATATGAATGCAAACTAAATGATAACATACAAAGCATCTTTTTGGTATTTTTTAGAATATTCTGGAAAGGAAAATGCTTCTAATATATGAAAGACTTATGTGTGCAATCCTATATGTCTTTTCAAATGCAAAGTTTAATATATGTTTTTGTGGGTTTTTGGTGTTTTCAATGCAATCTAATTTAATGGAAAGGGAAAATGCTTTTTCTAACAAAGTAGATCTATGAATGTAAAAACAATTAATCTAGCATGCAAGATCTAACCTATCAAGGAAAAAGCAAAAATATTACTATTCCCAAGTGCAATGTGATTATCTGATTACTATGAAAGCAATGAAAGAACCTGAAAGAGATGAAGATTTGTTGACTCCACTACCCTCAATATCCTTGTATAGGCAACCTTGAATCCTTTTGTGGCAGCAGGTGATCCTCTTGACAACAAAATGACCCGAAGAAGCAAAAAGAAGCTTTTGTGAAGCTTGTATGAGCTCGATGTAAGCTTTGAATTGAGCACAATGGCTAAGAATTGAGCAGCGTAGCGTTGCTTGATTGAAACAAAGAAAGTAAAAGGCACTTACGTCCTGTATGAGCATATGAATGCTAGGTTGGAGAGAAAACTTGGCAAGAGCTGGTGCACAATGAATTTGCCTCTGTGGAAGAGCTTTGAAGCTATGCAACAATGAAAGCTTTGGAGCTTTGGAAAACTAAAGAAAGAAATGAAGAAAGAGGCTCAAGGGCCTGTGAAGAAGCTTGAAAAAACTTGTGAAGATGAGAAGGGTATTCTCCAACTTGCTCAACTTGGAAAATAATGAAGAGGTGAGGGGTATTTATAGGTTTGAGGAAGGGATTAGATTGAAGAGTTAACTCATTTGATTGATGAGTTAACAAGAATAGATTGGGGAGTTAACAAGGTTGATTGCCCAGTGAACTCAACTAATTAGGGAGTGATGAAGCAATGATAGCTTATCACTGAAAAAGAGATGGAGGTGAGGGAATGCATGAGATTGATTAGAGAGTTAATTTGAGATCAAATAGAGCTAATTATGCATGTGTGGGTGCATGAAATAGTTAACTCTATATCAAGGATCAAAAATCATGCAAACAGAAAGAAAAATGAGTGAAAACAGAGCAAAAACGAGAGAGAAACTTGAGTTTTTCCATGGGTCAAAAGACGACAGGGTCACCACCTTTGTCAGATAGGGTCGCCCAGGGAGATCATGGGTCGCCCAGGGAGATCCGGGATCAAAAGTGCAGAATGCAGAAATTCAAGCCGGCAGAAGGTATAAGGGAGGAAAAGGGGGATTTTTGCATCAAGAAATAGGTCAGTCATGTGGAAGAATCCAAATCTCCACTTGCATTTTCAGGATCCCCAGTGGGGATCCTAAAATAATAGGGGGAGATTTGGATTGGTTGGTCGAAATCGAAAACTAACAGTGGGAGATGGGTCGGGGGACCTCTAGAAGGCTTCTATGAGGTGCGCTAGACGAAAAACAAAGGGGAGAGGTGAAAACTCACCTACAAGACTCTCACGAGGCTTAGGATCAAGGTCAAAAGCCAGAAGATGCAAGTCGACAAGTGTCAAAAAGCGTCACAAACGAGAAAGGGAATCGACAAAGCAGAAACAACACAAGACAAGAAAAGAGGACATGTCATCAAGAGGCCTGCTGCCCAAAGGATTTATTTTCACGCTTACATGTACGTGACAAGGATTTGAATCATCATAGGGATCCTCGTGGAGGCAATGCGTGATTTTTGTACTTACAGGAACGAAGAGTGGGAACGAACAGAAATGGAAGTTGCCACATCAGACGGTCAACGCTTAGATTGTGTTGTTTAAGCCCAGCCCTTGGAGAATCATGGCTAAAGGTAACTTTGGGCGTCATATTCAACTTTTTTACAAAACAAGATTCTGGGGGCTTAGTTGTGGCTTGACTAACAACTATTATTGCTAAAACTTTAAAAGTGGACCAAGCAGAGTCCTCAAAACCAACAACCCCTAGACCTGTAAATACAGTGACTACCACCATGGTTGCTGCTACTAGCAACCAAAATAAAAAATAGAGTTACCTTTTAAAAACTCTAAAGGTGGACCAAACAAGTCCTCAAAACCAACAACCCCTAAACCGATAGATACAACAACTACCACCATGGTTGCTGCTACTAGCAACCAACTGTGCCCAAATGAGAACAACCTAAAACCCTAATGTCTTTTTCTTTTGTAGTTACTCTCCCTATGACCTAGGAAAGTTTATTTTCCTTTAAAATAATAAGTAAAAATAGCATAAAAGGTTGTAACTCCATTGGATGGACACACTTGGTGAGGGTGATGGTATTTTCTTTGATTAGTCATTCGCCAAGGTACAAATCCCCAAGAGGTGCAATAAATAAGGGATGAGGTCAAGATTGTGCGTCAAGCAACTTTGGCACGATGGATACCCTCAGTTCTTGGTAAAATTGATATCCCTTAATCTCTCAACCAAATAAGCATAATCTGAACTCTCATATCAAGTTGCAAAAATAATCTAAGTTTAACTAAAACCCTCCCAAAAAAATTTAAATTAAAAAACATGAAAAAAAAAACATACTCCTAATTCAATGCCATGATTGGACGATAAAAGATGGGTGCCTCGCCACCATACAAACCCGGGGGTTTTCTCGGGGAATTAATAAGTGCTAAAAGCCTATAAATTCTCCTGCATCTATCACCCAAAAACAACAAAAGATCCATAGAATTATCAATAATGCCTTTAATTTAATGATGTATGTGAGAGATAAGGCATCTGTGCTTGAGTGTCCGCGTTTCTTCCAGGCCAATGGAGTTTCTGGGAACATAATCAGGTGGGAGGAGTGACACCAAATTTATGATCATTAAACTAGCTGAAACTATGTCTCCATGACCACCTTGACCTGCTCGAAAATGGCGTATATACATTTAAAACATCCGAGTTCCAGCGCAGAAACGGTAGGTACAATTGCCTCCTCTCGTTCTCATTTTTGCTTTTATGCCTGTGATGTCCCACTTCATGTTTTTCATGGGCAAGTTAGAACCCCAAGTACAACAAAGATCAGCTTCAATATTTCAAGGGATGCTCTGTTATACTCATCCCTGTTGCTATTGAAACACAGCAGAAGCCCTAAAGAAACCAATGGGTTAAGACACCCAAAAAGGAATAGTCCTAGGGTATCTGATGCCAATGTCACTCTTGCAATGCCTCTGCATCAGGAGGAGGTTGTCAATAAAATCTTCAAAACTATTCAACTGAATGATCAGTGGGAGGACATGATGGACCTCAGAGCCCAGGACCTAGAACCTAATCTGGTGGTGAAGGTGCTGAACCTCCAAACCAGAGCTCAAGATGCCCTGAGGTTTTTCAATTGGGCAGATAGACAGGAAGGCTATGAACACAACACAGATGCCTATTACACCATCCTTAGTATCCTGGGCAGAGGAAAGATGTTTGATGAGATGCTTTCCATTTTGAAGAAAATGAGATCGGAAGGATGTGAGGTTACTAAGAGCATGCTTAATAGCATCATCAACGCATATGGAATGGGTGGAAGAGTCCAAGAGACACAGGAAGCCTTCAATTTGATGGAGGAGCTTGGACACAAGCCCAGCCTTATTGCCTACAACTCTCTCCTGACAGCTCTTGTGAAAAGAAAAAAGCTTGACAAGGCAGAAAATGTGTTTATTAAAATGGATCACAATGGGGTTCTTCCAAACAGGCTAACATACACTTTAAAAATTCAGTGGCTTTTCATGAAAGGAGATAAGGAGGGTGCTATGGATATTCTAGATGAAATGGTCCACACTGGCTGCGCTCCTGATGTGGTGACTTTTACTATAGTTATTTCTTACCTCTGTAAGCTGGGGGAGATAGAACATGCCTTTAAATTATTTAGAAATATGAATGCATACCAATGCGAGCCAAACATTTACACTTACAATTCTCTAATAAATGGTCTCTTCATTGTTGGAAGGGCTGACGATGGTGTACAACTTGTGAATACAATGGAACAGAAAGGCGTGGTACCCAATATTTACACATACACAGTTCTAATAGATGGTTTAGGCAAGGCAGGACAATTGGACAGGGCAAACGAGATATTCCAAGAAGCTTTGGCAAAGGGGCTGAAACCTAACACTGTGACGTACAATGCACTGATTAGTGGACATTCCCGGAATCGCAGGTGGGATGAAGCTATGGATATCGTTAAAGGGATGCAGGAGAATGGTTGTATGCCTGATTCTATCACATACAACTACTTGATTCAGGGGCTTGTGAAAAGGGAACGAATTCCAGAGGCCTTAAGTATATACAATGAAGCGAGAGAGAAAGGATATAATATAAACATCCAGTCACTCTACAGCCTGGCCCGAGGACTCAACAGGACTGGTAACCACAAGGATGCAAGTCTATTTTTTAGAAGAATGAGAGAGTTTGGTCTTCCTTTTGATGCAACTGATTACTATCTAGCAATAATTTCACATTCAACAGTAGGTGAGATGGATGAGGCTGGTGCCCTTCTACATGAGATGATTCCTAAAGGCTTTACTCCCAACCTTATGACTTATAACATAGTCATCAAGGGATTTTGCAGACAGAGAAGACTGGAGGATGCAAACGCAATTTTAAATTTCATGATTGAAAATAACACAGTTCCAAGTCCAGAGACTTACAATATTTTGATTAATGGACTTCTCGGGCAGAAAAGAACTCAAGATGCAGATCAACTCTATCTATCAGCACTGGACAGGGGTGTGCTTCCAAGTCGAAAGCGAGATGTCCATCTTCAAGCCTGACAAGTTACCAGCAGATTTGCTTGGAGGCTTGGAGGTGTTTATTTGTATTTTTGGTGCATAGGGCCTAATGTTCTACATTTTAACTTGCCTCCTCTACCAATGAATGAACGGGATTTCCCTGCTCAAAATGGACATGGAGATGAGTGTCCTTGGTGTATAATAGCTGGCAGCACATTCAAATGAACTTACACCAATCCTTGGGACTGAAACTTGGCTGTCAAGTCTGTTAATTCAAGGAAATGTTTTGTCGTTGCTTTATCATCTTTTGCAAATTTCCATCATAAAAATTCATTTGCTTTATCTTCTGAAGAGGAAATTATCTCCTTACGACCAGTTAAGTTTCTGACTGCAAAGAAATCTTTTTTCACTATTTTCAGTTGTAATTTCGGAAGACAGGCAGAGTTGTAAAACATTGATTGGCTTGTCCATAGATTAAAATAAGGCAACCAGTCAGATCTTGAGATGATGTACAGCATATCGACGGTTTCAGCTTGTATTCAGCATTTTCATGCAGAGCAAAATGAGATGTCAACATGGACAAAATATCTTTTGTGATGGAAAACAAAAAATGTACTTGCAAGAACATAGAGACAGGAATCTAACTGCTGTGGCCAACTTTGCAATATTTTAGCAGAATTTTCTGATTGCAGAAGTTGAAAATCTATGGTTCTTGAATTAAACTTTTTTTATTTTTGGTAGTTGGCTTTTGTTAGAGATATCAGGAAAATAAATTTTGTTTCTTTTGAGCAGTCTTCCATACAATAATTAAGGATTGGGATCAGGATATACTGAACGTTTTCTGTTCTCTAGGTTTGCTAAAAAGGGACTTGCATGATATGCCTCTAGTAAGCTAGCTGGAAATATCCCATTCTTGTTTGCGTTGATATCTTTTATAGATGCATGTAAAGCAATCACTTGGCTCTAGGATATCTGATATATCTATTATCTATGGAAGATGGAATTCATGTAATAAAATCATATAGAAATTAATGCAATCTACCATTTGTAAGTAAATGGATAAGAAGGTTCGCATGGATTTATCTATAGGAGCAATTATGGATTAGCTGAGTCTTGACACCATCATGTTAAAGCCACCCACGAACTTGAGTTTTTGTGCTTGTAATGCTGAGTCCACACCAAAACACCAACCAAGCAAGGTACTCACTTTTCATTAAATATAGAGTAAATTTTTACACTGGTGTTCAGCTGTGTCAGAAGTCCCTGCAATCTTTATGTCAGAAGATTCACACTCCAGGCAACATGAGGTTTTTAGAAACTTGTTGAACTGATATGTATGTAAGAATCTAAGTTAGAGGGTCATCTAATACTGTGAAAAATTGTTTCATCTACTTATAATGAGGATCAGTATAATTTGTCATCCAAGCTCTTAATTTTTGCTTTTTGAATTATCTTCCTCTTATGTTAAGCTGACACGGTCAAGGTTCTTAATAGTTGTTCTAGGGACAAACTAAAGTACAGATAGACACAAACACTCAGTGCCTGAGAATTCCAATATACTTTAGCTTTTGGCCTTGGATATGCCCACCTAGTAATAGAAATTGTTTGGTGTCAGAAATTATTGGCAGTTGTTGGATTTTAGCTTTTGATGGAGTATCTTTATATTTCTGCTGTGTAGAAAAAAATTCTCTGTTATTTTTGCCAATAATGTCTATTAGTTTTTGTATTTAGTCCATACGGTAAAACAGAGACAACGAACTTATTATATATATATACCTTCATCAAATGCAGGATTCTGCTGTGAAGAGAAAAATTCTCAGTTATTTTTGCCAATAATGTCTATTAACTTTTGTATTTAGTCTGCATAGTAAAACAAAGAGAATATATATATATATATATATATATATATACCTTCATCAAATGCAGGATCATCTTGGGAAGCTCTATAATGTCCCCATTTTTGGAATGGTCGCCATTGGAGAATAGAGGAGTTGGTCTTCACTCTCCGAGATGTTTGAATGGTGTGGATATGTTGCTTTCATTGAGTATGTTCCTCTCACTATGGGAATGAATCATATTGAGGTATTCTCCTAATGTTGATGATATGACTCTCTTCACTTACTATCATATTTCTATCGAGGAGCCAACCACTTGGAGGAGTCACAAATATGGAGAATTGCTATTGAGTGTGGAGAGAGGTAATATTGTTTCGTGTGGATGCCATTTGGACATAAGGTATGCTTCCATTCATGCCAAAAGAAGTATAAGGGAGCATTGTATATGGGTCTATTTGAGGATTGAGCACTACTCCTTGGGTGCTTGGAAGATAGTTTGGAGAAAAGACAAAAGACAAATCCACATATCCAATTTGAATTCCTTGGTGCCTAGAGTACACTTGCCTAGGTTGGCCTGGGAAAAAGGCAAGCAAACTTCCTATTTGGGCACCAAGACTTACATCGGGTAGGTCGGCCTGCATTATGGAGAAATTAATAAATAAAAAGAAGCATTTTATGCTAGGTCGGCCAGAAATAAAGGGAGTTAAGTCATATATTAATAGAAGACCATCTGGTGGCATTTGCATCATCATTCACTCACTCATTCGATCAGCTTTGGGAGTTTATCTCATAAGAAGGTTTGAGGCGAAAATCTCAAGCCTTAGGAGGAGTTGGATGAAACCCTAGCTTCTTCTCTTGGAGGATTCAATAACGGAAGTTCACTTGCACATCATGGATTGTGGAGCAGAATTTTATATCTGATTTAGAGGTCACTTTCAGGCTCTTCTTTGGTGTGATATTGCTTATCTTTGTGGAGAAGTCAGCCCAAGCTTTGGAGCACCTTCATTAGAGGAGAGTGCCATGTTTGAGATGGTTTTATGGAAGGTTTAATGTTGATCTAGGGTTTGAGCAGAGCAGATTTATTGCAGCAGCAGAGCAGCCTCTTTCCCTTCATGTTAGGAGGTTAGATTGTATTGTTTTCAATATTAAGTTTAGGGCAGAACTTGTTGGGTTTGTTCCTCATGCATGCCCATATCCATCATTGTATTTGAAGGCCTTTTATAACCAGATTATTGCAGCAAACTTATTTATTTATTTCAGTCATGTATGTTGGACAAATGAAGATGATTTGTTGATCATATGTTGATGAAATGCAAGCACAATATTGTTGATCATGTGTATGGTGAAATAATGATATTTTAAGATATTTTATGGGTTGCCCTAGTTGTTATTTCAAGTCTGATTTTTACTTTTGAAGTTAGGGTTTGAGCAGAAAATTAAAGTGCAGAAATTAGGGCAGAATTCAAATTAGGGTAAATCAAAAAATTCTAAGCAAGGTTTCATTTGGAAAGCCTGAAAATCCAAATTAGGGCAAGATATCCCCATTTGGGATATTACAAGCTCATTGCTAAATGCAAGGCTTTCTCTTTTTTCCCTAAAAGCTCATATGATGGTTTTTTATTAATTTGTTTTGTAATACTTGGATTTTGATATTTTGTGAGTTGAAACTCTTCAATTTAAATGTAAAAATGCTATTGTAATGGTGAAAATTGTATACCTTGCACCCTTCACATCCGTTTTGGGCTCATTTTGATTGTGTTGTTCCCAATACAATAACTTGTGTACAAGTGGCATGTTTTAGTAAACAAATAGAAAAAAAGCTCATCCTGATTGATCCCTGTTATGTAGAAAAAGGGGGAAGATGGGATTGATGGATGATTTAGCTAGATCCTCCTTTCGCTACATACATTCAAGGACATTTAACTGAGTTGAATCACAACTTCTACAAGAGGATTCATCTATAGGTTGGTTGTTACTTGTAATGATAGGGAAATTTAGAATTTGATGATTAATGTATTAATTTAGGCCCAATTATGCTCAAAACCCTAATTATGCAAAATCGTAAACAAACAGACAAATTCTGACAAATGCTCAGACACAGAGATAGTAAATGAAGATTAGATAAATACCAGATTTCGAAGTTCGGAATCCTAAAAAGTCGGGGGCAAAGGGACTCATGCCCAAGCCCAAGGTAGTATTTTAATTGAGGGTTTTCAGACCTTTTCTGCTACTGATTACCACTGTTCCTGAGATTTCTGGCTCTGCAAACCCGAAGGGCAAAGGGACTAGCACCCAAGCCCTGATAGTGCTCTTCTTTTCCTTTTTCCATCAGATCCGGGATCCTTATGCTCTGCAACACTCCTCTACAACTCTACTCTTTGAGATCCAACACCTGTCACCTGCAATCACAAGAGAGGGGTTGGGGTTGTGGTATTTAGGAGCTTGCCTCGGTCAAGCCTCGGAATGACATTCAAGCCTTCCAACACCGTTGTTAGATAGAGAGTGTATCCTTGCAGGACAGAGGAAAAAATAAATTGATAAATGATTGATTGACGCACAAACAGATATCACCTCAGAGATCTAGCTCGCAAATAAATGAAGATCTTTCATAACATGAGAAGATGAAACCAAATTTGCAATAACAAACATAACAACACAAGTCTGCTCTGCAACACAATGAATGCCTTGAATGCTCTAAAATAATAAGTTCGCCAAAATATCATAATCATCTTCTAGTTTGCAAATGAAGTCCTAAACATGCTTATATATGCATTCCCGCTCTAATTTCGTAATTCAAACTTAAGATTTTGGCAAAGAGCACCTTTAACGGTAACTTTACCGACATTGAAATTTGGGACCCTGCCAAAATAGGTGGGGCAAGGGCGCGAGCACCCAAGCCCTAGGACCTATATTGGGACTGGGTTAAGCTCTGCAATGTCCCTTATGTCCCATTTATCATGGGTTTCAGGGCATTTTGTCTTGGGATTAACTTCTAACATGCATGATGAAAATTAAGGACCCGGGAGCTAAACTTAGGAGGGAAAAGTCCTAAGGGGACATTTTACGACCTAACTTTTAGCCCCCACTTTAATGTATGTATGATCTTACGACCCCATACATGCATTAAAGTACAGTCAAAACACAACAAACAAGCCAGGCACTTGAAGTTAATGCATACACAAAGATTGAGGAACTATTTCTAGCCCCTAGTCTCAAGTAAGCATTAGAGAAAACACATCACAAACACACCAAACACAATGAAGACAGTAACAGGCACGCAAGACACAGAGAAGACAGTAACAGACACGCAAGACACGGAGAAGACAATATTGAAGACATGCAAAACATGATGAATACAGTGATATAGCATTGATATAACATTTTCATAATATATTCCTAACATCTTTATATACATATGCATGGAAATAAAATTGCAACACAAAACCCCAAAGGGGAAAACACGCCAAACAAACCTCGAGTGTAGGTGGAGCCCATCACTACACACACACAAGAGGGAAAAACACGCCATACAAAGCCCAAGTGGGGGTTAACCGCACAAAGGGGAAAACACATAGAATACACGAGCGTTGTATAGCATGCCAAAGACATACCATACATCTTAAACATGACAAACAAGGTGATGGAAGGAGCTTATTGCTAAGTCCCTCCGTCTCAAACACGTTGCAGACACACCTGATACTTGGGCTTATGCCACAACAACCGCCAAAGACATGCTTAAGCGAGGATAGTCTCAAGATCCAACCCCGCCTCCGCAGAGGACTTTTGAAATAAAAGGATGTGCACTAGCTCAAGAGATACACCATCCCCGCCTCCGCAGAGGGCTTTTGAATAAAAGGATACACACTAGCTCAAGAGATACATTATCCCGCCTCCGCAAAGGGCTTCTTTGATTGCAATATAAATAAAGATGTGCACTCGCGCCGGAGATACAACATCTCGCCTCTGCAGAGGGCTTACAAACACGCTTCGTTAGTACCAAAATCATCTGACAGCTTACCTTATATATGCCCCCACCTTAAGGTGGTTGATATCGTGTACCGGTATCAAGCACATTAAGGTAGAGAGAAAACACACAAGAGAACAAGAGCTCTCACAAAACCCATGCCTCCAAAGGTGGCATGTGCTTACGATCACCGAATGTTCCCACAAACACATCTTAATCTAAGCAAAACATGAAAGCTATGCATGAAAACAAAGAAGCGAAGGCTACACATACGAGTTTGAATCTGAGTATAGCCATTGGGCTTATACTGCATGCATCTCAGAACCGAGTGTAACAACAAAGTGAGACACCAAAACAATCAAAGTGCACGGAGCAAATGTATTGTTATGATTTGTTAGCAAAGATAAGACGACATCAAATTTCACACGGAGTGATTCTACTAGCCAAGCGTCGGATATATATAAATCAACCCCGTCTTCGTATATGGACTAGGTCCATTTTCACTTTTCTTGCTGAAGGGACACATGGTCCATATCAATATTTATTTGTTTTTCGTCATCTGCCGACTAGATAGAATCACTAGAAGGTAAACAATAAAATGAGAGAGGAGAACAAGTGCCTTAGAATCGTCACGTAGGAGGATGCCCCCCAGGGCATCAACCGCAATGCTATGCCCCTAAGGCACGACACACAATAATAAAATAGAGGAGAGGAACAATAGAAGAATGATGAAACAAATAGAAGAATGGTTTCAGCAGAGGCGGTCTCCTTGTATCCTTGACCTTACAAGAGTATCAAGGGTCATACAAAGAGACCTAAACAAAACATAGCACAACATGGGGAGATCACAACACAGAGAGAAAGGATTAGAAACACTTACTTGATACAACACAATGCTAACAACATATATATCTAGGCGGAGGCCGCCCTTGAGAGCAACTATAATAATTGCTACGAGTGTGGCTTAAAGGGGGAGAAATACTTGATTTAATGGGATCTTTCCTGGTAGATAATTCATGTCTATCAGCTCAGGATATCTCCCATGTCGTTTCGGTCTTGTTGATATTGTATTAACATTGAGTTTAGGACGACGAGAGGCTTTGGTGGTCTTCAAAGAGCAATATCCAATATCGGTTGTATAATTAATTCTAGCAACTTGTAAAGGTACTTTGATTCCTTCTTGATTTACATCACATCCATTACCTGCATAGTCGCAGTTGTTATAAAGGATTTCAAATCCTCGACCATAGAGGGATGTCATTTCTTTGGAAGATGGTGAAGCTTCATAGGTCTCGTAATTTGTAGTATAAGTAAGAATGTTGTCTTTGTTTTCTACCAAAAAGGCTTTGGGTTTCTTAGTTGTTTCCGAAGATTGCTTAGATGCGATCAATGCGAATCTTGATGTGTCAGAGTTATTAAGTTTATATTTCCTTGTATAGGGAGTAAAATCTAATGAACCCCAATCGTCACCAAAAAGTGCATTCGATGGTTTAGAGTCTTGCACAACATTATCTGTGGCAAGAGGCATTGTTGAATCAACTCGTAAATTGTTTAGGCTTTTGTGATTGTTAACTAGTTTTTGCGTTTCAATATGTAAACAATTATCTGGTTCAGGATCGGCTTCTATAGTGTAGAGCTTGTTTTGATAAATTAACTTTAATGATCAATGCAAGGTAGATGGAACTGTCCCCATGGCATGGATCCACAGTCTACCTAGAATTATATTATATGAAAGCGAACCAAGCATAACATGAAAAAGAGTAGATACTGTCACGGGTCCAACCTTTACAGGTAAAGTTATCATACCCACAGATTGTCTTCCAATGTTATCAAAACCATGAATGCTTATTCTATCTGGCTTAATCAAAGAGGTATCAACCTTTATATTACGTAACAAATTAATACCGCAAACATTAAGATACGATCCGTATCAATCATAACTCGCTTGATCAATTTCTTGTCTATTGTAATGAAGATAATCAAAGGATTGAATACTGATTTTGAACTTCAGTAGAAGGCAACTCATGTTGTTGAAATAAAATATCTATTTTTGTCACATGCATACAATCTAATAGAGCTACTACATCATTCAGCTTAATGACAGGGGGTACAATCACCTTTTGTAAAGCTTCTTGGAACATTCCATGGTATGTAGGTGATGTTTGTATTAAATCCCAAAGAGAGATCTTAGCCAGAGTAGCATGAAGTTGTTCGACAAGATCATATTTTTTGCCACTTCTATGAGTAAGACGAGGTGGTGGAGGGAGCATAGGTTGAGAACATGGAAGAGAGACAGGCACATGTGGTGCCTGCTTACTTTGCTTGTTGTGAGCAATCACATTGTGATGTGGTTGTTGCAACACATTTTGAACACCTTGACTTCTTTGAGTGATTTGTCTTGCATAGTTTAGAATATAATCTAAGGGTCGAGGTGGTTTTCGATCTCCTTGAACTGTAATCACTGGTTTTAAGCAAGAAGGTGCATTAGGTAGCCCTTGCACAATCATCTTAGGAACATTGCTACATTTATCAAGTAACCCCTTGGTGGGTGGAATAAGTCTGTTAGTGAAGATTGAATTAACATTGTTTTCCTCTTGATTACACTCAACATCTATCCCTAAAGGATTTAATGTGAGAGACCTTTTCTCATGCACTAATGCTTCATCTTGGCCAGGGAGAGCATTGGAATGAAAGAAAAGTGAGGTGTCATTAGGAAGGTTGGTGGTGATCATATCATTTACAACCAAAGTAGAGTTATCCATGATCTTCTCATCCAAGGTTCTTGAGCATTCAACTATAGGAGTAGGATAACTTACGAAATCATCATCATCATCATCCTCATATATTTTAGCTATTAGTTCCATCGCATTAAGAGAACTTTCACACTCATCATTCTCAATGTGTTTTGTCAAATCTTCTACTATCGAAGGGTTTGTATTCATGAGAGATATGAAGTTAAAATCAGATACATAGGCAATGATTTCAAATGACGAGCATTTAAATATATTCTTATGATACATAGCTCGTATATAAGTGAGAACATGAGGATTCATATTAAGAAATTTGTAGAAATTCTCAAAGTTTTTGATATAAGCATGTAAAGATACCAAAGAGCAATGAGATGAAGATGCGATAATGAAATGTCTTGTAACATCAATGTCCAATAAGATCTAGTAATACAAGACATGCAAAGTTTTATGATACTTGATACACCCTAGATGTGTGACTATTTCACTCCTAAGTACTTGTTCGAGGGAAAGGGCTAAAAAGACACACAAAGTCCACAAGAAACACAATGGATAGGAGGAAAGAGTACAACACAACAATGCCCAATTGATGATTTTATGTATTTAGATTGAATGCAATAAAACAATACCAATTTATACTTGTTTACGCACCTAAAATGTTCACTTTTTTCACCTTTTCTTAATGGAAATGCCTAAAATATGTAGTGTTGTGATGAAATTGATGAGGGGCAACAAATTAAAACCTTATTACCAATCTAATAATGCAGCAAAATCTTTCACAACACACCTATCATGCAAATCTAGATGAAGGATAAGCCAAAATCTAGTGAAAATGCAAGAATTTTTAAACCCTAATAGTGAAATTAAGGCATGGAAATATGCAAAATGATGTATGAATGAGATGTAATCAGATTTATGATGTGAAATCTCTTAGATCAGATCTGAAAATGATTTAAAAATCCTACAATGCTCAATGCAAATTCAATTTTTAAGGAGTTATGAATGAATATGCTAGTTTTTGTTGAAATTGATTGTGTAAATGCAAAATTTGAGATGTAAATGTAAAGACACACAATAATGAGACAATACAATCAAAAATCAGATTTGAATGAGTGCCAAAGATGAGTAGTAAAATCTGAAAGAAGATTTTAACTACAAACCCTAGGTTTTGAAATCACTAAGTTATGAGAAAAATCTAAAATTTTCAAGCAAACCCTAGCAATTTTAGTGTTAAAATGCAATGTGAAGGATTGTAGGATGATGAATTTCTAAAATTTATATTAGATATAATGTAAAAATTAGAGATTAGATGAAATGCAATAAAATTGATGCAAATTATGCCCTAATGCAAGCCTAGGATGCAATTTTTTTCAAAAATTTCAAGATTTATGAATGCAAAATGATGTAAATGATATGTATGAATGCAAATCTGAAGTATAACACTCAACAAGGTGAAAAATGTAATAAAAATATGGGTTCATCAAAATGTTATGTAGAAAAAGAGGGAAGATGGGATTGATGGATGATTTAACTAGATCCTCCTTTCGCTACATACATTCAAGGACATTTAACCGAGTTGAATCACAACTTTTGCAAGAGGATTCATCTACAGGTTGGTTGTCACTTGTAATGATAGGGAACTTTGGAATTTGATGATTAATGTATTAATTTAAGTCCACCTATGCTCAAAACCCTAATTATGCAAAATCGTAAACAAACAAATGAATTCCGACAAATGCTCGTACACAGAGATACTAAATGAAGATTAGATACATACTAGATTTTGAAGTTTGGACCTTTTCTGCTACTGATTACCACTATTCTGGAGATTTATGACTCTGCAAACCTAGAGGGCAAGGGACTAGCGCCCAAGCCTTGATAGTGCTCTTCTCTGCATTTTTCCATCAAATCCAAGATCCTTAAGCTTTGCAACACTCCTCTACAACTCCACTCTTTGAGATCTGACACCTGTCACCTGCAATCACAAGAGAGGGGTTGGGGGTTGTGGTGTTTAGGAGATTGCCTCGGTCAAGCCCTGGAATGGCATTCAAGCCTTCCAACACCGTTGTTAGACAGAGAGTGTGTATCCTTGTAAGATAGAAGCAAAAAAAATGATAAATGATTGATTGAAGCACAAATAGATATCACCTCGGAGATGTAGCTCGCAAATAGATGAAGATCTTTCATAACATGAGAAGGTGAAACCAAATCTGCAATGACAAACACAACAACACAAGTCTGCTCTGCAACAGAATGAATGCCTTGAATGCTCTAAAATCATAAGTTCGTCAAAATATCATAATCATCTTCTGCTTTGCAAATGAAGTCCTAAACATGCTTATATATGCATTCTCACTCTAATTTTGTAATTCAAACTTAAGATTGCGGCAAAGAGCACCTTTAACGGTAACTTTACCGATATTGAAATTTGGGACCCCCCTAAAATAGGGCAGGGCAAGGGCGCAAGCGCCCAAGCCCTGGGACCTATTTTGGGATAGGGTTAAGCTCTGCAATGTCCCTTATGTCCCATTTATCATGGGTTTCAGGACATTTTGTCTCGGGATTAACTTCTAACATGCATGATGAAAATTAAGGGACCCGGGAGCTAAACTTAGGAGGTAAAAGTCCTAGGGGGACATTTTACGACGTAACAATTTCATTTGTGTACATCTCCAAGAACTGCTTCTAATCTCAATATATTCATTCCCTTACCTAGGTCAAATCCATGGGTGTCGAACTAACCCATGTTAGATCTATAAGCGTAGAAGAGGCCCATGAGTTTTTATATTCAAATTTTAAAAATGGGTCCATTCTCCCCTTTTCCATTTAGCCATTATGAGTCAAATAAAGCGTCAAATATTTCAAATTGCATGCTAGGGTGTTGTATAAAAGGATAAACCTTAATCCATTATAATCATCAAAAAAATTTGGACCTAGCATGAGATCTTTGTTACACATTGCATTATCATAAGAGCATAGCATCAACTTACATTAGCATGTCTAGGTATATTGCATGATTGCCTACTGTCTTTGATCGTTGTTATAAACAATTGACTTATAACAAGGGTTTGACCAAAGGAGAACAATCCTAGGCAAGCAAACCCCTACAACGTCATTTATTAAAACCATCCCCCTTCAGACACAGGTTGCAAACATCGAGGCAAATGGGTTCCAAGCATCCAAATCACTGAAGCTTAGATTTGCAAACCAAGTTTACATCTACACACAGGGTTCAATTCCACACTCATGGAGGTTAGTTATGTTAGCGCCCATCCCTACTTGTACAAAATTTGTGCAATTATGCTCTCATGCTTTTATGACCCTATGTTGACAACCGATCCGAGAAAACTTATACTAGGGTTTAATATGTTTATGTGTGTACTTTTGCTAAATTTTCTAACACTAGCCAATCTAATAGTTTATATTCGATAGGGCTAATCGCTCTCAACACCAATATCTTGTTCCCCTAAGCTCTATATGTTTTAATTTGATGTGTATGGGCATCTCAATTGTGATGGATACCACTTACATGATGCCACATGTCACCTTACTAAAGTTAGATGGGGGCCAATGATCTTTTTGCTATAGGTGCTCATTTCTTTTCAAAGGCTTATGTGGGCTTGAAGGTGATTTTTTGCCCACTATGTGTTGCCTTGGTGGCAATGGCGGGCCCAATGTCTTACTGGGATGTTTTGTGCCCCATGGTAGTAGTGCGACAACCAGTTAAACATGCCAAGTAGCACATGGATGGCATTCTTTGTGGGTTTGATTTTCTAGTTGGGAGTAACTGTGGCATGGTTTCAACCTACATACCTTCAAGAAGCCTTGCTTGATATTTATGATGGTGGTTAAGCCCTATGTGCACTGTAATTGGTTGTGCCCTATGTGCCCCGAGATTAGGGATTTTTTCTTTCTACAGCTAGCAAGGGAAAAGTAGTCATTTTTGGTACACTCCTTGGACCCTTGGCAATGTGGTCAAGCAAAATGGTGGCCTACATAGTTATAAACAATTGTTGTAGGTACTATAGAGTCGTGTGTAGAGTAACGACAAGGAATTTTGAGCTAAACAAGCAACCTCTTGTTTAGTTAATTCATTTATTGTAGAGTGTGGCTTCATAGCTTGAGGTGATATCTGTATGAGCTATAAATGTGTCTCATGTAGTTGGTGACCTAAGAATTCAAACTTAATCAATTGCTTGCATTTATGAGAAGATTTCCCATGTGTAACAAGCCATCTCTTGTTAACCCAAAAATTAACCAACTTAATTACCATTAAGTCTAAAGTCATGATTAGCATAATCAGAATTAATCAAGTAATAATCAATATCAAACAAATCAAATCAATATGCATATCTTTTTTGTACATGTCAAAACAGAGATTTACAACATTTCCAAGATATCATAATAGTGATTTACTTTCAGTATACATTTACAATGTTTTGCTCATAACATCAATGATAAGTTATAGATAAGTTTGACAAACAAGTCACATAAAGGTAAGCACTGTATCTAGAAGTTTGACATTTGTCTTCATAAGCCTACTTTGACATTTGTCTACTACTTGGGAAGGAGAGCATCACCCGAGTGCTTTTCCTCCAACCACAGATTGGTGGTCCCCTGCACAACTTCCTTCTTGGAAGTGGCCCTACCCTTCGCCGAGGGTATAGATATAAGGAACCGTTAGGTTTGCCATCTGAGTATCTAGTGTTGTGTCCTTCATAATACTTCACAGTCATACAACTATAGATCCACTCTAACTATGTATGACGGTACTGGAAGCATTATGTCATCTGGAGCATAGTGAACAGACTAATGCATGCAGAGATAGATGCATTACTTTGGCCAAAGATTTATAGACATAACGTTTTGCAATGAACGTAGTTGAATGTTCACACACCTCGACTCGACTTAGAAGTTGTCTCATCCTATAGTGTTCACAGTTTGACCCCTCTAGGTCATAGTATGAATAGGTTCAAATCCCCATTAGTCCATCTAACTTGGATTTTTGACTCCTATCTTAGAAGTGCATTCAATATTTGTCATGTTGCCTATGCAACATGGAACCTGTGACTCCACATCACTCTATTCCCTCTCTTTAGTCTTAAAAGAATTCAAAGATTCATGGTTTCAGTGATTAAGACCTTTTTTGGTCTATGGTTCTATTACCATCTTATAACAGAGTTCTTGACAAATCAATAATGGCTATAACATCTTTCCATTTTATTTGATAACATCAATAATGAACTATATATATAGTAGACTTAAAGTCTAGATGTTCAAGAGGGTTATTTCACCCAACATCCCTTTTCCAAAACATTACCATTATAAGTAAAAGAAATATTCAAATAATACACACTTAGTTGATAAATCAACTCTTTATCCAATCCCAGTCAATAACCGTTTGGGATTTGACAAAGGTTTCTGTTTCCAAACTATTCTTTCTCAGCCATATCAAAAAAGTATCTTGTAGAGATGGGTTTCCTCTAAACCACATTTGGTGTAGTCTTTTATATGGGACTCACATATTAATAACTTATCAACATAGGTTTGCAGACTTGAGATATTTACATAAGGTTATGATTGAATGTAGGTAGTAATTATTCCATATTGTGCTACAATACAATCATAGACAATAACAATATGTTATGGTGCAAGCTAGAACACAGTATCAAGTGTTTTTAACAGCTTAGGCTCAAACACATTGGCCAACTTCGTGGCCTCCAAGTGTATCCACACAGTATTAATTGTATATCGCCTTGGCCGACATCGTGGCCTTTGAAAGAATCATCATAGAAATCATTATTTTCCCTCGGCCTTGCGGCTCGACGGGCTATTTAGTAGCCTATTACAACAGTGCATAACTTGCTATCGGCCTTCGGCCCAATAGAGATAGTTTATACTACTGTAGCCTTGCATGATAACTATCGGCCTTATGGCCTAGTAAAGATACTTGCTACTTCTACAATAGTGCAAGATAGCTATCGACCTTATGGCCTAGTATGATAAACTTCCAATGCTATAGCAACCTGATATAACTATCAGCCTTACGGCCTGGTATGATAAACTTCTAGTGCTACAACAGTGTGAAATAACTATCGACCTTATGGCCTGGTAAAGATAGTTTAAAGTAACAGTGACATAAGAACTACACAGCCATCGACACTTAGAACATTTAACATTGATAAGAGTTTTACATGTAAGACATGGATACCCGATAAAGCTTGAGTTTGTCGTAGAACCCTTAGAATAAACTGTCGACTGGTCTTCCACAGACCTCACTGTATTCTTCCCTCTCCTTTCTCGAGAGGCTTTCTTTCATATTTCTTTTCTTCAACTAATGCCTTACACTTCCTCTTCCACGAGGTTTTGCATGAGTAAGACCATTATACTCTTTCCTTAGTGGATAACAATCCACTCTCATCCCTACTGCCTTCGCAGCTCTTCACAAGGCACAACACATGCAGTGTTGACATCGTGGAGCCATCCACTCTTCGTGGATTATGACATGTTCCCACGACTGCATAACACTCATCAACTTAATAAAATTCGATTCCACATTAAGTGGATATCATTTATAACTTCAAAGATATCATGGGGATTATAAGGGTATTAAGATATTCAAAATATCATCAAGATGACATCATTAATCACATTAGTGATGATATTAATATGTGACTTGGGGTTGAGACTCACTCCCCCACATCGCTATTTAGACTTTTGTTGAAAATGAAGGTAGAACTGTTGCTATAAACTTTAAAATTTTGTGTATGCAAAGCTGAAATAAAGATTAATCTATAACAATTAATGAACAATTGATTTGCACATTCAATCCAATGTAGAAGAGAAGAGAAAAACCTTGCACAATATTTACATGGAGAAACCCTTTCGGGAAAAAACTCCACACCCAAAGATGTTTCTTGCTTGTATTAAATCTCTTTGAAAAAGATTACGTTCAATACTGAAATTTCTCTAAGTCCTTGATGCACTTCACAAAAAAGCTTCTTGCTTTTTTTTCTAAGTCATTTACAAAAACTTATTGCTTTTTCCTTCTAAGTCTTTTTCCTCTTTCAACTCTCTAGAAAATGTATGGGGTTTACAATTAAATAAAAAACCCTCTTTTAATTCAAAAGCTTCTTAATTCAAAAGCTTGAAACTCAAATTATAATAAATTACAATTAATAACATAGCTTCCAAAGCTAATGCAAAAACCAAGCTCACTTAAATTGAGAAGATTGAACTCAAACAAAGTCCAAGCTTTGAGTTAACTGTCCCTTCATGATGTGGGCACCCAAGATGGCTAAATATAGCTGTCTCAATATCAAACTTATCACCAAATAAAAGCAACATCAAAAACTCCTCCATTTGGGCGTCCATATTTGCCCAATGAGTTTATGATAACTGAAGTGATCAAATACACATCAAAATCATGCAAACAACATGCAAGATTGATGTCCCCAAGGTTATTCTAAAATATCTTGTTCTGTACATGCAAACACCGGATCCAACATGCAACTGATACCCATTACCTAAAATACTGAGATGTACCATCCTACAACTTTCAGGAGTTGGAGTGTCCTGCAAATAATATCTTAAAACTAACATGCAAGCATTTTCAACAACATACAACTAATACTCATTTCCTAAATCACTGAGATGTACCATCCTACAAGTTTCTAGAGTTGGAATGTTCTGCAAGTAATCTCACAAAACTGACATGCAACTACATGCAAAGTCATATAATTGACATGCAAGAACATGCAAGGTCATGCAAGTCCATAGGAATGACATGCAACAACATGCAAGCACATGCAAGTGACATGCAACAACATGCAAGTCCATATGAGCAACATGCAACAACTGTAACAACCCCCGTGTTCATATTTTGTTGTTGTTTTTCCTTGATGGATTCTGATGCTATTATGATGTTGACATGATTAGTTATTATGCTAGATTACATGCTTATATGTTTATATACGGTTATCATTACTATTGTATGACTATGGACATGAAAGGGATGATGTCGTAACACTCGTATCCGAGAGGCTTATGATGTCACGACCCTCTTCCTAATGTCCATTGATGCTTCAACTACAATGTATGTTATATGCACATGTACTTTGACGTGTGATTGGAGTGATGCAGGTACTGAGTATTGACTCCGCTTGGACTCATAGGCCGAAGCGTACTTTTATTCCCTAATGGTGGTTACTAGAGATAGTCACACTGGCCTAAACCACCTGATCCTCTTCACCATCTCTATTCAAGGACGAGTTCTTGACACGTGTTTTTCCCTCAAATGCCACCTAGTTGTCGTCCGAATGCCTTGTCCTTATTGAGTCCATAGCGAGTGGGTATAGTATTGGAGTTAGTTCCTTGTGGTTGTTTGGGTGTACATTCGTGCATTTTCTATTTCACCGTGATATATGTTCGTGATGTGGTTTTAGTGTTGTTTCCGCATGATCTCCGATGATGGGTCAGTTTTAGTCTTATATTAATTGGCCTCTTAAACTTTTATTTCAGAGTTATGTTCATGCCATTTCCTCTTTGACCTTGGGGGTAGAATAAATTTTATGCATGATAAATTGGAAGTTGAATGAAATAAAAAGTATAATAAATAACTAAGTGTGTGGGAAAGAAAGTAAAAGGGGGGTATATGTGGCTTTGACTCATCATATTTTTATCATCACTCCCACACGAAGACAGATGCTAAAAAATTTGGGGAAAAAGAGGAAGGAAAGAGAGGAGCGAGGGTTTTGGAGAGGGCGGCCGGAAGGCAGGGAGGATGCTGTCCAAGGTTGAGTCTATGGCTTTTCTCCTGCCGCTCGCCTTTGGCTAGTAAGTTACAAAAGCCTTTGCATCAAACCTATTTTATGCATACCCAGAAATCAATTGCATTCTATGAGATGACATCTCTTTTGGAAATTTGGTAAAACAATCTTGTCCCTTGTCTGTGCTTCCTCTGCTTGCATATATATTTACCAGAGCATTCCCAAATATAATAACTAACTAAAATTTGCTCCCCTTTATGCCTCGACGGATGTCCATACCCAGATGTGAAGGCTGCCATTTGGCACGGGTAGGGAGGATGCAGTTAAAGGTTGTGGATTTAGGATTTACTCCTGCCAATCACTTTTGGTTGGAAGTTTCTAAAGCCTTTTCAACAAAACCAATTCATGTATATCTTGCAATCATTGCATTGCATGTGATGACGCCTCTTTGAGGCATTTCGCCAAATAGTTTGCGTGCCCTCTCTTTGCTTCCAGATTTTGCATATATTTCTACCTTAGTCTTTTGATGGCAATATCAGATGAAATTCCTCTATCCTTCATGCTTTGACAAATGTCCATACCCTGTTCCAAGTCCCAATTCTAGCGCAAGCAGCGAGGATGCTGACAAAGGGTTAGGAATTTGGCTTTACGCTAGCCAATTGCATTTGCTTAAAAGTGTCTAAAGCCTTTTTAACAAATCCATTTTGTGTGTGTCCTACAATCAGCACATTCCATGAGGTGACGTCGCTTTGAGGCATTCTGCCTAGCAGTTCACGTGCATTATCTATGCTTCTACCTTATGCATCATGAGGCATTCGGTCAAACAATTCGCAAGCCTTGCCTCTGCTTGCACATTTAGCATACTTGTCTACCAGCGCACTTACTACTATGACATTTGACAAATATTTTCCTCCCATTATGCATAGATGGATATCCGTATCCTGTTTCAAAGCTCCATTTTGGCACGAGCAAGGTATATGCGGGTAGCAGTGGTGGAAATTGGATTTACATCTGCCAACCAGATTTGCTTAAAATTTCTTAAGTCTTTTTAATTAGTCCATTATGTGCATATTCTGTAAACGTTGCATTCCATGAGATGACAACTCCTTGAGGCATTCTGTCAGACAGTTTGAGTGGCTTGTCTATGTTTTGATGGATGTTCGAACCCTGTTACCAAGCTCCCATTTTGGCAGACTTAATATTACATGTCTGCAATCATTGAAGATACGTAGAGAAGCCAATGCATAAATCCAAGCCTGTGATATAATTTATTTTTTTAAGCTGAGGGTAGGGGGGCGACAGGTCATTATATTGGAATCCGATTGTCTCCCATGGCTCATTCGATTGGAAGCCATCTAACAATCAAATTTATTTTACTTAAAAGTTTTCTAAAGCCTTTTTAACAGATCCATTTAGTGTATAACTTGTAATCATTACAGTCCATGGGACCTCATCTCTTGAGGTATTTTGTAAAATAGATTACGTGCCTGGGTTTTGCTTCCACTTTTGCATCCATGCATGCTGTGGTATTTACAACTTTAACATCTGATCAAAATTCCCCTTCCATTATGTTTCGATAGAAGTCTATATCTGTTCCAAACCATCCCTATTAGGCACGGCCAGCATGGGGATGGCTGTAGTTTTGAACCTAGCTCCACACCATCCATAATGTATTTGCATGAAATTTTATAAGACAAAGAAATAAAACAAATCTACCTTGTTTGCTTCCTACATTCCTTTAAATAACAATTTTTACTTAATGGATTTAATTGATGATTATCATGGATGGTGAATGGTTATTGAATTGTTTTGATTTGGTTTTGTATACCTTGTTTGGTTAAACGAGATGAGCCTAGGTCTAGGATATTGAATCCTCGTGCATGGCCTTGAGCGGTTGTAAAGGCTAAGGATGCACACGAGAAGGCCTATCCGTCTGCGGGGCGTTGATTCAGGCATGATTGAGTCTCCTCATCTTTATGAGAAGTGTACTTGATTTCGTGTGATGCCATCCCTTTGAGCACACATGATGACACTCCACCTGATCTGCACTCTAGTGTCTTATACCTTAGTAGTTGTGAGTAGTACCCGACATTATATTGGATGAGCATCTCTATGTTGTGACATTAGCTTTATGCTTTGTGTGTCGTGTTTGCTCCGTGATTGATGTGACTGTTGGCCATTACATTCCTTGCCTTTATTCTTCTGCTTGGGCCTTGTGACTACCTCCAAGTATGATGGGGTGGTCTCTTATGAGTCCACATGGTTGGGAGGCATTGCCACCGCCATTAAGGACCGGTGTACAGGTTATTGGAGCACTAGTTGGAGGTGTTTTCTCTCTTGTACTTATTTTATCTGTTATTGTATCTTATCCATGGCTTTTCCATTGTACTTATGTATATTCTTTTATGTAATTGTACTCTCTTGAGAGAGATAAGGTAAATTATATTAATGAGAAGAAATGAGATGATGTGTTATATTTGGCTTACAATTTTTTGGTGTTGGTATCAGACCCACTTCTACTATGATGATCTTTATGGCTCTATGTTTAAAAGTGGTAATGGGTATTAGGAACATTTGAATTGGTATTTAAAATGGATGTAGTTTTAGCATTGTTTCACTGGAAGGAGAATTAGACCTCTCCTTTGGGTTGTACATTCGGCCATACTTGGCCATGAATGATGTCAATCTATCAAATCAACAACCATATCATGTGTATGTTATCTATTTATGTCAAAAAAATATTCTTGCCCTCTTTTGGCTCTTACCCTTCGGGGTTGTGTGGCAGGATGTTACAACAACATGCAACAACATGCAAGCACATGCAAGTAACATGCAACAACATGCAAGTACATGCAAGCTACATACAAAAACATGCAATTCCATGCAAGCTATTCTGACCACATGCAAGCAATAACCAAATCATGCATCTCTAACACTGTAGTTAACTCCAACATTATATCCATGTAAGGTGTCTCAATATTATCCACTCATGTACATAAAAAAGCACAACTCCAAGTCTAAATATAAGTCCCAAGTCTAACTCCCACTCACTAGGAGTTATCAAACTCTAAATTTAGACTTTGGAGAAGTCAACAAGGTCTTCATGGCTCCCATCTCAAAGTGGGCGCCCAAGTTTGACATTATCCATTTAGACCTTAATTGCAAAAGTCAAAGTGATGTAATTAATAAATAATTAATCTCTCAAACTCCTAATGTGTTGGGGAACACATTCCAAGAACTTTGGAGACACATGAATTGGTTAGGATTGCAAGTTAATGGCAACTTATCCCAACAACTTTAAGGAAATAATTAATGTTAATAACAAAACTTAATATAATATAAAGCAATAACATAGGAAATCTCTGACACTGACGATGCCCACTAGATTAAACTAATGTTCTAAGAACATCATGAAGTCAATCAACTTAAGTGGTGTCGAGAAAACGTAAAACGCCATGACTTCTATAGTCCAACTGAGTTTGACTCAAACAAGGAAACAAGACCAATACTTACTCTAATGGGCATCGATTCACGAAGATAAATTTTGATACTCAAATGGCCACCTAACCTTTTTCCACAACGTCTATCTCCTCCTCCCGGGTGATACTCTCCTTCCATCTTTGGAGGAAGATTCTTTTCTTGATTACACTCACAACCATATAACCATGATTAGTGTATCATCGTTTGATTCATAAAACATTATGATTAAAATAATCTTAACAATAAATAATCTCATACTTAATAGAACATAATTTGATATCTATGTAATCAATGATTCTACTTGATATTTTCCACAAACATCAAATCATTAATCTAAGATTAACCATCTTGTTTACCACATAAAAGTAAGATTAGGCTAAATCATAAGTTGGGGATGTAACACCATGCCCCTGTGTACTCTGAAGTAGATCCAATACATATTTCTTTGTACAAGTGTGAATTTCTTTCCTATAACTGAATGTTGATTGTGACAAGGTGTAAATGTTGACTTGGCATGATATGTTACATTTTTTTCCTATGCCCGAGTGGCTGAATGTCAACTGAATGCTTTATATGTAGAGATATATGATGTTCTAAGGATTGATCCTTGAACCAATTTTCTGATCTAGTGTGTCTCAAGTTAGTCTAGGGTATCAAATGGTGAATGTTAATTGTTGTTAGGGATGAAACATGTGTTGTAAATCATACGAAAGAGTAGTCAAGTAAAAGTTTATTTGCAAATGAGTGTCTCCATGGAAAGCTATAATGTTTCAAGGGATCATTTGAGCCAAGCTATTGGTTTCCTCTTGCCATATTTGTTGGCCTAATGTAATGAGAAGTAGATTAATGTATGATAGCATCTTAATGCATTCCAAACTTCTTTGTGATGGTCTTTTCTTCTTGCATGTGGGATGTTAAATTGATTTGAGATGGATTATTGAAGCATGTTTACTTTTAGGTTTCCTTAATCTTTTGATTTGTATGCATATGCAAGCTATGTTCTATTGTTGATTTGCTTATATGTTTTCATATTCTTTGCAACCTGTGACTTTGTTACCCATTGGAGTAGGCACTAGTCTAGATGTTGACAGACCAAACATATTTTATTTAAACCACAACTTTCTTGTTAGTGTAAGATTGGTGTAGGTCTTACATGCTCTCGTGGTCCAATAGTGTAATGTATGCTATATGCAATACAAAATTGGTAAACCATTAGAAGATTATGGTAGCATGTTTATTCTTTTACATGTGTGTGTTTGGCTTAAGGAAATTCATCCACAAGGATACATAAACTGATATACCTTATGGTGCATGTACAAAGATGACTTTTATCTTTTTGTTAGGGGTTTTGTAGGTTTGTTTGCAACCAGTGTTGTCATGAGTCTAGTGACAAATCTTAGGGATTCAAAACACCTTGGATATGGTTGTAAGGGTCTTGTTCAATAGCTATTTATTTCTCTTTAATTGTCCTTTTTTAAAATCCTAAGGGAAACCCCCTATGTGAGGTTTAGCTAATATTGTTTTAGATATTTATTTGACATTATATTTTGGTGTGTGTGGTTGGGTAATAGTTTTGATTGATGTTGAACCATGAATATTATTCTTATTATTGTTTTGATTATAGGAAACTATACGTTTTATGTATTTAATAGGTATTTAATTATTTATTTGAAAGAAAACAACAAGTTTAGTTATCAAAATAAATGATTATGAAGCATGGATGATTTATGTTTGAATTTCATAAAAAAGAATATTATTGTAGATTAATGAAATGTTTAGTCAATGATTAAGATGGTTTTGGCTATAAGATATTTTAAATACACTAATGTTTTATTAAGATGTATTGCAGGTAGAGTGGCTTAGATTTTTGAAGAATGGAAACAAACCTACAATTCTCAATTATTTGTTTTATTAATTATTTCTTTTTGAAAAAGGGGTTATGTGGAAATATATAGTTTTCTTTTATCAAATCATTTGTTTTATTTTTATGAGAAGAAATGTGAAGAGTTTTGGAAAAAATTTTAATAAAAAGGGGGAAAGTGAGTCATTTTTGGGAGGTTCTCTGAAAAAAAAAAAAAGAGCTGTAGTTTTTCTATAACCGAATCTTTCTGGAATTGGGGGTTGCTGTGAGTTTGCGAGATTGATAGAGTTTAAAGAAGGAAATGGGGCTAGAGGATAATGTGGTTGAAAGTCTCATGGGTTGATCCTAACTTGGACAGCCAAGGTATGTAATTAAATGTTATTTTTGTTTTATGTATTGTTGTTTGAGATGATGGTATGCAAGTGATAAGTTGATGTTTTATGAAAATCTGATGTCTAAATGTTGTGACAATCTTGAGTGGGGAAAGAACGGTGGATGCCTCTTTGGGGTATTTTCATGGAGATTGGTGTTGGTGTTGTGACTGATGATGTTGGATGTAATGGAGGATGGGTATTGGTGAAATGGGGATTGAAAATGTGGTTTTGGGAGTTGTGTTATTGGAGTTATTGTTTTATGGGAGCTATTGTTGGGTTTTGGGAGTTAATGTTTTACGGAAGCTATTGTTGTATGGGAGTTCTGTTGTGGGAGTTATTGTTCTAAGGGAGCTACTATGTGTTTCATGGGAGCTATTGTTGTGTAAGGGAGCTATAGGAATCTAAACCCGAAAGAGGATCACCCCTTCTTAATCCCCTACTAGAAAATTTATGATTGTTTCTATGAATAAAGCTCTTGATTTTTGGTTGTATTCCTATTATTATTGTTGAGTATTGGGGTTTGTTTCCAAGATCGGGGGTGGATTCAAATTTGTCGATCCTATGGTTGGGTGATGAGCAAACTTGGGTTGCTTTATTTATTTGTGTATGCAGGTTAAAGGACTAATTCTGGCTTTGTGTAATGTGAAGATTTGTATTGCAAAGTTAAGGATACCTTTCAATAAGAAGAAGAATCAGATAGATCAGCATTAATGTGCAAGTAAATGTTTAATCAATTCTCATTACATAAGGATCAAATGATGTATTGATTGATTGTTACATCATTGAGATCTTTCTATAATAGTTCAGCAATGTACTGTCATAATACCTATAGATATTCATCTATATCGAACACTGGCTTCCTTTTAAAGAAAATTACATGAATTGGTTTTAACAGCGTATGAGAAATAGAAATTGTACTTTACTATATTTTTTGAATATAATAGTTTGGGTTGAAGATACAGATCTTTCTCAAATCTGTTGTTTATTGTGGACAACTGTCATCCGTATCTTTTCTTTTGTTTCTATGTTTTATCTACTAATTCTCATCATACCAGTTGAATCCTTTAAACAATTTTTAATAGTATTGTTAATTTTTTAATAGTCTCTAATAGAATCGTTGTTTTATTAAAAATTGATAATATTAATGTGTTGGATAGTATTGATATTATTCATATGTAATAGTATCGGAGGTAATGTTATGTGTAAAGATTAATGTATTGTCTTTACTGCATGCGTTGGGTATCCTTTTCTTATCGTAGTGCTTACTATTTTCTTTAAGGAAGCCGTGGTCTCCATGGCTTCCCATGACCTAGTCGTGGGAGCCAAGGAGCATGACTCCCTCAATATCTATCTTTCACCAACTGTGGCTAGCTCAGCCGCCACAATCAGGGATCGTTCAACATGTTTATTTAATACATTCTTCTTAAATGTTTATGTGTTATTCATAGTGACAGATAGATACTACATGAGAATAAATACATATATATTGTTAAGATTCGTAATACTTTTATATTTATTAACTTATGTATATTTTTTTTCAGTAGTAGTTTTTTGTGTCAGTGGTAGAACAGATTTAGTTTAAATCACTCTCTGTCATAGATAGTAAATATCAAAAATTATTGTTTATCACTAATTTTCTAAGTATCATAAATAAATTTATATTAGTACAGATTTTTCTAATTCAAAAGAGAATACTGTGTTATTTGTAGGTTTCAGAAACATATATGTGAGATAAATTTTGAAGTCTAAGTTGAAAAACAAAGTCGATTTCCCTTAGGTGAAATTTCATGTAAAATAATTAGTTTTTAGATAGTTGATTCATTATGTTGTTTAAAATTATGTATGAATTTTGTGTCTAATTCTACTTCTTGATCTTATAGGTTTATATCTCTTTGGTGACGGAGATAGATAAATTGTGATACTGTCCTCATGGCAACTTACTATTATTGGGATTATAGACAATGTAATTATCTTTGAAATCTAATGATAAGCCTGATTTGAAATTAAGAACCTCTTTCAAATTCTTATTTTAATCACCATATTCGGATCTTAATTCCCCATTGGTATTTCACTTTCATTTTATAAGTCAATTTTCTTGTGCAGTTGCTAGCAGACCGACTCTTCTAAAAATTTCTTGCTTGCATATCCAATAAATCCAATTAAATTAAAAGTGGATAATTTATCTTATTAGCTTATTTACGAATTTATATTATTTTATGTTAATAATTTTGTAGAAGGCATTACATAGGTATCAGAGCACCAGATTTCAACACTCGGGAGTTTTGGGGTAAAAGCATTAGTAACATTAAACCTGTTTTTTTGGTGTGTAGCATGTCATCAAACCAATCCAGAGAGCTGATCGACCATGGACCTCAAATACTACAGGTCCTGCAGAATTTGGTGAACATGATTTAGGAAAGGTTGCCCATGCTTAATAATCAAAACCAACATCACTCAGAAGGACAACATTTTATACCCTGGGAACACAGTAGATGTCCTCGCCGAAGTAGAGCAAATCACTCTAAGGAAGGAGAATGAGAACATTATTCACCACCTCCTTATAACACTCGAGTAGAGAAGGAGGTTTCCGTAGATATTGATAAGTTAATCTGAGACTTTCTTCTATTACAGCCACACCATTTTTCTGAATCTACTGATGGATCAGAGGCAGAATCTTGGCTAATCAGTCTTGAGAAAAGTTTTGCATTAAAAACCTATGGGAGCAATCTTAAGGCTAGATTGGCTATTCATCTTCTCAAGGATAGTGCAGACACTTGGTGGCAACTGGAGGTGAGAAAAAGGCATTTGACTCCATAGAGTATAACTTGGGAAGTTTTCTTAGATATTTTCAAAAAGAGATGCATTTATGACCATTTCCATCAACGAAAAATTGATGACTTTCACGATCTCCAACAAAGGGGACTTACCATGGCATAATATGAGAATAAGTTCTTTGAGTATGTTGATTATATTCAAGATGAGAAGTTGATGGTAACCCATTTTATCAGAGGACTTAATCACAACATTGCAGGTTCGATTGGGTTATTTGAGCCTACTACTATAAAGCAGGCAGCTAAACAAGAACTTATTGCAGAATAAATTCAGCTGAAACATCATGACCATCATCAAAATTCATCTTAGTATTAGAACTACAATCAATTCCACTCTAGAAATGGAAATATGTCAAATCCTTATCCTGCTAGATCGACATAGTCACAACTTAGCCAGAAAGCTAAGTCAGCACAAGGAGGCCCAATCAAATCTTGGCAATCTCCATCTCAAAGAGGGGATCAAAGAAACTAGACACAGTTTGTTGGTTCAACTCATCCACAATAAAGTTCTCGTGGTAGTTAGGCTAGCACTTGTAAATCAGCCTTTTAGTTTCTAGCACCGCCAAAGGGTCCTTGTTTTAATTGTGGCAATAAGGGACACTATGCACGGGATTTTAATCAGAATAATGTAGCTTCAGGGGTTCATTAGTCGGCAGCTTCAAAACCTACAGTGGGAGATGCGGGTAGATCTCATCGGGTTTTTGCGGCTATTCATAATCAGCAAGCAGAACATCAGGCATCAGTGATAGAGGTTCTTGGAAAAATTGGTAAGGTTACCGTTTCTATTCTTTTGATTAAGGTGCTACAGATTCTTTTATTTCTCCATCTATAGTGGAGAAGTGTGGGCTGGTGGTTTCTAAGAAAAGTGTTAATTGGGATGTGGAGTTAGCCTCTGGTGCTAGGATGTCGATCAATTCATTAGTTAGAGATTGTCAATTAGAGCTTAGTTCTTTTTCTACCAAAGCAGATTTCAAGGTGATACCTTTGGGGTCATATGATATAATTTTAGGTATGGATTGGATGAATGCTCATGAAGCAAAACTAGACTGCCGACACAAGTCTGTAGAGTGTTAGATGATTTGGGCAAAAAGGTGATTGTCTCAAGAGTAAAGAGACCAGTGTCTCTTAGAATGATCTTAGCCATGCAACTCAAGCGATGTATGAGGAAAGGATGTCAATTCTTTGTCATTTCCATTAATGACCACTCAAAGGATAAGCTAGAAACTTCCTTAGATGATCATCCCATTCTTCAAGAGTTTGTTGATGTTTTTCCTTCTCATCTCTCTGGGATGCCATCACAAAGAGAGATAGATTTTCATATTGATTTGGTTCTAGGAACTCAGCCTATTTCTAAGGGCCCTTATAGAATGACTACACAAGAACTTCAGGAGCTCAAGTTACAATTGGAAGAACTTTTAGAGAAAGGTCATATTCATCTAAGTGTATCTCCATGGGGTGCACCTATGATTTTCATAAAGAAGAAGGATGGGACTCTTCGACTTTGCATTGACTACAGACAGCTCAATAAGCTCACCATTAAGAATCGTTATCCTCTACCAAGTATAGATGATCTTTTCGACCAGATTTAGGGAGCAAAGATTTTCTCTAAGATAGATCTCAAGTCCGAATATCATCAATTAAGAATTGCTAAAGATGACATCCATAAGACAGCATTTCACACAAGATATGGTCATTATGAGTTTACTGTTTTACCCTTTGGTTTAACTTATGCCCCAACAGTTTTCATAAGCCTGATGAATGGTGTTTTCCTCACTTTTCTGGTTCAGTTCGTGGTAATCTTTCTAGACGATATTTTGATCTATTCTTGCACTGTGGAGGAGCACAAGGAGCATTTGTGACATGTCTTGCAATGTTTAAGGGAGAATCAATTGTATGCAAACATCTCTAAGTGTGAATTTTTCCAAACAGAAATCCAATATCTAGGGCATATTATTTCAGGTGATGGAATCTCAGTGGATCCTTCCAAGATTCAGGCTATTTTGGAATGACCTACTCCCACTAATGTAGCTGAGGTCAGAAGTTTCATGGGATTAGTTAGTTACTACAAAAGGTTCATGGAGGGTTTTTTGAGGATTACTCATCCGATTTCTTCTCTCCAGCAGCAAGGCAAGAAATTTGTTTGGACCGAGCTGTGTGAAAGAGCTTTTCAAACTCTAAAAGAGAAGCTTACTAGTGCACCTATTTTAGCTATTACAGATCCTACTAGTGATTTTGTTGTTTGCACGGATGCGTCGATCAAAGGCATTGTAGTTGTTCTTAAGCAGGAGGGTCGTGTGATAGATTTTGAGTCTCGCAAGTTGAGGAGTCACGAGCTCAACTACCCAACTCATGATTTGGAGCTGGCTGTAGTGGTTCATGCTTTGACCAAATGGTGACATTTTCTTCTTGGGCATAGATTTGAGTTGCACTCTGATCATTAGAGCTTACAGTGTATCTTCACTCAACCTAATTTGAATGCTTGGCAATGCAGATGGATGGAATGTCTGTGTGAGTATGACTTTGAGATTCATTATATTAAAGGGAAAGAGAATGTTGTAGCTGATGCTCTTAGTAGGCGAAGACATGATTTTCTAGCCTTCACAGTTAAGACAAATCTCAGAGGGCATATTCTAGAGTTGTTGCCTCAAGATGATTTGTACTGTGAGATTGTTCAATTCCAGAGTCCTTTGAAGGACAAGTTCGTGGGATATTTAGTTGATGTAGATGGGTTGCTTTGACACCATGGGCGTATTTATGTTCCTTTGTTTGGAGACCTTAGGGGTTTGATTTTAGCCGAGGCTCATAGAGAACCTTATGTGGCTCATCCGGGTGTTAAGAAAATGCATGTAGATCTTCGAAAGCTATACTTCTAGGCAAGAATGCAAAAGGATATTGCAGATTTTGTTGCTTGTTTTCTAGAGTGTCAAAGAGTAAAAGTAGAGCATCAACATTCGGCTGGTCTATTATACCCTCATGCTATTCCAAAGTGGAAGGGATGTGATATCTATGGATTTCATTGTGGGATTACCTCTGACTGCTCGTCGACATGGTGCGATTATGGTGACCTGGACAAGTTAACGAAAGTGTCACATTTCTCTCCAATGTGTTCTTCCTATAATGTTGCCTTAGTAACCAAAGTTTTTCTTCACGATATATATCAATTTCATGGAGTACTGAGAAAGATCATTTCAGATAGAGATCCAGTTTTCACTTCATCCTTTTGGACTACTCTTCAACAAGCTTTAGGTACTCAACTCAATTTCAACACTGCCTATCATCTGGAGACTAATGGTCAGACTGAGAGAGTGAACCAAATTTTGGAAGATATGCTCAAGATGTATGTTATGGATCAACAATCTCGTTGGGAGGACTACTTGTATCTAGTTGAATTTGCCTACAACAATGGACATCATAGTTCTCTTGGGATTACACCTTTTGAGGCCCTCTATAGTAGATCTTGTAGGACTCCATTGAGTTGGGATCAGTTAGAGGATCGAGTCGCTATTGGACCTAAGCTTGTTCAGGATATGGAGCAACAGGTGATCCGGATTCATGATTAGTTGCAGGTAGCCCAAGATTGACATAAGCAATATGCCGACACCAGGAGAGTTGATCGTGAGTTTCAGGTTGGGGAGAGAGTATTCTTGCGAGTGAAACCATATAAGAGCTCTATCCATTATGGAAAAGGCTCTAAGTCTAGATATGTTGGCCCTTTTGAAATTCTGGAAAGGATAGGCCCAATTGCATATTGCTTAACCTTACCACCCAGCCTGTCACGTATCCATAATATTTTCATGTATCTCTGCTTAAGAAGTATTTACCTGATTCTTCTCATGTATTGGAGTGGGATGCTTTATAGGTGGCACAGGATGGAGAACTAATAGTAGAACCAGTTCACATTTTGGATCAACAAACATTGGCCCTGTGAGGATGATAGCTGGATCAGGTCAGGGTCCAATGGGACACCTATGATGAATCTTCTGTTACATGAGAGGATACAATCATGATGAAGTCTTTGTTTCCTTATCTTTTTGATATCTTCCAGGAGGAAGCCTAGATTCTAGAGGGGGAGAATGTGGGGTCTAGCTAATATTGTTGTAGATATTTATTTGACATTATATTTTGGTGTGTGTGGTTGGGTAATAGTTTCGATTGATGTTGAACCATGAACATTATTATTATTATTATTGTTGTTGTTGTTGTTGTTGTTTTGATTATGGGAAACTAAATGTTTTGTATTTAATAGGTATTTAATTATTTATCTAAAAGAAAACAACAAGTTAGTTATCAAACTAAATGATTATGAAGCATGGATTATTTATGTTTGAATTTCATAAAAAGGAATATTACTTTAGATTAATGAAATGTTTAGTCAATGATTAAGATGGTTTTGGCTATAAGATATTTTAAATGCACTAATGTTTTATTAAGATGTATTGCAGGTAGAGTGGCTCAGATTTTTGAAGAATGGAAACAAACCTACAATGCTTAATTATTTGTTTTATTAATTATTTCTTTTTGGAAAAGGGGTTATGTGGAAATATATAGTTTTCTTTTATCATATCATTTGTTTTATTTTTATGAGAAGAAATGTGAAGAGTTTTGGAAAAAAAATTAATAAAAAAGGGGAAAGTGAGTCATTTTTGGGAGGTTCTCTAAAAAAAAAAGAGTTGTAGTTTTTCTATAACCGAATCTTTCTGGAATTGGGGGTTGCTATGAGTTTGCTGGATTGATAGAGTTTGAAGAAGGAAATGGGACTAGAGGATAATGTGGCTGAAAGTCTCATGGGCTGATCCTAACTTGGACAGCCAAGTTATGTAATTAAATGTTATTTCTGTTTTATGAATTATTGTTTGAGATGATGGTATGCAAGTGATAAGTTGATGTTTTATGAAAATATGATGTCTAAATGTTGTGATAATCTTGAGTGGGAAAGAACGGTGGATGTCTCTTTGGGGTTGATGAGGTATAAACAACCTCATTTTTATAACAAGCCATATAACCTGTTTGTCTTGCCCAATCACCCTAACCATGCCAATTTGTTTATTTTTAGAAGCAATATTTATCTATTTTTGATAAAATGATGTATAAATATTTATTTTCCAATTGATTGAAATTAGCCACTAATGTTGACATAATTGCGTGTAGAGCTTGTGTAATTATGCAGGGTTTCATGTATGGCCTAACAGAAGGAGTGGACTTCAAAGCAATTGAAGTTAGAGTGCCGGAATTTGAGGGCACCAGAGATTTAGGCATACATAATCATAGACTTTGTTAGTAATTCTATTATTTTCTGTTGGGCATACATTTACGGCTCCACTCAGAGCCTTTAATGTGTTTAATTTCATAAACATCCAGTTAGTTTTTAATTTTGTTTTTCTTTAAAGACTTCTTCAATGGCAATTACCCGCCATCTAAAATTTAGGATTTTGGAGTAGTACAGTTTATATATGTTGTTGCTCAAAACAAGGATATATGTTATGTCGTGTTATGTTATGTTCTGATATACAATACAAAAGGGATGTTTAGCTATGTTATGTGATACTTTTATTACATGAATGAATACCACCACTTCTATTCAAAGTAATCTTTTATGAGCAATGGAAGTAATATGAATGGAATTTACTTTGAAGTTGTTGAAGTATTGAATGTGATTTGAAACGCTAATAGGATCTCCCAAGAGCTGGCTACTCGAGGGATTATAGAATAGATAAGTATTTTTTTTATTATTATGAATTGGTGTTGTTATTTCTGTTTTGTGAATGTTCTGTTTAGCTTAGTGTTAATTCATGTTTAGCTTTGTTATGTGTTCCTGCAGGTGTTGGTATTTAAGTTAATGACCTTTGAAATTCTGTTCATTTGAAATTTCTGGAGCATCCACTTCATTCATAAATCTGTTGTTAGTTGTTAGTTCAAAATGTCAAATGTGTTTTTAGTTAATAGTTATTTTCCTTTGTCTTTAAACTCATAAGTTAAAATGCAAGTGTTGATTCTTAGTTAGTTTATATTCTTTCTAGATTAAGAATTTAAATGCTTTCTAGCTTAAAGCTTTTATGCTTTCTAGTTTAGATTCTATTTTAAGCTTTTCAAAAATTTAGAAAAATTGTTACTAAGTGAGATGTCCAAAAATATCCCCTATTGCATATGGCCTTGGACACTACCCGGTCGACATAACTGACTTATTTTCAACTAAAGTGTTAGGACCTTACGACAGCCTGTCAGGGGTATTTTCATGGAGATTGGTGTTGGTGTTGCGACTGATGACGTTGGATGTAATGGAGGATGGGTATTGGTGAAATGGGGATTGAAAATGTGGTTTTGGGAGTTGTGTATTATTGGAGTTATTATTTTATGGGAGCTATTATTTTATGGGAGTTCTGTTGTGTTTTGGGAGTTAATGTTTTACGGAAGCTATTGTTGTATGGGAGTTATTGTTCTAAGGGAGCTACTGTGTGTTTCATGGGAGCTACTATTGTGTAAGGGAGCTACAGGAATCTAAACCCCAAAGAGGATCCCCCCTTCTTGATCCCCTATTGAAAAATTTATGGTTGTTTCTATTAATAAAGCTCTTGATTTTCGGTTGTATTCTTGTTATTGTTGTTGAGTATTGGGTTTGTTTCCAAGCTTGGGGGTGGATTCAACTTTGTCAATCCTATGGTTGGGTGGTGAGCAAAATTGAGTTGCTTTATTTATTTTTGTATGCAGGTTAAAGGACTAATTTTGGTTTTGTGTAATGTGAAGATCTGTATTGCAAAGTTAAGGATACCTTTCAATAAGAAGAAGAATCAGATAGATCAACATTAATGTGCAAGTAAATGTTTAATCAATTCTCATTACATAAGGATCAAATGTTGTATTGATTGATTGTTACATCATTGAGATCTTTCTGTAATAATTCAACAATGAACTGTCATAATACTTGTAGATATTCATCTGTATCGAACCCTGGCTTTCTTTTAAAGAAAATTACATGAATTGGTTTTAATAGTGTATGAGAAATAGAAATCGTACTTTACTGTATCTTTTTGAATATAATAGTTTGGGTTGAAGATACACATCTTTCTCAAATTTGTTGTTTACTATGGATGACTATCATCCGTATCTTTTCTTTTGTTTCTGTGTTTTATCTACTAATTCTCATCATACAAATTGAATCCTTTAAACAATTTTTAATAGTATCATTTTTTTTAATAGTCTCTAATAGAATCATTGTTTTATTAAAATTTGATAATATTAATGTGTTGGATAGTATTGATATTATTCATATGCAATAGTATCGGCGGTAATGTTATGTGTAAAGATTAATGCATTGTCTTTACTGCGTGCATTGGCTATCCTTTTCTTATCGTAGTGCTTACTGTTTTCTTTAAGGAAGTCGTGGTCTCCACGGCTTCCCACAACCTAGTCATGGGAGCTGAGGAGCACGACTCCCTCAATATCTATCTTTCACCGACTGTGGCCAGCTCAGCTGCCACAATTAGGCATCGTTCAACATGTTTATTTAATACATTCTTCGTAAATATTTATGAATTATTCATAGTGACAGATAGATACTACATGAGAATAAATACATATTTATTGTTAAGATTCGTAATACTTTTATATTTATTAACTTATGTATATCTTATTTCAGTAGTAGTTTTCTATGTCAGTGGTAGAACAGATTTAGTTCGAATCACTCTCTGTCATAGATAGTAAATATCAAAAATTATTGTTTATCACTAGTTTTATGAGTATCATAAATAAATTTATATTAGTACAGATTTTTCTAATTCAAAAGAGAATATTGTGTTATTTGTAGGTTTCAGAAACAAATATGTGAGATAAATTTTGAAGTCTAAGTTGAAAAATGAAGTCGATTTCCCTTAGGTGACATTTCACGTAAAATAATTAGTTTTTAGATAGTTGATTTATTATGTTGTTTAAAATTATGTATGAAATATGTGTCTAATTCTACTTCTTGATCTTATAGGTTTATATCTCTTTGGTGACGGAGATAGATAAACTGTGATATTGTCCTCAAGGCAACTTACTGTTATTGGGATTATATACAATGTAATTATCTTTGAAATCTAATGATAAGCATGATTTGAAATTAAGAATCTCTTTCAAATTCTTATTTTAATCACCATATCTAGATCTTAATTCTCCATAAGTATTTCACTTTCATTTTATAAGTCAATTTTCTTGTGCAGTTGTTGGTAGACCTACTCTTCTAAAATTTTCTTGCTTGCATATCCAATAAATCCAATTAAATTAAAAGTGGGTAATTTATCTTATTATCTTATTTACAAATTTGTATTATTTTATGTTAATAAATTTGTAGAAGGCATTACACCCTAGCCTAGTAGAGCCTAAGGATGAAGGAAAGTTTACCCACTTTCATTGTTATGAACCCCATTCTACTATATGTTAGCTAGTATTAGCTAGATGCATATGCTTTGTAAGTCATCCAATTAGTTGTTAGAATAAAGTAATTATCCCACATGCATGGGATGGTAGTAGTTACCTTTGACAAAACTTTATATATTGTAATGACTTCCCAAATGGAAGGCATCTTGGATATTTGTAATTGGAGTGTGCTCTATTTGGTGGTTGCCCCCTCAAAGTGGCACTGTGAAGATAATAAAAGCATTATGTTTCTCTCATTTCTGCATATTTTTGTGTGTTCAACTTATTTTAACTTGCAGGTTCATTACATGTGGTATCAAAGCTCTTTCCAGGGCCATTTCTACAAGTAGTTTAATCAACTTAGGGCTATCTATAACTGTCCATCGTATACTCTCACCTTGCCCTAGATGGATCTTGGTGATCAAAAAGTGGTTACAGCCGCAGTCACACTAAATTGGTTACTCGAGTTTTTACAAAAAAAAATCTCCCTTGCAATTAATTTATTTCTTCTTTAGGTTAGAAACTTTATGGTGGGAGTTTTTAAATATCCTTAGAAGAGTTGTCATTCTTGGTTGAGCTAGATTCTCCATAAAGGGTCCAATGAAGTGAGGAGTATTTTGACTTCAATACCTAGGCCTTAAATAGCCTCTATATATGGCTATGAGTTTCCACATGCCTATGGATATATTGAAAGACCCTTAGGATTTTTTTGTAGCCTAACCCTTGGTAACCTTTAGTTGTCTGAACTTTGTGATGCATCAATAAGTAGTTAGCCTCTGGAAGTTACTCACTGCATACCTTAGAGATGGAATAGTGGGTTATGAGTATGGTTTTAATCCTCCGTAGTTAGTGATCTAAAATATTGGGCCAACACTAGACACACCTTGTAGTGCCTTCCATTTTATCCTTACTTGTGTATTGTCTATCCTAAATATGGCCAAGCCATCTTTTTCTTATAGTCAGGTATTTGACACTAGTTCAACAACTGTTAGTGTTCTCTCTGCATAATAGCACATCTTTAGATTCTAGAGTATTTTTTCCAGATCTACATTTTTCTATCAATGGTTTAGTCTACTGTCGTGCTCTCCTATCTAGAAGCTTCAACACAAATTTCTCCCAATCCAAGCATAGTTTGTTAGTTTTGATGGAAAATTTATCCCAAAGGGTATTTGGATAATAAAAAAATCAGGGGCCAATTTTTATCCCCTTCAGTGGATTGCCCCGTTATGCTCATCTCTTTGAGTTGATCAATCTACCATATAACTATGGCTAACCATTTTGGGGTCAAGCACCTTTTTTCCATCCTTCAGGCACCTCCATAGTTGTTTTAATCTCTACCTCTTGATCAATTTCTCATATATCTCCAGTCACTTTTTTTGTTAACTCCAACTCCTTTTTATGGTAGCACACATCATTCTCAAGACCAACAAGACTCATAGGAGTCCAATATGCAATCTCTCAATGATGTCCTTAATCAAATGCACAAGGACACCCAAGCAAAGTTCAATAGCTTCAACAACATGCTCTCCACACTCTCACACCAAATGCAAATGCTCCTCTCAGGTGTAGACAAGGGTCAATTTTCCACTCCTACAACAAGTTACCACTACCCCAATCTAAGTGGCTCTCTACAACCTCCTAAACTAGACTTTCCCAAATTTGATGGTACATACCCTACTAGTTGGTTGTACAAGGCTAATAAATATTTTGTAGTACATCAAATTCCACACAATCAAAAACTCTCAATTGCCTCTTTTCACTTCAAAAAGAAACTATTCAGTGGTGTCAATGATTGGGTAGGACTTGCCCATTTTTCACTTGGTCAAACTTTTGCAAGGAAGCCCTAATCTAATTTGGCCTTGGTGCCTATGAAGACTTTATTGGTGCCTTCATTAAATTATTCCAAACACATCAATCAAGGAATATCAAAATGAGTTTGATAAATTGACAAACTAGACCATTGGCTTGGAGGAATCATGTTTTTGCAGTTGTTTCATCAATGGCCTTAAAGAGGATCTTCAGATAGAGTTCTCATGTTTAAACCAAATTCCTTATCATAATGCTCTATCCTTAGCGTGGCTTGCGAAGGACAAATTTGTAGCCCAATGGAAACTAGCCAATTCCTCCTCCCTTTCAAACCTAAAAAAGAGGCATCAGATAAAAGAACTAAACCCACCACAATTGATAGGCTCTCCAAATAAGCAATACTGGAGAAAAAGGTCAAGGGACTATGTTACAATTGTTATCAAACATGGGAAAAAGGTCAAAAATGTCAAGAGAAACACTTGTATCTCAATGATTTTACCATGATGCCTAGTGACTCCAAAGAATTTTTTCGATGCAGAAGAAGAGTTGGCTTCCCCTGATCAATAATCCACTCTTGAAACTCATATTTCTATTTGTGCTTTGGTTGGGTTCTCTTCCCCACAAACACTTAAGTTTATTGGTTGTCAAAAGACAAAAGATAGTGGTCTTGATAGATGATGGTATCACTCATAACTTTATCAACATAAAACTTGTTGGACAACTACACTACTATATCCATGCCTACAATAATTTTTAAATTAAGGTGGCCAATAGTATTACTATGTCTTGTGGGGGCAAATGTCACAATGTCAAGCTTACATTGGGGGATTATCAATTGACCATGAATATGTTTTCTCTTTCCTTAGGGGGTGTAGATATGATATTGGGTGTCCAATGGTTGCAAACCTTAGATATGATCACTTGTGATTACTCCCAACTATGGCTCAAATTCCATTGTGATGGTCAAGAGTATACATGGACTAAAGGCAGGTGATGTTCAGATGTTTAGCTCCCATTGTATGGAAAAATTATTAAAGAAAGGGTGTTGTAGTATCCTAGCCCAATTCCGATTTCTAGAGGCTCAACCTCTTTCCCCTTCTCCACTAAATTTGCAAGGCCTCCTTGATAAGTATCAACAAGTATTTAAGGCACCCAAAGGCTTACCCCCTCTAAGGTCCTATGACCATTCCATTTCCCTCATCATCGATAGACATCCTTTTTGGCCCTATTTATCCCCTTTTGACTAAAAAAATGAAATTGAGAAGATGGTAAAGGAGCTCCAAGAGGTGTGTATCATTCGCCCTAGTAACAGTCCTTACTCCTTCATGGTAGTTATGGTTCCTAAGAAAGATGGGGGTTGGTAGATGTGTCTTTATTTCTATGGACTGAATAAATCATCCATCAAGGATAAATTTCCTATCCCTATTATTGATTATTTGTTGGACAAGCTTTTGGGGACTCAAATTTTCACTAAGCTAGATTTTTGTTCAGGCTATCACCAGATTCGGGTCAAAGAAACTGATATTCCTAAAATTGCCTTTTGAACTCATGAAGGCCATTATGAATTGTGGGTCATGCCCTTTGGATTATCCAATGCCCCCTCTACTTTTTAAAGTCTCGTGTTATGGATTCTCACACAAATTCATATTGGTCTTCTTTGATTACATCCTCATCTACAATTGGACTTGGACTGAACATATTCATCATGTGGAGATCACCCTCCAGATTTTATAAGAGCATTCTCTCTTTGCCAAGCACTCTAAGTGTACCTTTGGAGTCCAACAAATGGAGTATATGGGCCATATTGTTTCACAATATGGTGTCTAGGTTGAACCTAAGAAGATTATCTCAATGCAAGAGTGGTGTTAGGAACCCGTGTTTAACCCTTCTCTTTACTTTGTTAATATATTAGTTGTTATGGACGCATATGCTTTGTAAGTCGTCATGTGAGCATATTGTTTTATCCCACATTAATGGGAGGTAGTAGTTGTTTAGATTAGACTTAGTATATAAGTAAGTGTTGAGGCCAATGAAGGCATCCATGAATTTATTGTATTGAGCTTGCTCAAAGGAGGTTGCCCCCTCGAAGTGGCATACGATCAATAAAATTCCTTATGTGTTTCTGCTATATAAATAAATATGTTATTTTGTGCATTTTCATTAAATTATTACAGGAGGTTCCTCTCATCTAGTACTAGAGGACTTTCTTGGCCTCATGGGTAGATCTTTTGCCAAAAAACATTTTCGTAGTGGCCCTCCATGCACTGTGATTGTTGCAACAATATCATTTTTTCGCACATGTATTGTTCATCTGGATTGCAGGTTCGAATCAAGGCACATCCCTATCCACTTAACTATGGGAAGTACTTGGGCATATAGCCCTAAAAATCATTGTGAGGAGTACCATAGGAACCCCAAAGTAGCTTACCCATTACGAGGACCTGCCAGCGAAAAGGGCAACAGCCCCTACCCGATTGACTAGTTCCCATCCATGAAGTAAACCAAGAGCTGTCGTTTGTGGCAAAGTGGTTATCAGTTTTACCTGAGTTGCGGAGTGAGTGGTACTGCCCCAATACGCAAGTCATTAGACAACATTGGTGGCTTGAGTGACTCCCTTGAACCTTTAGGAAGCCGAATAGACTTGGGGCCCATATCTATTGACATCAAGCAACCCACAAATTGAATCCGTCTAGAATAGTTGACAGACCATTTCCAGAAAAACTCAAAATCCAATTCTAGCCAAAAGTTTCCAAAGAAAAACTCAAAAATCTAGTTCCAGCCGAAGGTTTCTAGCAAAAAAGTTGAAAATCCATTTCCAGCTGAAAGTTTCCCAAAAAAATTTAAAAAAAAAATCTATTTTTTCACCATATCTTTCATGTTTTAGCTTTGTTTCCTCTCAAAATTCCCTAGAACACTTAAAATTTCATTCCACGCATTTTCATCCTTGAGGACCCTTTTCCAATTCCACTTCTATCCGCCAGAAATCTCACATTTGGCTATTTGTAGGGTTTGCCATAACTTCTTCAAATCTTACCCAATAGCTTTAAGATTTTTTTTTAGGTACTTTGGAGGTATCCCCATGGCCCAACCCAGCGATTCCCACCTAGCCTTGCCTTGGGATTACATATTACCAAGTTTTGGAGCATAGGAGGGGTGAGCAGAGGCGAGACTAGTCCCCAAAGGATGAGTGTAGAGCCCACAACCATGTTGAGATTTTACCACACCATTCCTTTCATATTTCTGCCTCTTTGTCCCTCTTGGACAAATTTCCCCATTCTTTTCACCCCGCTTTTGAAATCACCATTTCCTTCACCCATTTCCCTCAGAAAATGTCCAAAAGCTAGTCAAATCCCAATTACTCATTGCAGTTTTCCCCAAATTAAAATTTCCCTTTATTAAACATGTTTTAGCACACATTTTTCTACCCATTCCCCCCAAAAAAATAACTCTTATTCTGGCCATAATAGTAACCCGAATAGGAGCAAAAAACATGGAGGATGAAATTGCCGCCCGCAAGACCCAAACAAAGATCTTGATAAAAAAATTCTTGGACTCAATCTTCAACATTCAGCCATGAACAACAGACATCATCCAGAGTCTTCTTTAGACACCAGGTTTTCTTCTTCCAACAATTTTTGTGGGTCGAATCTTGATTTTCCTCGATTCCATGGTGCAAATCTGACTGCATGGATATACCAGGCAGAACAATATTTTAGTCTGCATAATACTTTTGATGTCAACAAAGTCCCGCTTGCATCCTTTCACGTGGAACATGAAGCTCTTCAATGGTTCTGTTGGTAAAACAAGGCTCATGACGAGCCAATATGGACCAATTTTTGCAAACTCATTATGCAACGGTTTTGCCCTAGTGCTTTTGATGACTTTACTGAACCACTCACTAATCTTTTCCAAACAAGCACTGTGAGAGAATATCAGATAGAATTTGAAAAACTGGCCAATCACATGGAGGGATTGTTTGATGAATTCTTTAGGAGTTGCTTTATCAGTGGTCTGAAGGATTCAATTCGATCTGAGGTTAAAATGTTCTGTCCCAACACAATGATGGAAGCCCTAGGGTTGGCTAAATTGGTAGAGGACAAGATCACAGCTCAACAATGATCCAAATACAATTTTGTTCCATTCAAAAATACATTTCTACAAAGATCTCAAACAATGCTAGCCCCCAGAACAACTCCTATCAAGCATTTGACTGAAGCAGAGATGCGGGCACGTAGAGAAAAAGGACTATTTTATCATTGTGATGACAAATTCACTCGAGGACATCGATGTGTCAAGAAAAATCTCTACCTGCTAGATGTGGACTATCCACCTGAAATTGAAGTTTGGAAAGATGCTCATGATATAGCAGATGATCAGGAAGAAGCCCAACAGCCGATTGTGGAACCTGCCTCTCAGGAAGACCAACCAGAGATCCATGTCCATGCCTTAGTAGGAGTCACCACCCCACAAACCATGTGGGTCAAGGGTTACTTCATGAAGATCCCTCTTACAATACTCATTGATTTTGATAGCTCATAACTTCATTGACCCTTGGATTGCCAAATAGGTTGATTGTTTTGTCCATCCTTGCTCCAACTTTGAAGTCATGATTGCCAATGGGGGCACATTACCTTGCAAAGGGAAGTGTCAGAATATGTGTATCTCTATTGGAGATTATAACCTGCGCTTTGACATGTTTTCCTTGCCCTTAGGTGGATGTGATGTGGTTTTGGGAGCCCAATGGTTACACACACTTGGACCAATATTATGGGATTTTGCTGAACTTTGGATTTAGTTTTCAGACAATGGGCAAAAACACACATTGAAAGGCTTACAACTAGGGTCTCTTAGCATCAGAAGTTCACATTGCATGGAAAAGCTTCTTAAGAAGAATTCACACGGTGTCATTGTCCAGCTCCATTCCATTCAGATGCAACCATCAATGGTCTCCACTACTCCTTCTGATCTACAAAGAGTTTTGGATAGGTATGCATGTGTCTTTGTCGAACCAATGGGATTGCCACCTTCACGACCAAAGGACCACCATATTTAGCTCCTTCCTAGAAGCGTTCCTCCCAACATCAGGCCCTACCACTTCCCATTTCAAAAAAAGATAGAGATTGAGATGCTTGTTTGAGACTTATTGAAGCAACGCATTATTCGCCCTAGTACCAACCCACTAGAAAAAAGATGGGTCATGGCGCCTCTGCATTGACTTCCAAGCACTTAATCATATCACAATCAAGGATAAGTTTATGATCCCTATTATTGATGAGCTTCATGGCGCTCATTTTTTCTCCAAGTTAGATCTCTGCTTTGGGTATCACTAGATCTAGCTTCATGAGGATGATATCCCTAAGATGGATTTCCACATGCATGATGGCCACTATGAGTTTTTGGTCATGCCCTTTGGCCTCACTAATGCTCCTTCAACATTCTAGGCCTTGATGAATAAAATATTTTGGCCCTACTTCCGAAAATTCATTATGGTCTTCTTCGATGATATCCTCATCTATAGTAAAACATGGGCTGAGCATCTCCAACATCTGGATCTCGCACTGCAACTTCTCTCTAATCATCATCTCTATGCAAAATAGTCTAAATGTGCTTTTGGCCAAGACGAGGTGAAGTATCTCGGGCATATCGTTTCCGCCCAAGGGGTTCGGGTGGATCCTAAAAAAATAGCCACCATGAAAAATTGGCCTCGTCCTCAGACACTCAAGAGCCTCAATCGTTTTTTGGGGCTGACTAGCTACAATCGCAAGTTTGTCACGGATTATGGGAAGATTGCAGCTTTGCTGACAGCTATGTTGAAAAAGGATGCTTTTACATGGACACAAGTTGTTGAGTGTGCATTTGAAGAATTAAAACAAGCTATGTGTACTACACCTGTTCTAGCTATGTTAGATTTTGCCAAGACCTTCACTATCGAGAGCAATGCTTGCGGTAATGGACTTGGTGTTGTTCTCCTCCAAGAAGGACGCCCCATTGAGTTCACCAGCAAAGCCCTTTCTGACAAGAATTTGGTACTCTCTACTTATGAGAAGTAAATGATGACCATTTTGCATGTAGTACAGAAGTGGCAGCCACACCTATTGGGAAATCATCTTTGCATCAAAACTAATCACAAGTGTCTGAAATATTTCCTGGAACAATGAGTCTCCTCCCCAGCACAATAGAAATGGGTCAGCAAACTCATGGGTTATGACTATGAGATCACTTACAAGAAGGGTAAGGACAATATTGTGGTTGATGCTCTTTCTCGCACATTTGAGGACCAAGCTTTCATTTCAGCTATTTCCATGCCTATTCCAAACTGGTTGGAATCTGTATAGCAGGCATATGTCAATGACTCTTCATTATCTCAAATCATTCAATAGTTGGCCACTAACCCCTCTGCAGTACCACATTATTCTTGGGATGGTGCTTCTTTGTGATACAAGGGTCGTCTGGTGCTTCCCCAGAACACAAATCTTCAGCAGACTATATTATATGAACTCCATGCTTCTCCATCAGCAGGGCACTTAGGGTTTCTCAAAACTTATGAGCGGGCACAACATAACTTCTTTTGGAAGGGAATGAAAAGGGCAATTCAACAGATGTTGGCTAAATGTGATACCTGCCAATGCAACAAGGGTGAAACAACACTCATTCCTAGGTTGGTCGAACCCTTTCCCATCCCTACAAAGATTTGGATAGATATTTCTATGGATTTTATTGAGGGGCTCCCCAAATTTAGAGGGAAAATAGTGATCTTGGTTGTGGTTGATCACTTCTCCAAATATAGTCATTTTTGTGCCCTCATCCATCTCTATACCGCCTCCATAGTCACACAAATTTTCTTGGACCAGATCTTCCATTTTCATGGCATCCCTTCTTCCATTGTCTCGGATCGTGATGTAACCTTCACCAGCCATTTTTGGACAGAACTATTTTGATGCACCGGCACCCAACTGAATATGAGTTTTGAGTATCATCCACAAACGGATGGCTAGAGTGAAATTGTCAACAAATGCTTGGAAACTTTCCTTCATTGCTTCACCTTAGAACAACAACATCAGCGGGCAAAGTGGCTCCCTCTCGTTGAATGGTGGTACAATACATCCTACCACACTTCAACTAAAATGACTCCATATGAAGTAGTCTATGGTCAAGCACCACCAATGCTCCTTCCATACGCCCCCAATAGTTCACTAGCTCAGGCAGTCGACATGATTCTCTGAACCTGAGATCAAATTCTTAGCATCCTATAGGACAATCTTCATATGGCACAAAATAGAATGAAACAATAGTCTTATCAACACCATTCCGAGTGCACTTTTCAAGTAGGTAATATGGTTTTTCTTCGCTTGCAGCCATATAAGCAATCATCTCTGAAACTCAAAGGGCGTCATAAGCTAGCTCCAAAGTTCTATGGGCCATATAGGGTTCTCTAGAAGATTGGGTTGGTTGGTTATAAATTGGAGCTCCCACCTTCTTCTTGAGTTCATCTGGTATTTATGTCTCTTGTTTGAAGAAAGTTCTTAGCACAAACATCAAAGTGCAAATTATTTTACCAGAACTTAATAACGAAGGATCCATCTTTCTTGATCCGAAGACAATCTTGGATTGGCACACTCGCCAACTTCACTCTCGCTCTATCACAAATGTATTAATTCAGTGGCACATAATGCAACCAGAGGATGCAACATGGGAACTACTATTTCAGATTCAGCAACAATTCCCACATCTGAAGCTCTGAGGATAAAATTTTTTCTAAGAGGGAGGGGATGTTAGGAACCTGTGTTTAACCCTTATCTTTACTATGTTAGTATATTATTTTCTATGGATGCATATGCTTTGTAAGTCGTCCCGTGAGCACATTTTTTATCCCACATTCATGGTAAGTAGTAGTTGTTTAGATTAGACTTAGTATATAAGTAAGTGTTGAGGCTAATGAAGGCATCCACAAATTTATTGTATTGAGCTTGCTCAAAGGAGGTTTCCCCCTCGAAGTGGCCTGCGATCAATAAAATTCCTTCTGTGTTTCCGCTATATAAATAAATCTGTTATTTCATGCATTTTCATTAAATTGTTACAAGAGGTTCGTCTCAAGTGGCCACACCCTAAGTCCCTCAAAAGATTGTGAGGCTTCTTAGGCTTGACAAGGTACTATCACAAGTTTGTGTGTAATTATGGTAAAGTTGTTGGGCCCTTGACAAATTTGCTCAAAAAGAACTTCAATTGGTCTAAATTGGCGGAGGTGGCCTTTAATGCACTAAAAATTGCCATGTGTTCCACTCTAGTTTTGGCCCTACCCAATTTTCAAAAACCTTTCATTCTAGAATGTGATGCCTTTGGCATGGGCATAGGTGTGGTTTTGATGCAAGAAGTGGCCCCTGGCATTCACTATAAAGCAACTCACTCGACAAAATCTAGCTAAATTGACATATGAAAAAGAAATGGTGGTTGTCCTCCATGTTGTCCAACAATAGTGTCCTTACCTATTGAGCCACAAGTTCCAAATAAAAACATATCATCATAGCTTGAAATATTTTTTGTAGCAAAGGGTGTCCTCCTTGGAACAACAAAAATGGGTGACAAAGATGTAGGATATGACTATGAGATTCTCTATAAGAAGGGTAAGGAAAATGTGATAGTAGATGCCCTCTCTTGCCAATATGAAGAGGAAGGCTCCATCTTTTCTCTTTATGTATTGGTTCCCAATTATATAGATGAGATTCAGTATAAGTGGGCTCTAAACCCTATAGTAGAAGATAACATTCCATAGTTGGAATAGGATCCATAATATTTGCGGGGATTTTGCTGGACAAACCAAGTTCTCATTTATTAGGACAATATTTATTTACTTCCCAACTTGCCACTCAAGTCTTAGTTACTAATGGAATTGCACTCCTCCCCTACTACATGACACACAAGTTTTTGAAGACCTATGAGTGAGTGAAGTAGGATTTTTTAGGGAGGACCTTAAGTAGGATGTTAAGACATTTGTAGTTAAATGTGATGTGTGTCAAAGGAATAAGGGGAAACCCTCAAAGCCCCAAGATTTTTGTAGCCACTTCCTATTCTCAATTAGGCTTGGACTAATATTTCTATGGATTTCATTATGGGGCTTCTACTCTTAGATGGTAAACAAGTCATTTTGGTAGTGGTGGACCACCTAACCAAATATGCCCATTTCTATGCATTACCTCACCTTTACACTACTATTGTGGTTGCTCAACACTTCCTAAATTTCATCTTCAAACTCCATTGGATAACTCGCTCTATTGTCAATGATCGTGATCCATCTTTTACAACCAAATTCTAGAAAGATTTTTTTAATTTGCAGGGCACTACTTGAACATGAGTTTGGCTTATCATACTCAAACTAATGGCCAAAATGAGATTGTCAACAAGTGCATTGAGACTTACATTGTTTTGTGATTGAGTAATAGGGATAGTGGGCCAACTAGATACCTCTAGCTGAGTGGTGGTACAATGCCACTTACCATAGTGCTTCCAAAATGACCCCTTATGAGGCCCTCCATGGTAGTCTGGTGCAGGAGCACCATTCGTCAAAAATGGACAATTATTAAAATCTAAGCTTTAGTGTTGCATTTTGCATAAAATAAGGTCTTAAAAGACCATTTATTATTGTAATAAAGCCTATTTGAGGCATTTTTGTAGTGGGGGTAATTATAGGAGTAGGTTCTTTAAGTTTTTGCTTAAGTTTAGTATTTTCTATTTTGGGTAGCCTTAGTGGAGAGGCTATTTTTTAGCCTTTCTTTTTGAGTTTTCTAGATGGAGTGGAAAAAAGTTATATATTGTAAAACATACTTTTTATATGACATACAAGTCGTGGAAGAAGGATATGAAGCTTTTGGAATGAAGGAAATAAGATAAAATGATTTTTTTGTTGTTCTAGCTCTGTTTTTCACAATTTTTCTGCATTTTTTTATGTTCTTTGCACTTGTAAGGCCTGGTACAGACCTGTAGCACCCTAAAAAGTACATGGTTGGATGGGGTATTGGATTACCTTTCTTTTGCATATAATTTTATGGTCTGATCTCATGTTTTGTGGATTTTATGCTCATTTTACTAAAAACAGTCCAATAACCTAGGTTTTGACAGTCCTAGAGAGAAATTTTATGTTTTTGAGTGCCATGACCATGCCAAAATGACACAAAATGGTGGAATGACAAGTTTTTAATTACTTCAAATGATTTCTTCACTTGTGGAGCAAACAAATGAGTTTTCTTGGTGTTTTTGAAAAGTTCTTATTGCTGCAATTTCCTATTTTTTAGGAAGAATGAGGGTTTCTAGTTTGCATGTTTGAATTTGATGAGATAAGTGAGGGTCCTGATCAAACAAATGGTGGATTCCTCTATTTTAATACATAACTAAAGACTTTCCATTGATTTTTTGGTAAAAATTTGGTGATTTGGAAGCACCTCCTTTGTAAAAGTGACCTAATTAGGCCTATTACCAGAATTACCAGTCATTTTAAGGCCCTATGTTACAAACCAATCATACCTACATGAAATATATGTTATGTAAGGGGATAATGGGTACTCAAAACAGGTTTTAGTTCATGGGTTTGAGTCATTTTATGAAAGTTATGTCAAAAATACTTCATTTGCTGTCTTAATTAGGCCTAGGAACAACAGGTACAGTCCATTTTTGGAGGCTTTTGGTCCAAATAAACCTACCCTACATGTTAGATATGTTGTGGAGGGGCTTAATGGGTATTCAAAAAGGTAATTGGTTTATGGGTTTGTCATAGATTTTGCAAGTTATGCCCCAAAAACTCTATTCCAAGGGCTACAAGCAAAGTTGACCTAGTTGTGAAGGGACAATAGGAACAACAGGTTACTAAGTTGTTTTATTTTGGTGAGTATACCCTGGTCATTTTAGTGTGGTCCAAGGTGGTTGGGAGGTTTTGTGGGTAGCTTATACATTCAAACCATGAAATGGCATCTTTTCCTAGTCTTAAAACAATGCATTCTAAGAGGATAGTCAAGACAATGTGTGAACAGTCAAGTGGTAAATGAAATCTTGCATTTGTGTGCTGCCCCTGCCTCTGCATCATAGTCCCCCCTCCCTCCTTTTGTACTTGTGTTTTAGGTTATTCAAAGTTTGTAGCATTTGGCAACACTCTAGCCAAGCGTGAAGACATATCTCAACTACTTAAGGCCAATCTAACAATGGCCCAAAATCATATGAAACAACAGGTGGATCAACATCAAATAGAGCATACTTTTGAAATTGGTGATTGGGTTTTTTTACATCTTCATCCCTACAAGCAACTTTCACTATAGGACAAGTGTGGTCATAATTTGGGTCCCAAATTTTATGGTCCTTATTAGGTGATCCAACACATTGGTGAGGTGTCATACAAGTTGGCACTCCCACCTTCTTAGATCCACCAGTTTTTCATGTTGAGGAGAGATCCATGTTTTTAAAACTTAAGGTTATTTTGGACAAATGGACCAAGCACTTTCACAATCATTTTATTGAGGAGTTCTTAGTCTAGTGGAAAGGCCTACAACCTAAAGATGTCACATGGGAACCCGCCAAAATTCTCTCTAGGTTCGTCAGCTCAAGCTTTGAGGGAAAATATTTTCAAAGGGGGAGGCAATGTTATGAACCCAATTCTACTATATGTCAGCTAGTATTAGTTGGATGCATATACTTTGTAGGTTATCGCACTAGTTGTTAGAATAAAGTAATTATCCCACATGCATGGGATGGTACTAGTTATCTTTGGCAAAACTCTCTATATTGTAATGACTTCCCAAATGGAAGGCATATTAGATATTTGTAATTGGAGTGTATGCTCTATTTGGAGATTGTTGCCTCGAAGTGGCACTGTGAAGATAATAAAAACATTTTATTTCTCATTTCTACATATTTCTGTGTTCAACTTATTTTATCTTGTAGGTTCATTAAATTCACGAATTGGTCTAGTTTTGCCATAGTTTGATCATAAGTACAACTCAACACCCTATGTTGGCATTCCCCATCTTTAGATTTTGGTGTTGCCTTTAGGATTTGTAAGAATACAATGTTGAGTGCTAACAAATAGCATGATTGTTGGGGAGAATTCAAGCGGTTCAAGGTGCTTTGATGACTCTCTTGATGGAGTAAATGCATAAATACTTTTTAATCCTTAAAGATCATTTGACACTTAAAGGTTGGCCTCATCATCGAGGTGGTAACTTTACTGTTCAAAATCAAAGTGTTGTTGCTATAGTTAGGCCTATTGATGTGATTTCATGCTATATTCCAAGTTGGTACAACAAGAGGTTCAAGGTACATAAAGTTCTTTCCTTCTTGAAAAAATAAAGTTTGTTTCATAAAAAGAAAGCATACTTTCATGAGAGTAAAGTTTAGCCCTACATATAAAATTGTAAAACATGGGCTCTTGGTATAAATATTATCCTAGGTCTACTCCCTCATGTATATCATCTTAGGACTTAAGACATAGCTACTATAATAGTTACTTGATCTAACTATTGCAATGACATATCCTCTTGTTGTTCAAATAGTTATATTTTCTCTAAGTCCTTCCCAAATCCTACAAGCAACATAAAATAACTTGCAAACATTCAAAGCCAAATAAAGATGCTTGAACTTGATATATTACAATCCAAGACCCAAAAGGCCAAGCTTGTCATGCCTTCTATAAAGCCTTACCAAAATTTAAGAGCATCCATGCAAGAACTTAATGACCTCAAGAGTCACATAGAAATGCTTGAGCTTAACATGTCACATTCTAAACCCCAACTTGCAGCCATAAAGTCTTAGAATGTTGAACCTCCTTACATCCCCCTTACTAGTGACTATAGACAACTAGATTTATCTTGGGTGGCCAATGACTTAACTCTCATGCCTAGAGAAATTTGCAATCAGATTCCTAGGTTTGATGGGCAAGAGGATTCACAAGGGGGTGCCTATGTGCAAGAATTTGTTGTTTTTATGGAATATTTTTAGTTTATGGAAGAAGACATGTGGATAAGGTTCTTTCTTAGGTCTGTCTGGAAATGCAAAGAAATGGTTAAGTGGTTATCAGGATCATCATTTCTATTCTTGGGAAGGTCTTATCTCTATTTTTAGTGAGCATTATACAAGTAATGTTGACCCTTCCTCTCCTGTACAAGAATTAAGCAACATTAAGAGACAAGAAAGTGAGCTAATCTTAGTTTTTAGCAAAAGGTTTGAAACTACATTTTCTTGCGTCCCAGAGAGATACAATCCTAAAATTTTAGTTTTTGTTGACCTATTTTGTAAGGACTTAGAGCTTGGTGTAATTTTGATTCCAAATGAGTTATGTTGGTTCCCAAAATTACTAAAACCCAAAACCCTAAAGCATTACTCAATCACCCAGGCCAGGGGTGTCATCAGAGTGATTGGAAAGGGGTTTATCAACATGTTTAGGGCAATTTTGACCAACTTACAGGAGTGGGTAAACTCCTCTACACTTCAAGCTTAGCTAGGCTTAGGAGGGTAATCTTGAGGTATTCCTTAATAGGGGCTTAAAACTACACACTATTTATCTTCAGATTTGTAACTTTGCAACAATACCTAGACAATTATTTTAATCCCAAGAATTGTCACTAAATTAAAACATATTTTCTGCACATTTGAACCTCATTCTAAGATGATGGAAACATTATTGCATGACTGCAAGTTGTTGATATGCACAAGTGATTTGTTTTAGAGATGGTTTGAAAATAGTTTACAGTTTATGTTCCCTGGTTATAATGAAAATCACACAAGACATACAGATCTGATTAGTTCTACCTCAAACTAGGTTGATTTGTTTGATTTATAAAATGTTTTGGTGATCAAAACACCATTTAGACCAGTTCCTTCAATGCGTTGTAACGTTTACAGATAAAAAATGGAGAACAACAATGAAATGATATTAAGTTGCCTAACTGGAACACCCAGATGCATGAAACTTGAAAATAGAACCATACATGCTTATTGATCTCTTCTCACACAACATTCATTCATATGCAATCTTAAAATTACTATTACAACATGTAATATATTATGGACTTGTCAAATCCTTCCAATAAGGATTACAATCACACCACAAAGTGTGGCAAGAGGAATCCTGTAACAAATTAGAAATTCCCTAAATGAACATTTGCAACAATGGAGACAAATGATTCTACTCACAAATTTTGCATTGATTCATCCATATGATTTACAAAAAGCTACCCCTAAAGATCTGAAACTTTCACAATGATAGAAACCCTAGTCACACTACACCAATTATCAAAAAAATGCCAAAATGACCAACCCTTGAAATGAGTTTCAATCTTCAATTTATAGCCTTGTAACTCAGATTTGATGGAAAAATGGGAGGGAAAACCCCCAAAACTCCAACAAATGCATTAAAAACATCAAATTCAACCACCCACTTTGCATTAATGGTGATCTAGAGATTTGGCGGTGCATTTTTCCACGTTTCTAAGCATTTTTGGGCCTCTAGTGGGTGGCAGGTGGCGGGATGGCGGGAGAACTTGGCACCCAAGAACTTTTGGAGGAAGTTCCAAAGTTCCAATAGGTCCCAAAGTCCCACCGGAACTAAAAGTGGTGAAGGTCCAAAATTAACGTTTGATCCGAAACTACATAAAATACTTAGCCAATTTTTGAAAAAAATACTTGAAAATTCAATTTTTTTCACCTTCAAATTTGACTTGAAAATTGAGGGGGTCCGAAAGGATTTCAAACTTTGAATATCTTTTGTTGGTTGGTCTTGGGGTCACAGAGGAAGCTAGAACTTTTGGAAAAATTTTAAAAGTTTTGACAGGTCCCGAAGTCTCGCAAGGACCTAGTGCAAAAGTTCCTGTGGGTCCCAAAAATCTGCAGGAACAAAAGGGAAAAAAAGAAAAAGAAACTGACAATATATACATAAAATAAACATTTAAGTATAAATTGGTATTTACCTTTTATCATTTACCTTTCTTATACCTTACTGTTAGGATGTTTGAGAGTGGTTTCATATCCATAGGAGTTAAACTGTAGATTCTAGAATTTGGAGGATCACTCAGATTTCAGACTTAGCCAAATTTTCAAGGTTTCAGGGTTTCATACTTAGCCAAATTCAAGGGTTTAACAACATGCATCAGGGTAAAGGCACAGGGACCCCTTAGGAAATTTTGATGAATTTGGCATGATGTTGTAATTTTGAGGCATGGAGAATCTGGGTGCCAAAAAGTTCAAATCCAAAAATCTAGAGTAGGCCTATGGATGGGTAGAAATAATTGAAGAGATGAGGCATGCATGTGTGAATAGTATTATGTCCTCAATTGCTAGTAATAATGGGTCAGTTATTTTAAACAGTCAGATTGAGGATATGTTTTGATTTACCAAGGATTGTAAGGAAGATAATCTAAATGTGTACCTTGTTGAGGGCGGGTTTGAGGAACAAGAACATATGTATGTGCCTAATGCGCTTCTATGTTTTGATACCTTTGAGCATAATGTTAGTAATGGAAGCTATGCTACAATTGGTTGTTCACATGAAGATAAGGTAGGCGAATCTACATCCATGATTTGTTGTGTTGTCTAAAGTGAGGACATAAATGTTAACTTATATCTTATTGATCTTACTCTTGAAGATGTTGACGAAGGCCATGCTAAAAGTGAATGCCTTGTGGAAGCCAAATCATGTAATGTTGCATCTTGTGATAGTTGTGTGGGTAAAGAGGAAAGTGTGTGCACATATATTCAGTTTGTTGAATCAGTTCATGTGATTGATATTAATGAGAGTGTGCATGCAAAAGTATAGTTAGAAGAACAAGAACATGGTTATCTACTTAATTTACTCATTTCCTTTGAAGATTGTGATAGTAATAGAGGCTCTACTATAATTATTTATGCACTTAAGGATGAGGTTGAGGACTTTATACTTGAAAACAAGTATGCTGGTAACTATGTAGTTGTTGGTGTGAACAAGGTTATCACCTAATCGATTTACCCAAGTGTGGATAATTCATATTATTTAACTATTTATTATAATATTCACACATCACACATAATTCACACATGTTAAGTTGACTTAGTGAGTCTACTAGATGTTTCTAGTTGTGTGTCTAGTTGTTGATAGTTATCATCTTATCCTATAGTTGTCACATGTCATAGGATAATGACACTTGTCACATGACTACAAAATCTTACATTTCATCCTTGTCTTTATAAGCAAGGCATATCATGTACATTGTAACAACAATCTTTTGCATTCATTGATAGAATACCATTATTCTCTCATTTGAACTCTCTTGTGCTTTCATGAAGTCCTATATCATGGGTGGCTCCAATCATAGCCAACTCTAACATGGTATCAGAGCTCTAGGAAGAATCAATTTGTGTTAGTCAATTTTTGAGAGATCTTGATAGTTGAGTATGCTCTTCTCTTGCATCGAATAATGACCTGGAGAATCAGAAAGACTTGATAGAATACCAGATTTGTGAGGGTTTCCTCTTTGTGGCCTTGTATTTTAGGTTTATTTTAGAGTGTGTTACTTCAAATCTGAGCACACCATTGTGTTCAAGAGGTCTGAAATAGTCAAGATTGCCTTTTATTTCATCTAAATCAGACATTAGAGGCCAAATCTATGAGGGTTTGAAGTTGGGAGGTGCATGCCTGATCCAGTAGGTACCTGATCTTTCAAAGCACTTTGGGTCAAATCTGACCCTTCCATCATGCTTAGGAGGCCCAAAAACCCCAAGCTTGATTGTCAATTCATCGAAATTAGACAAAGTTGCAGCAAAGGTAATTTTTTTTGCAAATCAACGCTGTACGAAATCTTCACAGGGAATATTCCTTCGCAGTGGCATATTCCAAAATCATGCATGCGCAGGTGCCTATGTCAGGGAATTGGAATCTTCAAAAATACTCTACCGAGTAATATGTTTTATTCTCTGGTTAATCAATAATCTGAAGGTTTTTAAAAATTTCTGCCATTTTTTAATCGCAGGGTACACTCATACCCTGTATGGAGATCAATTTGCACACTAGCAAATACCTACAAAGTACTAGCGTACCAACATAGGCCATGTGGAAAGGGTTTGCGAGCCACTAAAACCTTCAACAATAGTCAACAATCATTGGAATCATGTTTAAAAACCAGCAGCCCGACTGTCTTCTAGCTCCCTGTGGTTTCAAAGAAAAACTGGTCTGCAATCACAATCCCGATGCTCCATTTCCACGGCGTTCAAACTTTTCCAGTAGATCTAAAACAACCCAAACATATAGCGGCAGCTTTCAAACAAATCATGGTCTAAACATAGCAGACTGCAAGGTTTAGAAAGTGAAGAGCTCAGATTTGTCTCACACCGTAACAAATTTCATGTCAGAAAATTTCTAAACTCATCGATTGTTTCTATCGGCGTCTTCTTTGATTCCCCAACGGCATACGAAATATCAGAAAGCACAACTCGCTAGCGGCCTCTGCATAAATCTGGCAACATAAACTGATTGGTGGACATTTTTCCAACAGTGGCATCGGCGGGGGAAGACTACCATATAAAAAATTCACGTCAGGAAATTTTTAAACTCGTCGGTTGTTCCTTAACAGCGGTGACATTTTTTCGATCGGTGGTCCATTCTAATTCACCAACGGTCAAAACCTTCCAGCGGTAGAATATTAGGGGAATATACCCCCAGAAACTGCCAAATAGCCATTCAATAGTTGTAAGCAGTTTCCCGCGAACCTCAGGTAGTTTTCGGATTAATATATGTGGTTTTCGACAGTTTTTATGCGGTCAAAGGCGGTTTTGTCCTACAAATTGGTAGTTTTCTCCTTTGATCTGCAGTTTTCAAGAACAGAAGGCAATTTTCAAACCCTAAAGGTAGTTTCAAATAGGCATATTCCAGCGAAAAAGAGAATATTGTATTAGGTGACATCAGCGCCAAGGGTGTTGAGAATAGGTGACTCAATCTTACTGGCATTCAAGCTTCACCTTCATTGTTGTGACAGTTTGATTTCATTGGGACCAAGTTTCTAGTCCCCTCGATGTATTGATGAGCTACTAGTTTGGCATTTAGTTTCTCGTCAGATTGACAGTCTCATATCGGCAGGACAGATTGATCATTCTCCCTGACATCTCGATGTGTTTGCATTGGATATAACAGTTCATCAGTGTGACATTACATTGTCAGAGAGAGACATTTGAATGTCTCCTCGATACTCCGGTGACTACTCTATTGAAGTGACAATCCCATTTCGGCGGGAATCTCTTTGAAGTCTCCTCGATGCTACGATGGTGGGAAGACTGGGTCAATTCGTCGATGGGAGTTGTATATGTCACCGGGACATGGAGTGCAGTCTCTTCGATGAGCCGATATTGTGGTGGTTGTAATCTTCATCGATAAGACATGTCGATATTGGCGGGAGTCTCTAAGTTGTCCCTTCGACAGCCCGATACAAAGGATTAACTCTCCATCGATGTGACTTAGTGTCTTCGGTGGGACTCTGTCTTGAGTCTCCTCGATAATCCAATGCAGTGTATTGGGAAGTTGATGTGGCTACCACTTAGGCGATGGAGGGTGATGGAGACCATAGTCAAAGCTTGGCATATAATAACTATATCGATGAGACTTTGAGAATTTAGGGAGAGTATGACTAAGGTCTCTTCAATGGCTTCGACGTGTCTCTGACAGTTAAATCAAATTGTGACCATTTCCTATAGGAACTGTATCGATTGGTTTTTGGTATAGTATGGAATGTAAAATGGTTGGAATAGTCTATAATGCTAATACTATAAAGTGGTATGCATTGTAACTGAGCGAGACTGAGTTTTCTGAGAGGGGTTATGCTGTTGGACTATCTCTAGATGGAACAGGATGTTATACTATGTGAAAAGACTTAGAGCCTGCAATTGTATTGTACTTGTGTATACTTGGTTACTGAATAATACAATGGGTCTATGCTTTTGGAGTGTGGGGTTTTTTACCCGAAAGGGTTTTCCCCGCGTAAATTTGTGTTCATTTCTTCTATTCTAACTTTCATGTTTAATGATTCCGCTCAATGAATCTGGTTAATGCTTGTTGTTGAAACTGGTTAAAACTTGCATGAACTTTTCTCAATAGGATTAATGGTGGGAAATGAACTATGTTTGATTATGCTTTGTGGCATAGTTGTGCATGTTTTTTAGGCAATCTAAAGAAAATTAAAGCTACCTAAGACACTATTGTTCTCAAATGTTCGTTCTGAGATGAACTAATTTCCCTACAAGTGGTATCAGAGTTGTTTGCAAGGATTTGATTATTCCTGGTGTTTATGGTTCTGGGTATTCCTTCTGTAAAGATTTATTAGCCTAGAAAGCTTGAGGAAATCTGAAGGAATCAACTGATGATTGATCCTATGGTGAGTGGAATGCGATTGCTCATTTGTTTCAGTTTCATCAGATAACACGTAGCTTGAAGGATGCTGAAGATGGAGAAACTGGAGCTGGTCATATTGAAAAGATGTGGTATGAGGCTCCTAGTTGACAACAAAATAATCCTGATGCATGGGGTGGGGATTTTTTTGGCTCTGTGGTTGTGTTGCAGTAAATCTTTCATATTGGGTGTTTGTGTGAGAGGTTCCCTAGTGATATGGAGAAGCTTGTGTTGTTGTTCAACCATGGAGTAATGTGCTTATGCTGGGTGTTCTTTCCTGGTATTGGAAGACATTGGTTCTTTGCTACCCTGATTGCATGTAGGCTATGAAGTTGATCATTGGATGATCTGAAAGCTTCTGCAATAGCCAAACTCTCTCGGATGCATGTGCATGTTGGTGGTTTTGGATTTGGCTTGATATGGGCCTGGAGAACTCCTGAACTGTTGTTTCCTTTTAAGGATTCTTTGTACTTGCATGTCTCAGATTCATGTTCCTTGGATTTGAGGGGTTTTATAGTTTTTCCCTAAAATCTACGGTTATGCTCATCTGTGATATTTCATTGTTCTGGTTTTAACCATTATGGGTGTATGTAGACTTTAGGGTCTACCAGATGTGAAGTGGGTGTGGATGCACATGGGTGTTGGATGTAACATAGTGGTTTTGTAGGTTTTACACGATCAAGAAAAAAACTTGTGGTTTTATGGAGCTGCTGGTAAGCTATTTTCTAGACCCTGACATTTGGGGTGTTACTAGATGAGATAGTTGCAGTTTTACATGTATGCTTTATGCATAGTGTTGAGAAGGTGAGATTCTTTCTCTGCATGGGAGTGTTGGTATGTGATAAGTCACTCAGCATTTCTATGGTAATGCTTCTGGATTCCTAGACTATGGTGCTCGAGTTGTGCATGTATGAATCAGATTTGTAAGTAATCTGGTGTTTGAGTCATGTTGTCTACATAGTTTTTTACTCCTTGAGATCTTAGTTTTGTAGTTTCTAGTGTGATAGTGGGTTTGCATGTTATATTGATTGGATCTATGAGTTATGCAGTTTGTGGATTAGCTACCCATTGGCTGCAGTGGGATAATTCAGAAGTGGATTGTTTATATCCACAAGATTGTTTCAGTGTTTATGCAGACTTGTTAGCTGGCCTTGTCTGTGGTCACTTCACATTGGTGTGGTTGCTTTGAGATGAGAGGATGGATGATGTTGAGTAACTGGATAGTCGGTGATGGGGACCTGTAGCATGTGTATCATGATGTCATGAATAGATTGGATACACAGTTTTGTGTAAGCTTTTGACAGTGATGGTATTTCCTTGGTTTGGAGATCTTAGTGTCACTTGGTTTTATTGTCACATGGACATGTTAATGTGTGGACTTGGAGGATTTTCAAATTAGGAGATGTTTGGTCATGATGCTTGGAAAGCTCGGTTGTCATGGTTCAGTGGGAGCTTTAGCAATTGTTATCACTGGGAATTGCACCCGTATGCAAAGCTGGTCAAAGCACTGCAATTCCATGTAACATGGGACTAATCTCAGGTTGTGGGTGCCCTATACGAGATTAGACCTCCAGATTGTGGGCTGGTTTCCTTCAAATCTTCTATTGAGATGTATGTTTTTTACTTTTTGGGAAAAGGGAAGAAAGAAACTAACTGAACTCTAAGTGTAAAAAGGTGATGCACCTGATATAGTTAAAAATAATGCAATCTGATTCACAATGCTTGCTCAGAAATCTGACTTCTACACAATCCAGACTTGACATAAATATCACAAAAATGATTCTAAGGAAGGCTTGAAAATAGGTTTTATGAAGGAAAATACTTTTTCACAGCATAAAAAGACTATTTCTGGTTAACACAACCTAAGACCTATGATGAATTTATGCTTTAATGTTGTAAACGATGAGGTGAGACAATAATTTTGAAGGTTTAATAATAATACACAGAAAAATTTCATCAAAATCACTTTAGCATTCAACACTAAAAGGAAAGGTAATTCAACTGATCTGAAATAACAAAGGAAAACTTTGCAAAAGAAAAAAGATAACCTGTAACCTGTCGATCTCTCAATAAAACTGTAATGGTGAGCTACAAGAATTCTCCAATATGTCTGAATCAGAATGAGAATCAAGAACTAGCAAAAATAGACTTTTGCTTTACAATAAACAGGCTTGCTCTCTCCAAGAGGGATGCAAAAAATAAGACTTGTAGATAACTGCCTCTAAAAACTCATTCCTGAGCAACCTCAAAAATCCTCAAAATTAGGGTCTAAAATTGCCTCAAATTGAGCAAAAATAGCTTCAATTTGGGCTTCTCCATGTGTTTGACCAAAATTTGACTAAGGACCCTAAAAAAAACTCCTAAAAGTCATGCAAAACCTTCTAGGTGGCCTAATTAACTCAACTAATCAATTTGCATGATTTTGCATGAGTAAAATTGATTGTGAGTAAATAATAAAGTAATAATATATTCCTCTATTATTGGTTACAACTTGTCTATTTTCAATTTTACAATTTGTGGAAAATAATAAAGTAATTTATAGAATATTACTTTATTATTTATTTACAATTAATTAATGTGTAAAATTGTGCATGATTAGAAGAAGAAAAAATACTCCTTATCACTCCAATACATTTGCCTATTTTGCAAAAATAGGACTTTAGGAAAAATACACATTTACTTATCACTCCAATACATTTGTGAAAAAATAATCTCTCTCTGCAAGGAAAATAAAAGGACCAGTCACTTCTGTAGCACTCCATGCACAAGACAAAACTTGCATAAATATCCACTTCTTAAATCTCCTTATGTCCCCATATGCAATAATTGAAGTTAAGGAAGGAAAATAACTCCATCATGCAACTTGACCCATGCATAAAAATACATTATATGCTGCCTTTATCAATGGTGCCACCATGCAATTTCCATATCACCTATCACATATGCTACATCTCCTACATGCATAAAGAAATTTACCCCTTGAACCTCCATGTATCTCATATGCATAAAATATTGCATCATTAAAGATGCTCACCTCAACCTATCTACCACCTTTGCAAACTTTATATCCATGCATATCATGTCATAAAACATCCATCACCTTGGTTGTTAGCCACCATGCATAATATTGAGATCCATCCTTGGATGCTTGGGCATAGAAAAGGACCTAAAGATGTATCTTGTTATTTCTCCACCTTTCGACCACCAAGGAGATCCATCATGCATAGTCATAAGGCTTGGAGCCTTCCCACATATCATATCAGCCTCTTGACTTAGAAGCAAATAATCTCCAAAAGGTTGCTGTCGACCACCATGTGTTATGATTACTAGAAAGGTCTTGACCCCAATGGCAGATTTGGATAAGGTAATAATTTGGTTTTTTAAGTAAAAAAAACACTTGAGTGAAAAGAAACTTCAACCAAAATAGGGAATCAACCCTAATTTTGCTCATTCACTCATCTTTTTGTTTTCCTTCTTTTTGAGCTCTACAAAAAATGTTGGCCGAGGGTTTGAAGTTGCTCTATGTCGGCTCTGGTTCTCTCCCTCACTGTTTTGAATGCATCGTTGTTGCCATGAACTCCTCACTAGCTGGAAAGAAGGTAAACCTCTCTTGTGTTTGTTACAAAGCTTTAGAATGATGTAGCTTTTTACCTGTATGGCCACGGCCTTTTTAGTTGTTATAACAGTCTTTACTGCATGTGCACTCTTTTAATGTCCTAATTCTTTTACTGTGTGATCTCCTTCTCAATGGTTTCCTCTGACATATTTGGAATTTTGAGGCCACTGTGAAGCTGTGAATACCCTTCTCTGCTTTGTAAGAAATGAGGTGAGCATTTGCTATCCTCTCTGTAGCTTCATTCTTTTGATGTCTTACTCCTTTTTGCATGATAATCTGTAGATGGTTGTGGGTACTGTGTTTTTTGACAAGAAATGCCAAGTCCCTATTGGCCATGGCTGTATCTACTTTTATCTTGATGTGTTCTTCATAATACAGAACTTGAGGCTTTTTTTGGAGATTTGGGTTAGGGTTTAAAATTCTTTTGCATACCCAGAACTTCTACCTGCCATGGCTATGCTTGTCTTTGTCAATAGGCAAAGAAATGTAACTCACCTGGAGGGTTTGAAGGTTATGAAGTTAGGGTTTCAACTTCAATATGCAAAAAAAATTCTTATAATGCTACGACCACTATTTTACTTGATCTCCTCCTTTGTTTTGTAAGAAATAAAAGAACTAGTGTATCTATGAAGAAATTATGTGAATTTGGCATATGGGTATATATTCCTTCTTGTTTCTTGCTCTTCTCTGTAGGTCATGACTGTATTGTGGCATCCTTTTTGAAATCTCTCTTTGAGCCTGCAAGAACATCACTAGGGTTTTGACTTCATAAGCACTGGTGGTTTATTGCTTGTGTAGCATCACTTAGTTGTGCCTCTATCTCTTACTGCTTGGCAAGAGTTAAGGGTTTTGAAGCTTTAGAAATGGTTTTCTTGTTCTTGCTCTACTTCTCCTTTATTATTTCTCACCTCCTTTGAGACTGCTTCATACACATTTGCTGATGATTACTTGCTTTACATCTCACTGTGGCTGATGGGTAGAAGCATGTGTTAATCTCTGTCATGACAGTAGTCTTTTGGTATTCTATATAATAGTTTGACATTTTACCTCCATCTGCACCATTATAGCAACACTTGTATCATACTATAAGGCTTTTTCTATAGACTATCTTTTTGGATTGCATGAGAAAAAATGATGAACTATGTGGCTGTATCATCATGACTGCATGAATGTAGGATTGTCTCAGCTATAAATGGATGTATATCATGGCATAGAGATTAGTTATCTTCTTCTTCCTTATTATCTCTCAACTGTATATGCAATGTTGTGTATTGGATAACATGTATTCTTGTTTGTTTCCTGTTGTTTTTTCAAGGCTTAAGTAGCATAGATATATCTCTTTATTTCATCTCCTGTGATATGCCTTCATGCATCCTATATCTATAGCTAGTTGTTCATGTCTTTATCATTATTCATCCTTCTCTGTAGGTGGGCAATGATCATTATTGTGTATCATGAATGCTTCCTGCTTATTTAAACTACTTCATAGGTCACTGCCATACCTGATCTGGTGATGACGACTGTACTGATGATGGTGACTGTTTTGTCTTTGCAATGTGTTTTTCTTTATGTCATCATTATATCCTTAGATTGCACCTACTCTTTGATTACATCTTGCATGAATGCACCGTGTGCATCTACTTCTATGTGGCACTTCTTCTTGACTGCATGAATGTAGTCTCTCCTTACTGTGTTGTATACATTTCTATGTGCATCCTCTGTAGCTTGTAACTCCATTCATAACTGTTTTGTATCTCTGTATTGATTTATCTTCTGTACCTTGCAAATACATTTATAATTTTCTTGCATTTGATCCTGAAGGTTGACCTGACTATTATGTTTGAGACCCATGCATTGTGTTGGGGTATATACTTGTATTACACACTTCACCCTTCGATGCTTGATTGTCTAAACATGTTATTCTATTTTGAATGCAACATTTGATCTTCATATATCTTTTGATGATTTGAAAACTCTGAGGCAATGGTGGCAGTCCTTTACAAAGTTTATATCTTCTCTTTCAGATGACTGCACATCCATCTCATACATTTTGTGGAGTTTTATTTGATGGCATTCAAGTTAGCATAGAGATTAGGTTGTCTGTCTCCCATTGCTCTATCTGCTATTCATGTGGCATTGTTCTATCTGCTTCTTATGTGGCATTGTAACTTTGAAATGTGATATAGTTGTTTTAAACTTGATCATCTTAGATAGTATGAAAACAACATGAAACATACCTGGTATGCAATGTTGTTCATGTCTCCTTTTTTATAATGAGATGACTCTTCACGAGACTTGTTTTGTAAGTTTTACACAAGTTCTTGTATCTTCTTTGCTCTGTCTCTCTTCTTCTTTATTAGGCATATAATCTGAAAACTTGCCCAACTCTTGAGATGACTGTAATCTGATTTTTTTTAACTTATCTTTTTGTTAATCTTGATTCAGTCATATAGTTTTGATTTGTCCAATCAACTGTAATGATGTCATGATGACATTTTCCTTGTGTAAGTTGATTAGATGATGCATGATATAGCATAGAATGATGCATCCTGTCTTTTCCTCTGGTACTCTTTTCAAAAGAAATGAAAAGAAACATGCTGGGCTCAACCCTTGTGGGAGCCACATTTAATCCACATGTTTATTTGTCTTCAAATCAGCAACAAAATTTGTCCTATACCTGCACAGTGAACAAACAAGTTAGCATAAAAAAGTACCTGATAGCATTGATTGATCTCCTTCATGATTTCTTCTTGATCTGTGTCATTATCTGATCTGAATTCTTATCCGAATGCATGATGTGAAAAGTATATGTCTCTGTTTGATAAAAGCATGTGATAACTATAAACATCTGGAGCACTAACGGGACTGTCCCAAAAAAATTTACAGGTTTCAACTGGATGGTGACTTGGATGGAAGCGTGAAGACTGAAGGCCTTGGAGACCAACTTCAACAACAACCTCCATCATCAAGCAATGATGGATGTTTAGATTTATCATATGTTCTTTCTCTTTTCTTTTATCAAACAAATACATAGTTTGCATGTTTGCAATTGCTCACTTTAGTTATTCCCACGGCTTGTGTGGGACACATTTGAACATTTCTTTAAAACATGATCAGTTAGTTTCTCTAATGCATATGATGTATATGTATTTCATTTTTAATTAATGCATGAGATAAAGTAACAGATACCTAGATGTATGTTCAAAACATGACATGAAATAATAGTGTAATACAACATCTTTCTCTCTTTTATTCAAAACCGATTAATCTAAATAATCAATTTAACTTATAACTCCTGAAAAAAAATCAACTTTGTAGAAAAACTGTATCTCCTTGAATGATCGAGCCTTTGATGATTAATTCTTTTGTCATGATAACTTATCAGTCTTGGTTGGACTAATAGGTTATCCTGACAACTGGATCCTCTTTTAGCTTTGTCAAAGTGTCAACCATTCAAGAATGCATAACTTTGAAGTTTTCTATTATTCTTTCTGAACAATTACACCTAGGTCCAACTAATTTTTAGTGTGAGCAAAAAATTAGTAACAACAATGACTATGAATTCATCACTTGGTGATGGATGATCTTATTTAGTGTTGCAAATGTTACTAGGAGGAGCTCTTAGATCATGTTGCTGCAGAAGGGTTCTTTTGCATTTGCATGGACACTATTTGGAGATGGGACATCTTCATGATATTGAAGATGTGTAACATCTTGGAGCCATGGAGGACTCATGAAGTCTTTGGTTGAGATGTCAGTGGTGCTTGACATGTGATGTTGGTTTAGAGTTTGTTTGTTTTATGTCATGGTATACTCTTGATTATGCATTAGAGTTTTGGCATAATACATTGCTCTTGAAACCATGTTGTGTTCACTTGGGGCATGGAATCTCCTAAGGGGGATGGTAAGATCATGATGTCATGAAAAGTTCCTGATTCATATGATTGGAGCTTTGACAATGGTCTGAAGGTTCTCTGTGTTTTTGCTACATTGGTCATATGCTCATGAACTTCAAGATAGTGTAGTGATGCTTTTGGAGTTTAAGCATGGGATGATTATTTGCTAGTTCTCATGAATACATGGAGAATAAGGCGAGGTTGTATTTCTCTTAAGATGAGAGAAGTGTTGTTGAGATGGTTACCCTTGATATGATTTCAACAAAAAGTCTGAGAAGCCTACACCTTGGTTGGGCATGAGTTCAACAGAGACCTAAGAGGAGATTGCTTTTGGAGGAGTTATGATGGCTTGCATATCCTGGAGGAGCATTCTCTTTCCCACTCTTGGTCTGTTCAGTAGTTTATTATTTGAAAGGTATTTGTCCATTATATCTTTCAGATATGTTATGTTTCTTGCTTTGGTTCTCATAGGATTGAGTTGATTCATGGTCATTGATTATGGAGACTCATTTGAGGATGGTTTGGCATGAGTCTAAGTTTTCTTTCATAGACATGGATCTTGAACTGCTAATAGATGGTTCTGGAGGATTCATTGTGAGTGATAGATAGCATGGTTATCTCCTTGGGATTGCATTTACATTTATGATGATTATAGGGGATGGTAGTGGGTTGTTTTCTTGAGACGGGAAATGGATTAGTTTGATGTTCTTTGGTTTGAGAGGCTTACATCCATGTTGGTTACATGATACATATGTTGTGTTTGATCTCTTGAGATTGAACGATTTTGGGTGTTGCTATGTTGTTCTCTTTGGGGTTTTATCAAGGAGATCATACTTGACATAGTTGGCACTTAGAGGTGTATGTAGGAGGATTTTGTACAAGTATATGATGTGCTGTGATTCTCCCTTTTGTTTTGGTTGTTTTCTTGGATAGTTTGTTTCATATTACATTGGTTTGAAGTTTGATTGGAGCTATTCTGATCACTAGCTTGTGGTCATGTGTTTTCACTTATGTTCTTAGGTGATGACATGGAGGTTCTATTAACTCTTTCATTTATTGGGTGTGGAGAACTTGGGAGAATTTTGGACTGGTGGTGAGAATTGTTCTTGCAAGTTATTTGTTTACAGGTTTTGCATATCACTGTGGATGATTCCTTGGTGTTACATGATGTTGTTTACACCTTCTACATGGTGCTATTGGTAGACTTGGTATGCCTTGATCTTTTGTCGATTTGCATTACCCATGCAATGGGAGTTCCTGGATGTGTTTGGTCTTCTTCGACCGGTTCACTCATGGAGCTTGTATTTGCAGCTGATGGGTTGGCTTTGTAGGTGGAATGAGTTTGCTGATGTGGATACCTTCGAGGTATGGATAGATTGGATGGATTAGCACTTGTTGTGTGTACTATTTTTAGTCACGTGGGTTTTGTTCAGTTGGATGGAAGCAGTCAGTTTTCTGGTTGTTGTTCTAGCTGATGTTCTATCTTGTTTCTAGTGGGTGACTTCATGGTTGTGTTCAGGTTGAAGCTTTGAAGTAGATGTTGTTGCTTCTGTAGAGCTTGTGAGCACAGTAAAATGGAGGTAGTATTTTGTAGCCTTTGCTATCAGTTGGATCTGGTGCTTGTGTTCTTTGGACTAGTGCATATTCGCCATGGCTTGTTCCTTTCATTGGAAGATGGCAAGAATTGTTCCCTGAGAATGGTGGACATCTTTGATGCAGAGTACACAGTGGAAACTCTCAAAACATGGGTGAAATACCCATCATACCCACAGGATAGAGGCTTAATGCTTAATCATCTTTAAAAACCCCTTTGTTAGGCCCAAACGACCCTGAAACATATACTTTCTTTACTATCGGCAAGACAACCGATATTGGAAAGACTTTTCCAAGTCTTACCGTAGACCTTTCTTACACCGATGTATTCCTGACACCTCCTTCGCTGTGCCTTCTTCCGTCAGCGTAACTTAAAACTCTCTCACCGATCTCCATCTCTTCCCAATATGTTTAAAACCGAGCTTTGTCTTGTCTTCGGTGAGACCACTTACTGTCGGCAACTCCAAACTCCCTTCCACCGATACGACCCGATCACGCCGATGGCACCTTCGGTCTCCCTTGTCGATAAGACTTAGATCGTCGGTGGGACTCTTTTCTTCTTCTGATATGCCGATAGGTTTCTACTTGTATATGCATTACTTGACCTGCTACTACCGGTGGACCTAAACTATCTCCGACCTGACTTCACCGATACGGCCGGTCATTCTTTGTATCGAACTCAATGTATCTTCTCAATGTACATTTGTAACATGCATTCTCAATGTGCTTTACAACATACACACTCAATGTGCTTTTGCGATATACACACGAAATGACTCTCGACATGCATTTGCGATATACACACAAAATGTATACTCGGTGAAACAACATGAATCTTACATCGATGTAAATCTCTACAAACCCTGCAGCTACACAGATCTTCTACTCCACCAACCTAGCACATGACGATGCTAGGATCTCTCAACACATTTCGTACTCAGTCCCGTAGACACAACACCAAACGAACAAAACAGAAAATAAAAGGAACTGTACAGCCATTCCATCGATTTTGAAGAAATCTAACCGGTGGAATGGACTAAGAATCCATCTCAACCAAAAAATAGAAATTCGATTGCACAGAGAGAACCTAACGAATTCAGAATGACAGAAAGATACACAGAACATGACTTTGTTTATTACGCCTTTCCAAATATGTTCATACCAGATATTCTGTTTCACAATTGCATATCACACTCCTCTTTGATCTGATCTGAACTTATTACATTTGATCTGCTCTGGGCATTTATCTACTCGCCTTGAGTAGTACCAGCCTGACTCCAAGCGACTAGGAGATAACCGTCTAACAACCTCCAATTGCCTAACAACCTTTGTGATTATAGATTGACAAGTGTCCTTGGGACTTACAAAATGAACCTAGATACAAACTAAAATGACATGCATTGGTCAAATAGACCTTATTACATGAATGGTCTTCTAGGACCTTATTGGAAACAACAAAAATGAACATCAGACACATCATGAAGTTAAATGCCTTATAAAGGCCATTATGGATTAGGTGCTCTTGCACCAATCTTGGATGTTGTTGCAAGTGTCTTGGCTGGAGCATGAAAGTATTGTTCAAGTTTCTTATGATTGCATGTATGGCTGATATAGTGACTTTGAGCATTGGAAGGAGCCAGTAAGTTCTTTGTCAATTGGGAGAATGTTGAGAATAGGTGACTCAATCTTACTGGCGTTCAAGCTTCACCTTCATCGATGTGACAGTTTGATTTCATTGCGACCAAGTTTCTAGTCCCCTTAATGTATCTATGAGCTACTAGTTTGACGTTTAGTTTCTCGTCGAACTGACAGTCTCATATTGGCGGGACAGATTGGTCAGTCTCCCCAACATCATGATGTGTTTGCATTGGCAGTAACCATTCGTCAGTGTGACATTACATTATTAGAGGGAGACATTTGAATGTCTCCTCAATACTCCGGTGACTTCTCTGTTGAAGTGACAATCCCATTTCGGCAGGAGTCTCTTTGAAGTCTCCTTAATGCTACGATGGCAGGAAGACTGGGTCAATTCGTCAGTGGGAGTTGTATATGTCACTGGGACATGGAGTGCAGTCTCTTTGATGAGCCAATACCATGGTGGTTGTAATCTTCATCGATAAGACATGTCGATATTGGTGGGAATCTCTAAGTTGTCCCTTCAACGGCCCGATACAAAGGATTAACTCTCCATAGGTGTGACTTAGTGTCTTCGACGGGACTCTATCTTGAGTCTCCTCGATAATCCATTGCAGTGTATTGGGAAGTTGATGTGGCTGCCACTTAGGTTGTGGAGACCGTAGTCAAAGATTGGCGTGTAATAACTATATCGATGAGACTTTGAGAATTTAGGAAGAGTATGACTGAGGTCTCTTCGATGGCTTCGACGTGTCTGATAGTTAAAATGAATTGTGACTATTTCCTATAGGAACTGTATCGATTGGTTTCTGGTATAGTATGGAATGTAAAATGGTTGGAATAGTCTATAATGCAACTAATGTAAAGAGGTATGCATTGTAACTGAGCGAGACTGAGTTTTCTAAGAGGGGTTATGCTGCCGGACTATCTCCAGATGGAACATGATGTTAATCTCTGTGAAAAGGCTTAGAGCCTGCAATTGTATTGTACCTGTGTATACTTGGTTACTGAATAATACAATGGGTCTACGCTTTTGGAGTGTGGGCATTTTTACCCAAAAGGGTTTTCCCACGTAAATATGTGTTCATTTCTTATGTTCTGTCTTTCATGTTTAATGATTTCGCTAAATGAATCTAGTTAATGCTTGTTGCTGAAACTGGTTAAAACTTGCATGAACTTTTCTCGGTAGGATTAATGGTGGGAAATGAATTATGTCTGATTCCGCTTTGTGGCATAGTTGTGCATGTTTTTGAGGCAATCTAAATAAAATTAAAGCTACAGAAGACACTACTGTTCTCAGATGTTCGTTCTAAGATGAACAAATTTCCCTACAAAGGGGACCTTTTGGCCCCTTAAAGCCCTAAAAGGGGGATTTTTTTCTTTTTTGCATAACTTTTTTCCCATGGAGGCAAAATCGGGCAAACGAGATATCATCAAAAAGATGACAGAGAGAACTTTGCAGTGGTGTCAATAGTTTTCTAATATTTTGCTACAGGTGACAAATACATCAGTTTGAAGGCAAATCTCTATTTTTTGCTTCTGAGCTCACAACTTTCTACCACATTCTCTAATTTTTGCTATTCTTGCAACATCAGAAAGGTATTAAGGAGCTCTTCAAATCCATCGATGCACTTTTCTCAAATTCATCTCCAAGTTTATTTTATTCAATTTTTTAGTTTTTTGGCTTTTGAGTGATAACTTGGGCATTTTGACACTTGAGGAAGGGAAACTTGTTTTGGAGGGATTTGTTTGCTCTGATAAATCAGTGTGAGTGATTGTAATCTCCCTTGGATCTCATTTTTTAAGAGATTTTTATGCTTCCCAATTTTGGTCCCTTGAGGACAATTGCAAATCGCACTAAGTATAAAGTGCACCACAATCATTCTTTTTTTGGGGGGTGATCTCTTTGATTGAGTAACAAGGGGTTGAACTTGTGTTCTTTTTTGTACTCTTGCATCATGGATCCAAACAAACTTCCTCTACTCAAACCATATAACTATCATGAGTGGAAAACTAAAATGGAGATTCATTTAAGAAGTTTGAAAATTCATAGAGTAACAATGGGTATAGAAATTGAACCATCAGCAGCTACAGAAAAGAGAAAGTTGTACAATATATGTGATCAAGCATATGAAGTACTATGTTTGTCTATCTCTCTTGATCTCCTTTTTCATATTGAATCTTGTAAAACACCTAATGAAGTGTGGACTACCTTAGAAAATCTCTTTGGTAAGCAAGATACTATGAGAGGTTTCAAATTGGAGAATGAACTAATTGGTTTGAATCCAATCGATTTTGCAAGCATCCAAGACTACTTCACAAATCTAAAATCACTTAGATTGCAACTCAAACAATGTGGAATTGAGAAAGATGACACTCAATTGATTCTTTCACTCCTTGCCAAGCTTGGTCCTGACTATTTAGTATTTGTTTCTACCTTTTATGCTACGATGAATGCACTTGGAAAAGCTTTCACAATGCCTTCACTTAATGAGTTTGTTGCATCACTCACAAGGGAGCAAGCTAAGTTAGTACACATGGGCACATTGAAGTCTCCTAGACCTAAATCAATTTTTGCTATTCAAGGTACAAAGGATCAAGAGGCTTCAACTAGCAAAGGTAAGAAACCAAAAAATAAGGATTTCAAGAACAATGAGCAAGCAAAAGAGTCAACCAAATCACCTAAGTCCTCATCCTCTCCCAAGGAGGAATCATCTAAGAAGGAGAGACCAAAGTGTGCATATTGCAAAAAACTAGGACATGATGAGCATAAGTGTTATGAGAAGAAAATTGACGAGTTGACTCACATTATTCAAAAGCACAATATCAACATGTCATCATCATCACCTACTACATCCTCTTCTTTGACGCCATCATCATCTACATAGACAGGGACAACAAGCATTGCCAATGGGACAAACAAGGGAAAAGGACAAGCACTCTTTGCTTCTACAAGTCTTCAGTCAAAGAGATGGCTTTTTTATTCTAGAGCTTCTCATCATATGGCATCTTCACAAGGGATGTTCTCTTCATTTGAGTCATGTACTTTGCCACCTATTTTAATGGGTAGCAATACATACATGCATGCAACTAGTAAAGGAACTATTGATGTTGGAAAGAGTACATTAAACAATGTGTTGTGTTTACCTTCCTTGACAACCAATCTCCTTTCCATCTACCAGATTACTCATTGTGGTGCAAGGAAGACAGTTGAGTTCATTCCTGATTCAGTGATCATATGAGACTTGGAGAGCAGAGATATCATTGTTGTTGGGATGGTTGATCATGCATCTCGCTTGTATACATTCTCCCATTTTGTTTCTTCTGATGATGTAGATCCATTGATTGATATTTACACTCATGCATCAAGTGTGAATCACATTTCCGAGGAGAAGTTTGGTCACTTTAACCTTGGTGTTCTTTCACCCACTTTGGTTCATGAGACTAGAGCCAAGCTTCCATCACCTCAACCTCCTACTTCTTCAGAGATCAACATCGACATGGTCTCATCTACTTCAATAGAGTAGGATCATTCCAATCTTTCAGACATTTCTTTGTTGGATATTTTCTTGACAAGTCTATCAGACTTGTTTTGTGAGTCTCATATTGCAGATTTGGAGGACACACTTGAGGGGATATCTCTCCTCTTTGATGACAGTTACAACACAACTGTTATCCCATCTACTTCGCCTTTGGTCTTTAGAGATTGTTCCTCATGAGTCTACCCAGGATTTTGAATTGGTCACACCTCATTACATAGTGCCATTCTTTGATTCTGACATGTGGACATTTCAGTAGTCTTCAGAGGCACCCATCATGAGACTTCTTCCCTCATATTTCTTCTTGGAGATGGATTTTCTTCTACATCAACCTTTGGATTGGTTTCTTCCTAAGGGGAGGAATGTTGTTTGCAGGTACAAGACACTTTCCAGCATTCATCTTCAGGCATTCACCATTGGCATAGGAGCTACTTCATTGTGGGGTGGAGCTATAGTCTCACTCTTGCTCTCCTATGGGGGGTATTGATTGTCTATATGTAATAGAAGTTGTCCTTGGGTGGTCATGTTGAGTCCTCCTACTATCACTTTTTTCACTTTCATTGTTTTCTGCATTCTCACTTTTGGAGAGGAGTTTTGTCCCATGAGGTTTTCTCCTTTTCTCCACTTGAGATTTGTTTGTACATGGGTACCTAACATGGCCTAGTAGCTGAGACCCATCATCACCATCCATCATTGCATCTTGCTTTAGTTAGCTACTCCCTAAGTTTCACTTAAGGGGGGATGTTGGTGTGAATAGGGTTATCACCTAACTGGTTTACCCTAGTGTGGATAATTCATATTATTTAACTATTTATTAGTTAAATAATATTCACACATCACACATAATTCACACATGTTAAGTTAACTTAGCAAGTCTACTAGATGTTTCTAGTTGTGTGTCTAGTTGTTGATAGTTGTCATCTTATCCTATAGTTGTCACATGTCATAGGATAATGACACTTGTCACATGGCTTCAACATCCCACATTTCATCCTTATCTTTATAATCAAGGCATATCATGTACATTGTAACAACAATCTTTTGCATTCATTGATAAAATAGCATTATTCTCTCATTTGATCTCTCTTGTGCTTTCATGAAGTCCTAGATCCTGGGTGGCTCCAATCATAGCCAACTCTAGCAGTAGTTACAAGCATTAAATTTGAGATGGATGAGCAAGATATTTCAAGTAGTGAGCCCCAAACACATTCTTTCTTTGCTAATGGGCTAAGTCTAACTATAAATAAATTATATGGTTCAGATGTTTCTACTTGTGACAATACTCATGAGCTTAGTGTTGTCATCTTTCCATTGTCATTAGAATTGAGTATGAATACTTTCTATAACTAAGATGACTATCATGACATAGGCACAAGTTCTAAACTAGAGAAAGAGGGTGCTAAAACTAAACCGAGGTGTTTTGAATGGGACTTAAATATGTATCTACAATAAAATAGGAAGAATTTATAGAGGAACTTGTTTACAACAATGGTTGTGTTCTAGCAGATTGTTATGAAGAACTCAAAACAAGGAGGCTATTTGGAGACCATGGTCCATCACATGAGGTGCATCAAAATCATATGTATGTTGATGGTTTAACTAGTAACTTCAATCATGCTTGCAATTCAATTATAAAAGAGGATATTGGCACTAGTAATGACAATGCATGTTGGCCGCCAACTATCAATAACTTGGATGATTGCAAAAATGGTTTGGAAACCTTCAATTTTATGAGGGTCATCTTCCCTTTATTAAATAAGGGCATGCCACACCTGAATTTGAGTCTTTCTTTTGGGATCAATAGGCAAGTGAAGATGGATTTGAGCTAAATTCTTTTGGTAAAGTTGACAACATGGCGATACAACCCACTATGTAGACACACCTGAGTTTGAGTTGTTTCATTGTGATTTGCATGAGAATGTTCCTCTCTATGCAAATCCCAATTTTGATGAGGAACATTTCTCCATTCCATGTAAGTTTGAAGCATTTTATTCTATCCTAGACTCATATGAGAAGGTCACTAAATGATTACATTGTAGCCATGAATGGTGATGGTCTTTGTTCAAATCTATGCTTTAAAATTCATGCTAAGGTATAGCTATTTATAAATCACCATATGTTGAGTTCTAGAGATGTATAACATGTATGATTTTGGTTTGAGGTGAGATTCATTTTCTTGTGGCCTTGAGTTGCATGTTGACTAGTGTGTTCATCATGAGTAGTTTTATCATTGTTAATCCAACTTTAAGGGCATGTTTGTGCTTGGATATCAGATTTAATTTGTTTTGTATCCAAGCAAAGGTTTCTTTAGTATGCCAAGTATGATCAGCTCATTTATCTAGATGGTGTTTGGCAAATAAAAAAGATGACTCAATTTGTCTATGGCCTTGTGCCATAGAATTTCCTTGCAGGGTTTGACTTGCAATATGTTTCCAAAGTTATTTGCATGCCATACATATTTAGCCTCTCTTATAAGAACACATCATTGATTGCAAGTTTTTAGTTTTAGTGTTTTCTTTCAGGTCTTTAGGTCCTTATTTTAGTTGTCTTGGTTACTTTTTGAGTCTTGTGCTTGTTTGTACATATATTTATCTCTATGTATGTGTTTGTTTTGTGTTTTGTTCCTTTCTCTCCCTTATCCCCTATGAGGTCTATGGTCTACAACCAAAGATTCATTAGGATCTATTTGTATCCACCATGAATACATGTCCCCAACTAGAGCCTATGTTAGCACCCAACTCTATTTCTAAAAAAATATGTGCAATTGTGCTCTCATTCTCTCATAACCCTATTTTGACAACTGATCCAAGATAACCTGTACTAAGGTTTAATATGTCTATGTGTGTAGTTTTTCCAGATTCTCTAATTCTAGCCAATCAAATAGTTTCATTGGATTGGCTTAATCACTCTCAACACCAACATCTTGTGCCCCTAAGCTCTATGTGTTATAATTTGATGTGTGTGGGGATCTCAATTGTGATGGAATACATGGACCACTTACATGATGCCACATGTCAACTTGCTAAAGTTAGATGGTGGCCTCGTGATCTTTTGTTGTGGGTGCTTCTTTCTTTTCAGAGGCTTATGTGGTCTAAAAGGTAATCTATTGCCTACCATGTGTCAGCTTGGTGGTGGTGTTAGGGTTAGCCGGCAGAAGATATCAATTAAATGCAAATAAAGATTAAATAGAGGAATGGAAATACACAGAATTAATAACATCGAGAGACAAGTTTTAATGTGGTTCACCCAAACTCTGGCTACATCCACCAAACAGAGAGTCCAATATTATTATCCATTAAATCAAACCGATTACAACCAACAATCCCTGCAACTCAATACCACTGCAAATGCTACAATACAATATCAAAACCCTAACCCTTAGCCGCTTTTATCAAGCTTTTTGTTGGTTACAAAAAATAGGGTTTTCTTATGTCGGTCAATAGAAAAATAACACTTGATGCCTTTATAAAATAATAGGCAATTTTTGCTTCGAGGGCGCTGCCCTCGAGCCCCCGGCTGGCGCTGCCCCTAGTAGCCCCTGCTGGGGGCATTACCCCCAGACCCCCACTGTGGGCTCCGCCCCCGGGCCCCCGCCAGGGGGATAAGCCCCTCAAGAGGGGCTCTGCCCCCTGCACTCCTTCGTTAAATAATTTGGGGGGAAACCGCACCGATAAAAGTGGAAAAAATTTAACCTCTGAGTCTGATTAGGCTCCATATAGAAACAATCTCCCACTTGGAGACTGATCATAACACCGCTGACCTTGTAGCTCCCACTGGAAATAAGCACCCTGGACTCTGTTGTTCTATTTTTTGTTGTTTTCAGTCTAGAAGACCAACCGAAGCTGAAGAGGAGCTCAGTTTCTCCCTTGTCACTGCCTTTGTAAACATATCCGCTGGAATTTCATCTGTATGTATCTTGTCCAACTGTAATTGTCCATCATCCAACACCGACTGAATAAAGTGATACCTCAACTGTATGTGTTTGGTCTTTGAATGCAAGGCATAATTCTTTGCAAGATGTATGGCACTCTAGCTGCCCGTAAACAAATAACTGTTAACCTATTGTGTGCCCAATTCTTTCATGAAAGATTGCAGCCATATCATCTCCTTGCTTGCCTCTGTTGCAGCTACATATTCTGCCTCTGTGGTGGATAAAGCAACCACCTTTTGCAACCTGGAAATCTAACTTACTGCTGTCCCACCTACAGTAAAGACATAACCTGTAGTACTCCACCTGGTATCAATATTCCTTGCCAAATCTGAGTCTACATAGCCTGCTAAATCAGTATTAAAGCCCCCAAAACATAAGTGTTTATTGAATGTACCTCTCAAATATTTGAGAATCCATTTCACCGCATTCCAATGCTCTAATCCAGGATGACTCATATACCTGCTTACGACTCCTACATGTGCAATATCTGGTCTCGTGCATACCATGGCATACATTAAACTTTCTATAGCTGAAGCATATGGTATCTTGGACATTTTTTCTTCCTCCTCTTGTCTCTTAGGACACATCTCCTTAGTCAATTTCAAATGACTTGGCAAAGGTGTGCCGACAGCTTTGGCATTCTCCATATGGAATCTCTGCAACACCTTTTCAACATAATTAGCCTAAGATAGAGTCAATTTCCTGTTCTTCGTATCTCTGCAAATTTTCATACCAAGGATTTGTTTTGCTGCTCCCAAATCCTTCATAGCAAAGGACTGTGCTAACTGTTGTTTTAACTCTCTTATGTGATCCATGTTAGACCTAGCTATAAGCATGTCATCAACATATAAACATAAAATAATGTAGCTGTCAGTATCCAACCTCTTAAAATAAACACAATGGTCAGAATTACACCTATTGTAGCCTTGCTCAGCCATAAAACTATCAAATTTCCAATACCATTGCCGAGGTGTTTATTTCAGGCCATACAAACTCTTCTTCAATTTGCACACCTGTTTCTCCTTACCTTGGACCTCAAATCCTTGGGGTTGTTCCATATATATCTCCTCCTCCAAATCACCATGGAGAAAGACAGTTTTCACATCTAGTTGTTCCAAGTGCAAATCTTCAGCAGCCACAATACTTAAAACAGTACGAATAGAAGTCATCTTGACAACCGAAGAAAATATCTCATCAAAATCAATGCCCTTTTTCTGTGCAAATCCTTTTACAACTAACCTGGCCTTAAATCTTTTCTTACCTCCATCTTCTTCTTTCAGCCTGTAAACCCATTTGTTTGGTAAAGCTTTTTTACCTGCAGGTAACTTACATAATTCCCAAGTCTGATTTTTCAGCAAGGAGTCCATTTCTTCTTTCATTGCAAGCTCCCACTGAACCTATGTATCCACCTGCATAGCTTCATCATATCCTTCTAGTTCACCAGCATCTATTAACAAAATAGAATACAAAGAGGGAGAAAACCTTTTAGGAGGTCTACTTATCCTTGTTGACCGTCTAACATTCACTGGAGTTTGTGGTATTTCTGGTTGATGTTGCGGAGCATGAGGAACCATTGGAACATCACTATTTGGAGTATCATCCAGCACCACATAATCTTTTTCTTTCTTCTCATGCTGCTGCAACTGATCTTTGTACAACACCTTCTCATTGAATATAACATCCCTGCTTCTCACAATTTTCTGATTTTCAAAATCCCAAAGCCTATAACCAAATTCATCAATGCCATATCCAACAAAGGTACACTTTTTTGATTTTGCATCCAGCTTGGTTCTATTTTTAGAATCTACATGTGCAAATGCTTCACATCTGAAGGTTTTGAGAAAATAATAACTCACCTTCTTACCTGTCCATGCTTCCTCTAGAATACCACAGCCCAAAGGAATTGAAGGACCTCTGTTAATTAAATATATAGCAGTGTTGACAGCCTCTACCCACATGTTTAAAGGTAGCCCAACATGCAATCTCATGGTCCTTGCACACTCCATTATTGTCCTATTCATGCGTTCAGCCACTCCATTTTCCTGTGGAGTCCCCAGAACCGTTGTCTACCTACGAATTCCATTAAAGGAACAATAATCCTCAAATTCTTTGCTGCAATACTCACCACCATTATCAGATTTGAGACATTTTAATCTTTTACCCGTCTCATTCTCAACCAAGCTTCTCCATTTCTTAAATGTTTCAAATACATCAGATTTCTGTCTAAGGAAATAAATCTAGACCTTCCTAGTTGCATCATCTATGAATGTAACATAATACCAAGAGCCACCAAGAGAAGATACCTGAGCTGGTCCCCATACATCTATATGCACAAGCTCCAACTTTTTATTTTTCTTTTGCTTCCCATCTCTGAGAAAACTGACTCTCTTTTGCTTGCCATACACACAACTTTCACAAAAATCCATATTAATACATTTCAGACCTGGTAAAACTTTCTTAGAATGAAGTACTTTCATACCTTTTTCACTCATATGCCCAAGTCTGTTATGCCACAAAGTTGTCTCAGAACCTGCAGCAACTGTTTTAGTCTCTTCCTGCGAACCTGCAGCAACTGTTCCTGAACCTGTTTGTTTTTTCTTTGCAACAGCTAAAGTAGAAGGAACAGTATGACCTGTACAAAGATATAAGGTGCCTACTTTCACACCTTTTGCTACTATTAAGACACCTTTTGAAACCTTCCAATTTTTATCAATAAATGTAATAATGCAACCTTCTTCAGCTAGCTGCCCTGCTGAAATTAAATTCCTACTGAGCCTTGGAACGTGCCTTACCTCTTGTAGTAGCCAATGATTCCCATTCTGCAACATAATCTTAATTCTTCCCTTTCCAACAATCTAATAAGGTTCGTTATCTCCCAGATAAACCAGCCCAAAATCCCCTTGGACATAATCAAGAAAATAACTTCTATGGGGCGTAGCATGAAATGAGGCCCCTGAATCTAAAACCCATGAATCATCAACATTATCTAGGGAAAGAATCAAATCATCATCTTTAGATTTATTACTTACCAAATTTGCCTCCTTATTGCCTTCTTGTTTGTCTCCTTCTTTATTTTTTTGAGACCAGCAATCTTTCTTCAAATGACCTGGTTTCCCACAGTACCAGCAATCCTTCTATCCTCTAGTTTGGGACATCTTATCCTTTGATTTTCCTCATGACTTCCCATGACCTCCAGAACCTTTTCCTCTCTCCTTTGATCTGTCCCTGCTTTCTGCATTCAAAACATTCTCTGATGTGGATCCACTTGAGCTTTTCCTACGAATTTTCTCACTCAGAATAACACCAACAACATCATCAAATTTCAGGGTATTTGAACCAGAAACAGAGTTACTAACCGCCATTACCAAACTATTCCAGCTTTCAGGTTGTTGGTGCCTGAATTCACTGTCAGTTAATTTAGCAATTTTCATGCAGGCACCATCCCAAAATATCCAAAAGGTTCTAAGTTTTGGCACCCCTTCAGTGTTTTTCAGCATCTGCATCTCATTTCTTGAGGAGGGGTCTTCGTCTTTTCTCCATCGGCATGGGTTCATTTTTGTGTCTTCGACATTTCAGTTTGAACTTGAACCCTTTTTTCTCTAAGTTCAGTGGTTCAGTGGTTCAGGGTTCAATTTTCTTCTAACGGGTCGCATTATGCATTTGCCTTGCGCAAATATTGCATCGTTGAACCTCCCGCTTGAACCTTTTTGTTTTGGTTCAAGGTTCAATGGTTCAAAGATTTGTTGCCTATGGAGTATTATTTTTGATGTTTGAACCATCGTGTTGAACCCTCGTGTTGAACCCTCTTGGTTCGGGGTTCAATGGTTCAAAGCTTTATGTTTTTGGTCTTATCGGAGTGATTGGCTTCATCGGCAAAAGATTTCTTGAGTGCTCCGATTGTTTTGGTCTGGCCGATGGATGTCCATCGGCGTGTGTTTGGCTATCGGCGAAGCAAATTTTTGGGCCACCGATGTAAGGAGTTTGCCCGATGGGGAATGCCATCGGAGTAAGATTGCATATCGGGCTAGCAGTTGGAGGGTCCGCCGATGGGGTAGTGTCAGGCCGATGACGATTTGGAGTGGTCATCGGCGAGAGTTGTATTGTCGGCCGAAGTGTTTTGGGTTGTGCCGACAATGGGAGGTGTGGCCGATGGGGTGTCATCGGCGTGTGTCTCGCCGAAGGATTGTGTATCGAGGTGATCGGCTGTGTCGGCAAGGGCAATTCTTGTTGTGCCGATAGAGTTAGTTTCACCGACAGAGATAGGAAGCGAGGGTGTTGTCGGCGTAACTTGGTAGATCGGCGAAGGTTTGGAAGGTCAGCCCGATGGTCTATCTCTAGCCGATGAAGGGGAATGCGAAGCAAGTTATATCGGCCAGACTATTGAGCTCGGTGAGAGATTTTTGGGGCGGTCCGATGGTGTTAGTCTTGGCGATGGACTTTTGGCGAGGGCATGTGTGTCGAGCGCGGCAAAAGCGCTCGACACTTGGTATTTATGCGGCCCCATTTTTAAACTAATGAAGTGGTCTCGGCAGCATGCATGTGGGACTATTCTTCCTGCATTTTTTTGAACCTGTGGTAAACGCGTTTTGGCAGGAAACTTCCATTTGAATGCAGCGACAGTTTCCAGGTAGGCCGCGGGTGGTTGAGCCATCAATGGCGACTATAGCGGGGGTATAGGCGATGGTACACATGATCAGGTTGCCCGATTTTTGAGTGAAGACTTCCTGATGGCGGCGCAAGGCTTGAGGCCTCCCTTGTCTGCTGCATTGATGGCTTCTGAGCGCCATTCCCTCTGAAGGATGTATCTAGCAAATTTTTGACTTCTGGTCATGTAATTAATTGCTGAATGTACACGATTCTGTATAAATGGTTTTGGCTGTGTTACTTTTTAGAGGTTGGAGGTTTTTTGGGCTTTCAGCTCTGACTCTGAACATAAGGTGTTCACATTTTGAAATGTATTTTTTGCTACAGACTCGGTCCTTAGTCTGGTGTACTAATCTATCTTGGATTGTAAATGATGATTTTCTCTGTGATGACCTTCTATGCAGATTGATTTTAAATGAAAAACACCTGTGTGTGTATTGTTTCTGATTGTCTCCTGTATGTCATTTGTTTTCCTTTCAAACAAGGTTGTCAAGGACTTCCAAGTTTTTCAGTGTATGCATACTGTGTGTCTGATTTATTGCGTCTGCTCAAGGAGTGGTTAAATAGGCTTTTGATCAGATACAAAGGGAAATAGATTGCATCATAGGATCTGTTAAGCATGATCATTAATGATACTATTTCTTGGACATGTTGCTGTTAGGCAGTAGCATTATTCTTAGGTCCTCTGGATATGAATTTATGTTGTCATGGGGAAACATTTATAGTCTTAGATATGACTCTGCTGCCCAGATAAGGCACTGGTTTGAGAATTTGTCTGTTCAATGGGTCTAGGAAAGTCCCATCACTCCAAAAACCATTTCAACCCATCTCATCACTTCCACCTGTTAGTTGTAGGATTAGGATTAGGAACCTCTGCATGCTCTCATACCTAACCAGACATTATGTCTAAGAATGCTGCCAACCTTGTGATTTGTTACACAAATCTTGGTCCATACATGAGAGTATTCTGCCTGTTGCCGTCAAGTTAAATCCTTCTGTCATTGAGCTAGTCAAGGTTATACTTTTATCAAATAGGGACACCCCCCTTGGTGCGGCAGAACCAGAAGTGAAGGGGAGGAGCTCACGCAACCTCCTGTATTCAGTTGGCTGAATCTGCCTGTGCATTAGAACTGGCAAACCCTAATGCTGATTCAGAAGCAAAAACCAACATAGGCAATGAACATAATATCAAGAGAGCTCTAACTTCTTCATCAAATTTTACATTTACAGAAGTCAATTGACTGACAATCATATTAAATTCATTTAAATGATCTGTCACAGATCCACCTTCAACCATTTTTAGATTAAACAAATGCTTCATGAGAAATACCTTATTTGAGGCTGAGGGTTTTTCATATGATTTAGCCAAAGCTTTCATCAGACCATCTGTTGTCTTTGCTTCCGTTATATTGAATGTCACCGATGGTGCTAGGCACAACCGAATGGTTCCCATTGCCTTTCTATCAAGAATATTCCAATCCTCATCAGACATTGTTGTTGGTTTCTTGGCTACTCCTTCCAACGGCATCCATAAATCCTTTTGATAGAGGTAATCCTCCATCTGCATTTTCCATAACTGATAGTTCTATCCATTGAATTTATCGACCTTCAATTTACCCTTGTCTGCCATTGCTCCCACTCAACCGTGAGACCTTCCTGCAGACGATAATCGAACACAACCTGCTCTGATACCACTTGTTAGGGTTAGCTGGTAGAAGATATCAATTAAATGCAAATAAAGATTAAACAGAGGAATAGAAATACACAGAATTAATAATAGCGAGAGACAAGTTTTAACGTGGTTCACCCAAACTCGAGCTACATCCACCAAACAGAGAGTCCAATATTATTATCCAGTAAATCAAATCGATTACAACCAGCAATCCCTGCAACTCAATACCGCTACAAATGCTGCAATACAATATCAAAACCCTAACCCTTAGCCGCTTTTATCAAGCTTTTTGTCAGTTACAAAAATAGGGTTTTCTTATGTCGGTCAATAGAAAAATAACACCCGACGCCTTTATAAAATAATAGGCCATTTTTGCTTCGGGGGCGCTGCCCCCAATAGCCCCCGCTAGGGGCATTGCCCCCAAACCCCCACCGTGGGCTCCGCCCTTGGGCCCCGCAGGAGGGGCTCTGCCCCCCTGCACTCCTCCATTAAATAATTTGGGGGGAAACTGCGCTGATAAAAAAGTGGGAAAAATTTAACCTCCGAGTCTGATTAGGCTCCATATAGCAACAGGTGGTGGTAGGACCAATATCTTACTAGGATGTTTATGCTCCATGGTAGCAATGTGGTGGCAAGTAAAACATGCCAAGTGGCACATCAATGACATTCTTTATTATTATGCCTTATAAGTCATTGTGGTTGCAAGCATTTTCTGCCCCTTTAAATGGCCTCAACCTTCCATAACTTTGCTATTGTTTTTGGAGTTGAAGGTTTGATGGCACACGGTAATGGCTCCCCCACTCAAGCATCCCAAGAAGTTTGTTCCCAAGGTGTTCTAGGTATGTCCACAGAAACACCCCCAAATGTGATTCTTTACATTCTAGAGTTGATAGTGCATGTTACTAGCTAGGAAATTTTACTTTGATAGGTTATTTTTTGGGAAGGGTCCTTCATGAAAGCATGCCCTGCATGGGATTCACCTTGATACCATGCAAATCTCACCATAGGTTTTTTTCTTTTTTCTTTTTCGAAGCTAGCCATGTCGAGGTTATCCTCAACCATGGTCCCTAGTATGTTCGCTCTTCATTGTTAGTTTTCTCACCTTGGACTAGTCATTTTATCATCTCAAATGAGAAAGCTCTCTATGGGGCTATTTGGGTGAATTTTCCTAGGTGACCCTTGCCATTTTGGAATTTCTTGATAAAATAGCCTCCTCAAGTAATGTCATTTGTGTCGAATGCGACAAGTTTTTTTGGGTCATCCCTAGAAGAGGGTCTATGTTGAAGTTGACCTCTCTAAGGATCTCAAAGAGATGATTGATATTCAGATTGGACAAGTGAGACACACTCAACGTGTTCTCTATTGAAACCTACCTAGTACATGCTATCGATGTCAATCCTCTTAGCACAAGATTTGGGACTACCCTTTGACTTCTCCCCACTCCAAGCCCACCACTTAGCCTGCTTCTGAGACTCCACCTCTTGTAAAAAATATGTTTGGTCTATTATGGTTAGTTGCAAAGCCAATATTGCTAATAATAGTGGTCCACCTAAGCCCTCCTCCAGCTCTAGTGGTTAGTCCTCAAAAAATTAAGGCTTAATTTCAAAACCTCAAGATTTAGGTAAATTTGTTGTTTCCTCTCGCATGGAACCGTCTATTGAGGTGAATAAACTAAAATTCACTTGAGCACCACTAGAAATATTTATTTTTTCATCTCAAGAGGTTATCATTGCCCACCATGCCACCACCTCTAGTGCTACAACAGAGATCCCATAGCTCATCTAGGTAGTTAGAAGAAGAAGAATATGTGCCAGAGAAATGGTGACCTATCCAACCTTACATTCAGATAGGAAATTTCAATTTAGAGGAGGAGTTTTCATATAACAGTTATTTATCTCTAAATGAGATGGATAATAAGGATATTGTTGGCCCACGATTGTCGTTAAACCAAAAGGTCGACCTGTCAATTTCTAATAAAAGCGCCAGAGTTAACATAAGGTTTTTCCACCCCCAAAATCTCTCCTATTTGAAAAATTAAATTAAGATTTTAAATATATATATATATATATATATATATATATATATATATATATATATATATATATATATATATATATATATATATATATATATATATATATATATTTTCATTAAAATATGCACATGTTCTCTCAAAATTAGAAAAAGACAATAACTAAAAACACTCAAAAGATAACCCAAGTTAATTTATTTCTTTTAAGTTGAGTTATATGAAATAAATGTTTTTATTCTTTTTTGTTTTTTGAAGTTGAGTTATAGAAAAAAATGTTTCTAAAATTTTATTTTTTATTTTGAATTAGATTTTTTGAAATTGAGTTATATAAATAAACGTTTCTAATTTTTTTATAAACTTTTTAATTAGATTTTTTAAATTTTTTTTAATACAAAATATAAAGATGATTTTTTAATTTTTTAGTTATATATATATATATATAAAGTTACCACGTAAATAAATAAAAATTAACCCATATAAAAATAAATAAAAATTAAAAAAAACCGTAACAACATATAAAATAATTTATTTATTTTTTTAAATACTATTGGTGCATATAAAAATAAATAAAAATTAAAAATTTCCAATTACTCCTTCAATTTTTTATATTAATATACATACATATATAATTTATTCATTTCTTTTATTTTATAATAAACATATATAAAAATTAAAAAGTTGCAACTACTATTTTTTGAATTTTTTACATTAATATATAGAAATACATACAATAATATATATTATTTAATTATTTGATTTATTTTATAATAAATATAAATAAAAATTAATAATTGCAATTATTATTTTTAATTTTTTTTTATATTAATGTATATACACATATAGTAATATATTAATATATATTATTTATTTTATTTTATAATAAACTAAAGTTGGAGAATGAAATTTCTTTTATTTTTTAGACTCTACTTTAGTTTTTTTTTTTTTTTGCTTTTTACTTTTTCTTTCTATTATAAATATTATAAATTAATTAATTAAAAAATAAAATGAAGTAAAGTTTAAGAAAATAAAAGAAAGTTCATTCTCTCACTCCAACTTGCTATAAAAATTTAAATATTTTAATAATATTTTAACTCACATTTAACCCAACTTTTTCCATAAACTTGCAAGATTGTTAAAATGTATTATTTTTAAAAAGTAAAAGAAAGCATCTTTTGACAAAATAAAAAATCTTTTATTTTTTAAATTGATTAAATATTTAATCATTAGGAGAGCTCAATGAAGGGGATATAATCTTATGAATGAATCCACGGGAGGCGGTTAGTCCATGTCACGAATCCCATGGGGAGCGTTGACCATCAACCAACAAACTTCCCCTCAGCGTTACCCAGGGGGATTCAAACCCGTGACCTTTCGCTCTGATACCAATTGTTGGCCCACGACTACCGTTAAACCAAAATGTCGACCTATCAATTTCTGATACAAGCGCTAGAGTTAATGAATCCATGGGAGGCAGCTAGTCCCTGTTGCAAATCCCACAGGGAGCATTGACCATTTGCCAACAGATATGACCCTCAACATTCACTCATGAATTTTATGTCCTAGAATTTTTGAAGTCTAATGGACCTCTCTAGGAAGTATTATATGCATGACACTCAACAAAGTTTCCAAGTTTTGATATTCTCTATTTGCAAGAGGTTAAAATTTCTAGTTTTTTTTATTTCTATAACTTGTATTATTTGCCTTCTAGTCATTTCTTTTGTAGAAATCATGAAGCAGGTTGGGGTGGTGTTGTCACCTTTCTCTCTTATTTGGCATCAACATTTAGTTGACCAAGAATGTGACCCCATAAATTGTACATTATGGGCTCTTTTCAACATTAATAATCATTCATTTGGAGTTATTAATGTTTATGCCTCGAATGATGCTATTGAGAGTGTAAGATTTGGTTGTGAAGTCGTCTAGAATGCAAATGTCTTAAGGAAAGCAAGAACAAAAATTTAGAGTTGAAGTGAATATATATAGGTATACCACCCAGGAGACTAAAAATACAACCAATGTGAGATAATGTGTAAAAATTCCCTAAGTAAACTTAACCTAGTGTGATAAAGACCTAAGTGGAGAACTAGCTAGGAAATAAACTAGTTAGGAAATATACCCTATTCACACTAAGACCTCCCTTAAGTACAATTTAAGGGGAAAAAGAAAAGATGGGTCTTGGCTACAAGGCCTGATGAGGTACCCATGTACAAAGATCCACTCAAAATAGAAAAGAAGGAGAAAACCCAATGGGACAAATGCTCCCCATGAGAAGATGAAGCAAGAAGGGCTAAGTGACCCCCGAAAAAAAGGTGCACCCCCAAGAGAGATTCAAGATGGATGTACTTGCTCTCAGTGAAGGGTTTGGTAAAGATATCTACAACCTTCCCTATTGTAGGAAAATAACACAAATAAATGACCTGCTCTTCTATCAACTCTTGAAGAAAGTGCATGTGGATCTTGATGTCTTTGGTTCATTGATGATGGACTAGATTCTTCAAGATCTAGATGGCACTATGGTTGTCATAGTAGATGATTGGTGGCTTTTGAAAAGTGATGCCAAGATCAGAGAGGATATTATAAATCCAAATAGCCTCAGTGGTTACATTAACAACTCCCCTATATTCAATCTTAGTCGATAAAAGAGTAATGGCATGCTACCTCTTGCTCTACCAAAAAAATGGGACTAGAACCAAGGTGAAAATTGTAGCTAGATGTAGAACATCAAGATCACTGACACAATTAGAGTCTATGTATCCAATCAAATATGAACTTGTGCCTGTTGCATAGTGAATCCCATATCGATGAGTGCCCTACATGTAGTGTAAAATACGTTTGGTAGCCTTCTAGTGAAGCTCATGTGGCTCCATCATGAAGCGTGAAACCATGCCAACTACAAATAAAATGTCTAGGTGAGTATGAGTCAAGTAGATGAGGCCACCAATGAGTTGACGATACAAAGTGGCATCGACAGGTGGAGTGGAACACTTCACCTCAAGTTTGACTCCAGACAGAAAGGGAGTCAATGCAGGATTACAATGAACTGTGCAAAAACAAACTAGAAGATCAAGAGTGTACTTGGGCTACACAAGAGTGATCCCAGAAGAGTTTTAAGTGATATTGGTCTTGAGAAAGCAGTGCAAAGCAGTCTTGACACTCGCAATGATGGGTGAAGTGTTCCATGTGACAACCAAATCAACATAGACAACCAAGAAGAGAAGAGTGTTCTCCTATCTCAAGATGTAGACATTTGAATCTAAGTTGCATCTAAAGAACCCAACTAAGAGAAGAAAGGAGTCCATCTTGGCATATCAAGCCCATGGGGCTTGCTTGAGTCCATAGAGAGACTTCCTCAATCAACAAAATAGTGAAGAGTCCTGAATGAATCCCTATGGTTGTTCCATGTAAATCTCCTCCTGTAGATTCCCATGAATAAATGCACTCTTCACATCCATTTGATGTACAACCCAACCATGAGCTACAATAATAGAAATAATCAAACAAATGGATTTCATCTTGGTGATGGGGAAAAAGGTTTGTGTAGTTAACACCAAGAACTTGCAAGAAACCTTTGGCCACAAATTATGCTTTGTACTTGTCAATTGATCTATCTGCTACAAACTTGGTTTGATAGATCCACTTACATTGAACTAGTTTTCTTCCCTTAGGAAGTGGAACAAGATCCCATGTGTTGTTTTGAATCAAAGATTTATACTTTTCCTCCATTGTCGAATCTCACTCAACAATACCTAATGCTTCATGAAAGGATTGTGGATTTCAAGCTATGGCAATGTGGAATGTAGAATGTGCTAATGTTGTGACCGAGTCCTTCGAGTGTCTAAAGGATCCCCAACAAGAGTGCTTATAGATTGAAGAGTCTGTCAAGCCTAGTTAGGCATAGAAGGGGATGGAGGAGGAGAGTCCTTAGCCTCTAAATTTCAATTCTACAAAGGGTAAGGTAGAGCCTCATGATCATCCCTACAAGTAGAGGAATTTGTAGGAAAATCCTTTTAGTAACTGTTATCTGAATCACTATGGAGAAAGAAAGATGTAAGGATGAGCTAGGAGAGCTTTTCTCAAAATGTACACTTCGCTCAATGAAGGGCTCATGTGTCTCAGGATCCAAAAGTTGATATCCTTTGACACCATTAGGGTATCCAACAAAGATGCAAGGCTAACTTTGAGGTTCCAAGGCCTTATGCTTCTATGAAGGAATGCATGCTCATGTAGGAAAGTCAAAAACTCTGAAATGTCACACAACAAGTTTCCTACCGCGCTAGGATTCAAAGGGAGTGATGCTCTTCAATGCCTTACGTGGAACGATGTTCTGGATGTGGGCAACATAGTTGATAGCCTCTACCCAATATTTAGGTGCTAGAGAACAAGCATGGATCATGCAAGTAGCCATCATTTTTAGGGATCTATTTCTCCTCTCTGCAACACCATTCTGCTAAGGTATGTAGGAAACTGGATGCTGAAGATCAATCACTTTAAGAGTATAGTATTGTTTGAAGCAATGGTTCACATATTCTTTGTCATTATCAGTGTGGAGAACCTTGACAACCTTTCTAGATTATTTTTCTACACAAGCCTTAAACTCCAAAAATCTATCAAACATTTCACCTTTATATCAAAGGAACAAGACCCATGTGTATCTAGAAAAAAAAAACATTAATAAAAGTGAGAAAGTAGCAAGCCTTATTGAAAGACAAGGATGGAAATGGACTAGATAAGTCACTGTGAACCAACTCAAGGACTTCTAAAGCTCTCCAAGTCTTCCCTTTGTCAAACTTGTCCTCGGGATGCTTTCCCAAACCACAACCTAAACAAACACCATTTGAAAAATTGATTCAAGGAAGGCCTATGACCATGTCTTGTGTGCTGATTTGTTGAAGGTAGCAATAAGTGAGATGGCCAAACCACTCATGCCATAGTTTGCTCACAGAATCTAAATTGGTGAGCAAAGGAATAGAATGAGTATTTGTAAGCACTAAAATGATGTATGAGCTTCCATGAGGACCCCATGATGATATGTAATCCCAATCACATACACGGAAGTGTGAATAATGACGTCCCCTCAGCAACAGTCCTCTTGGCAACACGTGTCGGTTGACTTTTCCCTTGTCAATTCTTTAGTTTCCTAACTATTCTACTTTTTCCTCTTGTCAATTTTTTTGTTGCATTTTCCCCTTTCCTATGTGTTTAGTTTTTACCTTTTCTTACTAATTCCACATTTCGACACCCCATTCTGAAGATCTCTGACCCTAAGAATCCTTTAGACAACCTAGCAGACTAAACCCATGTTTTAGTTTCTACCCATCTTTCCTCCTCTGTGGTCTCCCCATATTAATAACCAAAACTCCCTAGGAAATCCTGCTTGAAGTTATCATGCACCTTGTTTCAAATGCCTAATCCCCTTTTCAAACTATAACTAAGCATATACAACTTTTAGTTTTTACCTAAGTGTCACCCTCTATGGGTTGCCTCAGGGTCACCCAGGGCAACTCTTGTGAATTTTGAATGCGAGTTTCTCCTTCGATTTAAGCCCAAAAAGACTCTATTTTTGCCTGATTCGCATGCAATTTTTAGCTAAACATAGAAGAGGCCATATTAACTCAATCAACACTCCAAATCATTCAAATTTAGCCCAATCTATTCTTGTTAACTCTTCTTCCTCTCATGCTAACTCCATTTCTTCTTCTGTGATAAGCTTTCAAGGCATGTTCACTCTCCAATCTATTCAGTCATCTAATAAATCAAGCAATTTAACTCTCCAATCAAGGGAATTAACTCCTCAATGATCCCCACCCCTCTTGTACTCTCCCAAACTATAAATACCCCCTCCTCCAAGTAATAGAGGAGGCAAATTCATTATTGCAATCGATCTTTTGCTTAGCTTTTACTCTCCAATTAGCATGCTTATGCTCATTGTAGGACTTAGGTGCCTTTTGTTTATTGTTATTATTTTGCCAAAGCCTTCAAACGCTTCATAGCATTGTTACGCTCACCAATTCTCAAGCCATAGTGCTCTTCGCTCACATTGAGCTCATTCAAAGCTTTCTAAAGCTCATTCTTTTTTTCCCCCATTCCACTTGTTGCCAAGAGGACGACCCCGCTACTGCAGGAGGACAAGGAGGTTGCCATACATAGGGATTCCTAAGGGTAGTGAAGGCTCATGCATCTCCATATTCCAAGTTTTTCATGTTTTAGTAGTAATTAAATCACAAATCTTGCTCTTGGAATAGTAATCTTGTCATTGTGATTTCCTTGATAGGTTAATTTAAGTTGCTTAGATTAGCTTGTTTTAAGTAGTTAAATTGCAATTTTAGATTAGTTTCATTTCATGTACTTTTCAATTCTTAGTTTAGCCCAAAATTGATCTTGAAAATAAAAAAAACATAGAATAATTGCATTAGGTTACTTCATTCTAGTTTGCATACATCTTTCAATTCCTAGATTAATTTAGTTCATTTTATTTCAAAAGTTGGAGAAAACTAGAACAAAAAAAGTTGTTTGCATACATCATAGCTTGCATACATTGAAAACCCCACAAAATACCAAAAATAGTAGAAAACATCAAAAAGCAAAACAAGTTCACACAAACCCTCAATTTCATCACGAGGTTAACATAAATTCAACACAAGTTAAAACTCCTTGATTTCATCACAAGGTCAACAAACTCGAGAAAACACCTAAAAAAACCTTAGTTCACATCACTGAGTCAAAGAGTCAACTCTAGGTCAACTCGAATTCACTCTCTCTATTCAAGCATTCGAATGTGCCTTAGAATTAGAGACGAGTGTGTGAGGATAATCCTCGAGGAGATTTAAGAGTTAAACCCAAGACCACAACTCACGTAAGAACAACAACACTTCATTAGGGTTATATAACAAGAACGATAAATTCAATAACACATACAAGCATTTGAAGCTAGACTACAATGTACTAGAAACATAAACGAAGCAAATCAAGATCCATCTAGTCATTGCAATCTCAAAAACCCCAATAGCAGACAAAGCATGAGTGACCTTCAGGTAATCCATAGAAGAAACAAGACAAATCCAAAACAACAATAGGCCCCTGATCAGGCCAACTGCTCTTCATGAGGTCCTACTCCCAAGCGAATAGGACAACCCCCGGGTCTCACCCCCACTTGATTGGATTATGCCACAAGAGAAAGAGTGACTTGGAGGTTACCATAAGCAAGGAGAGGGTCCATGTTCTACATTAAAGTTGACTCATCCACGCTTGTGCCTGTGTCACATTTTGAAGAGTACAGTATTAGGTACAAAATGAGAGAAAGCACAGAGCTGAGTCTGATGGTCAGCCTTGTGAATTGTAAGGAGTGCATTATTTTCAAGATCCCTAATGGTGATGGAATTTGGAGTGAATTCAACCTTCCTGCCATTCTAGGTGATTTAGGCACAAAAAGAACATCCTCAAATGTACCATTACCAGCATCAACTATACCTTTCTTGATGATATCCATAGGAGAATCATCCCTAATGAGAATTTGAGGCATGAAAGAAGGCTTCAACAAAGAAGAGTGTTCTTTGTTAGACCCCATATGGTGCAAAGCACCTGAGTCTAGAATCCACTACTGAGAAGAATTTATAGAAGCAACAAGTGTAGTTGCTTTCCCTTTACCTAATTTTGAAGGAGTGGAGGATTGTTGAGCAATAGAGGAGGCATATTAATGTTATTCTTTTTCATAAGATGTTTCAACTCATCAATCTGCTTCCTATGACATGAATGTTCCTCATGACCAACATTCTTACAGTAGATGCAAGTTGGCTTTTGCTTGTTCTAAGATTTCCCCTTAGAGGATTTGGAGTTTGGTTTAGAAGCAGATGATGATTATGCTTGATATTTTGATGACATCTTCTTAGACTTCTTTTGTTTCTTATCAGGTTAACCTGACTCTTTTTGTCCCTTTAGCTAACCAACCAATAAATCATGAGACCGTGATGGTTTGAGGAGACCCATGGAAAGTAGCTTCCCCTATTCATGCATTAACATCCTAGAGAAGGATATGAATGAAGACATAGTATATGTGATGCCCATAGTCAACATGTGAGTATGAAAGCTAGAAATGAAAGCTGCATATTCATAACCTAGTTTGTTGAGAGTACTAAATACAAGTTGAATGTCCTTTTTCTCAATGCCACATGCTTTACATTGTTCTCTAAGGTCATTAATCTTTGTGATATAATCTCGGATATTGTCAAAGCATTTTGGATCAAGGATCATCAGTTCAAGGTCAATCTAATAGCCTCAAACTTCATTAGCTTTACCATATAAAGATTGTAGTTTTTCCCAAGCATCATGTAAATTTGTACAAGATTCAATCTGAAACATAAGATCAAGGGAAATGAAACTAAGAAGACATCAAAGTGCCTTTGTATGTTCAAGCATCCATTGTATCTTTTCCTTACCATCTTTAGGTTCATCTACCTTTTCTTCAACATATGGAGTATACCCTCGTTGCATCAATGCATTCCATGCATTTTGATGCCATATAGTAGTTGTATAGAGTTAGCAATGGAAACTTAAAGTTAACCATTGTGAAGGAAAAGTAGAGCACAGATAGAAAGAGATGTACAAGCACAAAAACACACCAAGAGACCCCCCAATAAATATGATTTGGCACTTTATAGATCAATGCATGTACAATGTTGGAGTTGTTCTAGAGTTTTACAATGTCTAAAAATGGACTAAATATTGAAAGTAAAATTGAAATTAGAATCAAAACTTCAAAATAGAACCAACGTATAGTTCTTGAAAAAACATTTACTTTCAAAAAAAGAATCACCTGAATCTGAGATCATATGTGAAAGTTACAACTGTTAAAGTAAAAAAACTATGATTGTCTTCTAGATTTGATAAGAAAACTAATTTTTTGGAAAAATGGGATCTCTTCAAAAAAATTACACCACTATGAAGAGAGAAAAATTCTACCCCAAATAAAAAAATGTACTGAAAAAGGAGGTTGTATGCTCAAGATATTAGCCTCTGAAGTTGAACTAAAAAATCAGAAGTTGCAATGGTGAGAGAGGCAAAAATTTCAAACCAACCTGTTGAGGTCAGCACATCATCACCAAATTAAGCCAAACTACCACTAAATATAGAGGAACCACCAATAATAGCTATCACCAAACAAGTTTAGAACTCTACTAAAAATAATGAACCACCTACCAAATTTAGAACCTCCCCAAAGTTGGTGGAACTACCAAAAACCTACCATATTTAGCAAAGGTGGCATTTCGGTGGTTGTATAGTGGTGGTAGTAGATCTGGTTGATTGGGCAGTGGTGATGTGGAGAGTTGGTGGCAATGAGGCGGTGTAGGAGCAGAGGAAAGGTGGCAGATTAGTAGGGGTTGGCGATGGCTTGGTAGGTGGACACCTTGTCTACAGGAGCGTCTATAGAGACTTGTTGGGCCAAGTTTTGGTATGCCCAAGGCCAAAATTAGACCTGTCCGGATTGGGTTGGGCCTACCATAGTTGACATAGCATATTTTTTAATTTTTTGGAACAAGTCATATGGTATGGATATAGGGTCACACGACTTGAGGGGCTAAAAAATTACAGTTTTCAAGGAAAAGTTGTCCAAATTGGACAAGTTTTATATGAAAATAAGGGTTTTAAGGTCATTTCGATGTAATGGCATGGTCCATTTGGCCTAAAAAGTCCCTAGTTTTTAGCAGCACACTAGATATTCATAGAAAAACTCCTACTTCAACCCCTTGCAGATTTGGCCTTCAGTGTCCAACTAAGATGAAATAAAAGTTTGATTTGACTTTCTCAACTGCTCTGAACTTGATGATGAGCTTAAAATGTCTCTAAGAAGCTCTAATGTACTTTCAACTAGCAAACTTATAAGAAAGTAGCCCTCCAAAAAACTAAAATTTCTTTCACACCTTTCTGATTCTCCAAATCATTTGAGGATGCAATAGAAGAGCATACTCAATGCAATAAATAGCTCTACACTCTCAAATTTCCCAAAATGATAACCCACAACTCACAACTGACTCTAATACCATATAAGATTTGGTTGTGAAGCCACCCAAAATGCAAATGACTGAAGGAAGGCAAGAACATAAATCTAGAATTGAAAGAATAAACTATATTCGATTCAATAGGAAATGCAAATCAATTCAGAATGTGTGTTTACAAAGGAACCATAAGTGAGTATATATACAATATACCACCTAGGAGACTAAAAACACAACAAATGTGGGATAATGTGTGAAAATTCTCTAAGTAAACTTAACCCAGTGTGAAAAGGACCTAAGTGGAGAAGTAGCTAGGAAATAAACTAGTTAGGAAATACACCTCATTCACACTAACATAGAGATTTTTCCCTCTAGAGATGGATTGTGAATTCAATGCCTACTACTGTGTTGTTCAGAATTGACCTAAGCATAATGTAAGTGAGTCAGACTCTAATGCTACACATTTAACCACACCCTTGTTGGAGGCACCTTCCTAGTCACTCCTGCTCTCGTGGCAAGAGTTAGTTGAGCGATGGTGGGACCGAGGGGTTGTTCTATTTGTAGGGAAGCAAAATGTTGTGGATGGTAGTTGTGTTGTTTGTGTGGGATGTTTGTGTGCAAGTTTGATGATTGTTGCGGTTTAAGTGATGAAGTTGAGAGACTAGTTCTTGCAATCAGTTCAAATTGACATTTCTTATCTCTCTTAATATTTCTAGATATTGTCTTGTTTCTTCATAAAATTTTATTTATTATTTGACCCTGAATTTGACACATCCTTAAAATGTAGATCCTTACTATGTTTCATTCTATTTGTTGTAGGATTTAGGTTTGTTCCTGAGAAGTTTCTTCTATGGGGTTTTCCTATGTTGGAAGGTTTTCCATGATCTCATTGAAGATTGTTTTAATCTAATCTTCTCTCACTCCAGGGCACAATGAGTGTGAATGTTGAATTAAGGAAGATGGATGATTTGTCTTTGTTTTTTTTGTTGAGTTTTGAAAATTGTGTGCCTTGTGATCAAATTAAGTGATTTCCCTTTGTTGAATGAATGTTGTGAGTTGTGTGCCTCATGACGAAATCGAGGGCTTTCTTCTTTGTCTGTGTTTTCATAGTTTGATGAGTTTCTAAAAGAAACTATATTGAATGAATGCAACTTTCCTTTTGTGTTTTTTTAATTTTTGAATATGATCTAATTACTAATTTTTTGAAAATGAAATCTTTAATGAATGCAAATCTAGAATGACTTTTTCCTTAATCCAAATTTCTATTGTTTTGGTCTTTTTGTATTTCAATTTTGAATGTAAATTACTCTAATAAAAGCAAAATGTATATATTCTTCCACAACAGGAAATGAAATCTATATCTAGTAAACAAATAAATATAAATGTAACCAAGAGTAAATAACAATTTTACTTTCCCCAAGGGCAAGAGAGTTTGCTAATTACTAATCTAAACTACCTTTTCAAAGCAAATAAAAACTTGTAAATGAATGATTGTCACCGATGCTATGCTTGTGTCCTCACAGATCCAATATCATCTATCTCCTCCTACGTAGAAATAGGGTCCTCCACTGGATGACATGAAAGAAGATAGGGATATGAGGGGAATTGGGATTGATTGAAGCTTTGAAGCTTGGGATAGCAAAATGGAAAAGGCTCTTGAAGACATGTACGAGCATAAAAATGCTATGGGGGTTTCAAAGAAAATAAGATAATTAGCCTAACTTAGAACAAGAGAGGAGGGGGTATTTTTAGCTTGGAAAGCAACAGCAAAGCTAGGGCTAATTGGGAGCTAACTATAGAGCTAATAGGAAGATCATAGAGGTTGATGGGGAGAAGACAAGAGATTGATTGAGAGATCACTGAGGATTGATTAGGAGTGAACAACAAATTGATTGCGAGAAAAGTAATAATTAGGGGGAATGGTGGTTTAGTTGGACAAGGGAGAACTCTCAATCAGAAATAAAAAATGGAAGTAAACTGGGTGGAATTGAAAGAAATCATACATGCTAAAAGATAATAGGGCTGTCCCATTTCAGAACAGGGCCCCTCCTTTTGCTAGGATAGGTCGCTTGAGCGACCCTAAGGTCTCTCAAGTGGCCCTTTAATTGAGGATATGCAAAAGGTTCTCTAACAAGTGCAAGGTCCTAGAACTTAGTTTGGAGATTGGAAAAGATGGTCAAGGGGCTAAATAGGCTAGAAGATGCAACATCAAGTGTGAAAATGCTGAGAGAAGTGTAATTCATGCCTTTGAGGGTCATGAGCTAGATTGCCAAATCATCATCATATTGCCATGTTGGCCCATGCATTTTTTTAATGCTCACAACTGTCACTTGGGTCTTGTGGGACAATTTTAACATGATTGAGATGGCTTATGACAAATGTGTGGCTTTGCCTATGCATTGAAAATTTGGCAAAATAGAGGCTTGGTACTATATGTGCAATAAATTAGGGTTTTTTGATCCCAATCTTGGCCACTACCATGATCATATAATATGGTACACGAGTAATATTAGAGCAAGTCCTGGTAGGATCCTTAAGCATCTTGATAGAGCCATATTGTCAGCATAATGCTTCTTTTATTTTTCTAGTTGTTATTCCTTTCTTGTCAAGCCTTGGTCATATGTTGTTCTTTCAGACCACTATTCAGTACGATTTTGCATTGAGTTGCAACTTGCCAAACCCAAGGCCATGAAGACTAAACATTTTTATTACCGCATTGTTGCTCTCCCACAAGGCCATGTCAACTCGTATTCAACATGCCTAGAATTTGGAGCCTTCTACAATGCAAGAGACAGGTTGGATAGCTAGGTGGAATGATATTATCAAACACACTTCCTACTTTCACCACATTTATTGTCATAATCTAATCCCCAAATTGTCCCTTATTCGATAAACATTGGGTCAGTGTATTCATGGCATTAAGAAGTAAATAATAATACAGGTGTTTTCATCCCGATCGGGATTAAGAGGTGATCCTTATTGACTAGTCACCGAGCAAGCGATAATAATCGCCGAAGGTATTAAGGGACGCAAGTTACAAGGCAACACTTAGAGTGTTGAAGGGACGCAATGATATGAAGAGATGCTACCGTTCCCAAAGAGCAACTGCTGAAGGAATATAAGAAGCTATTCGATAGAAGGAAGGGAGGGGCAGAAAAGCATCAAAAATATAAAAGGTATTAGACGTGGGAGATAAAGGTAGACTATAGTATTCAGAGATTTAGTCTCAGATCTGTAGGGACACATATATTATATATAAAGAAAGAGCAGCAGACAAAGAACTTAGAATCAGAGTAAGTAACATATACTAATAATAATTTGTAAGTTTGATAATATAGTAGCAATCAAGAATTAATATCCCTTGCAATTTGCATTACTTATGTATGATGAATAATGTATAGAATATGAGATGATAATACAACTTAACTGAAAATGCTTGTATTTATTATGCATCAATGTATTTTAGATATAAATTGTATTGAATCTCATCATGGAGGAAAGGAAGGAGATGTAGTTAAGAGGGTATACGGTTTCCATTTAAGTACGCCACCTTGGATGGATGTCAAAGCCCTGCCATCAAGGCTAAGAGGGTCAAAGTTGTTGATAACTAAGAGGGGGGGGTGAATCAGTTATCCTAATTATTTCTTCTTTTGAACTTTCTTATTAATCAATGCAGCATTGAATCAAACAAACAAACAATACCATGAAATGAAAAACACATGACACAATTTTTTTGATGTGGAAACCCTGTTAAGGGAGAAAACCACGGGGTGATTAACCCAAAGATTATTCTCTGTTAGAAGAATAAGGAATTACAAAATGGCACTTGCCAATTAGGGCTCACTGCCCGAGCACACTGCTCACAAAGAGGCCCACTGCCTACAAGGAGACACACTGTCTACAAAGTGATAAGAATCACAGTCTTGAACTGATTAGAAGCATCTATATATGCTGGAGTTCAGTTCCGGTTAGGCTCAGTACACTGATCTGCTGCACTTCATCTTTCCTCTGTTCTTTATTCTGCTATCCTTTCACATACCAGATCTTTCTTACTACTTCTGCTCTGTTCTGCACTTATTCGCATATACCATCACACAATTACACACTTCACAACTAAATCCATCCTCTATATATATATCCGCACAAGTAATTTCATCACCTTTCTAGTCGGCATCCGGAACAGTCTAGTTTCTTACAAACTCTGTTCTGTCGGCTGAATCCTTGCTCACCAAGCAATGCGGATCAAGCATATACTTGTAGATATCATTAATCATGTTGGCCAAACATGATTCATGCCTTCACAACCTTTACCATCAACAGTAACACATCCGGAAAATAGTCTGATACTTTGTCAGTCAGTTCTTCCTCTGTTCTCACTGTCTCTCAGGAATCCGGTACTCAACTATTCATATCTTTTTCTTTGTTCATCACCGGAGGCTAAATCCTTGGAATATACTACTCAAGGTAGTCCTCTTGACTTCCCCAAATCCACACTGCACCAAGACACTTCCTCTGAGAGATCCAGACCAATCTGTCGGACCTTGCCACATGCTCTGTTCTTGTTCACCGGACCACAACAATCTTCATTCTGACTTCCGGTAGAGACACACCATGACTTGCGGATATGTGGGATGACTTTTGTTGCCATCAATGACAACAACCATGAATCCATATAGTGTCTCTTGCCAACAAAAGTCTCGCTCTTGGGCTTAGATTGGATAAATTGAGAACCCCGCTACGATCCCCATACTATTCCTACCATGATGAGTCATTAATTATAAGAGATAAGGCATGGATAGGGAACAAGACAAGTGCTCTACTAAGTATGCCACTTTGGTGGATGTCAAAGTCTTGCCACCAAAGCCAAGAGGGCCAAAGTTCTACTCTTCGGCTTAGTATGAGTAGCTGAGTCAAACCTATCACGTCCTTATCCCTATGTGTTTATAGTAATAGAAATATTAAAGTTGAATTCTAAATTTACTATATACTTGGTTAACCCTAACAATGATATTGGTTTATATGTATATATGCATGCACTTGTGTTTTCTATGTGATGAGTGCAGGGTTTATATTCAAGAACATAAGGAAGAAATAACCATCTGTAAGTCATCTTCCTAACCCTAATTTATCATAATTGTGATTGTAGGGTTTAATCTAGGGCAAATATAGAAGGGGACATTACAATTGGTATCAGAGCATAATCCTACCATCCCATGAAAGACTTGTTGATGCAAAATAGTCAAAGGGCTCAAAGAGCTTTGGAAAGAGAAAAGAGGAAACTAGCTTCAATTAATAACTCTATACCTAACTACACCATGGGGGAATAAGGGAACAATGACTTGAGGACATTCACCCAAGCTCTAATGGAGCAAAATGAAAGAAACACTCAACTTTTCCTCAAAGCAATCCAAAACCTAAATAACAATAGTAATACAAATGATGAAAGAGCTATTCATTCAAATCATTCTAAAAATAATAACTCCATAAAAGACTCAACCACTTGACTCACTAGACCCTCTTTCCTACCACAAGAAAGAGAGGTGGAGGATGAGGGAGAAACCAATCAAATTATGAATAGCATAGAAGAACTAGTAGAAGCTTATTCAAAACTCAGTTCTGTTGTTAAGAAAGATGTCTCTTTTAGAGACTATTGTGAGGCCAAAAGACGTGACAAACCAAACCAAAAAAGAGTAAAACCTGACAAAGACCTAAAGGGAAGAATTAGTAAGACGACTGTCCCAAAATTTGATGGATTCGACAAGGTAACAACACGTGCTTGGGTCCAAACATTGGACACATACTTTACACTAATCCCTATGACAGAAAATAATGCAATAACATTTGCCGTCTTCCACTTAGAAGGGGCAACACATGATTGGTGGCATCACGGTCTCATTACCAAAAATCACCAAAACATAACGTCCTACGATGAGTTCACACAAGAACTCATCCAAAGATTTGATCAAAAGCATCCCGAATGGTATTTTTGAGAACTGACACTCCTAATACAGCAAGGAACTATAAAAGAACATGTAACCGAGTTTCAAAAACTTACAGTAATCGTACCTGAGGTATCTCAACGAAGACTAACATACCTTTTTTTCCAGGGATTAAAAGATCATATCAAAGGGTTGGTAAGTGCCCTTAATCCTCCCACACTTAAAGATGCAATTCAACAGGCACTAAGTATGGATAACCACCCTACAAAGGACAAACCCAAGAACATTAACTATCATTTGAAATACCCTTATAATGATGCAAGGCCTAAAAAGGGATTCCAAAAGGAAAAACCATGCTATCATTGCCAAGAACCATGGGAGCGTGGACACCTATGCAAAGGAATGGACCTCAAAAACTAGTGAGATGATTTAAAAAGAAATGGGTTATGCTTCAAATGTAAAGAACCATGGAAATGAGGACACATATGTGATAAAGGAAGCCGAATGCATAACATAGAGGTAACATCTGATGAAGAGACAAAAGGAAATCCTAGAAAAAAGGCAAGATTAGAGGAAGAAGAACACAGATCCCTAGCCGCTATCTCCCAAGATAATAAACACAGGCCCTTCAAAATCAGAGGCACCCTCAAGGGACAAAAAGTAATTGCCCTCTTAGACAGTGGGGCTTCTCATAACTTTATTAACAAGAGTCTAGTGTTAAAAAGAAAGTTAGAAACCAAAGAATTCAAGGGATTCAAAGTAGCCCTAGCAAATGGATCCATGGACCAATGCACCAAAGTAATTCCCCAATTGGAAATCACTTTAGGAAAGCACACCATAAAAGGGGATTTTTATGTTGTAACCCTAGAAAATGATGTAATATTAGGGACCCCTTGATACACTCTTTAGGGCGTTTTACCATGGACCTTCCAAATTTAGAATTATGTTTCCAACACAGTGGGCAAGAAATCACATTAAAGGGATTACCTAATGGATCCCCAAAAATGGTTTCATGTAAGAAAATGGAAAGAATATTTAGGCATAGCCAAGCTGAATGGGCTGCATAATGTATGATCCTAGATAGATCTTCTCCTCAAGGTCAAACAAGCCACATAGACATCCAACCCATTCTAAGAAAAAATAAGAGAGTTTTTGTAGACATCCCACCAGGCCTTTCCCCAAAGAGAGGATTTGAACATACTATAGAATTGAAGACTGGTGCCAAACCAATTATCACCACTCCCTACAGGCATCCCCACAAATTTAAGGAAGAAATTGAAAAAACTATTAAGGAATTGTTGGAAATGGGGTATATTCAACCTAGTAGTAGCCCCTTCGCATCCTCTGTCGTATTGGTCAAAAAGAAAGATGGAACTATGAGGATGTGTATAGATTATAGAGCTCTAAACAAAAAAAAATGATAAAGAATCGTTACCCCATACCTAGGATAGATGAATTAATAGATGAGCTCCATGGGGCCCGATACTTCTTAAAGATTGACTTAAGATCAGGATATCACCAAATCCAAATGAGGGAGGAAGATATACCCAAAACAACTTTAGGTGTCATTATGGGCATTTCAAGTTTCTAGTCTTACCCTTTGGCCTTACGAATGCCCCCGCCACCTTCCAATCATGCATGAATCATGTCTTCCGTAAGCAATTAAGGAAATTCCTACTTATATTCTTTGATGACATACTTATCTATAGCAAGATATGGGAAGAGAACCTTCGACATATTGAAGAAATTGTAAATGTCTTGGAATCTGAATCCTTGTTTGCCAAGGCCTCAAAATGTGAGTTTAGCCTAGAAGAGATCCTTTATCTAGGTCATAAAATTAGTACAGAAGGAGTAAGCATGGACGAGGAATGAATTAAAGCTATTAAAGATTGGCCAAAACCCAAAACCTTGACTCAACTTAGGGGATTCGTGGGTCTATGCAGCTACTACAGATGCTTTGTCAAAGGATTTTCCAAAATTGCCGCTCCCCTAACAGACTTAACCAAAAAGGGAGCTTTTGCATGGAATGAAGCCTCACAACAATCCTTTGAGAAGTTAAAAGAAGTAATGAGTTCATGTCCCGTCTTAACTATTCCAGATTTCACCTTACCCTTTGAATTACAATGCGATGCTTTGAGAGAAGGAATCAGGACAGTGCTTATGCAAAACAAACATCCCATAGCCTTTGAAAGCTGTAAGCTTACAGACATGGAAAAACATTACTCTATCTATGATAAAGAAATGCTGGCTATTATACATGCTTTAAACAAATTCAGACAGTATTTGGTATGTGGAAAATTCAATGTCAAAACCGATTATAATAGCGTAAGATTCTTCATGAATCAAAAAGACCTCAATGATCGCCAGCAGAAGTGGGTGAGCAAAATCCAAGCCTACAATTTTGATATCAAGTATGTCAAAGGAACCAATAATGTTGTAGCAGATGCATTATCTCGGCTACTCCACTTAAACACCATAACTAGCATTGCAGGGGATTGGAAAAATGATATTATTGCATAGTATGCTAAAGACCCCCAAGCCAGCGAGATTCTTGATGGGAATGTATCACATAATGAGTATAAGATAGTTGAAGAGCTCATTCTATATAAAGATAGAATCTACCTTGTACCCAATTCCAAAATAAAAGAAAAAATTATAAAGGAGTATCATGACAACCCCTTAGCAGGACATCCCAGATATTACAAAACTTATAAACAAATACGGGAAAGATATTCCTGGAAAGGGCTCAAGAAGGATGTTTTGAAATATGTCCAAGAGTGCATGACTTGCCAGAAAAATAAAACTGAATAGAATCATCTAGCCAGTCTATTACAACCAATACCAGTCCCGACTCAAAAGTGGGAAAGTATTTCGATGAATTTTATCATCGGGTTACCCAAGGTACAGGGAAAAGATTGCATATATGTGATAATGGATCGATTAATGAAATATGCACATTTCTTTGCAATATCAACTGATTTTAGAGCACTGCAAATAATAGAAGTATTCTTTAAAGAGGTCTTTAGATTGCATGGTTTACCCAAGAACATAATCAGTGATCAAGACAACCGCTTCCTTAGTCAATTTTGGCAAGAATTGTATCGATTAGCAGAGACTAATCTTACTCCCAACATGAGTTACCGTCCCCAGATAGATGGACAAACTGAGATAGTCAATAAATGGTTAGAGGGGTACTTAAGAAATTATTTCACAGGCCAGCAAAGCGTATGGCTTAGATGGTTGCATTTAGGGGAGTATTGCTACAATACCACCCACCATATGTCAATCGGTATGAGTCCATTCAAGGCTCTATATGGGTACAATGCCATTTCTTTTGGAAGCTTGATCATCCAAGATAGCAAGGTACCCGAAACCCAGGACTTCATACAATAAAGCACTGATATTATATGTACTCTTAAAGACAATCTGCACCATGCTCAAAACGAACAAAAGATCTATCCTGATTGAAATCGTGTAGAAAGGACATTTGAAGTTGGAGATCTAGTTTTCCTAAGACTCCAACCATACAAGCAATCTTCAATCAAAACTAGTGGAACAGAAAAGCTAAAACCCAGGTTTTATGGACCATATAAGGTCCTATGAAGAACAAGTGAAGTAGCATATGAATTGGAGCTACCCAAGAGTAGTAGAATCCACAATATCTTCCATGTATCCAAACTTAAAAAGGTCCTTGGGTAACAAATCATTCCATGTGCAAAATTACCCACGATTGATGAAGAGGGCAAACTAATATTGGAACTGAAGCAATCCTAAATGTGCGAGAAAAAGATTAAGAAACAAAACCATTTCTGAGGTCCTGATCAAATTGAAAGGTTTGCCAGAGGCAGATGCTACGTGGGAAGGGGAAGAGATCTTTGAGCATCCCAGTCTAAGTTGCTTGAGGACAAACAAATTCAGGAAGGGCGGACTATCATAATCTAATTGTTAGGAATTGTATGCAGAAGATATCAATTAGATGCAAATAAAGATTAAATAGAGGAATGAAAAATACACAGAAATAATAACAAGGAGAGACAATTTTTAACGTGGTTCACCCAAACTCAGGCTACATCAACCAACAGAGAGTCCAATATTATTATCCAGCAATCAAACTGATTACAACCAGCAATCCTTGCAACTCAATACCGCTGCAAATGCTACAATACAATATCAACGGAAACCCTACCCTTAGCCATTTTTATCAAGACTTATGTCGGTTAAACAAAATAGGGGTTTTTTGTATGTCGACCAATAGAAAAAAATAACTCCCGATGCCTTCATAAAATAATAAAAGTCATTTGAGGTTTCGGGGGCGCTGCCCCTCGACCCTGCCTTGTATCACGATAGGGAGCGCGCTAGGGGCGCTGCCCCCAAACCCCCGTTAAATAATTTGGGGGGAAACCGTGCCGATAAAAGTGGGGAAAATTTAACCTTTGAGTCTGATTAGGCTCCATATAACAACACCAATCCCCAAATTGTCCCTTGTTCTATAAACATTGGGTCAGTGTATTCGTGGCATTAAGAAGTAAATAATAATACAATTGTTTTCATCCTAATCAAGATTAAGAGGTGATCCTTATTGACTAGTCACCAAGCAAGCGATAATAATCATTGAAGGTATTAAGGGATGCAAGTTACAAAGCAATGCTTAGAGTGTTGAAGGGATGCAATGATATGAAGAGATGCTACTGTTCTCAAAGAGCAACCGCTGAAGGAATATAAGAAGCCATTCGATAGAAGGAAGGGAGGGGAAGAAAAACATCAGAAATATAAAAGGTATTAGATGTGGGAGATAAAGGCAGACTGTAGTATACAAAGAAAGAGCAGCAGACAAAGAACTTAGAATCAGAGTAAGTAACATATATTAATAATAATTTGTAAGTCTGATAATATAGTAGCAATAAAAAATTAATATCGCTTGCAATTTGCATTACTTATGTATGATGAATAATGTATAGAATATGAGATGATAATACAACTTAACTGAAAATGCTTGTATTTATTATGCATCAATGTATTTTAGATATAAATTGTATTGAACCTCATCATGGAGGAAATGAAGGAGATGTAGGTAAGAGGGTATACGGTTTCCATCTAAGTACGCCACCTTGGATGGATGTCAAAGGCCTACCATCAAGGCCAAGAGGGTCAAAGTCCCGCTCTTGGGCTTAGATTGGATAAACTGAACCCCGCTACAATCCCCATACCATTCCTACCATGATGAGTTGTTAATTATAAGAGATAAGGCATGGATAGGGAACAAGACAAGTGCTCTACTAAGTACACCACTTTGGTGGATGTCAAAGTCCTGCCACCAAAGCCAAGAGGGCTAAAGTTCTGCTCTTGGGCTTAGTATGAGTAGCTGAGTCAAACCTATCATGTCCTTATCCCTATGTGTTGATAGTAATAGAAATATTGAAGTTGAATTCTTAATTTACTATATGCTTGGTTAACCCTAACAATGATATTAGTTTATATGTATATATGCACGCACTTGTGTTTTCTATGTGATGAGTGCAGGGTTTATATTCAAGAACATAAGGAAGAAATAACCACCCGTAATTCATCTTCCTAACCCTAATTTATCATAATTGTGATTATAGGGTTTAATCTAGGGCAAATCTAGAAGGGGACATTACATTTATGGGTGCTAATTCACCTGTTTCTATTGTTGCTCATACGAGGCCACCACCTTGGAGCTTTGCCAAGCCACCATCACTTTGGAAGCACAACCTTTTGATTTAGAGGCTCAACTATGCATTGCCAAGCTCTACCACTAGAAGCAAGTTGTAGCTTCTTGTTCTGCTTATGGTGCCCAAATCAAAGCTCGACTTCATTAGCTTAAAATAAGAGACAAGGTATTTAAGGAATTCTTCTAGGCTTTGTGTACCTGTCATACATCTCAAGCTATCAAGAAAATCAAGGAGGGTTGTCATATTTTAACAGAGCTTCTTAACATTCTCCAAGATTTTGTTCATCATTATGAGCATTTTTTTACTACTTAATAATACACTTTTGATCAAAGTTCTACTCTGCAACAATGCTTAAATATGGTTCCTTGTCAAGCTTCTACATCTCAACACATTCTTTCTGATCAACTTCTCCCAAAGGAAAATCTATGAGGCTATTTTTCCATGTCGAATAACAAAGCCCCTAGCTTGGATGGATTCCCATGTGAGTTCTACAAAACTTTTTGAGATTTTGTGGGTGAAGATTTGCATAAAGTTTATCTAGAAGCTTTTCATGGAAATTCTTTAGGGAACTTAATCAAGAAATGAAATATTAAGTTCATACCTAAAGCTAGTGACCTAGAGGATATCTACAATTTGCAGCCCATCACCTTATTAAATGTCTCTTACAAGATCATTTCCAAATCCTATAATCACAAGTTAAGGCCTTTTCTTCCCTAGGTGGTTCAACCTGAGCAAATCGACTTTATCAAGTCATGATACATTCTTGATTGCCATTTGGGAAGGGATGGAATGGGCTTGATTCTCCCAACAACCTATGATCTTTCTCAAAATTGACTTTGCCAAAGCTTATGACTGTATTGAATGGCCTTTCATTCTTGCCATGCTTCAAGAGTTAGGATTTGGGCCTTGTTTTGTTCATTCTATTAAGATGATTTTCTCTAAGGCCTTTGCTTGCATCACCTTTAATGGTCAAGAATCCAATCCTTTTGGGCTCTTATGGTCTATCCTCCAGGAATGCCCTTTAGCCCCTATACTTTATGTGCTTGCTATTGAAGGTTTTGGCTACCTTTTGGCTCATGCGGACTCCCAAAAGCTTCTGAAGGGCATTATCTTGATCAATTCACCTAACTAGTTGGTCAATGGTCATTTTGTGGATAACTCATTTCTTACTTTAATTGAAGAAGAGGATAATGTCAAAAGGATCTTCTTTGCCTACACATATTTTGCAAAGCCTCTAATTTGAGTATTCAATGGTAGAAGACTCAATGCTACAAGTAGTCTTTTTTTCCTAAGCCTGGCTGGTTAGACTCTTTTGGCTGGAAATGGATTGCTCACATAGAGGTTTTTAATTTCTCAACATTCTCTTTGCTTTTCGAGCCTCTCTTTCCACCTTGTGGCAAGCTATTATTTCCAAAATTAAGAAAAAAATAGGTTATCATATTACTAAGCCACTCTCTTTAGCTAGAAAATTCTAGTCGTGCTCTAAAATTTTGGCAACTACTCATGTTTATTATTCCTCTTGCTAGGTCCCTTCTAAGGCTTCCTATTTGAAAATTACGAAGTTGCTCAAGGACTTTCTTTGGGCCTCTTCTAACGGGAACAAATGATTTCATTAAATGCCTTGGGAATTTTTTTGCCTCCCTCGTGATGTTGGAGGTTTATGTTTACTCTCAATTTTTTGTCAAGGCATTGCTATTTGTGTTAAGTGGATCACAAGGGCCTTGGAAGGGGAGGATGCTTAGAAAATTCTTACTTGACATTGTATTTCATCGGGAGTGCCTTCTAGGCACCCAACTTGGAAAGGACTTGGGCTTCATACTCTTCTCACAATGTAAGAGCCTCGTTCAGATACAAGGCATGTTGGTTATTAAGAGTATCAAGAAGGCTTGGGAGTCCATCAAGCCCTAACTTTATTGGGATGACAATAATTTATGCAACGGCCTCTCCACTAATCAATTATCTATTTGGCGGTCTCTAGTTCTTTCCAGTCAAGAATGCCCTCTAGCCAAAGCCCCTTGGGCTTGTGCTTAGAAGTTTTATAATAGAGGCCCAGTCAAAACTTTGCCAAATCTTTTCAACAAAGCTACCAAGAATTTCTTGTCTTAGCCTAAGGCTAAGTTGGAATTCCAATTATCCAATAAGGATCATGAGACCTATTAGACAATTATTGATGTCAATCCTCCCCATATGGTTCATAAGATTGGGGCTAATAGTAACCTAATACACCATTTTGCAACTATAGACCACACAAGGGATCATACTTGTGGCTTACGCCTCACCTCTTAATGGTGGACATGTTGAATCACCATTGGCATCTCGAGTTCTCTCTAGGCACTTGACACCATAGGTTTTAGACTATTTGGGTGGCTATTCTTGAGCCCAATTTGGTTCATTTTGCATAGTGCATTATTTATCAAGGTCTTCCACTTAGCTCATATCTGTCTCATTTAGGAGTTGTTAAGCCCCATTGTCCTTTTTGTGGAGAAATTGAGGTGCTCAAGCACTTTTTTTGGTTTTACATTTAAGAGATCAAGAGGCCTGAGAGTGGATTCATGATTTCTTTGAGTCTTTTTGACCTAACCCCTTTTCATGGCATATGGTTTTGCTAGGAGATTGGCCCTACCGCCCATTTAAATGTACCTTGATTTGGCATGCTTTCAGGGTGGAGATTCTTTTTAGCATAGGGAAATATATAAAATTTGCTCTCTTTATAGGTTGTTCTACTGATATTCACTTTTAGTTGTATACTAAAGCTATGATTTGCTCTAATGTACTTATGTAGATTCAGGTGTAAGTGAACAAAGTTGCACTTGAAGTTTCCCATTTGTAGGTGCTTCTAAATCATTGAGGTAATGCCCCTTGCACAATTGCTAGAGTTCTGTCTCCTACGGCCTCCCACTAGGGTCACTCCCAACCATGTGGATGTAGACGTGGATGTAGCTAGCCTACCAGAAGGATAGGGGATCCTAGTCACAAGGCTCTCAGCCTAAAAGATCTAGGGATCATGCTGCCCGTGGTTGGTCTCAGTCCTCTCGATTGCCTTCCGCCTCCACTCATGGGCACGGTGCTCCCAATTGGCTGGATTCTGGCAAGTTTTCTCGCTTGGATTTGGCTATCTGCATTATTCGTGCTCAACAACCTAGAGATGAAGAGGAAGAAGGTGCTCTCACTAGATGGGAATCGATTGATGAGGGCTCTATCCTCGCTGATGTATGGGGTAAACCAAATGATCATGACCCCCTCCAGATGGTGTTGTTCTCACCGCTTAGCAACTTTATTGTTTATTGATGTTTGGGCTTGACCTTGTTTAAACTTTTCAATCTTTTTTCTTAAAACTTGAGTCCCCCATAGCCTTTAAAGGTATGCCATCTATCACCCACCTTATTTTTGTGAATAGTGTCTTATTCTCCGTTTAATTTTTTTAAAAATAATAAAATCATCAAAAAGAAAAATAGCAAAATAGCAAAGCACTCAAAATCATAGACTTAAGTACTTAAAAGCTTCCACATAAAATAACATAAAACAAATTATAAAACAAGAAGGTACGCACTTTATAGATTTCAGGGCCGCTAGATAAGCGTGGCAAAAAGTTTGAAATACAATTAACAAGCTAAAAGGATTAACAAAAGATTAATTTTTCACAGTCGATTTTAGTGGAAGTTTTTAAAGAAAATTATCCTAACATTTTAGATCACACTTGATCACACTTTGAAATCCATAGTGAAGATAAACTTTGGCAAATATGTTGACGATTATCGAAAAATGGAGTGGAGCACAGCAAGAAATGGATTTCGTCCGCTTGATCGCATCTGCCCCCATTACAGAGGGAGTTTTTCTACCTCAGCCGCATTTACAAGGTTGAATGAGAGGGTGAGGGTGAGGACGAGCGTGAGGTCCTACGTCAATGTGCAGTGGGCGATGTGCGAAGCTCATTCGGTAACCCGATTCAATTGCAACCCACAAACCTTACACCAATTTCCCATTTCAAAGAAGCGGGAACTCGTACTTGGGTATAAACAGGCACGTCATTCTTTCCCTTCCCACGACGATTACGACGACGGTGATGATGAGGATGAGGATGAAGATGAAGAATGGCCCGTCGATGAAGATATTGACGAGCGGTGGAGGGTGAGTGCCTCCGATTATTTTAAGGAGCCCCGTATTCGGAATGTGGTTGCGGAAGATGGCACTGTAATTGATTGGGAAGGGGAGTCCATCAAGGGAATGATTCAGGAGATTTCCTGCATAGAGTGGGAAAAGACTGTTTTCCACCCAAGTCCCTTGATTGTGCTACTGTTTGAGAGATACTCCAGGTATGCATACTTGTTTGCTTACTTAAAATCAGTTCATGTTTTAACCTTGCTTGGAGGTTTTTAAACTATTTTTCCTTTTAATTGTGCTACTATGTTAGGTCCAACATTAGTTATGATACACAACAGTAGACCTGAAATACTCGCATATAATGTTGTTATACCCTTTTCAGCAAGTATCACATACAAGCAGGGCCATTGGGGATGGGGATTCAGAAACATTATATTTGGTATTTGAAATGTTTCATATGAATCGTGTTTGATACATGCTATGTTTCGAAGAGATGCCTCCATTTCCCTGGGTCCTCGTACCCATGCTGCTGTTTTTTAATTTAAATATCATATTGAGGATTTCGGAGGTACTTAACGGTGTTCCATTTGATTGCTAGTTGGTTTATGCCTTATATTGTGTCCAACATTGGGATTGTGGGCCATGATAATGGCAATGTTGATAGGAGAGTGAAGCCAACCTTGAGAGTTTTGACTGAAGTTGAAGTCGTTTGTCATGGTTCACATTGCTCAATCAGACTAGCCAATCACTCTGACACTTTTTACACCAAGAAATGCAAATTGCGATTGCTAGGGCGTGTTAGGTCTTGACATTTTATATACCAAATCGTGTGTTAGGTCTTGGCAGTTCATATACCAAATCAATTAATCTCTCTCGCCAGTGATACCAAGTGCCACTCCAGGTGGGACGCCCCAAATATGTGGATGAAAACAATTAAATAAATACTTAGAACATTAGAATATTGCAAGGTGTATGACACTTATCCCAACATTTTATATAGCAATAATAAACATGAGATTAATTGGATGCAACATTTGAAAGAGGATGTATCACATCCTAATTAACAATCAAAGTTAAAGCCTACAATTTCTAAAAAGGCATCTGAAATAGGGTGTATTGCATATGATAAGCATTATTGTAAGGATTTTTTCTGTTGTGACCTATGGTCTCCCTGGTTCTATCTTTGTCTTCGAGAGCTGAAGGAACACCACCATGTCCTAGGCTAGCCTTGTCTTCCTCACTCTAGTTGAACTCACTCTAATTGGACTCATGTGGTCTATCTTGTGATTGAAAAAACTTGAGTGATATGTTCTTGATTTTGGCCAATCTGTAAGTATATGGCATGAGTTTGATTGTTGAACACGGAGTCTGTCTCTCAGTCTAGTTTTATTAGTTTAACATTGAAGCTCAACCATTTCAACTTCCACAACAATTCTTTAACCTTTGCAGCTTTGTAACATCATGTTTAGATATCTGTATCCATAGAAAGCACATAAGAGAGCAAGATAGACAGAAAGTAGGCATAGCTAGAAGATAGATAACCATATATATCTCTCTTTCCCTCCTGTGATATTGTTCTGTTTTGATTATTATGGATGATTTATAAAATGATGGACTAAAGTAATTGATATTTGTTTTTAAAGTAGTATTGTTAAGAGTTAACTTGGTCAGCTACATTATCAGTTCTAACATCTAGAAAAATATAAGATCGATTCTAAATTTCTAACATCATTTTTGTTTCTACATACAATACATTTGATTTTTTTTTTTGATTCGTAATCGTGGAGGTCACAAGGGGGACCTCCTCCCCATCAACATATCCAACATAGAAACCACATAAACCACTTAGAAGCCACATAAACCACATATGTTACTTGGGGGATTTGAACTTGGACCTCCATCGTGAGAACCATATTGCCTTTGCCATTCAAGTACAACCCCGTTCACCATTTGATTTTTAGAAAATCGAAAGAAAAGATAAAATCAGATTGATGATTAAAAGGATCAGATTTGATTTTAGAAAAGGAGAAAGAGCTAAAATAAAATCAAATTTGAGTTTCAAATTAAAAAAAGATTTGGTTTTTAAAAAATGAAAGAAAAGATAAGATCAAATTTTATTTGAAAAAGGGTCATAGTTGACTCTAGAAGAGTTAAGATAATCTCAACTATGATATGATTTACTGATCTGTAAATGGATCAAAAAATGAGCTAGTCACCCTATGGATCCCTGATGAAGTGGAGCACAGCTTGAAGAATACTTTTGATGAAGGGGCAGCTGTTCATCCCCCTACCAAGTAGTCCAGTAAGACAATCTGGGACAACTACTGCCCTTCGAAAATGAGTTCTTTTGCATAGTTAGCCTGCCAAAACAAAATTCTCAGCAATGATAGAATTAGGAAATTTGGACTGCAGGGACCATCAATCTGTAGTCTGTATAAGAATGAAAAAGAAACTGGGAGCCACCTACTGTCATGCTGTCCATATGCAACTAAGGTTTGGGTTTGCTTTTTGAAGAAATTGAGGATGCAGTAGGTCTTTCTTGTATCGATTAGGCAACCCTTGGTTCATAGCCTAAGGGAACTAAAAACTTGCACCCTTGTAATATCCCTTGCTAGTTCTGACCTCAAAATGCTGATTAGAGGCTCAAGGAATATTATCAAACACTTTGTACACAACCTCTTAATTGGCTGCCTCTATATTTTTTGTCTGTTTTGTATGCTGCTGATGGGTTTAGTTTGTTTGAATTGTTTTCATAATAAATGTTGCTTACACATTGCCAACAAGGTGATAACACAACACTAACAATGCTATTGATTTGAAGGAGTGCAAACACAACTATCTATTGAAAACCCAAATGACAAATAGCAATAACAATGCTTTCATAACATACCCATGTTCTGATTTTTTACAAGCTGCAGACTGAAATATCAGAAAATAGAGTGCTGGCATAAGAATGGGACGCCTAGCATAAAGACCAACATGTGGCACTGCTGTAGGTGATTCAAGTCTGATATTAGGTGCCAATTAAGCGAATAGATGCAGCTGCTTATCTTAAATACCTTCTCTTGAAAATCTGGGTTGAAACCCTTGAAGATATTTCATCAACCTGCTCAATAATGCTTGAAATCTGATATAAATGGCTGCCAAGAATGAAGCTACAGGTCTGCAATTAATTATTCTTCATTAATCTTCAAACCCTTGATGATATCTTTCACCTTTAAGCACAAATAGAACTCCAGAATGAAGCTCTCCTCAAGTAATGATTCAGCTGATCTTCACCAGCCTCAAGATTGCACAAACAATGAAGAGTTTTCGTTCTCCAATGCTGATATGAAGACAATCTGCTGAAACCCTTGGTCTCATGCACAAACTTCAAGAAATTCTCCAAACCAAAGTCAAATGATCATCAATAATGAGTTTGATTTGCTTTTTGAAACCTTTTATAACTTCTCCAAATGAAGTGTATTTAATTTGCCTTTGAAGTCCACTTTAGGTTTTTAATAAAAACTTTATTATAAGTCTCATAAATGGGTGCTCCAATCCATGAAATATTAAATGTACTTTAAATGATTTTAATGATGGGTCATGGCCCCATTGAATATAAAGTGACTTCAAAAACTTTATAATATAACTTCACTTGAGCGCTTTAATCCATGACTTTATTATTTGACTTTAATATCATTAAATGACCCCCCTTATAATAATAATTAATTATTATTAAAGATTACCTTTAATAATAATTAAAAATCACTTATCTCCATAATTAGACATCATTTCTCAGTTCTGTCGGAACTTGGGGTTTCACCATGACCCCCTCTATGCATCCAACCATCTTACCAAAAATAGCAAGGGTCCATCTCTATCAACCTCTGTTGGCTAAAAATAGCAAGAGCCTCCAATACGGGATCAGAGACCTCTAAACAATCTTATCACCAGCTGAAATTGGGGAACAACACTGAAATCACCACAAGACCAGATACTCTGCTATAATAGAAACTCTGGAAAGATGACTTACTATAAATAGTAAGTGTGTAGAATTGAGTCCAATGAAGGCCAAACATGAACCCATATTGAGCTCTGATGGAGAAAACACACTGATCTCTGCCAAAAGGGACCCTCTAACCATCTGAGTTAGCCTACGAGGGCCAGTGATAGGCTAAACCATCATAAAACAGGATCACACTAAAAAAAGGGGACATTACAACCCTCCATGGAGAGCAACTCCAAACTGCACTATGTAGGGAATTTGGTTATAGAGAAATGAAATAATTTTCTAGGAGAAGGAAGCCTTGAGGGAAAAATGTTGGGCAAAGGTGGATGCAACACTTTTGACAAACATCTCAGCAAAATTCAATATCCATCCACAATCTCTCTTAGAACATGGGAAGGTGAATTTGGTTATAGAGAAATGACATAATTTTTCAGAACGAAGCCTCTTGGGAAAAATGTTGGGCAAAGATGGAGGCAACATTTTCAACAAACATCTCAGCAAAACTCAAGATCCATCCACAATCTCCCTTAGAATATGGGAAGGTGCACTCTTTAGGGAATTTGGTTATAGAGAAATGACATAATTTTCCAGGAGAAGGAAGCCTTGGGGGGAAATGTTGGGCAAAGTTGGAGGCAACACTTTCGACAAACATCTCAGCAAAACTCAAGATCCATCCACAATCTCTCTTAGAATATGGGAAGGTGATATTGGATAACTGGAAACACATCAACGACTCCCTCATTAATGGGGTAATCAATAAGAAAGCTAGAAGGGTGTTGGTGGTCTTTTCTGCTACAAGGGTTTGTTAAGATGAATTTTGCTTGGCCAGTTAGAGGGAACCCAAGGACAGCAGGGGCTGGATGTATCCTTCAGGATCATGATTGGGGGTTCAGACCAGGAAGAGCATTTTACCTAGCAAAGGTCACTAACAATGAAGTTGAAACAATGATATTGATGGAAGGGATGAATCTAGCTATAGAGAAATGGATTAAGAAAATGGTGGTAGAAGGCAACTTGATGATTATAATAAATGCAATGAAATATAAAACTCCCACATAGAAGATAGAAAACATCTTGTGTGAGGTAGGAATATTGAAGACAAAATTTGAAGACATTTCCCCAACATTGTTTGAGGGAATGCAAGGTGGACCTTCTAGCAAATGTGAGGATAGACGAGCCTGCAATCACAACTTCATTAGATGGATACCCAAATATGTGGGAGGGCTTGCCATCTCTCCTAGTTGTAGATATCTTGGCCACATGGTAGGGACATGATGCGTAGTAAGAGGCAGTGAGAAGAAGAAAGAAGGCAAAAGAGAATTGACAAAGAAGATAAAAAACAAAAGATGCTCAAAATTGAGAAAATAAAAGGAGAAAGGGTAAAAAAGAAGAAAGCAAAAAGAATTTAAAAAATGAAAAAATAGGAAAACCCTATTGATTTGTGGTGCACATCCCTCATTTAATAGGAAATATGGGAGAAATTTTAATGAAGAATGGGATGTAGAAGAATTAATAAGGGAGGTGTTCTTCCTTGTGTGCTAAAGCATGTAAGGAGGCTACACATATCATCTTTGATACTCTCTGTCTTTTCAGATTTATTAAAATGGAAGGAACAATCTGTTTGAACTTTGAACTAACACATTTATTAAAGTCAATCCTGTCTGCTAGATTTCTATCTGCATTGCATCATCCCAGCTGTCAAGAGGAGCGGTCTTTGCTGCTTTCGGTGGAAACAATGGAGAACATTCATCTAAGAGAATCTCCTGACCGAGATACAGTCTCAAATAGGAGGCTAAAAAGCACTTTTCTGAATGGAACAATGACACAATTTGGATGATCCACAGTGTGTTGGGAGACAGAAGGAAGTGCAAATACTGGAGCCAAATGCAGAAGGGCTTCGATTGAAGTAGACATTTAGATAAAATTGTCATCCATGGTGAAAAATCTATCAATATATAATTGGATCTTGCAACATGCCTTAGAGACATTTATGATCATCTCATGGAGTATAATGAATGAGAAAGAGGGAGGGGGAAGCATAGGCAGAGGAGGAGGTGGCTACTGGAATGGATGGAAGGGAGAGTCAGCTAATCTACAAGCAGCAAGAAGACCTCATACTATTGCATGGACATGGAAGGGTATGTAAAGGAATTGGGGTTGATTTTCAAGGAAGGACTCCTAGGAGTAGCAAGCAATGTGACCATACTGAAATTGTTGGAGGAAGGCTACACAATGTTTATGAGGAGGCCAATTGTGGAGCTAGATGGGAGATTTAGAAGCCCTCATAGAGAAGGACATAGGTCGGAGGAGGCACCACAACAGCCACCTAACACTCTGCCAATGGTGATAGATAGGTAGGTGAACTCTTCTACGTCTCCCTCTAGTCTGAAGGCCTTGGCATTTGACTGGATAGAATGAATGGGAACTATCCGGCCTGCTATGTTTTTGTCTGGTTTGTTCTGTCTCTGTCTAATGGCATTGTAGGGCATTGCAGTTGCAAGGATGGCAGGATTGTAGTCCATTTTTCTTGAAAACTCTGGATGGGGTTTTGCCTTTTGATAATTATGCGGTATGGTATATGAAATTGGGATGGGTAGTTGGTTTAGCATCTTATGCATGATAGACCAGGTAAAATGGATAGTGGAACCAATGTAGAGTGGTTCCAGATTTTGTTTTTTTAAGAATCTTATGGCAGCAGGTCTGGAGGGCAGTATCCTCCATTTTTATAATGACAATGAAGATGGAATAATTTCACAATATTTAAATGTAATGGGAAATGAATTGAATATGACAATAGTTCACTAAAATTTGCAGTTGTATTCTACAGTTCTAGTGCAGTATTTTATCTCTGAAATTTATCTTTTTTGATGTTTGATTCAAGTTTTTTATGGGCAGGGGACCCAGTACAACCTCTACAGCACGAATCAAAAACTAAAAAAGAAGTAAAAGAGTAATGGGTCACATCCTTTCAATATTGAGATGGTTAATTAGATCTCAAATAGATACATTTCAAGCTCCCTTTGCTTGAGATGCTTTGTCCTCAAAGAACAGAGGGAGATGGTTGTGAGTTCAGGAAAGATTGCTTCTCCCAAGATGCCTCAACTTTTGGTAAATCCTTCTACTTAATTAAATACTTGGCGACTTGTCTAGAATGTAAATTTCTTGTACAAGTTTTGAGAACGCAGTTTTTTTTTATAACTAGGAGAATCGGAAAGCCCCTAGGGTACTCCTGGGCCAGCAGCTTGCCCCATGCCAGCTGTTTTTGCTGGGGTTTGAACACACAACCATTTGAGAACACAGTTATATTTCAGATATTTACCAAATTGTATGTGAAATGAAACTCACTAATTAATGCAAAGACTCGATGTTGTTCTATACAACTAGAAACTGCTCAAATTTGCCTTGAAACTTGTGCCAAGTACCAATAATTTGAATTAGACAATTGCAAAAAAAAAATAAAAAATTCTGAGATTTCTCTGGATAGTCTGTGCAATTTTGTACAATCTTGTGCAAATTCCTTTGCAGGAACCGTGCCAGTAGTATCACACTAGAAAATCAGAATTGTGCTTCCAAGCTTCATGATATGCCTTGGAATTTACACTATTTTTTCCTTAACTAAAATTCCAGGGTATTGATATCAATTGCAGGTCTAGTTCTTGAGAATTTGACACTACACTTCTTCTCCTACATCTCTCGTTATCTTCCCTAAATCCTCACTGATCTACAACTCTGATACCATCAGAGAAGGAAAACACAGATGGGAGAAATCAGAAAAGCTCTGTAAATGGAGAGAGAGGTTTATTGTGCTATTCTTCTTCAAATCAGAAATGAAATCGGTGAATACATGGAATGTCAATCTAACCTTTAATTATAAGGTTAATGAAATGGTCTCTCCCTTTCGACCACCCTTGGTAAAGAGCTATGTTATATTTTATTATTGCACAATCATGTCCTATGTCAAGTTGCTTTTATGATATATCTACATGGCTTACATTTATGACCATTATATTGAATATTATAACACTAGATAACTTCTTTTTGGTTCCTAAGAAAGTCGGTAGGTATATATTGTCATGAATGGTTGCAATGCATAATATTTTTGTAAGAAAGGGAATATACATCAAAATACTCTGCAAAACTAACAATTGAAATTTCTGTGCAGAGCAAGTACCAATTGGAAAGTGCTAAAGGAGCTAGAGAAAGCTATTCAAGTCTATTGGAACTCTAATAAACTGCCTCCTCGGGTGTGTAATTACTTGCTTTTGATGTTAAGTGTCTTATTCTTATGAGAACATTTTAGATGTTTATAAGATGTTATTTTTTATTTTTCATGATTTATTGGCAAAGTAGAGGTTTTATTGGAACCTACACCTATGAATTGTTTTAGGTTAGTCCTCATGAGTTAGGTTGGTTGGTAGGATGTTGAATGGAACAACCAAATTCATTGGAACTGGAGCCTTGTAAATTTGTTCTTTAACTATAAGATAAAGGACTTGCATAATGACTTGAGATAATCTAATGTTATTGCCCCTTAATTAAATAAGTGGCGGTGTGTCAAGGAACCTTGAAGAAAAATGGAAACAACGTTATCATGTCCTTTGAAATGCAAGAATTTTCTTCAAAAGACAGGTGCTAGGGTGGTGCAAGCATCAAGTTTATTTGTCAAAAGCATGGCCAAGTAGGGTGGCTAGTTGGCCATGTTTTGACAATTGGCCATATATTTTGGAAGTGTTAATAGCTAGAACACTTTGTGGATTTTTATTATTATCTGACTAAACACCAACATAAAATACTAGAACAATAATATAGTAGTAATTACACGTAACACAAAATAGGATAAGAATTGCAACTTATTGATATTTCAAGTAGTTTACATTCATACCTATGGTACATGGAGATATATGAGACCTACCCTATCTTGACTAGGATCTTACTAGATATAGTTGGGGCAAATGAGACCAATGCTAACTAAAACATAAGTGCACTGCCCTACCTACCCTTCTATCAAGACAAACTCATGTTCAATTTATATTATAAAACATAACAACTCAATGCTTATAAATATTTACTAAATGGCTAACTATGGTTACAATCTGATTTCAATAATTTCTTTTTGATGGATCCTCTTTTAGAAAGGACTTCTTCCAAGGGATTTTTGGATGGCCATGGACAACTGCAAGAGTGTATAGCTTATAAATTTGTCAACACTTTGATCACCCAAATCTATTTCCCCACGAAGATTGCAACTTCAAACACAGGTGGCATCAAAGGCATGAATAAAAATATTTTAAAATAGAATATTAACTAATGAGAGCATTGACTTAGTCTTGCTACAAGAGATATTCATCCACACATTCATGAGCCCCTCTCGTCCCTTTTTAGTTAGTAGTTTGTTTCATGGACGGCTAGATAAGCTGCTGGCTTTTAAGACTCCTTGATTATTTTGTTTTTGTCTTAACCTTAGGCCATGTGGAGGCCTTTTGGTTAGCTTGAGGGTCATTATTTGGAGTTAATGCCTCTTGCTTTTATTGGCGTACGGGTATGGTAGTTTGGTTGTTGTTTGAAGGCATGTCTGATTTATGATTGCAATTTTGATTGCGTTGGCACATATTACTCGTCTAACTGTGGGAAAGAGTGAATTTATGATGTGGAGCTCGCTGTTTTTTACAATGCTTGTGTTTGGCTCTCTATGGGTTTGTGAACGGTTGTAGGTGTCAAAGATAGGTGAGGTGGCTGGTGTTGGTGATGGCTTTCTACTATGGTGTGCCCTCCCAACTATGGCTCAACGACGTGGTTCTGTGAAATCTAGGGACCCCACCTTTATAAGGAGGGTTTTTGAAAGGTATTTGATGTAATGTCCCCTTTTCGAAATGGGATTAAAATAATAATATTAAATTAAAATATCAAAATATATAATATAAAATTAAATTTTAAGTTTTAATAAAGGTCAAAGGGCATGTGCAAAGTTATGTCCATTGAAGGAAAAAGGTATATAAGGAAGACCAAGCAAGGAGAAGGAACCATCAATGAATTTGTGAATACATCATATATCTAATAAATAATCCTTGTGAAGCGTGAACTGTGGTTCAACAACCTGAGGACGAAACCCCTCAAGGTCTGAAATTAAAGGACAAAAACCCCTTAATTTCCATTGCTGAGTTAGTGGACGAAAACCCTTGATTTAGGCAGACTTAAAGACATTTCAAAGACATTTTAGTGAAGATAGATCACTGCAGATTTGGGATAATTAACAGCAGATACAAAGAATAAGTTCCATCTTCCCTGAAATATATTCTAAATATTATATCTTAATTAAAATAAACTGTTAAAACTACAATTGCTGAAGTTGATATCAGATTTATAATTAATTGTGCTTCTATAATTGTGAGTCAGATTTTATTATACTTGAAGAAAAAATATCAAAATTTAAATAGGACATTACAAAATGGTATCAGAGCTAGATCTTGCCACCATGTGAAAGAGAAGCTGTGAAGACTTGTGTGCTGCTACCAAAGTCAAATTTTCAGCCAAAAGGAAACGTGGGCAATGGAATAAACAAGGATAGTGGAATTAGGCACCAAAGATAATAGTCACCACTAAAGGAAAAAGATCACAAGTTTATGGAAGCCGAAGCATGTGGTGAAGCCATCGAAGGAAATAAAGAAGGTAGCTACTGCCAAAAGAAGCAAAGGAAATAGATTGTTGGTCTTTGTAGAAGTTGTCAGCCGCCAAAGATAAGTCGTGCAGATCCAATCAAAGAAAATTGTTCAGCACACCGATTCTATTCCATCTTGCAGCAAAAGCAACTTGTTTGAAGAAGATGTGTCTACGTCTGCCTCTCCCTCTCCATCTACATTTGATAAGGAAGAGGAGGAATAAAATATGAATGGTGTTGACAGTGATATTTCATTAGATGATGAACCTCTAAGAGACAATTTTATTGAGGGGGACAAGCTCGCCACTCATGATTTGAATCAAGAAGAAAGCGAAGAGGAGGAGCTGGACATCAAGAATAAGTCTTGTATTTTGGATGCAAATTCAAAATCTGGAGGTTATATGAATTGTTTGGGAGGAGTTGCCGACAAAAACTAAGGATTCTCATTAGGAATTATTAATAATTGGAGATGGATGCTGATAAAGAAAAAAGATTGATACAATGATAGACATGTTGGGTCAAATGCTCCATATGATGCAGAATGACATGAATGTTTCTAGAAGGCAGAATAGTGAGGCAAGCACTTCAGGAGCCAATAACAATAATCAAAACAATCACACACAGAGAATAATTGTTGGGTTTGTTGATAGACCTCTACGTCCCACTTTCATTCTTCGACAAGATGTCCCTGTGCCTGTGGTGAAATTTCAAAATTCGATACAAGAAGATATCAATGCCAGTTATGCAAATTATAGAAATCTTTCTATAGAGATCCAAAAGGTGATGTCTTCAACAAATTTCATGAATATGAATAGAAATAGAAATGGATCAAGACCTGAGCCTAGACCTCAGAAGGATTTCCAATTTTTTAGTAAAGAATTGGAGCAGAAGAAAAAAGAACATTTAGAACAAGAACCCCAAGAAGTCATCAAAAGGGTTACAACACTTGAGTAGTCGATGCCTTGGACCCAATCCCATTCTAATCAATAAAAGAAGATTTCTCATATTGCAAGAAAGACTGATGACAACTGAAACAAACTTAGAAGAGAAAATTGTTGCTTCTTATGCAAGGAATCTTGGGAGCCAAGCCACAAGTGTCGGAGCAAAGAAGTGATGACATCAAAAAAAGAGTCGGGGAAATCTGATGAAGAATCAAAAAATAAGGTGGAGTATGAGGAAGAAAACACATTAGAGCCATAGGCTGAAGAAAAGGTTTCAGCAGTTATTACTGCTAGTTTTGAGTTTGATAAAATTGTTAGATCAACAACTAATGATGAAAAATTTGTGAATGTTGACATTGAGTGGGAATCAAAAATAATGGATTTAGAGGACAATTGTTCAAAATTAGGCTAGTATGAATGGTCTGAACAGTAAACTAATTTCCAATTTGATAACAGGAATAATTTCCAGCTTTTCCATTGGATTGCAAATAACCCACTCTTTGAGATGGATGTAGAGAGATTTGTCCATTGGGATAACCCACTTTTTGAAATGGAGGCAAAGACATCTCCTAGTTCAAGTTTTGTAACTTGTGATAATATCAAAGTAGTGCAATGGAAGTTGAATGGTGAAATGGTTCTTTATAAAGAACAACCCTCGGGAAAGTTAGAAGTTGCAGAGACAAAGCAACTAGCAGAGTTGGGTATGACTCAGGAAGCTTTGTAGAACAATATGGATAGTCAAGCAAAGTTGTTTGAAGACAAGAAAGACAAAGTTGTTAAGAACAAATAGACAATCAACAAAATACACTACATCATTAGAGAGATTCGAAGTATTTCCAAGATTGATTTTGGATCTCGATATCTTCAGAAAGACTCAATCAAGTGGAGAAGAAATTCTGGAACATCCTAGTCTGTGATTGCTTGAGGACAAGCAATCTTGGAAAGGGTGGACTAATGTACCCTTTTCGAAATGGGATTAAAATAATAATAAATTAAAATATCAAAATATAAAATATAGAATTAAATTTTAAGTTTTAATAAAGGTCAAAGGGCATGTGAAAAGTTATGTCCATTGAAGGAAAAAGGTATATAAGGAAGACCGAGCAAGGAGAAGAAACCATCAATGAATTTGTGAATACATCATATATCTAATATTTACTCCTTGTGGAGTGTGAATTGTGGTTCAACAACTTTGGGACGAAACCCCTTAAGGTTTGAAATCAAAGGACGAAAACCCCTTAATTTCCATTGCTAAGTTAGTGGACGAAAACCCTTGATTCAGGCAGACTTAAGAAGGGGAAACTTACAAGTTTGCGATGCTTGAGATGATTGAGGAGGGTGAAATGATATGAGGAGACACATTTATATTTGCCCTCCAGAGTTATATACTTGATCAAATGAATGTTTACTTCATACCACAGTATAGGTAGGGATTCTCTAAGGTATCTAGCTTGAAATTTCACAATTTTTTCTCTCCCTTTGAGAAAAAGTCTCCATTTTGCCCTTCTTAGTTTTGCTAGCTTTGCAAACCTTCAGTCCCTAGAGAGATAAGCCAGTTGCCTTTGCAATACTCTCCTTAGAGACTTTGAAGTTAAGCCCACAAACTGTCATCTTCCTAGCTTTACAGGGCCTTGCAAATTCCTTGGAGAGAACAATGTCATACCTATTAATTCACTCCACGAAGGTGGTAAGACCGCCCCTTTGTAGGACATGCCATATGATGGCCTTGTTCCTGATCCCATCACAAGATGAAGGGCTCAATTCTAAACCTATCTCCTCCCATGACATCGAAAGCACTCTAGGGTCCCCAAAAGATGGAGACAATCACTCCAAACAAACAATAGCTAGGAAGCAAACCACGGAGATTGAAAACCCTCAACTTCAAATTACACTTGGTAGAGACCAGGTCAAAGTGAGGGTACAAGGAGAAAATGATGAAAAGACAGGATAACTACTTACAATTAAAAGAAATGATAACCTCCAGATAATAAAGAGCGATGAATAAGAAGGCTATAATAACAAATCCATTAGAGAAGTCCAACTAAGAACATCATTTCAATTAAAATGGCATAGGAGAGGAAAACTATAGAAATGATGGGGAAACCCATATCAATCAAGAAGAAAAGAGGGGGCTTAAGGGGCCTCATTGCCTAGGCCTTGAACAATTTCATTGGGCAGGGAATCCAAGTTCCCCCATCTCACAAGACCATCTTTCCCAACTCCAATTTGTCAGCTAGTTTATTTCCTTCCCTATAGATATGATAGAGTTTAACTTCTTTGAAGGCCTTTAGGATTTCCAAGGCATCCTCCACAACGTTCTTAATAGTACATGAAGGAGAGGTAACTTTTTAAGGCATTTAATAATGTTAAGAGAGTCACCTTCGATGCAGATTTGGCTTCAGCAACATGACTAGTTTGAACTCCCATGCTTCCCACGTAGGCTGCCACAAATCCCCCCTTGTTGTCTTTGATGATGCCTCCACCTCTAGCCTTACCTGCGTTCCCCTTCGCAACCCCATCAAAATTCAGTTTAAACCAATTAGGTTCTGGGCATGCCCAAATAGTAGCTTTCCTGAGAGCAAGCTTGGGATCCATAAAAGCATTAGGATTTATGGATAAACCCCAATTAGCAACATTTCTCTGTTCCACTTTTGAGGGGGGTAGAGAATGCACATTGACTTTCACAATGGAGAAGTTTTCCATAACGGTATTGCAAACTTTGAAACCCACACTCTCTTGGCACAACCTTTTACGTTTAAAGATCCTAGCATTGCGCTCCAACCATAGGCCGCAACAAGCATGAGGAAGGACAAGGTTCCATAGCTCTTTAATGAGGGGATGAGAGAAGGGGGAAGACCGATAGAGAAATAAGTCCAAAAGGGATCCTAGGAGGACCCATAAAAGCTCAAATTTGCTCAAAAGAAAATTAAAAGTCTACCACACAAAATGACAATCCAACAAAAGGTAAAAGACTGATTTAAAGTCTGATTCACATAGTGGACACCTACCTATTAGGGATCATGAAGCCTCTTCTGGTCAGATTATCCAAAGTTAGAATTTTATTCTATGAAGAAGCCCAAAAAACAAGTTGATCTTTGGGATCAAGAAATTAGACTAGAGTTTAGACCAAGGAAAGCCATCAAGAGAATGGTCTAGAAGGATCGAGTGACCCAATTGAACACTGTAAGACCCACAAGAAGAATCTGCCCACACAATTTCATTGGGATGATCAAATTGGCTAATATGGAAACCATTCAAGAGGTTGACAAGGTTAGGGGCAGCCACAAGGAAAACTCTGTTAGAGGACCTAAGGAAAGGCTTCTAGGACCTCTCAGAGTTCGTGACTTCAATATAGTCAGCCACCATGGAATCCAAGGAATTCTTGAAGGTTGGGCATAAGGAAGATTAGGGGGCTGAGGAGCACAAAAGGTCTTTGCTAATCCATAGATCATCCCAAAAACAAACATTAGACCCATTACCCACCTACCATTTGGAGCCTTTTCTCAACAATGGCTTGTAGTTGATTACATTGTTATAGATGGCCGACCTAAAAGGAAACAAATCCAAAGAAAGGAAATCTAAAGCTTTCCCATTCGAGGGATACTTGGCCTTTCGAATTCCAGTCCAAAGGTTGTCTTCTTTTAGCAGTCTCCAGCCAACGTTGGCAATAAGGGATTTGTTGAGGGGCCTTAATTTCCTCAAGCCAAGACTGCCCTTGAGCTTGGGCATACAAACCTTATTGTAGGAAACAAGAGCTATCCTGTGTTTTTCCTCAACACTAGACCAAAGGAATCAACGTTGAATCTGCTTGATTTTGTTAGCCACAATGCAAGGAATCTTGAATAGTGAGAGAAGTTAGATGGGAATGCTTTGTAGAGAGCATTTAAGGATCTATAGTTTCCCTGCTTGGCTCAACAAATAGCCTTTCTACTCTGCCAATTCTTTGGAACCTGTCCAAAAGGGACGTCCACAGATTAGTAGTCATTCTTCCTGTAAAAAGGGGCATACTAAGGTCAATTGAGGGCAGCTTTTTTATTAGGCAACCAAGAATACTCACGATTCTTTCTTGTTTCTCTAGGGGAGTATTGAGGACAAAAAAACACTCTTATCAAATTTAATGCATTGGTTGGAAACTTCAACATACTTTTTTAATAGGATTCTCCACTACTTAGCTTCATTAACTGAAGCCTCTCCCAGATGTCATCCACAAATTGTTGGTGCGACACCGGAATAACTAAAGAAGAGGGTTTAAAGCCTTGGAGATGCTCCTACCTAATGCCTTTGCCATGATAATAAAGAGATATGGAGACAATGGGTCCCCATGTTTCAAACCTCACTCACTCGCAAAAAACCAGCCAAACATTCATTGATTAACACAAAGAACATAGAGGTGGAAATGCATGTAAAGATAAGATCCTTATTTTTTAATGGAAGCTGAATTTCTCAAGAACTTTGTTCAGGAAAGCCAAAGAAACCTAGTCGTAGGCTTTATTCATGTCCATCTTGAGTACCATTCCAACATTTTTACTTTTGTCCATTGAATGTAGAACGTCATGATTGAAATAATAGTCTAGAATTTGCCTTCAAAAAACAAACCCACTTTGCTGAATAGAAATGAGAGAGGGAAGCAGACGTTGGATTCTGAAAACTAGGATTTTAGTGAAAATCTTGTAGATAGAATTACAAAGGTTGATGCAGGGGAAGTCCTTGAACTCCTTGGCACCAAGTTTTTTGGGAACCAAAACCAAGAAAGTGTTATTGATTTCTTTGAGAATCTTACCAGAGGAGATTCTTTTTGTACAACATTAGTGACCTCCTTATGGACGATATCCCAGAAGTGTTGAAATAAGGACGACGGAAACCCATCTAGGCCAGCCGCTTTGCCACCATTATAGGAGAAGACTGCTCCCTTAACTTCATCCTCAGTAACCAACCCAACCAAATCCTCATTATCAAATGGGGAGAGAACAAAAGGGATAGCCTCCAACAACTTGGCTTCCAGACCCGAATTGGTAGCATTACAACCTGACAGAAGTGATTTAAAGAAAATGGAGGCCTCATTACAAATCTCTAGTTCATCTGTAGCTATGCTTCCATCAACTCTAGCAATCTCCTTGATCCAATTAGCCCTTCTGTGTTTGAGCATGGTGAGGTGAAAGAGCTCTGTGTTCGTATTGCCCTTTGACAGCTATAAGGCTCTTGATTTCTGCCTTCAAAAGACCTCTTTGGCAACAAGGGAGTGAAACGAGCTCAATAGAGATTTTTCTTTGTTATATAAATCTCTGTTTATACCATTGATTTGAACTTCTTTCTCTAATTCCTCAAGCTCAACTTTAATAGCATTCTTTTGGATGAATATATTACCAAATGTCTCCTTGTTCAATTTTTTTAGATTGGCCTTGATGTTTTTAGTTTTTTTTTTTTGAAATTATGAACATGGCTGACCCTTTAACTTCTATCTTCCACCATTCTTTATTTTGTCTTTCAGTTTGGAGTGGACAAGCCACATTTCAAATTTGAAAGGATATCTCCTCAAGCTATGATTAGTCTTGAGGTTTAAGAGGGGATTGTGATTGGAACCAATCCTTGGAAGAGAAGACAGGCAACAACTCTGGGAGAAAACCCAATTTGTGGAGACCGAAAATTTGTCAATCTTCACCTAGATGAGTTTATCTCCTTAATACCCTGTTCGACTAGGTAAATTTGGACCCTCTCAAATCTATATCCATATGGCCACATTCCGATATAAATCTAGCAAGATCCTCCACATTGTTGGAGAACTCAAGAATACTGCCTTTCTTTTCATTTGGAGAGAGTAGAGTATTGAAATCCGCCGCAACCATCCACCTTATTTCTTTGCATGAACTTCTGAACTTTGTTAAATCATTCCAAAGGATGCTCCTGCTTCTTTTAGAGTTGGGAGCATAAATATTCGATAAGATCCAAACTGAATTATCTACCTTACTGGTAAAGAGGATGGCAAGGTGGTGTTTATTCTTCAACATGACTTCCCCATCAGCCTCTTTAGGATCCCAAAGGGTCATAGGGCCACCCAAAGCAACCTCAGAACTTACACCTTCAAAATCAACATTGTTCCAAATCTGCATTTTAATTTAAAAAAAACTTGCTTCAGACATCTTAACTTCTTGGAGAAGTAGAATAGAGGGTTTATTGTCTAGACGAAAGTTCTTATCTTCTGCTTATTTAGACCATTAAGCCCTTTGATATTCCAAGAAATGATCTTCATTTATGGGATTTTTTGGAGCTACTTAGCTCCAAAGTCCTTTGATTGCCATTGGCGACATATTTTGCAGTCTCCTTGGATCGAGTTTCCCTCAAGCTTGGTTGCCCCCTCTCTGAGTCCAACCCAACATCTACAATTTTCTTAGGGATTCTAGGTGCCCTTATACCAGAAGAATATTTGATATTCCCTAGGGATGAAGATGGGGAAGATTTGAGCTCCTCTTCATGAGCCAACGAGTAGAGAACAATCTATATCCTCCTCCAAACTTGCTAGACTAGAACTGACACACTGCAACTTCTTCACGATTGATTAATTCTTAGGAGATTCCCCAACTCCCTTAGAAGGGTAGATAGGGCAAACCAGATTGCAGGGAGTCGAAGTCCCAACAATAGAGGGGGCAGCCTGAATAACATGCAGAGAGTCTTGAGGGCCAGCCACACATCATCTAGGAGCACCCTAACCAGATTGTTCCTGAGCTTGAATTGGGGAGCTGCCAACACCCCTTGGAACCAATTCAAATTTCTCTTGAAGGTAAACCTGCTTCTCAACAACTTTCCCACAATTAGAAGTAACACCGACTCCTCTCTCTTCTTTGTTAGAGCAAGCATTTGCGTCTTGTTTCTTTTAATCCACATTTTCATCATTCAGGGTGGAGCTAGGAGCTCCCTTATCCTTTTTTCTTTAGATCTCCTTATTCTTTTTATTCAGAGGGCATCAATTTGAGAGATGACCATGTTTTTGGTAAATTTGATAGAAAGGAGAAGCATTTTCATACTCGATTGGTTGAACCCATTTTCCATATTTGGAAGATAGAACAACAGAAAAAGAAAGTTCCTTAATTAGTTCCACATTCACACAAAATCTAGAAAAGATGAGCCTTTTCCTTGATCTAGTCGCCCCATCAATGGCTAAAAGTTGGCTAGAAGATTTGGTTATCCTCTCTTGACTTCATCCTCCCAGTATTCATGCAGGAGGCCAAGGAGCCGAACCAAAATTGGGGCCATGTTAATGCTTTCTTTAACAAGATTAAAGCCTGACTTCCACTTGCTTAGGGCTAAATCAGGATTGCCAAGAAACCAAGGGCCCTTGGTAAGTGTTCGAACATAGTCCTCCTTACATGTGAGAGAAAAGATAAAAAAACCCTTAGCCATAGTAGATATTTCCAAATGGCCTCGAGGCTTCCATCTTCTCACGGCCCGTTTTTTGACAACATCATGTTAGGGTGGGAACCAAGAAATTTCCCAATCAGAGCATTTTCAAATCTAGAAAAGGATCTTTCCACAACCGTATTTGGTACATGTCATAGGATACCATCCTTCTCTTTGACCGGTTCAATAGGACAAAGAAAAGACTGAGGGATGTCCTTACCTTTAAGAACCTCAACCCAAGAAGAAGGGGAGCAGCCCTTTTTGTCACTGACAGCCAACTAAAGAGACACCTTTAGATGGAGGAGAATATTATTTTTACTTTAGTAAGTTATTTTTTTAATTTTTAAAAATTAAAACAAAAAAGAGTAGTGCTCAAAGGCTAGCATTGTGAAATAGTTGAAGAAGTGGAATATTGTTTATTATAAGTATTTTCTTCTTTGTTTTCACTTGCCTATGCCCCAGAATATTGTAATGAGGATTTAGAAACTAGCTAACATTTATGAAAAAAAATACAATGTAATTGCAAATAAAAAAAAAGTTTTTTAGGGTTCACAAGTTCCCTTGACCTTGTTGTCCTTGAATGCCCCTTGTAGAGAGGATTGCCCCTAGAGACATTCCTTGCAATGTAGGGTTTTCCTGGGGATGATCACCTCTATAGGTGGTACTCAAGGGATGGTGGAGGGATGTTTCGTCCTTGCCTCTCCATCCTTAGGATGTCCTTGCCCTCGAAATGCCTACAATTTTGCTTGGGAAGTGCCCTTGTGGAACACTGGCAACAACAATCCAGTTAGATTTGCCTTTCCACATAGAGTGAGTTGGTGGCATACAAATACCATTGAAGTTTCTTATGAACTTCCTATAGAAGCTTGCCAACCCATGGAAACTTTTGACTTCTGCAGCACTCTATGATACTGGCCACTCGACTATTTCTCACTTCTTTGGGTCCATCCTCAATCCATCTTCAGATAGGACAAATCCCAAGTATGATAGCTCCATTTGCATAGAACTCATATTGCATGGAATTACATTTCTTTAGGTTTATACGCAACTCCTTCAACTGCCCAAAAACCTACGAAGTGTGCAAAATGTTCTTCCCTTGTCTTGGTAAACATCAAAATATCATATAAATACATGACCACAAACTTATTGAGAAATGATTTTAAGACTTTGTTCATCAATCTCATGAATGTGCTTGGGGTATTTGTCAGCCCAAATGGCATCACCATCCACTCATATACTTAGTTCATCAATCTCATGAATGTGCCTGGGGTATTTGTCAGCCCAAATGGCATCACCATCTACTCATATAAGCCATCCTTTGCCCAAATGATGTCTTCCACTTGTCTCCTTCATTGATCCTAATTTGATGATAACCACTCTTGAGGTCAATCTTTGAAAAGTATCTGGCTTCACTCAAGCAATCCAGAAGATCATCCATCCACAGTAACAAAGATTGTTACTTGATGGTAATCTTATTTATCACCCTAGAGTTTGTGCACATTTGCCATTTGCTTCCATTATTTGGCACAAGTACTCTAGGCACTATGCAATGGCTCATACTTTCTTTGACCAAACCTCTTTTCAACAGCTCTTCTACTTACCTATTAAGTTCCACACTTGTGTTTGGACTCATTTTGTGCGGTGCCTTGTTTGGGAAACTAGATCTTGGGATCAAATCAATACAATGTGAGATGCTCTGCACTGGTGGCAATCCCTTTGGCATCTCGTTGCTGATGATCTCTGTGTACTCTAGACTCCTTTGAGCTGTGTGATGACTTCTCTTGCGCAGCTTGAGCACAACCGCATAACACTCTTTTGCATTCCTCATCTCTTTGAGAAACTCCTTGTTGCTTAACATCCCCTGTCTTAACACCTTTTTCTGCCTTCATCGACAATACCTCAAATTTCTTACCATCTTTTGTGATGGTGAAGGTGTTCTTTCCCTCGTTGTGGATTGTGCTTCTATCATATTGCCATGGCCTTCTCAACAACACATGACACACATTCATTGAGATCACATTGCATCATACCTCATCCACGTAACCTCCAACACAGAATGCAATCTTACACTATTCTGTCACAGTGACTTGCTGTCTTATCTGCAACCAAGAGACCCTGTATGGTGTGGGGGTGTGTGGCAGCTTTTACCCCTAGTTTTTGAACCATTTATGCAGATACCAAGTCATCTATGCTGCCTCCATCAATAATCAACTTACAACACTTAATGCCTCACTTACACTTGATGCAAAAGATGCTTTCCTCAACCATGGTTCATTTTTCTCTTTGGTTGGCTAAAGCAACACTTTGTTCATCTTCAAAGTTTCTCCATGCTTTGGAGCTGCACTTTCTGCTTTGCTTTCCTCTCCTTTGGCCATTGCAACATGTACTCACTTCTCTGAACGACCCTTCTCTTGCTCAACTTTTAGATACTCATATGCTTGATGACTTGCCTGTCCACACGTGTAGCAGGTTCCCTTGAAGTCAACTCCTGTGTAGCTTGAAGTTTGCTCACCTTTTGAGCTTTGTGCAGAACTTATTTCTGCAGCTTCTTTCTGCATGTAGGTCTATCTTCTAGCACCCTTTTTGCCCTTTCTGCCTCTATCCTTTCCTTTTGTACCGTGTTGTCTATGAGGCAACTTCTTCTCTGCTCCAAGTGCTACTTGGTAGGCCTTTTCTACAGAATGTATATTAAGCAAACATATTTCATCTCGAATCGAAGTGTGCAACCTATTCACATACCTAGAGACTTTCTCCTTGTCATCACTATGTGGCTAGCTCAGATGCTGAGTCTATAGAACTCCAAATATTCTTTTACTGATGTGTCCTTCTAGCTAAAATTTTGGAGCTTCTTGAATAAATCCATCGTGTACTTCTTTGGCATGAACTTCCCTTTAAGCTTCTTGACCATGCGGTCCCAATCTACAATCTTCCTTGTCTTTCTTAATGCATTTACTTTGCACAAAGTCCCACCACAATGCTGCATGTCCCTTTACCTTTGTGCTCACATATCTGACTCTTTGGGGATCCTTAATTTATTGAGACTTGAAATATTTCTCCAACTTTGTTATCCAATCTATCAATTCTTTTGAATTTAGGCTCCTTGAGTAGGTTGGGAGATCAAATCTCGGCTTTTTTTTGGTCTATTGGCACCTGCAAAATTTTGCTCCCAAGAATGCCCTATTTTGCCCCAAAAAATCCCATTTTATGCATTTAGCGTTGAACCTATTAATGGTAACTGATCAGAGATGTTTTTCATAGGTTTTCATTTGTTTGCCTTTTGAAAATACAAGGAAAAAGAGGCTAAAAATCACTAAGTCAAAAATTCTAAGTGTTTCCTTGTGTTTTTTTACCTTTGTTGGAGTTTCGGAGTTCGGGGTTCCTACCTTCCGCCTTGTGTTGTCTATCGGCTCCGAAATCTGACTCCAAAATTTCTCTAAGTGTTATTCATTACAAATTCTTCTAAGTATTTTGGAGGTCAGACTTTAGGCCTTTGGCCTTCGGTCTTCTTTATGACAAGTTTTAGGGAGAAGCCTCGAAGTCTGAAGTCCGATAGGTCTATATGAACAATATTTAAGTATGAAGTGTTCGGCGGACTTTCGGAGGTCGTAGTTCCTCCCTTCCATCTTCCTAATTGCAGGCGAAACAGAGAAGGCCCTAGGGTCAAAGTCCACTCAAAGAGATAAGAAATTATTCTAAGTATGGAGAAAGGTTGCGGAGCGTCGGACTTTGGAGTTGTGCAGTTCAGCCTTCTTCAGTGTTGCAGTGGAGGGACGAAGGCCAAAATCCGATGGGGTTGTTTTTTCTAAGTATAACGAAGGTCGGAGTTCGGGCTTCCTCCCTTCCGCCTTCTTCCTTTTAGAAGACAGAAGTAGGAAGGCCCAATGACAGACCCTCGACAAGTGAAATTTCGTAAGGCATTCTGCCTTTCCGCGAAACCTTTTGGAGGGACCCACAGCTGTCTTGCGGAACTGCGGAAAGGGGACAGGTGGCGGGGTTCGATAACTCAGCATTTATGGAACCCGAAGGAGGCCACGTGGCACGATATGACATGTTTCCGCCATTCCGCAGACCCTCATCTGTGACTTGATCATGTGATCGCAGAACTGCAGGAGGCCGCCACGTGGACAAAGGTTGAGGAGAAGGCCCGAGGGCCAAAGTCCGCCAAGATGATTTTTTTTTCCAAGTATGAAATGTGCGGCAAAGCTCAGAGGTTGACTTTTCTTCCCTCCTTTATGGAAGGCGAAATGGTGAAGGCCCGAGGCCCAACCCTCGACGCCTTCATATCGTCAAATGGACGTTTTCTGCCATTCTGCAGAAGCAAGTTATAAAGGGCAGAGCATTCCTTCGGAACCGCAGAATGCTGCCACGTGGACGGCTTTTGGCTGATTGAGCAGTTTGCCGACTAAAGCGACAGAATGGCCGATGAAGGACGCCCAGCGTGTAGAATGGTACAGTCAGAGCCAGATGATTTAATACAGAAAATATGGACGACACATTGGGAATGCTGTATATGCTTGAGATAGGTAATTCCCTAAATATATGATTGCAGGGATATACAAACTAATTTGTACCTAGATTTTAATGAACCTGTAGAACAGTGTTGTGCAGATGGTTGGCACAATAAAATTCTTCAATGCACAAAGGACAAATCAGAGAAGTCAAAATTGCAGATAGCAGGGAGAAGATTAGTACCTGCCCTCTTTATTGCTCTAGGTACAATTGGAGTGCAAGCAATCTCTTTCTGACTGTTTGTAGGAGCGACAGACCATGGACAATACTTCCAACTTGCAGATTTTCTATCATCACTGGGATTGGAATTTATGATAGCGTGGGTGTAGTCCTTCACAGGCGCCTGGGAGAAAGCAATGAATTGAAAATCTATATATGTAGGTGTTTGAATTGTAAAAGGGGGGTCATTTTGGCAATTTCTCAGCAGGATTGTGAGCTCCAGGAGGCAGAATAGTAAGGGTATTTTTGCAGTTTTTGTTTAGCATGAAGCAGCTATGAAATGTATGTAATATATTTTGAAAATCTTTGTATTGAATTTTTGTTTTTCTCCACCGTTGTGGGTGTTCTTTCTAGCAAGCTTTGATCGCAGTCATGGTTTTCTCTTGCCATGTTTTGTGGTATGAATGTAAGCATTGATTTGAATGAATGTGACAGTTCTTAATTCATTTCCAAGGCTTTGTAAATGATCTTTTCAATATTACATAAGAAAGAGCATGGTATGGTGTTGGATTCTTAAGTATTTTTAGTGATTTGGTATTGATTTCCTTGCATTTGATTTATCAAATAGGCAATTATACACTTCTGTGTGGTTGTTTTCCTCTGTTTAATATTTTAGACTCTGCAGCCCAATGGATAGGCACCAGTCCGAGTAGCCTTAGATCACCCATCTTCAAAACAAAAACAATACATCCTATCTTTAGAAACATAAGTAATCTTAATGCATCCTCATCGTGTAGGATTGCCATTATCAGCTATATAGGGGTCTTACAACAACCAGCTTTTCTTAGTTCAGTGACAGATTTGGGATTGAGAAAGCAATCTGGGTTTGGTTGATAATATTTTTAGTTGTTCATCTAGTCTGATTTTAATACCTACCTAGGTATAATACCCCTTGGAATATCCCTCCAGAGTTTAAGCTAAGCTCAAAGTGCAAAGGAGTTTACCCACTCCTTTAGTTGGCCAAAATCGCCCCTAACTTGTTGATAAACCTCTTCCTATCACCCTGATGACAATCCCTAGCCTAGGTGATTTAGGAATGTTTTAGAGTTTTGAGTTGCAATTATTTTGGGAACCAACACGATCTTCATAATGGCTCCAGTTAACCTATCTTCTGCTGCAATTTCCTCTTCCAAGTCATGGTCTATTTGTCCAGTGGCAACAATATCTTCTCTCTCGTCCTTGCTAATGTCCTTCGTCACTACTGCCTCTCTTCTCCGCACATTATCCATGACATTGAGCCTCTCCTGAAGGGCTCTCAACATGTTAGCAAGCTCTGGAACACACGAAACTCTTCCCTCTTTGTTGTTTCCTGCTCTTTTTCTTCCTCTGTGGGCCATTACTCCTTTTAGACCATCTACAATGCAAAACACACAAAAATGTACTTAGTTATGGAGTTGACACAACTCTCACTCATAGGACTTGGCTCCTACTTTGATACCACTTTATGCAAATCACAAGTTTGTCAAATGAACCACCAGCTAAAAGTTCCCCAAAGTTGCACAATGAAAGCACAAGACAAAAGGAAGAACAATGAAAAATCAAGAAAACATGCTCAATAAATTATTGTAGAAGAAATGTACATCCAGTGGGAAACTCCAAAATTATTAAAATAAATTAGATAGTTACTTAATGGTCACTTAGGTAGTTTCTATTTCTGTTTCAAGTTTAGTATGTTTCTATTTGTCTTGTTTTATTAGTTGTAGTTTCTATTCTGAAACTCATGTTCTCTCTATAGAAACATTTGTGTATTTCCTTTAAATAGAGCTGTGCTCTATCATTGTAAATCATCTCATTCATTAATAATATTGGCATATTATTCTGAAATGTAACATGGTATCAAAGCGGTTCCTTTCGTGGAGCCTGTCTGTACTTTCGTACGACGGTTTCGAGCAATTGTGATTTCCAGCAATGGTTGCTGTCATGTTTTCCTGCAGATGTGACTTTCTTCTAGTTGCGATTTGCACTCTGTTGATCGTGTATTTGGCGTGAGTTTGTGATTTCGAGCACCCAGGTTCGTGATTGGCGTCCGTCGCTTGGCGTTTTGGAAGATTTCTGGGTCGTTTTTTGTCTTCGTTGCTGAAGGGTCGCGTGACCAATGCGGGTCTAAAAATTGTGAATCCGCTGTGGGTTTCTTCGTCGACGTTCTTCAAGTTTTTTGAGCGCTTGATATCTGCTCACGATTTTCGTTTATTCTAGCGTCTGTTTTCTACCTAGCAAACCTCTGAAAATCACGGGTTTCTGAAAATCACGTGTTTGGCATCTCTAGTCTACAATGAGATCACAGATCATTTTTTATTGCCATTTTTGGGGTCGACGTTTGTAATCGCCATTTTTATTGGTCTCTGACAACCACGACTTCTGAAATCGCATTTTTTTTGGTATTTCCGGAGGTCGTGACTTTGTAAAAGGGCTCTAATCGCGATTTTGTGAAACGCGTTCTAGTGCTATCGCGTTTTTTTTCGAAGATCTGTTGTTTTTTAGTGATTTCTGCTGGCTTTTTTGGTCGTAATTTCCTGGTAGCTGTGTATTAGTGGGACTTATTTCTTTTTGGTTTGGCGGCTTCTCTTTTTGTTGGGGTCGCAATTCTATCTACGACGTTTTCTAAAATCTGTTGGCGCCTTCTATTTGCGGGTGTCTCTTTGCTTCAACACGTGTTTGGAGTGTTTTGGTCACCGTTCTATATTGCTCTGCAGGGAGCTTTAGTGTTCCTTGATAAGCGCTGTTTGTTTTAAAGCGCCAAAACACGGCTCTTTGTTCCAACCTACGATCATCTGGTAATCCCCGGCCAGTCTTTTCTATCCTCGGTTTTTGTGCAGACCGTATCAGTAGACATGCAAAACTACTTCTCATTTTGTCTCGAAATCTGTGTTTGAATTTTCTGAGACCTTGATTTCTGCAATCTCGAGATCCATGCCTCGAATTCCATGTTCGGAGTTTTGAGCTTGTCTTTTCTGTCTTGATATCCGTACCTTGAAATCCGTGTTCGAATTTTTCGAGTATGTATTTTCTGTAACCCGTGCAAGGTTTCTATTCCCAGAAGTCTATGTCGTCATACTGCCCTGTTTTCTGTGCCATCAGCCTATAATTTGTTTTTTCGTGCCTCGAAAAATGTGAAAGATGGCGTCCTGGTCCAACATCATGTTGGAAGGCAATCAGAAATTCAACGGCAAGAATTACAACACCTGGAAGCAGCGAATGATGACAATCTTCGAGTATCGGTGCCTTGACCAGCTAGTTCTGGGTAAATCTACACGCCCTCAAGTGGTGGGTAAAGATCAGGATAGATTCGATGAGTAGAATCGGGAAGTGGTTATGCTTATCAAGTTATCAGTCACCGATGATCAGCTGCCTCAGGGTCCGTCTGGGAAATCAGCTAAAGAAATCTGGGATTCGTTGAAGGATCTTCATGAAACGTCCGACAAGAGCTGTGCATTCTTTCTGAAGAACATGCTTTTCTCGATCATGATGGATGAACAGATGTCTCTGCAGGAGCATCTCACCAAAATCAAAGACATCCGTGATCAGTTGACAGCGATTGGTCGGGACATGGACGAGGAAGATATGGTGGTCATCACTCTGAAAAGTCTACCACAATCTTGTGAGCACTTTATCGAGACACTCAACATTACCTCAACTAATGTTGACTTGAAGTTTCCAGAACTGTGCAACAAGCTTTTGCAACAGGATCGATGGAGACAGCAATTCGGTAGCAGTGTTAGTTCCTCCTCTGAGCAGGCATTTACTGTGAAGTCCTTTCAACAAAATAAGGGCAACAATCAGCCATCCAGTCAGGGTCAATCACAGGACCCTTCAAAGAGGAAAAATATCCAGTGCAATTACTGCCATAAGTTTGGCCATATGGAAAAGGATTGCCGGAAACGCCTTGGCTGCTGCATAGTCCAAGTCTGAAGAATCGATACCATCAGCCCATGTCGCAGAGCACACTGAGCAGAAGGAGTTTGCTTTCTACACCTTTTAGGCCAACTCTTTTGCCTGATATTTCGATTCAGGTGCTCATGGCCCAGACTGCCTCAGATAAAGTTGGCAGATTTAGGGGGCAACTTGGTGTAGTTAGTAAGTTGACCATTAAGGGGGGGTATTAAAATAAATTAGATAGTTACTTAATGGTCACTTAGGTAGTTTCTATGTTTGTTTCAAGTTTAGTATGTTTCTATTTGTCTTGTTTTATTAGTTGTAGTTTCTATTTTGAAACCCCTGTTCTCTCTATAGAAACATCTGTGTATTTCCTTTAAATAGAGCTATGCTCTATCATTGTAAATCATCTCATTCATTAATAATATTTGCATATTATTCTGAAATGTAACATGGTATCAAAGCGGTTCCTTTCGTGGAGCTTGTCTGTACTTTCGTACGACGGTTTCGAGCAATTGTGATTTCCAGCAATGGTTGCTGTCATGTTTTCTTGCAGATGCGACTTTCTTCTAGTTGCGATTTGCACTCTGTTGATCGTGTATTTGGCGTGAGTTCATGATTTCGAGCACCCAGGTTCGTGATTGGTGTCCGACGCTTGGCGTTTTGGAAGATTTTCGGGTCTTTTTTTGGGCGTCTTCGTTGCTGAAGAGTCGCGTGACCAACGTGGTTCTAAAAATCGCCAATCCGCTGTGGGTTTCTTCGTCGACGTTCTTCTTCAAGTTTTTTGAGCTCTTGATATCTGCTCACGATTTCCGTTTATTCTAGCGTCTGTTTTCTACCTAGCAAACCTTTGAAAATCACGGGTTTCTGAAAATCACGTGTTTGGCGTCTCTGGTCTACAATGAGATCGCGGATCATTTTTTATCGCCATTTTTGGGGTCGACGTTTGTAATCGCCATTTTTGTTGGTCTCTGACAACCACGACTTCTGAAATCGCATTTTTTTTGGTATTTCCGGAGGTCGCAACTTTGTAAAAGGGCTCTAATCGCGATTTTGTGAAACGCGTTCTAGTGCTATCGCATTTTTTTTTCGAAGATCTGTTGTTTTTTAGTGATTTCTGCTGGCTTTTTTGGTCGTAATTTCCTAGTAGCTGTGTATTGGTGGGACTTATTTCTTTTTGGTTTGACGGCTTCTCTTTTTGTTGGGGTTGCAATTCTATCTACGACGTTTTCTAAAATCTATTGGCGCCTTCTATTTGCGGGTGTCTCTTTGCTTCAACACGTGTTTGGAGTGTTTTGGTCACCGTTCTATATTGCTCTGTAGGGAGCTTTTGTGTTCCTTGATAAGTGCTGTTTGTTTTAAAGCGCCAAAACACGGCTCTTTGTTCCAGCCTACGATCATCTTGGTAATCCCTGGCCAGTCTTTTCTATCCTCAGTTTTTGTGCAGACCATATCAGTAGACATGCAAAACTACTTCTCATTTTGTCTCGAAATCTGTGTTCGAATTTTCTGAGACCTTGATTTCTGCAATCTCGAGATCCATGCCTCGAATTCCATGTTCGGAGTTTTGAGCTTGTCTTTTCTGTCTCGATATCCGTACCTTGAAATCCGTGTTCGTATTTTTTGAGTCTGTATTTTCTGTAACCCGTGCAAGGTTTCTATTCCCAGAAGTCTATGTCGTCATACTGCCCTGTTTTCTGTGCCATCAACCTATAATTCGTTTTTTCGTGCCTCGAAAAATGTGAAAGATGGCGTCCTGGTCCAACATCATGTTGGAAGGCAGTCAGAAATTCAACGGCAAGAATTACAACACCTGGAAGTAGCAAATGATGACAATCTTCGAGTATCGGTGCCTTGACCAGCTAGTTATGGGTAAATCTACACGCCCTCAAGTGGTGGGTAAAGATCAGGATAGATTCAATGAGCAGAATCGGGAAGCGGTTATGCTTATCAAGTTATTAGTCACCGATGATCAGCTGCCTCAGGGTCCGTCTGGGAAATCAGCGAAAGAAATTTGGGATTCGTTGAAGGATCTTCATGAAACGTCCGACAAGAGCTGTGCATTCTTTCTGAAGAACATGCTTTTCTCGATCATGATGGATGAACAAATGTCTCTGCAGGAGCATCTCACCAAAATCAAGGACATCCGTGATCAGTTGACAGCGATTGGTCGGGACATGGACGAGGAAGATATGGTAGTCATCACTCTGAAAAGTCTACCACAATCTTGTGAGCACTTTATTGAGACACTCAACATTACCTCAACTAATGTTGACTTGAAGTTTCCAGAACTGTGCAACAAGCTTTTGCAACAGGATCGATGGAGACAGCAATTCGGTAGCAATGTTAGTTCCTCCTCCTCTGAGCAGGCATTTACTGCGAAGTCCTTTCAGCAAAATAAGGGCAACAATCAGCCATCCAGTCAGGGTCAATCACAGGACCCTTCAAAGAGGAAAAATATCCAGTGCAATTACTGCCATAAGTTTGGCCATATGAAAAAGGATTGCCGGAAACGCTTGGTTGCTGCATAGTCCAAGTCTGAAGAATCGATACCATCAGCCCATGTCGCAGAGCACATTGAGCAGGAGTCTGCTTTCTACGCCTTTTAGGCCAACTCTTTTGCCTGATATTTCAATTCAGGTGTTTGTGGCCCAGACTGCCTCGGATAAAGTTGGCAGATTTAGGGGGCAACTTGGTGTAGTTAGTAAGTTGACCATTAAGGGGGGGTATTAAAATAAATTAGAGAGTTACTTAATGGTCACTTAGGTAGTTTCTATGTCTGTTTCAAGTTTAGTATGTTTCTATCTGTCTTGTTTTATTAGCTGTAGTTTCTATTTTGAAACCCCTGTTCTTCTATAGAAACATCTGTGTATTTCCTTTAAATAGAGCTGTGCTCTATCATTGTAAATCATCTCATTCATTAATACTATTTGCATATTATTCTGAAATGTAACAAAAATTGTATAGGACCCAACCAACCTATGCTACCCACCCCAATGAGAATAATCAGCCTACTGACAGAGATTCTGTTGTACAATCTATCCCCTTTTATACAAGCCCAACTATGTCTACAAACCACTCCAACTCTTGCAATACGGTTGTGGCACTTCAGCTGCTTGCACTCAATTTCAGCTAAAACTTCAGCCCCCTCTACAGAAGGAAATTTCCACTTTTATGTTGACACAGTGACTTGATCTTCCCCATAGATGCAGGAATTGAAAGGTCCTCGATGTGCCACATGTCTGTAATTGAAGCTTCAAGAGACCTGATGTTTCAACTTCAATCCTGCAGTTCTGTAGATTTCTTGCTCTTCTTGTACACCTCTGAATGCCACTTGAACACTTTCTGACCATTCTGGAGAGGCAGGCATAACGTACAAAAGGGTCTTTGTTGTTTCCACATGTCGGCCAGAGAATGGCTCCTTAACATATCCACCCTCCAATTTATGGACTCGATCCTACATGGCTTTCCAAAGCATATGCAGTAACACGTGGCACTATGGTGACACACATAGGTCTCTACAGTTCTGTGATGGTTCATTCTGCTTTTTACTTAGGCGAAAGTCTGCTTTAGCCTGTTTGCCTCATGAGGCACTAATGACACCACCAGTGGCCTTCACAGTAATGTTGTAGATTGCCTAGGTTTCCCAACATACACAATCAATACTGAAAACCAAAATTCAAAACACACTCTGCAAACCAAAAATACCGCAGCTAATCCACCATGCGGTGCAGGAATTAAGATGCTTCAGGATGCACCTGCATCACCTCCAAAACTACTTGTAACAATTAAACACTTAATAGCCCCATGCTGATGGATAATAACTAATAAGAACTCTTGATCCTATGTAACCGTATTGCAAGATGTAACGGGGCCAAAGACAATAGAAATTTGGTTGGAAGATGAACGAAGGCCAAACAAGATCCCACATCAAGATGAGTTTTAACAAGATAACTGATGACAAGTACAAATTTGTGGGACTGCTCCCTATGTAAGTAAATCATGCAAAAATCATTATAGCAACACAATTAAGAAAAACAACTTATTGGTATGGGTAGAACTAGAGTTCCAGAACTCTAAAACATCTGTAATTATTCAGCTTTTTTGAATATACAATCTTTAACAACTTAGACAAATGTACAAAAACATAGATATCAATGGCTTTTGTAGTCATGTTTCTTTCTTGTAAAATTGAAAATATTTGTGAGTCTGAAATTTTTTGTCCCAAGACTTAAAACTGATATTATTGTGAATCCTTAGTTGGAAGCATTACCATTCACTGGTCTGAGCATTTAAATGCTGTCTATTCATTAATCTTGGAATAAACCTTAAGCATGTGACTTTCAGGTATATGCTATATCACAGCACAGGTTTGTTCTTTGTACAGTTTTCACATACTTAAACCTTTTAGGCTGATGTAGGCATTGATGAATTTCATTTGGGAGGAAGCTAATTTGCAGATGCTTGCTTTTGTGGTGTAAATCTATCCTTTTTGTTTTTTCAAATAATTATAGCCTTGAAGTAGGTCTGGTGACACGTTTGAACCATTTGAATCAATGTACACCTTAGTCTGCAACTGCTTCAGCCATTCTGCTATTTGATGCGACAATTCACATACATTGTTGAGAGAAACATTGTTTTAAAAGTTTTCCTCTTAGGTTAATAAACTAATTGTTATTTTTGTGATTTATTTCTGATAAGGATTTAATTGTAAAATGTATTTAAACTCTAAGCATTTATGTCAAATGTCAGTGTTATTTTGTAAGCACGAGATAATAATTAGGAACTTTTTTGAAGCCAGGAAGTTATTCTAATCCTTTGTATTTAGATATATGTTTTTTATGTGAAATAAGAATTTTGATGGTTTAATCCTTTTGAGTGCCCATATGTTTTTTTCTTTCTCCAATTCCGCATTGATGAATTCCCTCCTTGTATAATATCAGATTTGTATTTGCAAATACCGTTCTATAGCATCATAAAATAGTAAAATACATGAGATTCTATTGATTTCTCCCTTTTTATTTGTACTAGAGTGTGAAAGTAGATGTCAATGTAGAAAAGGATTTGGCTTCTGCACTCAGAGCTAAAGACATTCCACAGCTTTTATTTATTAAGGGGGACAAACTCTTGTACCGGGAGACAGGTATGATAATATGATTAATGCTGACCTGTCATCTTTTCTGCAACTGTCATGGATATATGTTTTGACAAGCTCATGCCTTTTTCCTATTTCAAGGCTTGAAATTTTCTGTGCAATTGTAGTTTGGTGTAATTCTGGATCACATTAACTTAGTAATTTTATATGCCATGCTTGCAGAAGTTCGGACAGTGGATGAATTGGTGAAGATGATTGCTCACTTTTATTATAATGCTAAAAGACCTCCATTCTTAGAAGCAGAAGTTGTTTTGAGGGGTAAAGCTTGAGCAGGGACTTGCTTTGACCCAGTCTATATTTTGGCGAAATTTGATGATTGATATAGTTCTTTAAAATGTGCATGCCAGATCACTATGTAGTACTTGTAAATATCCTACGAGTGGTGTGAGTTGCATTGTGTTGTACTCCATTAAAGTGTTAAATGGCATTTAATTTCTGAATTTTGTTCTGATAGAATCTTTCATCTTTTGGAATTGCTATAGATGCAATCCCAGTTTGTATGCTGGTTAACTGAAAATTACTGATGGTTTAGAGCCTCCTTTTTTGGGTTGAAATGTTGGTGATTATATTAACTATATAACAAACCATTTTAATAAATTTCAATGTGGAATATGCCGTTGCAAAAAGCAACTTGAAATGGACAGAGTGCACCTATACTTGTATACTGACGTTAATAAAGCTCCTTTGATGTCATTGTCAATTTGGACGATTTCTATTTTGTTTGGTTCATATGGAGTCTCCCTAGTTTATTTAGGCACAAACTTTTCTGTAAATAATGTAAACAATTCTTGTAATCTATACTTTTTGCTTCTATGTGCTAGTCAAGTTTTTTATGGTGAAGTTGTTTGAAGGTTTTAACATTTCTCATTAAAGATTCCTTGTCTACCAGACCACAATTTTGTTACCTATGCAATCTTACATGAATAAGCTATTTTAAAATAAGTTCATTATTTTGTAATCTTACACTCTAATGAGAATATAGTTAAATATTTGTAGAAAGGCTACTTAATAAGGCTTTAAGGAGACTATTAGAGTGATTAGACTTCTAATAAGGGAATAATTACCTTTTAATAGTAACTTGGGTCCTATGTTTTGGTTTCTAATATGGACTACCTTGTGTGAACCCATTTACATAGATGGTGCTAAAAGCAAACACAAGTATTTTAGACAATCATGTCATTAGCTAGCTATTGGTTGAGTGCATGCATAGAAAGTTACACTAGACCTTCAAAGATTGATGAAGAGTATGACAATTAACAAACCTATTAGAGCTAGACACTCCTTGAAGTTCATCATTGTCTTCTTATTTTGACTAGTGCTCTTAAGTTTGGGGCTCCAATCAACATTATTTATAATTGACAATCTAGGATTATCATAAAATTTAAAAGAAAGTACAAATAATGCCAGTACTATTATTCCTTAATGAAAACTCCCCATATTGCATAAATCATCTTTACAAAGTCATACACTAACATATGGACCAATACATTTAAGGGGATGTCATTGGCATATGTATGCACATTGTTTGCATGAAGCACCCAAATAATGAGATGTTCTAGTTGTAGAGTGCCTTAATGATGGTCAAGTTTGCTAGCAATCTCAATGATGGCCGATAGTCTAGTAGAGTGCCTTCATAGCTAGCACAAGCAATCATTGATCGAAGAGCACCACAACGTTAGCAATCATATTATCATGATTGTGTTCTCGAATGGATTATCTCAAAAACATTGAGAGTCCATGCATGTAGGTTAATTAGGTGAAAGGGAGGGCAAGGTTTATGAGTTAGATGTACATGCATCTTCTCCATGGTTATAGCACAATTATATCTTAAAACAAGTTTTAAGGAAAAAACTTATAGGTGTATTTTTCTTATTATTTAATTACCAAATTCATAGTTTGTGTAAATGATAGAATTTTTTCGGTGTATTTGATGATTGTTAATCAAATAGTGTAAAAGATTGGGCATTGATATCCAATATTGAGTTAACCCTTGGAGTCATTGGCCTTCCAATTGTTTGGGTAACTTTGTGGGCTCTCTGTATGAAATCCTCACTTATATTTATGATTGATTCTCTAGTTGCCACAAATTCCAAGAAGTAGCTATCACAAAATGCTAATGTTTCAAAACATAGTTGTTGAGTTTGATATATCATAAATGATGTTTATGCTGTTAATGATAGCCCAATATTTCTTTGGACAAGGTAGCCTCAAGACTATTATGGTTTTTCTCTACAATAGGTCATCATCATCCCATGATTTTAAAATGCCTTCTTACAATTGTTGTTATCTTATAATAGTTTCAACTCAAAATGGCCTAATTGCATATCATCAAAAAGCTCTTGGAATCTACTTTCATAGGATATAACTCTTATTTCCCAATTTCTCCAAAATAATATATTCTATATATGATCTCTAAAAGACTCTTTAGATCAATATTATGTCCTAATCTTACATTGTTTTGATTAGGATAAGTTGGTTCTAAAGGGACTATAAACCCTAAACAAAGCAAAAGTTACAATAGTAACACCCAAACTCGGGTTTTGACAAGACTTGAATCCTTACAAAGTTGTAGACAAGTTGCCCCAAATAACAAACTCTCAAAACACAATGGGCCAACCTACACAACACTGGACCCCGAACGGGCAATCCAAACGCCCTTGACCCAAGGATGAGAGTCAGACATAGATTTGGGAAGACCTTGCTTCCTAGATCGAACAATCATCCAAGAGTCACCATTATTAGAATCCTTCGATCTAGGAGAGAGGAGAGGGAAATCTTCTATTGTAGCCTCAACCAAAGCCACCTCCCACAAGGAGGGGACCACAGAAGCTGGATACTGCACAAAATTGGTATACATATTAGGAGCAAAGGTCCCAACACAATGAGTCGTGGGGGGAATGAGAATTGACGAGGGAGCATCTAGAATTGGTTCCAAAGAAGAGCTCTCGATAGGAGTCAAGGAAATCGCTAAAGTCGCACCACCCCCTTGGGACACCGCCTCAGTCACGTGATGCGCCACAGGGGAAACAAAAGAAGGTCCAACATCCTAAGAGTCAAATCACCAACATTGTTGAAGTTTTTGGGTTGTAATAATTTTTCCACTCATACATACATAAAGCTTTCACCCCTTTATCAAACATTATTCTCTTTAAATTGAATAATTGTTTGAAGAGTTACTCCTCTTACATTTGGATATGCTAATATTTGTATGTGGACACTTCATATCACCAACTATATAGGGGTTTCTACATACCATAGGGAAATTTAACTTTTTTGCTACCAAGGAACTAGTGGCTTGGTTTTAATGACAAACTAAATATAGAGGTCAAGGTTTTGCAATTGGATATGAAAGTCTAAATGACACAACTAGTACAATTGTGTGGTTATTTAATATGAATGAACAATGATATGTATTAGCCATGTACATCTTATTAATATTTGATGAGAACATAATTGACATGAATGAAGACTTAAGGGTTGAAGAAATGATTATCACATATAAAACTTTCAAGTTATCTAAAGCTACTTCAACAACTAAAGGATGGTAGATCCCTTGAACCTATAACTTCCACCCTCACCTCTTGTTAATCTATCATGTGTTCTAATACAAAGCAACGACATGACAAACTTGAGTCCTAAAAACTTCAAGAATTGTTGTACTTAATTGTGTTTACATGTCTAAGATTGAAATAAGACATAAAAATGACACTAGGAAGTGCTCAATCCCCCCTACTTCATGTGTTAAGCTAAAGACTTGAAGATGTATTGAAGAGAAAAATACCAGTAAACATATGTTTGCATAAAAAATAAATAATGGCACACTCATGATATACCAAGAGAATTTACCTTGAAAATCCCTTTAGGAAAGAAACTAGCAAAAACAATAGTCATTTACTGTGTTAACTAAACCATTCACAATATAATATTATACTTTACACTCGTGCTTAACCTTGATCCATGCGTGAGTATTTATAGGCACATCAATAGTAAAAACTACTAAGGGGTTTTACAATGTAATGGGAAATAGAACCCTGGATGGGAATCGACCTATAAGGACCCAATCTTTTTTACATCTATAAGGGATGTAAAATGTGCAAAGTATACACACACGCCCAACATGTGCCCTATAAATAGTTGGACCAATAAAAGAAAGTCAGATGCCATTATGTGAATGACCCCACTATGGTTTTGGTTTACAAGAGACAAGAGTTTGATTCTTGTGTAAATAAAAGATTGCATTTCAACAAGATAAATGCTTTGAAAGTAGTCTAATGTATAGGTGCATTCTCTTGTGCAAGCTTTAAATTTTATTTCAAGTGGTTTAGGACTTTTTGATATAGTAAATAATTATCAAATTATAGAGGTTTATACAAGCAATTCAAATCATATTGCTTTTCTTTCTATTTAAAACTCATGCGCCTTGAATATCATGTGAAAGCATTTTTTATAGGTTAATCGTGCTAAGAATAATAATTCTAATATTATGTTCACTTGTAGTTTTAAACTAATAAATGAATTAATTCTTATTTTATGATTGAAAAGGAATATAATATAATATTTTACACTTGTGCTTAATTGTGATCTATGCATGGGTATTTATAGACACATCAATATTAGAAATTGCTAAGTGGTTTTACAATGTAATGGGTGTAAAACCATGGACAAGAAACCACCTACAAAGACCCAAATCTTTTTTACATCTATAAGGGGTGTAAAATGTGTAAGTTAATTGGACCAATGAAAGAGAGTCAAGTGCCATTATGAGAATGACCCTACTTGGTTTTTATTTGTAAGAGAATAGAGTTTGATTCTTGTAAGTAAAAGATTGCATTTCAACAAGATAAATGCTTTGAAAACAAAGTAAGTAAAGTTGATGTATAACATTCTCTTGTTGAAGCTTTAAATTTACTTTCAAGTGGTTTTGGACTTTTTCAATATTGTAAACAATTCTCAAATTATATAGGTTTCCACAAATAATTCAAATTATATTTCTTTTCTATCTCATGTGAAAACATTTTCTATACTAAGAATAATAATTCATATATTATGCCTACTTGTAGTTTTGAACTATTTAATAGATGTATTCTAATTTTATGATTGAAAAGGAAAATAATTTACCTTTTCTCAAAATCTTGGGGTAAAGGAATACACTCAACACAAGTAAGCACTTAATCCTAGTTATTTTTAATGAGTTGGGACTAAAAAATGTACTAAAATAAAATATTTAGAAATTAAATAAATAAATAATGGTACATAACTCAAAACTTGATGCAGATTGACTATGCCAAATCTCTCAGATTGATTCACCAATGTGTCAAAAAGTTGGAAACTTTCATATGTCTGCCTCAAAATCTATAAATCTTGTTTGATGATCTAGTTTAGTTCTCTGCCTGCAAAATTGATCTTCACACCTACGGAACTGATCTCTACACCTATGGATATAAACCATGTGTGTGGATTTAAAACTCACTCATGAATCTAAACTTTGCTAATTTTGATGTCAGGAACTTGTTCACCTTAATTTTTGCTACCAATTTTTGAAAAGGGTGGTGTTGATAAATATTGTTTAGGATCTTTCTAGACAAGGAATGTTCTCTTTTAGTCAAATCCATGTTGTTGATTTAACAATTTGGTGAAAAGGATTGAAGATAGCAAGCAAGCATGCAATAATGCCTAAGATGCTGATGTAAGTTGATGATGCACTAGTGAATGCTTTGTGATATTTTCTTCACTATCCTAGATGATTTAGAATGAATTAAGGTTTGTCCTTAAATACAACACCCTAGCACACAAGTTAATGAATTTCATGCTCAAGTTAGCTCATAATAATGACTATTTGAAGGGAGTCAGTAAGGGCCCAAATTTAAAATTAATTTTGAAGGTTTTGGGTTCATATCCATATTTTGTAGAACTAATTTGGTTCACTTATGCAATCCAAAGATTTAGATCAAGTAAAGGAAAAAAGAAAGATTGAGTCCAATCCCTAATTGGTTCCGAAGGGGTAGAATTTCCTAAGGAAGTTTACCGACCAAAGTGCAATGTAAATAGATAAATTGACCATCAAAAAATCACTCAAATGGTTAAAATGATTAGTTGAGATGCATTTAATAGATTAATTTAACTAATCAAAATGCAATTTGAATGAAAATGACTTTAAAACTTAAAAGACTACATTTTTGGTAACTCAAATGTCAAATGGGCATGTAAACTAATGACAATGTTGTGGCAATTCTATGCCAAGAGCAATAGGTACTCAGTTTAGGAACTAAAACATGATAAAATTGATCACTCTTTTATTTCTTTAGATAGGAGCAAAGTACATTAATGTAATCTATAAAAAATAAATGAACAAAGTGTTCTAACTTATCTAAGTGTATTCCACCTAATTAAAAGTTATGTTTGCTTCATAGATGAAATTGTTGATAACTGAGAGGGGGGGGGGGGGGGTGAATCAGTTATCCTAATTATTTCCCTTATTGAACTTTCCTTTTAATTGATGCAGCATAAAATCAAACATAAAAACATTAACCATGAAATAAGAAACACATGACACAGTATTTTGACGTGGAAACCCTGTTAAGGGAGAAAACCACGGGGTGATTAACCCAAAATTATTCTCTGTTAGAAGAATAGGAAATTACAAAAATGGCACTTGCCAATTAGGGCTCACTGCCCGAGCACACTGCTCACAAGAGGCCCACTGCCTACAAGAAGACACACTGTCTACAAAGTGATGAGAATCACAGTCTTGAACTGATTGAAAGCATCTGCATATGCTGGAGTTCAGTTCCGGTTAGGCTCAGTACACTGATCTGCTGCACTTCATCTTTCCTCTGTTCTTTTTTCTATTATCTTTCACATACCGGATCCTTTTTGTTACCTCTACTTTTATCTGGACTTATTCGCATATATCTCTACACCATCACACACTTCACAACTAAATCCATCCTCTATATATATCCGCACAAGTAATTTCATCACCTTTCTAGTCGGCATCCGGAACAGTCTAGTTTCTTACAAGCTCTCATTCTGTCGGCTGAATCCTTCCTCACCAAGCAATGCGGATCAAGCATATACTTGTAGATATCATTAATCATGTCGGCCAAACATGATTCATGCCTTCACAACCTCTGTCATCAACAGTAACATATCCGGAAAGCAGTCTGATACTCTGCCAGTCAGTTCTTCCTCTGTTTTCACTGTCTCTCAGGAATCCAGTACTCAACCATTCATATCTTTTTCCTCGTCCATCACCGGAGGCTAAATCCTTGGAATATACCACTCAAGGTAGTCCTCTTGACTTCCCCAAATCCGCACTGCACCAAGACACTTCCTCTGAGAGATCCGGACCAATCTGTCGGACCTTGCCATATGCTCTGTTCTTCTTCACCGGACCACAACATTCTTTATTCTGACTTCCGGTAGAGACACATTATGACTTGCGGATATGTGGGATGACCTTTGTTGCCATCAATGACAACAACCATGAATCCATATAGTGTCTCTTGCCAACAATCTCCCCCTTTGGCATTGATGGCAACACTTAGTGAAAAATGACTAAGTGTTTACACTATGCTCCCCCTTTGCTGATGCTCTGTCTTTATATACAATTTCCGGAACTCCCCCTTAGTTGGATTCCTCATTTTTCACTGCTCCTCACTCCCCCTTTGACATCAATGGCAAAGGGTAGGGTCCGCATATCAAAATTTTCAAAAATTTCTTATACTTAGCCGCATATTTACATACTCACATATATTGAAGAATGTCTGCAAAGGATGTCTGCAATTGGATCATTTCTGTAGCCCAACTTTGCTTCATTCTATCCAAAGTTGAAATGTGACCACTTAACAAAAATGCAAAAGCTTCTGCCCGCTTGAGATCTGTCGGATCTTTTGTTTGGGCGGTGGTCTGAGCATCACTGATGGCCTCATGCATAGTTTCCAACTTAGGGATTATAATCCTTCTAAGTTCTCCCATCCGGTTAGTGATGTTCTTTCTTTCCTTCTCAAGATTCTTTATTTCATTCAAGACTGCAATAGTCTGACATTCTTGATTTATTATAGAGGAAGAGAGAGGATCAAAACTTTGAGATAAGCTTTGTAGCTTATCCTGTTCCTCTTTTATTTTCTTGTCAAATGCTGCTGTTGCCTTTGACCAGGATATACAAAATTTATAGATGTCACCGCCATCCTTAAGAGCATTCTCTAAGCTCTTTATTCCAATGCTTACAATCTTCCTATCTTTAGAGATTAATTCTAATATTTCTGAAAATCTTTTATCCAAAAATTCCTTCCGGACCTTTTCTTCAGCTGATTTTTCTAGAGAATCAAAATATGTATCAACACTGCTGACTAAGGTTTTTAGATTACCGGAAGTGGAGGCTGTCGGATCTATCTGGATTGATGGCATGATCTTTACAAGTACTCCGGAAGCAGCCTCTATCAACTCACAGTCTTCCATATGAGACTTCAGGAGCTTTTCATTTGCCTTGGCATTTGCAAATGAAGCTATCTTCATTGTTTGTACCGGAGAGAGAGAGTCAAAATCAAATGGGCCTTTTAGAAGCTCCGGTTCATCAATCTCTAGAGTTTCTTTGCTCAAAAATTGTTGAACAGTTTGTGCAGTGTCTCTTGCCGGAGACAGATGTTTCTTTTCTTCTGCAGTCTTAGAACTGTCAACCTCTTTGTCTTTCACCACTGCTTCCTTCTCCTGTAATTGCTCTTCTTCTTTGGATCCGGAGACTGTAGGGGAAACCGGAGGAGAGATGCTAGCTTGTTCATGGGCCACTTCTTCTGGAGCAGAGGGTCCCAAGTCCTCAGCTGTTTCTGTACCTAAATCCTCTACAACAGGAAGATTGAACCTTTTGAAGGCCTTCCGGAGGATCTCTTCTGTTTCTTGGGCCACTTTGTCAGTCTCACCAAGCATGAGTTGATTCATCCTGGCTTTGCTTCTGAACTCATCTTTGCAGTCCTTGAAGATAATGTTCATTGTCTTGGGGTCAATTTGAGGATATAGCTGAATAGCTATCTGCTCCCGGATCTCAAGATCTTTAGCATGAGCATTATTCTTTCTTACTTCCAGTTCCTTTTCTAGGCTTTTAGGAATAAGAGATATTATTTCAATGAAAGCCTTATTATATATGTTAAGATATTTTACTGTGGCCTCCTGCAGAGTCTTTTGGTCGGCCTTACTGAAGTCATCATATGATTCAGTCATTGGTTGAAGGTTTCCATCCACCGTGATCGACTTGATTATGCTCTCTAGAGACAGAGTGGGCTTTTCAACAGATCCTTCTGCCATTTCATCCTTGTCTTGGCCTGTGGAGGGCTTACCGGATCCTTTCTTCTTCTGTTTCTTTATTTCTTTAACTCCCTCATCTGACTCTGTTTCCTCTTCATCCTTTTGGCTTCCATAAGCCCTTGTGGCTTTTGTCTTGGATCTCTTACCGGATGCCTGGACTTCCGGTTTTGAACTTTTGGTTGTGGGAGGTGCAGGTCTCTTTGATGATCTGGTCCGGGTGGGAGCTTCAACCGGAGCACTTTCTTTACTTTTCTCTTCTTCCTCAGCCTTCCTCCTCTTTTCCCGGCTGGCATCAAGTGCCTCTTTTGAGATGCCTAGGCCTTGAGCAATGTGCTCTACTTCTTTTCTTACTTTTCTTTTAATCTCAGGTTCCCTGAGTTCTACATGTATTTTTACACTCAGCTCCTCAAAGGTTCCAAACCTTTCTGCCTTAGGATCTTTGGGCTGACTTAGCATGTGTTGAACATGCAGCTCCACTATCTGTTCATCAACTTCATACCCCATGGGCATGATCCAGACAGTCCTTGCTTCCACTGCCTCCATTAGGCACTGATCAGTGTCAACCATAAAACACACTGAGTCTTTGTATTTTTCAACAAGAGACTGGGGAATTCTCTCTCTTGCTTGCATCATGCTCTGAAAGTTTTTGAAGTATCCCCATAGAGCTGTATTTCTCGCCTTTGCATCCCCAAGTCCATGCAAGTAGTCTCTTATCTGGACTGCAACAGGTTTGTCATTCTGCCATACCCATCCACTTGTTCCGGGTAGCTCATTCATGAAGTAGAAGAATAGACATACAATAAGAGTACCATACTTAAAGGAATTCTTCTTATCCTTCTTGATTTTCTGTATGTTTTCCATTAATTGGCTTAGCAGTAGTTCGCAGAGATCATATTCTGCATTCTTTCTTAGCATTTCATAAGCAGTGTATATTGCAGTTCCGGATACAGAATTCTCCCTGCTGGAGTGATAGATCTTGTATCCTATTATCATTGATGCATATTTGATATCCAGATCTGAAATATCTTCAATGGTCATTGCCCTCTTGTCAAATTTTGATCCGGTGGCCTCAGTTACAACGTTGTTCTTGACAGATTTGAGGATAGGTACCCCTCCGGAAGAGTATAGACCAGTTACTGCTCTAATTGCCTCTTTTGTGATCTTGCAGGGTCTATCTAGCCATAGAAAGTTGTCATGCATCCTGCTCAGTACATACCGGACCCATTCATCTTCTTCAAAGCAGGGGAAATGAATAAATTGCTCAAATTGTTTCTTCTGGATATCCTTATACTCTGGTTTAAGCTCAAAAGCATTGTCTATCAGTTGCTTGTGATAGAGGTCTCTTAATTTGAATTCCCCAAATTCTTCAATGCTTGCATGTATGTAAACCCTAATGTCTTCGGTATGTAAAACTCCGTGAGGAACACTAGAGAAGGCTCCTAGTGGATCTACCTCCAATGATTTGTAAGGATGTTTCTTGAATGAGGGGCGAGGTCTATCAGAGATCTTAACTATGTTTGGAGTAGCCATTCTTCAAAGATTTGCAGTGAGGTAATGAAAAACGGAGAATACCTTATGCGCCTTCGGTTTGCACGGAGTGGTTGGATTGATTTCTTTATGCAATAGCTTCGGCAGGAGATCCTTGGTGTGCTTGATGAACCTTGTTGCAGAGCTCCACTTTTTGCTTCTTCTCGAGTGCAGAATGAGTAAATGACCTTTGAGAAATCCCTTATATTGCTCCGCGAACCCTAATATCTGTCTGCAATAAATGCTTCACCTACATCATTCCGGTTTGCCTTGTCTGGATAGCTTGGAGTATCCCGGATTAGTCCTGATCTGTGGATATCATCCGGATCTTTCAATCATGAATAAATCAAGGTAACATATTACAAGAACATCCCAAACACTCTGTCCAATCCGCAGAACAAGATAGTGCATTTCCGGATCTTTCCGGACCTTTTTGTAATCCTTTATCATACCGGAGCATCTCCCTGAACAGGTCTTATTTGATCGATCACAGCTTCTTCATAACTCCATGCGGACCTCTGAAAACTTGACTGAAGTATCTCAAGACTCATATCTACAAACCCTTTGATCCGCATCTTGTGCCACATCCGGCACCCCTTGTTTGGTTGGGGGAACAAGATTTTCTTTGAGTCTCCCCCTGAGCCTGAGCTCACTTTTTAATTTCTGGAAGAAATATCAGCACCAGAGTCTGGTGCGGATCCAACCTCTACATTCTCTGAACTTTTCTTCACCCAAATCTTGCTCATCTGATTCCTAACCTCATCCGCATTCATCTTTTGTTTACCCTTGTCTTGATTCTGATTATATACCGGACCTCTTTTGTCCTGATTCTTGTTTCTGCAGACTTTAGCATTATGACCGGACCTATTGCAGATTTGGCAAATAACATTTCTTTGCATATTTGACTGATATCCTCTTGATCTGCATTGATTAGCCCTATGACCTATTCTATTGCATGTGAAGCATCTACCTTTGAATGATTTGTTTACTTGCATAATTCTGCATTCATGGGATTTGTGTCCATACCTTTTGCAGTTGAAGCACTGTCCGAAGAAGGATGAATTAATCTGATTCATTCTCATTCTGCATTGATCAGCTTTGTGACCAAAGTGGTTGCAGCTGTGGCAGTATCCATTGAAGGATGGATATCTTTGAGCATTTGGCTGTCTTACCGGAGGTCTTCTAGGCCTGCTCCTTGGATTTTCTGATCCAAGATTCTTCTGACCGGATCCGGAGCTTTCTCCTTTCTCATATCCCAAACCATACTTGTCATCTGTCCTCTTTTGACTTCCAAGAAGAACTTCAAGTTGAGCAGAACTTATCTTGAATTTCTCTTTATATTCATTTGCTGTTTGAAGGTCTCTTTTGAGAGAAGCAATTTGATCCTCAAGTTTTCCTTCATTATCTTTGGCATCTTCAAGTTCAGATTCAAGATGTCTGATAATCCTGTCCATCTGGTGGCATTCTTCTGATTTTTCTTTAAGAGATTGTCTTAGATTGTCTTCAGCCTTTCTTTTTTCTTCAATCTCTTGAGTAAACTTTATAGTTCCTGATTCCATTTCATGTCTTAACATAATGACTTCTTTTGATAACTTTTCACATAACTTGGTTTGCTCAGTCAATTCTTCATTTGTATTGCTTTCTTCACTTTGTCTTGCCAACTGTTGAAGCAGCTCCTTTCTCTTTTTCATAGAGAGACTTAGTTTGTCTTTTAATTCTCTCATGAATTCATCAGCCTGTTTGAGTCTTTCCTTTAATTCACTGACTTCAGAATTTGACTGTTCAAGATCCTCAAGAGCAGTCTTGAGTTGCTCCCTTAAACCATATGCATCCATTTGAAATCCCAGATCTTCCTCAAGCTGTTAGGCTCTATAAAGAGGAACTTAGCTCTGATACCAATTGTTGATAACTGAGAGGGGGGGGGGGGTGAATCAGTTATCCTAATTATTTCCCTTATTGAACTTTCCTTTTAATTGATGCAGCATAAAATCAAACATAAAAACATTAACCATGAAATAAGAAACACATGACACAGTATTTTGACGTGGAAACCCTGTTAAGGGAGAAAACCACGGGGTGATTAACCCAAAATTATTCTCTGTTAGAAGAATAGGAAATTACAAAAATGGCACTTGCCAATTAGGGCTCACTGCCCGAGCACACTGCTCACAAGAGGCCCACTGCCTACAAGAAGACACACTGTCTACAAAGTGATGAGAATCACAGTCTTGAACTGATTGAAAGCATCTGCATATGCTGGAGTTCAGTTCTGGTTAGGCTCAGTACACTGATCTGCTGCACTTCATCTTTCCTCTGTTCTTTATTCTGCTATCTTTCACATACCGGATCCTTTTTGTTACCTCTGCTTTTATCTGGACTTATTCGCATATATCTCTACACCATCACACACTTCACAACTAAATCCATCCTCTATATATATCCGCACAAGTAATTTCATCACCTTTCTAGTCGGCATCCGGAACAGTCTAGTTTCTTACAAGCTCTCATTCTGTCGGCTGAATCCTTCCTCACCAAGCAATGCGGATCAAGCATATACTTGTAGATATCATTAATCATGTCGGCCAAACATGATTCATGCCTTCACAACCTCTGTCATCAACAGTAACATATCCGGAAAGCAGTCTGATACTCTGCCAGTCAGTTCTTCCTCTGTTTTCACTGTCTCTCAGGAATCCGGTACTCAACCATTCATATCTTTTTCCTCGTCCATCACCGGAGGCTAAATCCTTGGAATATACCACTCAAGGTAGTCCTCTTGACTTCCCCAAATCCGCACTGCACCAAGACACTTCCTCTGAGAGATCCGGACCAATCTGTCGGACCTTGCCATATGCTCTGTTCTTCTTCACCGGACCACAACATTCTTTATTCTGACTTCCGGTAGAGACAAATTATGACTTGCGGATATGTGGGATGACCTTTGTTTCCATCAATGACAACAACCATGAATCCATATAGTGTCTCTTGCCAACAGAAATACTATTGTTTTTGTTAGTGGACTAATGGAATTTGGAATAACTAGAAACACATATATTCTAGAAAATGAAGATAGAAACATAAATATGCAAAGATACAAAACCTAGAAAACTTTTAGGAATCACCTATGGTATAGACATTCATGTGATTCTTGGACTACAGTGCAATATACTCACGTCCAAATACAAAGAGATAAAATCACAACTACAAAATATGGGACACAAGAACAAAAATACACACTAATAGCACCAAGAAACAATATTAGGAATATAGAAATATGATTGAATAATTTTAGATATAAGCTAAATCAAGATAAATGATGGAAATATAATAAAGTAGAGAGATTATGAAACCTCTATGTTATCAATTCACTAAAGGTACCTATAGCTAAATAGAAAGAATGGAGGTGACTACTAGGGAGATTTCCAAATAGTTAAGCCTCTATTTGATCTTTTGACATCCATGGGTAGTCTAATATAAATACAATTTAGAGTTGTATAATGTGTGTGAGTTTGTAATCTTAAGGGTGTCTAGAATTAGAGAATAGTAATAATGTTTATAAAATGAACATTTAACAATTTAAAGTTCTACACAGATGTTAAGTGCCCTGTGTATGGAGAAGTGTGGGAAGTGAAGAATCCAAGAGTGACAACAATGGGTTTTATGGACTCTAAAGTAAAATGGACAATGATTCCAAACATTGGTTTTTGAAATGATAAAGAATACAATAATAATCTTATGAGAATCCAAGAAACTTATAGATGAAAGAGAAAAAAGGGGATGGAAAAGAGAAAAGGGTTCAAGTGAGGACAACAACAATGTCACCAACTTAAGGAATATAAGAAAATATGTCTTCCATAAATGGTGAGGGGAAGTTGCTATTGCCTTAAAACTATCTCCCTCAAGAAGTATCCAACCACAAATAATAGATTATACCTCGAGGATCCTCCAATATTAGAAGAGAGAATACAAGAAACCACAAACATCAATATGATACAAAATAATTGCAAAACTCACAATGGAAGATGAAGTGTAGAAATGTTGTAACCCTGGATTCACACAAGAATACTATAGAAAAGATCAAAAACTTTAGAGAGTTCACACTAGGCAACATATAATTGAATGTTCAAGAAGCTCTAATAGTCTAATGCATGTAGGAATGAAGGAAGCCCAATAGTCAGCAAGGTGGCTATTTGTAGTCAAGAGGTTAGGGAATGTTGGTTGCAAATTTGACAAAGGTTGGTCAAAAGGTTGTTTCAAAATTAATGAAGTTAAAACATCACCAACCTAACCATTATATTAAATTCGTATAGTGGTACTATCACAGGACAAAAGCACAATTGTGTAGATGCTTGCACAACTATGTTGTTGTCTAAGGAAAAAGTTTGAATTAGCATTATATTATAAAAGGTATAGACTAAAATGATCATAAGAAACATGTTTAAGTACATATACTAGATCTAAACACATAAAGACAGAAATTACTGACACTCAAATTGGGAAAAAGGCCAAGGACATGTTTAATGAGCCCTAAGAACATGATACGAGAATGAACACTAAGATGAGGACATATTGTAATGGTAGAAGTGCAAGGTATGCAATTTTGGTAATTACAAATACCCATATGAAATTCAATTCTACATGGAAGAAATAGAGTGTAAGGAAATAAGAACATTTTAAACTAAGACATGTGGGAATAATCAACAATAGAATATTCTTCTATTTTTCAAACCACTTAATAATCAAATGAACTCAACAAACTAAATATTTAAACAATCCATTCCAAAGATTAAATAAACCACACTGTGTAATATAAATAATCATAAAACATGGATAAACAAATGAAGAGGAACTTAGGGGTTGACTTAGCTATTGAGCGTTCCCTTTTTATCGTGTTCCTTAATTGCTACACTTAGTTACTTAAATTCAATTCAACATTAATGAACAAAAAATAAAATATCTCACATAAATTAGTATGCAAAATTACATTATTATCACATTGTGTATTTTACACGGCTATTAGGCCCCATTTATAATGAAAACCCTATACAATACTAGTATAAAAGAGTTTTATTGATCCCCTAAACTTTGGGAAAATTTTAGCCAATTAAAATATTCTTTTACAAATTGGGAGATCTAATTCTCTATTTAGTTTATATGCCTCAACAATAGATTAAAAGATGACTAAATGACAAGGTGCCAACCTAGATATGAATGTTGCCAGTTGTCTAGTTAGAGCCATGTCATCAAGTCTTATTTGTCATTGGTTGTCTAGTCACTTTGTTGTTGAAGCACACACGAAATGATTGATGAAGTGCATAGGTAGAGTGGCTAATAAAGTGCACAGATAAAGTGGTTGATGAAGTGTGCCATAAATTAATGACAAATTCAAAAATGTTGTTGAAGTTCAATACACAGTCATCAAAATCCTTTACAATCCCCAAAACATTTTTCTACTTCAAATTGGCTGTTAAAGTGAAAAACAAAGCAAGGTGAGTCACTTGGTTAAACTTAATCCAATAATGCCTGTTTCTTAATTATTTGCCTTAAAAATAAAGTAACGCTAATCATTCTATTGCAAATAATACTAGTCAGAAATAGGGATTTTAGATGGAAATGTGGGAAAAAAATAAAGAAATAAATAAAAGGAGTGTCCAAAAACTGTACAATCTTGAGGCTTATCATACCCCCAACTAGCACTATTGCATGTCCTCGTGCAATCAAAATATTCTTCTCTTCCTTTATTTGGTAGCTTCTTAGTTGTCTTGCTCCTCTATAGGTTCTAGAGGTAGTGGTTGTCCCACCATGGTTGTGAGCCTATAGGGTTGTGTGTGTGATATTTGTTTCTTCACAATATCCTCCTTTTCCTTGATATTTGTGCATCACCTCCACAATTGCTTCTTTAGCCTTCTAATCAATCATTGGAGGTTTAAGTACCCTAGGGATAGGTGTCCAAATTAAAAAATGAAAGAACCTCAATCCTATCTAATGTGAAGTTAGAAAAATGCTTGACCTTGGCTCTGGAAAACTAAAAATTATAATACCCGACGCACTCCCTCGTTCTATATTCTAGTGGTAATTCTTCCCACCTTGCCCTAGAGAATCTAAAACACACTTGAGTCAAATGCACTTTCTCCTTAAGTTCCTACAAGCATGCATCTTTTAGTACTCTCATCTTGTTCAAAATTTGCTCATTGCTCATGAATTGTTCGAATTTGTTACAAACTCTTTCTAGGCATTGAAACTCTTTAATCATTATTTTAGCTTATTTTTTTGTAGACAAATAATCTGCCTTTTATTTACCCCTATGTTCTTCATTTTCTAAAAATGACATATATGCCCTAAGTTGTACTTTCCCACAAAGGGGTTTGGGTTCCAAAGAGTCATTTTCCACAATCAAATTATGAATATACAATTCATAGATTTGGCTTTTACACTTCAGTCTTGTAGAAAAGAATGAATTACAAAAGGTTCTAGGCTATCTCATGTCCCACAATTGCCTCTATAGACACCTAAAATTCACCTTTACATTTAACTAATTTAAATCCCTCCAACTTTGATTAATTAAATAAATTATTTAATTATTTAGGCCATTTTCGTTATCACTGGCTAACTAAATAAATTTCATTTAATTAGTATGTCCTAACATTATTTGATTAAATAAATCATTTTATTTAATTAAAGAAGCTAATGTCCTAACATTAGTTAATTAAATAAACCATTTTATTTAATTAACTAAGCTATGTCATCTTATCCAAAATCCACATAACCTTTTCTTCTAATTAAAAATTCATTTCCTAACTAACATCCATTTTAATAACAATTTTTTTATCCATTTTATCAAATCCTAAATCAAATCAATTTCAAATCCTACCCATCAATTTGCTTAACCTAATCCTAGCCATCCATCTCTTAATCCAAAATGAAATCAAGTTTGAATCTCTGTTGTCCATTATCCCAAGGACATATACACCTTCCATTCTCACACATGTGTGAGATATCTCACTTGTCATAATCACACATCCCCATGATTCTCACACATTTGAGATCAATCACTTGTCATAATTACACATCCCCATATTCTTCTCACACGTGTGAGATTTCAGTCTCCACTCTTCATTCAAATCAAGTTAATCTCAACCCTTCATCTCTCTCAATCCATGTCTTATCCATTTGCACCTCTCCCATGCTTCTCATTCCCCCTTGCAAGCTAATTAATCTCCAATATCCAATCCAAGATCAAATCCTAGCCCTCTATTTCACTCATCTCAAATCTATAAATATACGCTATCCTTAAGAATTTCCACATTAGAAAATTTGTTGGTATATGTTGTCGTATTGAGGAGCGTCCAAGAGTAATTTCAATATAGCATCAACATCACAGCATCACCACATCACTTGGAGAAATCACTCATATCAAATGGAAAGTGTAGCTTTATAAATTAGTTTTGCATCATTTAGTTTTCCTTTCATTTTATGCTCTAATTCGAGGTAGAAGTAGAGTACTAGTTTGCACTTGCAATCTTAGTTTAGATTTACACTTCTTCATTTTGGCACACTCTAATTCACCTTTACACTTAACTAATTCCAATCTCTTCAGCTCTAATTAATTAAATAAATAATTTAAATAATCAGGCCCTTTTCATTATGACTAGTTAAATAAAATTCATTTAATTAGTACACCTTAACATTAATTAATTAAATAAATCATTTTATTTAATTAACTAAGATAATGTCCTAAAACCAGTTAATTAAATAATATGATTTATTTAATTACCTAGTTTAGGACATTAGCTTAGTTAATTAAATAAAATAATTTATTTAATTAACTAATGTTCAGATGTACTAATTAAATGAAATTTATTTAATTAGTTGGTGATTATGAAAAGGGCCTAATTAATTAAATAATTTGTTTAATAAATCAAAGCTAGAGGGATTGAAATTGGTTAAATGTAAAGGTGAATTTTAGGTGTCTACATCCTCAATGAAATCATCTCTAATTGTACTCCATATTTCTAATCTCTAAGGTAAAGAGCATAAACTCTTGCTGGGGTCTACAGGCTAACATTTCAAAGGTCAAAGTGCAAGTTTGTTGAGGGCAATGTCAAGTTGCTCTTTTCCTTTTTCAATGCTTTTATTTCACCCTTCAACACATGGATGTGGAATCTGAACATCAATAATTTGTTTTGTAACATCATCCATGGTCGAGGCCCACTCTTCCTCTAGTCCTTTATATCTCTGTTTCTCCTCCATACTGCTAAGGATAGACCTTGAGAAGGGTTGAATGACCATACACTTAGGTTGCTGCCAAAATGAAATAAAGATTTATGTCATGTCTTCAACATCTTCTACAACAACAATAACAATAACATCTTCTATAGCAACAAAAATAATATGTTCAATAGTAATATCTTCTACAGTAACAACTTTTCGTACGAACCTTTACTCCAGTGATACTACTTCTTGTTTTGTTGCTTTTGACTCTAATTTATTGTTGAAACTCTTGTTTTGATTCATTCAACATGGCTTTTGCAATAACTAACTCTATTTTCATTTGCCCTAGATCTTCTTCCAATGCATCAATTCTATTTTTCAATGGCAACCCTAGGGTTTCTCTTTCTTGTTTGAGACCAATTTAGGACCTTTAGAGTGCTAGGATCCTCTTCTTGTATCTCATCAAAATCAAAAGTAATATATTCAATTTTTTAGCCGTTGAAATGATTTATTATTGCTAAAGCAACCTTTCAGATTTTATTTGTGTAGGGAGAGGTGTCTCATTTCTAGATTCAAAGTGTTCTGGTAACACCAACCTTTATTTTGGCCTTCTAGAGGTTTTTTATTGTTCCACTTCTATTGGGATTTTTGTCCCTTGTTCTTGTTTTGTTTTAGGCATTTCTATAGCAATTTCTTGTCTAGCTGCCAAAGACTCTTTAATAGCATCACTAATAGTATTGCTTATTGCTTAGGACACATTTTCCTCTAGTTCTTTACATACGGTTTCCCAAGAGACAAGGGGATTTAATATACTTAGGGCCCTATTCAAAAGGATTGTAATCAAACCATGATGACCTAATTTATTTGCCTTGTCCAATTGGACCTCTTTAGCCATATTTTTCAACAATTAGATGAGAAAATATGACATATTTACTTTTCGACTTTTTCTCAAACACACAAGTAGACATAAAAGAAATCCATATTTAAGAGAAAATTTAATATCATAGGTGACATACCTCTAGAGAATCATGGTGACCTCATTCTAGGGGTTGATGGAGAGACTCTTTAGATAGCATGACCATCACTCTGTAGAATTTCTCCAAGGTTTATAAATTTAGCTCTCAAACTATCATATTCTCCTATAATGAGAACCAAATTTCTCATTCAAATTACAGGTTGTTTGGTAGCAGCCGCAACCTCATGGGTTATGATGAATTTCTTGCCTTAAATTATAATAATGTTGTTTTTGTAACTATGCGCGAAGGCCAAGGTGACTGAATTAAAAACCTCCAAATTTGTGTAGAAACTCTAACTACACATTATCCCTAAATATATCTTGCACTTGCATGATAAGATGGTTAAGTGCAAAAATAGGCTCATAATAATGGAGACTTCCTCCCATCGCGACGACAACATAAATAATAATTGTAGGGTTGCTTTGAAATGCAAAGGAATTCGTTGGATAATGAAAACAGCATATGACCTTGCAATCAGGAGTTTGTAGAGGGTTTAAATGATGCAAAAAGTGAATGATAGGAACGATAAAGAAGAAGGGGGTGTTTAGTTGCATCTTCAACATGATGACAAAGTGACTTCAACGACTACCGCCTTCTTCGACATGCTTGACATGCTTGGATATGAACACTAAAATAACTGCATTATCATTTCACATTAATTGGTTGGTATCACATTGAAACAATATCTTTAGTACATCACTTCACGTGCCCTACATTAGTGCTTAATTTTCCCCCTTTGAATGAATTAACCCTTCCACATGCGGTCTTAAGAAATGTTTGAAATTACACCTTAAATGGGCAACAATGTAAAACTTTTTGAAGGGAAGTTTTAATTTGTGTACTGTAATGACATATGTTGAAATTACACTTTAAATGGGCAACAATGTAAGACTTTTTGAAGGGAAGTTTTAATTTGTGTACCTTAATGACATATGCTGAAATTTTTCTAAATTCGCTAAAATCAGCTATGTCTATAAATATTACAAATATCTGCCAATCCTCCCCCTTCATCTAAAACTAATCCTCCCTCTTCATCTAAAACTAGAAATCATCCTCAGTTGACAATTTTGTACAAGGTAGGAAGGATAGGGGCCATAAATATTTTTAAATTAGAATAAGTAACTACTTTAAGTTTCTAAGAAAAATAAATTAGAAACAAGTGTTATCAAATTGGATACTAATATTGCAAGCTTGTTGGCAAAGTTAAGATGTTAGTTAGTGACCGTGGAAAGTATTGAAACTCATCTTCACTAGAACTAGGGATCTTCAACAACAAGAAAAGAAATTTTGTAGCAAAGGGACTTCTACGACAAAAGACTATTATTGATAACATAATTTTTTTTTAAAACATTATTCTGTTATAGAGCCACTAGTAAAATAGTTTTCAAAATCGTAACTACCCATTGTGCTAGTATTGTAGTTTTCACAAAGGGACTTTTATTACAATAGGGAACCTACTAATAATATACATGCGCGCGCACACACACACACACACACACACACACACACACGGGGGTTGGAACTAGAGGGAATCCATGAGGTTTGTGCTACTACCTCAACATTTTCTTGCAACATAACATTTCAAAAATTCCTCTTTGAATAATGGCTTCTTATAGAGACATAGTCGATGTCCATTCCCAATAAGTGTCATCCTAGTGGAGTCCACAATGCATAATTTAGCAACACCATTACCAAACACACACTCAATCTCCTATGGGCCCTACCACCATGTGTGAAATTTTACTTTAAATTATTTAAAGAAAGAATAAAAAAGGAGGGCCCAATCACCTAACTTGAAGAGCTTGGGATTGATGTACTTGTTGTGCTATATGGTGTGTTGCTACTAGATCACATTAGTGTGGAACCTAGATTCTTCTCGAAGTTCATCTAGAACATTTAGCTAATTCATTATTTCCTTTTGAGCTTCAAAGATGCCCATTCCTATTTGTATTTACATGCATAACATTTTGACTTCAAATTAATGGGAAGAACAACTTTCTTCCCATAAACAATCTCATAAGGTATAAAGCTTGTTGTAGTCTTCCAAGTGGTGCAATATGCCAATCTACTTTTGACAATCGGTGAGCCCAATCCTTGTGATATAGAGATATAGTCTTTGTGAGATAATTTTATAACTTACAATTAGTAACTTTGACTGGTCCATTTTTCTGAGGGTGATATGGTGAAGATTTGTAATTTTTGATTTAATATTCTTTCACCAATGCAGATATCACTTTAGAAGTGAATTTAGGCTCATAGCCTATCATGATCTCTCTTAAAAATCCATACATGGTAAAAATCTCTTCATAGAGAAATTCTACAACCTTTTTTTAAAGGCATGTTTCATTGCTTTGACTTCCACCTACTTAGTCACATAGTCCATATAAGCCAAAATGTACTCTTTGTGATTAGATGGTGGATTAATAGGTCCTATACAATCTAAACCCCATTTTAAAAATGTTCTATACTTACCTAGGGGTGAAGAGGAATCTTGTTAGATAATTTTGGTTGTCCCACATGTTGGCATTAATCACAATTGTTGATGTAATCCTAAAAATCTCTATGGAGTGATGGCTAATAATATCATACATGTAAATTTTTTGTAGTGGTTACTTTGGCAGAAAAGTTTCTTCCACAAGGTTCATTATGACAAGTGTGAAGGATATCATATATTTCATCCTCTTGTACACAACATATCATCATATCATCTAACCTAGTGTAGAATAACATTCCATTAATCCATTAAAATTGACTACTATGGGTTGCCAACTTCCTTTTATCTCTTAGAGAAATGTGTTGTGGAAGTTTACATGCAACTGAGTAATTTGTAATATCTGTAAACCATGGATTCTTTAGGGATATAGGAAACAAGTGTTCATTAATTTAACATTGGGAAAGGAAGTCGGTAACCACATTTTCACTCCTAGGCTTATCCACTATAGTGATGTTGAATTCCTACAATAACAATAACCAATGAATAATTCTACCATTAACCACAGGTTTGTTCATTAGATCCTAATTATTATATGATTGATATGGACAAAGGTAGGATATCCTATGATATAATGACAAAATTTGTTAATTTCATAAACTACAAGGAATTATTTTTTAGTAATTGTATAATTCAATTCTACACTTGAGATGGTTTTACTAACATAGTAAATTGCATAAGAATTTTTACTATCTTTTTGTCCAAGCACAACTTTGATTTTAGTCTTCAATGCGTCTATATAGATGTGAAAAGGGAGACTCCAATATGGACCATGCAAGACATGCATAATGACAAGATTTTTCTTTTTAATGTCTCAAAATATTGTTGACATGTAGATGTCCAATTATACTCTACATCTTTTCTTAGTAAACCTAAAAGAGAAGCAATTTTACTTAATTTTTCCATAAATCTATTGTAATAACCAACATGTTCTAAGAAACTTATTCACATGTTTTTTTGAGGTATTAGGAGATTCTTAATTACCTCTACCTTGGTACAATCCACTTTTATACCTTGGGCTAAAATGTAGTAGCCTAACACTCTTCCTTTTGTCATCAACATGTGGCACTTTTCATGGCTTAAAGAGAGATCCGTTTCTTTACATCTCTAGAAAACCTTTTCAAGACTAGTTTTGTATTCATCAAATTTATTTCCATATATAGTTAAGTCATCCATATAGATTTATATGCAATCATGTACTGGATCAAAGATAATGCTTAATACTAGGCTTTAAAATGTGGCAGACACATTGTAGAGTCCAAAAGGTAAGACATTATATGAAAATATCCTCAAGAACATGTAATTTTTTTTTCTCTTGGTCTTTTGGTGCAACATGTATTTGGTTATAACCACTAAATCCTTTAAGAAAATAAAATACTTCTTACTTGCTAGTGTGTTCAACACTTGATCAATGAAAGGTAAAAGAAAATGATCTTTCCTTGTTGCACTATTGAGTTCCCTGTAATCAACGCATATATGCCACTTACATTTTTATTCCTAGGGATAACAACTAGAGGGGAGACCCATTGGCTATCCAAAAAGGATAAATAAACCCCACATTCGATAGTTGCTGAAGTTCTATTTTAGCAGTCTCTATAAGTATTGGGTTCTTTCTACTTTAAGGTTATCAGATAGGTTGACACTTATATCTAATATAGATATGATGTGTTTGGTTGTATACCCCTCATGTCTTGATAGTCCCATGCAAATATAGAACTATGCTAGCACAAAATGTCAATTATTCTTTTAATTGTGTCAATTCTAATTGTGGATTAATGTTCAATGTTTTTCTAGGCAAAATTTCCATTAGTTGGAATCCAAATGAAGTGGTTGGTTTTATTGCTAAAAATGTACTATATATACATTGATTATGTAACACTTTATGAAATGTAAGATAATCTTGAAGAGTATCAAACATTTTTTGTCCAAAAGGATGTGAATCGTATGAACATTCATAAAATATCATTTGTTCTAGCACTCTACAAGAATATACATTTTGAAAGAAAATTGAGATAACTTTGGTCAAATGTCAAGATGGGCTGAATGGAATTTGTATTTACACTATCACCATCCACCTATAAAGGTTCCTTAGTCTGAAGGAATGGTTGGGTAGGTGGGTATAAGTTCAATCTTTTTGTTTGATTCCCACTAGAGATGACCATGTGTCTTGATTGACAACTGATGTATGCATCAATTGTTGCAAGCCATGGCCTTCCTAAAATGAGAGGGTAACCCCCAACAACACACTAGGTTGAAAATTTATAAAATTAGCTTAATACTTAGAGGAGTCTACAAAAATGACCACATCCTCAATCATACCTTTTAGTTTGTCTGGAGAACAATTGACCATTTGTAGAATCATAGGAGTTTGTCTAAGACCTTCAAGGTGTAATTTATCCATTGTGTTTTTTGTCATCACATTAATTTTTGCAACAAGATCCACTAAAGTGTTTAAAATTGAGGTGGAACCTATGAGAATAGTAACTAAATAGTTTGTGGATCATGCTTTTTCTTTCCTTTCTTTAGACAATTCTTTTATGGTTTGACTATAGATTGGAACAACAACATTAAACTCTAGTTTAGGTTCTTCATGCATAAATTTTAATATTTTAGGAAATGGTGGTGCCAAATCCTACTTAATGGGTTGCAAGTTTACTTGCAATGTTGATTCTTTCTTCAAGAAGAAGGGTCATTTTGTTCTTCCATCTCTGTTATGATAGGCAAAGTAGGACTCTACAAAAACATACAAAATTGCAGTATTAATTCATTAATGTCAAATACATTAACTATGTATTCCCTCATTTAATTATCAAGTATACTAACTATATCAACTTACTATTTAGGTTTGGTGTAGGTTGAGTAGGCATTGTGGTACGTGGAGCTGGCATGGAAGACGCTGGTTGTGTAGTGGTAGGTGGTGGTGGTAGAACTAATTCTTGTTGGTGAGGTGGGTTATTTTTTATCATTTTTGTGCTCACAATCTCAAATCCATCTCTTGGTCAAATTCATAATTTACAGTTGACAATGCACTCCCATATTCCTAGAACTTCTCTTTATTTTCACCTCAATTTTATGTATCAGGGTTTTATTGTAAAAATTGAGCTTTAATGACTAATATCATATTTACCATCATGTTGTAGTGCATGTTCAGCTTGAATTTTAGTCACATTTGCAAGCTATATCATTTATCTCAAAAGTCTTGATGATGGTTAAGCTCAAAGTTGAAAAGTCTCTAAAGTTCATCATATATAGGCCCATAATTTTTCAGTATGTTCTTTGTTGACACCTAAAAAATCAGTCCCCAAAATGCCCCATTTTGCCCCCAACTTCAATTTGAATTCCACTTGATCCTATAACTTATAACTGATCAAAGACATATTTCATAGGTTTTCATGTGTTTGCCATTTGAAAATGCAAGGTAGAAAAGCCCAAAAATGACTAAGTCAAAAAATTTCTAAGTATTCCCATGTATTTTCTTCCTTTGTCAAAGGTTAGAGTTTTGGGCTTCCTCCTTCCATTGTGCTTCCCCTTTTGGCCTCAAAAATTGCCTAAGTGTTGAAATTCTAAGTGTTTGACGGAGTTTCGAAGGTCGGAGTTCCTCCCTTTCGTCTTCCTAATGGCAAGCGTTGCAGAAAAGGCCCAAGGGCCGAAGTCCACTCAAAGAAATGAAAAATTATTCTAAGTATGGAGAAATGTTGTGGAGCGTCAAACTTTGGAGTTGTGCAGTTCAGCCTTCTTTAGTGTTGTGATGGAGGAAGAAGCCCCAAAGTCCAACAAGTCTACATGAAAATATTCTAAGTATCAAGTGTTTGGTGCAGTTCGGGGATTTGCTCGTCTTCCTTTCTTTTTGGAAGGTGAAACGAAGAAGGCCCGATGGCTGATCTGCAACAAGAACTCTCTTCTTTGTGTTGTCGGCGGCATCAAAGTTTTTCTCTTTTCTCTTCCAAGGGGAAGGTGGTAGATGAAAAATCCAGCGGCCAACCCCTGGGATTTTTGAATTCGTCTAAGTGTTTCGGAGGGTGGGAGTCAAGCCTTCGACTCTCCCTCTTCTTCAGGATAAGCGCAAGGCAGAAGGCCGAAGTCCGCCTATAGTTTAAAGAAATTTTCTAAGGCAGACTTCGGGGGGTTGGAATCATGTGTTTCTCTACTCTTCCTTTTTGGAAGCTAAAACAACGAAAGCCCGAAGCTCAAACTCTGATAGTACAAAGGGAGATAAGAATATTGAAGAAAAGTGGCAAAGGCAGGAGGCCGAAAGGCCGAAGGTTTGAAGTTTGAAACTCTAATTTTTCATAGGTTGACTTTCTAGCCTTTTGCGCTCCTCCAACCTCCTTGAAACGTGCCAACTACTTCTGGGGACATCATTAATGTGAAGTGGGCGTCCGAATTTAATGCTTTTAATGCAGTTCATGGGGTGGTTGAGGATTTTGGCACCCATTTCATTCTCAGATGTGTATGTGAAGGCTATAAAGGCAAGATTTGAACTCTTTTCAAGGGTTGGTCACTGAACCAATTGTCTGGTCCGGAATCACCTAAGGAGGATTTTAGGGCATCAAATCATGCCAATCTGGTTTGCAAGTGAAGGGATGTATCCAACAAAGTGTAGGAATGATGTGCAAATTAGATCTGCATGCATTGGTATGTCTCCATGGGAGTTTGTAATGATTTTGGCAAATGTATAATCGCAGTTGTATGTTTTCCCTTGCCACATTTGTTGGAATGATTGTACCTAGGATTTGGAGGTGTGTGACAGCACCCAAGTTAATACAAGGCTTTGTATTTGCCATTTCTTTGTTGCTCATGAATCATTGTAGTTCTTTCCTGGATTATTAAGTATGTCCATTGCATAAAGATCCATCTATGATATATATGTGAATATATGTTTAGTTCTGTTGATCTCCTATTGTGTATTTTCTTTCCTCCTTGCATTCTATGACTCAGTTGCCCAATGGAGTAGGCACCGGTCCATATTGGGGATGGATCAATCATCATTTTAATCAAACCCTCACCATGTTAGTTGTAGGAGTAGTAGGTTTAGTTTAGGGTTATACATGTTGTTCACGGTTCTGTTTCATAACCAGGGATAAATTTGAAGTAATGCAAAACAACTCAAATCATTTGTGAATCATTTACATGTATGCCTGCACTATGTATCTTGTGTATTTGAAGTTAAGTGGAGTCATCTCAAGGAATGTAATGAAATTATATTTGGGTGCAAGCGCATAGTGCAGTAATAAGCTTAATAAGAGGCCTATGCAGCTAGTTTGTCTTGACCTAGTGACAACTTTGGGGGTCAAGTGTACATTGGGTATGGTTGTGTTAGTTTATTTATGTTTTATTCCATGCCTCTAGGAGTATCCCTCCTAAGTCAAGTTGAGCTTGAAGTGTAGAGGAGCATACCCACTCTTGTAGGTTATCCAGAATCGCCCAAAACTTGTTAATAAACCTTTTTTAGTCACCTTGACGACACCCTTGGCCTTGGTGATTGTGACATGTTTTAGGGTTTTGGGTTGTAGTCATTTTGGGAGTCAACACTCTTATCAAATTTATTTTAGGTTAATGATGATGTGTCAAGCAAGTAGAATGATATGGTGGCAAAAGAAATCCAAGTGTGCTCACTTTATGGTAAACATTAAACATATCCAGTGGCTTGGCATAAAGTATTTAAGATCTATGCTCGAGGCTTAAATGTTGGCGAGAACAATGTGAGCAAGAATGTATAGCCATTTTACCCTCATGCTGCCACATAGCCTCTCTTTTGTTCCAAATACAATATTCACGTGTTAAGTTACATAAGGAACAAATGAAGTAAAATCATTATAGAAAAAGGTTCATGAGATCAATGGTCATCAACAAAACTAAAGTGATGGCTACTTGTATTGTCATTTCACCACAATGTCAAATTGTGAGATGTCACTTAAAAAATCCCCCCAATTAAGTCTTGTGTCCATAAGGTCACAATCATTCTCATATATATGTCCTTCTAATAGAATTAATTGGTCAATAATATATGTTGAGTTTAGCCCATAATCCTACAAGTATGCAAAATAATTCAATTTTTTAACTATAGTTGTGGGGAACTCATTGATTAAACATGTTAAAGTTTGGATAAGATTGACAACTTCAAGAAACTTTAAGAATATTTACAGCTAGGGTTTAACCAGAGAGGAGAAGTTGCATTGCAAAAACCTTAAGTTATTATATGCTAGGAATGACACTTGGCCACTATTTTATTGACTACAAATAATTGTAGGGATAGAAACTTTACGAGCTTGAAGCAAACTATAGAACAAATGGGTAAAATAGTTGCGTGTGGTGCTAATTTTTATGACTACCCTTGTAATATTATATAATAACCTATGTATCAATTTTAGTCCCTATGGATAAGTCGCAAAAAGAAATCACTGTGTAACTCTAGTTAGGTTTTCTAGCCATGGGCCATCAATCTTCCATTGATAAACCTAATCCACCTAATGTAAGTACTATATATCAAGTCTCAATGAGAGCATAATAAAGCAAGTGAAACTTAGTGCATCTCCCTCGTAGATCTTGTATTAGTATGCATGTCTTCATTAGGCTAAAATTATAAAATGTAACATCTGGCAACTTTGTTTCATGAATTTAATCCTAAGCCATAGATCTCTATGCAATTTAATCAAGTCATTTGATCTACATGTGTTTTAACTCATTTGGTTGGTAAGCCCCAATACCCAATAATTATAGTTTTATTATTATTATGTTAATATTGTGTTGGTGGGTTTTTAAAGAATCATGTGTTATTCGGATAACAAAGGGTTCACAAACAATGGAATAACTTAAAATGTTTTATTCGGTGTATCACATGTGGGTTTAAATGGCAAAAAATGAAGGCCTACATCTTCAATTTGGTCATTTAATGCTAGGCCATCTTTCTTCTCAGGATTAATTTGAACCATTGATTGACATAGAGGTTCTAAATGATGAAAAAATGAATTTATACAATAAAGTATGTGGACGCATGTCATTCACAGGCTTAAATGGTGAAATGTAACAATGAGAAACTTTCTTACAAGTTTTTAAAACCTAACCATTGAGCTCGATGTCATTTATCTGCACCGTTGATTTTTTTAAAAAGTTTAATAGATAAAATGAAATGTCGTAGGATAATGGAATCCTATATGGAGGGGCATGAGTACACATGATCTTGAGCTACCAATGGATTAAAATACATCCTAACAACCCATTTTACTTGGGGATATTTTAAAGCCCTGACAACACTTCGACTCCTGCAGACCCTCCAATTCACTTAGATTAATGGTCCTAAATGCTACAATTTTCCACATAAGATCTCAATGATAATAGAATTGATATCCAAACATAAAATAAGAACACCTTGTGAACTTGTATGCTATGAATTGTAGGGATTTTAGACTGTGAACCTGGCCAACATTGAAAAATTTTGAACTTCAATGTTTTCTATGGATTATAAATATGAATGTGACTATAATTATGATCCTGGTATGAATTCTAAACTTGGATTTAGACCATGAATACTAAAACACTAAGCTTATGCATAATAATATGATGATCTATGCCTAAAATTATGATTATACATGATCACGAAGACAAGGGAGCTTTTGATGGAGGTTTGGATTTTATAAGAAATTGAATTTTCTTGAGAGAAGTAATTAATGAAACATCTAAAATTGATTTTCTTCTTATAAAATTGTTAATCAAATTTAATTTAGTTTAAGAAAGAATAAATTGAGGAAAATTAAATGGTTTTTTTATACTTCATTTGTTTTGTGGGACTATTATGGGACCTCTGATCAATTGGGATGATAGGTGCTTATGTTGACAAATGTGTTGATCTGGAGTGCTATTGGAGCCATGTTACATTTTTCATTTAATCCCTCAACTGACACATGTATGTGTAGATTATTGTGTCAATTAATTGTTTATTACTTAATTCACTACATGAATCGATAGTTCAAATTAATCCTAAGAAGATCAAAAGTTCAAATTAATCTTATGAAGATTGACAACCTAGGCTTAAACAACCAAATCAAATATGTGGGCCTTTATGTTTTTTCCATTTAAACCCATGGGTGACACATCTCATAAAACACTTTAAGTTATGATATTGTTTGCAAAGTATTTGTTATTCAAATACCACGAGTTTAATAAAACCCATTGGCTCAATATTAACAAAAAAAATATAATCATCAAGGCTTACCATTCAAATGAGTTAAAGCACGTGCAGATCAAACAACTTTGCCAAATTGCATAGAGGTCTATGGATTAGTCTTAAAGACATGAAACAGAGCTAGCAAATATTGTATTTTATCATTTTAGCTCAATGAAGACATCTATACTCATACAAGATCTATGAGGGAGAGAATTAATTTTCTTTTACTTTATTATGCCCCTATTAAGACCCACTAAACAATACACCCACATTGGATGGCTTGGGGTTATTGATGGAGGATCAATGGTCCAAAACTAAATGGCCTAACCAAAGTTATATGGTGATTTATTTTTTCCATTTAGCTACAGGGACCAAAATTGATATGTAGGTTATCAAGTAACATTATGAGGTTGTTTGACAAACTTAACACCATGGGTAATTATTTCACTTGGTCATCCTATATTTTTCTACAAGCCCCTAAAGGTTCTATCCCCACAGTTATCCATAGTCAATAGAAGAGTAGCGATGTGCCATTCCCAAAGTAAAATGACTTAAGGTTTTTAAGCCACATCTTCTCCTCTCCATTTAAGCCTTGGATGTAAATCTTCTTTAGATTTTTTTGAGTCATAAATCCTATCCAAGCTTTAATAACATATTTAATCAATGAGGTCCCCATGAATATAGTTAAAATTTTGAATTTGTTTGCATACTTTGCATATGCTAAACTCAACATATTAATGTTAATCCATTAATTTCTATTAGAGGGACATATATGTGAATGGTTTTGACTTTACGGACACAAGAATGAACTAAGGGGGAATTTTTAAGTGACACATCACAATTTCATTTGTTGTACTGGAATTAAAAAAGTTGCTCATCAATTTAGTTTTGCCTACTATCATTGATCTCATGAACCATTTATTGTGATGATTTCACACAATCAATTCTTGATGTAACTTAACACATGAACATTGTATTCATAACTAGAGAGAGGCTACATGGTAGCATGAGGGAAAAATAGTTAAAACTTTTTTCTTACATCTTTCTTCCAAGAATTTAAGCCTGAAATGTAGATCTTAAATACTTTATGTTGAGCCATTAGATATGTTTGATGTTTAACATAGGGGAGAGGGCCCAATAGTGGGTCGGGCTCCTATACGTGGTATAGGAGTTGACCAACGTGGGCCACAAGTTGGCCTTAAATGATCTATTAAATATTAAAATTATTTCTAAAAATAGCACAAATAGGGACCAATCAATGTGCACAACATATTTGTTTTATCATTAGTATTTTAATATTCATATTAGGTGGCATAGACAAATGATTTACAAGGATTTCCAATACATAAATGCAACTGACATGATTTGCACTTGTACACAAGTGGATCCAACATAACCCAAAATGTCACGTTAATAGTTTCTATTAAATACTATAAAGTCATATCTTCCAAGTTAAAGACCAACGATCAACCAAGTATGACTTCCATGTTGGATTAAAATAAACATTTTTAAACATCATCAGAATATAAACTATACCATCCCGTATGGACTTCCGTCCCACAAAAGCTTCATATTTTGAAAAAGTTGAGATCCCAAGTAAAGTCCATTAAAGCCCAAGCGCACTCCATAGAATGATAAATGCCCAACTACTGGTCCCTTCAACTTAATACCTGCAAAAAAGACCACATCCAAAGGTGTAAGGCTCACCAAACAAGCTGTCAAAACAAGAGGATAAAAATTTATTAAAATCCAGTCCAAACAAGCATTCAAATAAATCAATTAACTCTGCCATTTATTTCACACAATCGAATGTTTAAGGCTCACCAATCAAGCTATCAAAAAAACATTAAATTCAAAAAATTTATAGCAAACAAGCATTCGACCAAATCAATCACCTTTCATATTTAATACCAAATTCAAACTTATAGACATCGATCAAATCATTCAAAGGAAGTGCAATAAAAACTATTTCAACCAATCAAATGAGAGTGCACAAATCACAAACATTTCCTTCATAGTTTTCCTACATAAATTCCTGATTTCCTAGTTCAAGTTTCCAAGATCTCATACAGAAGACTCATGGAGGCTTCGAATTGCACACTACTATCAACATTCATGTAAGTTCCATATTCCAACATCACTACAATGTATATTTTTATTTCAAATGTTTGTTGTTTTAGTTTAAATTATATTGTTGTTTTGGTTTTAGGTTTTGTAGCTTCATCTTTTTAAATTGTATTGATGTTTTCCTTTTTACTGTTTTAGCTTGAATTATTTCGACCATATTGTTGTTTTGTATTTATGTTTTTGTTTATTGTGTTTTAGCTTAAATTTTTTAAACTGTATTGTTGTTTAGATTAAAGTGTGAGAAAACAGAAACAATACAATTTAAACACTTTAAGCTAAAGAGCAATACAGTTTACACCAAAACAACATACATTTTAAACCAAACAACAATACAATTTAAACACGAATATCATTTAATGCGAGAGTGTGTGAAATAAAGGTGGCGAATTGCTCAAAAAAAAATGTTGTTTTGGTTTAAACTGTACTGCTTTTTTTGTTTAAACTATTTTCAAAACAACCATTGAAAGGTTTAGATTGTGGTTTAAAATGTATTGTTAATTGTTTGCAAAGGGAAGGTTGATGACTTCCTTAATAATGAATCAAATCCCTTTCCCATGCAACAACAACAAAGACATGCCAAGCAAGAAGAGCCGGCTAAATAACTGTTGGAATATTTGAAAAAATAATATTTGATAGAAAGAGTATAACCCCAACAACTTCCTCTTCCTTTACCATAATTTTTTTTAAAGTTAAGACTAAAAAAACTAATATGTTGACCACTATAAGTATTGATTGTTTAAGAGAAACTATCATTTGAAATACAGTATAATCTCAACAACTCCTTGTTCTCCTACCAAAAATTTTATTATCAAACTTAAACAACTAATATGTTAACCACTATAATCATAGTGAAACTCCCATATAAGAGAGAGAATATATTCTCAACAACTTTCTCTTCCCTTACCAGAAATAAATTTTAAGATAAGACTTAAACAACTAACATATTAACTACTACAATATACTGATGGTTTAAGTGGAACTACCAGTCCTACACAATCAATGTATTAATTACAACATGTCAACTATTTATCATCAGACAAGGGTTTTCTACATTCATTGCTATGGATTGATACAGGACCCCTAATGATGATTAGACCTCACACAGTCCTATGAATGGTTGCCACAATCCTTTGTATGTTCTTGTTCAAGCAAGATATGCAGACTTAACAATATTTGACACTACTCCAACTGTTTGATAGTGCTTGAAACCTACTAATGGACTTTGACAAATCTTGACATAGTTTGTTTTGGTCTTGAAAAACTTGTAGGCATTTAGTTTGATGACATTGTAGACTTTCCAAACCAACTACTATTATGCAAAGCCCTTAAATGATGGTGCAAAGTTAAAACAAGAAGATGTGATTGTTAATCTTAATCTGACACTCAGTGTAATCTTACCAAAATGAGAATGACATGAAGAAATTGAGATTGTCTAGGTAGTTAACTAGATTATACAAGACAAGATCCATGATTGACACAAAGAAGATGACATTGTGTACTTAGTTAACAAGATTATACAAAATTAATATGCAATTACCTAACTGCTGCTCATATTTTCATATTGCATCAAACTGTCAAACTGATCAATCAAACATACAACATACAAACATACAACATAGGAAATCATAAAAACCAAACTGTAAAATCAATCATACAACATAGAATAGTTCTATGTCAAACTGTAAAATCAAACATAGAACATCATAAATCAAAATGTGAAACTATCAAATCAAACATAGAACATCACAAATCTTTTGTTCAGAGCACCATTATGAACTCTCTGACTGAACTTACAAATTGAAGTTACAAACTACAATTACATAGATGAAGAAAATAGAATGCCAATTGTTGTATTGTTTGTGATTAATATTAGTAAATCTGATTGTTGGTCTTTGTTGTTATCTTGCTGCAGAGAGTTTACACTATCAACCTCACTATACGCATGCCCGAGTAATTATATTTGTTGTACCTATCACTTACAAGCCCAAGTAGATCTTGATAGTTAGGCTGCACCACTGCGTAGGCCTCTCTACAAATCAACACAGGTTGCTGGGATGTCTGGTTCAATGCCTTAAGCTCTTTGTTTCTTTAACTTTGTATTGAAAAGATTCTAAATTTCAAAACTGATGTTCAAAGGTGTTTATTGCGATGTGCAGATGAAGAACAAAGCTCAAATGCAGACCTGTTGTGGCACCAAGAGACTAAAGACAACCATGCCTCTAGAAAAAAGAGGAGTTAGATTCCCGCTAGATGAAGACACTCAAGTTGCAATGGGACATTTTCTATCTATTATTGTCTATAATCATAAATGGAAGCTTCTTATGGTTTTCTCACTGGTTGTAATCATGAGGGTTCGGTATTAAAATAGGATTATTGTTATCCATGGGTATTAAAATATTTTTTATTGTTTGCAATGGGATTTTTTTCAACCCTAGTAAGGATATCTTATCTTGCTAAGGCAACGATCTTTCTAGCTTGAAAAAAAAGAGGATTTATTTGGTTTTTTTTGTCATATGATTTATGCATGCAATATCTAGGTTTGGTAATTTAGATAGAATCTTTGCTCTATCTAGAATCTAGTCCAACATCTTAATTGAATCAATGACTATAGACTTGTCCTCTAAGTTCAGACTTGACCCTATCCAAGTGTTTTGCTATTGCTTGCTCCTTGAATGCTCTAGGATGGGAATCAATTATTTGATATGTGTGGATGATAAATTAAATAATATCTTTCACTACTAGGACATAGTGTCAATTTTTGCAAAATGTGTAGTTAGTTGGCTCAAAGTAGGAAAATCAAGGGCCAAAATTGGAATTTGATTTTTGAAAAGGTAGGTTCAAGTCTGAAATAATGGGATGGACCCTTCTACTATAAGAAATATCCTAGGTGATAAGTTTAAGTAGAATCAAGTGTGTTAGAGTTGGCTATGATTGGAGCCACCCAGGATCTAGGACTTCATGAAAGCACAAGAGAGATCAAATGAGAGAATGATGCTATTCTATCAATGAATGCAAAAGATTACAAGGATTGTTGGTACAATGTATATGATATGCCTTGCTTATAAAGACAAGGATGAAATGCAAGATGTTGTAGTCATGTGACACGTGTCATTATCCTATGACATGTGACAACTATAGGATAAGATGACAACTATCAACAACTAGAAACATCTAGTAGACTCACTAAGTCAACTTAACATGTGTGAATTATGTGTGATGTGTGAATATTATTTAACTAATAAATAGTTAAATAATATGATATATCCACACAAGGCTAAACTGGTTAGGTAATAGCCATGTTCACACTAACACCCCCCCTTAAGTGCAACTTAGGAAGTAGCTGACTAAAGCAAGATGCAATGATGGATGATGATGATGGGTCTCGGCTACTAGGCCATGTTAGGTATCCATGTACAACAAATCTCAAGTGGAGAAAAGGAGGAAACCTCATGGGAAAAAACTCCTCTCCAAAAATGAGAATGCATGAAAATAATGAAAGTGAAAGAAGTGATAGTAGGACTCAACATGACCCCCCAAGGACAACTTCTATCACATATGTACAATCAAATACCCCCCATAGGAGAGCAAGAATGAGACTATAGGTCCCCCCACAATGAAGTAGCTCATGTGCTGATGGTGAATGCCTGAAGATGAATGCTGGAAAGTGTCCTGTACCTGCAAACAACATTTCTCCCCTTAGGAAGAAACCAATCCAAAGGCTGATATAGAAGAAACTCCATCTCAAGGTATGAGGGAAAAAGTCTCAAGATGTATGATGTATCTAAAAACTATTGAAATGTCCACATGTTAGAATCAAGGAATGACACAATGCAATGAGGTGTGACCAATCCAAAATCTTGGGTAGACTCATGAAGAACAATCTCCAAAGATGAAGTAGATGGGATAACAATTGTGATGTAACTATCATCAAAGAGGAGAGATATCCCCTCAAGTGTGTCCTCCAAATCTGGAATATGAGACTCACAAAACAAGTTTGATATAGCTGCCAAGAAAGTATCCCACAAAGTTGTGTCTGAAAGATTGGAATGATCCTGCTCTACTAAAGTAGAAGAAACCATGTCGATGTCGATCTCTGAAGAAAAAGGAGGTTGAGGTGATGGAATCTCAGCACTAGTCTCATGAACCAAAGTAGGTGAAAGAACACCAAGGTTCAAGTGACCAAACTTCTCCTTAGAAACATGATACACACTTGATGCATGAGTGTGAATATCAATCAATGGATCTACATCATTAGAAGAAGTAAAATGGGAGAATGTATACAAGCGAGATGCATGATCAACCATCCCAACAACAATGATATCTCTACTCTCCAAGTCTCGTATGATGACTAAATCAGGAGTGAACTCAACTGTCTTGCCTACACCACAATGAGTAATCTGGTAGATGGAAAGGAGATTGGTTGTCAATGAAGGTACACACAACACATTGTTGAAAGTACTCTCACCAACATCAATATCTCTTTTACTAGTTGCATGCATATATGTATTGTTACCCATTAAGATAGGTGGTGAAGTACATGAATCAAATGAAGAGAACATCCCCTGTGAAGATGCCATATGATGAGAAGCTCCTGAATTAAGAAGCTATCTATCTAACTGAAGACTTGTAGAAGCAAAGAGTACATGTCCCTTGTTTGTCCCTTTGGTAATGCCTGCTATCCCTGTATGTGTAGATGATGATGGTGTTGAAGAAGACGATGTACTAGGTGATGATGATGGCATTCAGATATTGTGCTTTTGAATAATGTGAGTCAACTCATCAATTTTCTTCTCATAACACTTATGCTCATCATGTCCTAGTTTCTTGCAATATGCACACTTTGGTCTCTCCTTCTTAGATGATTCCTTCTTGGGAGATGAGGACTTAGGTGATTTGGTTGACTCTTTTGCTTGCTCGTTGTTCTCGAAATCCTTATTTTTATGTTTCTTGCCTTTGCTAGTTGAAGCCTTTTGATCCTTTGTACCTTGACTAGAAAGAAGTGCTTGAGCTCTAAAAGACTTTAATGTGCCCATGTGTACTAACTTAGCTTGCTCCCTTATGAGTGATGTGGCAAACTCATCAAGTGAAGGCATTGTGAAATCTTTCCTAAGTGCATCCATAGTAGCATAAAAGGTAGAAATAAAAATTGAATAGTCAAGACCAAGCTTGGCAAGGATTGAAAGAATCAATTGAGTGTCCTCTTTCTCAATTTGACATTTTTTTAGCTGCAATCTAAGTGGCTTTAGCTTTGTGAAGAAGTCTTGGATGCTTGCAAAGTCGGTTGGATTCAAACTACTTAGTTCATTCTCCAATTTGAAACCTCTCATAGTATCTTGCTTACCAAAGAGATTATCTAAGGTAGTCCACACTTCATTAGGTGTAGTACAAGATTCAATATGAAAAAGAAGATCAAGAGAAATAGACAAGCTTGGTGTTCCATAGGCTTGATCACATCTATTGTACCACTTTCTCTTTTCTGTAGCTGTTGTTTGTTCAATTTCTGTACCCATTGTTACTCTATGAATTTTTAAACTTCTTAAATGAATCTCCATTTTAGTTTTCCACTCATGATAGTTATATGGTGTCAATAGAGGAAGTTTGTTTGGATCCATGATGCAAGAGTACAAAAAAGAACACAAGTACAACTCCCCTTTTACTCAAACAAAGAGATCACCCTAAAAAAAAATAATGATTGTGGCACTTCATACTTAGTGCGATTTACAATTGTCCACAAGGGACCAAAATTGAGAAAACATGAAAATCTCTTAAAATTGAGATCCAAGGGAGATTACAATCACTCACACTAATTTATCAAAGTAAACAAATCCCTCTAAAATAAGATTCACTTCCTCAAGTCTCAAAATGTCCAAGTTATCACTCAAAAATTGAAAAATGACAAATTGAATAAAATGATCTTGGTGTAGAATATGAGAAAAGTGCATAGATGGATTTGAAGAGCTCCTAAATACATTTTCGATGCCACAAGAATTGTGAAAATTGGAGATCATGGCAGAAAGTTGTGAGCTCGGAAGCAAAAAATAAAGATCTATCTTCAAATTGCTATATCTTTCACCTGTAGAAAAATATCAGAAAACTACTAACACCATTGCAAAGTACTCTTTGTCAGCTTTCCAACAATATCTCATTTGCCTGATTTTGATACCGTGGTGAAAAGTTATGGATCCTGGAAACAAATGCCCTATTAGAGCTAGAAGGGGGCCAAAGGGGGGCCTTGACGTTGACGTCACTACTGACGCAATGAAGACATCAACAAGCCGATCGCTAGAATATTCTTAAAGCTACTAGAATATTCTCTAGGGTTGCCTGATTACTGCATCATGTTGATGTCAGCAAACACTATTTTTTAAGGAATCAAAATATTCCAGATTCCCCTCAGATTCCCAAACCATCGTCTGTTAGTCAGAAAATTGACTAGAAGTCAAAAAACTGCTAAATTTATCGCAAAACCATTGTCTCTTTCTGCGGAAACTACCTTACGGTTTGCGCAAAACCATAGTTCTAGTAGGAAACTACCCTTTTGCTACAAAACCACCAAATAAATTGATGCATGAAAGAGTTTAAGGCGTCGGGTATTGTTATACTGCCAATGACTTTTCAAATGACCACCTAACGATATTGATAATGCCGTCGATGGTAACAACTGACAAGTTTAGAAAATTTCTGGCATGAAGTTTACAGCGTGAGACAATTACAAAGGGCTGCCAAAGTGTTTGATGATATAGCAGTCAATGTGGAAGGAGTTACTATCGTTGTAGAGAGATATCACAGTCGCCACCAAGAACTACACGTTGCCGCTTGGTAGATCGTCAGTAGCAGTTTGAGATTTGGTCGCCGGTCTACAAATGCTAGGCTGGTTTCAATATTTACCATAATTTAATATCCACTAGTTGGTGTGCCTTCGTTGGCGTTTATACTATTGAGAGGGTTGGCCATTGGGGCCCGTGCCAAGTGGTGCCCAGCGATTGGCCATGTACCTTACAGATTTATAGACAGGGTACACAAAAAAACTCTACAGATAAAATGTAAAACCAACGAAAGATTTATTAACCAGTGAGTAAAGATTTTACCCGACGAATAATGATACGCCAAGATTCACTGACACCTGCGATTCCGCTGACGCAGAAGATTATCAGGAATATGCCACTAACACAGAATATTCTCTGCAGAGATTCCGTACGGCCAAGCAGTAATTTTTTTTGCCTTTTGCTGCAACTTTGTCCGATTTGGACGAATTGACAGTCGATCTTGGGGTTTTTGGGCCTCCTAAGCGTGATGGTAGGGTTGGATTTGACCCAAAGTGCTCCAAAATATAAGGTACTTGTTGGATCAGGCATGCACCTCCCACCTTCAAACCCTCATAGATTTGGCCTCTGATGTCCGATTTGGACAAAACAAAAGGCAATTTTGACTATCTCAGACCTCCTGAACATAATGGTGTGCTCATATTTACAACAACATGCTCCAAAATGAACCTAAAATACAAAGCCACAAAGAGGAAACCCTCACAAATTTGGTATATCTATCAAGTCTTTCTGATTCTCCAGGTCATCATTCGATGCAAGAGAAGAGCATACTCAACTATCAAGATCCACCATGAATTGCACTCAAGATCTCTCAAAAATTGACTAGCACAAAGTGATTCTTCCTAGAGCTCTTATACCATGTTAGAGTTGGCTATGATTGGAGCCACCCAGGATCTAGGACTTCATGAAAGCACAAGAGAGATCAAATGAGAGAATAATGTTATTCTATCAATTAATGCAAAAGATTACAAGGATTGTTGTTACAATGTACATGATACGACTTGCTTATAAAGACAAGGATAAAATGTAGGATGTTGTAGTCATGTGACAAGTGTCATTATCCTATGACATGTGACAACTATAGGATAAGATGACAACTATCAACAACTATCAACAACTAGACATGACTAGAAACATCTAGTAGACTCACCAAGTCAACTTAAAATGTGTGAATTATGTGTGATGTGTGAATATTATTTAACTAATAAATAGTTAAATAATATGAATTATCCACATAAGGTTAAACTGGTTAGGTAATAACCCTGTTCACACCAACAAAATGGACAATAGCTATATGAATGTGATTATATAAACAAATATCTTGGTTTGGTTTTTGGTGTTTGCAATGGGAACTTTTTTCTATATTTTTGTCTTATGGTTTATGCATGCAATATCTCGGTTTGGTAATTGATATAGAATCTTTACTCTATCTAGAATCCAATCCAACATCTTAGTTGATTCAAAGACTATAGACTTCTCCTCTAAGTTCTTACTTGACCATATCCAAGTGTTTTTCTATTGCTTGTTCCTTGAATGCTCTAGGACATAGTATCAAATTTTGCAAAATATCTTTCAGTACTAGGACATAGTGTGAAATATCTTGGTTTGGTTCTTTTGTTTGCAGTGGGATTGTTTCCATCTATTGTTGTCTATGGTTGTAAATGGAAGGTTCTTTTGGTTTTATGTGTATACACACAGATGTGTGTGTGTGTGTATAGATAAAAGAGATCAGACTCATGAACAACATAACAAAATATTTAGGGTGTCCACATCATCGACCTGGTGGCAGATGAAAATTTGTTTAATTTCGGATGATGTGGTGTGCTAGGTGGAGGGGTCAAGTTAGGGTGACCCACTATGAAAAGAGGACATATTGCAAATTGAATTTTGAAGTAAACATGCTTTAAAAGGTATTCAATATGATATTAAATTAAATTGAAAATGTACTTCTAAAAGAAATTGTCAACCATTAAAACATTTGTCATTCCATTTTCTACAATGACAAACTATAAACTAAAATTTATAACTTAGATTAAAGATTCACAATGATGCTTGAATAGAATTTTGTAATTTCCAAAACCAATAAATGTGTTACAAAACACAAAAAATGACCATTAACGTATGTTGATAAACACTACTTGTAAAGTAGATAAAGTGTTACAACAAACACCATTAAACATCAGTTTTGACATTTGGAATCCTTTGAATCTCTGCAGTAAAAAGTTAAAGAAACAAAGAGCCTTAAGCATTGAACTAGACATTCCACCATAAAGTTAAAGAAATACAGAACCATCATGATTACAATGAGACACAAAACAAAGCAACCTTCCATTAATGACCACAGACAACAAAAGATGGAAGAAAACCATTGCAAACCAAAAAAACAATCAATAGACATGGATAAAGAATAACCCCATTTGAATATAGAACCCTCATGACCAACCTAGAAACCAAAAGAACCTTCCATTTACAGCTACAGACAACAATAGATGGAAACAATCCCAATGCAAACAATAAAAATTAAGTGAATACCCATGGATAAACAATAACCCTAATTTAATATCGAACCTTCATCATTACAAATAGTGAAAAACCATAAGAACCTTCCATTTACGATTAGAGACATCAATAGATGGAAAAAATCCCATTGCAAACAAAAAAATATAAAATAATTGAGTACCCATAGATAAACAATAACCCCATTTTAATACCGAACCCTCATGATTACAAAGAGTGGGAAAACCATAAGAAGCTCCCATTTATGATTATAGATAGCAATAGATGGAAAAATCCCATTGCAATCAAATAAAATAAAAAATAATTGAATACCCATGGATAAACAATAACCCCATTTTAATACTAAACCCTCATGTTTACAAACAGTGGGAAAACCATAAGAACCTTCCATTTATGATTACAGACAACAATAGATGGAAAAAATCCCATTGCAAACAAAAAATAATAATAATAATTGAATACCCATGGATAAACAATAATCCCATTTTAATACCGAACCCTCATGATTACAAACAATGAGAAAACCATAAGAAACTTCCATTTATAATTACAGGGAGCAATAGATGGCAAAAATCCCATTGCAAACAAAAAGAAAAAATTAAATAATTGAATACCCATGGATAAACAATATCCCCATTTTAATACTGAACCCTCCTGATTACAAACAATCAAAAAACCATAAGAACCTTTCATTTATGGTTATAGACAACAAAAATAATTATAATACCCATAGACAAACAATAACCCCATTTTAACATTGAACCCTCATGATTACAACCAGATAGAAAACGAAAAGAACCTTCCATTTATGGCTAGAGACATAAATCGATGGAAAAAATTCCATTTAACAAAATACCCATGCATAAACAATAAACCCATTTGAATACCGAAGCCTAATGATTACAAGCAGATCGAAAATGAAAAGAAACTTCCATTTATGACCACTCACAGTAATAAATGGAAGAAATCCCATTGCAAATAGAAAAAACCAAACCGAGATATCGCATGTATAAACCATAGGACAAAAAACCTGAAAAAACCAAATAAATCCTCTTTTTCTTCAATATAGAAAGATGATTGCCTTAGCAGGATAAGATATCCTTACTAGGGTTGAAGGATAAATGAGCGAAGCCATGAGTGTAAGGAGAAACCAGTGGAGTCATCGCCAAAGCTGAGCCTTTTGGAATCCCTAAACCAAATACCCATTAACAAACAATAATCCCATTTCAACACCGAACCGTCATGATTACAACCAAATAGAAAATGAAAAAAAAATTATGACCACAAACAACAATCAATGGAAAAAACCCATTTCGAAACACGAAATAGAAGTTAGTACCCATGCATAAACAATAAACCTATTTGAATACTGAAGCCTAATGATTACAACCAGATGGAAAATGAAAAGAACATTCCATTTACGACCCTAGAAAGCAATATATGGGAGAAATCGCATTCAAAACAGAAAAAACCAAACCAAGATATTGCAAGTATAAACCATATGACAAAGAAACATGAAGAAACCAAATAAATCCTCCTTTTTTTCGAGCTAGAAAGAGCATTGCCTTAGTAGGATAAGATATCCTTACTAAGGTCAAAGGATAAACAAGTGAAGCTTCAAGCAAAAGGAGAAACCAACAGAGTCGTCGCCAAATCTGAGTTGTTTCCAACGTGAAGACCAACTAAAACGACCCCAAAGTGACCTAGTTTCGGTGCCATCTACAACGACCAAACGCAGAGAGCAGAGTCAGTAATGGCGTGCCAGCATTTGTTGAGTGGGAAGGATGGGAGCATTGAATGCTCCATAGCTATGAAAATGGAAGGCACAACACCCAGCGAAATGCAGAGGGAAGTGGAGTAAATGCATCTACAGGGAAGTAATTGTGGGAGTGGCGCTATGTAAATGTGAGAGTGTGTCATGAAAAGGTGGCGAGTTGCTCACATGCCACACGACATGCTGAGCACAACTGACAATGCTGCTTCCTGCCACCGAGGTAAGTTGTGTTCGATCATCGATCAGTGGGAAAAGTAGCCAAAAAATTGACCCCACCAAACACACGTGTCATCCACGTGGCAAATCACATTTCCACGGCACAAAATAAAATATTTAGGGAGTCCATGTCAGCATCTAGTTAGAAAATGCATTTTTTTTTATTTCGGATGACGTGGCATGCCAGCTGGAGGGGTGAAGTTAGGGTGACCCACCATGGGTCCCTCTCCCCTAATGCAAGTGTACTTGGATGTCATTTGTTACCATGTCCTTCTACTTGCTTGACACATTACCATTAACCTGGAATAAATTTTGCAAGTGTGTATTTAACAAAAATAAACTATATCACATATATGATTATCTTTAGAGACTTTTAAACTATGAACCCGACCACCGTCAAAACTCATGAATTGCATGTCATAGCCCTTGAATGTGATTATGAAATTCAACTTGAATATGCATTGTATCACAATAGAAAATATAATAGTGGTCATTAAAGATTAATTTTTACAATGAAATCATGATATAATAGTTGATAAATAGAGTGAAAGCTCCCAAACTAACCATGAACAACAACTGAAGTCAAACTAGCTTTTGATGAAGTACCAAGTTCATAATATTTTTTCATTGGGACATATATGTTAATGAAATTATGTAATTATAATCATGATTCATGAATCCTAGTTATGCAATGTATTATGTGAATTATTTTTTATGTAATTCGTCTAGCTCTCTTATAATATTACTTTGTAATATCCACTTATTGAATGAATATGGTGTATTACAAAAAGGATATGTTGCACTCATTGAATGGGTCTACCTTAAAATGATTTGAATAGGTATAATCATATAAGAAACAATGTTTAATCTATTTAGTGTTGTAAATAATCTAGAGCAGAAATGTATAATTATCTATTTTATGGTATAATAGATAGCATGCCACTTTTGTTTAGTTTTCTATCAACATAGAATGATTTTGGAGACAATTTATATTTGTGTAAGCAACCTCTGAATTTATTATTTATAAGTTTGGTAGAAACAATCACAAATTAACATCCAGATTCCATATTCTAATTACATATCAATCCATCATGACCATAGAAATACTAAACAAAACTTGGTTTATTAATCTAAATTTGTAATTTGTTAAATATCTTGATTATTTGTGTTGGATATAGGTTGGGATCCATCTTTATCTTCTTCATCTTGTATTTGGACCAGCTCCTTTGAATCCATATTCAAAGTACTTGGTTGGTTTGCATCAAATTGAGATAAAATATCTTTCACACCTCTTCTTTCCAAAATAGATCTTCCTATTGTAATAGCTCTATCAAATGGAAATGTTTGAACATTGTATCTAGTCATATAAATCCTCAAACAATTATTTAATTTTTTTTCTTAATTTTTGACTTCAAAAATATTAAGATATTGAAAAATTCACCCTCCGTTGGACCCAAAATCATTATGTGACAAAGATCTACAAGTTTAAAATAGGATATCATAGAATTTTTTCAAATATAAGTTTTTCCATAGTCTAGTTATTGAACCATGTTCTTAAGGCCAATCCAACATTTTATATTGTTCAATCATTATTGTTGCAAATTGAGCAAATTGTTCTACCAACTTTGTCTTATCTATAATTCCTTCTAGTTATTATTCATTTATGTCTACCCTTCTACGAAAAAATTGGCCAAGTGCCTCACCTTGGTCTAAAAATCACTTGCAAATTAGCAAGATTGATGTTGTTGGTGTTCCAATATTGATGATAAACTATAGCCATGGCTTCTAGAAGTTCATCACAAGGAAAGCGCTCTCTAATCTTTGATGCCAAACTTCTCTCAATTTATTATAATGCAGCCTTTACAAAAATCACAAGATCATTAAAATCCTCCCTTCTAGCATTTTTATCTAACCCTAGAGTTGCATCCAACTTTATTTAGTGTAATTCTATATATATATATATATATACACACACACACACACAAACACACACACACATTGATGCACATAAACCACTGGCATCATTGAACTCTAAAAAGTTATCTAGGTGCTCACTATTTACCATTACTTTCCAAGTTGCAAGCTTTGGACCTATAAATGCTTCAGTCCCATTCACATATAGATTATCCAATGTAAGACATACATTTTTTCATAATTTTGATCCTTCTACAATATGCATTGTTTTGTCTTGTGCCTTTTTTGATAGAACATTTATTTCTTCCAACATGAAAGAAGCTGTGATAAAGTAAATAATGGCTCTATTTTAGTGAACAATACCAACATATTTGTGTGATCTAAGTAGTTTTAATTAACACTCCCATCAATGATTGGTACTCTTAGAATAATCTATTTATTGGTCCATGTAACGATATCCACCTGGCATCAACATCCTTAAGCAGTTTATTACCTAGAGTAAGTCCTATTGGGAATTAGATCCCATTATGACTGATAACTGATCGTGTAAAAACCTTATGACTATGTGATCCAAATGATAGTTATGTTGTTATAATTCAATTATAAAATATTATGGAAAGACATGAAATCATACACAATCCACATTCACATAAGACATGAGGATTTAACCTCAAAAATCCTTTTAAAAAACACAACAACAAAAGAGAGTTAACAATTGCATAAATATGACAAAGTAGAATTCAAATATAATAAGTCTCCTTAAATACTTCCTTAGTCTAGAGACTTTAGTGTACAACCTCAAACATGCTCCATAATATCGTCATCATCAATCATACATCAAGCTATTCCATCTACACCATAGACTAGATGTAACCAACTCAATAATCTAACAACTTGTGGGATACCAATTCTCACGTAACTATACCTTGACCATAACATGACATCAACCTACCACATGTCACTTCAACTAGACTTCTCCAAATAGACATGCAAATCATATTCTTAGATAACTCTTCAATGACTTAGTCAATGGTTGTTGACCAAACACACCTAATAGTGAACATGTATTCATGTACTACTATCAATACCAAAGCATAGATTTTGGTAATAGAGACAACACTTATGATAACCTACAATAATATAGAGTACCTCCTAGAACATCTACATTTCCTTAACTATCACTACGTGCACTCCAACAATGTTGCATGTGCACTTGCATTGCCATACACAATCCAACAACATACTATGTTCATGACGTGGTAATCATTTCTTAACTAGATCACATGTGGTTTCCACCATGGAAAGACTGAGCTATAAGACACCTCCATGCCAAATTGTAAAGTTTAACTCCCACCGTATTTTACCACATAGGCTTCCAACACTATTTTACCTATCTACAGTCAAACTTGTTAAGATAAACTAGCAAGTCCCAAACCTTCTCTCACTTAACAACTCGAGATTCAAGTGAATAACACACTAAAGTTCCAATATTCTCCCACCTTATATTTACTACAAGAGAGTTATAGCTTAAATAGAGAAGAAACTATGCATGGGAAATGAAGAAATCCATTTCATCCCTACACCACAAAAACTTCATTATACTTATAGTTTTTGTCAAAGAGTCAGTCACATTCACTTGAGGGTCAATTTTATTCATCTAAACCTTATTTTCCTCTACCATCTACCTAACAAAATGATATTGTACATCTACATGTTTATTTCGAGTATGGTAAATCAAGTTCTTTATAAGACAAATTACACACTAACTATCACAATTAACATTGCCATGCTCTTAAAACCAATTTTCTAGTATAAAGAATTTGTAACTAGACTGCTTCTTTGCAATCATGTCTCATAGCCATATACTCTACTTCAGTAATGGATAATGCAACTATCTATTGTTGCTTACTCATCCAACTCACTGCTCCCCCAAACAAAGTGAACACATAGCTACTTGTCTATTTCTAGTTGGCTAGATCTAAAGCCCAATCAAAATCAACAAATCCCTATATATTCAACACCTTGCCAACATCATTAGTACCATGATAACACAAACAATAAATTAAATTTACTTTCAAGTACCTAAAAAATCTTTTCACATGAGTCTAGTGTTCTCTACCAAGCTTTGACATGAACCTACTAAGAACTCCCACTACTTGGGCAATGTCTAGTTTTGTGCAAACCATAACATACATCATACTTCTTGCTGCACTAGCATATGGAACATTGTACATGTCCTCTAAATCCTTAGTAGACCTAGAACACTATTCTAAACTCAACTTAGTGCCTATTGGTAAAGAGATGTTTACAAGCTTATTTTCATGCCTACTAAACCTCAAGAAAATGATTTCTATATACTTCCTCTTGTTCAACCACAACTTCCTATTAGTCCCATCTATGTGAATTTCCATACTGATGCAGGGGCATCTCCAAATTTTTGAAAATTATGTTAGCAGACAGTTTTTGGTTTGTTGTGTTAGGTCAGATGTTAGGATACGGTAGAGGGAAGCTCCTGTCGCCAAAGCGACAATGGTGCAATCACGGTGGGAGGGTTCATAGAATGAATTGTCTGGACCGTGCAGCAAGAGTAAACACAACCGAAACAACTCAAAGAAATAAAGCAAATGTAGATTCAGTCATTCAATAAATGATAGAATTCAAATAAAGATCAGCTGGCAACATGTGGGCTTATAATTAGGGTCACATGCCTGATTACATACATGGGCAAGATAAGGCTTTGAAGCTCCTCGTAGAAAATCCAAACTATCAAATACTACTATGTGAATCACTTGATAACCACCTCATGACTACTTTCCTAAGGATCTATTACATCGATATATATCAAGTCTAGATCAATAGATTCCTCCGCGTCTGCCAAAGAAGATCACAAACTCCAATGAAGAGCTGCAACGTGTGTACATAGATAGGTCAAACCTAAATGCATAGAACACTTCCAGAAAATGAATCAAATGATGTGCAGATCTCTTGGGAAGGTCAGCCATGAACCAAACATCATTGAATGATGTGTCATTAGGCTCCACAGATCGGGAAATGCTTTCGCAAGTTTCTCCTTCAGCTGGTTGTCTGTGATTATCAAGATGCTTTGCTCTAAGAAACGGTCAGACTTCTGATAGTGATATCTTTCCGGTATTGAAGTGCAAATCTCTAAATTCTGGATATGATGTAGATGAATGAATGTAGATACTAAATCCAGCTCCACAAGGTCTGAAATACAATTGTGGTGAAATGCCAGACCAAAAGCAGAAACTGCTTATGACTTAACTGCCTGAACTGAACTAGAAAATGAAGAGAAACAAATTGAACTACAAACAAATTGAAATGCAAATGTTTTTGGTTGATGCAAGATTGCTCTTGAACTAGGGATGTTCCTGCATCAAACATCCAGGGTTATTGAAAAAGTGAGTCCCTCACTTTGTTGGGGCTAGGGGAGAACCAAGACGGTCCACCTCAGCCTGAGAAATCCATGATGAATCTTCTTCCAGTCTACCTTTCCACTTCACAAGATATTCTTTGTATTGTCTTCCTCTAGTGCTGCATCCAACTCTGTTGTACAAAATGTCTTCAATCTGCTCCGGTGCTTGTTGCGGTAACTACTTCTTCAGGTCTTCTTCCATGTTGTCACTGAACTCTGCTTCTTGATACTGATAAAGGTCTAAAATGTTGAAAATAGGTGAAATGCCCAAGGTCTCTGGTAATTCCACTTCATATGTGTTCCCTGAATCAAATTTCTTGAGTATCTTACAAGGTCCAAACTTCTTCATCTTCAACTTGTTATGTGTCCCAACTGGAAATCTATCTTTTTGCAAGTACACCATCACTTCCTCTCCAACTTCAAATTTCTTGTCTTCTCTTCTCATCAGCCTTCTCTTTGTACTTACTGTTCATGTGTTCCAAATGCTTTTTAACCTGATCATACACTATCTTCATGTGGTCTGCAAATTCTTCTGCCTCTGCACTTCTCTTTTCTTCCATACTGATATCTCTTAATTCTGCTAATCCTCTAGGATTCACTCCGGTCACAATCTCAAAAGGTGTTCTTCTGGTACTCCTATTTACTAAATTATTGTATGCAAACTCTACTTGTGAAAGAATCAAATCCCAACTTTTGGCTTTCTCTCCAACCAAACATCTCAACAAGTTTCCCAAACTCCTATTCACTACCTCTGTCTATCCATCAATCTGTGGATGAAAAGCTAAACTGAACTTCAAATCTGTCTTCATCTTCTTCCAAAGTGTCCTCCAAAACTATCCAACAAACTTTATGTCTCTGTCTGAAACTATGATCTTAGGTAATCCATGCAATCTCACAATCTCCTTAAAAAATAGGTCTGCTACATGTACTGCATCAGTTGTTTTCTTACAAGGTATATGAGCCATCTTTGAAAATATGTCAACCACTACAAATATTGAATCATGTCCTCTCTATGTCTTTGACAATCCCATTACAAAATCTTCCCAAGGTCTCTCTGGTATTGTTAAAGGTTTATACAATCCAGTATTCTGACTACTCCCTTTTGCAACTTGACAAACTCTACAACTCTGCACAAATTTCTCAACATCCTTATGTATCTGAGGCCAAAAGTAATTTTCACTTACCAAAGCCACTATCTTATCAATGCCAAAATGTCCTGCCAATCCACCACTATGCTTCTCTTTGATCAAATTGTCTCACATTGAACTTCTAGGTACGCACAACTGACTTCCTTTAAACAATATATTTTCTTGAATGAAATAGTCTAACCACTTGCTCCTATCTGTCATAATGGGTTCCTTACATGCTTTCCAAGGTTCTACAAAATTAGTGGCTGCCTCATACATGTTCTTCAATTCATCAAAACCCAACACTTCAACTCTCATATATGTCAACAAGTTTCTTCTTCTACTCAATGCATCAACAACTTTGTTTGATTTTCTACTTCTATGCTTCAACAGAAGTATAACTCTGCATGAACTCTACCCATTTTATATGTCTCTGATTCAACTTACCTTGACTATTCAGATATTGCAAAGCTTGATGATCTGTATACAACACAAACTTCTTAGGTAACAAGTAATATCTCCATTTCTTCAGGGCTTGAATTATGGCATAGAACTCTTGATCATAAACTGAATATCTTCTCCTTGCATCATTCAACTTCTCACTGAAATAAGCTACAGGTCTACCTTCTTGACTTAATACTGATCCAATTGCATTTCCACTTGCATCACAATCAACTTGAAATACCTTATTGAAATCTGGTAATGCCAAAATAGGTTGCTCTATCACTTTCTGCTTCAACAACTCAAAACTTTTATCTGCTCCAGATGTCCACTTAAAGTCTTTTCTGTCATCTCTCATTGTCTTTGTCATAGGGTTACAAACTAAACTAAAATTTTGGATGAACTTCCGGTAGAAACTAGCCAATCTATGAAATGATCTAACTACTCCAATGCTCCCCGGTGTAGGCCATTCAATAATTGCTCATACTTTCTCAAGATCCATCTTCAAGCCTTCCGTAGAAATCACAAATCCAAAGTATACCAACTCTTCTTTCATGAAACTACACTTCTTGATGTTTATCAGCAATTTCTCTTCTCTCAGTCTCTGCAAAACTTGTCTAATATGCCACAAATGTTCCTCCTTTGTCTTAATGAAAATCAGAATATCATCCAAATATACAATCACAAACTTACCCAAAAATTTCTTTAAGACTTCATTCATCAATCTCATGAAAGTACTCAGTGCATTTGTCAATCCAAAGGGCATAACTAACCACTCATACAATCCTTCATTTGTTTTAAAAGCAATCTTCCATTCATCACCTTCTCTGATTCTAATGTGATGGTATCCACTCTTTAAGTCTATCTTTGTGAAATATTTTGCTCCACTTAAACAATCCATGATATCACCCATCCTAGGTAAAGGAAATCTATACTTAACTGTGATCTTGTTTATTGCTTTGGAATCAGTACACATCCTCCATTCTCCATCTTTCTTCTGTGCCAAAACTGCAAGTACTGCACAAGGTCTCAAACTTTCTCTGATCAAACCTTTCTTCAACAACTCTTGTATCTGTCTATTAAGTTCTTCATCCTCTACCAGTGTCTCCTATGTGCTGCTTTATTAGGCAAACTTGCTCCAGGTATAAGATCCGTGTGATGACTGATACTCCTTATAGGTGGCAATCCATCTGGTACATTATCTGATATGATGTCTTCATACTTTGTCAGCAATTCTTTCATCTCCTCCGATTGTTCTTCTTCAGTTTCTTTCTTCAATGTTTCAGGTTTCTTAGGAATCAAGGCATAACACATATTCTCATGTCTCAAACCATCTAGGAATTTTCTTCCATCTACCAAACAAATTCTAGCATTTCCACATATCACATCTTTAGGATCATCCTCCAAAGGAATCAAAGTAATTCTCTTTCCATTTGTGGTTATAGTATATGTATTCTTTTTCCCATCATGTACAGCTTTTATATCATACTACCAAGGTCTACCCAACAAGATATGACATACATCCATAGGCACAATATCACACAAGACTTCATCATGATAAGATCCAATATGAAATTTCACCAAACATTGTTCACTCGCCATTACTTTATGATCATCCTAAATCCATTCTATCTGATATGGCTTAGGGTGTTTCAATCTTTCCAACTTCAGCTTAGTCACCATCTCCTCTGAAACTAGGTTATCTGAACTACCACTATCAATTACAACTTTACAACACTTACCTCCTGATTTGCATCTGGTTCTTAACAGACTCTTCCTCTACGGTGGTTCCTCATTTGTCTCTACTTGAAATAGTGCTCTCCTCATCACCAATGATTATGTTTTCTCTAGTTTGCCAACAGAATAGGGGTCATCTAATTCAACATGTTCTTCTTCAACATAGGCTTCTCTTCCACTATTTTCTATCATCTTGCTTGTACTACCTTGATTACACTCAAATGTTATATGTCCTTCACCTCCACACTTGAAACAAGTACCTCTGAATGTTCTCTTATCCAATCCTCTTCCTTCTCTTTTGTATCCTTCATTTTGGTATGCACTAGGGTTTCCTCTATGTTAAAAATTTATGTCATCTCTCCGGTAAGTGTTGTTATCTCTATCCTCCTTCTTAAATGGGCTGTCAAACTTGTCCTGCTCCAGAAATGATCTGTCTCCTCTAGAATAAGTCCTACCTCTCTAAAATTTACCTCCTCTTCCTCTCTGTCTCTGATCATGCCTCTTATTCAGCTTCTTTTCAACTTTCAGGGCAAACTGATATGCTTCCTCCAAAGATGTCATCCTTACCAAGCTTAGTTCTTCTTGAATGTTCAATCTCAGTCCATTGATGTATCTAGCCACTTTCTCCTTGCTTGCTTCACTATGTCCTATCCTTATGATCATTTTATTAAATTCTTCAATGTACTCCACAGATTTCTCCTTCTGTCTCAAGTTTTGCAATCTTTTCAATAGTTCCAACTCATAGTCAGCAGGTATAAATTGATTCTTCATTTTTGTCACCATCCTATCCCATTTTGTAATCTTTTCTTTCCCTCTTCTATTTCTTTCGAACTGAACTTCTTTCCACTATATAGTAGCATGTCCTTTCAACTTTGTCTTTGCAAATTTCACCTTCTTCAGATCTTCAATTTCTTCATATTCAAAGTATTCTTCCATATCATTTATCCAGTCAATCAATTCTTCAGGGTTCAAATTACTAGTATAATTCGGCACATCAACTCTGGGTCTTTTTCCAATCTTTGAAATAGCTCGCAGCATCTTTACTTGATCTGATTCTTCTTCTTCATCACCTCCTAGGGTTTTGCCTACTTGTTCAACAGATTGAAATTCCTCTTTGTCATCACTTTTAATATTAGGTCTCGGTGTCAATCCTCTTCGCCTATCTTCTTCAACAACATCCAATCAAATTCACATTGTTTTCATTATCTCCATCATCTCATCTATTATACTAGCCATTGTTCCAACAACAACAACTCTCCTCAGCAACATTCTTCCTAGGATCAAGTGTAAACTGCCTCAGGTTCCACGATGGGCCTACAAGGTGACAACTGCCTCACAATCAGCGATCGGTTGCAACACAAGTAACTTGCCTCAATTCAGCAATCTATCCACAACAAGATCTTACGGAATTCCTTCACCAATCTCACTCAATTCACTCCCAAAGATTCAAACTTTCACTCTAATACCACTTGGCGTAGTCACGGTAGGAGGGTTCACAAAATGAATTGTTTGGACCGTGCAGCAAGGGTAAACACAATAGAAACAACTCAAAGAAATAAAGCAAATATAGATTCAGTCATTCAATATATCATAGAATTCAAATAGAGATCAGCTGGCAACATGTGGGCTTACAATTAGGGCTCACAGGCCTGATTACATACATGCGCAAGATAAGGCTTTGAAGCTCCTCGTAGAAAATCTAAACTATCAGATACTACTATGTGAATCACTTGATAACTACCTCATGACTACTTTCTTAAGGATCTATTACATCAATATATAGCAAGTCTGGATCAATAGATTCCTCCGCGTCGGCCAAAGAAGATCACAAACTCCAATGAAGAGTTGTAACGTGTGTACACAGATAGGTTAGACCTAAATGCATAGAACACTTCCGAAAAATGAATGAAATGATATGCGGATCTCTTGGGAAGGTCGGCCACAAACCAAAGATCATTGAATGATGTGTCATTAGGCTCCACAGATCAGGAAATGCTTCCGTAATTTTCTCCTTCAGCTAGTTGTATGTGATTATCAGGATGCTCTGCTCTGAGAAACAGTCAGACTTCTGATAGTGATATCTTTCCAGTATTGAAGTGTGGATCTCTAAATTTTGGATATGATGTAGATGAATGAATGTAGATGCTAAATCCAGCTCCATAAGATCTGAAATGCAATTGTGGTGAAATGTCAAACCAAAAGCAGAAACTGCTTCTGACTGAACTGCCTGAACTGAACTGGAAAATGAAAAGAAATAAACTGAACTGCAAACAAACTAAAATGCAATTCTTTTTGGTTGATGCAAGATTGCTCTTGAACCAGGGATGCTCCTGCATTAGACAAGAATGTTAACTATTAATTAATAGTTTTCTAGAGGACCAATAGAGAGAAGATGGATGGTTGAGCAGGTCGGAAGAAGTTGCATTTTTTAAGGCTTCAGTTACCAGTGAAGAAGGTAGTTAGATCGGTGGAAGAAGCGAGTATGTTGCAGGCAGATGTTGGCAGAAGAAATAATAGGCATGCGGTAGAAATGATAGTGGTTGGAGGATGATTCTAGAAAGGCTGAATCATATTTCTTATGAAGAGAGAGACCGATTAAGCCAAGCAAAGGCACGCGGCTAAGATTAGAAAGTATAGCAGGTAACGCTTAGTCACACTAGGCATAGTTGTCATAAGATAGAGAGCGATTGCAGAACGGTTTTGGAAAGATAATGATTCGCTGTTACTTCTACAGAAGGATCGATGATATATGAAGAAGAGGTTGAATGCATAAGAAAAGGGAAGAAAGGCTGAAGGATTGAGAAGATGGCCACACAGAATAAAGAAGGAGGTTGAATGTATTTGTGAAGGACGACGTTAGGGAAAAGGCCCAGCCAATGACCTGTGGGAAGTCTGATTAAAGGAGAAAGGCCGAGTTAGATTGAAGGCCGAATGGATTCGTAGTAGAGAGCAGTTGCTCGAAGATAAAAAGAAAAGGCGAGTTAGAAGAAAGCAAAAGAATGACAAGCCCAAGGCATATGGCCACAAATCAGTATCGATGCTCATAAAAGAAGAACATACTGATTTTGGTGAAAGCGAATTAGAGAGAAGGCCAAACAAAAAGAAACTAGAGATGGGAGGTGAAGGAGAGAAGGGAGTCGTTTTGCAAAATAGAAGAAAAAGAAGACATGAATCGTATTTATCTGTTGTAGATACATAGGCAATAATTATAGGCCAATGGCTGAGGTATTGACATGTTTGAGAATATAATAGAATAGGGGAGGTGAGAGTCAAGAGTTGTTTGTGTATGAGAGAAAGAACTGGCCGATAGTGCAAGCCAATTGTTATGTATTGTTTTGTTTTTAGAACTGAAGGGAGTCTTTTTTCTGTAGATTGTCTTATGGTGATAATAAAGACTGCACATTTCTATTCCTCCTATCATTTGGGTATTTGGCTGTTAATTCTGTGTAGAAGATTATTAACCTCCTATCATTACTTTGAATGTCTATTAGATGGGATGCATTGTGAAATTGATTGAATTTTGTGACGAGCAAGGCACGGCACCATAGATTGGTGTCAGAACATGTGTATGTCATGTTTTAAATGATTTTTATGGACAGAGAGAAAATCTGGTGCTATCACATACCTAGTATTAATGTTGCAGCCCCTAAGCCCTTCATATCAAATTTCTTAGACACCTAAACCTCAAGTTCCTTAATTGCTATCTTATTATTTCTAATGATCAATATCATCAACCTATAAAATAGTAATAATACATGATCACCTATGTATTTCTAGTACACATAGTGATCATTTTACTTCTAGCAAAACCTAATTCCATCACATATGCATCAAAATTCTGATACCATATATATGATGATTGCTTTAAACCATACAAAGACCTTTTCAATTTACAGATCAGGTCTTCTTTTCCCTTGACCTTAAATACTTTAATTTGATCCATGTATATTTCCTTCTCTAAATTTCCATGCAAGAATTCATTCTTGACATCCATTTTTTCCACTTCAAAATGATATGTTGTAGAAACAAATAACAACATAATAATAGAGTTTAACTTAGCTACATGAGAAAATATCTCACCAAAATCTATTTCCTCAATTTGGGAATACTCTTTTGCCAACAATCTTGTCTTGTACCTTTCTAATATATGATGTGCATTGAAATTTTTCTTATACGCTCATTTACAACCAATGGGCTTCCTTCCCTCATGCAGATCAACCAAGTCCCAAGTCTTACAGTATTGCAATGGCATCATCACCTCTTTCATAGCATTTTTCCAAGACTTACTTTCCCTAGAAGAGAGAGCTTCTTCTACAAAGTTTGGTTCACCATTATGCAATCGAGCAAAGGTAAACTACTTATTCAACTAGATCAATTGAAGCTCCACCACCTAGTTGGACCTAAGATGACATTTTGATCAATTGATGTGGAATGAGTGCTTTTTGGTATAGGTAAACTATGGGCCTTCACTTTGCTTCTTGGAGGTCGGTGATTGACTAGTACAAGCTAGAACAAAAACACAATGGAAATCTGGTGGAATATACATGCTAGGTAATTGTTTCTACCTTGTAGACCCTCTCATAGTTGTTGGAGACTTGCCACATTAGAATTCTATTCTTTTTTAGAATTTACCCCTGATATGATCCTTCCTAGAAATCTTCCTCTCCATCTATACAATCCTATCTACTAGCTTGTACATTTATAGATGCATCTTCCTATTCTAGTTTGTGTTCAAAATGTATCTATTTTTGTTTTTCTATTCCTTTATAGATAAAAATCTAAGTGCTTTGAAACATCTCTTGAGTAGACTACTTTCAACATTATTAGGTTCCAAAGCTTATAACCTATCACATTTTTACCATAACCTATGAAAAACACTTCTTAGCTTTAAAATTCAACTTAGATCATTTTTCTTTTTGCATGTGAATAAATGCTTCATAACCAGAAATCTTCAATTGTGTAAATACTAGATTTCTTACTTGTCCACATTTCATATGTTGTCTTATCTTCAAGTGTAGAAGTGGGAGACTTATTTATCAAGTAACAAGTGGTATTTACTATTTCAACCCAAAAAATTTCATTCTAGACCAACACTACTCAATAATCTTCTAGCTTGATCCATCAAGTTTTTGATTAAACTTTCAGTACCCCATTATGTTCCAGTGTGTAAGATGTTGTGCTTTATATAATAGTTCTAGTGTGCTTGAGAACACTTAAATTTTTTTAGAGCAATACTTTCCACCATTATCTAACCTTAACACTTTTATTTTCTTACCGATCTGATTCTCTACAAGTGCCTTAAAGTCCTTAAACTTGTAAAAAATCTTAGATTTCTTTATAAGAAAATAAACCCAAGCATGTTTATAATAATCATCAATAAAGGAGACATAAAACTAAGAATTACAAATGGAGTGCACATCCACAAGATGAAACACATTGTTGTGAATCACTTCCAAAATCTCGCTTGCTCTAGTACTTCTTGAAGCAACTTTCACCCTATTTAGCTTTCCAAACACATAATGTTCATAGAACCAAAAACCTATAAAACAATCGCAAAGAATTTCCACTATATTCTTACTTACAAATGTTTTCAAACCTCTTTCACTTATGTGATCCATCCTATGGTACCACAACATACTTGGTTCAAGTTTAGTTATTTTGGTTGTATTTCACAGAGTTGATGCTTCTATCCTAAAGATTGTACCATGCTTGAGTCCTTCTCATCAAAGGTAACATAAATTCTATAATAAATCATATTAAAATAGAAATAAGATTTATTCCTAGACTTGGAATATGTAAAACATCTGAGAGTGTCTTCACTCTCCCATCCATGAAGGACACCTTCACCTTTCCCAAGATATCTATACAAAGAGAGCTAGTAGCACCAAGGAAAACTTGTCCTTCATCACACTCATTATACTTTGAGTACCATTCCTTATGAGGATTCATGTGAAATAATGCACCTGAGACAATCGACCAAAAATAATCACCAATAATGTTCGTAGAGATAAAAGCATCACTACTAATCCCATCATTGTTTGGGGATTTATTATAGGAATCATCTTTCTTCTTAAACTTGCATTGCTTCTTCATATGACCTCTCATGCCACAATTCCAACACTTTAATTTAGGTTTGCCAGAATACTTGGACCTACCCTTTCCCTTGGACTTCCTATCTCCTACCTTCTTCTTACCCCAACAATCCTTTGACCTACCCCTCACAAAAATGGAATCACTAGAGGATTCATCCATGGACTCTCTTGATCTTCTCACTTAACAAATGGTGCAGAAGCACCTTGGGATTTCATGCCTCCATGAGGCAATTTTGTTAAATTATGCTTTAATATTGTTTCTTTGATATAATAAGGTCAATTAAGACCACTTTATATGTGTTTGAGTCAATATTAGGTTGTTAGGTGGTTTATGAAGTCATAATACAAAAATGTTGTATAGTTGTAAAAGTGCAAAAATTATGGAAGTTGAAGAGTCATCGGTTGCCATGGGTTGGTTAGACTGTTGGAGTTCCAATGGTAGTTGGAAAAACATTGTAATGGTTTCAAATATTCTCTATGAAGGAAAGCAAAGGGGGGAGAACATGTAATGAAGATTTTGATGAAGAAATAAACACAATTTTTTGAGTTTTACCACATTTTTGTTTGTTCTCTTGATTTTGTACAAACTGTACAGAATTTTTGTGACCTACACATGATTGTATCTTATAGAGGAATAAATCACCTTTCATTTGCAACTAGTTTGGTGGTTTTTCATTGAGTTTGGAGAAAGTTATAGGCAATTTATTGAAAACTATCCAGAACCCTGGTTAGGGTTTCTAATGGACTTTAAAATATAATTTCTCACCATTTCCACGGTGGAAAATTCTAAAATCTTGTGATATGGAGTATTTTTGTGTGTATTTACTTATTCCAAGATTGCAGGTTTCAGGGTTTTAGTGAAGCCCTAGGTCAGATTTCCTTATGTTTTTGGTCTAATTAGCAGAAGAAAAGTCATTTTTTGAAAGGTTCCATATAAATTAACCTACCTTTATTCTGAAGTATGTTGTATAAAGCCCAAATAGGTATCTAAATCTGCCTTTACAATCTGGAGATCATGCCTACACTGAAAGTTATGGCCAAAAAAGTCAATTTGTTGCCCCCATGTTTCTAAGCTTCAAGGAAGGATAGTCTAAGTTTGAGCCCTGTGTTACAAAACAACCATATCTACAAATTTGGTATGTTGAAAAGAGGCATACAAGGTATCCTAAATGATGTTTAAAATTTGGGTTTGAAGTCTGAGTGGAAAGTTATGTTGAAAAAACCTCATTTGTTGTACTACTAGGGAAGTTGAAGAGTTGGTGAGCAAATAACCAAGTTAGGGTTTCAAAGTTGCAAATTTTGTTCATTGGTGATTGTGTTTGATATCCTCCACCCTGCTCTGCATCAATAAACTTCTATAATATCCTTAAGTTTAGGTGAAGAATAGTTATCACTGATTATCATAATTAGATTCTCTTATGAATTAATTAAGGTTACGAAGTAATATTATGCACATATCATCTTCTTGTAACTTGATTCCAATTGAAATTAACTAGATCAAAATGAAATTAAAAACATTGAGATGATCATTAATAGATTTTCTCTCTTTCATCTTAAAAGAGTACAACTTTCTTTTCAAGAAAAAAATATTGACTAGACTATTAGACTAATACAAGGTCCCTATATTCTTCCACAATAAATATGCAGTTGGTTCTTCTGACACAATCATTAATACATAATCTAAAATATATAAATGGATAGTACTTATAGCTTTCTTATCCAATTTTTTCCAATTCTCATTAGACATACTTATAGTTTTTGACAAAGAGGATACCATTGTCCACTAATCTCTCTCTACCAAGAGGTCTTCAACCTTCAACTTCCATAACTTGAAATGTTGGCCATTGAATCTCTCAATCTTAGCCCTCAACATGCTAGTTGTGAATTCAATAACACATTCTTTGTATTCTCACAAAATCTTCCAAAGGCTCCCACTCCAACTAGATATACATGCATGACAAGAAAAGGTGTCTCCTTCCTTCCATCAAACAAACCATGGCACAAAACCATTAAGGGTTTTACCAAACACATATATTTGTTAGACCAAACAACTTGGCCCTACCCAAACAATAAATCTCTTATACCAAAGTGATAGGTTTGATAACAAACTACTAGATCTGATACCAAATGTTAAGAATTTAATCCTAATACAAATGATAACAAATCATTCAAAACCTTAAGCCTATGTGATCCAATTGATAGTTATGTTGTTACAATTTAATTAGAAAATATTATGGAAAGACATTAAATTATACACAATCCACATACACGTGAGACATAATGACTAAACCTAGGATTCCCTTTCAAGAAAAAAACCTAGTAGTAAAAGAGAGAATAATTATATTAATCTAACAAAGTAGAATCCAAATACTATATGTCAGATCCTTACAACCTTCCTCAATATTCAAACTTCAATGTACAACCTCAAACATGCTTCATAGCATCATCACATCATCATGTATGCATCGACCTATTCCATCTACACCATAACTAGATTTAACCCTAAGTTGTTATCTTATAATCCCAACCCACTCAACACTCAAACTACTTGTGGAATACTAACCATCACAAAACCATACCTTGGCCATACTATGACATCAACGTACCACATGTAACTCCAATAGGACTTCTCTAAATGGACAAGAAACTCATCTTCTTAGATAACCTCAAAATAAATTAGTCAATGGTCATTGACCAAACACACCTAATAGTGAATGTGTCTTCCTATAGTACCACTAGGACCAAAGAATGGATTGTGATAATAGAGACAACACTTATAATAAATTTTGTTAACCCAAAGTACCTCCTATAACATCCACCTATCCTCAATTGTCACCACATGTTCTCCAACAATGTTTCATGTGTACCTACATTTCCATGCATACAATGACAATATACTTTGTTCATGATGCAATTGCTACCATGGCAACACCAAGTTATAAGACACCTCCATGCCAAACCACAAAGTCTAAATCTGAATGTATTGTATTGCATAGGCTTTTAACACTATTTTACTAGTCTATGATGAAACATGTTAACAAGAACTAGCAAGTCCCAAAATTTCTCTCAAGAACTCTATGCAAGTGAATAGAAAAATAAAGTTCCAAAAATTCTTTAGAAAAATCTTTAAAACTCAAAATATTTTTGGACTTCTCGCACATAAGATCATCAACTTTTGAAATAGATGGAAACTAGCTCACACTTTAAAAACCCAAATTTATTCTTGTTTGAAAAATATCATTTATTCTCCTCTAGTACCATAATATCTAATAGACAAAAGATTGATACAAGTGCAAACAAACTATGCCCATAAAGTGGAAATAGGACACAGATTTTCCTACATTAATCTTTAGAGGAAAGAAATGTAGATATTAGATATATAGAAAGTTTAGAAGCATAACAACATGTAAATAAACACTTTAGAAACAAGAATACGATAAGGATAGAAGAAGCATAGAAAAAAGAAAAGAGACATCAATATACATGGAGAAAATCCTTTTGGGTAAAAAAACACCCTCCAAAACATCAAACCAATGTATTATTCAACAACAAAAATAATTACAATACACTTGCAGGCTCAGGACCTTAACATGGGGATCAACATCCTACTCCTATAGAGGATGTTTAATAGCATTACCCTGTAATAAAAACTCCTTAATGTCTAAATCTCAAGCCCTCAATATATAGACTTAAGGAGGACAAAAAACCACCAAAAGGCTTTACTATGGGCCCAAACAAGGTTCCATAATACCATGGTAAAAATTATCATTACCCACACCCCATGATGGGTCATCAAACTATTAATATTGTATTCCCTTATGCATCATAAATATGTCATAGCTTCTCACCAAACTTGGGTGCTCTATTTTGTCAGTTACCTCCTTTAGAAACATGCTTTACAACATGCATTATAGACTATCATAATGCTAGTTAATATTCCTAGTCCACTTTGTAACTCCCAATAATCATGCTCTTACATGCATCATAGAATCTATCATAAGTAACCCCCACATCTTACAATGACATAATCATATTAGATGCTCTTACAACTTCTTACACACATTACAAGATAGTTGACACATGGCCAAGAATGCCACCTCAAAGTTGGACACTCGATTTCTAAATGAGAAGAAAATAATAAGTACAAATAAATAATAATTCAAACATTAGGACTTGTAAGATGTATGACACACCTAATCCCAACAATTCTGTGGGCCATGTAGTGAATATTAGTCATGTATAGTGAAGATGATGTCTATAAATTCACAATAAGCCCATTTCTATGACATTCCATGACTAAGGCACTATCTACACCAATGTAGATCAACTTCCTTCCACCTGTTGAATTATCCAAGCATCCAATCTCCTTCAAACTATTTTTGATGAGTTCCAAAAGGTTAGTAGAGGTGGAATTTTATTTTATTTTATGAACTACAAGAAAATAAATTTGGTGGATATGATTGTCTATAGAATAAACATGCATGCATACCAATGACAAGGCAATTAAAGTTGTTTGATTCAATTTCTCTTATATATTCTGCTTCTCCGCCATATCTAGACATTGAACCCATTCTAAACCACTATTAAAAGACCAACGAGAAATTAGAAAACTGGGCACTTTGAGAAAAGACTTTTAAATTCTATATTTTGGGATAATATGTTAATGGACTACTTATATTTAATATGTGGAATATAAATGTGAGTTGTATAGTTTTGGCTAATCTACTTGCTTCCTTTTCCATTCCAAATAGAGAAAATATGGAACTTCCAACATTGGCAAACCATGTCTATGATTGTATGTATTCTTTGTACTCAACTGTATTCTAAGAATTAACACATTCATCTTTGATTCTATAGTGCATCATTGACTTCAACTCTCCATTTACATTAACCTTTTCATAAAATTTACCCTCATGCTTGTCAACAGTATCTAATTTAGTTGTAAGATCTTGTATTTATTATATTTATAGATATAAATCTTGTAGCAACATAGTTTTCATATGCCTATGGTATCTTCATTCTCTATGACATATATGAATGGACACTTAGAAATCCATTCAATCTAAAAATTTTGTGGCATGTCCCTTTGATGTGCTTTACATTTATTCAACAAGATTTTACATTTAGTGTCACCACTAACAATAACATTATAATTTCCCCCTATATGAAAGTGTTTTTCAGGCTTTCACTACCAAATTGCACATCACAATTGTTTAAAATTTATCCCCTTCAAGTTTTTCATTAGAGTTGCACTAATTTTGAAAGTGGTCTAAGTTGACTTGTTGAATACTAGATGCACTTTCATGGTTATTTATTCTTGGTGGACCTTCACCCACTACATCATGTCCTCATTGTTTATTGGGTAAGTGCATGGAAGTGGTGGGGGGGGGGAATGTTGGGATAAGTTGCCATTAACTTGCAATCCTAACCAATTCGTGTGTCTCCAAAGTTCTTGGAATGTGTTCCCCAACACATAAGAACTTTGAAAGATTAATTATTTATTAATTATATCACTTTGACTTTTGCAATCAATTCCTAATTGATAGGGTCAAACTTGGGCATCCATTTTTAGAGTGGGGGCCATGAAGACTTTGTTGACTTCTCCTAAGTCTATTTTGAGAGTTTGATAACTCCTAGTAAGTGGGAGTTAAACTTGGGCGTCCCCTTTTGATGGAGACTTATATTTAGACTTGGAGTTGTGCTTTTTTATGTACATGAGTGGATAATGTTGAGACACTTTGCATGGATATATTGTTGGAGCTAACTAAAGTGTTAGAGATGCATGAATTGGATATTGCTTGCATGAGTTCACAAACGCTTGCATAGACTTGCATATTTTTGCATGTTACTTGCATGTACTTGCATGCTGTTGCATGTTGCTTGCATGTACTTGCATACTGTTGTATGTTGCTTGCATGTACTTGCATGTTGTTGCATGTTACTTGCATGTGCTTGCATGTTGTTGCATGTTACTTCTATGGACTTGCATGTGCTTGCATGTTGTTGCATGTCACTTGTGTGTGCTTGCATGTTGTTGCATGTTGCTTCTATGGACTTGCATGTGTTTGCATGTTGTTGCATGTCACTCCTATGGATTTGCATGTGCCTGCATGTTGTTGCGTGTCACTTGCATGTTGTTTCATGTTAGTTATATGATCTTGCATGTTGTTGCATGTCAGTTTTGAGAGATTACTTGCAGAACACTCCAACTCGAAAAACTTGCAGGATGGTACATCTCAGTGTTTCAGATAATGGGTATCAGTTGCATGTTGAATCAAGTGTTTGCATGTCACTTGCATGTACAGAACAAGGTAATTCATAATAACTTTGGGGACATCAATCTTACATGTTGTTTGTGTGAGATTGGTGTTTGTTGATCACTTCAGTTAACAAAAAGAGATTGGGCAAACTTGGAAACCCAATTTGAAGACTTTATGTTGTTGCTTTTATTTGGAAATGTATTTGATGTTGTCTAAGTTTACTTGAGCAAACTTGGGCACCCACATCCACGATAAACAGGCTTGACTTTGTTTGACTTCAGCCTTCTCTATTTGGAGCACTTGGTTTTTGCATGAGGATTTATTCCTATGTTATCAATTACAATTGATTGTAATTTGATTTTCAAGATTTCCAATTAAGAAGCTTTTGTATTAATTAAAAAGCCCCATACATTTTCCAAAGAGTTGAATTGTAAAAAGACTTTAAAAAAAAAAAAGCTTTTTGAAGTTTTTTACAGGTTTGAAGATTGAAGAAGCTTTTGAAGTGCATCAAGGAATCAAAGGATTTTAGTATTGAATGTAATTTTTTACAAGAGATTTAATACGAGCATAAACACCTTTGGTGTGGAGTTTTTTCGCTTAGGGGTTTCTTCATGTAAATACTTGTCTTCTTCTTGCAAGTTGTTTTCTTCTACTACATTGATTAAATTAGAGAAATACTCTAACATCTAAATTGAAAGTAATTTTCAGATTTACACATGCTATTAATTTCAGATTTGAAAACATTTTAAAGCTACATAGCTGCAATTTTACCTTGTCCTCTCTCCCATTTTCCAATAGGAAAGGAGTTAAAAGTGGTTACTTTTTTTCCTAAAAATAACAAAAATGAACTTTAACGAGTAATTTGAGATGTATATGCTAAAAATTTGATGATGTGATAAGAACAAGAATAGTGGTGCTCAAAATCTCAAATTACTCATTGATGTTTAGTTTTTGTTTCATTACATAAAAATAATGTTACAAAATATCGGAAAATTTATATATTCCTCATGATAAATATATTGAGCAAAGTATAATATTTATGAATCATTTGAGAGGAATTGAGAGGTGCATCATTTAGTACACTCCTTTTGCTACACTAATGGTAATTATAATAATCTCTTAGTATTAATTATGATCCCTAATTTATTTGATCTTGCATTATATTGGTGACAAGTGTTATGATCACCTTAATACTATTGTTTTAGGTGAATGAGGTATTACTAACAAGTACTATGAAATATTTGTACAAAGATGGCAGGTAAGCCATTACGAGAAATGATGATATTTACATATATTTGAAATATGAACAGGAACATTTTTAATATGTATTCCTTGTTATGAAAATGATTAAAGAGCATTTAATTTTTTTTAAAGTTATCCATATGAGTCTTTTTCCAAAAGAAGTCATAATAGCTAGTTCATATTATCTATGAAGAGAGGATAATGGTATATCTAGAGTAAACATAATAGCAATGACAAAATTTGGTCTCCACCTAAAAATATACCCAACATTTGTAGTTTCATGGATCTAGTAGGTTACTATAGAATATATGTGAAATATTTTCCAATATTTGAACTAATCACTTGCCTTCAGAGAAAAGGAAAATATTTTGAATGGATAGATAATGCAATCAAGAAGTTTTTTTAGTAAAGGATAATCTAACTTTGACACCAATCTGTTGGGTACTTGATCCAAAATGGAAATTTTACAATAGTAACAAATGGATCACTTTAAGGTTTTTGGCATAGTATTGAAGTACATCTTCAAAACAACTCAATATTAATGCTTAACATCAAAGATATAGTTAATTCTTGAGCTAGTATGAGTTCAAGCTTGAATTTATCAAATGTAAGGAAAATAGGTTTCCAATGGTTTTAGTTGATGAAGACATATTATTTCCATATCAATAGTCAAAACCACTTCACACAAGTTATAGGCCATTTGGATGTAGATTCCCACTATTAGAGGGTAATGTCACTCCTAGAAGGTAATGTGAGGAATCAATGTTTTGATGAGTACAAGTTTGAATATGATGGTTTCTTGAGGTACCAAAAATAGATCTGCATTAGACTTATCAAAGGAATCCTAGAACTATAGTGTTACAAGAGGAAAATTAAAGGTCAACCAAGGGTGAAGAAGTTGATTTATAATTATTTGAGGCTAGTCATGTGCATATAACCATATTACTTTAGCCACAAATTCATCTACTAACCATGTGTGAATAAACATAATTACAAATCCCTTTCATTCTTCCATTTAATGGAGAGTATTGAATATATTAATAAGTGGACAATGTAGTCAAAAGTTACGCAAGGAAGCTAAACCATAGTAATATATCCATTCTTTAGTGTAATATTTAAACAAAAAATCACTTTGATTCATCTTATTTAACATTGCACATGGACAATTTTTGTTTAAAATATTCATAACTATGCTTGAGATGGCCCAATGTCAAGCTTAATGTTATCATAACATCGGGATGTTATTCCCGAGGTTAGGCCTTGGACATTATGTTCAACACTATTTTGATGCTAAATTTAGATTTGTTTATAATTTTATACCTTCCAAATGTTAGGTCATGCATGTACTAAAGTAAGTATTTAAGCCTATAAGTTTATATTCTTATAATCCTATTCAAGGGTTAATAAATTCTTCAAGAAAGAGAAAGAAAGAAAAATGGAAGACTCTAAATAGAGTAAAACTTAATTTTAATGGGGATTTTGAAGGGAACCCAAGAATAGTGGGCGTAGGATATGTAGTAAGAGATTCAAATGGGGATTTTTTTTTTAGGGGGCATGAACCATCCAGGCCTAAAGATGAGCAATGAGGTAGAATTAGAATCTGTAAAAGAAAGTATCCAAGTAGCTTACATGGAAAGTCATAGAGAGAGAAATTGAATGGGACTCTCAAATAGTGGTGAATGTAGTAAAGAAAGCTTATTCCCTAAATTGGAAACTCAAGGCTATTTTATAAGAAATATTGTCTTGGATAAAGAAATTTGATAATGTAAAGGTGAATCGTTACTTTAGATAGCAAAATTGCATAGCTGAGCTTCTTGCAAATCAAATCTTATAGAATAGTATTCTATAGAAATTACTAGTATACTTGTTTGGCATGGTTTGCCTAATCTACTTAATGATGAATGCCCTCCATGATTAAGAATTGAGGTTACTTGCTATATTGTTCTTTGTGGCAAGTGTGTACTATGAAGATTGTGCCATCCATTTCTCATAGAGAGAGGAATGTGAATTAATGAAAGTAGGAATGATTTTATGGTAGGAGCTACTATGATAGGTGAAATAAGATGGGATATCTTATCATAGCGTTAGTGTGTTATTGTTGTATTTGATCTAGAGGTATTGGATATTGAAGTGCTACAAATTATAGTATATTTTTAGGTGGGTGTTTGATAATGGTGTATGGTAAAGCAACTAGGTCCATCCTTTGAGATATGGTCTAATTATAAACCAATGTTAAGAAAAATATTCAACTACTTGAATGTCAAAAACTCAAAGGATGGTGTTAGTGTGTATTTTGTATTAGGATTACCAAATACTTGGAGAGGATTTGATTCTATTTTGTAGTTATTGATAGATTTTCCAAGATGGTACATTTCATTTCTTGTAGGAAAAATAATTATGTTGTACATATAGGTTATCTATCTTTAGAGAAATTGTGAGCTCACATGAGTTACCTAAGAGTATTGTGTTAGATAGAAATGTGAAATTTATTGGTCATTTTTGGCACATTGTGGAAGAAATTGAATATTAAATTGAAGTTTAGTTCGACATATCATCCAAAAAATAATGGACAAACATAAGCTATGAATAGAAGTTTAGGCAACATTTTGAGATGTTTATCAAGTGAAAGCACCAAAAGTTGGGATTTAACATTACTACAAGTTAAATTTTTTAATAGCAATTTAGTAAATAGAAGTATAAGAAAGACACCATTTGAGATTGTTTATAGGCAGAGTCCAAGAAATATTTTAGAGCTAAGAGACCTTACTATGAATCACAAAAGGAGTACTATGGCTAAAGATTATGCAAAACACGTGAAGAAGTTACATCAAGTAGTAAGAATTTAGCTAGAAAAGACGTATAGTAAATATAAAGAGCATGTAGACCAAAAGAGGAGATGACAAAAGAAAGATTTCCACAAGGAACATACAACAAACTAAAGATGAAGTTTGGGCCTTGTAAAATTGTTAAAATTTTTGATTTAGGAAATGCATGCAAAGTGGAATTACTAAAAGATCTTGGTATAGCACCAATGTTTAAAATTATTGATATATGAATATCATGAATCAAAATACAATAGAGTAGAGGTAGATTGGAGGAAATAGATGCTATAATAACAAATAGAAGAAATTGAAAAGATACTTAATAGTAGAATTGGGAGAAGCATGAGAAGTAAGAAATATGAAGAATATTTGATAAAGTGGAAAGTTAGGGCAATTGAGGATTCAACATGGATATCTATATTTGAGTACAACCATTTTGGTTTCCCTACAACCATAACAAAGTGAGGGACTCGTTGTTCAATTATCTAGAGTTTTTGATGTAGGAGCATCCAAGGTGTAAGAGTAATCTTGCATCGCCTAAATTTTTTAATGTTTGTTTGTTTTGTAAGTATTTTCCAAGCTTTCTAGTTGTCTTTGTAGTACCACATTTGTATTTATCTATTTCAAGCTTCAAACTAGTCATTGTAGGCATAGTCAATGGGTTTTCATGCCACATTTCACTGCATTTGGATATTTTGTGTTGTCATTTGTAATAGAAGGCTAACTAAGCATCCTAAATGTCTCGTTCAAATTTCACACATTTTTTATCATTGCTTCCATGATTCTCGTTCTAAAGGACCTTAGTTAGGCTATTCATTATATAATGAAACCTTACTTAAATTGCACACCAAATATTTGAATATCACAAAAATTCCTAGTTCTAAGAGGGGTCACATATGGAACCACATTAAATTTGGAGACCCCCAATTGGACATACATTGTGGAAGGTGAAACTACATGTTACCAAGGTGATACACCCAATTTTGAGGCTAACTCAATATAAAATAATTTAATTTTGGGATCATTGATCTTTATCACATTCTATATGATGTGTAATACATTTTCATGTGACACATCATTCTACATCCATCTATATAAAGAAATCCTAATGTCATTTGAGGACAATTAGTTTAGATCGGGGAAGATTAAGGACAAAAGGATAGCTCAAATTTAGAAATTTGAAGATTAAAATTCTATAAGATCTCATAATATCTATTTTTTAATCAAATGGCTAAGGCCTAGCATGTATCAAGGATCTTGAATCTATGTTATGTTGTATTTTAAATCAATATCAATAGACCAGTCATTTATGTGAATTTTTGTTGTTCCAATATGTTTATGTTTGAGTGTTATCATTTGTTGCATAGTTAGACCATATTTAGTTAGACCCTCCAATAGTGCTTACATCATTGTGTTTGTTGATGCAGACTAATTTGTTTCCACAAAATGTTATAATCAAGATTTATACCATGTATAAGATGGAATAAGCACATATCAACTTTAACCAATATTCTCTAAACAAGTAATCACCTTCTATAATTGTATTGTGGATATTATCTGGAAAATAATTGCTTTTACTATTAGTTTTAGCTTCTATGCTTACTCTTCCATATTAATTTTCTATTTCCATAATACTAAAAACATAAAACCAAAGTTTAAATGTTGAAATACTTTGTATTTAAGGCCTTAAAACACAAAATGACAATGAACACGTGCTAAATGGACAACCACAATTAACTTTACTTATAAGTTAATTTAAATTTTATCAAAAGTGAATAGAAAGTTTAGGTTAAAAAGTGAACTGTAATTAATATTCGAGGACTTAGACAAGAAGCTAGAAAATGCCTCATAGGTGCTTAGGGTTTAGCAACTATTAGGTGGTCATCTAGCCCTGTTGAGCCCTCTTTTGTCTTCTATGTGTATTTTGACTATTGTTCATGGTAAATCTAGTGGTTTTCTCTATTCTTTAAAATCTTTGTTAAAGATTCAATTGTATCTATTCTTGGTTTCATCAATTCTATAATGGCTACTTAATTATACCATGATGTTGTAGTTGAATTGAGTGTTGGGAGTTCAAATTCTTTCTCCACAACTATTGTAAATCTCCATGTCGAGGGGTTTGGTGATAAATCCTCATGCTTGGTATAGAAATGGGATGATTCTCCCTTTATTATCATTCCGTGGGGAAATCGATGAACCTACTTATCAAGTATCATGAGATGGATTTGGTGGGCAAGTGCATAGATGCTTGCCCTCTTATAATTGTGGGTTAAGTGGGTTGATAAAGAATGGAGACTATAATCAAAGATGGCACTAATGTTTCTTTAAGTGGGAAGGGTTTATTCATGGTGAAATTCTTAGACAAAGTGGAGAAAGACCTAATTTTTTTAAGTAGCCCTAAGTTTATGGGTATCATGAGATGGGTTTGGTTGGAAAGCTCATAGGTTCTTAACCCTCTTATAAATTGTGAGTTAAGTGGGCTGATAAAGAATGGAGACTATCAATCAAAGGTGACACTTATGTTTCTTTGTGTGGGAAGGGTTTCTTCATGGTGACCTTCTTAGACAAAGTGGAGAAAGACCTATTTTTTGAATGATTGATTTTAATCAAACAAAAGGGACATGCTCCTGAGTGCCAATTTTGGGTAAGGTTCCCCTTCCTTCCATCCTTCATTTGTGATTATGGACTGAGGAAGTTCTAATAGGCATCCCACAATAATGGGTTACACTTTTTGGCCAAACTTGACATTGAAATCAACATTTTGAACTAAATCTTCACTTTTTGACAACTATAGTTGCTAAACCATTAGGAATTTGAAGATGGTGCGAACTAGTGATTTGTGAGATTTTTTTTGTAGACTCTAAATATATATTTTTAAAAAAATTTAGAGTTAAATTGTAAATTTTTTTGCATCTCCTTTGATAACTAGTTTTTAATAGTAAACAATATTTTTTTAAAGTGATGTATATTCCGTAGCACATAACATTTTTTCTACAAAGGATAAAATTTTGATTCTTTTGAATTTAGATTGATAACATTGATGTATAGGTCATGCATTTAGTTTTATAATGTTTTGTTAAATATTTTTTTTTTAAATATGTTTTGAAGTCAAACCAATTATAATTTAGAAGTAGGTGTATTCCGTAAAACATAACTTTTTCTGTATGAATCGAAATTCAATTTTATTTTTTTTGTTGAAACAAGGACATCAATACCTAGGGCATAGATATTTTTTAGAGTTATTTTTCACTAATTTACTAATTTTCCATGTGTGTAGAACAGAGAACTTGATGTTCGGTGAAAAACCTACATTCACAAGAAATAAAAAAAATATAATAATCAAATTAAATATATTTAAAATTATACTTTTTGGGAAGCTTATAATAAGGACTAAATACTTACAAAACATAAATTTGATCCCCCAAAAGGTAAATCAAAAGTGGTTTTTTATCAGCATTTTGATAGGTGTAGAGGAGACTCCATTATAGGTATGCTTTAAAACTAGCGGGGTTCTATCCAAGGGGGTTTGATCAAACCCTATTCAATTAAAATCCTTTAAATGGAACCTTTAAAGGCTTAAATTATTATATTTTCTAAAAATATGTGATTTCAGCAAAAATCAGGATGTCCCAGAAAGTGTAACCCATTATTGTGGTAGTACATGCTAGTGGAACTTACAAAACATGGGCTCCATTCAAAGAAATGAATTTCTTTGTAGCTCATATTTATGTGGAAGTGGATCTTCTCAAAGGATTTCTTGAATCCATTACTTTGAAGCTAAAAAAGTTTGATCACAATCACAAATTTGACTATGAGTGTATTCCCTTCAATTGCAACTTTTGCCACAAACATGGTCACTTCCAAAGAAATTGTCCTAAGAAGCCTAAATTGTTTAAGGGAAAACAAAAAAAATCCAAAAAACCAATAGAAAGGAAAATAGGTAGAAAAAGAATAAAGAAAAACCTATTAAAGATCCCTCTTCCTCCAACACTTTTTTTGTTCTTCTGCCTAGACGTGGGTCCTATGGAAAATTTAGGGGCTTATAAGGAGGATTTATTTGACAAGGTGTTTCCAAAAGAGGTAGCAATTTAAGAGGAGTCTATAATACCAAGAAAAGAAAAAATTACTACTAAAGAGAATAAAGGTCAAAATTTAGCATCAACACCTCATGATGGTCTAGTAGTGGCTGAGGACACTTTTTCTTCTCTTCCCACTAACCAAAATGCTAAAGTAAGAAAGAAGAATGTAGAAATAAGATCCAAAGAGGCAATTATATCTTGATTGGAGATGGAAAGATTCAAAGATACTAACTTTGAGATTTAGAAGTTTGAGATGGAGGATTTACTCATAGATTGAGATCTATGGGCTATTGTATCTGGAGCCAAATCCTCTACAACATCACCAGAAGATTGGATAGTGTTGGACAAAAAGGTGAGAAGCCTTATCAAGATTTGCTTGGTAGATTTTGTATTATTGAATGTTTATGAGGAATTCATCACTCAAATGGTTTGGTAAAATTTGGGAGATTTGTACTAAGCTAAGTCTCCAGTTAATATTTTTTTTTTATGGTTTAGAAGTTGTACACTTTAAGGATGAATGATGGTGATTTTGTGGTTGAACATCTAAATGCATTCAATAGTGACCTAGTTCCACTTTATAGGAGTGAATATGTAAGAGGGGGATCTTCCATCTTCTCAAATGATGTATTGGATCTATTAAAATAAATCTAAAAGAGTTTGATCACAATAAAAATGACTATGAGTGTATCCCCTTTAAATACAACTTTTCTCATGAACATGGTCACTTCCAAAGAAACTTCCCTAAGAAGCCTCAATCCTTTGATGGAAAACAAGAAAATTTCCAAAACATAAATAGCAAGAAAAAATGTAGAAAGAGAATCAAGACTAATTTGTTAAATATCACTCTTCCTCCAACCATTTTTGGTCTTGTCCCAATGTTATGCACCTAGGGATATAATTTATAATGTATTTAGGTGGATGGAGACGTCAACATGTGGTACACATTCCTTAAGTTAGTTATATTGGGTAATGATCCATCTTCAAATATAATTCAAACAAAAAAGCAACATGTCCCTTAAAAAACAAATTCTCTTCACAAGTCTTATGGTGTGACTCTAGAGGTTAGAAATCTTTAGAATCTAGGCAAGAAGCCACTTGTTCAAACATTGTGTAGGCACCCCCTGGCCCTAAATTACCTATCATTCTTGAGAAGATTTCATCCTTAACCTTTTTTAGTTCATCAAAGGTTATATCATCCATCTCCTCATTTATTATATCATCCTTATCTGAGGATTTTCCCATAGTGTCATGATTCTTTTTGCCTCTTATGGTAAGCCCCGCCATGATGGGGGAAAATAATTTTACAATAAATCACATAAAAAATCTAAATGATCTAAAAAATTTACTGTAACTTACTTGGTCCTAGATCTCACCTTTTAAAAAAAATCTCCAAGAAATTCATTGATATGTATCCTTGAGAGAGAATTTAGTGGAAAGCCTAATTTCACAATAACTTTCTCAAATATACTCCAAATGACCTCAAATTTAGACTGTAGTAGCCTCAATATATCCTTTATCAAACCTCTAGAAATTATAAATAACTTCACTAATTTACAACCTTGTGAGTAAATTTGGTGGAAATCCCAATTTTGCAATAATTCCTTCAAATTTGCTTGAAATGACCTCAAATCTAGACTAAGGTTGCTTCAATATGGCCTTGAAAAACTCTCCAAAAATCATGAAAAAAATCACCAAAATGAAAGAGATATGTGCTTCACAATTTGACCTCTTCAGTAAAAAAATTGCTTTGATTCTTGCCATTCGACTACCAAGATCATGCTCTAATACCGCTTGTAATGAAATGACTTGCACAAGAGAAGAATATAATATGAAATATGCTACAAATACTTGAGAATAATAAGACACTTCAAGGGGGAAAACCTCCAAATATCTCCAATAAGAACATAATTCACAATATGATGACAATAAACCAACCATTAGCTCCTATATACCTAATTATGCCATGGCTACCACCTAGGCTAACTTAGATACCTAAATATAACACCTAGAATGACTTAATTATCTAAATAAGACTATAATAATGATCATATAACTTAATTAAGAGTTAAGGAAGGCACAAACTAACTACTCATAAATATATGCACTCTATGGAGATTAAAGGTGTAACACCCTAGAAGTGGCTCCTATGGAAAATTTAGGGGCTTCTAAGGAAATTTTTTTGATGAGGTGGTTCTAGAAGAGGTAGCAATTCAAGAGGAGTCTATACTACCAAGAAAGGAGATATTCATTGCTAAAGAAAATAAAGGTGAAATTTTAGCATCAATCCCTAATGATAGTCTAGTGGAGTTGAGGACACTTTTTTTTTCTCACCACTAGCCAAAATGGTTAAGGAAGAAAGAAAAATGCAAAAAATAAGATCAAAGAGACTTTTGAGAAACCACATTGAATTCAACAATAAAAACAAAAAAGAAAATCAAATAAACTATGATAGATAAATATTAGTGGGCTATTTATTTGTTTACCCTAGTTCTTTGTTGATTTTTTACTCTTGTGATTTTGTATTCCCTATACCAAGAAATATTCTTATAGAGAGAGATAGGTAGAGAGATTGAGATTTTATTAAACATAAACTTATAAAAAGTGATTTTTGACCGACCTTAACGTGTAAACAATGAGAGGTGGGAAACTTTTATCTTGTAACTTGAAGAAAACAAAATGAAAAATGTAAAAAGTATCAACAAATCTCAATAACCAATGTTTCCTTAAAATTCCAAGTTTCAATGAAACTTAACGACTGCCTATTTTTTTTTCCTTATTCAATGTTAAACTCGGTTGATTGAACTCCATTCAAGCATTATGAAGTTGACATATGTTTTTATACAGTGGAAAGAATGAAGGAACAAACATTATGAAATCTCACGCATATTAGACAACGATCATCATTCAAATTCCCAATAAAATGAGGTTAAGATTTCTAAGGAGAGAGTGGAGCCTTGGAAAAAACTTACTCCGAGTTGAGATTAAATATATGTATTTAGAATGGATGTAATGGACCTGCAACTTAAATCTAAACTTAAAAGCTTAAACAAAGTGAGACAAAAGATTTCCAAATTCACAGTTGTGTATGATTCTATTATAAACAATGGATAGTAACAAAATATGTTTTGATTTTATGAGATAGGCCTTTGCATTCCACATAGTTTCATTTTTTAAACAAAATCTAAACTTACAGAGTGTCTTTGGTGATATGATGGCTCTTTTCGTCTCAGACTTTTAAATGATTGTCTACACACTCTCGAAAGGCAAAAATAATTCATAAACTAATATACAACATATGTAAGAAGATTAAACTATTAAATTGAGTTTGATATAATATATAGTGTGGTTTGATTAGATGATATTGTTAGCTTATTTCAGTAGCACTCTACTTAAATATCATCCACTTCAATGGTCAAACATTCAATAGCACTTTTATACCTCAATTACAACAAAAAGTGGTAAATATTTGTCCCATTTTTATTGGCCAAAATTAACCTTTAACTGTTGAAATGGATGATATTTAAGAACAACCAGTAGAGTAGTGCCAAGAAACTCATGCAGTGGCCAACCATTAACAATAATATTGTTCCTCATCCACCTAAACTGAGTAATAAATTTGGGTCTCTTGTCTTAGATATATATATATGTGTATGCATATCACAAATTGTAAAGTGAATCTCCTCAAACATGTGGAGACTAGAGATGATGTGGTTGGAATTTGTAGGAGATTCTATGCAGTAGAGTTGGGAGGAGTCAAAATCAGAATATGAGATGAGATTCAAGACACAAAAATATGCCTTTCTTGAAGATCCAGCTGGATGAGGATTACGTACAACTGGAAATAGCACCAAAAGGAGGATTTTGTGGACAAAGTAGACAACAAAAAGAGGTTTAATAAACTCTTGTTGAATATGCAGAAATGGCCATAGCTCATAGAACTAAATGTGGTGAATCAAATATATCGAATATACACAAGAGTGTCTCAAGGGATGGCCAATCGAATATTAGCATTGATCAATCTGATATAGTAGTTTTCTAATATGGAAGGCCTAATCTTTAGGCTCTAATATCAAAAATTACACTAATTTGTTTGAATTATCAAGCAAATTGTTTAAATTAACATGAATTAATTGCTTCAGAGAACAAATATAGTGGAGATTGAAAGATTAAACAAATATATACTCTTTAGTAAAAACATTTAGTGTAAGTTGTGTAGAGGAAAACTAATGCATTGTAGACTTTGTTGACTTTTTCCCAGACTGGATGCTTATTCCCAGATTTCCCTACAAGGTAGCCATCAGTGATCAACAGGATCTCTGGGCCAGGGGGTCAACAGTGTAGGAGATAGACTCTATATTTTATCTCCTCTTCTTCTTCAGGCTCTGCAAGACCTAGGGGGGTATTCCCTACTCAACATCCATGTGGATATGCATACAAGGCTGGGATGCTGACAGAAAGCAGATAGTCCTCCTGTAAGTAGACCAAAACTGAATGATAAGAGCAAAGGGGCTAGCTTTGGGCCTATTAGCAGTTGTAGACAGAGGACTGAGGATCCAAAACTAATTCTAAAGTCCTAATGGTTGTTTTAGATTTTGATTTGAAGTTTAAGTGTGGATGCAAAGCTGGACATGGTTATAACACAAGAACAAAGCATGATTGGTGCCTATCCAGGGCCTGGAGTCAGTAGACATACACCTGTGAATGATCAGCATAAACAGCTGAAACTGGATTTCAAGGGGATATATGTGATATCTGCCTTACAGACATCTCCCAATACAAAGTGTTAGGTTATCTCTACTTATGGTATCCCTACTGCAGTATATCCCTCCCAATGTTCAACCTGAAAACAGTTTAATCTACCCCTTGAGCAGAAGTTAAAAGATCAGACATTCAACATAGGAATTCTATGCTCTAGAATCTAAACATTACCAAACATCTAGATTCAGAAGAAGAATACATGCAATACTGGAGACAGAATTAACACAACACATGCTAAACAGCATTTCTCATATAAGTTTAATCATGAAATCAGTGGGTTCATGCCAAAAACAAACAACAAGAGATACATAAACTCACAGGTAAGCTGTACATAGCAACCAGATCAGCTTGTTATGCATTACAGAGCCAAAATCTTCAACTTTCAACAACGTTTCAAATGAGCAACACCACCTGCTTATAACAGCCAGGTAGGTGCTCAGCAATTAATTACAATGTTGACCAAAAATCTCGCCAAATACACAGTATCATGGAAATGGCGCTCAAACACAACCAGATTGGCGCCCAAACTTGAATGCAGCAGGTAGGGGAGGAGACAGGAAGATTTCTTGAGCCCTGCGCCACTGTCCGCTGATGTACACCTTCAATCGGGTACAGGATCCATCCACGCCATCGCCCATACCTCTGCAACGATCGCCATTAATGGCGCACCAACCCGCGGCCTTGGGAAGAACAACAATTCTGCATCGCAAGCATTTCCCGCCGGATTCATCATCATGATATTTTGAATATGCAGGATAACATTATCCCACATGCACCCCGCGATGACCTCTTTGACACTTTATATACTAGGTCATGAGCATATATCATGTCGGTGCTTTTGCTCCTGACGACACTAGTATAGGACTTCATCATCATCATCCTCCAGCAGCATGATATCCTGTTGTTCGAAATATCACCCTGACGTCATCATGATATTTGAAATATAACCTTCATGATAATCGGCACAACCTGATCCATCGGAGGAATATCCTCCTGCTGAGCTTAAACCGAAAGTCTGGCCGATGAACATCCTGATGACGTCATCATCATATCCTGCTAACATCATCATCATATCTGCCTACTGCGCACCTCCTCATATCCGGATGACGTCATCATCATGTTTGCAAATATCGGGAGATCTCCTCAAGATGATCAGTGTTAGAAATATGACCCCCCCAGGACCTTGATGACGTCATCATCATATTAACATCATCATGATATTCGGAAGACAACCGGATATTTGGAAATATCCTCTTGATGTTCAAATATCAGGTTGCACTGTAGCTCCACTATAAGATCGGGGCGATAACTGAATATGATGATGCTGCTTGAAAAGATCACCCCCAGTAGATAATGCGCGAAGCCGGCAGGCGGATATCTCCTTGATATCAGCATCATCATGATGCTGGAACAAACACACTCGAGTGATATGAAAATATCACCCCCTCCTTCGGAAATATCATGATGCAGATAGGCAGAAAGAAAGATAGCACCCTGATATAAGGATGACGTCAGCATCATCAGGATGACAAAACAATCGAACAAGAAGTGATACAACATCATCAGGATGATATTGACTAAGATCATCCTGACGTTCAAAATATGATGACCCCAGTGAATATCGGGTCGCACTTAGAACTCTTCAACAACATCATCAGGATGATCATAACCAAGATCACCCGATGATAAAAATATCACCCCGGCGAAATATCATGAAGGCAGAAAATATGATGACCTCCGCAAGCAGCAGGGTGATAACTGGAAATATGATGATGATGACGACGACCCTTAAGAAAAAACAAGTCAGGTCGAACAACTTAGAGAATAACCCCTTCAAGATATCGGGGCAGCATCATCATCATGTTTGCGCAAGGTGATAAATGGAAGATCACCGGATACTTTGAAAAATCACCCTCGCAAGCAGATCAGGGTGCACTGTAGCTCGTCAGCATCATCAGGATAAAAACCAAACATCACCCGATAACTGAATATGATGATGACGATGAAAAACCAGTCGACGAAGAACATGATGATGCAGACCACCATCGAACCAAATATGATGATGATGACCTCCTCCTCAGGAAAATATGATGCTGTAGTTGAAAAATGCTGAGGAGGTCCAACACTTAGAAAAAATGGGCAAGAAGATAAAGGCTTCAAATGAAGAAACCTCCTGATCATGACAAATCAACCCCAGGTCAAAAATGAGTGCTAACAGACTTAACATAATTCAAGGGTAAACCTATCTAAATAGTCCACTTGACATTGTACTCCCACATTAAATTATCAACCAAGGAGCGTAAGCTTATGATGGCACTGCACTGTATGTGCCTTCAGGGCCCATATTCTTTTAAACTATCTTATCCAAACCTACTCAGATTATTTTACTTTGTTGGAATTCATAGAAATGCAAAAATAGTTACAGAATCTAGTGGCTACGGATACCTTCAACATAAGCTGTAGATAACTGTTGGCAATAGGAAATTATAGAACTAATCCAAAACATTCAAAATGATGAGAAAAACTAATGCTAACCTCTGAAGGACTTAAAATAGACAAAGTATACATTTGTTCATGAACCACAACTAATGTAATTAATAATCAAAGTATTCTAATTAACTCACAATGCATTTATAAACTGATGGAAAATAGCTTTAACAAGAATGCATAAATGAGTAAGAAAATAAATGAAGTTGAGTGGCCGGCTCAGGGGACTGACTCACTTAGCTGGAAATCAAATCTAATTCTGATACTCACACATTTGCATAATACATAGTTCCATACATTTCATATCATAAACAGAATCTCTTTCAAATTGTATTCAATAATGGCATTTTTAACAAAACATGTCTAGTGTTGGTGTGAACAGGGTTATCACCTAACCGGTTTACCCTTGTGTGGATAATTTACATTATTTAACTATTTACTAGATAAATAATATTCACACATGTTAAGTGAGTCTTCTAGGTGTTTTTAGATGTCTAGTTGAGTGTTGAGTTGTTGATAGTTGGAGTGAGTTGTCTTATCCTCCACATGTGCAATTAGTTATCATCCTCTAATTGTCACATGTTGTAGGAATATCTCCACCTTTCACTCCATCTTTCTAGCTCTCACCTTGCCTTTATAAGCAAGACTCTCTTCATGTATTATGTAATCCAATGTAATCTCTTGTAATCTAGCAATCTTTTGCATTCATTGATAGAATAACATTATTCTCTCATTTGATCTCTCTTGTGCTTTTATGAAGTCCTAGATCTTGGGTGGCTCCAATCATAGCCAACTCTAACATGGTATCAGAGCTCTAGGAAGAATCATTTCTCATTAGTCATTTTTTGAGAGATCTTGAGTGCAATTCATGGTGGATCTTGATAGTTGAGTATGCTCTTCTCTTGCATCGAATGATGACCTAGAGAATCAGAAAGACTTGATAGAAATACCAGTTTTGTGAGGGTTTCCCCTTTCTGCCCAAGTATTACAGGTGCATTTCGATGTGTGTTGTTGCAAATCAGACTTCACCATTACGTCTGAAGCAGCCGAAATAGTCAAGATCACCTTTTGTTTTGTCCAAATCGGACATTGGAGGCAAAATTGACAAGGGTTTCAATTTGGGGCTCTTTTACGTGATTTGGGAGGTACCAGCAATTTCAGAGCAGTTTGGCCCAAATCATACATCACCATTGCATCCGAAGCGGCTAAATCAGTAAGGATTGACTGTCTAAAGGCCAAAATCCATTATTGTCGCAAAAAGCAAAAAAAAATTACACCGCAGCCCCGTACGAAATCTCTGTAAGGAATATTTCCTGTCACAGAGCATATTCTTAGAATCTTTGGTGTTATCAGAATCAAATCGGCATCTTCATTTCCATCCAGTCTGAAGGTTTAATTTAATCTGTAATATAAAAGGTTTATCTGTCGTTTATAAAGTTCCTTCCTGTAGATTTGGTACAGTGGTACCATGTGCACCAGGTATCAATAGGTACTAGGTACCTGCGAACAAACCCTACAGGCACCATGTGGCAGATTTGCAGTCAGTGGTGTCCATTTCTTCTAAAGCCAACCCCAATCTCCGTCAGCAGCTCAAAACTGCCACTGCAACTCGTTCAAACCTACGCAGGGCATTCAAACCGCTCAACAGATCCACGCCCATCAACGGATCAAGCAATCTGCAAAACTTGAATTTCTCACGCCGTAAAATTTTCTAAACTCATTGTTTGTTCACGTTGGTGGGAATCTTCATCGCTGGTCAAATATCATAGCGGCCGGCAACTCCACAAATCAAGCGGTCATCACACATTTCAGTGGTTGTTGAAGTAACATCTTTGGCGGCATTCAAACATACATTGCCAATCACACATACCCTTGCATCGACGATCACAACTTTCATTCCCCCAGATTCTCAGCCAGCAACACATTTCAACACTCACCGGAGGCGTTAAGAAATTTATTGGCAGTCAAAAATCTAGTCGACCTGCATTACAAACCACAACATATAATCCTTACCGGCAGAATCTTCATACACCGGCGGTGATCATCCTTTCTCAACCGGCAACTCCAAGAAAACTCCCGACGGCTTAGAAGCTAAACAACGGCCAAATCTTCAAAGACCATCAGCGGTCTATAGTATCTCATGCCAGAGAAAAATTCAGGCCGGAAAGTTTCTAAACTCGTCGGATTTTCCAATCACCGGCGATTAAGTAAAACTGGCATTTGGTGTAACCACCCAACAGCGGTCAATATTCCATGGTGAATTTAAATCTTCACAGGCCTGCATTTCTCCTCAAACTACACCAGCAACATTGTTTATCGGTTGTAATTATCAACGAAATCCAAACCTACCTGCGGTCAAATTTTAAATCACCCTGTGGTTTTGATCTCCTAAACCACCGATGCACCGGTGGTGATCTCAAAACCATAGGAGGTGATTAGTTTTTTGCAGACTACAGCAGGCGTTCAAAATCTTCTAAACTCGACAGTTGTCTTTCTGTAACAAGATGGATTTGGCATTAACAAACAACAGTTTCCACAAGTCAAACGGTGGTTTTGTTGCTCGGGGTCAGCAGTTTCAAATATCTGATAGCAGTTTTCGGCTCATACCTTAGCCGTTTTGACCGGGCTTAGGCGGTTTTTGCCAAAATTAAAGCAGTTTCACAACTTTAATAAGCAATTTTGGAATATTCTGGCAAAATCTAATAAAACCCGGTGAAATTTTTTTCCATACGATGACGTCATCTTGACGTCATTTCTCAGCCAGGTGACATCATTTTTTTGATATCTGTATGGAGAATATTCTATCAAACAGAAGCATATTCCGGTGAGTATTTACTGACGTCAACACTGCTTCAACATCAAGGGCCATTTTTGCCCCTCCAAGCCCTAAAAAGGGGCTTTTTATTCTTTTTTGCATAACTTTTGCCCATTGAGGCAAAATCAAGAAAATGAGATATCGTCAGAAAGATGATAGAGAGTACTTTGCAGTGGCATCAATAGTTTTCTGATATTCTGTTGTAGGTGACTGCTACAGTAGTTTGAAGATAGATCTTCATTTTCAGCTTCCGAGCTCACAACTTTCTTCCACGATCTCTGATTTTCTCAATTCTTGCGGCATCGAAAAGGTATTCAGGAGCTCTTCAATCCATATGTGCACTTTTCTTAGATTTAATACCAAGTTCATTTTATTCAATTTGTTAGTTTTTTAGTTTTTGAGGGATAACTTGGGCATTTTGAGACTTGAGGAAGTGAAACTTGTTTTGAAGGGATCTGTTTGCTGTGGTAAATCAATGTGAGTGGTTGTAATCTCTCTTGGATCTCAATTTTAAGAGATTTTCATGATTTCCCATTTTTGGTCCCTTGAGGACAATTGTAATTGGACTAAATATAAAGTCCCACAATCTTTTTTTTCTGGGGGGTGATCTATTTGATTGACTAAAAGGGGGGTTGCACTTGCACTTGTGTTCTTTTTTGTACTCTTGCATCATGGATCCAAACAAACTTCCTCTACTCACACCATATAATTATCATGAGTGGAAAACTAAAATGGAGATTCATCTAAGAAGTTTGAAAATTCATAGAGTAACAATGGGTATAGAAATTGAACCAATAGCAACTGCAGAAAAGAGAAAGTGGTATAATAGATGTGATCAAGCCTATGGAACACTATGCTTGTCTATCTCTCCTGATCTTCTTTTTCATATTGAACCTTGTACAACACCTAATCAAGTGTGGACTACCTTAGAAAATCTCTTTGGTAAACAAGATACTATGAGAGGTTTCAAATTGGAGAATAAACTAATTGGTTTGAATCTAACCGACTTTGCAAGCATCCAAGACTTCTTCACAAAGTTAAAATCACTTAGATTGTAGCTCAAACAATGTGGAATTGAGAAAGAGGACACTCAATTGATTCTTTCAATCCTTGCCAAGCTTGGTCTTGACTATTCAATTTTTGTTTCTATCTTTTATGCTACAATGGATGCACTTGGGAAAACTTTCACAATGCCTTCACTTGATGAGTATGCTACATCACTCACAAGGGAGCAAGCTAAGTTAGTACACATGGGCAAATTGAAGTATCCTAAACCTCAAGCACTTCTTGCTAGTCAAGGTACAAATGATCAAAAGGCTTCAACTAGAAAAGGCAAGAAACAAAAAAAATAAGGATTTCAAGAACAATGAGCAAGCCAAAGAGTCAACCAAATCACCTAAGTCCTCATCCTCTCCCAAGGAGGAATCATTTAAGAAGGAGAGACCAAAGTGTGCATATTGCAATAAACTAGGACATGATGAGCATAAGTGTAATGAGAAGAAAATTGATGAGTTGACTCACATTATTCAAAAGCACAATATCAAAATGCCATCATCATCACCTAGTACATCCTCTTTTTCGACACCATCATCATCTACACTTATAGGGACAATAGGCATTGTAAATGGGACAAATAAAGGAAAAGGACAAGCACTCTTTGCTTCAACAAGTCTACAATCAAAGAGATGGCTTCTTGATTCAGGAGCTTCTCATCATATTGCATCTTCACAAGGGATGTTCTCTTCATTTGATTCATGTACTTTGCCACCTATTTTGATGGGTAACAGTACATACATGCATGCAACTAGAAAAGGAACCATTGATATTGGTGAGGGCACCTTCAATAATGTGTTATGTGTACCTTCATTGTCAACCAATCTCCTTTCCATCTACCAGATTACTCATTGTGGTACAAGGAAGACAGTTGAGGTCACTCCTGATTCAGTGATCATATGAGACTTGGAGAGCAGAAATATCATTGTTGTTGGGATGGCTAATCATGCATCTCGCTTGTATACATTCTCCCATTTTGCTTATTCTGATGATGTAGATCCATTGATGGATATTCACACTCATGCATCAAGTGTGAATCATGTTTCTAAGGAGAAGTTTGGTCACTTGAACCTTGGTGTTCTTTCACCCACTCTGGTTCATAAGACTAGTGATGAGCTTCCATCACCTCAACCTCCTGCTTCTTCAGAGATCGACATCAACATGGTTTCATCTTCTTCAATAGAGTAGGATCATTCCAATATTTCAGACACAACTTTGTGGGATACTTTCTTGGTAGGTATATCAGACTTGCTTTGTGAGTCTCATATTGCAAATTTGGAGGATGCACTTGATGGGATATCTCTCCTCTTTGATGACAGTTACAGCACAATTGTTATCCCATCTACTTCATCTTTGGAGGTTGTTCTTCATGAGTCTACCCAGGATTTTGGATTGGTCACACCTCATTGTATTGTGGCATTCTTTGGTTCTAACATGTGGACACTTGAGCAGTCTTCAGAGGAATCCATCAAGAGACTTCTTCCCTCATTGGAGATGGAGTTTCTTCTACATCAACCTTTGGACCTATTTCTTCCTAATGGGAGAAATGTTGTTTGTAGGTACAAGACACTTTCCAGCATTCATCTTCAGGCATTCACCATCGGCACAAGAGCTACTTCATTATGGGGGGAGCCTATAGTCTCACACTTGATCTCCTATGGGGGGTGGGTATTTAGATGTACATATGTCCTAGAAGTTGTCCTTGGGGGGTCAGGTTGAGTCCTCCTACTATCACTTATTCTCTCACTTTCATTGTTTCATGCATTCTCACTTTTGGAGAGGGGTTTTTTCCCATTAGGTTATCTCTTTTTCTCCACTTGAGATTTGTTGTACATGGGTACCTAACATGGCCTAGTAGCCGGGACCCATCCATCATTCCATCTTGCTTTAGTCAGCTACTCCCTAAGTTGCACTTAAGGGGGGTGTTGGTGTGAACAAGGTTATCACCTAACTAGTTTACCCTTGTGTGGATAATTTACATTATTTAACTATTTACTAGTTAAATAATATTCACACATCACACATAATTCACACATGTTAAGTTGACTTAGTGAGTCTTCTAGGTGTTTCTAGATGTCTAGTTGAGTGTTGAGTTGTTGATAGTTAGAGTGAGTTGTCTTATCCTCCACATGTGCAAGTAGTTATCATCCTCTAATTGTCACATATTGTAGGAGTATCTCCACTTTCCACTCCACCTTTCTAGCTCTCACCTTGCCTTTATAAGAAAGGCTCTCTTCATGTATTATGTAATCCAATGTAATCTCTTGTAATCTAGCAATCTTTTGCATTCATTGATAGAATAACATTATTCTCTCATTTGATCTCTCTTGTGCTTTCATGAAGTCCTAGATCCTGGGTGGCTCCAATCATAGCCAATTCTAACATCTAGAACTTCTATTATTGAATAGAAACAACAACTGAGTAACTGGATAATAAAGTAACTAACTTGACACTGAGCTCATCCCTCCTAACTTATACAAAAACGAGAGAGTCTTATGCAACTACCAACTAACTTCAATCATTAATCCATCCCTAGATATTAGGATACAGGGTTAAGATTGATTTATTAATTCTAACTGAATAGAGGAAGGAGAATCCTATTCAAATAAGAATTCTTATGCAACGGCTCATATGAAAAACACATAAGTTGCATTTGAAACAAGTCTACTTCTGCATTTATTCCTTTCCATGATGGTTCACGTTCAACCTCCAGTTGCTTGCACTTTTGGCAGCTTGACTTCGACTTCCTTTAATTCTCCTATTTTGCAACTCGTTGTAAATTCTCTGATTTTGCAACTCGTTGTAAATTCTCCTTTCCTTGATGCCATGTGCTTGCTGCTACACATGGGTTAATCCACAAAACTTATGCACACAAATAATGTTCATAATTAAACTATAGAATTTCATCTATATTGCATGCATACTCATGTTTAAATCATTCAATTGATAAATACCATCACCATATTCCATATTAACAACATAGATTCAAGGTCTTGCAAAGTTTATAAAAAGATAGTATATCATGATGGTGATGTTTAAAAAGTATCTGGAAGATCATATGGAAAAGGTCTGAAAGCATATAAAAACAACATAAAAAGAGGCCAATCTTTAAACCCATCATTCCCCCCAACTATCATTTTGCTTGTCCTCAAGCAAAATCATTGAATTAAACATCTAGGGGAAAAGATTGTAGTGCAAGGTAATCTACCTAAGGTCCATTACTTCTCTGACTCCCTCCCCCTACTTAAGATAGAAACCATTATAACATGCAAGCCTATCCATCTTGACTGATTCTACATTCCTACATTCATCATTCTTTTCTCCTGTCCAGTGTTGTACTAGATAGAGGAGAATAGGAGGATGATAAGTAAGTGGCAGCCATCTCACTCCTATTTGTTCTTAAATCTAGATGTACTTGAGTAATCTTTCAAACATGTTCATAAAATTATGGAAAGAGTGAGGCTCCTCCCTTTGCAATGCTGGGGTCAGATTATTCCATCTGCTTTGTACATACCTTAGGCAATTTTGAAGCATAGGTGTTCTTTCACCCACTCTGGTTCATAAGACTAGTGATGAGCTTCCATCACCTCAACCTCCTGCTTCTTCAGAGATCGACATCAACATGGTTTCATCTTCTTCAATAGAGCAGGATCATTCCAATATTTTAGACACAACTTTGTGGGATACTTTCTTGGTAGGTATATCAGACTTGTTTTGTGAGTCTCATATTGTAGATTTGGAGGATGCACTTGATGGGATATCTCTCCTCTTTGATGACAGTTACAGCACAATTGTTATCCCATCTACTTCATCTTTGGAGGTTGTTCTTCATGAGTCTACCCAGGATTTTGGATTGGTCACACCTCATTGTATTGTGGCATTCTTTGATTCTAACATGTGGACACTTGAGCAGTCTTCAGAGGAATCCATCATGAGACTTCTTCCCTCATTGGAGATGGAGTTTCTTCTACATCAACCTTTGGACCTATTTCTTCCTAATGGGAGAAATGTTGTTTGTAGGTACAGGACACTTTCCAGCATTCATCTTCAGGCATTCACCATCGACACAGGAGCTACTTCATTATGGGGGGAGCCTATAGCCTTACACTTGCTCTCCTATGGGGGGTGGGTATTTAATTGTACATATGTCCTAGAAGTTGTCCTTGGGGGGTCAGGTTGAGTCCTCCTACTATCACTTATTCTTTCACTTTCATTGTTTCATGCATTCTCACTTTTGGAGAGGGGTTTTTTCCCATTAGGTTATCTCTTTTTCTCCACTTGAGATTTGTTGTACATGGGTACCTAACATGGCCTAGTAGCCGGGACCCATCCATCATTCCATCTTGCTTTAGTCAGCTACTCCCTAAGTTGCACTTAAGGGGGGTGTTGGTGTGAACAAGGTTATCACCTAACTGGTTTACCCTTGTGTGGATAATTTACATTATTTAACTATTTACTAGTTAAATAATATTCACACATCACACATAATTCACACATGTTAAGTTGACTTAGTGAGTCTTCTAGGTGTTTCTAGATGTCTAGTTGAGTGTTGAGTTGTTGATAGTTAGAGTGAGTTGTCTTATCCTCCACATGTGCAAGTAGTTATCATCCTCTAATTGTCACATATTGTAGGAGTATCTCCACTTTCCACTCCACCTTTCTAGCTCTCACCTTGCCTTTATAAGAAAGGCTCTCTTCATGTATTATGTAATCCAATGTAATCTCTTGTAATCTAGAAATCTTTTGCATTCTGTTGGTGCCTACATGAGCGGTTAGTTTTCAAGCATATAAACATGCAGGCACCTTCCCAAAAAATCCAAAAAATGTTCTAAGTGTTGGACCTCCTCAGTATTTTTCAACTGCAGCATCATATTTTCTTAAGGGGAGGAGGTCATCATCATCATGTTTCCGGTCATCATCCTGATGATGTTGCTGCAAAGTCCTAAGCATGACCCGATATTCATCGGGGTCATCATATTTGAACATCAGGGTGATATTCGCTTTTCTGCCTGTCTACATCATGATATTTCCAAAGGCAGATATCCGCCTGTCGGCTTCATGCATTGTCTAGTGCGGGGTGATATTTCTAAATATCAGGTATGATCTAACATCACCCTGATGTTTCATGGAGCTACAGTGCAGCATGATATTCGTGCATCAGGATGATATTTCTAAATATCCGGTCATCTTCCGAATATCATCCTGATGCTGATATGGTGGTGACGTCATCAAGGTCTCGAGGGTCATATTGCTAACACTAAGTCATTTTGTGGAGATCCCCCGATGTTGCGAATATGACGATGACATCATCCGGATATGAGAAGGGCGCGGTATGCAGGCGGGTGATGGTGAGGTTGGTGCTCGACACTTGGTTGCATGTGGAGATACTAAGGAAAAATATATAAGGGCGGCGAACATGCTTCTGCTACAGTGCGATGTACAAGTGGTCTTGTATATTGAGCTACATACAAAGCCGCCAACATGCATTTCAAACATACAAAGAAATGATACATTGCAGGTATATTCCCAGGAATATTCCCGCTTTGTATATCGGGTTATGCACAAGTGAAATATACAAAGGAGGTGCGCATATACAATTGCTACAGTGGCGAGCGGAAGATACATTCATCGAATATTCTGTTGAAGATGCCGCAGTTGTATATTGGAGGTTTGTATATTTGCGAATGTACAAGCGAAGCATACAAAGGTGCAAATATACATTCGCTACAGTGCCGCGGAGGAGATGCGTGTGATGGGGCCCACCAGTCGTATATGCATATACAGGGGTTTTTTTCTGTTTGGCTGACGGTATTGGTCTAGCCGACAGGGGATTGCGGCGGCTTCATCGGTGTAACTGATGAGATCGGCGAAGGTTTGGGTGGTCGGCCCGATGGTCTATCTCTGGCCGATAAATGGGAGTGTAGTGTGGCGATCGGCGAGACCTTTGATGTCGATGTGAGTTTTTTGGGGGTGGCCGATGGTTTTGGTCATAGCGATGGGCTTTTGGACAGAAAGGCGTGTGTTGAGCATGGCAAAAGCGCTTGACACCTATCTTGCATGCGGTCATGTTTTTGAACTACTGAAGGAGTCTCCGCACCATGCATGTGGGATTATTCCCCTGTGTAGTTTGAACCTGCGAAGACGCGTTTTGGCGGGAATTTCCTTTTTGAGTGCTGCGACGATTTCCAGCTAAAACGCGGGTGGTTGAGCCATCAATGGGCGATGGTACAAACGGTGGAGCTGTCTAATTATGAATGAAGATTTCCAGATGGCAGCACAGGGCTCGAGGCCTCCTTTGTCTGCTGCAGCAGTAACTTCTGAGCACCATTTTTTTGATACGGTGTATTTGGCGGGATTTTTGGTCAACCATGTAATTATTGCTAGGGGTGCACTTTCTGGCCGATATAGGCAGACTGTGTTACCATTGTTTAGGTTGTTGAAGGCCTGAGGCATTTTTGTGTAAATAATGAAGAACAGGGCATGATCTTGGCTGTTTTATCCCATTTTGGAGTTTATGAGTTGCAACATGAATGTATTTTGCACATATTTTTAGTTTCAGTGTTAATGTTATATGAAAAATGCTTATTGCATGTGTCTATCTGCTTGTCTCCATTTGCTGCATGTTATTCTCTTTCTTTTGAATCTGGTTGCAGGTCAGCAGGGATATCTGTAAGTAGAGGCAATTAGGTACCCATTCTTGGGTGATGTTTGTAAGGCAAGCATCAGTCCAACCCCCTGAAACTTGAGTGAAAGTTGCAAACCATCTGTTGTATATGTCTAGTTGACTCCTGGCCAAATGGATAGGCACCAGTCTGCTCCTGGATCAGTAGTTATGAGCCAAAACCCCTTGTCTTGCATCTCGGACATTATGTCCGCCCATTTCATCACTTCCACCTATTAGTTGTAGGAGTAGGATTAGAAACCCCTGCATGCTCTCATACCCGACCAGACATATGTGTCCAAGAACGTTGCCCACCTTGTGATCTATCATACAGATCTTGGTCCATACATGAGAGTATTATGCCTGTTGTTGTCAAGTTAGATCTTTCTATCTTTGAGCTAGTCAAGGTTATATCTTGAGTTATAGGGACACCCCCCTTGGTGCGGCAGAACCAGAAGTGAAGGGGAGGAGCTCACGCAACCTCCTGTATTAGTTGGCTGAATCTGCATGTGCATAGGAACTGGCAAACCCTGATGCTGATTCAGAAGAAAAACCAACAAAATGGTGACTCTACTGGGGAGAAATTTGATGAAAAAGTGTTATATCTTGTGACCCATCCGAGTCACCAACAAAATGGCGACTCTGCTAGGGAAAACAATGTCATATCCGTGAAGCTTGAGTCTAAGAAATTGAAGAATCAGACCTAGAGGTGCCTTGTTGCAGCAAAAAAAAAAAAGTTTCATCTGTGGCTCTGCTGGTGGATGACCTAGAAAGAAAGAAATCAATTTTTAGCTTTAGCCTGTTTGAAGCTCATTCCTCTGCCAAGGAGGTGGCGACTCTGTTGAATGAACATATCAGCAGCTACAACATATCCAGGTATTTGTACAAGTTTTTGAAGAGTTCCCTATCTGGTGAAATAGCACTGGTTAAAAGGGAAACATTGGTGAAAGCAGAGCTTGCATGCTTTTGTTAGAACCTACTCTATATTTCAAAAGGGCATGCAATGTTTTTCAAAAGACTCATATAGAGGACTTTAGGCAGGTTGAAATAGCAGTTTGTATTTTAAGGGCCTAAGGTCATATTGTGATTGAAAATCTGAGTAGAGAAGAGGGTTGCAAAAGCGTAAAAAGATGTATTGTCAGCTTATGCACCTTTGTGAGGTGTCAAATGCAATAATGTATAGTAGTCAGTCCCAACCATGGAATAAAAGAAGTTTCAACATAGATAGATATAAGCCCATAAATTTTAGTGGCATTTGTGGCTACCCAAATGCTCTTCCACCTAAAATCAGAAGATATTTGCCCAAATTTAGTGGCGCAAAGGATGAATCAGCTAAGAGACACTTGCAGCAGTTTATAAATGTTATAGATGATTTTGAGATTGACCATGAAGATGTAGTTATGAGATTATTTGTTCAATCTCTAGATGAAGATGCAAGGGATTGGTTCTCCTACCTTCCAGCTCGCTCTGTCAGCTCTTGGCATGATTTTAAATCTGCATTTCTAGTACAATATGGTGAAAGAATTTCTGAATATGCAATTATTAGTGACTTCATGTACATCCATATTGAAGAAGATGAGTTGATCCCAGCCTTTAACCTCAGATTTATGAGGGCATTGAACAGAATACCAGAATGTATGAGACCTAATGATGCACTGTGCTTAGTTGTCTATTTGGGAGCCTTTGATAAGAAAATGAGTTATAGATTGAGAGATAAGGAGCCCACCACATTGCATCAAGCACATCAGTTTGCAATAGATATTGAAAACAATTGGAGGTATGGAATACAAAAGGGTTATTTTTCTAAAAAATTTTGTTGTCCTGCAGCACCCGATGTTAATGAAAGATTTAATTCAGGTGTTGACAATGAATGTCAAAGCACTCACACCCCTGTTGTCCCAGTTTTTGCATCATTCCAAGTGGATGATGTTTCTATTATAGAGGAGGATGTCCTTTTTTGCCCAGCAAGTGAAGTTGAATATAATAATTTTTCAAGTAATATTTGCATACCAGTCCTAAACAAAGAGCCTTCATGTTTAAATGATCCAGTTATGCAAAGTTGTGATCATGTGGATCAACAGTCAGTATCAGTTTCATCAGGAAGCATTGGAGGGCTGGAAAGTGATGCAGATAGTTCAACTTCAGAGTACATTGAAACAGCAGAAAGCTTATATATGGGGAAATCAAATGATGAAAATGATAGTCATGATCAATTCATGGATCACGTTTGTTCTTTTTACGACTCTGGATCTGATAGTAGTGAAGAAGAATTGGAGTGTCATGAAGAAGAAGCAGAGGCCTTTGCATTGAGTGTTAATCCCCTTTATGATGAGCCTGTAGATGCATATGACGTTGTGAGTCGTGACCTTCATTGGTGCAGGATTAACCCTTTGTTTGAAGATGATGATACTGATTTGCAAACTGTGAATAATGAATGTTCATCATCTCCTGATTCAGACATGTGCAACATTGGGTGTGTGGATCAGGATTTGTTTTCAATATCAGTAGATATTAGGGGTCTCATGTTTTCTGAGTATTTTGAGTTTTTGGATCAGCTGGATGAGTGCCTAACAATGTGCAGCAGCCAGATAAATGATGAAGAATGCCAAGAGCAGTATGATGTACTGTCTGAGGGATATAACATACATGTGTTGCCTAATGTTGAAGAATATTATGTGTATGGTTATATGTCTAATTTTGAAATCCAAAATGACAGAGCTGAAAATGATGGTGGCAAGCTTTCAAAACTGGTGGAATATCTATTTAAGCAGATGACATTATGGGCAGATTATGCCAATCTTTTCAGTTGGGATTGGGATCTTCCAGTTTGGAATCAGGCATTTGACAAGAAAAAATTATGGTTCTTCCTTTTTGGCTGCCCAGGGCTGCCAAAATAATGTTTAAAAATAATGTGTTTGGTGATGCAGATCAATATAACATCATGACTCTGTGCCCAATGGATAGGAGACTGGTCTGCATCCCAGAGATCTGGGGCTCTCGCTGCAGTCTTGCACCTGCACGTCCCCAGACAGAGCCACTGTTGGTGCCTGCATGAGCTGTTAGTTTTCAAGCATATAAACATGCAGGCACCTTCCCAAAAAATCCAAAAAATGTTCTAAGTGTTGGACCTCCTCAGTATTTTTCAACTGCAGCATCATATTTTCTTAAGGGGAGGAGGTCATCATCATCATGTTTCCGGTCATCATCCTGATGATGTTGCTGCAAAGTCCTAAGCATGACCCGATATTCATCGGGGTCATCATATTTGAACATCAGGGTGATATCCGCTTTTCTGCCTGTCTGCATCATGATATTTCCAAAGGGAGATATCCGCCTGTCGGCTTCATGCATTGTCTAGTGTAGGGTGATATTTCCAAATATTAGGTATGATCTAACATCACCCTGATGTTTCGTGGAGCTACAGTGCAGCATGATATTCGTGCATCAGGATGATATTTCCAAATATCCGGTCATCTTCCGAATATCATCCTGATGCCGATATGGTGGTGACATCATCAAGGTCTTGAGGGTCATATTGCTAACACTAAGTCATTTTGTGGAGATCCCCCGATGTTGCGAATATGATGATGACGTCATCCGGATATGAGAAGGGCGCGGTATGCAGGCGGGTGATGGTGAGGTTGGTGCTTGACACTTGGTTGCATGTGGAGATACTAAGGAAAAATATATAAGGGCGGCGAACATGCTTCTGCTACAGTGCGATGTACAAGTGGTCTTGTATATCGAGCTACATACAAAGCCGCCAACATGCATTTCAAACATACAAAGAAATGATACATTGCAGGTATATTCCCAGGAATATTCCCGCTTTGTATATCAAGTTATGCACAAGCGAAATATACAACGGAGGTGCGCATATACAATTGCTACAGTGGCCAGCGGAAGATACATTCATCGAATATTCTGTTGAAGATGCCGCAGTTGTATATTGGAGGTTTGTATATTTGCGAATGTACAAGCGAAGCATACAAAGGTGCAAATATACATTCGCTACAGTGCCGCGGAGGAGATGCGTGTGATGGGGCCCACTAGTCGTATATGCATACACAGGGGTTTTTTCTGTTTGGCCGACGGTATTGGTCTAGCCGACAGGGGATTGCGGCGGCTTCATCGGTGTAACTGATGAGATCGGCGAAGGTTTGGGTGGTCGGCCCGATGGTCTATCTCTGGCCGATAAATGGGAGTGTAGTGTGGTGATCGGCGAGACCTTTGATGTCGATGTGAGTTTTTTGGGGGTGGCCGATGGTTTTGGTCATAGCGATGGGCTTTTGGACAGAAAGGCGTGTGTTGAGCTTGGCAAAAGCACTTGACACCTATCTTGCATGCGGTCATGTTTTTGAACCACTGAAGGAGTCTCCGCACCATGCATGTGGGATTATTCCCCTGTGTAGTTTGAACCTGCGAAGACGCATTTTGGCGGGAATTTCCTTTTTGAGTGCTGTGATGGTTTCTAGCTAAAACGCAGGTGGTTGAGCCATCAATGGGTGATGGTACAAACGGTGGAGATGTCTAATTATGAATGAAGATTTCCAGATGGCAGCACAGGGCTCGAGGCCTCCTTTGTCTGCTGCAGCAGTAACTTCTGAGCGCCATTTTTCTGATACGGTGTATTTGGCGAGATTTTTGGTCAACCATGTAATTATTGCTAGGGGTGCACTTTCTGGCCGATATAGGCAGACTGTGTTACCATTGTTTAGGTTGTTGAAGGCCCGAGGCATTTTTGTGTAAATAATGAAGAACAGGGCATGATCTTGGCTGTTTTATCCCATTTTGGAGTTTATGAGTTGCAACATGAATGTATTTTGCACATATTTTCAGTTTCAGTGTTAATGTTATATGAAAAATGCTTATTGCATGTGTCTATCTGCTTGTCTTCATTTGCTGCATGTTATTCTCTTTCTTTTGAATCTGGTTGCATGTCAGTAGGGATATCTGTAAGTAGAGGCAGTTAGGTACCCATTCTTGGGTGATGTTTGTAAGGCAAGCATCAGTCCAACCCCCTGAAACTTGAGTGAAAGTTGCAAACCATCTGTTGTATACGTCTAGTTGACTCCTTGCCCAATGGATAGGCACCAATCTGCTCCTGGATCAGTAGTTATGAGCCAAAACCCCTTGTCTTGCATCCCGGACATTATGTCCGCCCATTTCATCACTTCCACCTGTTAGTTGTAGGAGTAGGATTAGAAACCCCTGCATGCTCTCATACCCGACCAGACATATATGTCCAAGAACGTTGCCCACCTTGTGATCTATCATACAGATCTTGGTCCATACATGAGAGTATTCTGCCTGTTGTTGTCAAGTTAGATCTTTCTATCTTTGAGCTAGTCAAGGTTATATCTTGAGTTATAGGGACACCCCCCTTGGTGCGGCAGAACTAGAAGTGAAGGGGAGGAGCTCACGCAACCTCCTGTATTAGTTGGCTGAATCTGCATGTGCATAGGAACTGGCAAACCCTGATGCTGATTCAGAAGAAAAACCAACACATTCAATGATAGAATAACATTATTCTCTCATTTGATCTCTCTTGTGCTTTCATGAAGTCCTAGATCCTGGGTGGCTCCAATCATAGCCAATTCTAACATCTAGAACTTCTATTATTGAATAGAAACAACAACTGAGTAACTGGATAATAAAGTAACTAACTTGACACTGAGCTCATCCCTCCTAACTTATACAAAAATGAGAGAGTCTTATGCAACTACCAACTAACTTCAATCATTAATCCATCCCTAGATATTAGGATACAGGGTTAAGATTGATTTATTAATTCTAACTGAATAGAGGAAGGAGAATCCTATTCAAATAAGAATTCTTATGCAACGGCTCGTATGAAAAACACATAAGTTGCATTTGAAACAAGTCTACTTCTGCATTTATTCCTTTCCATGATGGTTCACGTTCAACCTCCAGTTGCTTGCACTTTTGGCGGCTTGACTTCGACTTCCTTTAATTCTCCTATTTTGCAACTCGTTGTAAATTCTCCTTTCCTTGATGCCACGTGCTTGCTGCTACACATGGGTTAATCCACAAAACTTATGCACACAAATAACGTTCATAATTAAACTATAGAATTTCATCTATATTGCATGCATACTCATGTTTAAATCATTCAATTGATAAATACCATCACCATATTCCATATTAACAACATAGATTCAAGGTCTTGCAAAGTATATAAAAAGATAGTATATCATGATGGTGATGTTTGAAAAGTATCTGGAAGATCATATGGAAAAGGTCTGAAAGCATATGAAAACAACATAAAAAGAGGCCAATCTTTAAACCCATCATTCCCCCCAACTATCCTTTTGCTTGTCCTCAAGCAAAATCATTGAATTAAACATCTAAGGGAAAAGATTGTAGTGCAAGGTAATATGCCTAAGGTCCATTACTTCTCTGACTCCCTCCCCCTACTTAAGATAGAAACCATTATAACATGCAAGCCTATCCATCTTGACTGATTCTACATTCCTACATTCATCATTCTTTTCTCCTGTCCAGTGTTGTACTAGATAGAGGAGAATAGGAGGATGATAAGTAAGTGGCAGCCATCCCACTCCTATTTGTTCTTAAATCTGGATGTACTTGAGTAATATTTCAAACATGTTCATAAAATTATGGAAAGAGTGAGGCTCCTTCCTTTGCAATGCTGGGGTCAGACTATTCCATCTGCTTTGTACATACCTTAGGCAATTTTGAAGCATAGGTACTGCTAATTGTTGTATCCTTTTGTGATCTCGAAGTCTCAAATCCATGATTATTTTTCCTAGACCCTTGTGCAAGAGGAGTGTCAACCATTGAGTAAAGATTACATCAGGATTCAATGCTTCTTTTCTGATCTTTAGTGCCACTATTTTCTCTTGTTCTTCATATTTGTCTATTAATTCACCTCTGAGCTGCTCGTTCTTGAAATATGATGACAGTGCTCTAACATGCAAATCCCCAACATAAATTGAGGGGTTCCATTCTGTATCCTCTTCCACTAGATAGTTGTGTAAACAATACTCACACTGTTGATCTTTCTCCTCCAGACTGACTGCTTTAAAATAGCTGAGAAAAATATGCCTTGAATGTAAAGCAGGTTGATCATTATGAACCTATTGAACTAAAAACTAAGAAATTTTTCCTTTAGAAACAATGCATACACCCTAGGTGGAGGTCTACACTCAATGATCTGAATGGCTCTGTCTATTACCTCTGTTAATTTACCTTCCAACCTTTTTAACTCCAAATTCTTACCTTCCAGTGATGCATTGAGAGTCTGCTTTTCTTTCTCCCAGTTTTCTCTTTCGTGTTTGGATTTGTAAGTTCTAATAATTCAAAACCCAAAGACAAAGTGGTGTGATACATTGGAGACCTAGAAACATGAGGTTGTGGATTTAATGCTTCATTTTCTTCAATTTTTGTTTTACTCACAGCCATCTATGCTAATAGATCCAAGTTGGTTCCATGGCCGTAGGTTTGAATTCTCTCCTCCAACTCATGTATTCTCTTCTCCTTTCCTTTGTCATTCTCCTCATATCCTTTCACCTGCTCCTTTAATTGCTTTATCCTGTCAAGAGCTTCTTGAAGCTCTTTTCTTATATTCCTGTCTTCTAACAATTCTTTTTCCTTTTCAAAATTCAGATCTTCATCATCATCATCCCCGATGATATCAAAAATTTCTTTAGTAGAACTACTAGGAGCTGACTTTCCCATTTTCTTTGCAATAAACATACCTTCTGAATCTGAATTAGAAGATGAAGAAACATACCTTCTCCTTTTGGTAGACACATTAACATTTTCATGAGCATCAGTAGGGACATCCTCAGGGGTGTTTCCTTCTTTATCTGAGTCTGTATTTAGCAGCGTTGGATCATGGTGTTGTTGTCATTCACCTTTTTCCTCCTGCCCCTATTCCTCAACAATTCTTTCTTTCACACTATGCCTTTTCAACCTTCCTGAGCACCTAGGAGTAACAATTTCTTGTTTGACTTCACTCTTCCTCTTCTTTTTACTCCTCTTCTTCTTTTCCCCTGCATCCTCTCCCTTCACAGTGCTCTTATATTTCTCAACAATTTTCTTGTTTCTCTTTTTCCTAATAGGTGTTGAATCAGTGCCTCTCATAGCTTTAGGGTTAGAAGATGAGGGTTCCTCTGTTGCCACCAGCCTATCTTCTGGAGTATTTTCCTCCTCTTGCTCCTCTTGCTCATGTTCCATCTCAAGTTCAGGCTCATGTTGAGGTTCATCCTCTGCTTCAGGTATTTCCAATAGTTTTGTGATATCTATACATTGTTTAAAGGCATCCCAATCAACCTGTGGATGTTGAATTCTCAGGCTTCTCCTAACCAATAGGGCTATTAACCAGTGATGGGACAACGTGGTGTTCGCTTGCTTTTTCTGATATTCAGATGCCATCCTTTTCGACATTTTATAGAGGAAATTGGGAACATTGACTAGCTTATCATGGCACAAGTGATTTAGCAACTTAAAATGCACAGTATACAACAAATTGTGTCGATCCTCACAGGTAAAGTATTTAATGATATAAGAAGCACATTTTCCTCAAAAGAATGGAAGGAACAATCTCTTTGTACCTTGTGATGTTGAGTCCAGGTGTTCTCCACGCTCACAAAATTCTTCCCTTGTTGTAGCTGCATCAACACGAGCTGGATATTTAGACCCTGTGCGTGTTAATCTTGTAACTTGGGCAATGGCCATTTTAGAAGCATCTACAACCAATCCCCTAACTGTTGCCTTATCATACTGCAATGTAGCTGCAAATTCTTTCGCCATTTCATTATCATATTCTATTAACTTCAAGAAATAGTCTAGCCATCCCACTCTGGTGAAGAGTTGTAGAACCATCACATCCTCTAATATTTCCTTATGCGTAGATGGTTCTTGTCTTATCACATCACCTCCCATTATCTCTATGTTCTACAACCTCTTGGAGTTTCAATTCTGCTCAACTCTAATTCCACCACCTTCAGAAGAAACTACAATTTACTGCCTTCTCCTATTCTTCCCAACTATAACTTTCTCAGCTTACTCATAGGGTAACAATTTCACACTTTGGGTGAAACAGGGTAGGTTTACTAACTTTGGAAAATGGCATAGAATTCTATCTGGTAACTCTAAAGACTTGGGTGGTGAAAATAAAAAAATTTAACCCTCTCCCCCCAACTAATGGGTGAAGTGACCTCACTTCACGTGTGAATTGATATGAAAGGAAGAGTATTTATGAAATGGAATGGTGATATATATTTTTGCATGCATGAAATAAATGAAGAGTAATAATGAATATAGAAAGAAATCTAAGTTAATAATTGAAAGTTACCTTATGTGCATAAGTTTTGGAAATAAATGAGTAGCACGCCTTGAAACTGTAGAACACGTACTTGGCATTTTATTTGATATGAACAAGATGAAATGCATGAGAGTGAATGGTAAGGTGGTGGGTACTTCAAAAGTGATGTGAGGTGATAGATCGCAATGCGTGATCGAATAACTAGTGAGATTGAGTCGAACACTTTTGCGGTAGTAGTTGATTTATTTCAAAATGAATGAAGCATGTGTAGAAGAAATGGAATGCATAGGAAAATGGGTTACTTTTTGCCAAAGTGTTGAAGACATCTGCAAACAGGTGTTGCTATGGGTGCCTCGAGTACATGTCCCAATTGAATGTTTACATATGCATTATTTTAGGTCCCAACTAAGAGTGAAGAACAGGTCCCTCTAGAGCTAACTGTGTTCACCATGGGTAGTGTGTTGTGTGTGCATGTGAATTATAAAGCAATAAAAATTAAGTTTCAGTGATAGGGGTTAAGTCATGCAACTCAACCTCTGCATCACTAGACAGGATTGGTGGATCGTCTTCTGACAATATATCATTGTGTGTTTCATAACCTTCATCAATAGCATCGTGAGCACCATACTGACTTGTTAGAGAGACAATAAAATCATCTTTCTGAAGTGGTTTCTTATAAAGTTTCATCCTATGTCCATTTACCAGCAATAAAAATTAGACCTCATCAATGGTTTGTAGTTGGACTACACCATTAGGGAATACCTGTTGAATCTCATATGGTCCCAGCCATCGAGATTGAATCTTGCCCTTGAAATCTTTATATCTGGAATCGTAGAGAAGGGCCCAATCACCAACAGTGAATTCCTTAGTCTTTATATACTTATCATGCCATTTAATTCTTTGTTTCTGTATAACCTCTGTGTGGTGGATGGCTTCTAATCTGATTTCATCAAGAGCATTCAAATGTTGTAACCTTTCCTTTTGAGCTTCTATCA